>PVKB01000092.1:0-1231319 GCA_004027205.1 Ctenodactylus gundi | reverse complement strand
TCTGCGTGGTCGGGCTCTTCTTTGGCAGCGCCATCGTCATGTACATGGCGCCCAAGTCCCGCCATCCTGAGGAGCAGCAGAAGATCCTGTCCCTATTTTACAGCCTTTTCAACCCCATGCTGAACCCTCTGATCTACAGCCTGAGGAACGCAGAGGTCAAGGGTGCCCTCAGGAGGGTGTTGTGGAAACAGAGGCTGATGTAAGAGACACAGAAAACTTACGGGCACATGGCTGGTATGGGGGTTGAGGACAGATTTTACTTCCTGTCAAATATAGCAGTTGGCATTTTTGTGCCTTTTGATAAAGTAAATACTACCTTAAAGTAAAACATTATTGATGTAAACATATAAAGACACAACACCTTTGAGAAAAAAATAGATGAATGCCCCTACATCTTTAGTAATTATGGCTTATCAGAGAAAACACAAAAAAGCCCTCAACACAAATTATTTAAGTGTGATAAATATCTGATCTCTTCAAAATCAATAATACCCCTACCCATCCAAGTCATCATGAAAAAACATGAAATGGAAGCAACAGTCTATACTATATGATGAAAATTGCAAGTATCATGGAATATACACATACACAGGCCACAAGACAAACTCCTTCAAATCAATGACAAAAATAGATGAGTAAGTTTGTACAATTAGCAAATCGCAGGAACAGATATTTCTACAAAATCCACAAGTGGTAATAAAAATATAATCCTGTTCACTATCATTATTCAACAAAAAATTATGATGTAAAGCTATTATGAGATACTGTTTGGTCTTCACTAACGTGTCTCAAATTTTAATAAATAATTCATTATTTGAATTATTAGAAATCTAATTCCAGTTACTGGGAACTAGTAAATACAAAATTTTTAATCTAGATTAACCAAATCCAATTGAGTAGTAAGAACACAGTACACATTCTCTAGCCAACAATTAGTGACCTTTTTTTTTGTAAATGACATAATAAATACAGTTTGAAGGTCATCTTTGTTATGATACTTTGTCAAAACAACATTCAGCCATAGACAATTTATGAAAGAATGGGTGTTGCTGTGTCTGATAAAACTTTGTTTACAGAGATACTATAGGAAGCTGATAAAATGGGAACCAAGGGACAGTAGTCATTTCTCCAGATTCAAAGTTAGAGGGCCTCACTGAGGGTGGGGGACTCAGAAACCAGGTGATTAAATAAAATTTGAGGATAATATCCTGTGTTCACCTTGGATCCATTCTAGAGTATGTTTAATTTTCTCCTTTGACAACTATAAAACATAAGTTATAGTAAAACACGCTATAACTTCATAGCCAATGGTGTATAAGCACCCATGGCTGCTTGTTTTAGTTACTTTCTCATTGCTAGGAAAAAACACTCAACATCTTCAGCTTAAGGGAGGAAAGATTTAATACAGCTCACAGTTTTAGAAAGTCGCACAAGGTGGAAGTACATGGCAAAGGCTGGATTTGCTCACAGCATTGCAAACAAAAGCCAAGTGAAGAGAGGAGTCAGTTGATATCGAGAGACTCAGGGAAGGCCAGAGCTTTCCCAGGAAGAAGCCGCAACAATGCTATTTCTTCTTTCTTGTACTTAGTTCAAGCTGCCAGTTGGGCCCCCACACCGAGGGTGGGTGCCCCTCCTTCACTTCCTGGCCCATAATCAGTAACACAGACCTGAAAGCTCTGTCCTCGGCACACATTCACACACTCAATCTCAACAAACTGATACCATCCCTCCATCCAAGCATCAGCTTCTTCTAGCCAGGCCCTACCTCCCAATAACACGATTCCACAGTTTTTCCACTACACCAAAGCCAAACACATGAGGTTTGGGGGGACACTCCAAATCCAAACCATAATACTACTCCATCATATATGGACACTCAGAGCACGTTCCTCACACTGTCCACCAAAAATATGAACCTGCGACTACAGAACAAAAGCTACAGCTAAAGACTCCTTAATTGGAGCATAGTAACCCAATAAAAAGTAGCACCGAGGGGCAGGTGAGTGTTTAATTTGAGACACTTGCCTATGATGCACAGATCCTGGAGCTGGCTTCCACCACACACACACACACACACACACACACACACACACACACACACACACACACACACCAGAGAAGTTGTGCACATATTTTCCAGGATTGTTTTAGATTTACATTCTTTCAGGTTTTTTAAATTTTGCAACCTTTTTATCCAAGTGCTTTCTATCTTCTTGATGAAAACAGTACTCATTTTAATTACGTATTCTGACAGTTACTCTTATCTTTGCCTGGATTATTAGGAAGTTTAACTCTCCACTCTCATCAAGTCGTTGACAACAATTTTGCACAGAAGAGAATAGCAGGAAGAAAAACTGCCAGTCAGGAAACCTCAGAAGAAAACAGATTTCTTACATAAAATCTTTATCATGTAAAGGAAGGGATTATGTAGACTGACCAAAAAAAAAAAAAAAAAACCAGAATACTAAAATCGAGAATTACTCTGACAGAGCCCATGTTATTTTGCTTTCAATAAATAATCTCAGAACAAATTTAATCTGTCTTCTTTTTCACTTCCATAGTGAGAAATATTCTATAAGGGCATGTGTTATGTTTTCTTCTTCTTTCTGGGTGCTCCTTGTAGAATTTTAGAACCAATATACCCATTTCCAGTCTTCCATGATTGATTACACAAACATTTTTCTCAGTAGCAAAACATCCAGGATAAATTGTTCTACTACATTTAATTTGAAACATTTTTGTCATCTTTTCCTAATTAGAGCTGGATTTTTCTGGCATCATCTGTCTTGCTTAAAATATGTATTAAAAAAATACCAGGTCTGGGAAGCAGCTCAGTGAAAAGCACTTGGCTATTTTTACCCAGCATGTGTCAGGCCTCAGGTTCAACTCCCAGAAGGAAATCCCCAGCCATACTTAAGATAAAATTGGAGGACATGAGTTCTGTTCCCAGCATTTTCAAGATGCAGCAGAGCCTAATAATTTTGAAGACACATGAAGATCATCAGAGTGAATGTTTCCCAACACTCATCACAGAGAATGGCTATAAAAATAAAACACTAGGACCACAATGGGTATAGAAGGTTACAAAACTGCTGCAGAGGAATATTTAGATTGTTAGCCATGACATTTAAAAAGCCTTTGCTGCCTGCAGTGTGCAATATTTTGTGAAAGAGAAATGAAGGACTGATCAGGAAGACAGATAAATTGAAACAAATAATAAAAACCAAGTTTTCATTGGTATGAATGACCTTCGCTCCCAATAAATCATGTAGTAAAGTATTACTAATGGGGAATTCCACTGGCTTGAGAAGTTCCCTAGGCAGGTGCCTCAGTAAACTGGTGAGACTTGTTTTACAGAAATTATCTAACCTCTTTGCAAAGGGCCCCAAAGAAATGCAGCCAATGAGGAAACTCTTGAAAAAATTGAAAATTCTGTAAGAACAGTGAAAGCCTGTAATATCTGAACCTAGACTAGCTTCCTCTTTCTCAGTCTTTCCATTCATTTAGAATAAAGTTCTTCTCCAGGCAATTGCAGCCTTTTATTGCATTTTTCTCCCTTTAACTCAAAGCAGTAGATGTATTTGTGTGTTTAACTCCTTCCCCACTCACTCCAGCCACAAAGCCTTAACTCTGAATGTCGCCTGGCAGTGGAGGCAGGCCATCAGATTTCCTCACATAGGAATTTTCTTCATTTGCCACAGTGTGAACTTCAAGTTCAAAGTGTTGTCAGAAACTGTAACGGTGGGGGGACATGGAAGATGGGAGGAAAGATACTGACAGATTAGTTGGCAGTGTAGGCTAAATTTCAGCCTGGTTAGCTTGGAGGCAAGAACTGGGAAAAGAGACTACTGAGAGGAGCCCCTGTAGTCAAAGGAAGCTCAGCGTCATTCTTTAATAGAAACCCAAATTTGATTGAGATGCTCTCTGTAGAGCTCCATTCACTACAGCACCAACCAGTTTACAATCAATGGCATATAGTGCCTGGGTGAAGTTAGGAATGTATGTAAAGAAGGCCCTGCCCCCCCCCAAAAAAAAAAAAAAAAACGCCTAAATTGACAGTCGTGTACCTGGTGGAACAAGACTGCCCCCTGGAGGAGCAACAGTCTTTGATGTTAACACTTGACATGGAAATGGAGAAACTGAGATGCCTCAGAGTCAAAAATAATCTTAGGAGTTATTAAACAAATACATAAGTAACTAAGTATATAAGTAATAATCTCTTAGATCAGAGGCAGAGAGAGGACAATACTGAGAATTTTATCTTTTTCTAAAAATTGTATCTAAAATGTCCAGAATGCTGAGATTATAGGCCTGAGTCTTGGCTATTTTTACCCAAAGTAGCCACAGGGCAGTGCCCTTCCATTATATTTGCATATGTTTTGGGTTAAGTCACTAAGTTTTTGTTAATTTGTTAACAGCAGCAAGAAAAAATATGCTTTTGGCATTAAATGCTTATAATTTTTTCTCACCCTGACCCCTGGTAGATTGATGATTTACAATTCTGCACAATCTTTATCTAGCATATTGACCTCAGAACACATTTAAATACTAAAAATTACTGAGGACCTAACAATATTTTGTTTATGCAGGTAAATATGTTCATATTTATCATAAAAGAAATAAAAACTAAGAACTTATAATACGATTTGCTTTTACTTTATTTGTAAAAGACTCTCCTAATAGGCTAATACAAATAATGTCTTTTAAGAAAAATTTGTTTTATAAGAAATAATGTAAGAATTAGCTATGCTTCATGTTCTTGAAATTTTTGAGTGTATGGTAGTGGGGATTGAACCCAGGGTCTGCATAGGTAACTCTGACTACAGATTTTTATTTTTGAGACCTGGTTTCACTAAGTCTTGAAGTTGTTTGTGTTGGGCTTGAACTTGCAATCCTCCTGTCTCAGCCCCTTAGCGTGCAGGAATTTCAGGCCTGCATCCTCACATCTGGCTGAAAATTTGTCATATTTTAAGTGTTTAGTTGAATAGTAAAGAGCTACATTTCATATTCAATTGTACCTCCCGTTCTTTGTAACAACACATGTCAGGTGGCCCCTAGAAAAAATTTTAATGTGCAGGCATAAGAAAATAAAGGTTCAAAAAGGCAAAAGAGTTTCTAAATATTTTTATGAAAATAATTTTGATTCCACTTATTTGGGAGGTTCTCAGCAATTCTCAGAGGTCACCACATCATGCTGAAAAAAATAGATGACAGCTTCAATTTCAGTCTTCATATTTTTAAAATAAGGACAATGATTAGATTAAAATTTGATGCTCCATATAAAGCATCTGGCACATTTTTTGAACCATGCTAAAGAGTCAGCGATGGCCACCATGTCCCCTCTAAACCTGCCGCGATTGAATTCTCACATCCAGCACATGTGGTGACATGCGTGGCAGTGGGAGGGTCCTTTCTTCTCACGCTGTCACTCTCTGTCATTGCCTACGAGCCTTCACTGTAGAGACACAGGAAACTACACCTTCATAAAGACATGCAATAACTTTCCGTATCTTGTGATATCCGTCTCTGGTTTATGGGCCTGCGGGATACTTGAAAGTCTGTGCAGAAACAGTGTGATGGCAATATCTCAGCTGCCCACCCCTCAAGTACAATCAGAGAGATTCAGAGCATCCCCACTCTCCAAGAGAAGAAAAATAGATGCAAGAACTCGGGATCCATTTTGTCCTATGCAGGCTGCCAGGAGGAAGTACAATTTGCTATCTATTTTACAGGTATGTTTCTCTTTCATGAAGGGTTTATTCTAGGTCAGAATATTTTTCTCTGGGAAAATCCAATGCTAATATCTCCTTACGTTAAAGAGATTCACTTGTGCTGGGAGGTTGTTTTCACTGTGGGTAACTGAAATAGAAAAATATGGTAGCAGAAATCACCACAGCTATGGCAAGAGAAGAACAATCTTAGTTGATCATCCCCCTGACTCAGTGTGCCTTGCAGGTATTTGGGACAGACACAAACCCCCATTCTAATGTCCATGGAAGTTCAACCTGCTGTGCTGTGGACTGGTGGGAAGGAGGTCCCAGGACTCCCTGAATATCTCTCCCATCACCTTCAGTAGCGATCAGAGGTAGCACAATTATGTCAATAACAGCAGACTCAAATATGAAAGGTATATCCAGGCATTACCTCTGAAATAAGGCTTTGAAAGACTCAAATTAATAAAAGAACGTTATGTATTACCTAGCCTAAATGTAGGTATTGATGGCCAGGAAAACCTCTTGAAAGAAAGAAAGAAAGAAAGAAAGAGAAAGAAAGAAAGAAAAAAAGAAAGAAAGAAAGAAAGAGCGAGAGAGAGAAAGAGAAAGAAAGAAAGCTAGCGGTTACAATAAATCATTTCTTTGCTGAAACAGTGTAAGTGGCTTTTTGTGTAATTATTTCTTGTTGGAAACATCTTGGGTTATCCTAGCACGGTAACTATCAAACTTGAAATCACTCTACTTGAAGTCCCTATTTTTCTTACCATATAATAGGATAAAATGATCCCACAGCATCAGTCCAGTCTGCTTTCTAGCTGGAAAAACATTCGGGGAGGTGGGGGGAGCAGAGCTGTCTCGGTAGAGAAGTGTTCAGACTGATCATGAAAACCTTGTGTTGACTGAATTCCTATGGTTTCATTTACGTTATTGGGGAATGTGACATTTTAGGCAACATCGTCGTGATGTTTCTGCATATTGAGATGCCTGCTGAAGGGTTTTAGTCAATTTTCATTTTCCGTGTTGTCCATTTCAATGGCAAAATGGTGAGGAAGATAACAATGTTTATAATTCCAAGTACAAAACAGTCATTAAAAAGTTAAGAAACTAATGTTCCTATTGAGTATGAATACATTAAACTACCTTGAGGAGTATCATTATTCTTTATAAGTGTATTTCAAATATAGCTTATTATACCTGGCTGTAGCCAAGTAAAATTTTATCAAACCTGTGTTACCATGCCCATTTGGTATGTTACAGAAATATTCTGTAACTGAAGCAAGAACAATTTCATGCATACTTATGTAGAGCCCTCCTTTAAAGTAATGCACTTACAGAAAGTTTAAAAATTCTAATTTAATCTCTCTGCTTCACTGAACCATGGTTCTCAAAGAAAACTGCCCATGTACCTGACCACTCTCTTAGGCTTAAGAGTGCAAAACTTTAAGATGCTGACACATATGTCATAAGCCTACTTCTCATGGAATTCTGCCTTCATACGAGGTAGTTTCTCCAGAAGCTATTTCTCTAAAACTGTCTTTATAAACAACAATTCCCAGCAGGAAAAAGACACTGTTTGGGTTTTCTAAAAATGACCACAAGGTGGGCACATCAATAACCCACATTCTGAGAGGCTGAATGAAGCAGGAGGATCAAACACAAACATGGTGGCTTACAATGGCAGATAGGTCCTCCTTCCCACTTGTGGGATCCACTAGAGTCTGAAATTGAGTAGGGCCAAGCTCCCTCGGAGACTTTTGGGTGGAATGTGCTACCATCTGTCCCATCTTCTAGTGAGCATCAGCAGGATGGGCCAATTCTCCCTGTGCTCCATCTTCCCAACACTTTGGCCTCTGTGTGTTTCCTCCAGGTTGTTTCAAATATCATCCTGCTTGTATCTCCAAAGGACATTAGCAGTGGAAACAGGCCCACCCATGAAGCTGAGAATTTCTCGAGATCCTTGGATAACAAGCACAGGTCTAAGACTTAGAATGTGGACATGGGAAGCAGTCATGCAGACTTCACTACATTTCAGTACATACAGATGTAAGCTATCCATGTCGTTACTCTTACATACCATGAGTTTATTCTTTGCAATTTTTTTTCAACTTTAAATTTTCAAATGGTCAAATTGCATGAGATTTTAAAAGTAAAACTAACCTTGGTCAATTGTTGAAAATATTCATTGTATATATTGCATACACAGGTTATGTAGTATGGACTTAATATGCATATTATATATGAATAGCCAAATCTTTAAATAAAGCAACTTTCATTTAAAAAAGTATTTTCTGAGTATCTATTTTAACTACAACTATGTGGGTTATAAGAGACACAGAGAAGCTCTAGACATCGAGTTATTTGTTATTTGGCACAAGCATGACTCCACTCAAATAAGTGACTTTTGGTATTGATGTCACATCACATTTAATTTTCTCTTGAATGACTCTGTACATTTTACCAATGAAGAAAGGCTCTTTTAACTGTATTTTTACTGACCAAGCCTTTATGTGTAAATAGTGCCTGAGAAGTTTCCCTTAGGAATCTCCTCCAATCTGCTAGAAAAGTCTATCTCTCCAGTCAGCTTTTAGTGGACCCTAGATATAATTTGGTAGCCTGCAACTTTGTGCTTTATAGGAAGTGATAGTAAACATGCAAGAAAAGCAGTCCAGTAAAGAGGCCCATGACTTTCCTGCACATCTGCATGGGGTTCATACAATTGGCCTAGTATAGAAACACGTAGACACTACAGTTTTTGAAAGATTCATTAATTTTTCCACTCAATGTATGCTTGCTTGGGAATTTACATTTACTTGTGCCTCATATACCCTAAAGGGATATTTAAATTGGCTCAGCATCTTTTATTACAAAATTCATTTAACATTCATATGCATTGAAAATACAATCACTGTTACATATCAACTATAATCACATTCTTTGTTGTAAGAGACTTAACCCTTATTTATCTGGGAATATGTTGTTTGTTCTCAGAAACCTGGCTGAAGGTCACATGTGATTATGAAATATTTTTGCAATATTTTAAGTGCTATAGTATTATTTTAAATATTATTGAATGTAATTCTTTTATGAGTAAAGACATTCCCTTCTGTTTAATAGATAGTGAAGAGTCAAATCATTTCCAGTGCCAGCCAGCTGTGAAACCATGCCAGAAACTGGAATAGAGAACAACCCACCAGACTGGACACAACACAAGGAATTTGTATCTGTTGTTCTTAATGATACAGATAGAGAGATGTGAGGAAAGAAATACAAAGGCAGTGTTGGGATTGCTTTTACATGAGCCACAGGGAGATATAGGAGTGGAATATCACATAAAATTGACCTACAGAGGAGGTAGCTCAATGTTATGGTAGAATAAGAGAGCTTCCTCTTAATAACCAAGAAACTGCACTCATTTTAAACCACATTGTACCCAAGTTTCTGAAGTATTAGTTACCATTCTTCAATTTCTTTCCATTTAATATCATGCTGAGAAAAGAATAAGACAGAGGAAGTTGACTTTAGACACGTTTTCACTACTATCTGGGAGGATCTAAGCCATTCTAGAGACAGCATGGAAAGTGGGGGTTAAAAGTGGGCAATGGCCTAGAGACTGTGACCTCAGGATCATGAAATCATGGTAGCTAAGCCAGACCTTTCCTACCACTTGATTTCTTAAAATGGAGAAACCTTTTGGTATCAGGGTTTTGTGCTTGTTTTATTTTTAATAACTAAATAGATGCCTTTCAGGAGATATATAGATAAACAGATTGGTTTGCTTGAACTCTACAAATTCTCAGAACTTACTGTAAGATTTCATGAAAAAATAATAATAGGTGCATACAATACTTTGATTATTGAAGAATTATATTGTACACAATCTCATTTTGAGGAAATAGGTGAAATAAATTATAACACCTACAGTTAAGAGAATTACAGGCTCTATTTTGTGTATGTTACAAATAAATATTTTCACATATATATAAAACTGTTTATTATATATTTCTAAATACTAAAAAGCATTAAATAATACTATTTCTATTTAGTTTTAAGTTTATTATATATATGAAGATGGATCTCTGGTAAGAAAATAGAACTTTCTACAGTTATTAACAATGATCATTTTCAATTATATGTTCCAAAGTATAATTTCTTTTTTTCTCCTTCTTCTCTTTTTTTCTGAGACAGGATCTTGCTCATCCTGAACCCCAACAGGTCTCAGATTAAAGGCAAGGTAATCTTCCTGCCTCAGTCTCCCAAATGCTAGGATTACAGGCACGTACCACCATGCCCGGCTTATGTGGCACTGGGGAACCCAACTCAGGGTCTTGTGCTTGCTAGGAAAGTGATCTGACCATTGTGCTATTCCTCCACCCTCGCAAGGTACTATATTTTCAATCTTGTAACTAGAGTCCCATAATGTTTTTCTAAGAAACTTTAAACCTATGTCAAAATCTGAAACAAGGTAGATTTTACCTTGTTCATACAAGAGCTATACTTACAACATTAATCTCTAAACTTAAAATGTTTGAGAGTCTATAATTGCCTAAATAAGATTAAGGAGCAAATTAGACTGTAAACCTAGGCCTGGATTAGGGACTATGATGACAAAGACGTATTTTCATGAACAATAAAACAGTGAATAGCACCAAGAATATCTTCTTTATTGCTGTCACCTTAGTAAAATAGATATGACTCCATAAAAGAAGTCAACTTAGTCATATATAGTCTTCAGAAGCTATCTTGAGAATGTATTATCCTTTTAACTTTCCCAAGTTATTTACTCATACTTTTAAATGTTATCTTCGTTACATAAATCATGATAAAAATTTAAACTGTCGTGATAAAAAATATAAATTATTAAAAGCCCAGTAAGTACCAAATATTGGCTTATAAGAATTATTATTCATTAAAAATAATCAGATGTCCTTGAAAAAATTGTCTTTTCTGTAACTAGAGTAGCAACTGTTCCAGGTAAGCCTGAAACTGATCATGTCAGAAAGAAGGAAGGGCTCAACATTACGGAAACAATGGTAAAAGGACAGAGAATCAAGCTTCAAAGGTCTCAAAATAGAAAAATTACATAACAAAAATAATGATAAAAACAATCCACGAGCCTAAAATGATAGGTAGGTAGACATAGGATAGATTGTTTTATACAAAATTGTCATCTAATTGGCATAAAAGCAATGATACAATTATGACTACACATTTTTAGCATCCTTACTATTAATCGATCCAGGCAAGATGACAAATGCTAAAACCAGAGACTGAAAGGAACCAGTGACGAGCTCCTGAGCGAGGAGCAAGATATTTATCTAACAACTGTAACGGACACTCTGCATATTAGCTAGGGAAAAACGATAATGATATAGTAGAAACGCTTGGGAAGCACAACTTCCTCCAGTCATTCAGGTTGGTTTTCCCCTCAGGAGGCACATTAAGCATGACGTGATATAGCAACTAAGGGTCTGAGTGAAGAGTCTAGGGACCCAGAGACTTAAAAGGATGACATTAAGCATAATGCTTAATCTTAGGTCCCAGATGGGAAGAAGAATATTGGATCTTAGAGAAAAGAAGCATATCAATAATACCTCTCTTGATTTTTATAATTATACTGTGGCTAGATTAGTGAATATCTTTTTGTTTGATGAAAAATTTAATGTTATCTCTACACTATCATTTCAAGTGGGTAATTAAGTATACAAAGGGAATCATAAAAAGAAAAACCAAAAAAAAAAAAAAAACCGTATTTACTGAAGCTGGGTAAAGGCATCCGGGACCCTTTTGCATAATTCTTGACACTTTTCTATGTGTTTAAATTTATTTCATAATAAAATGTTAAAACAGAATGAAACGGATGTTAGGAGGCTGCCCAACAGGAAGCCATGCAAGCTTTCTCTGAGCTCATTTTGAGATAAATAAATTCTGTTTTCACTCATTTTCCAGCTCTGACCTTTCTCTCACATGTCAGCCCTTGATGGAACATCTTTATGGAATGGGAGGCAACCAGTCATGGATCACAGAGTTTGTCTTGGTGGGATTCCGGCTCAGGGCAGGGCTGGAGGCATTTCTCTTTTGCGTCTTCTTCTTGTTATATATCTTCAGCCTGCTGGCAAATGCCGTGATCTTGGGTCTCATTTGCCTGGAGCCCAGACTGCACACTCCCATGTACTTCTTCCTCTCACACCTGGCCTTGCTTGACATGTCCTATTCTTCCAACAATGTCCCCAAGATGCTAGTGAACCTTATGAGCCATAAAAAAAACTATCTCCTTCATTCCATGCATAACGCAGACATTCTTATACTTGGCGTTGGCTGCTACAGAGTGTCTGATTTTGGTCGCGATGTCCTATGATCGGTATGTGGCCATCTGCCACCCCCTGAATTATGCTGTCATCATGAGCTGGAAGACGTGCATGGCCCTGGCTGTCACGTCCTGGTCGTGTGGATTCATCCTTTCCCTGGTACATGCAGGCCTTCTGCTAAGGCTGCCCTTCTGTGGACCCCAGGAAGTGAACCACCTCTCCTGTGAAATCCTGTCTGTCCTCAAGCTGGCCTGTGCTGACACCTGGCTCAACCAAGTGGTCATCCTGACAGCCTGTGTTATTGTTCTTGTCGGGCCCCTGTGCTTAATGCTGGTCTCCTATGTGCACATTATCTGGGCCATCCTAAAGATCCAGTCAGGGGACGGCCGCAGAAAGGCCTTCTCCACCTGCTCCTCCCACCTCTGTATGGTCGGGCTCTTCTTTGGTATAGCCATGCTGGTTTACATGGTCCCCGACTCTGATCAACGAGAGGAGCAGGAGAAGATGCTGTCGCCGTTTCACAGTCTCTTTAACCCCCTGCTGAACCCCCTCATCTACAGCCTGCGCAATGCTCAGGTGCAGGCTGCCTTTCACAGAGCCCTGAGGAAGAGGCTCACGGGAGGGATGGGTGGATAGGAGGTTGCCTGGGTAGAGCTTCCATCTTAAAATGTAGCTTGCTGAAGCAAAAACTCAGGAAACTTGTAATTAGGAGTACGGTATAAATGGTAATTGTTTAAACAGAATTTAAACTTTTGTTTTAATTGATTTTATTAGTTTTCTTTATATTCAATTATTCAATTTTCCATCCATCCTAATCTACATTATTATTTAATTTCTTCTAAATTCTTTGCATTGAGTTTGATTTAGGAGATTTGGAAATATAGCATTTTATTGAAAATCACAAAAAGAAAAGAATAATATATATTTGAATGGATGTGAATGAAATTGAAAATTAAAAAATCAACAAAATTAAATAATTTTCAGATGAACAAAATTGACAGATTGGCATATAAAAATTAGCTACAATGGCATACAAAAAAGGTACTAATCAATAAAATAGATTTGTAGCATTCTTTTTTTCCCTTATTTTTACATAATGGCTACAATGAGCTTAGGTATTTTGTACACATATATATCACGTCAACATTACAACCCTTCCCTTTTCCATTTTTGGCCCTCCGGCACCCTCCCCCATGTCCCCTAACTCCCACTATCACACCCATTTGGTTCTATAAAGTGCCTGTATTCTGGATTTCTCAGAGAAGCCATGCACTATTTAACCTTTTATGTCTGACTCACTTCACTAAGAATGATGATCTCATTTACCTACCAGAGCCTCCAATCTACCTGTAGTACTCCACTGTGTAAATACTCCACATATTTTGCATCTATTGGTCTGTTGATGGATATTTCTGTGTCTTCCATGTTTTAGCTATTGTTGGTTGTGCAGCTATAAACATGGTATAAATGTGTCTTTCTTACGTGTTGCCTTAATTTGTAGCATTCGTGAGCTGGGGTCCATGGCATGGTCTAGTAACCACCTAGCTTTCACGATCGATTGACTGTGTGAAATTTGTAACATTCTTATCAACCTTTATGAAAAGGATTATCAGAGAATACTGTAAACAACTGTATGACAACAATTAGAAACCGAGATAAAATGATTAATTCAGAGACAGACACAATCTGTAAATCCACTCAAAACTATATAATCTTAATCGATTTATAAGTAAAGATGTAATTTTTTAAGCATACCAAATAAAGTCATGGACCACATTGCTCTAATGGTTAAACACACTAAGCTTTAAAAATAAATAATATCATTTCTTCATAAAAATCTTTCAAAACACAGAAAGTAACCGAAGTGTTTCTGAACTCATTCTGTGCAGTCTCTTTGATTCCAAAGACATCACAGCAAATGGAAACCACAAACCATATTAGTTATTATTCTCAGGTACCTAGATCTAAATACCAGATATCCACAAATGCCAGAACCCAAACCCAGCAAACATAAAAAAGATTAAACACTAGGTCCCAGTGAAATTTATTCTAGAAATGCCGGGGTATTTTATCACTCAGAATGTAATGTACCATATTAATCAAATAAAGAAAAAAATGTTCTGTCATTACACATAATATTCCAGTATTTGACTATCCCAGCACCATTTTATGGTAAATAGACACGCACACTCTCTCGTGAAAATAGAAATTAAGCAACTTCCTCAGTCTGATAAAGGCCAGATGAGAAAATCACAGTAAAACTATAATTGTTACAGATTAGTTGCCTTCCCCGTAAGATTAAAGGGACAAGATCAAGGTCATCCACGGTAAAAAGGAGTGAGCAAAATCACTTTGTCAGATGACTAGATCCTGTGCAAAAGAAGTTCTAAAGAATCTGCTTAAAAAATTAAAATACATAAAAAACCCCAGCTTGATTAGTTTAGCAAGGATGCAGGTGAAAAGTGACATGTGTGAAATTAGTTGTGTCTGTGTCAAGAATCAAAGGGCTCTGGAGACAGCTAAGTGTCCCAGTGTCTTTGGAATCACATAAATCAACAAGCCAAGCTGATAAAAGAGCCAAGGCTATAATCACTAACCGTAACCTTCCCACTCTGTGGACCTGGGTGGAGCTTACGGGAAAAGGGCGGCTGGACGAATTCGGACATGGGGAAGCACTCCCCAGTGTTTTATGGATATACAGGAGAGGGAGAGAGGGAAGGGCAAGAAATGGAGATACTGGACACAGAGGGGAGAAAGGTATCTTCAAGGGTCCTCCTCTGCCCCTAAGAAGGTCTTGGGAAGCAGCTCATAAAAAGCATTGCTACTCAGAGGCCCCCGCTAAGAAGGCCTGCAAATGGAAGTGCCCAGACCAGGATTGTAAGGTTCCCAAGAGCACAGGTGGCCCCAGTGATCTGGATCTTGACCACAACCCCTCTCAGAGACAAAGCACCAAGGTTGGAGAGGGAAGGTCGGCTTTCCCACCTTGAGGCCTGCCAGGAACTCACACCCTTCCAGTGGCCTATGGTTAGGTCTGGCAGATCATATGAGTACTTGGCCTGGAACCAGATACTCAATTCTGTGTACATTTCAGGGTACAAGTAGAAACAATATGATCCACTTTATCATAAATCTGAATAGGCAAGATTTTGAGGGATTTTTTGGGAGATTTTTGTTTTGCTTTGCTTGTTGCTTTTAATTTTTGGCTTTGTTTTATTTTTTAACTAGACATCCAAGCCAGAGCCTTAGTGCTGCACTACATCCCAGCCTGATTTTTTGTTTCTGATTTTGAGACAGGATGTCACTAAGTTAAGTTGCCCAGGCTACACTCAAACTTGCGATTCTCCTACCTCAGCCTCTTTCAGAGTGCTAGAATTACAGGCCTGCACTGTCAGGCCTAGCAAAAGTATCTTTTCAAGAATGGGTAGTTGGTCAGAGCCCATAGTAGGCTGTGGTCATGATCAAGATCCTGCAATCAGAATTAGAAGGGTTGCTTGGAGTTTATGAGCCCCAACTACTGTCCCAACCAAACTTTCCCTGATGACTGTTCAGAGCCTGAGGCTTTTCGTCCTTGCATAACTGTGTAAGTCAGTTTTTCTGGCCTGTATCCTCATTTGAACCACAACACAGCTCTGTCTGACCAGTCATTTGAAAATAACTTGAACATCCTCTAGGGTGGAGGCCTTTAAGAAGGACAATCCCAGAGGGACAACAGGAGGACGAAGCAGGACGCATGGGATACGCCTGCGCTGGGCCACCTGAGGAGCAGGGGTCCCAGCGTGCGCTCCCCTCCAGGAGTGCCTGGCCTGGGGTTTTTAGTACAGGTCACATAACTCAATTTGGTCAGTGCATTCTGAGGCACTTTCAGAGAAAATCATGTTATTTAAACAGTTTCGCTTGTGTGTGATATCAGGTGGTCAGCCACCCACCTGGGTCTCATGGTGTAGAGTAGCAATGGCTCTTTGTGTGGTGGTGGCACTCGACACCTCAAAGATGGACAAGGGATGCAGAGAATGCATGAGTATGACACAGAGGTAGTAGCGAGGTGCCGCTGTGAACCCATGACCTATGGCTTCAGGTAAGAGATACCAAGCCATAAGGTATGTCCCATTTAGTAAGCAAACTTTGTGTTTTTAAAAATTACCCCTGGCAAAACTGTTGTGTCAGGGTTGAAGAAGTCAGGTGACCATGATCAGGAAGGAATGAGGGAACAGCTCTCTGCAAGCCAAGGTCATATACAGAAAGCCACGCTCCATGCATGATAACAGTGGAGACACCCAGTATAGGCAGTATAGCTTAGAAACACCACAAAAAGAATTATTTATACAAAACATTTTTATGCAATCTAACCAGAAAGTGTTATCAACAATTAAAAAGGGGTCTAACTTGAATAGTCATCCTGATCTCCCCAAGGGAGGAGAGGCACCCCTGCATGGAATGACTGCACTGAAACCAGACTGAAATCTGTGGCCCTTGGTGGTAGGATTTTGTCCCATCACATCAGCTGCCCATCACAAGTCTGCCTTCCAGCGATAAACTAAAGTGCTCAATTATATCCTTTTTTTGCAATCAATTTGACAATATCACTTCTTTAGAAAATATGTGAATACAGAAGTTCTAGAAATTTGCTCTGTGAGGATAATTAAGTATAGGACCTATTCCTAAGGAACTAGGCACAAGATCATTCAAGACAGTGCTATTTACAAGAACAAGATATGGAGAATAACCTAATTTCCTAGAACAGACCATTAGTTGACTAAATTGTATGTTTATACAGTCATAGGAAATCATGCTGCTGAGAAAGATTTAACGACATAGCAATATGTTCATTCATTTACAAAACCCAGTTAGGAAGCTCCATAGGATAAATTTCATTGTTATTAAACACATGTAGCAAAATTTGGCTACCCACGAAAATCTTAATAGTTATTTCATGTGAAATATGGTTTATTTAGGTTTCTTTTCAATGTTTTAGTTTCTCAAGTCTCACAGTCTACGTGTGTCCTGAAAATAGTGACCACTAATCATCTAAAAATTATGTCTCCAATTTTTAACACATTTGAGAATTAACACTTCAAGTTGGCAGTGCCACCTGCTGAGTATCTTGGGAGCGTTTCTTCAGAAAAAAACAATGTCAAGCACTCGAAAAGTCAGTAATGATTAACAACTACACATTCCACAATATTAAGAAGTGAAACTTAGAAGGAATCTTACGCAGTCTACTGAGTTTGACTCTCATGTATGGTGCCATTAAAATGGTTTTCAAGACCTAAAAGAAAAATACTTAATACCGTGGCGGCTTGGCCCCAGCTCAGCTCCCTGCACAATAAACTGATTCTCCACATCTATGCAAATCGAGCTGATCCTCAGCTGATCCCGTTTTATGGGGGAAATGGGAATTACTTCTTTTTAGCTTCTTGCTGATAAGCCACGTGAAACAGTCTTGAGTGTTACTTTCACTTTTGCTTGCTGTTTAAACTACTCAAATGCCTGGTAGCTCAGCTTCTCCAAACCACCTCAAGGTTCATACAAAAGCAACGAACAAATGGGGCCTGATGGTGCAGGCCTGTAATCCCAGCACTCTGGGAGGCTGAGGCAGAAAGATCACGAGTTCCAGCCCAGCCTGGGTAACTTAGCAACTCAGTGTGACACTGTCTCAAATAAACAATAGGAAGGAACTGAGTGTGTAGCTCAGGATGAAGGCTCTGAGGACAATTCCCAGTGCAACCATAACCTTAGCAAGAAGCAACGACCAATCCAAAATAACCTTATAAAACAATTTGTAAGACTGAGAAAATAAAATGCCCAGTAATAAATTTAACAAGAGAAGTGAAAGATCTATATACTTATAAAGTATCATCAACATATATTTTAAAAAATCTTTAATACTGTGGTGTGAGGTTCCAGATTAGAGTAATATTAACAAGATGACGTGAAACAACAATTCGAGCTATTCACGCACAGGAGCTCAGGAAACCGAGCAGGAGACTGGACCAACTGACGATAGCACAGACATAAGAAAAGAGGCCTCAGAGGGTAGGAAGGACAGTGTGACATTACTTGTATCAACCCAGGCAGCCAATGAGAGAGGAGAGAGAGAGAGAGAAAGAGGGGAAGAGAGAGACAGAGAGAGACAGAGAGACAGAGAGAGAGACAGAGAGACAGAGAGACAGAGAGTTCCATGGCATATGGACAGGTAAAGAATAATTTGTAAACCAAATATTAGACCTCATTTCTGTTAATCCATCCATTCACCAAAAGAAAGTAAAAAGGCTCACCACAATCCAGGAGATGTCCTCAGACTATATATCCAACAAAAAGCGTAGACTCTATAAGAAATGACAATAATTAGTAAGAAAAAATTCAAAGGTGGGCAAAAGACTTGAAAAGACATTTCGTGCCAAAGGATATCCAAAGAGTCAGTAAGCATACAGCAATGTGCAATAAAATACAAATAAAATTATAACAATAAAACAGTGGTTAAAATTATGAAGCTAATAATATCAAGTTTCAGTGGAAATTTAATATTATACAACCACATTGAAAAACTGACAGGGGCTGGAGGAGTGGCTCAGCAGTTAAAGTGCTTGCTTAGCAAATGCTAAGTCAAGCATTAAGTGCCCGAGTTTGATTCCCCAGAACCACATAAGCCAGGTGCGGTGGTGCATGTCTGTAATCCCAGCACTCGGGAGGATGAGACAGGAGGATTGCTGTTGAGTCCAAGGCCAGCCTGGGCTCCATAGTGAGTTCAGGACCAGCCTAGGGTATACAGCGAGACCCATCTCTAAATAAATAAATAAATAATAAAATAGAAAAACTGACAGTATCAACTAAAAATAATAAATATGAGCTTATGATTCAGCCATGTTATTCTATTATATTCCCCCCAAAATTGTAAGAATATACATAAATTTAGTAGCCACAACTAGAAATACCTCAAATGTCCACAAACAATAGAATAAGTAAATTAAGTTGTACTCATATTGAATGTTACACAGCTCCCAAAAAGAACAAGGGCCTGACACATGCTACCACGTGCATGAATCTTTGAAACTGACGTTAGGTCAAAGAAGCCAGACACAGGTGTATATACTGTATTATTTATTTGTAAGAGATTCACAACAGGCAGAGCTAATCTGTTGATATAGAAATCAGCACAACAGCTATTCCCCAGTAAGAGAGGGATCGCTGACGTCTAGGAGCTGAGAGATCAAAGGAGGGGGACACACAAAGGATCTTTCGATGGCAAAGATGTTCTATGCTTTGATCATTAATACAAAAGTGTATTAATATATACAAGTTCATTGTGGGGCTATGCTCTAGTTCGAGCACTGACCAGCAGGCTGCATGAATTTGGAAAGAACCTTAGTAGATAGAGAGGTAATGTGAAATCTCTGCCCTGTCCTGATAAAAGTATCATGAGATGGACCATTAGGATTTCTCACCAAGGTCTTTTCATCCTCCACAAGACACAAAACATCTTTCAAAACACAACCTCTCACATGTTACTGAGAATCAGTAAAGACTGGCGATTGGACATCAGGTAACCTTACATCCAAAGTTGCCCATCTTGAGATGAAGTGCTACCAGACCTACAAAGTAGGGAGACTGAATGGCAGAGGATCTCTCTATCTTCCCAGAATGCAGTGTGTTTTCAGGCAAGGGCAAAAGGCAAAATGTAAGGTGAGTAATCAGTTGGCCCCAACCCCCACATGATCTGCGTCACCAGTGCCTCATGCATACGGTTTTCTAGGGTTCCCTGGAATAAGCCACGGCTGCTGCAAGGATGACCAGGCTAGATATATTGGTGCAATATACTGGCCACTTAGGTGTGGGGACCTAAAGGTAATCCCTGAGTGTAAACCTCTCAATGCCCATTGCTGGAAATTGCCTAGCCGTCTTTTATGGAAAAGAAAGACAGCCTGAAGTATGCATGGTTTCCTGGAGACTTTCAATGATTTGACCACCTAGTTTTGGGCCTGCAAAGAGCATCAATACACTATCCAGGAAATAGTTATGAAGCAGAGATGTGGGAGGAAGCACAAATTATAAGGTTCTGTGTATCTCACATTATTACCAACTGGAGACATCACTGACATAAAGGACGATTCAAGCCATAGATACCAGCTAGCCTGCTCTCTGGGCCTTGCTGGTAACTGCATAATGAGCAACAAAGCAGTATATCCACGGCAACAGAGATGGAAGTTCTACGTGAGCATAATAACATAGTCTGCCCCTCCCTGGCACTGCTTGACTCTGCTCTCAATTTCTATCAGGAAATTGAGAAAAGTGCTGGGCCTTAAATATGGTATCTTCCCCTAAAGACACCAGGAAGTCTGTTGGCGGTATGCTGGTTGCCTCAGATTCCTTCCACCCTGTCTGTACATTGAAATGATTCATTGTGATTGTAAACGGATACCTCCTCCGACACGAATTTCCCTGTCCTGTCAGCACTACCTTGGCCATAACCTCTCTTGGGGGTACTGACAGGTTTCCTGAATGACATCACACCAAGTTCAATAATCCCATCACAGCAAAGGAAATGAGAACGGGCACAGGGCTGCGGAACTTCCTGGTCCTACCATGTTCTGGGCTTCTCAGAAATCGTCACTCTACTGTAAATGGTGAGCCAACGTACAGCTTTAAAACAAAGGATTGTCAACAGCACCCCACAGAAATGGAATAGCAATCTCCACATGCAACTGTAACAGTAGTCTACACAGTTGTCATAGGTAGACTTTACAAAGTGACTCCCAACCACCAAAGTTACAGAGCAACAGCCAGTCTTCTGCTTTAACAGAGATGTGTCCATCCTCTAGGAGCAGGACTGGCCAGTATCAATGAAGGAAAATATCCAGCGGTAAAGTTTGCTCAGTCCTTACATCTCATCCCCTTGTTTTTTTTTCTTGCCAGACAGGTCAGCAATCCCCAGGTCTTGAGATCTCTAATACAACTGTCCACATATCACCAAATCTGTGCTCAGAGATATGAAGGGTTTGGATTTCTATGTACAGTGATCTAAAAATGAAGACCTTGGAAACTGCTGATTCGCCCACCTGCCTCAGAGCAGGCAAAACAGACCACAATAAAAGATCTATAGCCGCAAGAATTAGTTTTATTTCACTGCCAAACAATAACCAAGCATGGTTCTCTCTATCTCGCAAGTACCTCCTGAAAATAGGGAGACTGGATCAAAATTCATGAACCTACGGTAAATTTGTTATTTGGACAGCTGTAAAATTGATGTGGTGATCCTTGGACATGACTTTGTACCTACATACCCTTTCAGTTATGAAGATGTTGCCCTTCACTCTCTCTATGGCTTCCTGAGACACAGAACTGGACTGAGACTCAATTCTCTGCAGGCTAGAACAACAGTGGTTGGGGACTTTGTGTCTCTATAGAAACCATGTCAGAGCAAGACCTATTTTTCTCAGGCACCACACAGAGCTCTCACGAGGCACTCAGTGGAGGTGGTGAATTTACAAGCCTCTCCTTTCAAAGGCAAGCAGAAGAGCCAACGTTCTTCCTTGGCTCAGACAAGCAACAAGCTTTCCCATACCCTCAGTAGATTCAGCCACACTGCAGAAATGTTTACCTTTTCTGCATGAAGACTCGGGTTTCCTACTTGTCTGTGTGAGTTCTGGTTGAATATAATTTAATATCATTTTTATTGCTTGTTTGCTTTTCCTGTCATATTTTAATGTTGCGGAAAGTACATTTCTACTCTCTTAGTACTCAAATTATGATCAGTGATAGTTTTAAATAATATAGCAATCTGATTAATATTGAATGATATTTATCTATCAATACCTTCTTAATAATGTATTCATATAGTACTATAGTCAATGCCTTCGTAGTTATTTGTGACTGATAGCTATTTTTTTCAGGGTGAAGAGATGTACATGTACAAATGTCTTCCTGGTAAGAGTTTGTTTAATATTAAAAAAATAGATCTGTATTTTATAGAAACTGTACTTAGACTGTTCCACGTGAAAGCCAGACAATTAAACAAGTTTCCAAATGCTTATTTGTTTATCACACAGAACAGTAATGATGTCACAGAGTCTGACATTGAGAAGTTAGGATTTCATTCCTGGGTAGCTCCACTGTCAGAACAAGGTTAGGTAAATAATAGGGAATTGGTGAATAACTGCATATGATTTTATTCCTCCAGCCTAAGCATGCCACGTGCCTTTGGAATGGTGGTTAAGAGAGTTAAGAGAATAAACGAGGTGAGTTTTTTTATGATGCTTAGATTTATAATTTTATGAGTACTTACACTGAAGATGA
The DNA here is from genome assembly GCA_004027205.1 of Ctenodactylus gundi. Taxonomy (NCBI): domain Eukaryota; kingdom Metazoa; phylum Chordata; class Mammalia; order Rodentia; family Ctenodactylidae; genus Ctenodactylus; species Ctenodactylus gundi. The sequence goes on along the minus strand of PVKB01000092.1, from coordinate 1,209,010 downwards.
TTGTTCATTCCTGCAATTCCCCAGACAAGTTGATTTACATAAAATATGGTAATAAACTTAAATAGAAAGCGCAATATTATTTTTTAATTTACATTTATTTTTACTGTGAAATCATCAAGTTAGAATGCTTTAGTTAGAATGATTTAATAAGGGAATTGAAAGACTCCTGAAGCTTCCTAAGAGAAGATGATTTATTGCTTACCCCCCGCAGGGATGGTGCCTGCCACCATATTCCAGAGCACTCGTCAAAGTCAAGTCAAAAACCAACAACATCACGGATCCTGTTTTCACGTCAAGATAATGAATGCCTTGGGACAGTTCAGCTGAGTCACTCATATGTGTGGTCATCTAAATATTGTGAAAATCTAAATAACAAAAGAATAAGACTTTTGGCTGAAAATAAGTTTTTACACTTAAATAAGAAATCTTGTGAGATATTTGTTCTGGAAGTGAAAATTGACACAGGAGTAGAAAGTGTGTGACATAACAGGTGAAAGGCGCATTTGCCTGATGGTATACAGAAACTTAGCACACTCTTCCCTTACGGAACCCTCCTACTAAGATCAAACGCAGTTTTAAAACTCAGATAAAAGCATCATCACATGGGGTTTATTGTTGCTGGGGGGGAAAAAAAAGAATTGTGAATAACACAAGCTAAGAAATCAGAAATATATGAGAAGAATATGGAGTACTCCACCAAATCAAATAAACATTGAAATGAGATAACATACAGTTTTAAATTTGAGTCCTCATTAATAATATTAACAGTTTTTAAAATATGAATATGTGTACACATATAAAATGTTCAAAAATTTACTTCGTTTGCCAAATAAATCCTTTAAATGTTTGCTTTAAAACACAAGAAATTATTGCTCCTGTGTTTGAACATTTTGCTACCTCAGGAAGGAATACTAAGAAAATTAACAAAAATCTGTGCTTAAAATCGTCCCTGTAATTATAATTTTTACTTCTATATGTTTATAATGTATTATATTCCTCTTGAGGAATTGGTGAGTACATATTGTACCTTAATCATTTTCCCCAATAATGACCCCAGGGATATGGGAAATAATCTGACTTCTGTCACGGAGTTCATCCTCCTGGGATTTCCCCTCGGCCCAAGGACAAGGTTGCTCCTCTTCGGCCTCTTCTCCCTGTTCTACGCCTTCACCCTGCTGGGGAACGGGGTCATCCTCGGGCTCATCTGCCTGGACCGCAGGCTGCACACCCCCATGTACTTCTTCCTCTCACACCTGGCCTTCGTCGACATCGCCTACGCCTGCAACACGGTGCCCCAGATGCTGGCGAACCTGCTGAGCCCAGCCCAGCCCATCTCCTTTGCTGGCTGCCTGACTCAGACCTTCCTCTTTCTGACTTTTGCCATCACAGAATGTATCCTTTTGGTGGTGATGTCCTATGATAGGTATGTGGCTATCTGCCACCCCCTCAGGTATTCCACCATCATGAGCTGGAGAGTCTCCATCACCCTGGCATTGACTTCCTGGGTCACTGGTGTTCTTCTGTCCTTCGTTCATCTCGTGTTACTTCTACCTTTACCCTTCTGTATGTCCAAGAAAGTCAACCACTTTTTCTGTGAGATCATGGCTGTTCTTCAACTTGCCTGTGCAGACACCCAGGTCAATGAGAACATGGTTTTGGCTGGGTCAGCGTCTGTGCTGGTGGGACCTTTATCCTCGATTGTAGCCTCATACTTGTGCATCCTCTGTGCCATCCTGAAGATCCAGTCAGGGGAAGGTCAAAGAAAAGCCTTCTCCACCTGCTCCTCCCACCTCTGCGTGGTCGGGCTCTTCTATGGCACAGCCATTGTCACGTATGTTGGACCCAGATATGGCAACCCCAAAGAGCAGAAGAAATATCTCTTACTGTTCCACAGCCTTTTCAATCCTATGCTCAACCCCCTGATCTATAGTCTTAGGAACTCAGAAGTGAAGAAGACTTTAAAGAGGGTGCTTGGAATAGAGAGACAGTTGTAAAAAAGAATACAGTATCATGTTTAACAGTGACCGAGGATGTTACTGTTTCAGAAAGTTCCTAACCATTCAGAGAATGAGAATTACATTTTAGCTCCTTTTTTAAAATAGGGCTGTCTTCTGCACTACCATTGACAAACTGAGTAAGTAGATGGGCAATGAATTCTAGAAATCTACACCTTGAAATATCAGTAGCAAATCCTAGTGCAGTGAGTCCATTCAAGGGTCAAGATTTGGAAGCCATAGCTTTCAAACAACACCCTCTATAATATCCCCATCAAACTGTAATCCAGATCCTCATCTCGCAAAATGTTTTCCTCAGAATGCTAACCCCTGAAGAGAGGTTCACAAATACACAGTATTGTCAAACACATTTGCCACTGATGGTATAGTAGACATCTTATATCAGGGATCACAATTTCTACTAGCATAGAGAAAGCTATAAAAATAATGGTTAGGTAGCTAAGGGTGCAGCTCAGTGATAGAGTGCTTGCCCAGCAAGTACAAGGCCCTGGGTTCAGTCCCACTACTGGAAAGAAATTATTTTGATAGGAGGAATTTTATTCCAGTTTTTATCTCAGCGTTTCCCAAACTTATTGTATCACATGAAATTCTTTTCATACATACATGAATAGTTTCTTGGAATAGGAAATTTTGATCATCATTGACTCAGAGTGAATACTTCTGGAAATCACCAAGGGCAAAGGATTTATTTTTTTCTTCAAAGTGGGACTATATACAAAACATGAAAGTGTAGCACAGTACTCCAGATCAGCGTGAGAAATTCTGTGCTCTATTGTCTATAGAAAGTGAAGATAAGGGCCTGGGGGCATAGGCCACTGGCTAGAGATCTGCCTAGTAAGTACACAGAAAGTGAGGATCACTGTCTCTACTCTTCAGCGGTGGATCTTTTTGAAATAATGAATCTCTGTATCTCCTTCATCTTTAAACAAAGTGCCTTGATAAACCATGGGAGATGACTTCAATCAGTTTCAATTTCACAATCTTCACAATTTGAGATTAAAAAGTAAATACTGGGAGTATGGCTCGGTGGAAGGAAATTTAAGTAGTGTGTGTGAGCCTCAGGGTTGAATCCTTAGCACCAAAAAAGTGTGTGTATGTGTGTGCATGCATAATTTCTGCATAAATTTTCCCATTGCATAAAATCCATATAATTCTGTTTCAAAGTTTTAAAATAAAATGATGTTCTCACAGAAACTAGGAAATATTTGAAAACTTATTATCTATGTAGTTAGCCACGTAAAAGTATAATTTTGAAATGATGCATTTTCCTGTGTTCAAAATTTGGTATCATAAACATGTGTTTTCACCAATATTTTGGTTTGCTACCACATTTTTCTTCTATATGTTAGTTTCTTGATTTTTACATTTTCTGTAATTTTTCTGGAACATAAAAAGGATATATTCTGATAATTATGGATAGCCACCTGTGCATAAAAATTTTCCTACGACCAGGGTTATTATTTGGTGTTTCTCCATTGCATTGTTTTTTCCCACGTTGGTTGTATAGAGTTGGAGCACAGACTGGCATGGTCTCAAAATTATGACAGCTGTGAGAGGTTTTCCCCCAGTGTGTGCCATAACACCAGCAAGCTAAAGATCACAATGTAGGAACTAACTGATTTGTAAATTGCACGTCTGATTCACATGAGGTTTCCACAATAACATTTCATAATGCTTAAGTCCAGAAATATAACGAAGTGATACACAAATAAATACGATGATGTCTTAGGTTAGCTATCTTCCCAATCTTGAAAAGGTAGAAAGCTTCCGGGGGAACTGATTTGGTGGGAGTGTTTCCCATCCCTTCCATGAGGACTAATTCAGAATCTCCCCACTTTGGAACAGAGATCAGAGGATATTTCCAGCAGATGACCTACTTTAGTGGTTTGTGCCATGGAAAAACCCTCCCTCCAGGGAGATCCTAATGAGCCTCACTGGGCCACCTGGGCGCCCCCTCCCCCCCATAGACTTCACGGTCTGCCCCAAACATCCCTAGCCAGCTCCCCACAGCATCTCCACACTTTGGACTGTTATTTGAAATCAGGAGATTTTTGTTCAGGGTCCTTTCTTCCCACTTCTGCTACAGTACATGGGACCCAAATGACACCAGGGAGAAGCTGACCAGTAGAGGTGATGCCAGGAGCTCGTTCTTGCTCCCTGGCAGGTTCCCTCGAGCCCTGTGGAAAGTAGGGACAAGGGCTGTGCTGGGATTCCCGACATCCCAATAATGCAAGCATCTGGGGACTGTAAGGAGACCTGTTGCCTCAGAGGTGTGCCGTGCGGTTGTCTGTGTTCCTTAATTGTGTGTCCCGTTGGAGATGAAGACAGGAAGAAAGAGAAAATGTCTTTGTCTCCTCTTCTCAGCTGAGGTAAGACACCTGGGCTCCAACCCTCCAGTGAACCCTCAATAGCTTCCAATGAGATTGAGTCCATCAGAATATAAAACCCCATTTTCCGAGGATTCCTGTATATTTCAATTGGAAAGAGAGGTGGGGTTCTGCAGGTCCCACAGAAGCTCTGAGAAGATGGATCCTTGTCCCAACTTCCAGGTGGGCCCCTGCCAGGATCCTTGAGAATGTGGGAGCTGACCAGGTTACCTCTCTCATTTTACCTCCAAGTTCCCCTGAAAGAGGTTGTAGCCTCCAGCCTCCAGTTAGCTGTCGCTTGGTTACTGTCACTGTGTCAGCCTCAGGAGGAGAACCGAATCACCTCAATTAATGCTAGACATACATGCTCATTACTTGTGTTTTACATGTTAACCAAAAAATATGTGGACGTTTGATGGACACACAGGTAAAGATTTTTAGGGGAAGGTTTTGTTTCACCAGTGGAGCAATAACCATTTGATAAAGATGTATTTGGGAATAACAATACTAAATAATGAAGTAAGATATTTCGGGAGTATGGATTTTGATGAAAAACACAGAATGATTTTCCCAGTTAAAGAAAATTGCAGTAGAATATGTGGTTGAATTATGCTTCATTCTGGGAAAATTGACACATGTTGGTTGTTTTTAAAATTTATGCATTTAATCCTTGGCAAAACGGTCATAATAACATACTGAATTTATGAGGATATATTTACTGCAATGGAATACGAAGCCAAGTGGATCCTGTGTCTTATATTTGCCTTGGATGGAACATAGCATCAAAGACAGACACCTAGTTGCATGTGTGTGTTAGGTTTTCCGTGAGTGAGTAGATATGTCTTTCTGGGAGTGGCAAGAATGGAGAGTGTGGAGAGAGGACTGGGGTGTTATGCGGTGCTGTAGCCACCTGGGAGAAGAGTGCGAGCATTGGTAGTACTTCCAGTTTTCTTGTTAAATGTTTTTTGTGGTTCCTTTATACCTTCTCGTTTATTCTCTTCCTCCTAAAACACATTGTTTTGGGGGACTCTCTCAAGCTCAGACCCATCCATCTCCTACACTGTGTACCCCTAGCACGGCTGGTGGACAGGAGGCCCTCAGAGTAAGATCAATCACTGTCAGTGTTGAGCAGACTATTTAACAGAATATAATCACATGAAACTGACCCTCACTTTTTCTTCCTGGTCCTCTATTACCTATATCCAAAAAAAAAAAAAAATGTTCGTTCCATAAGATAACTTAGCAAAGTCTCAGCTTATAACTATGCAAGCAATATAATTAATTAGTTTCCATTTATCCCTTGTTACTTAGAAAGAAACAGGTCTACAGTTGATCTCAGCCATGGACTCACAATGCGTGATCATTTTAAAGAATCTGCTTTACTCCTGCCCACCACTAGAGAAAAGAGCCCGCCAATGCTTCAGACTTTGAGATTTGCTTTTTGAAATACAGGATCTACCAAGTTCTGATGTTTTGTTTATACACAAAGAAATGCTTTCTTTGTTAGAAGTTTACTGTAGAACTTTAGAGTTTTGTGATCGTTTATTAACCAGCTAACACTTTGCTATTTTTTTAAATTCTGAAATCATACACATAAAAATTAATGAAATCATACACATAAAATTAATGGACATTAAAATTAAAAGGCCTAAAACACATATTGGGACTGCCATATATTTTAATAAGGAGACAGCCCTTTTCCTGTCTCCTGCCTCTTGGAAACGTAATGTTTGGCTTCTATTTGATCGTTTTTAATTAATATTAGATATGTCACATAGGTGTCAAATGAAATAAGATAGATAGAAAGAATCATGACCTTTGTGAGTTCTTAAGTTCTTTTTTGCCAAAATGTAAGTGTGCAATTTTAATATAGATCATCAGGGATAAAATTCTTCTCAGTCATTGGTTTTTGGAGAAAGAATGAGCTCAACTTGGAATATTATAGTTAACAGTGCTTTCTGTAAAAATCAGATCAAACATAAGAATACCAATACTTAGTAGTTGTTTGTTCATTTGTCACTCAATAAAGGTGGATTAATTGCCAGGGATATAAAAACAGAGAAATCTATTTCACTGCTTAAAATAAATCAAGATGAAAATAATAGGTTGGCAGGACTGTACAGGGAACTTATGTACTCAGAATTTTCTCATTTATCTTTCCACTTGGCCATCAAAAAATCATGCATTGTAATATGGGACTTTTTTATTTATAACTTCATTTCAAGGAAAATTGCAAAAGAAAATCAATGTTTTATAAGGGAGTGAACTTGAACGTTTTTTTCATAGTCATATATTCTCCTATGCTTTATGTGTTTAAAAAATTAAAGTCAACAGTTTGTCAACTATGAAATTTTCTAATATTAACCTCACATCAAATTAGCCTCAGTCATGTGTGAGGATTTCTTAAATATATCATTTAAATTATGTTCATGTCAAGGTGATGTGGCTATTTATCAACAATGCTTGTAAGAAAATAGATATCTTGGGACCAAGGGGACAGCTCAGTGGCTAAAGTGTTTGTATACCATGCTCAAGGTCGTGGGTTCAAATCCTTAGCAGCACATAAAAATTAGCTGGGCCTGGTGGTTCACGCTTGTAATCTTGGAATTGGGAAGGCTAAGGCAGGTAGACTGCCATAGGTATAAGCCGACGAAGACTGCAACAATAGTCCAGAAAAACGCTGGACTACAGAGAAAAAAACCTGTCTGTAAATTAATTTTTTTTAAAAAAGAAAAGTATTTTTTAAAAAGAAAATAGATATCTCTCATTGTTAGAAAAGGATCAGTTTCCTAAGCAAGGTTACACTGGTCCAAGTTCTACTATCACTTTTTGATCCAACTTTCAAAATTTTGCTCAGAAAATATATCTTGTCCAAAAACACAATAAGAAAATGCATAAGCCAGGACACCTAAATATTCACTTCTATAAAATTCAAAATATAACGGCAAAAAGAGCAAATAACTTTGGTAATCCAACACATTTCTTCTTTGTAGAAACAATCAGTCCATTACCCAGTGGACAACTGCAGAACATGAAAGAGTACCAAGAGCTCACCAGAGATTGCACTTGGTAGGGTTGCTGATCGCTGATTATGTAAAGTACCCACGTGACAGGAGGCATTCAGCCTCCAGATGGTCCGCAACCAGTGCAATGGATTTCCTGCATCCTTCCACTGAAGGTCATTATGAATGCAGTGCAAAGTGCTGTCCTCTGCCCTGTTGCCTGCAATCAGTTCTGATAAGCTTCCTTCTTTTTCTAGCCTTTCTCCTGACAGGCTCCTCATAAAACTGAGGACATTTAGTTTCCCTGAGTTACCCAAAATCCCCTGCCCTGCCTCCAGGTAACTGCCTCAAGCCAGCAGAAGCTGACCTTTGGAGGCCCCCAAAGTCTCCTGTTTCATATTTCATATTTGTATTTCCTTGTTTTCTACGCCTACATGGTTATGCTGGTCAGTTGCATGTACACTTTACAAGTTTATTTCTCAGAATGCAATATGGTCCCTTACGTACAAATTTCTAGTGAAGCACACTTGACATCTCCATTGGTACTAAAGACAGTTAGGGTAGGGGCTGATTAAAAAAGTCTTGTTCTTCATAAGAATTATGGAAAAACATCTAATATTCAGGTTTTGGGGGCTCTTTACCTTTGCAATAACATTAACCAATGTCTTCCTTAGAAACTATGTTGAGCTTTAACAGGGCTTATTGCAGAAACCACAATATAAAATGAAGGTGCCAATGTCAAATCTATCCATTCATCACAACTCTATAACTCATAGACTAGGTATGCAATCACCAATTTCTTGTTGCAGATATTTGAAAATTGACAGACACACTGAATTATCAATATATCAGTAATTTCTTTCTGGTACCTACTTACAAAGTGTATGACAGTTTGTGCTCCTTAGGCTAGCCATGGTCTCAGTCCAAATAGAAGATTATTTTATTTTACAGTTTGATGTGTGGACTCTAAGTATGAAGGACAAAACTACAGCACATGGATCTACCTGCTTCTATCTATTTTCATTCTGGGCTATTAGAAAGGGTGATTTACATAGGCAATGTGTGAAATAAGGTTTGCATGTGTTTTCACATAAATGTACATAGGTGTCAGCTACACTCATATACTCCATATATTCCAAACCCGTAAGAGCATATGAGGACACACACATGCATACATGCATACCAGTACACACAGAGACCTAACTTGCAGTACTGGACTGCTCAATAAACTAAAACAGCCCTGATCTCTATGGATTCCCATAAGAAAGTTCCCACAGTGAATTGATCAATCTGTAAATCATCCAGAAGAACAGTTGGCAAATTACCAAATGTTGGCTTGTTCCCATTTTTTAGACACTAATACACATTTCAATCTATATGTATTTATATGAGTTTATATACTGGTAAAGAAATACAGACATATATAATCTTATATATGTCATCATCTAGATCTAATATCCTTTGCTTTCTTCCTACTTGCCAACTGAAAACATTACACATTGCTTGCATGATCGACACAGCTTTATGCATGTATACAGTTATTACTTATTAAAAATAATTTTAATCAAAAGTTAACGCTTCATGATTTGCTTTGGATTAAATCACATAAATTGCACTCCAGACTTACAGAAACTTAACCATGATTTCTATCAAAGCAATAAAGTTTTTTTCCTTACTGGAACAACTCTCATTTTAATACTCCCTCAATTACTATGGCTACTATCCAATAAACTTCCTACAGACTTGCACATACGAAACTCTGAAACAATTTGTTTCATTCTTTTGAATTTACTTGTTCTTAATTGCACCAGAATGACAACAGTCCTAGGTAATCCTAATTTATTGGTGAAATATTTCTCTTTTAGAAATTGGATATTAGATTAAATATTTAGTTTACAAACAGGCACTTTAAATTTTAATAGATCATACTTTGCTTACAATTGAATATATTTTTATAAATATTTACTAAAAATTTTTCCATACACTTAAAATCTATGAAACAATAAACTGAAAACATCTTTTAATATAATAATTCTTTTCTTAACAGTGAAATGAAGAAAAATCAGACAGTGGTCACAGAATTCATCCTCCTGGGATTTCCCCTCGGCCCAAGGACAAGGTTGCTCCTCTTCGGCCTCTTCTCCCTGTTCTACGCCTTCACCCTGCTGGGGAACGGGGTCATCCTGGGGCTCATCTGCCTGGACCGCAGGCTGCACACCCCCATGTACTTCTTCCTCTCGCACCTGGCCTTCGTCGACATCGCCTACGCCTGCAACACGGTGCCCCAGATGCTGGCGAACCTGCTGAGCCCAGCCCAGCCCATCTCCTTTGCTGGCTGCCTGACTCAGACCTTCCTCTTTTTGAGTTTTGCACATATAGAGTGTCTTCTTCTGGTGGTGATGTCCTATGATCGGTATGTGGCCATCTGCCACCCACTCCGGTATTCTGCCATCATGCGCTGGAGAGTCTGTAATACTTTGGTCATCACTTCCTGGACATGTGCTTTCCTCCTGGCTCTTGTCCATACAAGCCTCATCCTGAGGCTGCCCTTCTGTGGGCCTCATGAAATCAACCACTTCTTCTGTGAAATCCTGTCTGTCCTCAAACTGGCCTGCGCTGACACCAGACTCAACCAGCTGGTCATCTTTGCAGCCTGTGTGTTCATCTTAGTGGGGCCCCTCTGCTTGGTCCTTGTCTCCTACTCGCGCATCCTGGTGGCCATCCTGAGGATCCAGTCAGGGGACGGCCGCAGAAAGGCCTTCTCCACCTGCTCCTCCCACCTCTGCGTGGTCGGGCTTTTCTTTGGCAGTGCCATTGTCATGTACATGGCGCCCAAGTCCCGCCATCCTGAGGAGCAGCAGAAGATCCTTTTCCTATTTTATAGTTTTTTCAACCCCATGCTGAACCCCCTGATCTACAGCCTGAGGAATGCAGAAGTCAAAGGTACTCTGAGAAGGACACTGTGCAAAGACAGTCATTCCTTGTTGGTGTGACTTTGGGATCATCAGTCTTCATAGTCTAGAACTGTGATACCCAATGACCGTCTTAATCCAGAATCACTCATGATTCGCATTTTCTGTGTGCCTAACTGGCAGACAATGCCACTCTTCTACCTCTGCAGGAAAACACTAAGAGCTGGTTGATTTTATTTACTCTCTCTGAGTTGGTTTTACCAGTATTTTTCATTTCTCACTGAATTCACTATCTGTGAGTTTAAAATTTATTTTAATTCTTTTTTGGGTCCCAAAAGTTTAGCACATTCTAGCAGATAACTGCCTTGATCTTCCCATATAAACTCGCTAACTACATATGTAAAAAGATTTGGAAAAGAAAAATTTAAAAAGCTGCAACTGAAGGCAATAATCTCCAAAATCCAGCTGCACACTTGTCCCTGCTCCCACAGTAGTACTTGCAAAGTCCAAGACCATCTCAGAGGTGTTTAGCTACTCAAACTGCATGACATTCAGAAATTTTACATGAATTACTTGCTCATATTCAGGTGACTATAGCTCCGTGGTTAGAGTGCTTGTCTAGCAAGTGTAAGGGCCTGGGTTCAATTCCCCAGCACCATATAAGCCAGGAATGGTGGTGCACACCTATAATCCCAGCACTCATAATGCTGAGGCATGAGGATTGCCATGAGTTTGAGGCCAGCCTGGGATACACGGTGAGTTCAGGACCAGCCTGGACTATAGAGTGATATTCTGCCTCAAAAAATTAAAGAGTTAAATTCTGTGCTGAATGAAGGCATAAAATTAAAATAACTCAATTGTATGTGTAAATGGAAATATTCAGGCAGGGCTAACTGGTACAAAAATAGGCATTTATAAGAAAATCTAACACTGTGATTGTGCAGGTTGGCAGCACTTCACATGGACCAGTTGGTCTATTCACCATATCCTATCCATGAAGAAGGTCTTGTTCTCATTCTCTACATGTGCACACATAAAAGTAGCACATGGTGGGTTGTTCCTTAGCCTGGCTCTGAAGCCCTTTTTATTAAAGAATAATGTATAGTAATATGCCAGTGCTAATGTTATCAAATAGTGAAGAAGGCAAATTATTCTTCTAAGGCAGGATGTGCTGAGTGACGGAAGGTTTATTTACAGAGCAACGTGTGTTGCAATGAGCAGATCTTGCTCCACCAAGCCTGGTAGACCAGGTGCCGTTTATGAGAGGCTAATTGTCCTAGACAAGGGCACCAATACGTAGAGTTGCAAAATGCACTGGACAAACTTTTAAAGAAGCACCTAACACAAAAAAGTTGAAAGCAAACATTATTCTTATTGAGCATGGATATTTAATTGAGCTGAGACCCAGAGTCATATCTTTAATCAGTCTCTATCTCTCCCTTTCTCTCTCCCTTTGTCTCTTTCTATTTCTCTCCTACGTTACCTTTAAAAAGATTATTGTATATGTGTGTATATCTTCCCCTCCCTCTTTTTGAGACATGAGCTCGCTGTGTTGTTCAGGCTGGTCTTTAATTCACTGTGTAGCCCAGGCTGGCCTCAAACTCACAGCAATCCTTCTGTTTCAACCTTCCAAGCGCTAAGATTATAGGCATGCACCACCATGCTTGGCTAATGTGGTGTTGGGGAATTGAACCCAGGGCCTTGTACTTGCTAAGCGAGTGCTCTAACCACTGTGCTATTCCTCCACACAACAGATACACTTTTTTTTTTTTTTTTAAATGTTGTGTTAACAAGAAAGAGCTGTGACTCCAAGGGTTTGTAATGTATCACCAGGAAAATCTTGGGGATAAGGTGAACACAAACAGACAGCAACACAAGCGAAGACAGACAGTGCCATTTCACTCTGGAGCCTCACTGAGACAACATAATGGATGTTTTATAACATTATATCCAAATTGGCTTTTTACCAAGATCAAGGGATTCATAGTTCCTTTTCTTTGTATTTAAAATTATGATAATCTTTCAGATGGTGTTTCAAAATAAACACCACCCAAAAGACTGATGCTATCAACCAAACTTAAGAATCTAACAGCCATTCAGCAACTCATTATCTATTATTTTAGTTCTAGATATACGCAGTCCTTGCAAAAAATGTTTATCAAGGTGAATATTAACAAGTACAACTCATTCACTGATCACAGGGAAATATCAAACATAGTAGGAGAAGGTACTTAAGATTTAAAATGAAAAATTGTGGAGATGTGTATTATTTTGTGTCATGTAGGATAATTTAACAGACATTGCGAAAGGAGTTGGGCCAAGCTGACAAAGTCTGTATTTACAGAAAGACCACAGTGATGATTGTGCTAGCAAAACCAACACATAAAGGGTATCAATTCTCTGGTCTCTTGTGAGAGGGTGGAGACACTAGGGGCTGTAACTACTGAAAATGGTAGGAGTGGGACTTGGTAGTGGAGTCAGTTTTCAAGCCACCTAAAATTGACCCCGACCATGTCTTTTGCATGGGGCGGTTGCTGCTACCTCTGACCCATAACAACACTGTTTGTTTATTCTTTGCATCTCAGTATCAACTGACACACGAATCATCTGGGAAGTTTGCAAAAATATAGGTTCTGATCCAGCAGGTCTGAATGGGATACGCAGAAATTTATGTTTCTAATCACCAGTCATATTTTGCTGATAGAATAATGTATATACAAACTTGGAATACTGATGACATAGCGAAGCATTGCTAAACCTACTATACTGAGGAAAAAGTGGGTCAGAAATGAAGGAAGAGTCAGCAAAGTCTTACAGGACTTCATGGTACAGCGCCTCAGTTAAGGAAACTCCAGCAGCTCAGACAAACACACACAAGCTCTCACAAATGCTGCATCTTCTATTCCTGTTTCTATGGACTCCAAATCAACCTTTTAACTCATAATTGCTCAGGACATACAATTTAGGACATTATCGCTTTCAATCTCCAACCATCGTTCTTCTTTAATGGCATCCTGAAGATACATCCTCCAGTGTCTTAGATATTACTCCCAAGATGAGTACCTGCTCGTTTGGAAAACCTCTCTGGTGACAATTTACTTTGAACAGTAGTTACACCATTTGTCGTGTGTTAGGATTCTGCATGTGTGTGTGTGTGTGTGTGTGTGTGTGTGTGTGTGCACATACATGCATGTTACTCTAAAATTAATATTATAGTCAAACTCTAAAGTACTTTTAACATAAAAGTTATGGCTGTCCAGTGAAATAGCTGCTCTGCACCAGCCCATGATAAAATATCTTTATTTCAACCATTACTGATGAAGTTATCTGTGTGCTCAATTCTCTCCTTGTGTTTCTGTCACTTTCACTCTTTCACAAAGTAAACAGTCAAGAAAACGCTGTTGTCTTCATTTACTTTTAACAGGAGACAGACATTTTTGAGTTATAATTACTGATCTTAATGTTCTTAAAGAACTTTCCTGAGTTGTAGTTTATGTGTTAAGTTTAGTGACTATCTTCTTCTTTTTAGTTTTTATATCTTCAATTTCATGTTTAAAGTCTAAAGGAGTTGAATACTCTTTAAAACCATTCTTTGCATAGATACTTAGTTTAGTAGTTACCCCTGGGCATCAACTTCCTGGCTTCAACGTGATGTCATGTAAATATTTATGCAGGGATACATTTCAATTAATGTCTCCCAGCTCAGCTTTACTGCTTTTCATCTATTTATGCTTCTGTTTTACTCTGACAACTTTCAGAAGTCGATAGAGCTCAACTTAAGATATCACAGAAAACATAATTTGAGATGATTCTTTTTGCTAAATTTTAGTTTGCTTGCCATCATAAAATTGTAAACTTCCCTTGTCTTAGCATAAGCTTTCTGTTTTACCCTAACATTTCATAACCAATATATATGTGATAAATAATTTTCAATCCCCCAAATTATGGTTTTTACAGGAGTTTTATTTACATGAGTGGCAGTTCACCCAGGCGTAAGCAGAAAAATTAAGTGTTTACGAGATCAGAGGCACTTTTCTGTGTGTAACCTTAAAGAAATGTGGGCCTCTTCTCAATATGGACTCAGTCAAAGCACAGGTGAGTGTGGGAAATATGTCGGATTGTTCTCATCAGGTTTATGCTATAACCCCAGCAAGTGAGAATGATAATACAATACACTCGGTAGTTTGTAAATTATACAATGGCTTGATATGAAATTCCCAAGTTTTCCATGTCCAATATTTTTTAAAGACACACAAAATTATAATTTCTTTGGAGTAAGTATCTTTACCCAGTTGGAGAGGCAGTGGCTTCTAGGGGAAGCTGCCTGGAGAACTTTGTAAGTAGGGAAGGCTCTGAATCTATCACTTCTCTCATTTTACAACAGAGATGAGAGGTTATTTCCAGCAGATGACCTATTTTGATGGTTTGTGCCATGGAAAACCCTCCCTCCAGGCAGATCCCAGTGAGCCTCACTGGGCCACCTGGGCCCCTCTGTAGACTCCACGGTCTGCCCCAAACCTCTCTAGCCAGCTGTCCACAGCATCTCCACACTCTGAAGTGTGATTTGAAATCAGATGATTTTTTTTTCAGGGTCCTTTCTTCCCTACTTCTGCTACAGTACATGGGACCCAAATGACATCAGGGAGGTCATGAGCTCATTCATGGTCACAAGGGTCCTGCTCCCTGGCAGATTCCCCTGAGCCCTGTGGAAAATGGGGACAAGGGCTCTGCTGGGATTCATGAGATTCCAGTAATACCAAGTGTGCGGGACTCTAAGGAGACCTGCTGTCTCAGAGGTGTGCTGTGTGGCTCTCTGTGTTCCCTAATTGTGTGTCCTGCTGGAAAGAGGACAAGAAGAGAAAGAAACAATTGTTTTGTCTCTTGTTCCCAGCAGAGGCAGGTATGCATGGTGTCCCATGGCCCCACCTCTCTAGTGAACCCTCAAAAGCTGCCAAGGAGGTTCAGCCCATCAGAGAATAATACTTCCTTTTCTGAGGCTCCTTCTGCATTTCAATAGGTACAGAGGGAGGATTCTGTAGCTCCACAGAAGCTCTGGAGAAACAGTCCCTTCCCAAACCCCCAGGTGCTACTCCTGCCGAGATCTTTGAGTCTGAAGATGAGCTGATCAGATTGACTGATTTCGCCTGGTAGCAACAGTAGCATCGAATTTTTTGTTAACTCTCATTCTCAAACCATAAACATTGATAAGTAAATAAACTCCTCTCTAAATATGTGCTGATTATTATTTTGTTATGAAGACAGCTTAAGGAAAAAGTCATATTTTTTGCAAATAAATTGATAATAACTCATGCCAGTTACTGAGTGTTCATTGTGTACTAGAACTATATTCAAGTTATAATATGTATATTACCTCAATTGGTCTTGGCCACACCTCAGAATATGCTTGTCCTCCTGGGGAAAAAAGAAAAAAAGATACTGAGTCTTAGAGAGACTAAGAAACACATACACATACACCCAAACTAAAGGACAGCTGAAGTGTAAGGCCAGGCTCTTTCGCTGTCACCCTGTATGGTCTTTTCATTTTTTTCTCTGCCTGAGAATGTGGCCCAAGGGAGAATGATGACAGCTATTAGTCTTTGGTTTGCTTATACTCAATCAAAGCAATATCCAGCCAGTCAAAAAATACTTATTTAACACCTACCTGCATAAAGTATATCAAATATATTTTAACATGTATCACATACTAGATTAAAATTTGAAAAAAAAAATTGTGAATCACAATTAGCCAATCCTTCCTTCTGGGTCATTGTGGAATCAAGAGAGAATGTGAAGATATCCCAGAGAACATGATTGAGAGACAGTCTAGAAATTATGAATTACAAGATAGTGTTCTCTAAGTTGCTCATAAGACAGCCTGACTCCATGTGCAATCAAATCTTCTAGTAAAACACTCAAATATTGGGACCATTGACAAGATTCTGGAAATATTGTAGGGATGCCAACTGAGAAAGTAGGAAAGAGAAATTTTGAGGATTGAAAAGTGCAGAAAAGAGATTTTTTAAAAATGGGAATAAGGAGAGGAGATTTTCAGAAAAGAGGTCCAGAGAAGGACAGAAAATCAGGACAAAGCCAATACCAAGTAACAATGGCCCAGGAACAGGGCCAAGAGATAACATATCAAAAGAAGCTAATTGAGAGTGTTAGTTGTAGCAAATGCTTCTTATCACTTGGAAATAAACCACTCAAAACTGCAATTGACCCCAGAATTTTAAAAATAGCTCACATTTTAGAAATGCTGCATGAATCATGCCTAAAGCATTGAAGAAGAGTTTGTCACCCACCAAATTCTAATTTTATTCTTGGAAACATAGGCCCCATCTAGTACTGACAGGTTTGTTCGGGTACAAAGAAGTGACTTCAGTCTTAGATATTTACTTTGAAACCATGGAGATGCCACATAACTTATTAGTCATCAAATATTTTGCCAAGTTTTCAAATAGCAAACTTGTCCCTACACATAAAATACGTGATTTCCAGCATAAAAGCATGCCAGAATGTTACATTTAGAATTGGATTATATTTAATTTCTTTTTTAGATTTACATTTCTGCCAATCATTTGGGCATAAATGGGTATTCAAGTAAAATCCAGTAAATATCATGTACAATGAAATGAAATATGGAGTGATAAAGAAAAATTAAATATCTTTCACATATTCAATATGAAATATTCTGAAGGAGTCAACAGTCATTCTTACCAAACTTCAGAACGACTGTTCCATTTTCTTTGGTAAAGAAGCCTTTATTTGATATAATTATAGTAAGTAAGATTTAAGCAAGCTATGAATTCCAGACCCAGTACATGGATGGATGATCCCCAAAATCAATATTTAAACATCTGTTTGTTCATTTGCATTAAATTATTTATTCACTCAAAAAACATTTACTAAGTGTCAGAATTATTTTTAAAAAGTACATTTGTTTTTGTCCCCAAGGAGTATGTCAATAATCCAGTCCCCTCTGCCCCCTAACCCCCAAAAAAGAAACCAGACTTTCAACTCATGTGCAACAAGGACTTGGGAAATCATCTGCTTTCATTTAACCTCTCTTTTCTCTCATCTATCTTTCAAAGAGATTAATACTTTGAAAATAGGGTGGGGGGTTGTCTTTCCATTAAGAAGTAGTGGATGTCACCACCTACACCTCAGATAGTAGACTTATAACTAGAATATACAAGGAACTGGAAAAAAAACCCTTCAAAATCAAAGATCCAATTAAAAAATGGGCAAAAGAAATAAATAGGCAGTTCTCAGATGACGAAGTTCAAATGGCCAATAAATACACGAAAAGATGTTCAATATCCTTAGCATAAGAGAAATGCAAATCAAAAAATCACTAAGATACCATCTAATGCCAGAAAGAATAGTGTATATAAAGAGCTCAAACAGCAATCAGTGCTGGCAAGGCTGTGGGGAAAAGAAGCCCTCTTATACTTCTGGTGGGAATGTAAACTGGTATAACCACTATGGAAGGCAGTATGGAAGTGTCTCAAAAGATTGGAAATAAATATCCCCTTTGATCCAGCTATACCTCTTCTAAGAATTTTCCCAAAAAGAGTTAAAAACATCATATAACAGAGATACATGTATACCCATTGTCCTAGCAGCACAATTAACAATAGCTAAAATGGGGAAGACACCAAAATACCCATCAACAGTCCAATGGATATATAAATTGTGGTATTTGTACATGATAGAATACTACTTGTCTACAAAGACAGATAGGGTAGTGGCTTTTGTAGGTCAATGGAGGCAACTTGAGACCATCACACTCAATGAAGTAAGTCAGAGGCAGAAGGTTAAACATTGAATGGTCTCTCTAATATGAGAAACCCAGTCACAAGAGCTTCCTTTGCCCTGCACGGCAGTGAGGTTGTCTCTGCCCAAGACCAGCGTTTCACTTTGTCTGTTCACCTTTAGAAATATTATTTGGTATACATACATTCCCCAGCTGTGTCATATTTTCCAGACTAAAAAGAGAACAATGAAGAAGTTTGCCTGGAATTAACTTCTTTTTAAAAATGCACTTGCAAAATCAGCCAAATACTTTGCTGATTGGCACATTCCCTTTTTGTCAAAGTATCTGCACAAGAAAGCAAATTAACACCCAGTGGCTGTATGGTAAATATGGCATCAGAGCAAAAGGGATGAGGTGGACATCTTTCTGCCTGCGATCATCCACAGTGACCAGCAGAGCCTTCTGAAGCACAGTGATAGGACTGTCAAGGACAGCAGCTCCATCTTCCCCACACAGTGTGAAGATGTGCTGGCTCACAAATCACCTCCCTTCTTTGGTCCTCAGGCTGTCTGGGGATTTGTGGGAACCAAACACATTGAAGTTCAGTGAGTCACAGTCACGTGCTCCTCCCCCTGCCCCAGTGAGATTATGTCACAGCACCCTCAGTAGACTTCTGGGTGTGCACAGAATGCCCAGGTACCTGCTTACTCATGCTGCCTTCGTCCCAGTTCTTATCCGTTACAGTGGATCTTAATATATTTTGCTCCTCACTGAGCAGTGTTGTTTCTCTTATTTCAAAGGTCACTGATGTCCCCCCATTGGTATTAATTAACAACTGGGCCAGGCTGTAATCCAAAGAGGTATCCTTCCTTAAGTTAACCCTGGGGAAATGTTCTGGTTCAAAGGCAACAGGTCCACTTTCCAGAGCGCAGCCTCAAGCTCTTTCTGCCTAACCCCGCACTCACAAAAGCTGACTGGGCACGCCATTCAGTGCTTAAAGTGCTTGCTTAGCACGTACAAGGCCCTGGCTTCAATGTCCTACCACCACATAAAAGATTATCTGGGTGTAATCCCAGCCTGTAACCCCAGCACTTGGAAGGCTGAAGTAGGAGAATTGTTGTAAATTCAGGGCAAGCCTGGACTACACAGTGAGCTCAGGACCAGCTTGGACAACAGAGCAAGACCCTATCTAAAAAAAAAAGTTTGTATCCGCAAAATACTGGTTATGTACCTGATACATTGAGGAAATGTTACCCAGGATTTAAAAATACATAAATATGTATATATATATTATTTCATGCATATTCAAAATACCAATTACCTAACAATTTATTATTGCTCTTCACAGAATACAAATTACCTAATAATTCAAAGAAATATCATTTAACAAGTTATTCTTGCTATTTCAATTACAAATTAACTCAACTGTTTCCTTGCCAACATTTTTCAATTAAGTATCTTGAAAGCACTTAGCAATTTTTACATTACTGAAATAAACCAGAAAGCCTGATGTAGTGGTGCATACTCTTGGGATGATAATATAGGATTGCAGTAAGTTTGAGACCAGCCTGGGCTACATAAGTGAGTCCAGGACCAGCCTGGACTATAGAGCAAGACCCCACTCATAAAATAAAATAAAATAAAATAAAATAAAATAAGGCAAAAATTATTTTTTTCATGAAAGTCCATACTTGTGATTTGGATATGGAGTATTCCCCAAGAGCCTCATGGACCTATGGATACTGTGTACTGTTGGTGGGGGGACCTAGCTAAAAGGTGTGGGTGCTTGGGGCTTGACCTGGAGGGGTGTGTGCAAGTTCCACTCTACCTCTCCAACTGGCCTTGTCCTGCCATACTGTAAGAACCTCAGTCTCTGGAGCACTGACTCCATCTCTGGCCCCAAACCCTGCTGTGATTCCACCTTTCCCATCTGTCCACCCGGGAAATGACTGAGACCTTGGAAACGGTGACCTAAAATAAAGCCTTCCTCCATTAAATTGTAGATGTCGGGTATTAAGTCACAGCGGCGAGCAAGTGACGAAGACAGAAACGAATGTCCATTTATTCGCTTTTTGAGTTTCGCAAGATACAAATGCCATGCATAGCACGAGTAGGTGTTGTTCTACCACGCAGTCACTCCAGGTGAGGCCTTTCCGACTTTGATCAGTACGTGGATTGGCTCTTTTGCTAAGTCTAGAAAAAGAAGAAGTTATGAACAGTCCCTGGAGAGCCGCGCCTTGAAATGTTACTACTACGCGCATCTACACACACACACACACACACACACACACACACAAACACACATGCCACAACCTTCCAATCAGAGCATAAATACCTGATCATATCATCATTTATAACGTTGTCCTCAAAATCCAGACTCAACGCAATAACATACAGAAGCCCTAAAAACTTCAATTCCTAGCAATTTATAAGTTGCTATTCGAAACAAAAATGTTGGTAAATCAGTAATTTTGACCCATTCCATAGATCGATTCTTCAGATGCCAGTTGGTTTGCACGTTACCACCACGGCATTCTACCCGTGAAGGACCAAATGTGAAACAGCCACTGGCTCTCTCTTAGGAGCCTAAACAACCACATTGTCTTGTATGTTGCTTTTTCTCTCCTGCTCCTATTGTTATCACATCAACTGCTCTCAGGTATGAAGGTTGATTTTTGATGGTGATAGCAACACAGCTGGTATTTCTGTTGAGAAACTGAAACTACATTTCTTTCCTGGATTCCTCTAATTCTTCCCCCAACACAGAGCTTGGCTCTCTGCACATGACCTTGGCTTACAGAGAGCTGTTCCCTCATTCTTTCCTGGCCATGGCAATCTGACTTCTCAGGCCCAACACAATCTTTACAGACTCCAGCAATTGGAAAACTAATGATGACATTCCTGTCCCTAGGGAATCCTAGCTCTCTCTACTCATAGCCAGCCTATCTGCTCTCCCAAACTATCTGCCCAATCCCTGACCCACACACCAGCTAAACAGCCCAGTCCCTGATCTTCATGCCTGCTAATCTACCCACAGTGCATAAAAGCTTTGTTTGCCCCATAATTAGTATTTTCCCCTTCTCTTTTCACCCCTATTGGGCTCTTTTGCCCCTCACCCCTTCCTGGACCCCGGCACAGGGTCACAGGAAGCCTTCCACCTGGACCCGTTCTCCAGGCTTCCAGTCATGGAAGCAACAGGCTTACACTCGGAATTCTCTTGCTGCTAGCAATATTTCTAGTTCTGCTTCTTCTTTGATATAACATGGATTATTCTTAGGTGACTGAAATCTACCAGATTACTGTAATTAGTGATAATGATTGATTATTTCTAGATTAGAAGAACTTGCTTACTAACACAGGTAGTCTCAAAATAATTCTTATTACATGGCTTTTTCCTGCTCTGCTTTGACCATTATTCTTCCCAGCCCAGTACCATGGGGAAAGAATCTGTTTTGTGATGTTAGACACTTGTTCATTTAGTGAGCATCTAGATCATGCATTTTAAAAGTTTATCCATCAAATATAGACAGCTGTAAAATAAAAATAAAATAAAATGGTGGTTTTGAGGGTTAAGATGGGGAAGAGGTAATAGGGGGTTAAGTTAATGGATATAAGCAGGAAATATCTAGGATGAGCAAATCACAAGACCTAATAATGTACAACATGAGGATTAGAGTTAATAGTAAATATTGTATTTAGGATTGTGAGGGAAAGGACTTTTGCCTCTGAGAGATGACAAATACGTCAATTTGTTCCACTATTGTAACCATGGACATATACTTTGCTATTACAATTGTATATATCTGGAAAACACACACACACACACACAGACACAGACACACATACATGTAAATATACATTCATTTACTAAGCAAATCAAAGTAAAATTTATTTTAAAAATAGTCAAACTCATTTAAAATACAATTCAAGACTAGGCAACTGGGCCTGCAATGAACTCAGAACTAGTCTTTTGTAGGGGACCTATAGATATTTACATTCTGAATGCTCAAAAACAGGTATGCTCCTGGTAGATGTTTAAAAAATACTTTCACTAGTGCTAGGACTGTAGCTCAGTGATCAGTGTTCTTGCCTAGCAAGTGCAAAACCTTTGGTTTGGTCCCCACGACCACATTATAGCTGGGCATAGTGGTGAACACTTGTAATCCCAGCTCTCGGGAGGCTGAGGCAGGGGAATTGCTGTGAACTTGAGGTCACCCTGAGCTACACAGTGAATTCAGGACCAGCCTGGACTACTGAGTGAGACCCTGTCTCAAAAAAACAAACAAACAAACAAACAAACAAAAAACCAAAACTGGAATGAGTTTGACCAAATGAACAAGTAAATGGGCAATATGTCCAGATTTCTACTCATAATATATGGGCAGGGGATGGGTTGCCTTTTTTTAAGGTTAAATTAATTCCTGTTCAGTCTTGCTTTGGCATGTTTTTATATGATAAATGATATGAGCAATGAAGAAGGTGCCACTCTTCTTCCACGGTCACAGAAAGGACAAGAAATGAAGGAAGGTCGAAGCCTTACTATTTAAAATTCTGAGAATGTTTATTCCCTTTCATTATACGAACCTGAGGTCCTTGGCATCCCTAAGGAGTAGTGCCAAGTGACTGAGCCCGTGGTTGTGGTTGTGGGCAGCCAGGATGATGCCATACGGGTGGTACCCTGTTAGGGTGCTGCTCCTAAAGACTGGAGAGAGGGTGGGGACAGTAACTGCTGAAAATGATGGGGCGAGAACCTGCACGTGGCAATCGGCTCACCAGCTGTGGAAAGTGGCACCTGCAGAATCGGTGGCATGTGGCCCAGGACCCAGCAGCTGGCCTCTGGGGCTGCTGTTTACTAACTTGAATGCTGCATGGCCCTGTTAGACGTGGGCTTTTAAGAACAGACAAGCATGAAAGAGACCTGGAATGCTGTGACACTGGACGGGACAGCACTGGTGTCTTCCAGCCAGGAGGGAAGTGGGTCACGTCTCTCGCTTTCTTGACAAACAATGAACAGCTGTTGGCTCACTTGTAGCTGTCTTTTTTTAAATGAGTTTTTCTTTGTTTTTTAATATTTTAAAATACATTTTACTGTGTATGCGTA
Source organism: Ctenodactylus gundi (assembly GCA_004027205.1). Lineage (NCBI taxonomy): Eukaryota > Metazoa > Chordata > Mammalia > Rodentia > Ctenodactylidae > Ctenodactylus > Ctenodactylus gundi. Next base: position 1,185,858 of record PVKB01000092.1, on the reverse strand, counting down.
AGTATATAGTGTAATGTTATAAGATACATATATAGTAAATGTATGTACATTTCCATATGTGGGTACATGTGTATGTGTGTATATACCTATATAGTATGTAGTTGCAACAGCAGAACAAACTGACAGGTTTATCATCTCTCAGAGGCAAAATCCTTTCCCCCCAAATCCTGAATACAATACATCACTGTCAGCTCCAGTCCTCAAGCCATACATTAGATCTTGTGATTTGATCATCCTAGGTATTTTCTACTTACCTCCATTGACTTACCTTCTTATTACCTCTTCCAATCTTGACCCTCAAAACCACCATTTTATTCATCTCTGTATATTTGAGCTTTTTAAAGATTCTGTATATAAATAATACCATGCAATGTTTTTTCACTGTATGGTATTTTTTTCCTTTTGCATCACTCCCGTAGGTCTACCAATATGTGGTAAATGGTAAGACCTCCTCAACTGTTAAGGCCAGGTAACATCGTATTGTAAACCATACACCACAATATTTTGCCCACTCATCCCGTGACAGTCACCTAGGTTAGGCTATGTCTGTTCTGCCATGAACACAGAAACAAAGACATCTTAATGAAATAACAATCTTATTTCCTTCAGGTTTATACAAAGGAGTGGGTTGTTGAAATCACTTTGGGTACAAATGTGGACCACTCAGCGCAATATGATTAAACTAACTAGAGTGCTGTGTCATTTAGGATGTGCCAGTTCTCACTCCAATCCTCCCATACTCACTGTGAGATCTGAGAAAATTTGCTTAACTGTCCTGTGATCCAGGTTTTACTCCTGTAAAGAGTTCAAATAGATGTCCCATAAGCATCTTTCTTGTTTCCTAATTCTCTGTCCATGTTGGTTTCTTTACATTTCACATGCATCTGGATTTCCTTTTATGTTTCCAAAGAAATGTAGGATAAGTGCCAGACAGAGAAAACGAAATTGAGAAATTGAGAAAAAATTGAATCTCTCAGGACTTAAAAACAGAAAGAACTCAAGAGTGAGCACTGAATTAATGAAAGAATTGCCTGTTGTGGTGCGCTAAGAAATAGTAATTTCATGATTGGCTAAAAGATCATGTGAAATGCTCTGTAGCTCTGTGCTTGCCTAGCAAAGGCACAGCTGGGTTCAATCTCCAGCACTGCCAAGACATGAAAAAGAAAAACTTCACGAAAATTTTGTGAATTTGGTGCTTTTATTACCTTCATTTCACACAAGAGAGGAGAGAGGCAGTGAGAATACAGGAAACTTATTCAGGATCATACAGCAAGTACGTCTAACTCCAGGTAGTCTGACTCCAAAGACTGTACCCATCACCACTAAGGGCACAATCTCCCTACAGGGCAAGACATATGGAGCCTTTGTCTATCAACAGTAATGGAAAGATTTTAGAAATCAAATTTAGTATCTACTGTACACCACGGTAAGTATAGTAGGCAATGCCATATTGTATTTTTGAAAACCTCTAAGAGAGTAGGTGCAAAGAGTTCTCACCACAAAAATGATAATAACTACATGAGGTAACTTATGTGTTAACTCGATGTAAGTAGCTCTATAGTGTGTATAGACTTCAAAATAGTATGTTATACATAGTGAATACATACTACTCTGACAACTTTAAAAACATTTTAAGAGATAGATTATCTTCACATACACATACACAAAAGCTTTAATGTCTCAAAAATCCATTTTTAAAAAGCATAGGCATATAGCTAACATATTTTTCATTGTGCTCATTGTGTAGAACAGAGTAGTAATATGAAAACCATCTCTTCTAAGTGTGAAAATCGAGTATCTAGTATTAAAAATTTCTAAATGTTGGAAGAGGGATATAGCTTGAGCTCTTGCCTAGTATGTGCTAGGCCCTGGGCTTGACCCCAGTATCCAAAAAAAAAAAAAAAAAAAAAAAAAAACCCAGCCTGGACAGGAGGAATAGCACAGCCTGTTCACAGCCTGTCAAACATGATGACAGATGCACAGCCCTCTAGTAACTAGGAAAATGACTTTTAAAACACGACATCTTTGGCTCGCTCAATAAAAGTAAAAGACCAGTACTTTCTGATGTTGCTGAGCTTATGATCATGTGGGTCCTTCCCTTTCCCCCAGTCTTGGTAGAAATCTAAATTGATTTGAGCATTACTTGAAAACATCTCTATCTTATGGAAATATTCTCATATGTGTGTACCCAAATATATACCTATAAATTACTTTAAATCGAAGCAATATTTGCAATACCAAAATATTGCAAGTAATGCAAAATCAGTAAGTAAGGAGATTGTTAAATAAAAATTCTCAATCTATACAATCGAATGTTATGCAACTCTTAACATAGAGAAGCTTTATTTAACACTAACAGATAAGCAAAGAGTAATATACTGAGCCAAGGGTTAGACTGCGGAGAACCAGGTTAGACAGATAAGTGTTCCTTTGCAGCCAACAGGTTCTGGTAGAAGACTGTGCAGCTTGATAGTTTACAAGGGTGGGGAGAAAGGAAAAGCTCTATTTCTGGATATTCACAATGCAGTTCTCATCAGGTTTGCTCTATACTAAATGAAAAGAGAAGTCATGGCTGACAGGGGTAAAGAGTCACAATACTGGATGATCTAATCTCCTGGTGTGAAGCGAACACCTAACCTGCTATTCCTGGCTGCTCACCCTTTTCATCAGATTCATCAAGCTAGAGAGTCATTGAGTGTACGGTGGCAAGTATTTAGTGGGCTGTAGCAACGCCACTGGTAGAGTAGTATGACCTCATGGGCATGAGCTATCTGCCCTTTTATTGTTTCCAGCCAACACCTGCCCAAACACTATGATTTTATAGGCACCTAAACTCTTACAGCTGCCTCTCCTCCCTGCCTTCATAGTACTGGAAATTCTTTAGCAGGACAATCTTTTATTTCACAATCACAGATAACTTAGTATGCAGATGCACAGATTCATGGCAGCCTGGGAACAGAAAGTCTCCAGGCCTTGATAAGAGGTCGAGTCCCAGATACCTGACAAGGGTGGGGAGCAAGAAGGGCTGGGATTCCCCCTGCCAACATCGCCTAGTTTAATCCTCACCGCTTCTGAACCCTGTGGCTACAGCAGATTCTTAGTTATCATTTATGGCTCTGAAACCTGCCCAGACACTGAAGAAAATGGCAAAAATGAAACAAAAAATACATTAAGCCTTAGCAATAGGGAGCCCATGAAGTACAGAACCTAACTCTTACAATTCAGTTGTCAACAAAAATGCAGGGAAAGACAATACAAACATTTCCTTCATCTTTCATTAGAAAATTCCACAGTACACTGAGAAAAGTAGGGGTACAGGGAAAAAGGATGGGCAATTTATATCTAGGAATACATAAAATAATTCTGGTGGAATACATAAGAAAATAAGAAGGGAGAGATTGGAAACTAAGAAGATGGGGATAAACAGGAGCACATCCAAGCCTGAAGCTCAGGCACCTTTGGCCTGCCTGATTAAAAAAATGAATGAGAGTTTATGAGTACAAGTTAGTTCAGAGTGTGGAAGGAGCTCTGAAGCTTAACTCTCCCTAGCTTCATGTTAAATCTAGTACTGGAAAAGAATGGGGGAAGAAAACATCAATGGATATTTTTGAAAGCTCTTTGAAATTTGAGCCATTTTTTCCTATTCAAACACACTAAATTCCTAAATAATTAATGTATTTGACAAAGTAACTTTGGAGAAAGAGAATCAACTCACTGACCAGTCCTCACAAAAAAATTCAAGTTCATACAAGCAATTTCATAACAAGAAAGTCATGACACCAAAATATCTTACCCTCACCTGTTAGGTCATCAATGTTCTAAAGTCATTTTTTCATATAGTTTGTGAAGGAATGGAACATCATCTGCTGCTGTAATTCACTATGAACCGTTTCTATGGAGAATAGTCGACTATTGTTTCTCACAGTTACAAATGCACATATCCAGCAATTCCACTTCCAGGAACAGAGCCTCCAGGTACACTGGAACACACACAAAATAGCAATTGTAGGTGTTGTTCACTGACGCACTGTTTGCATACCAAATTTCTGTGAACAGCTTCAAGAGGAAAATGGCCAAGTAAACCATGCTAGACTCACTCAACAGAATACTGTACAGCTGAAAAAGATGTTCTAGTGTGATAATACAGAACTATATTTATATTTTCAAGAGACATATGCAAATCCAAAATATTCTGTGGACTATCTGTAATGTAACATATTTCCCATAAGCACATTTTTCCCCAATACGGGGGATTGAATCTAGGGCTTCTGTACTATATTATATTTCCAGCTCTATTTATTTGTTTATTTATTTATGTTGTGTTAGGGTCTCATTAAGTTGTTCAGTTGCCAAAGCTAGCCTGAAACTTGCAATCCTCCTGCCTCTGCCGTCCAGAATCCTGGGACTACAAGCATACTTTGCAAGCACAGAATATTCTTGGAAATGTCTTCTGAGCAGTTTACAATATTTTTATCTCTAGAGAATGGAACTGGGTAACTGAGAGACATGCACAGGTAGAGAGGGATTTAATTTGTGCTTTTAAGTTTTAAGACATGTCAATGTATAACTTCTCCAAAATATGATTTTGAACGATTTTTAATTTTTTTGCAAAACTCATACTGATATGAAGCCCGAGGGTGTCTTCAGAGCAGTCAGTTGGAGGGCGAATCCTCAGAGGGTGATCAGTACACATTTGATGGAACCAAACTAGGATGACAAAGCTTGAAAGGGCATTTTTCCCTTCCATCAGATGGTAGAATACCCACACTTAGAAGTCTAATTAGTTCTTTTAATGGTTCGATGAGTTTTTGATTCTAAATGAAACCTTTTTCTGGTGATTTTTTTTTAACTGGACCAAATAAAATTTCCAGAAAGTGATGGCATAGTTCCCAGTAGCTGGGGATTCTCTTCTGAGCACTGGGACATTTTCTTTAGGTTCTCCATAATCCTAGGACTTCCTGTATCCCCAGGCAAGTGCTGGTGAACTTTGTACTCAGGGAGGTTGGTGAGTGTTTTCCACATGAAGGAGACAGAAAAGGCCAATGAAACACGATGTCTGTTCTTTTGTTCTTGCCAGGGATTAAGAGTTGTCTCACTAAATTGAAAGACTGCAGAAGGCTTTGGGACACCATTATGTTCCACACTGGAGGACTCATAACTTAAAGAAAAGAATTCTAGATGAGAAGAATCTTCGGTCCAAAACATGGGTGACTCTTACATGTGATTATGATGGAAAATGAGAAATCTGAGTGCAAATGCAATGAATAAAGAATGAGAATACAAGAGACTTCTTTAGTTGCTGAGAGGCTGTACACTCCGACAGTGCTTTAGCACCAAGAATATGTGATTTTTCTTAGGGATGACTAAAATTTTCAGAACCTTACAGCTTGTGCTCCAAAGCATGTGTTTCCACAAGATGGTGCTATAGCTTCTGACAACTACATGGCTTACTGGTTTTTTTTCCCCCCCAGGAACTAGAAACAGAAAACACACTTCCGCTTGAGGATCGTTTCTACATGTGTTCAGGTGAGTCTGTCAAAGACACTCTTGGTGCAAAAACACACTGGCTGAGGGAGGCTGATTTGGACCTGGAGAGTAAAGACTGTTCCAGGCCATAAAACCTTCTACCACCCCCACACATACCTAAGTTGATATCTCAAGTCTTCCTCCTCAGCCTGCAAGGCACTCCTTTTTCCAAAATGCTGCTATTACCTGTGATCTGTCAGGGATATGTGAGGCAGAGGTGCAACGTAGGTACTGAGGAATACTATTGAGCTCACAGAAACGTGCTCTCTGGAAATGCAGCTCCCACACCCATCCACTTTCCACCCAGCTCAAGGATCCCTCCTTTAATCCAGTCTGTCCTGGTACCACTCTGCCCCATATCAAACTATCACCTGAATCTCTGTGGCACTGCTATTCCTGCCCCTCTTTGGGCTCAGCAGAAATAGTTTTAGAAATTATTTTACCATTTCTACCTAAATCTTCCACACTCTTTTAAGGCAGAAACCATGTTATGATATCTTTGTATAACCCACACCAGCAAGGCCATCCTACCATTAATGTAGGTGTATCAACGAAAGCACAGATGCTGACAGTCAGAAGCAGGTGCCTAGTCACCTCGGTAAGTAGCCCAATGCTTAGACACAAGAAAATAAACCTATATATCTTAACCTTTCTGAAGCTACCTGATTACCTTTAAAAAGGCTGGATCAGACTGTCCTAACTCCATGGCTTTTGCATTTGGTTTTGTTTTTTAATGTTTTACTTTTATACCTTGAATATCTGCAGTACTTCCCTCTTAAAAGAGCCAATAAGGCAGGCATATTTGTACCATCAAAGAAATAGAAGGATGTTTTTGCTGATGCAAATGTTATCTCCCGTTCTATTCCTCTTTGCTCTTGTCTTCATTTTCCTGTCTTTTATTCAGAGTCTCTTAGCCTTGGCAGTCAACACTGTGACACAGTGACACATGACTTCCCATCTCTCCCTGTCTGCTCTATTACCGCATCCTGTCCACTCATATCGAAGTAGGGGACAAGGCTAACAGAAGCCCTGGAGCCTAGAGCTATCAGGATGCCCTGCCCACTATCCAGAGGCACAGAAGACTCTGCTGTGTGATCACCGTGGTAGTAGCAGCAGCTTCTTTTTGAAAGGAGAGTGGGAGAACAGGTATGAGGGTGAAAGACAAACACTTGCACTTAGCATAGTCATTATGTGGGGACCTTGAGAGTAGGACAGGACACCTCAGAAACAGACATCAGGACTTGAGATTGGGGATAGGGCCACAAACTTATGTTGGCAAAAGAAAAAAGCAGCATCAACAGATAAGGGCAGACTAAAATTATTTACCCAAAATAAAAAGATTGATGGTACTAGGTTTTGGTTTACCTACGTCTATCAGAAGGGTAATAAGTATGTAAAGACCTGCTTACTCTTTCAATAATATGATGAGATTTAGCCAAAACAAGAAAAGATACTTTAGTAAGACACAATGCAGATTTCCAGCTTTTCCCAAAAAGAAAAATATATACATATATAATATTAAAATATACATATATATATAGTAAATACATTACACATATGTAATACACCCTACATATAAGTATGTGTGTATGTTTGTGTATAAAAACGATAGCAAAATTTTTGGCTTTAAGCCTTCACCACAAGAATTCTTGGAATCCTAATTCCCTCTTACTTCCAATGTAAGAGCTAGTATAAATATTTATGTGTCAGTTATATTCATATGTGTGCATTTCTTATTCAAGTGATTATATGATTCAAAAACATATTTACAGATGTACATAGGCACACAATAAGGTGAAATAAAGGTATATGAAAAAGAAAGTAAGAAGATATGAATTCACAATATATTAAATATACAAAATAAACAGCTTGATGATACCTAGTATCAGTAAGTAATTCATTCCAGAACCTCTGTGCATACCAAAATCTACAAATGCTCAAATACCTTTATATAAAATAACACACTATTTGCATATAACATATGCAGTATTCCCATATACTTTAAGCCACCTCCAGATTATCTCTGACATATTACATAAATAGTTGTTACAATGTGTCGTGTTTAGGGAACAATGAAAAGAAAAGAATGCCTGTACAAGTTCAGTACGGAGAGGTTGTCTTAGTTACTCTTTTATTGCTGGGACCGAACACCTAACACTCCAAAATGTAAAAGAAGAAAGATTTTCTTTTAGCTTACAGTTTCAGAAGGCATAGTCCATACCTAGGAGGTTGGCCAGGGTAGAAGGACATGGCAGGAGGTAGAGCAAGAAACAAGCTGTTCACAGCATGGTGGACAAGAAGTCAAGGAAGGAAGGATGAAATTAGTGTTTACCCTTCCAGGTCATTTTCCAGCGATCCACCCCTTTTGGGTCACACACCCAAGAATGTGCCACACAATCATAATCTACAACACACCCCTACACCACTACACACCTGTAATCTATAATCTACCACATGCCCATCTTCTACCACTCAACTATAATTCACCCCTCCCTACCAGGCCTGGCCTTTTAATAGCACATAGAATCACACATAATCCACAACACCCAAATACATGATGTTTTAGGGGACATTCCAGATCCAAACTATAACAGAGTTGAATCATAAAGATACACAGGACTGTACTTTAAGTTAACGTATGTTGAGAGATAAGCTACAATTTTGCTAGTGAATTATATTTCCCAATTCAGAGACAGGAAAAATGAAAGGCACACGTGTCTTTAAAAAAAAAAAAGGCTCTGCTTTCTCAGTTTCTCCTATTACAGAACCTTTACTTTGCCACTAAAATACAATTTGCAAAAACTCCTATCTTGAGAACATAGAAGCATTGCCTTTAAGGATTGATGTCAGTTGGGAGCCACAATTTCCTGCCCCAGAACGCTTCTCATCAATAATCACTAGCATCTTGGGACTTACATTGTATGGCAACTGTGACTGTCTCCTATCTCTGAGTTAGTTTGATGCTTACCTGGAGTTTCCCTCAGAGGTTCCATGGCAACTTGTCTTCCTTTATTAAATAATCTTAATTTATATATCTTAAGAATTTATTTGTATCTTAACTAAAATGCTGACAGACTGTCTTCATATGTAGTGAGTATGGGAACAAGTGAAACCCCAACTTTTGTGATGAATGGTGTCCCCAAATGCCATGATGGTTAGAGATGTAAGAGAAAGGTGAGAAGGGAGAAGGAAGCATCAGTTATAGGAGAAGGTCCATTGTCTGTTCATCTTGCTCCACGATGGGAACATGTCTTTTGAGAAACCTTTAACCATATCCATCCAAAGACATGTGATGAACTGAATGTTCTTGCTCCCTCAAATTCACAGGCGTGAATACAGCCTTAGTGTGACTTCATTAGGAGATGAGGCTTTGAGGGATAACTGAGTATAGATGAGTTGATGACAGGAGAGCCTGTGTGGTAGGATTGATGCCTTTATAGAAAAAGGAGGAGACACCAAATCTCTTCATGGAGAATTTACCCAATTATCTACTCATCATGTATTAATTGATCATCTCATCTAAGTAGAAATCACACTGAACTATCACAAAGACAGAGACTTGCATGCATTTCAAATCACAGTGCACTTGGAATTTAGCAGATAAAAAAGACCAATTTTGAATGGAGTTCCAGTATCTTAGCATCATGAATGCACTAAGAAAAGCCTGGAAGGGTTGGGTTATGGTGACACAGAGTGAAATGTTAACTAATTTATCATTGAAAAAAATTAGTAGAGGTTTGATGCATAGGAAAAGAAAGGCAGAGGGGATATTTCATAAGAAGAGATTACTGACAGAAATCATGAGGTTAAAAATGCAGCAGACACATTAATGGTTTGACGAGTGGCCAGAGAGGGTGAGAGCACAGACTGTGCAACCAGTCAGGGGAAAGGCAGCGGCCGAGGCGAGGCTGGGAATGCAGGCAAAAGGCAAGCTCAGAGGGGCTTTCACATCAATGTCAGGGAACATTTTATCAAGTATATGAATTATTATTTAATTTCCTAACTGTCCTTTTTTATGTTTCCTTTGCATTTATCTGAAGTTACTGCATCACAATATCAACGTTCAAGATTGGTATTCAAATTCTCCTTTCCCCTTTAAGTAGTCCTGAGCTGCTAACAAGTCTAAGAGTTGTGTCATTAGTGGGGGAAAGAAAAAGCCAGAAAGACTTTACTCTGGTGCCTCCTACTAGTGCTCCAGGAAGCACCAGATTGTGCTGTGAAGATCTAAGCCTAGCTTTTTATTCTGAACAGCAGTCTGATAGTGAATCTTTCAAAAAGTATGTGTAAAATTGAGCCAATAACCCGAGAAGAATCCATAACAGGCTGGGTTTGAGAGCATTTATCTTATCTTGATGGCGATGCAGGCTTAGATTAAGTGAGACATCCTGGGGAATAAACTGGCCACACTCAGGAAGACCACCGTGCAAAGGAGTGGATTGCTCCTTGCTCCTTATGCTGCAGATGCTTCCAGGAAGCCTGTGTATGGACACAAGGAAGCTCATCCTGTTCTATGTATCCTGCTCTTCACTTGTTCATTCGTTTATTTAACAAGCACATACTGATCTCTTACTAGGTGATTTTTTTTTTAAGACAGGATCTCTGTAGTCCCAACTGCTCTTAAGCTCACTATGTAGTTTGGTCAGGCCTTGAACTCATGGCAATCCTCCTGCCTCAGCCTCTCAAGTACTGTGCATCATATGTGATACTTTAAACATTGAGAATTTATAGATAAAACACTGCCTATGTTTTTGAGAAACATACAGAATGGTGAAGAAACTAAAGGCAAGAGCCATTTGTCTCTTTGTGTGTGTATATGTGTGTGCATAAATGTGTGTCTTGTGGTAGGGTGTCACCTAGTAGTCCAGACTAGTCCTGAACTCACTATGTAGCCCAGGCTGGCCTTGAGTTCAAGAATTCGTCCTGCCTCAGCCTTCTAAGTGCTACGATTATTGGCATGAGCCACTATGTGCAGCTATTACGTAGCACTGGGGTATCAAATCAGGAGCCTCCACCCCCAGCTCAAGAGACATTTTCATAGATTAGGAAAACTCCCTAGAAAAATAAAATAATAAAAATTCACGACATAAAATCTATAAAAAAATTTAAGAACATATTTAATAAAATATACATAGAAAAATCAGTCTCTGAAAGAACATATAAAATGAGCATAAATGTATAGATATTCTATGCTCCTGAGAAGAATAATTACCATAAAATACTCACCCTGCCCTAAATTAGCATCACCAAGATTACAGCTCTGTTTCATGAAAACCTAGTCTACAACCCATATTGAACAAAAAAAGTCCACAAATAAGAAGTCAATATTAAGAACGAAGGACAAAATGGAGCTGGAGAGAGAGCATCCCAAGCCAATATACAGATGTATATGAAGCTACCAGTACAATAACAGTTTAAACCAAGAACATTCAAGTGGACAAATAAAATAGGATTGAAAGAGTGCAACATAAGCTGTTTACTAAGAAGAAACAAACATGGGCATAAAAAATGGCTCATTATATCAAGAAAAATCGAATGTCTAACTCATATATAAAATGTGGCCTCAAATTTTAAGTAGGCAAATTATAAATACAACCCAGAACTCTGGGAAGCTGAAGCACCAGAATCCCCAGTTCAAGCCCACTCTGGGTACATAGCAAGACCCTATCTCAAAATAAGAAATAACAATAATAAAAACACATGTAGACAAACAATACAGAATTTTTATAACAAAAATGAGTCCATAAGCAAAATAAGTTTTAACTAAACCAAAGGAAACAAATAGCAGTGTCCCATGAAGACTGTAATTAAATCTACTTTCTGACTTTGCCCTAGTACCTCCACTTCCAAAGGGAAAAAAAAAAAATCAATTCCTCTGCAAAGCAACTTCCGCTGTCCTCTGAAATATCACAGCTTTCTTTCAGTTCCTGGAGTGAGACAATGACCCTCTAGCTGCAGGATTTTCGAATGCCTTTCCAACCTCTGGAGCCACTTTCCCTGTATTGCTGCCTAACTTATGTCTATCTATGCGTCAGAGTTCTGTGGAAGCATCATTCCCTAACTTCAGGTTCAATTCTGAGGAATGTCCTTCCTGCCTCATATCCACTAACCTAGCACAAAAGTCCCTTTTCCCTGGCTCACCTAATTTTCTTAATGTGGACAATGCAGCCCACCACATTTGGTGCCTCTTTCTACCCAAGTTGGAACTCCGTAATACCTACGCTCTAGGTACTTCAGCAGAACCCACAAAGGCATGCCCAGCACATCAAAGAGATTGAGCACAGATGTCCTGCAAACTTTGAACACTTAGCTGTTGTGTACACCACGAAGACTGTAATTAATTCTACTTTCTGACTCCGTCCCACCACCCTGCCTCCAAATCAACAACAAAAACAAATCAATTCCTCTGCAGAGGAACTTCACCAATGAACACTCATATGGAACACTCATTAGGATCGCCTTGGAAGCATCTCAACTTTCTAAAATTCCCTTATTCTTCCCACTCACCTGACTTGGCGAATGCCTGACTTTTGAAACATTTAAGCTAGCATGCACATCCCTTTCCCAAGCACAAGAGGCCACATCCTCAGTGCCCCTCCGCAGGACCACCCATGTACCCAGGACTAGGCAACCAAGCACACTGAACTCCTGGCTCCAGAATCCAAATGAGGATGACTATGACTAAAAGTAAGCTCTTTACTCTACGTATTCAGCCTGCTGTTCTAAATCCTAGAGCAAAGAATCCACGTGCTTGTGAAACGCACATCCAAGGCAGGTAGGAAACCAGCAAATCTTTCTTCTTGGAATGAAATACAGAGGCAACATGACAGCAAGGCTATGGGAGGGGTCCTGATGGTTGACGGGGCGAGCTGAAGGCGTGAGCTTCCACAGGCACAATAAATACTGCACCTAGGCAAGTGATTGGTGTGTGTGCCTGTGTGCCCTTGTGTTTTTGCCATTCTCTGAAGTGGCCAGAGGGACGTGCAGGAACACCCGCCCATTCAGTCTTGGCCTCCTAGGGCTGCCTCCACAGAGCGCTTCCCGAAATAAACAGGAGAAAGAAGAATTAAAAAAGAAAGTACAGGCATGAGCAAAGATACAAGCTCAGGGATTTCCACACACGCAGACACAGATACTCACATGCTCTGGGCTCACGCAAGGTCTGGAAAGAACATGGAGGGGACACACAGCCTGAGAATTCGAGTCAGTCTGAAATGCACTCAGGAGCTCAGAAGCCAACAGACGGCATCTACAGACAGGGACACGCTGTCTGGCCTTGAGAGTGAGCCGCGGGAGAGGAGGGCTCCGGACTCACGGAGGGACAGGTAAAAGCCAGCAAAGGGAAGGGAACCCGACGCCTTCCAGGGGACGGCCAGCCGCCTCGAACGCGGGAGCCCGCACCCGGAGCCCCGGCACACAGACAGGAAGGAGGCAGCTCCGCAGGGTCCACTCGGGAAGACCTGCAGGTCCTCGAGGGAGAAGCGCCAGGCCCCGGGCCGTGCCCACTTCCGGCCTCCCCTGGGGCCGCCGCGCTGCCCTGGACGGCGCGCGGCCTGCGCCCTCCCCCGGCCGCCCGGCGCTTCCCCGCGCTGACGCGGGAGCCGCGCGCACACCAATGAGGCCCGGGCGCCGCGGGGACCCGCCCCTGCCCCGGGAAGGTGTGTCCCTGTTTCCTCACCTGAAACTTCCTCAGGAGAGCCCGGGCCCTCCCTCCCGTCCGGGCGGCCTGGGCGGGCCGCGGGTGGGGCGTCGGGGCGTCCGGGCCTGGCAGGGACGGCGGCCGGCGCCGGGACCTGGAGGGGACTCGGCCCCGGGCAGCATGTGACACCGACCAGGTGGGTGCTGCCCTCCTCCCGTCCCAGCTCCGGGCGGCTGGGGTGGCCGCCGAGCTCGCCTGAGGTAGGGCTGGGACAGGAAGGAAGAGGAGACTAGGCCTCCCCAGGGTCCTGGGGCGCAGGCTCCGGAAACGGGGGGGCTGGGCCGCCGACAAGCGGGGCTCGGGTGCGCAGGCTGCGTACCCCGGCCCGAAACTGGAGGGGACCGGGAGGAAATGCTTTTGTGTGAAAAATTCCCTTCCAGCCAGGTCCCCACCTTGGAAATGGGCACCCTGCCCCGCGGGGTTCCCAGAGCCAATAATCAGGACTTTTTCTTAAAGGTTGAGCTCTGGAGAAAATGACCCCGGTCGGGACAAACTACCGGGGTTTCCTTCCTAGGCCCTTCGTTACCTGAAGAAGTATTTTGCCTCTTTTTTTTTTTTTTTTTTTTTTCTTAGTCAGGCCTGGGCCTCCCTGCGCTATCCCGTGGCTAACTGAGGCTCTTTAACCTCCATCAGTGATTCCTGCCCTGCCTAGATGCGGGTTGTGCGGGTTGCTTCCCAAAGTTTGGTGTGCATCCCAACATTGATTTTGTGAATTTAGGGAGGTGGGAAGGGAGCTGTGTAGTTAGAGCCGGAGGCTGGGCTGGGGCTGCCGGAACCCGGTTTTGATCTAGTTCTGAGCATCCTTCGTAAATACCTCCCGGCAGGACGGGCCTGGGACAGCTAATCCTCATGAAGCCCCTTGTGTTCAGACCTTAGTCCCCTTCTGCCTGTCCTGGATCTCGGATTTCCAGGATGACTTGTTCCTCTGTCTACCGGGGAGTGAACTCTGGCCAGGACTGTTGTCAGGCTGAGGGAGCAGGGCGTGCCAAACAGACAAGAGAGAGGATGGTTTTGCGTTCAACTTCTCTCCTCTTCTCCTCCCCCACTGTTTTTCTAAGCCCTTGCAAGCATCCTTGACCCACTCTGGAAGTCCTCGCATCCAGCTCACAGCCCCCACCATGGCCACATCCCAGACTTCCTGTTTGATCTATACTTGGAATATGAAGATCCTGCCAACTAAGCTGTAGAAAAAAATGAGCATTGTTTGGTGTTAGTCACAACTTTGCCTTTTGAACTTAGGGAGATGGGAAAGGGGCGGTTTAGGCTCAGACTTGGAGCCTGAGGCTGAGGCATTGCCGCTGAAGCAGCTGTTGGGGGGCCAGGAGGGAAGAATGAGGTGTCAATTCTGAGTGTGACTGTTGTGCATGAGGAATATAGGCTACGGTTCTCCTCTGGAGGAGATGTCAGGAAGGATTTTGAGGAATCCTTTTCAACAAAATCAGTGATTCTGGTTACAGTCAAAAGTATCCATGTATCAGGAGTGTGTGGTTCCCCTAATGTGGTCTGTCTGAGGTTGTCTGTGGCCACATTATACACTGTGTCTGTGGTATAGACGAGAAGATGTCATTGTGGTGTCTGAAACGATCAGTGACTCTGGTGTGGATGAGAAGGGGTCACTCATGAAATCATGGGTTGAATGGGAGCAGCATTACTTAAGTATCGGTGGTGTAGACACAAAGAAGTGACCTCCAGCATTTGTGTAGACACTGGGTCACTTGTGCTGTCTATGGAATGAACATGAGCTGGTCACTGAGAGTGTCTGCAGATTGGACTGGAACGAGGTCACGGTCTATTAAAGACACACATACAGGCCACTGACTTTCACATTATCTCTGTGTGAGGGTGGCATTAGGGCCATGCATGGACTTGTGGCATCAGCCAGCATTGCCACTAATAGTATCTTTATGTAAGACCACCTGATCTATAATGTGATGTTTTCAGGCAATCCAAAATGGACAAGTGTTTATTATGGTCTGCTCTCGGTTGGTAAGGCTTTCTTGCAGTAGATGGCACACAGGTGTTAGTAGCCAGTGGTCCAGGAGGCTACTCTTATTTTGCTATGTGGATGGTACTGAGACAGTAAGGTCGAACAGTGGATTAAGTTATATGTCTGTGTAGATGTTTCTAAGTCAAAATAAGATATCTTTTTGATTGGTGGCCAGAGATTTTTTTCTAATACAAGCAGAAATAAAGATGATAACAGTATATATGCAGAACTGTTATAATATCAAGGCTGGGGGAATAGCATAGTTACAGCGCTTGCCTAGCAAATGCAAGGATTCCCCAGCAGCACATAAGCCAAGCATAGTGGTGCACATCTGTAATTCCAGCACTCAGGAGGTTGAGGCAGGAGCATTGCTGTCAGTTCAAGGGCAACTTGGGCTACATAGTGAGTTCAGCACTAGCGTGGACTACAGGGCAAGACCTTGTCTCAAAAAGGAAAAAAATAAATACTATAATATCAAAAATATTTTAATGATTTGTGTTTCTAGGTCAAAATATTTGAAATTGACATTGCTAGAAATTCCAGGAAACTCGGTCCTCAAATAAATATATAGCTCTTGATGTCAGTTCAAAGAAAAAGGAGCCTGATTAGGGATGAGGATGTCTTCAAAGTATACTATTATGCCCCATGACTGAGATTGAACAACAGATAAGGTGTCAGAGACTGTAAAGATGTAGCAGGCTCTGTCACTGTATTAACAGAGTGCCTTGGCGCTTTATGTCCTCCGACGTCACACACAATTGGAACCACACATCTGTGCATCTGACTTCTCTGGTCTGGGAGACGGCCATACCACCATGATGCCATGCCCTGCCTTTCCGTGTTCTTAGATAAATAGTGATTATTTGCCTCCAGTGGTAAAGGAAATATTTACATTCTAATGGACCTGGCATTGCAAAAAAGAACAGGGGGGAAAAAAGCACTCTCTTCTGATACTTTCACCTGAACAAGACTATGTTATACAGTTTTTTTTGGCTTTGCTGCATTCAAGCTTTGTCATGTCTGATTGCACTTGGATAACTAAGACAAGATCAAATACAGGGCCATGGGATAGGTTCTCCCTTTAGCGTGAAGCATAAGTAGGCACTGACTGACGTTTCCAAATGGGTGGTAGAAATAGTGTTGATGGGGTTGCAGGAGACAGAAGTGCACTGTGTCTCTGATTTCAAGCTAAAATATCCAAATATATCCTATATATATCGTGTGTGTGTGTGTGTGTGTGAGTGTGTGTGTGTGTGTGTGTATGTATGGCAGAAAAACATTTGTAACCTTGGTAACTGTTGAACAGTTGTTTTGAGAACATACTGGTGTAGTGGACACTAGGGATGCATCGGCAATACACATGTGCATAAGGAAGGCGATGGGGCTGGTTGTATGATCTCCCTTGGCAGGTGTCAGAAAGTGTCT
The DNA here is from genome assembly GCA_004027205.1 of Ctenodactylus gundi. NCBI lineage: Eukaryota > Metazoa > Chordata > Mammalia > Rodentia > Ctenodactylidae > Ctenodactylus > Ctenodactylus gundi. The sequence continues at coordinate 1,169,224 of PVKB01000092.1, read as the reverse complement.
ACAATAAGCAAGTATATGATTTAACATGTGGTGACAGGAATGTCCCATCACAATGTCACTTGAAATTATCATTTATAAGTTTATACTTAAGGGCTAACTGTAGGGAACAAAGCATACCATCAGCTAACTGGGAAAGAACATGAAAGTCCTTCTACATAAGACATGTCCCTTTCCCCTATAAAGATGGTATCTGTGTCTATGCAGTGAACAAGAACTTATCACATACTACATCAGCAGAGTGGCCTGAGGACCTGACCATTTGATTAGGTCAGACTCTTGCATAGAGACAGCAGGGGTAGCTCACTGTGTGTGTGTGTGTGTGTGTGTGTGTGTGTGTGTGTGTGTGTGTGTGTGTGTGTGAATACATACATACAGTGGCTCAGCAGGGCAACAGGCATCCTGGCAGGTGAGCTTCCACTTTAAGCCTGGCCCACACAGGAAAATGTAGCCTCAGGTGAAGTAGGAGGTCTGTAGGCCCCAGGGCTTCCCTTGGCTAGTGATCTGTCAGCTTCTTACAGTTGAATGTTGGGGTTCTTACAATAGTCATACATTAAGAGCTGGGTTCCGGCTTCCTTAAATGATTTGGTTAGAAAATCTGAGTAAAGTGCTTAGGCTCTTTGATCCTTAGTTTTCCCATCTGCAAATTGAGCAGACTTGTCTATGCATCCCCAAATGTCCCTGAAGTATGTGAGTCTTATTTTTCTCTGTTAATTTTATTTTCCCTCAGATCAATAATACCTGCCATTTCTTTGACCCTCTAAGATAACAATGAGCTCAGGTTGGAGGAATAGCATGGTGGTAGGTCCTGAGTTTGATTCTCTAGCACCAGATATGATGGGCATGGTGGTACATACCTGTAATCCCAGCACTCAGGAGGCTGAGGCAGGAGGACTGCTGTGAGTTTGAGACCAGCCTGGGCTACGTAGTGAGTACAGGACCAGCCTGGACTACAGAGAGATGCCCTGCTTCAAAAAAAGAAAGAAAGATAACAATGAACTCTTTTTATGTTATGAGAACTCTGAAGAAAATACTTCATCCCACATTTAAAGATAAAAGAAATATTCAAATCAATGAAATAATTTCCATAATTGTCTTAAAAGTAGCGAAGACTCAAAAAAAGGCACAACCTCAAGAGGTGATTGAAAAACATAATTAATTTTTAAATCTTAAAAATATATTCCAAAAAAGCTTCATTGCCATCAGTGCCCCTGAAAACACTCCCCTCTCTTTGAACACACTTATCCCACCTCTCAGGCCACTTTCTGAAGTAGTTCTGGAAGTCTTCTTTCTTGAATGTCTTTACAGAGTGTTATTTTAAAAGAAATATGGTGAGTGCTGTATTGAGTTCTATCCTATGAAAAGGCAGGCTCATAGAAACACGACACTGTGTCTTCATTTACGATATTTACTGGATCTGAGACAGTGTGGAGTCTGGCTTTCCCCCTACTCAGAATGACCATAACAGATAAATATTTTGAGTTAATTTTGGACATCAAGGCACCCACCACAGCACAACTAAAGAATCACCAAGAAAGGACTCCCAGAACTGTTTCAGAAAGTAGAAAATACGATACGTGCTTGAAAGGGACAGTCTGAGAGAAATTAATGGCAGTGTATCTTTTGCTGTTTTTTTTTATTCAAATACAAACTGTATTTTATTTGCCATACTTCTTAAAACTAGAACCACTCACTTAACTCATCAGTCTTCCTTCATGTATGCTAATACCTTGTCTGAGGGATAGCTGACCTTCAGTCAGAGAGGACTGCCATGTTTGTGATCGCATGGAGCTTGTGAGCTAGCCTAGAAACCAGACATCAGGTATGTAGTTACAAATGCAAGAGGTGTTTGAGAAGAAGGAAGACATTCCCTGGGTGGGATGAGAGGATCCCAGCAGAGGAGGACACCCGTGAAGGTCCCTGGCTGAGCAGGAGCCACGAGCCGGGGGAAGCAAGTACCAGTGGTCAGTGGATGGGGCTAAGGGAGAGGAAGCAGAGACCAGGTCACACAAGTGGGTAAGCAACCCAGGCTGAAGATTTGGGTTTCTTCCCAAGAGCAGTCAGAGGCTACTGAGAAATTTAATCTAGAAGTGGTGTTTTAAAGCTGACTGAGATGCTTTGAAGAGAAAGAACTGGAATCCAGTAAGACATGTTGAGGCCAGTGACCAGGCTGTCCCTCAGGTGCAGCGGCCAGGGAGAGGACACAGCATTCACCAGATTCCAGCCGCAAAGGTAACACGCAGTGGATAGCCCTGAGGGACATTCAGGAGATGGGTCAGTGAGGCTTGGTGAGAGATTAAGTATGGCAAATTTAAGCTAAAAGGAAAACAAAAATTTTATTCTTGATATGTTTTTCTTTTCTTTTGTGTTTTTGTTTTTTTGGTGGGAAGGGGGCAAGTGAATGCAGGTTCTTGCCAAGTTGCCCTGACTGGGCTTGAAATTAATATACTTGTGCCGCAGCATCCCAGAGGGCTAGTATTACAGTGCTAATGTATAAGCCACCATACCTGGCTTATATAAAAATTAAGAATCATTTGGCATGGGTCATGTGTTACGCTAGGTATAGATAACTGAACAGAACAGTGGTGGTTCTCAAACACCTGACCGTCTATTGATTGACATAGAGGATACATCCACATATGCCCACAATTGAGTAGCTACAATTGTCTAAATCCTAGAAAGGAAAAGGGAACTGAATTACTGTGAGTAATTACTTCCAAGAAAAGTAGTTTGGCTAAGAGTATTGGTAGTCTAATGGGTGAATCAGGAAAAAGAAAATGGAGTAGCATAAATAACAACAAAAGAGAAAGCATTCCAAGGCTGATAGCATTAAATCCTGACAACAACCACCCAAAGCAAGGGTCAGTGGACTTTTCTGTGGCATTAAGAGCATGAAGATTTTGAGGGATGTTGGCAGAATGGTGCCCACGGGGGGAGGGTGAAGATGCTGACTATATGAAGACCACAGTAGGCATTACTTCTACTAGACATTTGGAAGATTAGAAGGACATCAGATTGCTTGACTGTTGGGGTGACTTCAGCAGAGAAGTTGAAAGTGTGACAGAAAGAGATAGTCCCCACAGAGTGTCCAGAGGATGCAGGCAGAATAATTAATAAACAAACAAATAAATAAATAGAAGCTGGAACTTGGAGAGGAAATGAACGTTGATTTTGCGTTGAATTGCAAGAAGTTCAAGAAATTAAAGCAGCTCCAGTCCAATGGTTTCTAAATCCTTTGCTAGTGGGATATGTGATGTTCCACTCAAAGTGAGGAGAGGTAGGAATGTCACAGTTTGGAGAAGAGATGGGAAGAGTTCAGCTGGCAGTGGAGCAAAGGGAAGAATGAGACCCTGAAGGTAGCCTAGCTTCTTGGGCCACATTCAATCTACCAAGTCTGGTTGTCATTCCACTTTGCGGCAGCTGCCTCTGTTAGTGTAAACAGAATTGTTTATTAGATGCAAGGCTCCGATGAACAGTACGGAAATAGGAAGAGTAAAATCCAGACTCCGTGTAAAGGACATGAAATTGGCACATTGGCTATAATAACCTGACCTGTTTTAATTCTTGTCATTGGCTTAGCAGGAAGGTCTTGCTCCTCACACTACTTCTCTGGGCTGTTAGATCTGGGGTGTGTCACACACTGTCTGGGAGTTATATGAGGCTGAGTCATCCTCCGTGTCCAGAGAGTCTGCTGGGAGAAACAGACAATGACATAATGTGATCTAGAGGGTAATGACCACTAGGAGCTCTTGTACTCTCTGACAATGGTCTTAAAGTCTAATTGAATTGTTTGTTATGTTTTTCCCATAAGAGTGAAAACCCGTGAGCACAGGCCTTTGTCTCATGCATCACTGAATGCCCCATACTTAAAAAAAGTCATTGGGCAAATCTTTATTAATACTAAAAGATAAATGAGAAAGTTACAGAGACTGTTGCTTACTTTGTTGAGTACCTTTTATCTCAGGGGAGGCACAGGAAAGTCAAGGTCAAAGAATGACCCTAAATGAAACCAAAGAAATACCCTGTTCATCTTCCTTATGGTGTTTCCTTCTGGGAAGTGAAAGTGAAAGAGGCATTGGAAACTCTTGTCCTTTATTATTATTATTATTATTTTTTTTAGGATTCATCACTGATGGAGGCTGAGGAGCCCCAATATGGAGCCTCTAGTCCCACCTCTGCTGTAGAAGGATTTGGAGTCATCCCTGAAGCTACCATGAGGAGTAGCCAGATTCCTTCCTTGGAGCCCGAGCCTCAAGACCAGTGTCCATCATATAAGTGGACAGAGGGACACAGATTCTTGATGACTCAGCAAAAAGAATTAAAGAACATGAGTGACTATGCAGCTGAGAGTATGCCCTTTTTCCCAAAAAAGGTTTCTATAGATGTGGAGACCAACCCGGGAGACCTTGTGGCTGAGATCTGGGATACTTCCATGTTCCAGGAGACAGTACCCCAGAGATTGGAAGGCAGAACTATGAGGATGCCAGCTTCTCCAGAGCTCTGGACCTGCCCCACCCAGGGTGAATGGCTGGATGGGGTCTCAGCACCTGATGAACTACGTACCAGAGTGGAGGTAAAACTTCCTCCAGAACTCACTTCTTTGACAGTGGGGACTGCACAGGCAAAAAAAGAGGAAAAAACCTCTCCAGACGCTTCTGCGCAGACCAGAATTTCATCTCCCTACGAAGTACACCATGAAGAAACCAAGCAGACCAAGGATTCTGGAAGTGGAACTGTCATGTGGATGGAAGAGCTGCAGTCAGTGGAAGCACAGGGAGGTCAAGGGCAAGAAGGACAGTTACAGACTCAGGAGGCCCAGAGGTTAGGGGAGCAGGAGCAGCAGGAAGTGGAATCTCAGAAAGCAGAAACTCTGGAGGAGGATGCTTGTTCTAATGAGCACTCGGAGGCGCAGGAACAGATCATAGAACAGGTTAATGGTAAGGAGGGAGAACAGAGGCAAGCACAGGAACCAGATGAGATGGTACGTGGAGGACACGGAGGTGAGAGGCTCAGTATGGAGCTTCAGGGTCTGAATCATGGTGATTCAAGTCCACAGGACAGAGGGAAGAGAGCTGAGGATCCAGGATGTCTAGAAGAGAGGGAAAAGAGAGAATGCGAGAAGCCAGACGAGAGGTGGGTAGCCTCTCAGTACACAGAGGGTCAGAGCTTATTGGGGAAATCAGAGGACGTAACTGGAATGCAAGAGGACCAGGGTCGAGTGGGGAAAATGCCAGTAGAGGGACAGGAATGGGAAGCAGGGGAAAGCCAGGAGGAGCCAGAGAACGTGGATGGGCACAGGCTGGGAGCAGTGGAAGGAGAGGGGAGCACAGAAGAGGAGAGAGGTCGTCACAGTCTTCCCATGTTGGCTCAGGTCTCTTCTGAGGTCACTTCTGCCAGTGACTTGCTTTCAGAAGTTTCTTATCCTGTTACTCAGATTCTTGGAAATCAGACAGAGCCTAGGACTGATGAAGTGTCCCCTGAAGCCCTGGCTCTCACACTGGAGCTGCTAGGATGCTCTCCCCAGCCCGTTTCTCTGCCTGGATCCTGTCCTTCTGAGGAGTCACTCAACAGTACAGTAGCTTATGACAGCCAGCAAGGAGGAGCCAAGCAGAGGGCAAGGACAATGTCCAACCAAGGGACTGAGGCTGTATCGGCCTGTACCTCTGTGACACCGCCAAGGACACCAGATTTGGCTTCTTCCAGTCCTGCTGAAGTCTCTTCTGTTACCACTGCCTCGTCACCTGCCAGCCCCACAGTTGACTTCTGTAGGAAGGAAACCCCAAGGCTCTCTCTCTCGACTGACAGTCCGCTTCTCCATGATGTGCCTGACACTCCCTTGGCTGCCATCCATACCTTCCCCCCGGAAGCAGTCACCAAGGACCTGTATGCCAGCTCCAACAGAACCAATCCTAACAGTCCTGTGGCCAGCTGCACTGGCATCACCCAACACCCAAGGAGCAACTCTTTCCCAGGCTGTCAGATGCCTGGGACAGAGAAGGCATCAGACCTAGTGGGAATATCACCTCCTTTCTCTCATTCAGAGTTACCCCAAAGGCCCCCCAAACCTGCCATCTATGGTTCTGTGATGCCAAGAAGGGACAGGAGAAGTGGCAGGGACCGCAGTGTCATTTCAGAATCCTCTACTGCATTATGTCCTTTGAGGCAGGACTCCAAAAATTTCACATCAAATCCAGAGAGGCCCACCAGTCCCCACAACATCCAGCCGCAGGGCTCCCCCAAAGATTCAGCCTTTGCCTTCAGATCTCCTGCCTGTGGTTCTTCCACATCCACTGTCTCCATGGATATGAGGACTCGTGAACCTCTGCCCCCTCCTCCTCCAGAGAAGAGGCTCAGCCATCCCTTCATGAAGGAGAGAGATGGTCACCTTCCTGCAATGGTCCCCACCCCGAAGCAATGCAACCACCCCCACCCCCCTCCATTGGCTCTAAGTTCAGGGCTACATGGTCCCCCTAAAGGCCCACTTCCCCAAGTTCCTGACCCTTCTGTGGGAAAGCAGCACCGACCTCTACCGTCCACCCCAGACAGCTCCCATCATACACAAACCTCCTGCCCCAGGCACAGATACAACAAACCATTACCTCCAACTCCTGACTTGCCCCAATCCCATAACTCTCCCATTTCTTCTTCCAGTATCTCAAGGATCTACAAGCCTCTCCCCCCTGTCCCCATCATGGATCCTTCCTCTGAACCACCCCCTTTACCCCCAAAGTCCAAGAGCAGGAGCACTCAGGGGGGACTTATGAATTCAGGGAGTCAAGCCAAACCTAGACACACTGGTCAAGACTGGGCAGCCTCTGCTCCCCCATCAGCTGGACGTACCTCCTGGCCCCCCGCCATGGCCAGATCAACAGAGTCTTTGGCTTCCACCAATAGGAGTAAGAGTGAAGTGTCCTCTGGCATGGCTTTCAATAACATGACACACCTTCTAGGTCCATCTTCCCCTATCACTCCATGGACTCCAGAGCTCCAGGCATTTACTACTAAGGATGAATCAGGGCGCTTAGAAGGGTCTGAGGCCCCTGAAAGAGGACCTTTGAGAAAATCAGCACCTCAGGAAGGAGGTAATGGCCCAAGACGGTCAGATTTGGGCCCAGCAAGGCAGCTAGAAAAGCCCAGCCACCCTCAACTGGAGAAAGCCTCCAGCTGGCCCCATAGGCATGATCCAGGGAGACCACCAGAGGCCAGCAGTGGACAGGCTGTGGTCCCTGGTGAGGGGGCCAGCAAGTACAAGAGCTGGAACCGGCAAGGCCTGCGCAGACCTTCCATCTTGCCTGAAGGCTCTTCAGGTAAATGAGGAACAAGGGACTGCAGGGACCCTAGAGTCAGGGCAAACTTTCTCCAGCTCCACTTTGTCCTATCTTCTTTGTGCAAAATCCCTGCTGTCCTCTCTGCAGCTTTAGGCATACACACTACTGCCCTCCACACAGGAGGCCGGGCACCTGCTGTGCTCATGGGGGCACTGTGCCTTCCTTACCCTCTAACTTCTCTCCAGTTTCCAGGGCTTTCACTTCTTCTTACCAGCATTGTCCTGGTTCTCTCTTTTCAGTTCCCACACTTGCTTGCTGTCCTCTGTGGAGGAGAGACAGCATCTTCAACTTGTCCAGTTTCCATTCTAGCAAAAACGTCAGGGGCATGACTTGTACACAGCTCCTGGAATGCTCCTCAGCTTTAGCGTTGTATTCTTTCCCAAGTTCTCAGGGAGGTTTTTGTGTTGTTTTGGTTTGGCTTTGATTTTTTTTTTCCTTGTAGATACCTGTACCTTCCACTCAAAGTCTTACCTTCTTTCTCTAAATGCCCCTCAGATCTCAGTTATGATGCTAATTCCTGTTTTCAGATTCAAGAGGGCCAGCCATGGGAAGATTCTTTGGCCCCTCAGACACCTCAGTTGTTTATCGGTGAGTTACCTGTTCTCTAACACACATATCTATCCTTGGTATATGAAGATTTCCTAATTAGCATTTGAGGTATAAGAGTTCTGGGACCTGGAATGGTTCATGCCTTTTTCCTCTGTAGGTAAGGAGGGGAAGAGATTAATGCCACGAGTCCAGGGTAGGAAGATTTCCCTGCACCTCTCCAGTCTTGTTGGCTGAGCTGTCTTCCTGAGCTCTTTGGCCAAGAATTAAGCCCCACGTAAAAATTTCACATACACAGTTCTGAGCTACCCCAAAGTAGGTCAGGCTGCAGCTCTGTCTTTCTGGGTATTTGGTCCCAACATCCCAGCCCTGCCCGAGGGGCTAAAGAGTTCCTTATCTGTGGTCACCTAGGAGGTGCTTGGTCTCATGACCAGCAAACACTACCAGAGCCTTCTCTCCTCCACAGGGAGAAGAAGCCAAAAGAGGGAATTGGAGGCTTGTCAAGACGCTGCTCTAAGCTCATCAACTCCTGTGAGTACCGTGAGACAGATTTGTAGGCCCCAAAGTTCTGATCAGGACAAGACAAGGGTTAAACCTTCAGCAGGAGGGTGGTGATAGCCATAGAAGAAAGAGCTGGGAAATTGGAGGCAGTGGGCAGCTTCTGCTTGCCCCTGGGCCTTCCCTCATCTTCCCTTTTCTTCCCAATTCCCGCTCTCTTCCATGCATCCTCGGCCCTGTAGCCCAGCTACTGTACCAGGAGTACAGTGATGTTGTTCTGAACAAGGAGATTCAGAGCCAGCAGCGACTGGACAGTCTGGCAGAAGCACCGGGGCTCACCTCCCCCCGACAGCCTCGGAAGGGCCTGGTATCCTCGGACTCTTACCTGCATCGCCTTTCCATGGCCTCCAGTGGCTCCCTCTGGCAGGAGATCCCTGTGGTGCGCAACAGCACTGTACTGCTCTCCATGACCCACGAAGACCAGAAGCTGCAAGAGGTATAAAGGAGGGCAGGACAGGCAGGGAATGGGGCAGAGTGAAGATTGGAAAGTTCTATTTTCTAACCTCCCTTTCACCACCAAGAGCAGGCTGTTTCCAGTGCACACTCATCACATAAACATGTATGCAATATGCCTGTCTTGGTAGCTGTCTTCTCCATTCTGAAGAATGTGCTTTTCTTTCTGCGTATCAGCACTGTCCTTCCTCCTGCCTCAAGCTGTGGACCACCTACTCCTGCCTACTCCAGCTTTGGGCTCACTCAGAATGACCATGCCTCTGAATTTGTAGGAAGGAATGTGAAGTGAACTCTCTCACTGCTGCTTCACGGGAAATTAACATTTCCCTCTGAGGAGCAACCTGCTTTAGGGAGAAGCTTTTATCCTTCTGTCTTTGTTTTCAAAATAAACCCATCCTCTTTGCAAAAACAAAAACAACCTTCTGAGTTGGGCCAGGTTGGTGCTGGCCTGGACTATAGGAGGCTAAGGAATGACATTCCCAAGTTCAAGCCCAACCTGGGAAACTCAGTGAGACCCTGTCTCAAAAGTCAAAAAAAAAAAAAAAAAAAACCCAAGTAGGTTGTAAATGTATTATCAGTGTGAAGGCCCTTGGCTTGATTCCCCACTACCACTGAAAACAAACAAACAAACAAAAATTGTCCTTCCACCAAAGTTCCAAGCTAAAGTTTTCCTCTTCAACTGAGATACCCATGGGGAGCTTTTGTTGAGGACCCCTAGAAGCTGTGCCGGGGCTTATTGACAGCTGATGTTTTAAAATGGCCCTTTTTAGCCATCACTCTCAATAACAAGACTGTAGTAGAGGCTCTTTGTCTGGTTTTAAGCTGTAACCATTCATAGGTTTTCCATGGAGATCTCTGTCACTTAGGTAAGTCTGAAATTTGGGGGAGAAGCTTTCTTCCCAGGGAGACACTAGGGCACAATGATTGAATAAGAATGTTTAAGAATGTAGTTTGTGGAGTAAATGACTTAAAATTGAAGGCCATTTTAAATTTTGTTGTTTAACTTTGGCCAAATTGCCGGATTTTTCTACACAAGTAGTTCTTCACTGCAAACTGACACCTAAAAGATTACTGAGACTCAGCATTTTGGGAGGCTGAGGCAGAGGAATCACAAATGCAAGTGTAGCCTGGGCGATTTAGCAACTTAGCAAGACCCTATCTCAAACAATAAAAAAGGGCTGGGGCTCTTACAGCCGAAGTCCCTGTATTCAATCCTCAGCACTGGAAAAAAAAAAATTACTGAGAGAATTGAAGAGATAAAACGCCTGATACATAACAGCTCAGGAAATGTTGACTACTTTAAATGATATACATCTGGTTTTGAATCACGTCTTCACCTTTTATTAGCCATGTAACCTTAGGCAAGTTAGATAATTTCATTAAATCTCAAGTTTCCTCACCTACAAGTTGAAGTAAGTAAAAAAACAAAAACAAAAACAAAATAAAACAACCCTCTACCTTTCAGGGTTATTGTGTAGTTTAAATGAAATGATGTGTTTTAGCTTCACAAACTGACTAGTTGCATAATTGGGTAGATATTAGCGTTATATTCATTCTTTTCAGAATCGGGGGTAGTAAAGTGTCAGCCATAATGATCTAAGCTTTTACCAAGTTGGAAATACTAATATATTTTTAGGCTTTTCAAAGCTCAGACTTGAGGGTTCTGTTCCAACATTAATTTATAAGCAGGTAGAAGATCTTTAGAAAACTCCTAATCTGCCCCATATTTATTCCTCACACAATGGGGAACTCTAGCTCTTTGTCCCTCACTCTAAACACATTAGGAAGTCCTAGGCCTAGTCTTGTGGTGGTGAGAAGAAAGATCTCTTGTCTCTCTACCTTTTATACAGATAGGGTTATTTCATGAAATAGCACTTCTACTGGAGCTTTCACAGACTACATTTCTTTTGACTGTCAGATTTCTATAAGGTGGGATCACTATATCTGCATAAAAAGAGGGAAAGTGAGGTTCAGAGAGCTTAATAGAACCAACCCAGGTTAATGGTAAGTGAACATTAGTTCAAGTATAAGAAGTATAAGACCATGTTCCATTCAGGGTTCCAGAATGTGAGGGTTGTCAGGCTGCCCGGTCTGTGTGTCTTCTCTCTTCCTTCTATCCAAGCATCTATCCTGTAGCTACCTGTGTGAGAAACCATTAATCTTGACTGAGTCATTGAGGCCCCTGTTGGAAACTCCAAACATATTTTCAATTGCTGTGTTTTTTCCTTAAACTCCCAATTTCTGCTTGTTTTTGTTTCTTCTCAGATCCCAAACTAGACACATTGCTTTTGTCTCTTAAACCTTTTCCTCTTTCAGAGCACTCCGGCTCAGTCAGTGCCTCCATCTTTAAGCCAGTTACCCAACTCAAAAGCCAACACATTAGCTTTGACTTCTTCTCTTTCAGGCCTCATCTCTAGCAAATAATGGAATTTTTGCAAATCTACCTCATAATGATTACTAGAGTGATCCACTTCTCTTCATCTACATGGCTGTCTCTCATCTGTAATAATTCATTTCCTAACGTAGCTCTCTTGCCTCTTCTGATCTTTAGAAGGTGCTCAGAAATAACTTTACTAAAAAATCTCATCAAGTAAATCCCCCACATAAAACCTGTTCACATGTTTTCCCATGGTCTTAAGCTCAAACTATTTCACATTGTTTGTGTAACACTCAGATCCCATTCCTCATTTCTGTTTGCCTCTGCAACCTTATCTCTAATACTACTTTTGCTCAAGGTCTTGCTAAGTCACTAGTTTGCCCAGGCTGGGCTCAGACTTGTGATCTTCACCTCCCTGAGTACCCAGATTATAGGCCTGCTCCCCCAAACCCCAGTAGACTTCTTGAAAGAAAACAATTTTATACCTTTGAAAACCAGTACACATTCTTCAGTTCTTCCTTTCTAAATTTTACTTTCTAAAATACTCTTCCCTTCTTTCATCAAGTGAAGCTAAGTTGTGTCAAGACTGTGAACTTTGAAAAGATCTCTCTTGTTCAGGGTTCCCTCCCTAAAACATTACTTGATGACCAGCATGTGTCAAGAGTCAGTAAAAGTTTCTAAGTAATCTTTCTCTTCTCTAACCTCATAGGCCAAATTTGAGCTGATCGTGTCAGAGGCCTCATACCTGCGCAGTCTCCACATAGCCGTGGATCATTTCCAACTCTCAGCCCAACTCCGGGCCACTCTTTCCAACCAGGAGTACCAGTGGCTCTTCTCCCGCTTACAAGATGTACGAGATGTTAGCACCACGTGAGTCCACCTTCCTTCCTTCCAGATACCCCTCACTCCACTTGCCTGTTCTCAGCTATTGAACCTTCAGGATTTTTCCCTCATAGGAACCTTCCCTTTGCTGTAGTCTCAGGATGAAATTGGGCCTCACGTCCCTCTGTGATTCCTAATCAGATCATAGGGGTAGGAAGAGCCAAGAGGAGGGAGTTGAAGGTAGATAGATCACTAAATGGCAAAAATGTGGATGAGAAAATCTACCTGATTTGAGGTTTTTGGATTACTGTGGGCATTGCTACATCAGTTACAGGCTGTGGAAAGTATATAAAGAGCAGAAAACAAGAATATGACTAACGAACAAGATTAGAATGTTAGAAGCAGAGAAGCAGGGAGTTAAATCAGGAAGAAGCTCGCGGCCACCTTGGAGAGAATTGTAGGGCCTAGCAAGAGCACAGACTTCTGGAGAGTTTTTCGAAGTTACTGACTAATGGGAAGAAGTCACAAGCTCAAAGTAAAGCAGGGGTCACTAACCATTGAATTGAGGCCCAGAAGTCTCATGAGACTTAATTAAATGTTGTGCAGGTTCCTTTCAGACCTTGAAGAGAACTTTGAGAACAACATCTTCTCCTTCCAAGTGTGTGATGTAGTCCTGAACCACGCTCCAGAATTCCGGCGGGTCTACCTCCCTTATGTCACCAACCAGACCTATCAGGAACGCACCTTCCAAAGCCTGCTGTGAGACTCATCCCCATTCAGCCCCCCTTGGGTCCTTGTCCCTCACCCAGGCTGCTATTCTAGGGATATCTGTTCCTGTGCCCAGTGTCTGGTGTCAAGCCACATCTGGCTATTACATCAGACTCCCTCAACGATTACATTTGGCTTTCCGTACACTGGCTCTCACTGTTCCTTCCCAGCCTGTATATTCCCCTGTACTTCCATTCTCCATGCCTTCCCTGAGCCCCTTTCACCCCCCACATCCCGCCTCACCCATGGCTTGCTGCCCACACAGAAACAGCAACAGCAGTTTCCGAGAGGTCTTGGAGAAGCTAGAAAGTGACCCCATCTGCCAACGTCTGTCTCTCAAGTCCTTTCTGATTCTGCCATTCCAGCGCATCACTCGCCTTAAGCTGTTGCTCCAGGTATGGGAGATACTCGGCTGGTTGTCCTCCTTCACTAAAGGGATGATCTTTGGAGGCTTCAAGCCAAAGGACCATTCAGTCTTTGGCCAGGTTTCCACATCTGTGGAAGATGTGAACAGTCACCCCCACTGACCTTTCTCAGAAGTACTTACTATTAAAAGTATGTCCCTGGGTTTCTCCTTTAACCACTCCCCAATCATCTCTTCCTGTTGGTGATTTCCTTCTTCCCATCTGGCTCCTGGCTCCTGTTTGTTTTTTTTTTTTTCCTTTAGAACATTCTGAAGAGAACACAGCCTGGCTCCTCTGAGGAAGCAGAGGCCACAAAAGCCCACCACGCCCTAGAAGTGGTAAGAAGGGCCTATCAACCCACTTTGATCCCCTCGTCATCCCAGACCATTGACTCTAGAGAGCACAGGAGATGTTAATAGGATTGTATTGCCAAACATCCAAGCACTTGCTCTCCCAGACTCCTGTTCATGTAGAACACACTTCACACCAGGAATCTGTGCTCCCACCACTGCAATCCCTCACCCAGGAACATTCTGTCAGGTCATCCAAAATACACCAGATTCCTAAGACTTGACATGGATGCTTCTTTCACCCAATCCCAGCCTGGTATAAATGTCTGAGGCTGTCACTGCCTCCTTCCGTATTGTCTGCAGGAGATTCAACAACCAAAGACTCTAACACAATGCTCTTTTTCATCCCTTACCCTGCTCAACCCTCAGCTCATCCGAGACTGCAATAACAATGTCCAGAGGATGCGGCGGACTGAGGAGCTCATCTACCTGAGCCAGAAGATTGAGTTTGAGTGCAAAGTGAGTTCCTGGAACCCCACTCTGCCGGTGGGTTTCTTAGATCCCTTTCTAGCATTGAATCATCTTACTCACACTGTCTCCAACCTCCAACCCTCCTGCCTTGCTTCTGTTCTGTTTCTGGGCTATGCAAATGCTTACTTCCAACTCCAGAACTTATTGTTAAGGGAAGGAGCAGAGCTTTGCATACATTACTTGGTGTAGAGTTGGATGATATGAATCTATATATGTATCTGCTTGTGTGCACATAAGGAAACTCTGGAAGGAGAATAAGAAAAACAATGCTTACCTGAAGAGATAAGGTACATTTGGGGAATAGACAGATGAGAGGCAACTCTTCAGTATAAATAAGCCTTTATTAAAAAAAAATTGGGGTATTCAAACCATTCATTATTCTATCAGGTCTGTCTTCTATTCTAATGAAAGCAACATGGCCCAAATCTCAAAATATGCAAAATCTGTCAGCCAATCACAAACATACATTCCACACGCAAATTCCAACTCCTACGAGCTACATCATTACTTTCCTAGAAGAGGAGGAAAATCTCTTATCCATTTACGCATCTTTACCTAAACTCCAGCTCTGGGTAGACCCCGCCTACTTCCTATTTTCACTCCCCTTCTATCATCTTACTCCTCCTATCTTGCTTCTGGTGACAGTCACGGAGGGAGTGAGTATTGGTGTTGGAACTGCCCTCTGATCCTTTAACCTCCAAGAGTTGGCTGCTGTTCCATGCTTTTCCTCTGGGCTCTCTACTTTGGATGATCCAGCTCTTCTTCAGGTCAGGCTTCCTGGGTGACACTTTCTCATATCATCATTGTGGGACCCTCATCTTCACCCATTTGCCTGAGCATGTAAATCTGAGAGTTGCACAACCACGGACAGTGGACTCGGAGGGTTCCAAGGGAAATCGAATCTAAGCACAAGAGAGAAGACATGGAGCAGCTGATGGGTGAGGAGGACAGGAAGTCCCTGCTGATCCCAACTGTAATGCGGCCTTCTCTCTCTTTCCCCCCAATAGATCTTCCCGCTCATTTCTCAGTCTCGCTGGCTGGTGAAGAGTGGGGAGCTCACAGCCCTTGATTTCAGTGCCTCTCCAGGGCTGAGAAGGAAACTCAACACACGGCCAGTCCATCTGCACCTCTTCAATGACTGTCTGTTGCTGTCCCGTCCCCGAGAGTCAGTGCCTGGAGTGGGAGGCTGCGGGCCTAGGAAGGGAATGGGATGAGGCAAGATGGGAGGTCTTAAAGGGACAGAGATGGGTCCTATTCTAGGGGACCTCCTTTCAATGACTCAATCCATGGAGTCTAGATCGTAGCATAGAGAAGTGAAAGAGCGTGAGAAAAAAAAATCCCAAGGGAAAAAAAGAGAGATCCCACCAAATTGTGTCAAGAGATCACATGGTGAGACCTATACTATGTTATGCACACAAGATAAAATGGGGGAAATTAGTTTATCACATTTTCAGGTCCGTCTATTTGTGGCTTCTTTGGGCTAGGTTAACCTATGAACTGGAGATATTTGACTAATTTCAGGTCATAACTCTGAAAGAATTAGAGTACTGGTCCTTATGGCCTTAGGAAAATTATATTGGTTCTGTCTCTTAAAGAGGAAAAGTATCCGTTGTTCTAGACAAGTAGCTTGCTGATTGATGATAGGTCAGTACGGGAGTTTCCATCTTGGTAGCAAGTTAGGACCATCTTATGGTTTTGGGGGGAGTTTGTCAGCTACTGGTACTAAGGCCATAAAGTTTGAATTCAAGAAGTGGGGTGGGTGAAATGTGGACATCATACTACAGCTTTAAAAAATTGTATTTTTCAGGGGTAATCGCTTCCTGGTATTTGACCATGCTCCCTTCTCCTCCATCCGAGGAGAGAAGTGCGAAATGAAATTACACGGACCACACAAAAACCTTTTCCGTCTCTTCCTACGGCACAACATGCAAGGCACACAGGCCGAGTTCCTCTTCCGCACTGAGACTCAGTAAGATGGGACCAGGCATCAGAGTTACGGGTGGGCAGTTCACCAAGGCAGTGGAACCAGGCAGCAAGCTTGTAGCTCCTTCTGTACTAGGGCACATCCATGGGGAAATCCAACCTCCTAGAGCCAGCAAGCAACTTGCAGGAAATTAGAGGTGGTAGTTGGTACAAAATCACCGTCAAATCTCAGCACCTATTTTCTACTCTGTACTCAAAGATGCCAAGTCTGTGAGATGTTGAAAAAGGGGGTGAACTGGGCCAGAGGGAGCAAAGAATTGAAATACTAGCATCTGTGAATAAATACCTCTGTGTACAAGCAAGAGGCCCGCCAGTGCCCATAGCTGATGGGCATATACATGACTAAGACAAGCTGTAGGTGCTTTATTTCTTCCCACCTCATCCTCTGTTAGTTCTCAATCTAATGTTGAGGAACTTTGATTTATTTTTCCATTAAGAATAATTTAAAAAAAACAACTTCTCATAGTCATACTTTTTTTAGAGTAATACCTATAAAGTCTGGAACATAATGCCTTACAACAATGAACGTCTTAAAAAGTAAAGTATTATTCCTGTAACAAAGACATGAGAAGAGTCTCTCATTAAAAATGTTGACTTATGTAATGATCAAAGTTGCCCATATTGTAGATACCTTTCAGTTTCATCTTTAGGAACACTATTCATGGTGGGAGCTAAGGTACCTGTGCTCTGCTTATAGACCCTAGCTGCTGGTACAGGGAGTTTATATTACGTAAACCAAGTAATCAAGCTATTTGGTTCGTGCTTTGGGTGGTACCTTCTGGGAACAGTAATTGTGTCACTCTTGATTACCTAGCTACGTTTGGGAGCAGAGGCTACTGTAATGCAAAAACTTCCAGATGACTAAAAAATTGCAATAGGATTGCATTGTGTTGCAACACCAGAAAGATAATAAACATATCTCCATGACCTGATTATTATCACAGAATAATTTTAATTTTGAGATATTTAAGTTAAGAGAGGTGGGCAAGAGACTATCAAGAATTATGCAAAATAGTACAGGAAATTAAACTGAGATGAACATTCTGCTCAGCACATTTTCTGAAATGGGAAAATCTACATGTGTGAATTGACAGGTGAGTTGATGCCTCCACCCACGAGATAAAAAGTCTAGAGAGTGAGAAGGGAAAAGGAAGGTATGACAAGACGCAGTAATGTATGGCTCAGGTTGTACAGCATTTCCAAGCAAGCGCCATCTGTGACTTTTGTGATAGAGGTTATCGAACTAGGCAAGTCACTCCACGGGCCTTTCCCTTCCCCATTATTGGCCCTCTTCGTACAACTGCAGGCTGTAATTGAAGCTATAATCCTGATTTTTGTTCTTAGAAGTGAAAAGTTGCGATGGATCTCAGCCTTGGCCATGCCAAGAGAGGAGTTGGACCTCCTGGAATGTTATGGTGAGTGAGGGTCTAAGAGGGAGAGAGAAGCAGCGGGCTCAGAGGTCTCCTCTGGGTACAGGAATTTAGGGTGCTGGGTAGTAACTCTATGAGGCTTTGTTTAATCTTTTCTTTAAACTTCCAGAGTGGAGGACTGGCCACTGGACTATAAGCACCTGAGATACAGCTGCTTATAACCACTCTCTGCCATGGCAGTACTCTCTCCCTGCCCTCCAGGCCTAGGGCAACAGTTTGGGGTTTTTTTCTAAAATATTTGTTCCTTTAGCCTATTCTGTCATGATTTTCCCTAGAACTCACCAAGCTTAAAGTATGGGGAAATATAAAATGGCTGCAGTGGGAGTTGGAGGAGGAGAGAAACACAGATTTGCCAAGACCTGCCCACATCCCCTCCAGTGTGGGATGGCCTGAGGCACTTTGCAGAGTCCCTGGGGAGTGGCCACAGGCTCATGTTAAGATCTGAATGTGAACCCAACCATGCTTCTGGCTCCCCTGTCATGAGAGAGAAAAAAAAAAAACCTACGAGGACATTGGGCTTTTAATGACTGAAAGGACCAAATGCATTCAAGGAAGTCTTGGAAAAGGATTGAGGAGAATGAGGCTGTAACTGGAGTCTCTTAGTGTAACCACTATGTAATTTGCTGGTTGGCTTCATTTCCCTGGTGGGTAAGGAGGGCAAGATAATTCCTCCTCCTCCACTGTGATCTTGTGAGTGACAGATGAGGATGAACTGTAGAAAAAGAATTAAAATAACATCATTTGCGTTCTGAGACCTGGTGAAGCCCGGTAGACTTGGTAGAACAGTAAACTCGTGGGAGAGGCCATATTCAGAGGTCACGATCATGCATCCTCTGAACTTGGTTATCTTCAGCTTCAGACCTGTGGAGATGTTGCCCAGGTCACAAAAAATGTAAGAGAAATCCAGAATTTCGTCACAGATTATCTTGATTAACTTGATTAATGTTCATCTTGATTAATTCCAGGTGAGGAAACTAAAGGCAAAGGGAATTAGGTAATACCTGGAGTCTTCCAGACCCGTCTTCTATACTCACATCCGATCTTATGAGGAAGGGAAAGAATGAGTCAAAGACTCAGATTTTATAGTTGGACCAGCAGAACACACACAAGAAACAAGTAGACGAGGCTCACATGGTTTATTACCAGCCGTGTTATGGAGTTCACAATCCACTGAAGAAAAAACATGGAAGAAGGTTGGGGGGGGGGGCGTGGGAAACATCACCTGATTTGCAGGTGTTTCTAATGCTGAGTAACTAAAGGTGGTCACTGGTGTCATCGTTGCTAAAGAAGTAGAATTTTGACCCATTGTAATTCTGATAGTTCAAGTGTTTAGTCATCCATCCCCTTGTGCTCTGGATAGATGAAGATTTTTCCAGGTTCCTCTTTTGTCTGAAAGCCTACCCATGTATGGAGCTCAGATCCTTCAAGCTCCCCCTGGAATTCCTGGTCCCTGTTTTAGCCTCTTGCTTCTGCTAACTTGTCTTCTTTTCCCAAGACTCCCCCCAGGTCCAGTGCCTTCGAGCCTACATGCCCCGAGAGAATGACGAGTTGGCTCTAGAAAAGGCCGACGTGGTGATGGTGACCCAGCAAAGTAGCGATGGTAAGAGGGAGAAACCATGAGTCACGGGCCTGCAGAGGCCAGAAATAGAGGGATGGGTTAGTTTCCTGGGTCTGCTCTTAACCAAGTATCGTAAGCCGGGTAGCTCATAACAACATAAATTCATTCTTCACAGCTGTAGAGGCAAGAAGTCTAAACTCAAGGTGTGGGCAGGGCAACAGCCCTTCTGAAGCCCCCCGGAAAGCTTCTTACCTTGTTCAGTCTGGTAGCCCTAGGTACTCTGGCTTGTGGCAGCATATCCCCAATTTCTTGTCATGTCTCTTAGTGCCCCTGTTCCCTTTGTTGTGTTCAGGTTTTCCTTTTTTTTTTTTTTTTATAAAGACACAAGTTACACTATATTAAAGACTACATTACACTAGTGTGAACTCAGTCTATGCTTACATCAGTGATAACCTTATTCCCCTAAGGTCACATTTTGAGGTACCAGGGGATAGGACATCAGCACATATTTTGAGGGGATAGAACTCATCTCTCTCTCTCTCTCTCTCTCTCTCTCTCTCTCTCTCTCTCTCTCTCTTGCTTATGTAATGTTGGGGAATCGAAGTCAGGGCCTTGAGATTGCTGGGCAAGCTCTTTAACTGCTGAGCTATTCCTTCATCTCAACAGTGACAACTCAAGAATAGGCAGCTATGACCAGACCAAGGAGAGCTCTGCTTAGTACACTGCCTGGTGGGAGGAAGGGGCATAGCTGGGCTTCTCGTGCTGAGGCTCCCCAGCTTCATCCAGACTTAGAATGTGCAGACACTTGGAGAAAGGCCCAGGGAACTCAGCATGAGCCCTTCCCAGGTCGGTCTTCTATTCCTTCATCGTGTGCCCACAGGCTGGCTGGAAGGCATGAGGCTGTCCGACGGGGAGCGGGGCTGGTTCCCTGTACAGCAAGTGGAGTTCATTTCCAACCCAGAGGTCCGTGCACGTAACCTGAAGGAAGCCCATCGAGTCAAGACGGCCAGACTGCAGCTGGTAGAGCAGGAAGCCTAGCTGTTCTGAGAGGACCCTCCTGAGCTTAAGAAGAGCAAGCTATTCCTGGAGATAGCTGGCCCCAGAGCCCGTCTGCAAAGGCTTTCTGTGGACCAGAGCTAGGCCTTCTGAAAGCCCAGGGTGAAGCATGGCCAATGGATGCTCGTCTCGGACCTTTTTTTTTTTTCACTTCTGTTTTTTTGCTTGTGCTTGGTGAGGGACTATGAGGAACTTCACACTGGACTCCAGGATCCTTTTTTATTTCAGAGGAAAGGGAACTGTGGTGCCTAAACCAGGGAACTTTACTTCCACTACTGTATAGTACTTAACCATCCTCTGCTTCCAAAGAACAGATTCAGATCCAGCCAAAGTTCAGATACACCATGTGTTCGACAGAATCTGACCTCTGTCCACGAGAGAGAGACATGTTTAAAGGAGATTAACACATCAGATGGGAAGGTCAACCTGGTGACTGTAAGTTATCTCCCAACCCTAGGAATGCTTGGTCATGATTGGTGTGAGCTCGGTGCATGCATATCTGAGATCTGTGTCTCTTGGTGGCAATGTGAGGGTGATGATCTCTCACTCTAATAAACTTGGAACTCCTCTGAGATTTTTCTTATTAGACACCTCAACTCTGAACAAGGCTTGGAGCATGGAACTCCCTGAGGACTCTAGCCTGCTCGATTTAGGTCTCATGAAAGACCCACGTGGTGCGTGGGGCACAGCAGCTTCTGACTTAAACTGTCTGACCTTGAGAGTTGGGGCAGTTGTTCTCCTTGTTATGGCTCCACAGGTTGTAGAAATAATTGACAGGTAATGCAAACCTCATTGGAGCCTTTCCTGCTGTACCTGTGCTGTACCCATGCGGTTCAGGCATGGACCAGTTTGAGTGGATCTGACATATCTCTCTCAGACCATCCATATCTTTCTTTTCTGACTTATATTGTTGTGTAGATACCTTCTGAGCTTCATTATCTTTGTGAAAGGTGGCATGGCCTCATAGAAAGAGCCCTAGAATCCAAGTTAAGAGAGCTAAGCTTCAGTTACCTCACTGCCATGACTCAACCTGTCCATGCCTCTGCTCTGTGAAATGTAAAATACAGGATAAAATCAAACAGGTGCCAAAGTCCTTTCCAGTTCTCTCCCCTGATCCTGCCACTTTCAGATTGCCTTTCTCAGTTAAAGACTTTTTATTGCTGAATCTTTTTCTGACAGAGAGCCCTCCTATTAATAATAGCATGATGGCATCTTCTGTGCCATCTTTTAATCTGGATCACTGTAATGTCCTTGGACATTCTACTACTTTGATAGTTAGGAGGACTAAAAATTAGAATTGCATTGCACAAAGGTAAAAATAATATGGTCAGTTTGTTCTGTGCCCAATTAGTGATGATGAGACATGATGGCATCACTTGATAACAGTCTGTCCTAAAATACGTTAACTTGCCTAATTTTTTAGAAGTTATCACTGCAGTAATTCAGATGAGAACTAATATTTTTTCTTAAACAGAATGACTGCTAAAAAATGTAAAATAGGGACGGCTTTAGAGAAGTCCAATTGAGAATTTCCACTATTTTCATATGGCCATATCATAAATATTAATACATGATATAATTTGTCTTAACATGTATATGTTAACATGAAAACAACCAATTCATATTAATAGCAACAATTAAAATCTAATTTGCACAAATCGGTATGAAATACTGACCCTACACCTCAGTGTCATACCCAATCTTGTCTTCTTTAGATAACTTCTCCATTATTTTGCTCAGAGATAAAAAAATACCAATTTTTAACTGAAACATATGCAAATAAGATTCTGATTTTTGAAACGGTCTCGCTAAGCCACTAAATTGCACAGGCTGGGCTCACACTTGTGAGCTTCTTACTTCAGCCTCCTGGGATGCTGGAATTAGAGTCCCATGTTGCCATGCTCAGTTCCTTTTTGCCCTTGGCCACACTGACCTTGCAGGTCATGTGTGTATACTAACGAAGCTCAGAGAGCTAGTCATTAAAGCTTATTTTCATCACCAACTTTTAAAGTTGACTGTGATCTTAGGATTTTAATTGTGTATTATAGTCTCGATCATGTATAATGATCTGATAAAATCAGCCTGTAGGACTTTTTTTTTCTTTTCATTTTTGCAGTGCTGAGGATCAAACCCAGGTCCTTATGCTTGCTCGCAAGTACTTTGCCACTGAGCTATGCCTACCCCTGCCCTGATTTTTATTTTTAATAGCTTTTGGGATAAAAGTAGTTTAAAAGTCTAAATAAATTACATTTCATTGTTTCCCTTCTTGTTGTTTTTTCCCGAGGAGAAAAAAAAAGAAAAAACTCCATTCCCTTTTGAGCTCCGTATTTGCCTACACACAGTAAGTCTGTGTGCTTCTTAAGCTTTTAAGTAAGTAAATACTGCCCTTGTTAAATATTCTTTGTATGAAAAACAGTGGTTCTTCATAAACATAGTCACTCCTACCCACTCACCCCCACAAGCAAACCTTATAGATTATTTGGGCATGTTTACACTTGGTTTGGAGACCGCTATGTAACTATCTTGTGGTGGTGACTCGGCCTGGCCACCTGCACAGGCTGGTGACCCTAGAGCCACAGTGCTGTAAACATGACTCAGGAGTTGCCTGATCACATCATTGCAAACATGTAGTTACTGTAATCTTCTTACTCTAATATTAGGTGTGTGGAAGAGCCGAAGGTTATAAGGAAACACACTGAAGAGAGGTGGATGCCAAACCCCATCTTGATTCAAATGTGCTGCTTGTTTAGATTTAGAACATTCTCTGTTTCAGAGTCTTTGACCCATTTTTCCCCACCCCACCCATTTGACCATTTTCAATGACAGTTATGAAGTGGAAATTCCCCTAGTTTCTTCCTAGCAAGAACTTGTATTCAGTCTGCCATTTCCAAGGAATATTGGGGGGGGGGGGGGGGGGAATGCTATGATCACAAAGAAAATGCAAGGAATGAAAATGAATGAATGGGAATGTAGACTTTCTGGGTGGCCTGTGCACCGGGAGTCTGTGGAAGGAGTTCGGTTGACGTGTGCAATAAACACTTTTTTTCTGCACTGGTGAGGGTGGAGGTGACTGCTGATCCCTGCTGCTTGGTGAATGAGTCATGGACCCCAGGGCAGAGCTTGTGATAGGGAAGGGGCAAGTCTGGCTGGCTGAGTTCTTCAGAAGCACCACTGGGCGGATAAATATTTCCCTGGCACTTTACCTGAACATTCCAGAGAGGCAACTAGTTATCTCTGAACAATGTAGATGTAAACGCAGAAGCCAAGCTAATTTGTGCATTGAGTAGAATGGACATTGTAGTTCTGCACACGGTGGTCTGAGAGGATCTCTAACACCAGCAAGAGAGTCTCCGTTGTTTGGGAGAAGGGTGGCTGAGAGAGGAACAGGCTGGGACAGAGAAGTGGAATCCTACACCCAGTAATAGAGCCTCAGGGGATCACAGTAGCAGTCCCTGGGAGGAAAGGAAGATGAAGAAGACAAAGACAGGGTCAACCCCTTGGAAGGATTCATCTAGCCAGTTTTAGAATATCTTCTCTTTGAGATTACGCTGTTCTGTGTCCAACAGCACACTTCGCAGAACTAGGAAAGGGGAAGTGATTAACTTCAGCCACTCACAGACTATAGGTTTAAACAGTTCCATGGCCATCGCTGGGATTTAAGCAACTGATCTGCGATCTACTGAGTTTGCTGTCATTATAAAGTGCTGAAGATAAAGTGTTGCCATAGAAGCACAGACTGAACAAACAGAATAAGAATGGGCAGAATATTTTTGAGAGAGCAGGAGGAGTTGGTCAGACATGCGGAGTTGTTAATACGCAGGTGTTGGTGATGGAATTGAGTTGGGCGGGCAGCAGACTGCAAATAAGGGTTGGGGTGTGGCTTCAAGGCCATTCATCATCTTTGCACAAGCAAGCTCTGTAAGGGCTGGAGAGTCCCGGGTGTGTGTGGACACACAACAAGGTGGCCGTCCTTTAGCTGTGGAGGAGGAAAGTACAAAAGGACCTTTGGAGAAAAAGATGGTCTGAATCAGGACAGAAATACTAGACTTCCTCCCTAAAATGAAATAGCTGCTATTAAATAAAGGCAAGACTAAGGTGAGAGAGGAGAATGTCCATCAAAGAATTAAGAAAAACAAATGTATAAAATAGGTTTTAAAACATTTGACAGTTGTCCTTTTATTGACTTACTTGTTTTAATTGTTCTTGCTTGGTTTAGTGGTAATGATTGAGCCAAGGGCGACACACGTGCTAAGTGGTCAATCTACTTAAGCGCTAGAACCTCAGCCCTGGCAGTTCTTTAAATACGGTTATGGAACCATTTTTAAATTCATTTTTAGCAAGGATATACTTGATTTATCAATTCTAATAATAATGGGAAGTAGCAGACAAATCTAACTAAAGGATCAATGTTTGGTACAGGGTACCAACAGGATGAGAAACTGACGACTTCTTGTGGCTAGTACCTCAGAAAAAGGTTCTCGTGAGCCCCCAAAGGACTGTCTCTGACAGGTTATGGGAATGTGGTTTGGGGCGAGGGTGCAGTTGGAGGAGGCACATGGGGTAGAGTGAAGGAAGAGGATGCACTGCAGCGATGGACGGAAAGAGCCTCAGGAGGGGCTGTGGAATTTCTGTGGGTGGAAATTCCATTCTCAGATCATTAAACTGTGGCAGGAAGGATGAACCTGAAGTAACCTGACCAGGGCAGCGAGACAAAACCCGACCAAAACAAAAAATGCTACAAAAAGTCAAATGAAGCAAATTAGAGGCAGAGGCTAGAATGCTGAGGCAGGACCCTGCTCTGCCTGGGTTCCTGCCACTTGCCCACCTTACTCTAGACCCCTGGGCTCTGAGGACACCTCTCCTCCCACCCACACAACCAGCGTTTGGTCTCTGAAGCATTGCTCGCCTTAATGACATCTCTCTTACTTCACTACCATAACATGAGGGTCAGTTCTTCATTCTGAACACGGCAATGACTTTCCTCACTCTTCTGCTGATTCCCAGTCTTGCCACCCATCATCCTGGTGGGAGAGTGTTCTGTCACGATGTCAGATTTGACTTCATACCCTTGGCTACTCGTTACCTACAAGGCAACGGGCTTGTCATAGGTACATCCAGATGAGCCAGGGAGTTCCTATGGGTGTCTCCCAACTCCCTCCCATCCATTCCCCTTTCTTCCTGGTGCTTTCACACATTCCAGTTCCCTTTCAAGTTTCGGAGCGTACAGCCTTCCTGTTCTCTTATGATCTTTCCTTCTTCCTCTTCCGTATTACGTGTCCATTACTTTCTAGACCACACGGAACAGCGCCGACTGTTCACATTACTCAGACGCAGACACAGCGTGCAGACTTGGTGTTTGTTCTAATCTAGTTTACGCTCACTGTTTTCTCACACACACGCCCTTGCTCTCTGACTCTGCCTCTGAAACTGTCTTAAGAGTCTTTGCTGATTGCAGTTGGTAACTCAGGACATGGATTTAAATCCTTCTCACTTGCATCTCTTTTGCACCCCTAGGTAGATACTTAAACCTCCCTGATTTGCAGATTTTCACTAGCCAACTAGATAATATGTTTAGGGTTGTCTTGAAATCAAATTTCCCAGCAGAGTACCGCATACATAGTAGGTGTTAGATAAATGATTATCACCATCATTAATATTCTGCCTGGGGACTAATTTTTGGTTAAAAGAAGAAAAATATTTTAGTTCTTTGTGGTCTCGTAAAACAAATAAATGCACAAAACTGCTATTGGTGGTGGTTTTATACCTATTAAGGCTCTTTCCATATTTTTAATGATGTTCATGAGGCAAGACTCCTGTCCATTTGCAGAATAAAGTAAACTGAAAATGAACAGAATTTAAAAAGACTGAAAATTCTTTTGGCTTTTTGCATTTGAAACAGCCTCACACTATATGCTCCTCCGAGCAAGTTTGTAAGGCCTCCTGACCTCCCACTATCACGTAGAACAGATCCAACATCAACCCAAATAAATGCAGGAACATCAGCCTCAACACGCAGACAGACACACACCTCTCTTTCTCCAAATTTTCTGGGTCTCCATTATTTTTATTGGTTACAGCATTTCATGGGCAGCAAAGTTTTTGTTCCCTTTCTCTTCATTTCCTTTACCTGAAGTTTTATCATGTTACATTGATTATGACTTAAATATTCTACAAGTCTCTTCCCTTTTCCCTTTCCAGTTCACTGACCTTACCACAGCACCTCTCAGGCAATTGACGCACTTTGGGGTTTGCATCACTTTAGACACTCTCTGTCCTTCCATCTCATTCTCCACCTGTCTAAAACATGCCCTGAGAAGGCCATGTCCGTGAGGTAAAGGAGCTAGTGCTGTGCCCACCAGGAATGCAGCCTGAACACCTGCCACTGTGGTTAAGGCCTCTCCCAGTCTCCATCAGCAGCCCCACTCTCCTGTACCTGCCAGGTCTCTTCCTACACAATCTCACCCACTCTGAACTCACGAGTTACCTTTCCAACCTCGATGGGCTTCCATTCACGCTAACTTTTGCCCCAGGTATCCTCCTTTCCACTTCTCATCCACATTCTGCCCTTCTTTCATGCGTTAGACCCTGGCTTGGACGTTGCGGCTTTCTCAGACTCTCACAGGCTATGTCTCCTTTTGGGTTTCTGTCAGTCTTTTCACCCACGGCCAGCCCTGCATGACGCAGCCCTCGGTTCACGTCTCTCCTCAGCCTCCCCAGTGACTGTGGCAGGTTGGAAGGCCAGGAAGACCTCTCATTTATGTTGTGTTCACCTGGTGCTGTCAGTACCATGAGTGCCTACTGAGTGACAGAATATACGCCTGCCTTCATTTCTCAGGCTCTGTTATGAAACTGAAGTGGGCAGACATTTATGGAAGAGCAGCATAAATATTTACAAACCGAGGAATTGAATATCCTGAACCACCCTCTGGATTCAGACATCACTCTTGGGTAAGTGAAGGGCCGCTCCATTTCCAAGGAGTTCAGTTGACTGTAAACTCATCAATGTGGACAGCAGATCAAAAAAGCCAAATTGTATTTTGTAGCCTGCTTCCACTTATGCAAATGATATTAAATAAACACTTAAAAAGAAAGTATAATAGATAATCTCCTAAAATTATATACCTAATATAAAATGTTCAGCCAACCAGAATGTAAAATGTAGGAGCCAAATAAGTTTTAGAATAGGAGATGAAATTATTTTTTAGACAAGTGCAGAGCCTGTGGGAATAACAGTCCTAATGCTGGGAGAGGAGGCTGGGTGCTAATCACCAACAAGGAGCCAGGACTACCCAGGTGCCTGACCTGGGGGCAAGCTGAGTAGAGCTAGAGGTCAACTGGGAGCCTGTCTCTGTCTGAATTGAGAAGCTACCAACGTGCAGATGGCCTTTGTAAAATGTCACAACCAAGGCTGACAGTGCAAACAGAGTGTTCTAATATTGCAGGGATCATGCTTACCCATGTGCACACGTGCACACGCATACACACACAGATATTTCAATTTACTTAAACATCCTGTATTTTACCTGGAAAACCCAGCTACCTCCCAGATGATTTTAATAATTTAAAATCAGGTGTGTATTGATGAGATATGATTTCAGGGCACTTTGGGAAAAAAGAATTGACAAAGAATTCCCATAGGTCTTTTTTTTTTTTTTTTTTTTTTTTTTTTTTGTAAAGAACCAGAATAGTTTTATTGGTGGTAGGATGCCATCTAGTGGAAAAAATTTTGTAGTGAAACCAAAAATTAGAGGAGTAGGTGGATTGTATTTTTTCTTCCCCTTCTAGAGTGTGGAGAAAAGTTATGACTCTGGCCAGTAACAAAACCTGGAAGTTCCACTGCTAGAAGGTGAGGGCATTAAGGAAGGAGGCAGAATCAGAGTGAAGCTGACACACATTTATGTGTGTACCAGGCGGTCTAAAGACAATGGGGTCCAGATCATGGCTTTCTGGCTTGCAGAGATTTTGCTCCTCTCTGAGCAAAATCAGATCTCACGCCAGAGTTTTACGTAAGAAGCACAAGAACCTCCCAATTGAGGGTGGCCCAGAGGGTTGGGGAGTTAGCAACCATGAAATTCTTTAGATGCAATCTCTGACAATTACCAGTAACTACAAAAGTCATTCAAGCAGCAATGATACATTAATAGTTACACAGACAAGCTCAAATTTTGAAAGGATGTAAAAGTGAAGGCACCCTTTATAATGCCAAGGATAAGATCTCAAAGTATGAAACACAGAAGAAATTGCATGTTGCAAATATGTTCTCTTGATCTTCCCCTTCAGGTGCTGGGTTTGTGCACCCTTCCAGTCCTTTTCTTCTGAGAGTTTTCCTCGTCAAATTATTCTTCTGATTCCATCTTTCTAATCCTTAAGCCTTTTCTTGTTAGACTAGCAGTCTGTGTAACTGCGCCCTGCTGTTTCCATTCTATGAATTTCTTTCCCAGTAGCTTTCTCTGCTTTTCAATTCCATTTCCCATTTTACACGGAACACCCCCCTCCCACCCCCTGCCCCAACACAGTTGATCTGTGACAATTTTCTGTTGCAGTTAATTTCAGGACAGATTCTATTCTGTGGAGGACATGCCCCCCTTCTCCTCTCTCTGAATGTCTTGGCACCTCTGGTAGGGATCTTACTCCTTATTCTCCTAGCCCTTTCCGGACCCATCTCCCAGGCACTCGGCTCCACCCCTTCCCTGATCCTTCAACCTGGTTGTTTCCCCCCCAACCCCCTCTCTCATCGCCCTTTTGCCCTTTCAAAAAAGAGGATCCCAAGAATGGGAACAATGGGGTCTAAGAAAAGTTTCCTCTGCCATTCCTAACTTCCCACCAGAGGCAAGAAGACAGCTACTCAGGTTCAGGGAGGGAGCAAAGGCCCGGTGCAGTGGAGTCAGAGGAGGTGCACACAGCCACTTCCTGTGTTGTCACACTGGGGATGCTGAGGCACCACCCTGCACAGGAGGGACCTGTGCACTTGTCATCTAGGTCCCTGTCACCCCTCACTGTTACTTCCCATCTCCTCAAATGAGCTTTGAGAAAATAACTCACAGTTTAAAATGTTGGATAGATATCTGACCTCAAATACCCTCAGGTTTCTCGAAATCTTATCCTTCAAGGGCCAAAATTTCAGAGATCCAGAATCAGGCTCTGTTCGGGGTTTAGGAATAGGACAGGCTTTCATGGCAGGACTGAAGAAAAATCTCACAATGCCTAATTCCTCCTCTAGTGTAGAGATCAGTCCCTGGGACCTGCCTAGTGGGGACCTCTCCTGAGGGTCACACGTAGCTGACCAGCTAGGTGGCAGAAAACGGGCTTAGTTAGTAGGGAGACTCACAGAGGAATACCCAAGGTTAGATCAGTTTATTGCTCACAGTGGACACTTTAACTCAGTGTCTAGCAAGTAAAGGAAGCAACGGAAATTAATACAACATTTAGAAGTAACACAGACTCTCTTCCTCAGCACCAGCCTATGGAGGTGTAGGGGAAAGGGTGGGGCTAGACCTCTTCCTTATTCAGTTTCCAGCAATACTATAAGCCAACATCAGGAGGATATCAGATTCCCATCCCAGTCATCTGTCCACCATCTTCCTAGGCCTTCAGTCAGCAATCTCTGCATGAGTGGCCCAGTCCTGTTCCACCAAGGAGCTTTCTGTCACTCTTTGGCCTCCACAGAGGGGACCTGGGCACACTTGCCTTCTTCCCTGACTGCCACTGTTGTCCTGCACTGTTGCAGTGAAGAGGCATGCTTCTCTTCTTGTGTTTTGCTGCGTACGAGCTCAGGCTCTGGTTTGGCCCCTTCTGGCCCCTGGGCAACTCCTGGAGAAGGCTGCCTGCTCACAGACTGGACACAGGGAGGGGCAAACAGATCAGAGAAGTAGCCATCTCCTCCCAGGGGTTGGCCCAGAGCCTGCGAGCAGAGTGGACCAGGGAAGGGCAGTTCAGAAAAACAGGGATCACTCCAGGGCACTGTACCTGTGGGGCCAGAGGGTAAAGGAATTATTGTATCGAACTAAGTTATCAAACATCACTCAATGTGTTCTGGAACAAAGTCTCTTTGTCCCTGTCCAGAGAACCATCCATGGCTTAAGACCCCAGTGCAAGTTTGGGTGAAACTCCGGTGAAAGCAGCAGGCTTTCCACCCAAGACCAGAGAGGTTTCTGGACTCCAGGTCTTGCAATTTGGTAACATAGACACCCAGTGAGCCTTGGGTTAGACCAGTGTCGCATAGGCAGCTAAGAGACTGGGAACCACCTGGCCACTTTCATCTCTTCCTGCGCAATTTAGTCTCAATCAAATGAGTGAGTCTGGGATTTCAGAGGCCCAAGTGGCCTAGCAGAATGCTAAGATTAGTCACTGTGTCCTTTGTGCCAAGTATTTGTGCTCATATTGTTTCTGATCTTCTCCAAATTTTTCAGTGATACGGGGATTACTATTTCCATTTTTATGTCCAGGAAACTGAGACTCAGGAGAGCTCTAACTGGCTGAGCTAGACTGAAAATCAGAGCAGGAAAAACTGGCGTACTCACAACCCTTGCCTGGCTTCTGTCTACTCTCCAATATTGAAGATCTTTGTGCTGTTCTTAAACACACAAGGAATCTCCTTTCCAGCTCCAACTCACCCATATTCCCAGTAGGTGGCTGCGGCTGGACCTGCCCTGATGAGGGGCTAGTGAAGTAGCTCTGGGACATGCTCCCACTGGAGCCACAAGGAAATGAAAACAGAGGGTCTTCAAGTGGTGGAAATGTCATTGAACCTGGAATGGGGAAGGGAAAGGGTGGCAGGAATGGCAGCTGGGACGGAAGGGCTTGCAACAGCTGAGGCTGTGGACCCTGGGAGAACTCGAAGGGTCCTGGCTGGTGGCCTTGCTGGTAATCCTGCGGCTCCGGGTCTTCCAAATATGAGCAGGTGGATGGTGGGGTCATGCTGTTTGGGGATAGGGAAGTATTTAGTGAGGTGCAGCAGTGACCTCCTTACTCCCACCACACAGCAGGTGAGACCCTTTCTCTCACCGCCCCACATCTCCATGGTGACCCCATCAGCACTGCTGACTCTCTTCCTCTTGGTCCTACCTCTCCCCATTGTTTCTGTTCTAAAAATCCCAAGTCATTCCCACCCCAAACCCACCTGTCCTTTTAATCTCCACCACATACAACACCCCAAACTCAGCCAGCCTTTCTCCTTCCAGATCCACCTTTCCTTTCTGTATTTCTGTATACTCCTCTCAATTCTTTCTCACAATCCATACCTTTTCCCCCAAGACCCAGAGGGACCATCCTTGAGACTTCTGGTGCCTCCAGGAACATCCATCAGCAGAGGCATCAATTGAGGGGTGTTTACAGGGCCCAGGGGAAAAGGAAGGTTGGTCCTTTGAATGGGTGGAGGACTGAAGAGTGGTGGGGTCACCACTGTCCTCTGAGGACCCTCACTTTGTGGGATGGGAGCCAGAGTCTGATCTGAAGTCAGCAGCACTGGAGGCTCTAGGAACAGAAGGCAATAAGGGGCTCTACGGATCAGAAGGAGGGAGACTGTCCTGGGACTGCTGGGGAATGCCCCTGGAGAGCTCTGGCACACCCCACCTCTGCCAAGGCAGGGGCTCTGTTCCCACTAGCTCTCACGCCCTCCCAGCAGGCCCTCTGAGGAGAAAGCTCACCTGGAAGGGTATCCAGAGGGGGCTCTGAAGGGAAGGTCCCAGCCTTTGTGTCCATGGGCACAGGAGGCGAGGACTCAGCAGTGGAGCTGGAGGCAAAGGGAGGGTAGGGTGTTGCCTTGGTGGCTTCTGGATACAGACCTCAGCTTCAGTGTCGGGAAGGGAACGTGAGACTCGCAAGTCCTACAGGGAGTCAGCAACTTCTCACCCCCATCCCAGTCAAAGCCTCAGCCAGCAGCCCCAGGCCCCACCTGGCTGCCCTTCCAGCACTCTCTCCTTGAGGACCCAGAGGGGCCCCTGTGGAGATGGCGCTTCCTGCTGCGGGAGGAGAAGAAACTCACGAGCTGGCCTGAGAGCTGCCTGGGGCTGGAGCACTGTCCTGCTTCTCTTTCCCACTCAGTTTCTCCACTTTCCTCCACTTGGCCCTGCGATTCTGGAACCACACCTATAGGGGAAGGGTACTCCAAGAATGTAGGTTAATTAAGGGGGAGATGGTGGAGAAGTTAAGGCTGGGGTCTGGACTGTCACAAAGAGGTACTACTGGTCTCCCCCGAATTGGCCAGGTGCCTCTCTGCCACCTTGGGTTTATAAGATCTTTTTAGAACCAATACATACAAAAATTGTAGTATATATATGCACAGTGGGCTACTAAC
Source organism: Ctenodactylus gundi (assembly GCA_004027205.1). Taxonomy (NCBI): domain Eukaryota; kingdom Metazoa; phylum Chordata; class Mammalia; order Rodentia; family Ctenodactylidae; genus Ctenodactylus; species Ctenodactylus gundi. The sequence goes on along the minus strand of PVKB01000092.1, from coordinate 1,136,828 downwards.
CTTCCATATAGTTATATTGGAGGTTTTTGTAGGTAAGTGGATGCAACTTGAGACCACCATGCTTAGTGAAGTGAGTCAAACTCAGATAATTAAATGTCACAGGGTTTCTGTAATATAAGAAACCCACAACACAGGCATTCTCTAGAATCAAATGGGTGTGATGGTGGGAGTCAGGATGGATAGGAGAGGATGCCCTGTGAGGGCCAAAAGGGGGAAGGGAAGGGATTGTAATGTTAATACAATACATATAAGCCCAAAATACTAAGCTCAATGTGACCTTTATGTATCACACATATATACTAATAGAAATAGAGGGGAAAAAAACGGTCTCTGGGATGGTTGGCTTCCTCTTACTGTGGTGACCAGTTATCCAGCCCCTTTACCATGATGCGTTGCGGGGTGACTCCCACTGTCTGGGCAATCTCCCGGCGCTTGTCACCATCAGGATAATGGTCCTCCTGGAAAACCCGCTCTAGCTCCTCTAGCTGGTCTGGAAGAAGAAACAACTCGCAGGAGGGCTGTCTGACAGCAGCGGCATGGCAAGAGGAGGGAGAAACGCCCACCAGATGTCTCTAGGCCGTGTGACCGCCATCCCCACCCAGATGCTTTCCAGCTAAGGCTCTTCAGAGGCCAGTCCTTCTCTCCCAGGTGTCATGACAGAGACTTATGTGAGCTTTTCTACCATGTCCCAAACTCACTTGTGTATGTGTGTGGTTCTGAGGATTCAGCCTAAGCCCTTCACACTGGGCTACATCCATAGCCCATTTGTGTTGTCTCACTGAGTCATTAAATTGTCCGGACTGGGCTCAAACTTGTGATTCTCCTGCCTCAGAGTCCCAGGGTGTGGGGATTGCAGGCCTGGCTCCAACCTCACTTGCTAACAAGACAACCCAGTCTTTCCCTTGGGTCAGAGGTACAAAGGATCAAGGACTGAGTAACACCCAGGTTAACCCCCCACCCCAGTCTTCTGAGGTTGCATTCTTCCTACAGCTCCACCCCACTTCTCCACCTGACAGTGAATCTTCTAAGTCTCTTCTTGTTTCTAGGGACCTACCTGAGCGGTACAGGGTTCGAGTCTTTTTCCGAACTTTGCAGGTCACTTCTGGGGGACCCTTCTTCTGCTCTGATTTTTGGCTGTGCTGGGCGAGTGTGCTGAGGAGGTTGGCCAGGTGGCAGGCGCCCCGGCCTGACCCACAAGGCACGGGGTTGTGTGTGACACGGGCTGAGTTCCTGACACTAGGAGATTCTGCTGGGGCCAGGGGGCTGGGCCTTTTATGCTTCTCAGGGGCTGGAGAAACAAGCCTCTTCCCTGCCTTCTCCTTTCCCTGGGAGGTACACCCTTCCCCCCGGGATTGGGTCCTTGATGGGGTTGGTGTCCTGTCTTTGAGGACAGCCTTGGAGCCAGGGGTCTGGGACCCAGCTGGCTCTTCAGGAGCTTCTGGTGGTGCCTTTTCTAGTGGAGGCTCCTTCCTCAGGGCATCCTGATTGTGAGGGGCTGAGCCCTGCTGCTGGTCCTCTTCTTCCAGCCTGACAGCCAGGGGCTGGCCTCCACCTTTCTGGCCTGTGGGGAACAACAGTGGGCTCAGCACTCAGGGGGCAAGGAGGCTCTGGCACAGAGCAGGGTCCTACTTCCTGTCCTGAGAGGCCTTGGTGCTAGATTCTAAGCCTTTCTTTGTCTATCAAAAAGACTCCTAGTTCCAGACTTACTTTCCTAACTTGAGGGTTGTGAAAGCGTGAAAGCCAAGTACGAAATTTAACTGCTTTGGAAAATGTAACAAACACATGAAACTCTAGGAAGAACTTAGACCAAGGTGGGAAAGCAACAGGAAGTTGAAGTACGCATTATCGATTTTTTACCAGATTCCAGGATGTAAAGTTTGGAGAATACACATGAGTTTAGTGTTTCTAAAGGACAGCCACTGGGGGTAGGATGGACTGGGAAGAGAGAAGCTGGCTGACTGGGGTCCTACTTCTCCTGGGGCTGGACCCCCTTTCTGCTGTGCACTCCCGACCTGACTTCCAGAGAAGGGACAGGTGAGATCAGAGGTCTCCAGAAACCCAGGAAACGCCATGAAAGGCGGTATCAGCAACCACTCCCTCCACAGTCACTGTCCATGTCAACTGTCCTCAGCTCCGTATCTGCTCCACGCCGCCCTCCCCCCCTCGTTTCCTTCCCCCTCAGAAAAAGGGGGCCCACCTGGATCTAAAGCCCCGACACTCATCCTTAAAGTATGTCTTCCTTTCTTTGGGCCAGATGATTCACCAGGGGCTCACCACGTTCAGGGACGCGCTAGCAACTTCTCAGGATTAGTGCTGTCTGCACTTAATCCCAATGTGGGCAGAAGCCTTCCTTCCCAGGAGAAATGAGGATTAGGAAACTGAGTAACCGCCCAGGGTCACAAAGCACACAGGGAGAGAGTGCTCACCGCAGACCAAGGGGCCTTGTTGTATGAATGGAAACCCCAAGCATCTTGGGAAAAAGACTTTCTAACCAGGAGTTTTAAGAAGTGCCCCCCGCTTTTTTTTCCTTTTAGCATAGCCAGGCCAAGGTCTGTAATCCTACCTGAAAGGCCGAGGCAGGAGAATCCCACGTTCCAGCCTAGCCTGGAAGACCTCGCAATTTTGAGAGACCTCGACTCAAAATGAATAAATAAATAAATAAAAATGGGCCGGGGGTGCAGTTCTTTGTAAAGGCCCTGGGCTTGATGCTCAGCACCACAAGCAAAGAAAGCTTTTTTTCGTTTTTCCAGTGTCGAGAGCAGGTTCAAGGCTGTGTCGAGTTGTTTCCTCGGACCCAGGACACGTGAGACCCGGGCAGTGGGGGCAGGTGAAGGAAAAGGCGTAGGGCGGGGACATGGGACAAGAGGGCTAAGTTAGCTTTACGGCATTTTAGGCGGGTATCAATAAACCCGGTACAGAGCGGTTGCTCAACACACGTGTGGCTTGCCCAGGTTCAAAAATAAAGATGATTAGAAGGCAGTCGGGGCTCCGGGACCCAGTGTTTTCTCCCAATCGAGAGCCCCCCAAAGGAGAGGGGCTGCGAGGTCCCCCACCCCACTACAGGCCGCGGCCTCCCCAGGTCCTCAGTTGTCCCCAGTGGCCCGCGGACCCCCAAGTGCCCCCCAGGCCGACCTGCGCGCTCACCCCGCGGTCCCGGTGCCTGGCGGGGACCCTCGGCGGGCTCCATGGTCTGCACTGCGCAGGGCCCGCCCCCGGCCCCGGCGGCCTAATGAAGCCTCCGAGTGGGGCAGGTGCTCAGGCCCCGCCGCCGCCCGCACCGCTGCTTGCCGGCCCGCGGCCTCCGCCTCCCTCGCGGGGCCTCCAGGTGCGCGCTCCCAGGTGGGCCTGCGGCGGGGCGGGGCCCAGAGGGAGGCTGCAGCCGAGGGCGCATGCTGCGGTTCGGTCCGTCGTGGACGCTGGCACCCTGCTGGGCCCGTGGGCCCCCTGCGCTCTCGGCTGGGGACCCCGCTGCGTGACGCCTGCGGAAGGCGACTCTAGAACCTGTTGCCAGGGACCCCGAAGCGCTCTCTGTCGCTCCTCTGCTTCTTGAGGTCCCCTCAAGCCGCAGGATTACAAAGCCCCAAAGTCCCTGTGTGGATTTGGGGTCCTGGCTGCACCGACGGTCCCCGGGGCGGAGGAAGCCGCCAGACTTGGAGCATCCCGCGGGGCTCACAGGTAAGCCTAGAGCCGCGTGTCACCTTGCCACTTTTGCACCTCCTTTCGCTCCCCGTTTTCTCCCCCAAGAAGAAGGGAGCCTCTCAGGGGAGACCTCAAGGGGGTGAATCTTTAAGACTCTTAAGTTTCTAAGTTTAAGTTTCTTGCCCTTCAAAGAAAGAAGTAGAAAATAATGTCTGCCCCTTCCTTGGCCACGGGGCGCAGGCGGGCCGGCCTGATTGAAACAGGTGCTTGGAGCCGGGGTGACCAGAACGCAGGTGTTTTGAGTTTAGGATTTGAAAGATTCCAGTCACCGGGTGCTTTCGCTCTGTATTACAGGCGGTTGGTGCATTCTCTTCGAAAGGCCTTTGCTACACGTGGGGGTTTTGGAGGATTGTGGGATCTTTAGTTATTTCTGAAACATCGAAATCTACGCCACATAGCTTTGAACAGAAGGGGACCAAAAGCACAGTGTTTAAATTTTACAAAATTACAGTGAAAGGCACCCTGCTACTACTACCCCTTCCAAATACTCCTCTTTGCTTCAAATACAGCCCATGGTTTCTGCCACTTTCTGAAGCCATTCTGGAAGTTCCCATGGCTCCTTCAATGTCCTAAATCAGGTTAAACTATCGGTGGCCATTTCTGTCAAATAAAAACAGTGTAGTACGCAGGCCCAGCGGCGCGGGTCTGCAGTCCTAGCGCTCTGGGAGGCTGAGGCAAGAGCAAGTTTGAGCCCAGCTGATCTAGTGAGACCCTGGCTCAAAATTTAAAAAAAAAAAAAAAAAAAAAAAAAAAAAAAAAAAAAAAAAAAAAAAAAAAAAAAAAAAAAAAAAAAAAAAAAAAAAAAACGGGGCTGAAGATACAGCTCAGTGTGAAGGCCCTGAACTTAGTCCCCAGTATCCAAAAGAAAACAACACCACGCCATCTTGGTGAGTCCTCAGCCATTGTCTTTGCTAGATCTGGTATCATGAAACATCTGCCTCTTCCCCAAAGTCAAAATGACCACGAAAGATAAATGAATTCATTCAGGGTAACTGGGCAGCCACGACAGCACAGCTAAAGACAGGGCTGGAGGACCGCCTCAGCTGTTAAAAGCTTGCCTAGCAAGTGCTGAGTATCTGACACGCCACATAAACCCAGTGTGGTGGTGCACGCCTGTAATCCCAGCACTGGGGTGGGGGTGGGGAGCTAAGTCAGGAGGATTGCTGTGAGTCCAAGACCAGCCTTGGCTACAGTGTGAGGAGCCCTGTCTCAGGAAAAAAAAAAAAAAAAAAGACATTCACGAAAGAGGACTTTCAGAGTTGCTTCAGGAATTGGTAAGGATGCTGAGTGTTTGGAGCAAGGGAGAATGTTTGGGGTGGGACCAGGGTATTGTGTCTTTCACTGTAATACTGAGCTAAATTTAAATATGCGTCGTGTTTTTCAGTCAGACCACATAGCAAGGTGCTCAAAATTCCAGGTATCTGACATTTCATCCCTACTTTTCCCTAAAGACTGAAACCCTCTGTTTAAGGAGTCTCAGGCATGGGAAGGCCGAAGTTCTGTGCTAGAAACAAAACCTTTAGGCCAGGCAAGCAGAGCCTGGACGGCAGTGAGTTGCTTTCTATGGAGGCCATTTGAAGTATTTGGTGGTGACGTGGTTGTATGTGAAAACAATAGTCTGCTTGGTTAAACATTTGTGGACAACTACCGTGTTCAGGCATTATGAGCAAGTCGCTTCCTTGCCCGCTGCAGCTTACAGGCAGAGGAAAGGCTGGAACAATTACACAGCCCCAAGGAGCCTGTCAGGGTCTTGTGGTAAATGCTAGATTAGAAGTGGCACAGGATAATGTGGGGTTCAGAAAGCCCAAGCGTCTCCTGAACAGGGCCAGAGGCTTCCTGAGAAGGTGGCCACCTCCGCTGTGAGGGGCAAAGCTTACCATGTCATAGCCCCTTTAAAACCTGCAATGGGCCTCACTGCCTGAGAAAGACTGGGGTTTCTATCTTGGAATCAAAACCTTGTAAGACTCGTCCTTCTCTTTTGAGACAGCCTGGTGTCCAGGCTGGTTCTGAACTCACTATGAAGTCCAGGCTGGCTTTGAACACGTGGCAATCCTTCTGCCTCAGCTTCCTCCGCAGTGCTGGGATTATAGCCTTGCCCCACAACTTATGTGGTGCTGGGGAAATGGAACTCAGGGCTTTGAGCTTGCTAGGGAAGAGCTTTAACTGCTGACCTACTCCTCCAGCACCCTCCCTCCTTCATATAAATGGCATCCCATGAATTTTTGTGTCTTTTGATGTTATATTTCTTAAAGAGTTCTTAAAACCCCTAGACTAGGATTTCGTAGGCAATTTGTCTAAAAGGTGGTACCAGACCCTGTCCTCAGAAATTTTAATTGGTAGGCCCACAGAGGAACCCAGAAACATCCATTGTAAGAAGCCCTCAGGTGATCTGTATTATCAGAATTCAGAAACTCCTGAAGGTTTTCAAAATACAATCATCCAAAACCATCCCAGGAGGCAGTGGATGAGTGGGAGTCCGTGTGGGGAAAGAAAATGACTTTTTGTCCTTTACTGAGGTGTCTGCTGCAGTGAGAAGCAGGTCATCATTAATTTCTTAATAGATTATCCTGTTCAATTAAATTAAAAATTAATCATCCTGCTTGGCTGTCATTTATACTCTTTTTCCCCTACCGGCTGGTTGTCTTTGGCCAGGGTGAAGGTCGGAAGAGTAAAGACATACATCGCTCACAGACTGAATGGCACGTCATACAAAACTGAAAGTTACAGGGTCTCGTGTACATGTTTGTAGAGGGTCTTAGGGAACTGAAGACACTGGTGCCTTACCGAACACAGGATTGGATTTGGTGGGCTTGGGCAATGCACATAGGTAAGAGTTGAGCTCACTTTGGTCTTTCTCAGTCTTAATCTCTTTGGCTTTTCACGTGATTTTTAAAAAATGATAATAGAGTTGAGTGTTTTATTTATACGGGTGATCTGATTTTTCTGGCTACAAGTGAATATTTTATCAAAGATATCCACAGACACTGGAGAACATTGGAAGAATGTTGTCAGAAAAGCTGTTGTGTTGATGTTATGTGCCATTAAGTCCACTGTCTTTCATTTCATGGGTCACCTGCATGTGAGGAAGGCTTGTCATGGAAATTAAGCCTCTCCATAGAGAAGATAGTGCCATGTTATATCGAGGACAATAAGGTGTTGTTTTAGGGGTTATTTACTTTTCATTTCTTTTTAGCTATCTATTCATGATCTTCTGCCTAGTGGATATCCTCAACCTTGTTTTGGGGGAAGGCAGGTGTTTTTCATTATTGTTGTTATTGGTTTCTTTGTTCTCAAACCATGAAGGACATCTACCACTTAACAAGAGTCATTTGTGCCAACGTCTTTTTCTTCCATAGATGTGAGGATTATGCTACCATGAAATCCTCACTTTTTTTCAGTCTGTGCTGGGCTAATCATGTCATTTTTTTAAGCAAGTGAAAGACGTACTTTGTTTACTTTCCCTCTTTCTCTGAAAAATACAGGAGAAGGTGGATGATTGAGAACTTTTTGTGTAAAGCAGAAACACAAGGTAATTTGATCTTGTTCTACAAGCCACACCTGAGTGTGGGTGGCAACAGGTCATTGGAAGACCTGAGACAGGAGAGGCAAGATTATGTTGTGAAAGACAGGCAGAAATCTGCCCAGGACCTGGTGAGGGGAGCAGGGTCAGATGTAATGTGGTAGGCATGGGTACCAGTCAACCACCAGGAATAGAACTTAGTCCTGGGAGGGTGGGAAAGAGGAGCATATGTTTGGAGACTAGGACTTCTTAGGCTCCTAGAAGGTCATATAATCATGGTGAACCACAGTGGAAGAGATAGCAGGATGCCCCTACCTCCACCCCATGTCTACCCAGGGGCTTCCTTTGGAAACCTCATGGAAGAATGGCTTGAGCTTGTAGTGAAGAAATTGAGGACATGGGGCCAGTGTGGACAATGCCCTGAAAGGGCGAAGGAAGGTCCTGCTGGGAGTCAGTATAATCGTTTCTAATGTGCTTGCTCCAAATGGTTAAGATTTGATACTTCTAAGGACGGTGGCTTTGGTATGCCTGTTGCCACTGCTACCAATGTTTATAATGAATTGTGATGGCTTGCATTTTGTGATTTAGAAAGTTCTCTCGCATACTTCCATCGTCTCCTTCAGGGTGCCCATGCTGAAGTCCCTTTCTTCCTCTGTTCTAGTCTTCTCCAGGACTGCAAAGCTGCCATGCTAAGTGGCCCGTGGCCTTCGAGTTCTCCTCAAAACCTGACCTCACCTTCCTTCAGGTTCTTGGTGGCTACTGCCCTTCTTGTCCTTCCAGTCTTCTGATAGCTTTTTGTTCTATCTAACCTTTCAGTCCTCTCTGGGAATGGCCTCTGTCTTCTCATGCCTGAGGGCCATTGATCAATCTGTTTTATCAGCCTGAAGTATTTCTCTTTCCCTTCTATTTCTGGCAAAGTCTTACTCATCTTCAAAGCCCAGCCCAAATAGTCTTTCCTAAGAAGCCGATCTCAGTCTTCTGCAACCTCGATTAATTGCTTCTCCCTGTCTTCCCATTGTCCTGTGTTTGCATTCATGTTGTGCTACTTAAGGCAGGCTGACCTGGTGAGAGTTCTGTATGTGTGCCACAGGACTGTGAGCTCTTGGATAGCCACACCCAACTGTGCATGACAAGCACTTTCCATTTGCTTTACAAATATCATCTTAGTCTCACAGCAACCTGAAGAAGTTCTGTCATTAGTCCCATTTCATTGAAGAAGAAAATGTGGCATAGAGAGCCAAACTACTTTTCCAAGGTCACAAAGTGGCCATCTAAGAATTTGAGCCCAGTTCATTGGTTCCTGCCTGCAATCCTAACCACTAGGTAACCCTGATCGCTTGATCAAATCAATCACAGTGATTTGTACATGGAGTCATAGTCACTCTTTGACCAAAAGTTGAGCACCATTGCCAAGTACTAGGGAGCAAGGTGGGAGCTGCCTGTGGCCATAAGGGGAACAAAATTGTGGAACTGTCCCATACTGGTAGAGATTTCACTTGTGTAAGAGACAAAGTTGCATAGAATTACATATATGCCCATACACAGAAACATGAGATAAAGTCATATAGGACTAAATACATACACACAACCACAAAATAACTGGTGAAATTCGAGTAAAATTTGAATTGTCAAAGTCAGTTTCCTAGTGTGTCATTGCACTGGAGTTGTGCAAGATATGACCACAGGAAATTGGAGAAAAGGTGTGCTGGTTTCTTTGTACTATTTCTTACAACTTCACATGAATGTGGAATTTACTCATAAAAAAGGTAGGAAAAATGTTTATTTCTGTGTTCTGACCATAGGTTCAGTTCTCATAGACTTAGTTAAATTTAATTCACAATGTTAAATTTATTTAAATACTGTATTTTGAATATACTAGCAATAGTAACCTTTTCCTGACAGTAGTTTTTAAATATACATTTGAATTATGTCTATTTCTTAGTAGGTTCAAGCGGGCAAGCCCAAAATTTACATCTAATTTGTTTTAAAAGTAAGACAGTAAGTGTCTCATATTAGGAATGCAAGTTTGTTAGAAAAATAATGGTAAATATAGGATAATTAGATATGGAAAAAAGCTCAAACAATAGTACTAATAGCAATTATTAATAATTTGTCACATTTTCTCAGCATTTAAGCTATAGTAATAAGGATTATTATTTATTACTGTTGTTATTGTTGATACTGAGGGTTGAATCCAGAGTCTTCTCACTGGGCTTCCTTCTGAGGCCTTTTAATGTTTTATTACTTATTTATTCACTTAATTTTGAAATGGAGCCTTGCCAAGTTACTAAGTTGCCCCGGCTGGGCTCAAATTTGTGATCCTCCTGCCTCAGCCTCCCAGAGTGCTGGAGATAAAGGTGAGCACCAGCATGTCCCACCTGTTATAGTTTTGGATATGTTCTCTATGCTTATAATTACATTCTGTGAATAATTTCAAGCATTTCTCCTCCAAATGTTACTATAAAAGTATAGTTCTGAACTGTTTCAGTCTTCAGAACTTACAGACTGGCAGCATTCTAAGTTATTTTGCAAGTAATGAGAGGGAAAAAACTTGAATATCTACATTTTTACAAAGTATACGGGCAACGTTTAAATACACTTTTCCATTTTTTTCTTTTAGCTTCTTTCCTCCCTTTCTTTCATTTGGCCATTTGGCCTGTAGCTTGCTGCTGTTGTGGCTTTGTCTGTTTTGAGTTCATTTATTTTTTTGTCCCAAGCCCACGGGCAGCCATGGACTGTGTGCTTCACAGAAGTGGACAGGCTGCCCGGCTGGCAGGGACATGGCTGACATGTGTCTTTAAGGAGGGGGTCCCCAGCCCGGGGTCATGACCTTGACAGGCCAGTCCTGCAGCTTCGGCAGGAGGAGAGGCAAGTATTGCCCCTGACAAGGTCTGTGTTCCTCTGTGGGTGGCCTGGGCCTGTTCCCTCTCTCCAGTGGCTTGACAGCCATTCTGCCGATTGGGGTTGTGGTCCGTGAGTCCTCAGGGCAGAGGAGAGGGCTCGGCGTTCTTCCAGAGCACGGTCCCCACAGTTCCCCTGGGCCTTTGGAATGTAGGTTTTTCCTCCTTGAACCCATGTGCACTTCTGGGTCCCGTGACTAGAGTGTAAAAGGCCTGGTCCTGTCACGGTCGGCAGGTTCCTCTGCCCTGCCAGGTCTGTGAGAGTTGTGCTGTCTCTTCCTTATCTTCCAAGCTGAGGTGACCCAACCTTGCCTGGAAATGTCTCCCTTGCTTGATGTCCATTGAGGACAAGATCCCTAATGTGGGTCAGAAGCTGGGAGCAGCTTCCTTGGTGTGGAGCAGAGTGTGGTGAAATAGGGTTGCATTCAGTGAGGCACAGAAATTAGCAGACTGGATCAATCACTTAGGAAATACTTTGGCCTGCCAAACCGGTCATTCAGTGTGTTGGGAAGGAGCCCTAGCGACAGGGAAGGGAAGGGCCATATTTGGAATTAGATGTACTAACTAGATATTGTGAAGTACAAGTGTTTTGGTGAGGAGATCTGAGTTCTGACGTGAACTCTTATTAGAGCTACTGTTCCATGTCTTTAGATTCTGTTGGTTTGTGTCCAGGAGCAAGGGCAAGCACTGGTGTCTTTCTAACTTTTTACACCTAACGTGATTCTCAGACTCAACTCCCCATTTCTATCCCCAAATCTGCAAAGCCCCTCACCTTCCCTGTTTTTGCATCGCCTTTGAAATTAACCTTGACCTTTGTCCTTCCTGGCTGGCTCCTAGCTAAACTGTCAGAATATTCCCATGCCAGTCCCACTCTAATCCATCCTCCGCAGACTTGCAAGGAGGCGTCTTAAAATGCAAATTAAGTCTCATTCTATTTATATGCTTTAATGACTTTTTATTTTTCTTAGAGGAAAGTTGTAGCTTCTTCCCCTGGTGCCGTACAACCTAGCCCCAGGTTACCTGTCTGACTCAGTCCGGATGAGGCATCTTGTTCTTCAAATTCCTGGAAGAGATACACTTTTTCCTTTGGCTCAGGGTCTGTGCATGTGTCCTCTCTGTGCTCGGAAACTTCCTTTTTCTGGGGCCCAGTTCACACTCAAATCTCAGTTCGCAGGCTGTCCTTTAAAGGATCCCATTGGCCACATAAGATACTTCCCCATCTCCTGATATTTTCTTTTTGTTTCCAATACACTTCCCATAACATAGAATTCTATTTTCATTTGTTCACAGTCTGTTTTCTACATTTTAAGTGTCACAGGTGCAAAAACTCAACTGGCTTGTTAACGCTACACATAAGTGGATGGATGGTGTGTCTGGCTTAGTGGTTGGGTGATAAGTGCTCTCTATTTGTTGAACAGATTCACAATGAATTAAGAACATGGGCCCTGTGGTTGGGGGAGAGAATGACCAGGTTCATGTTATAAGTTGCAGCTTCTGATGATTCATAGTCTGATTTGATACGGATAAGGTAGAATCCTTGGAAGCGCTCATTGAATCTTTTGAGAAGAATCTAAGAACTGGGAATACAATGTGACATTTCAGAGTCTGTTGTTGAAACTGCAGTAAGACTTGCATTACTCTTCGGTCAAGTTCACAGCCCCTGGGGGCCATGGTTCCTTAGGGGATGAGGGGAGAGGCAAAGCCAGGACCACAGCCGGTGAGGGCTGGCATGTCCCAGTGATGGGCTCCCGTAACTTTGTATGTGAAGTGGCTTTCTGGTAGATAGCTGTTCCCTCTTGTTTGGCCAGTCTGACAACCCATGTCTCTCCACAGGGTGTTTAGAACATTGACATATAATGCACTCACTGATACAGGTGAGTTGCAGTTTATGATCTGCTAGTCCATCTTTCTTTTTGAGTAATTGTGTTTATTCAAAGTGAATCTCATTGGCTAGTGTGGTAACTCTACTGTTGCTTCATAGCATTTATTGATGTGTGATCACTTGCTTTAGGATTTACCAGATCTATATCTAACACTCTCCCATTCCTGTATGTATTCCTGTGTCATGTATTCAGGTGACATGATGCCACTGAACGTGAGAGTCTTGGGACTGTTTCCTTCTGTCTTTCCTGGCCCTTGTGCTGCTCTTGCCAGACGTTTCCCTTCCACATATCTTAGAAACCCCACAACATGCTATTATTATTATTATTTTTTGGCTTTCAAAAGACAGTTATATAATAATTTTTTAAATAATTTCCTAGTTTATACTTACCACTTCTGTTAATTCCTTTGGGTGGATATAGATTTCTAACTAATATAGTTTTCTATGTTAAAGGAATTGCTCCAACATTTTTTGTAGTAAAATTCTGGCGGTGAGTTATTTTTTTTTTTCAGCTTTTATGTGTCTGAACTTTTCTTTCGTTTGTGATGGAGCCTGGTTTTCTTTGTACCTCTAAAGATGCTGATCTTCTGTCTTCTGCCCATATTGTCCTTAAAACTCTGTGATTGTCGTTGCCTTTTTCCTGTGAATATGTGGTTATTTTATATGTTGTCAATTATGATGTGCCTTATTGTGGTTTTCTTTATTCATCTTGCACTTGGAATTTGTTCAGCATCTAGTTCCCAGCTAACTGAGAGATTTTCTTTCATTTTCTCAAATATGTAATCTGCCTCTCCTTCTCTTCTAGGGCTGTAGTCTCCGTATATTAGACGTTTTAAAATTGTCTCGGAGTTTGCTGACACATTATATACTTTAAAAAACTTTTAAAAACTCTCTATTTCACTTTGACAAGTTTCCATTGTTACAACTTCAAGTTTTCCAATATTTCTTTCGTCATTGTCTTTGATTCCATCCAGTTCGTTTGTCCTGTTGTACAATGATTTTTATTCTCTAGATGTTTGATTAAGGTCTCTTATATTATCAGTATCTTAACATGCACATAGCTTCTTTCTTTCTGAATATACGGGATAAATTTATATAATCATTCTAATGTCTTTGTATAATATTTTTGGGTGTGTTTTTAATGTACTTTCATTTTGATTGTAAGTCATATTTTCCTACTTCTTTGCATGCCTGGAAATGTTTCACTGCATGACAGACACGGTGAGTTTTACCTTGTTGGATATAATTTGTGTGAGTGTGCACGTGTGTGTGTGTTAGTCTCTGATTTAGGATTTGACTTAAGAGTTTTCAAGCTTATGAGGTGCAAAAGCAATACACAGCCAGTGGAAACTGCCTCTTCAGTTTGGAATCTGGATCTTTTCATGGGTGAACAACATGTGACATGAGATGCTCTGCCCAGGATCATGAGAACGTCTCAACATCACGTGTTATTTTTCCATAAGAAGACTTAAATTCCAAATTCAAGGAGCAGTTTATGATGCATCTTCCCTCAGAACGTTTACCCAGTGCTCATGAGTTTTAGCGTCCACCCCTCCGGCTGGTAGAAATCCAAACAGCTCCAGCCCCTGTGTGAACTTCCTTCACTCCCTTTCCCATCCCTCTGTTCTCTTCCTGGCCGTGGTAATTTCCTCACACGCATGCATTGGTTAGTCATCACTTAAAAAATTAACAGGTTCCCTCCCTCACCCCAGTCTTGCTTCCCCAGGATCTCTAGTGTTCCTGCTGTCCTCTCCCCTTCCCTTTCCTGCTCTCTCCCCTGCTTCCTTTCCCTCCTTCCCTCCCTGTTCCTTCTTCCCCTTCCCTCTCCATGTATGTGGATGTCTTAGGCTGTAACCCCATCTTCTCCCCACTTCCCCGCCCCTCTTCTCCTCCCCTTTCCTTTCTCCTCTTCTCCGGCTCCCTTCTCTCTCTTTAATTTTCTCCTTCCCAGTTCCCTGTCCTGTGAATTCCACCCACGGTAGCCCCTGAATCCTACAGCACAACACAATCATCCTCTGCCATGAAAGTCTGGAACGTTCCTGCAGACATGATAAGCTGGAGAATTGTGGAGCTGACCGCTTTATTTCCTTTTTCTTCAGAATATTGACTTTCTGTACTGGCTGCCATCCAATGGCTACAAATCATTGTCATAGTTGTACAGCTCCTTTAGTTGCTTAAGGTAGTGGGGTAAATTCGGTGTGTGTTTCCTGGCATTGCCTAAAAGTGGAAATGCCTGTAGACTATAAATTCCAGCTCCCTTTCCACTGCATAGAGGGTAAAGTTCAAACTCATCCCTTCAGCTTACTCAGCCCTGCACAAGCTGACTGTTTGACACCCTTCATCCCTAACCCCCACGTCACCCACTTATAGTCTGGCAGAACAGCTTGCCAAATCACACCCACCTCCAGAGTTTCTTGTCTCACCACACTGCACAAATTCTTGTCCCTATACAGAATGACTATGTCCTGGGCATCCGCTGTCTCACCAAATCTCAGTTGTTGTTCAAGACCCAACTCGGTTACCAATCTTTCTAATAAGTGTATCTAGACCTCTGTGTTAGTTGATACAGGATTTGCCTTAACTCTGGAAAGTCTAGATTGACTTCTACTCCTGACTGAGATCTCTTAGTGGGCAGGAAACTATGTCGTATTAACATTTTCATCCTGGGAATAATCCAAAAACTAAGTCAGATTTGAACTAGGATGACGACCCTTGCCTAGCAGGTGTTCCACATTAGGTCAGTCGGTAAAGATGCTGGGCAGGTGTTTGCTCCCGACCAGGAAATGATCTCAACCTTAGAAAAACGTGTACAAGTAGTTGGCTTTTCTTCTTTCATATCGTGAAGTTCTGTGACTCATTTCTGTGAGAAGGAAGTGCAGGAAAAGTTACGCCTTAGATATTCTTTGGAGTTAATAGAATCACTTTCAAAACATCTGCCAACTCTGAGAGATACAGGATATGGTCAAAAACTATGGCCCAGCATCATGTTTTGATAACACCTCCTAAAGACACTCAGGAAAGAGTAACTTTCAGAACTGTTTCAGAAAGTGCCCGAAATGATTCAAAGTCAGAGGGAGTATTTTGAAGGGGATTAATGGCAGTGTATGTTTTACTACATTTTTTTTAATGTGAACATTCAATATCTATGGAGATCATACCTGCTAGTTGGAATTGGGACACTTCTGGCCTAACTGCTTCAGTGTCTTGAAGATTCATATCTCGGCTGTGCATGGAACTGCCTGGAATATGTGTACTCAGGATAATGATGTGAGGGACTTGAGATTCTTGACTCTTCTTAGGAGTTAACAATTCAGGACATGTTGTGATTGAGATGTGGCACGTCTCCCAAGAACCTCATGCATTGGCATGTTGCCTCTTACCTTGAATATTATGTGCTGTTGGGAGGTGGGGCCTTGTTGGAAAGAGCAGATCATTAGGACATGGCTGGAAGAATACACGCTAGCTCTACTCTTCTCACTCACTCTGCCTCTATCGGCCATACTGTGAACAACTTTCCTAGAGCCAGGCCTCAGCCTTGTGCTTCTATCGTTGCCAGCCACTCATCAATGGACTGAGACCTATTGAAATGGTGAGCTAAGTGTAGTTTCTTAAGTTGTGGGTGTTGGGTATTCTGTTTCCACAATGAAAAGGTAACTAAAATAGGAAAGAAAGGTTTTGCGTGCCCACCTGTGTATTTAAGATGGAGGAAATAATCAGGTGTGTCCCAGGATAAAACAAAGATCACTGGGGCTTTAAAAAAGCCTACAATTCTGAGTTTATTTACATGTGTTTGCCAGCAACTGAACATACACAATGGATGAAATTCACTAAAAAGTGAATTGGAAGGTCAGGGCAAAGATCGAGGGCTTTATCCACAAGAAGGAAGTCCTCAGAGTGGGTTTAGTAAGTAGTGATGGAAACTTCCCTTTCCGAATAGAACAGAATAAATCTATAAGTTTATATGTATTTGGTAAAATTATGTTCTATTGACAAAAACCAGTTTATAGTTTAGCCCAGTAGGATTCTGACATATCAGGTGACTGAATATCCTGTGTCCTTTATCAGCATGAGATATTGGTTTGCTGAGCATTGGTGAAGTCATTGGGCAGTTTCACCTGGTCATTGAAACACAGCACTTAGTTTTGAACTGTCCTAAGTAAGTCATAGCTTAGAGAGAAAATTTTTACTCTTACATATGTGATAGTGGGATTTAGCCTATGTAGAATTTTTTTTTTTTTTTTTTGGATGGGAGACATACCTGATTTAGCTTGGAGAATCATCCAACATGATCAAAATATTGGCTGGGTATAGACTAATGATATTACAGATATAGGACTGTGGACAGGAAAAATGTATCAAATGCTGAAGAAAAGAGCTGGGACTTGGGAGTAGGCAACACTTGCTTTGTAATGTGATTTAGTCACCTGTTCACTGGATACAATAACCTCATTTTTTCCTATTTTATCAGTAAGTAGGGAGATTAAATAGATGATATCTATAAATTAACTTCCTCAGTCATTTGCCAGCTCCTGATGTGATGAGACAAGAGAAGCCCATACACTTCTCCTGATCAACCCCACCCACCTGCACCTCCTATCTGGTGGACCCCCCACCCCCACTTTTCTGTTCTCTCATCTCCTTCCAAGCATGTCTCTCCCTGATTGTTGCCCTCCTTCATATGTCCCATTTGTTTCCTTCCTTCCTTCCTTCTTTCCTTCCTTCCTTTCTCTTTCTTTCTTTCTTTCTTTCTTTCTCTCTTCTCTGTATTGAAAATACCATTTGCAGATCTAAAAGATAATCCTGGTTTATATACTTTATTGATATGTTAGACGGTAAAACTTTAGTAGCATGTTTTTTCTATTACAAGGTTTTGAATTCTTTGTTTTGGAAATTGAGCTACTGTTGAAAAGGAAAATAGTCAGATGCAACTTCAAAGGAGTTTAGATTTGAGAACACCAGAGAACAAGCCTTACAGATGGACACAGCATGTTTCTCCTCAGCCCCCATCCTCAGTACAGGGCCGTCGCAGGTGTCCAGCCTGTGGCCCACAGGCTGTACATGCATGGCTTATCTGGGCTATGCTGAGTGAAGAGCTATTGCCTTGGGTCACACATAAAATATATAATATATTTAATATTATAAAGGAAAATCCTTAAAATGTTTTAATTCTAAACCATGGGCCACAGGGTAGACATACCTCGATGGCTTACCTGGCCACACTGAGCGAAGAGGGATTGTCTAGGGCCACTTGTAATGGATGTAATACAACCAACATATGCAAGTAACAAAACTTTATTATTTGTGTTTGTTTTTATGACATTCAAAAAGAAAGGGAAAGCAACAGTGTCAGGCTACAAGTTGGGTAGATCTGGTTTATAGTATAATCCTAATTCTACCTTAATTCCAAAGAAAGATCTGCTTTGCTAATGTAGACAACACCTTGGAACATTTGGAGCTTATTAACCCAGGCTGAGTGGCCCAGCGTTCCTTTTTACCATGGAGCTGAGTCAAAGGGATGTCAGAAGACAGAGGAATTTCTGGGAATATAAATTAACAAATGCTCAGGTTCCTGTAGAACATAGTGAGAAAGCGCGAGTCCTTTCATTTCCAAAGAAACATATGACTTTGGGAATGTCTCAGACTCCTAGATGATTGGCCCTGAGAATAAGGGAATGTCAACGCTTTTGATCATTCTCTTGTAAAATCTAGTTGAGAACTTTTTCTGATGCAGCTGGAAGAATTTTTCTAGATGGCACAGGTGCACAGTATGAAGTGGCCGGATGACTACAATGTTGCTTGTCCTTTGGCAGGTTTGAGGGTGTGACGTCAGTTATTGTTTGTTTGAAAAGGGCTAACCATGAAAGATGTGTGCAGGTTCATCCTTCACAAGAGGCAAAAGGAAGATGGCGACAACAGGTTTGCATAAGTTGCGGGGCAGTATTAATGAGAACAACACTCAAGTCCCACCAACTTAAAATGTCACAAGATGTGTTTTTCACCCACAGTGCCTATCCACCACTAGCCAGCAGCAGGAGACCCTTCAGTTCAGGCGCAGACTCACAGGGACCGTCTTTTTTTGTCATCTAAAAAGCACATCCTCATTCTCAGACTTGGCGGCAGGAGAAAGGAGCAACTTACAAATACCTCAGCTGGAACCGAGTCTCCTCTCCCCTTTGTAACATGAGCTAGGCATGTGGACTTAATTCACTCAAAGACCGTGGACAGTGCTCGAGAAAGTGGGATATTTGTGGGAGCAATATCATCCCTCCCTCAATCTGATCTTCTGGCTACTAAATATATATTTGCTTCCTTCATTTTAACGTTTAGAGGCAGCTGACAAGCTCTGTGAGGAGTGTACCCAGCACCAGTTCCAGGATTCTAGAGAGTTGTCGTCTGGTCACCTTATCAGATTAGGACCAGGCTCCTCTTGGGTGGAAGATCCAAGCTAAAAGACAAGGTAGCCATGTACCATGTACACATGGTGGATCCACAGTGGTTGTGTTTCCAAGTTCACGGTCTGTTAGGCAACAGTGAGGTTCTGAGCAGCCTCTCTTCTGCTGAGTGGTCTTGGCTCGCCGAAGGAGAGGGCTTTCATCTCGGCTTCTGCCGTTCCTGCTCTTGAGTGGGATCTCATCTTTATAATCCAAATGTGTAATTTTGATTTTTTTCTAGATTTTTGGGAACTTCCAGCCACATGCCGATGTTGTAGGGTCCACTTTCCATTGATTTCTCTCCTGCTATCTGAATGTGTTGTGTTTTGTGAATTGAGCATGGACACGATGCTGGGGAGGAGCCCTGGGGAAGGTGGCCTTTGCCAGTGGCTCTCATAAGCTCATGGAAGAAGATGGGAAAGAGATATTTTAAGATAGTTTTTTGAGCTATTGTATTTCTTTTTCTTCCTTTTTTTTTGAGACAGGGTCTTGCTATATAGCTTAGGCTGGTCCTCGACTCACTGGGGTAGCCTAGGCTGGCCTTGGACTCAGGACAATCCACTTGCCTCAGCCTCCAAAGTGCTGGGATTACAGGTGTGTGCCACTATGCCCAGATTTTTTATTTTTTTTTAATGTGGTGTTAGCTAATCAAAGGTGAACTTGAGCACCTAGCATTTGCTAAGCAAGCACTTTAACCACTGAGCTATTCTTCCAGCCCTCTTAATTTGTATTTTAAGTTTATAGTCAAGCCTTAGCATTTTTTTACCCTCAAGATATTTTGAGAGGCAGATTGCTGCTCAAAGTAAAAGTCTTCCTTAAAAATATAAATGATTGAAACGGTCCTGTGGGAAAGAGGGAGACAGTGCCTCAGAAAGGAGTGTCTTGGAATGGAGCAAACAGGGGAAGTGGGGTCACGAAGGGAACCCATCCCGGGGAGGGGAAATATTTACAGCCCAGGGTGGCTGTGTCTCCGGAGGCCCAGGGGAGCTGCGTTTACCTATTTTTCCAGCGTCCATCTTTGCCTTTTCCCTCCTACCTTCCTTGCTTTTGTGGGTGCACCCGCTGTAGACATACCACTTGGGAATGTGGGGCCAGTGGGAATAAATGATCCTTCTTATCCTGGTGAAACCACTAGTCTAATGTGGGGAATAGTTCTAAGGTAGCATGATAACTTCTAAAATAAAAATATAATCAGTGTCATCTGGGAGGACAGTAAAGGAAGCAGGCAGCCCCAACATTTCAGCCTAGCTCTTTCTTCATGTCTGCGTGACTGTGCTCTACTGAGTCCTCATCCTAAACAATTCTTTGGCCCTTTGCTCTTTAAATGTGCTTTCTCTGTCTCTTATCTATACTTGTATCTATATCTCTTTCTCTTTAATATCCAGAGGAATCCATCACAGGCCTGTGTTTGTCCTCTTGTGTTCTCTAAATCTTACAATTTTAGGTAGAAAATAAATCTATTGAAAAGTATATGAGTAGCTCATAGATTCAGGGAGGAATGAAATACCACACTTGGAAATTGGTCTGGGAAAAGTCAAGTTCTCACTGAAAACAGAGTCTGGGCAGGGGACTCTCCATGGGCCCTTCAACACTAGCACAGCCATCACTGCAAATAATTTCTTAACTCTCTTCTGTATCAGTGAGTCTCTCAGCACTCAAAGCTCTCAGTGGAGGCAGCAAATCAACTCGGGCTTGATAAATGCTCCCACCCTGGTCGCTGGCTTAGGTAGGAGCAGAGATTAGAAGCTTTCTGTTTTGTGTAATGAGGAGTTGGGGCTTTGCCCTTGCTAAAGTCCATCCTGTACAAAGGATTCCTCCAAACCAGGAAAGGATTTGGATGATAAATCCAGAAACAAAAAACTCACCATGGTAGATATTCCTACCTTCATTTTATCAGGACACTTTTGGATTCATTTCAAATCTATAGTTATCATTATAATCAGGCTACATATACATCTACTTACATATAAACGTGATCTCTAGATATATCATAGATCAGAATTTTGGTTTTTGTATCCTGTCTTTCTAGTTGCACTGAGGCCTTTCTCTTTGACACTGTGTGGTGCACTGCCTTTACACAGTGATAAAGACTGGGCACCTCATCCTCCCCCTCGTTCTCAAATTATTTCATGGAGAATCACCCAAGATACTCATGAAAAATGTAGATTCACTTCACCTCGCCACAGTTCTGATCATTGGACTTCTAGAGTCAAGCCTAGGCAGCTTCTGTCTTTGAGAATGGGAGCTCAAGAGCTTCCGTTGTGGCATAAGAAAGCATCTCTTACCCTAAATAGGCCACAGCAGAGAGACTAAAGTCATAGCTACACCAAAGTACAACTTGGATCCAATGAGTTTATTGTGGTTATTGACAGGCGTGGGGTGAGGAGTTACTTGTAGGGGCACAGATGCAGGGTACCTATAAACATGGATGAGGGGTCACTTACAAGCCTATGTGTGACCCAAAGGGCAGTCACAACACAGTCCGAGCTAGCATAGGCAAGGACCCATGGGAAATGCATATTGCTTCCCCGGACTCAGCGCTTTTTCGTCTCTTTGTAGACTCCTTTCTCTTATTCATTCTTTGAATGGCTCTAGTTCTTCTTTCTTGCTTGCTCACTTTCCTTGCTGGCCCTGAGGCCTCAGATCCCTTAAATGCCTCTAGGTAGAGTGGCCCTGTGCAGGCCCAAGGGCAGGCACCTTGTGCTGAAGGGCATGTGTCTTGAGCCAGAGGGTTGGAGCCACAGCAGTGCTAACCTAGGCTGCTCATCCAGGCATGGTCAGAACTCCTAGCACTGCGGGCTCTGCCTTTCCATGTCTACTGGGCACCACCTGTGAGTTGTCCCTGGAGGGCTTGCTACACAGCAGCTTCCCAGAACAATTATGGCTAGTCTGTTTGAGAAGCAAGTTCCCATCTATTGTAAATGCCTGCTAACCTTTGTTTTGCCCTATCTTCAAGTCTCCCTTTTTTTTTTTTAAACTTAAAATACCATCCCTTCTCTGTTGCAAGGACTGTTTTCAAGCCACTGGTCTCCATTGTTGGCTTCTTATCATTAGTGGGAACAAAGCTGGGGCAATAGGGAAACTGTCCTGGATGTACTTGCAGAAATTGGCCCAGGAGGGTACAGTGTGAGACAGCTGGGAGATACAGGAGTGGGCCAGTCAGGATGGATGTTGTGTGACATCCTGTGTGTGTAGGTGGATCATGGAGGCACGGCCTCGGGAACGGTATACCAAGGCTCCTCAGCTCTGAGGCTGCACACTAGTAGTGGTTGGTCTGTGGTCTGTGAACAACCCAGCCACAGAGGAGGAGGTGAGGGGCTGGCAGCTCCTCATTGCTGGCATTACCAGATGAGCTCTACCACCTGCACCTGTCTGCTTCCACTCCTTCTGCATTATGGTGAATTGAGTATTTCATTATATATTACATGTAGTAATAATAGAAGTAAAGTCTGCAATTAATGCAATGTGCTTGAATCACCCCACATCATCCCTATGTCCTGATCCCTGGAAGTCTGCATCCAAAAACTGTTTTCTATAATGCTGGTGCTGAAGAGCTGAATCACCCTCCTACCTGTGGTTTTTCCCTGTCGCCCCCCCCCCCCCCCCCCCCCCCCCCCCCATTGTTTCTCTGCTCTGCTTCCCAGCCACCGTGAGCTTGGCTCCCCCAGGTTCTTCCACAGGAGGTTTGGGCCTTAGAGCCTGCCAACCATGTACTGCGTCTATTGAAGATGAGATGAATTAAACCTCTTTTTCTTTGAGTTGTGGATATTGGATCTGGTGCGTCAGTTCCAGGAAAGCTCACTAATGTGACTGGGAACAGCAAGGGCCTGACACAGGTCACAGTGTAAATATATCTCTGGGCTTTTGCTCCTGCGGTACAACAGGGTTTTGCTAAGGTAGCTTGGCTCGGGCTGCATCCGGAGTCAGGGTGATTCTCTGGTCCGGCTGGGAGATGTCCTGAAAGCTGTGTGTCGATCATGGCTTGTAGTAAATATTCATCATGTAGGGTACACTATGACCAGGCCTTTTGATGTCTTTTAGATAGCTTTCTTTTCAAACTTGGTAGCTCAAAAGGTTTCTTTGTGCCATAGAGCTACTCATACAAATTTATTCTGTGGGAGTCTTACATTTTTTCTGCTCCAGGCACAACAGGGCAGCTTACTTCTTTTCCAGAACACAAGGGTTTAGGGTGGTAAACATTAAGTAAGGAGTCTGTCTTCCTCGTCACTGAGAGGTGGTTTTTTTTCATTAAAGAGTATAATAACATTTTCTTTGTCTTGCATTTTATATATTGATTTAGTTTTATGTCTTTTCTCACCTTAAAATTTTCTCTGTAGATTTTAATTTAAAAGGCGAAGAAAGAATCTTCAGTTTCCTTGATTCTTTGACCTCTCGGCTGGAAGATGGCTGTAGTAAATTGTCAGAGGTTTAGAGGTGAGAAAGTACCATTTGTTCTGGGAGGTCTCTACATAATAACTTTGTCCTGAGACTTCCAAGAAGGTGAAACACCAAAATCTTTATTCCTGACCTTGAACAAGGAGTAGCATCATCCCATGTGGCCTGTAGGTACATGTCCCATGTTGCTGATCCTCTGACTCTGGGCAGTAAAGCTCTGCTTTGCCTGATCAAATCAAAGTCCACACAGTTAAGAGCTCAGGGCAAATGCTGGATAAATATGAGCCTTTACCCCAAGTGTGTCCTGTTTATTGAGTAATGATGTTGCATATAGTTATTAAATAACCCACGCCACACACTCAGTTCTTGTGAAAGCTTTCACCCATCTCTAAGGTGTTCTCTATGTCAAGTCAATTTGTAGACAGTAGGTTGTATCTCTTAAATAAAGCTGGCAAGAAATTCAACATGTCTTCTAAGGGCTTTTCCAGGGCCCTGAGTGTGCGTAGAAGGGACTGTGCTTATCTGTCATTTGTCTGTAGAGATCACTGCTGAGACGCCCACTGTCCTGTCTACATGTTCCCTTCATGTCCAAGAGCTCTCTGTGAGGGTAGAGAGGACCTTCGGCACACCAGGTCCTCTCTCTGCAGAGGTCTTGCCACCTCTCCCCCCACCCTCTGGCCTTACCCCTCAGCCCACCAGCAGATCTTTCTGCCTCACACAAAGCTCCTTCCTGTTCTATACTTCTCTGGCTGGCCCCACTTCCTCTCTAAACCTCATTACTAAACAAAAGCACTAATAAACAAAACATGAGTTTCCATTTCCTTGAAAACACAAAGGACAAAGACTCAGTAAGTGAGGGGCGTATCTGCATTTCTTCCTTAGAGGATAGCAAAGAGAAAATTAGAGAAGGCCAACATAGGCAGTCTTCTATTCTAAAGTCCAGGCACCTGTTGAGCTCCTACTATATACAAAATTTAACATTCATGCATGTTTCTCATCAGCAGTGATGACATGCCCTAGGGACTCTGATAAGCAGTGAGAGCGCTGAAGGCGCACTGTAGCCCTGGCCTGCACCAGGCGGTGTCTCCGGCGCAATCAACAAAAGCCAATTGTAACTTTAAGCAGTAAAACCTGGCGGTGGGGTGTCTGGAAAAAAGAAAGAAGAAAATTAGAAGAAAAAAAAAATGATGTGGAAGCCAGCAAATGGATGAGAGAAGATGCTTAAGAAACCAGCTGGGACAGGGCCCTGGAGATGGAAAAGGACAAACAAAAGTGAATGGCCCTTGACCTTGAAAGACTGTGATGAGGAAGTAGCTTCCTGTGCATGTAAGGAGGAAATCAGTGGAACAATTGGAGCTTGTCGGAGGCAGCTTCAAGTGTTCCTAGCAAGAGCAAGGAAGTCGATCTTTAGGACTGTATGTAAAAGGCAGAGCATTCTAATAGAGCAACCACATTTTCCCCCTTACAAACTTTCCATGTAGGTGGGGAAAATGTCCCACCAGAATATGGTGTATCATTTGCGCTGATTTTCACCATTTCATTAATCAGGGCAGTGAGGCTACGTGCTGGATAGATGTGGTACGACCTGCCATTGCTATTCAGTATTGCAAGATAGCAATATTTGACCAATCTGGAGGAATAATTAATTAGCTTACAAATCTGTGTTTTGGTATCTCTACTTAAACAAATATGAAATACTAGAAAACTGTCACTGCTTTGTAAATGACTCGACCCTCTAACCCTGAGCATTCACACTGCCTCTACCCAACAAGTATAAATTTGAATGCAAGACCAGAGGGGTGCTAGTGGGGTCTGCTGTTGGAACAGACTTAAGGGAAACTTATGCTGTCATATTTCTGAATCATGTTAGCAACACAAGAAAGGTAAGGGCTCTAGGCAGGGTGAGGGTAGCTGGCCTGCAATGCAGGAAGGGTTAAGTCACCCCCCTCCCATTTTTATTTCATGTGTGTTTGTGATCTGTGAAATGTCATAGAGCCCATGACCCCCTGGCACATCACAGAAGACTCTTCTGATGACAGGCAGACACTGGGGCTGGGGTGCGAGAGGAATCCTGGGATCTGTGCCTTTGAGGCTTACCATGAGCTATTCGCATGCCCAGGCTTAGCATAATAACATGCAGTGTCAGATATTGAATGGATGACAAGTATCTCAGCAGCATCGACACTAAAGATTCTTGTGTCCCAAATATTGCTGAATTTGACTTTCTCAATGGGTCTGTTCACAAGAACTCAGATTCACTTTTAATTTGATTCAGTTATCAATCTATGACTACGTTGTGAGATTACCTTCAGGAGCATATTAAGATGAAAAAGTCAATTGCTCTTAGTGAGTTCGGTGAAATCTCACAACTTTCTGATCCGCCTATGGGAGAGACCAGTGGGTCTATTGGCACTTACTGTGATAATAGAAATGTCTTCAAGCTACACTCTCCAGGGGTGTAGCCACGACATACATCTGATCACGTGGGCTTAAATTTTAATGAAATTTCTTTCTTTGGTCACATTACCCATATTTTGAGTGTTAGATAGGCACGCGTGGCTCGTGGCTATCATATTGCAAACTTCTGGAATCCAAAGAGTCTGTATATTAGAGATCTTTATAGTGTGATTTGAGAAGTAGTTTCAGCTTTTGTGCTAACTGATTGGTTAGAAATAGATACTTGAAGAATTATGTTAGAAAGGACTGTGATTGTATCTAGGGGTTATGTACAGAGAAAGTTGTGACAGATGCCAGTGTGAATTCAGGAGTAAGACACAGTGGTGTATGTGTAATTCACTTATCATTTAATAAGCTGTCTTAACTACATTTTTGTTGCTGGGACAGAAAACCTGACATCCACAACTTTAGGGAGGGAAGATTCATTTTAGCTCACAGTTTTAAAAGGTCACAGTGCATTATGGGTGGGTGGTGGTAAATGGTGCAACCACATGGCAGGGTCAGTGCCAGAGAAAGAGCTATTCATGCGCTGACAGCCAAGTCAGGAAGGAAGCCCGAAGGCAGCACCCACCCCTGCAGATTAATCCCCAAGCACCCACCCCTTCCAGCCACGCCCTGCTTCCCAACGGTGCACAGCTCCATGGCTATCCCACCACATCCAAACAGGCGGCTTTTGATGAACGCCCCGGATCCAAATCATAGCTCATGCCAAACATTTCAGAGGTGCGATATGTGCTTAGCAAGCTTTCAAACAGTTCTTGTGTGATCCTCTTCTCTCTCTGTTTATCTCAGCTCGCTCAAGGAGACATGTTTCCACTTTCTAATAGAATGGGAATAGTGAATACAACAAATGTCTCAGTCCCAATGAGAGTCCCACACTGACAGTGCATTTGCCTGTCTGTCCTCTAGCACAGAATTCAATATGGTATCTTTAGAGAAGACTCGGAGACAGGATGAGCAAGCAAGCTCTGGCTAAAAGAAAAGGTAGTCAACAGGGAAGAGAAGAACCACTTTTTCTTTCTTTTGGCTTCTTCTCAAGCTGTTGCTTTTACCTCCCGACAGAGAACAATAGTAGCACCTCAGATTATATTGTGCACCACTGACCATCATCTTTCTGTCTCTGTCTATATTGAAACCATTGGGTTGTGTGTTTTTAGCTCTCATTTATCATGATTTTGGAAAGATTAGGTGCATTGACCTCTTCCCAGTAGTGTGTCTGAGGTTTACTCAAGGTCCTTATTGGGACATGTAGAAGTCACAGTACCTGACACCCAGGTCCTTAAGGAGGAGAGATTCAATTTGGTTTATGGTTCAAGGGATTTAATCCATGGTCAGCTGGATTCATGGCAGAAACACCATGATGAGTGGATATGAGGAACAAAGTGGCTCAGTTCCTGGTGGCCGTGCATCAGAGCTCTGGGACAATGCTACTTAGGACAAGTCATAGAGCTCAAGGCCACACTTCCGTGGCCACACAGACACATCAGGAAGTGGCTTCATACCCCCCGGGTGGGTCCCAAAGCCAGTCATGTTGGCATAGTCAAGCTTAGCCTTCATGGGGAAGGAGAGAGAACCCATGTGACAGTATTCTATATTTGATTTATTTTATTGTGCACAAATCTTTTTTTTTTTTTTTTGCAATGCATATGAACTTCTCACACTCAAGGACCTTGCTTCTTTCCCCCCACCATTTCTCTCTCTCTCCTTTTCCCCCTTTCTCCCTCTCTCTCTCTTTGAGATAAAGTCTCATTCTGTAGCCCAGGCTGGTCCTAAACTCACTGATGTAGCCCAGGCTGGCCTTGGACTAAGGACAATCTTCCTGCCTCAGCCTCCCCAGTGCTGGGATTACAGGCATGTGTCACTATGCCCAGCTTTATGTGATGCTGGGGAAATGAACTCAGGGCCGTGTACTTGCAAGGCAAATGGTTTAACTGCTGTGCCATTCCTCCAGCCCACCCACCATTTATATATATATATATATGTATATATATGTATATATAATACATAATGTTTATAATGAACTTGAGTATTTTGTGCATATATATATATATCACATCAACATTACAGTCTTCCCATTTTTGCCCCCCCCATCCTCCTCATCCCCCATAACTGTATCACACACATTTGTTTCTATAGAGTGCCGGTATTCTGAGTTCTCAAATCAGAGAAACCATGTGATATTTAACATTTAATCTTCTGTGTCTGACTCACTTCACCACTCAAATCACTACTGTTTAGTTCAGCTTCCCACCCCTAGAATGGGCTGCAGTGGCCATGACTTGATGCCTTTTCTCTGGGTCTAGCAGAGCCCTTTATTGGAACGATTTGCTGAAAGTTTTTTTCTATGTATCTTCCTATATCTTTGTTAAGATTCTGTAACATGACCTCACTCACCAGTCCACATAAGAAAAGAACTCTTACAATGAAATTCATAAGACAAGAAAATTTAAGAATTAAAAAGAGAGAAGTTAAATTTCACATCCTTAGCTTCAACTGAAAGGTAAATGTGCTTTCAAAAGACATTCAGGTTATCATTACATCAATCAGGTTTTTTTTTTTAGGACAAACTTACATTAAAGACCAATTAAATGAATTCCTACATTAAATGAACTTAAGTCTATATCACGAAAATATGTTACACATAAAGCAACAGATAAAACAGCATTCTTAGTTATTTCAGAATTTTTTGACCTTCATAAATTACTCATATTTCACTAATTACTAACATTCCCAGATTTGGTTTATCATTTTGTCTACCTATCCATAAATGTATACATATCTTTAAAAGATTTTATACCGATTCTCCATGTTGAATATATTTGTTTTGCAAACTGATATATTATTAAAAATAATTATGGGGAAAGTTTTACATATTTTATGAGAAAGCTGGTACTGTTTTAGTGGGATATCGATCAAATGAATGGTATCTATTTTTTTGTTACCCTTTCTCTTGATGTTCCGTTTCCTTCATGTTTTTTTGGTGCTGCTTGTCTCTCTGACTCTGTCAAAGATTTCTTCCAGTATTTTCTGCAATGCTGGGCTACTGGTTGCAAATTTCTTTAAGGATCCTTGGTCATGAAAAATTTTTACTTCTTCAATTTTCAGGGATAATTTTGCTGGATACGACAACCTGGGTTGACACTTGCTGTCTTGTAAACTTGAAAGATTTTATTCTAGGCTCTCCTGGCTTTTAAAATGTGCATTGAGAAATCTGTGATAATTTGAATGGGTTTGCCTTGGGAAAATAATGTCTGTTTTTCGCTTGCTGTTTTTAAGTATTCTCTCTTTATGTTGTATTTTTGAGGTTTTGATTAGGCTGGTTGAGGTTATTTGGTGTTCAATAAACTTCTTGTATCTGCAAATTAATTTTTTTCTAAGTTTAGGAAATTATCTTGTGTGATTTCAGTGAATAAATTCTTTATATCTTTGGTGCTGTCTTCTGCTTTTTCTCCCACACCCGTAATTCTGAAATTGTCTCTTTTAGTCATCTATCAGGTATTGTATCTAGCTACTTTGTTTATTTCTGATTTTGGAGTTATGCCTAATTGCAGCATATTTTTCCTTCAGCCTTGTCTTTGAGGTCTGAAATTCTGTCCCCACAAAGTCTGAGTTGACTACCTCTTGCTTTCAAATGTATTTTTCCTATCCTGAATTTCTGTTAGATTTCTTTTCAAAATTTCCACATCTCTATCAAAATGTTCCTTTATATCTCATGTTTCCTTACCTACCTCAGCCAACTTTTTATCTGTTGATTCTATATGCTCAGTAAATGTATTGGTTTGGGTTCTTGCAAAAGACAGAATTTACAGAAATTATAACAAAAAATCTATTTGGAAGGCTTACAAGTCTGAGGACAGAAATAGTTCAAGATGGCGATCTGTATGTGTGAGAGCTGGAGGGTCCAATGGCTGCTCCACAGTGAGGTAGAACACCTGTTTGGGACTGCAGGACAGATGGTGAGAGTCTGTTGCAGATCTCGGTTGTTCAAAGAACAATGGCAAAGACCAGAGAGTGAAGATCAACAATGGGTAGACAGGTGCAAGTTGAGACTGGAGTGAATCTAGGCATGTAGCAAGTTGGCATCCATAGACAATTGCAAAGGCCAGAGCTTTCCCAGAGGAAAAAGCTGTAACAATCTTTGTTCCTTCCTTTTATATAGTTCGAGTTCCCAGTTGGGCCTCCCACATCTGGGTGGATGTTCTTTCCTCATTCGCTGGCCCACAAATCACACTCTAATCCAGGCTGTTTCCTGATTGCCTCAATCTGACATAATCTCTTCAACAATCACAATAAGATTTGTATCCATTAGGAACACTAGTAAGTTCCTCTTTAAGCCCACTGTTCATTGCTAGCATATCTTCGAGCATATCTTGTTTGAACTAGGTGTTCACCTCATTTATTTGTTTTTTGATTTCTTTCCCTATGGGTTTCACTATTTCAGGGCTCATGACATTAGTTTCTGTGGTCTCAGTCATCTCTGTGGGTGCCCTGTTGCCCTCTCTTCTCATCTTTCTGGTGTTGAGAGACTTGACTTTTAAGGCCTTGCTGAGAGATTTCTTTGAATGATTATTAAGGTGTATGGAGGGAGCCGAGATTCTTCTGAGTTCTGTGCTGGGAGTGGACAATGAGAGAGGACCTAACAGTCTGATGGCCTCTGAGGTGTCATGATCACACCTAGGCCCCTCAGCAAAGCTCTCCCACCTGCCCTGGCTTCCCATTCCTGAGGGTGGGGCTCTCTACTTTCGAGGTACTCCTACTACACCTGAGCCTTTCTCTCCTCTCCATAACTAACTCGTGCCAGTTTCTTCTTAGGCACTGTTTAAGAGTGCCTTGATGTGCTCTTCTGAGCTTTCCTTTACTCTAAACAATTCAGTTTTAGGCTCTTCTTTTTAAAAATGGCTCTTGCTTACATCATTGCCTGTTATGGCTGCTGAATGCTGCTTCTGTTCTGGGCTCCAGGAGGCCTTTTCTAGGGCTCTTTATTATATCATTGTTCGTTGTGCCTGCCAAGCATTTCTTCTGATCTAACTTTCAGGAGGCCTTTTCGAGGAGCAGTTCACATTGTGTTTGTAGTATGCACTACCTCCATGCTCATTTTTAGGAGGCTGGGGCTATCAGCTGCTGTCAATTCCCATTTCTCCCTAATCTGCACTTTCTTTGGTCTGAGGTTCCTAGATCTCAGCTGTCCTTCCTCTGGATGCCTGCAGCTCAAGGCTGTGCTCATTCAGCCAGGAGCTGTTTCCTGGGCTTCTATTTTTCTCCACTTCCAGTCTATCTTTGAAATTTCTGACCTTCCCATGGCCTCCTTTCAGTTTTGGGGGTGCTCCTTCCTCTCCTTGCATGATTAGAGGTTCCAGGCTCCAAGCGGGCTCTCCTCCATCTGTGGATGCTGGTGGCTCCCTGCCATTTGTAGTCAGCCTGAAGTGGCTTCCTGGGCTACTGTTTAACCTCTGCTTCTTATGTGTTTGGGGGGTTTCTGACCTTCCTGTATCCTCCTTTCAATTGTTGGGGCATTCTTCCTTGTCATAGCTACACGGAACAGGCATTTCTAAAAACTCTATTCTCATTTTTTTTTTAAAGACAGGGTCTCTGTGGTCCAGGTTGGTCCTGAACTCACTTCAAAGCCCAGGCTGGCCTTGGACTCATGGCAATCCTCCTGTCTCAGCCTCCTGAGTGCTGGGATTACAGGTGTGCACCACCACACACCCAGCTTATGTGGTGCTGGGGAATCGAATTAGGGTACTTGGCACTTGCTAGGCAAGTACTTTAACCGCTGAGCCATTCCTCCAGCCCGTATTCTCAATTTCTTAAGTGGGTCCACAAGGAGACATTGTGTAGCTCTGTTACTCAGCTGCCATTTTAACCAGAAATCAAGGACCTAGCCTTTTGTGGTGGTATCTGGTATGTTGGTTGACAAAAGCTGCCGTACATTGTATGGTTTATGCAACTGATGTGCCTGGGATTTAAAGAGAAGCCTAGCGTTTGTGAATAATGCAGGGCTCTGATGAGATAGTTTACTCAGCTTCCATGGCACCTGAAGATTCCTAGGAATGTGAATGCAACCCAGGCCAGGCTGCTAGTAGCCAACCCAGAATAGCTATTTAACCTTGGCATCTATATAATACCATTAGTTTCAATTCCCCCCTCCCCCCTTTTGGGTAATTCTTCATTAGACAACTGTTCATGTGAATAGTTTGCCTCAGAGCTGAGTTGGAAATGGGGACACACCTTCTACTCTGTCTGGTCAAGTTAAAAGCGGAGCACACCTGATGTGTTTTAATAAGGTTTGGCTGCCACCTGGTGGGCGAGATTCTACAAGAAGTGGTTTTGCGCAACTAAATTGGCCTTGTGTCAATTGTCAGTAGTATGCGTGGATAACTGAAAACATTTGGAAATAGTTAAGCTGCCTTGGAAGAATTAGTCTTCTAGTGTTCCTTTTTCAGGATGTGCATATAGACTCCTGCTTTCTGCAAATGTGACTGGTCATTAATGAAAGAGCTCAAGCATCAAATTCAGTATCTTCTTGGTTCTTTCTAGCTCCTAGGTGAAGGACTAGCCATAGCTTTGGAGAACAGTTTTTATTTTTATTTTTATTTTAATTTAATTTTATTTTATTTTATTTTTGAGACAGGGCCTTGCTCTGCAGACCAGGCTTGTCCTGAACTTACTCGGGAGCCTAGGAATGGTCTTGGATCATGTCAATCCTCCTGTCTCAGCCTCCCAAGTGCTGAGATTACAGGCATGCACCACCCCGCTAGGCTTATGTGCTGCTGGGGAATTGAACTCTGGTACTTAGTGCTTGCATAGTGCTTGCTAGGCAAGTGCTTTAACTGCTGAGCCATTCCCCCAGCCCCTAGAAAGCAATTTTTGAGGTTAGAGTTATTAGAATCATTACTGCCAACTTGAGCAAGAATTGATTCCTCCCAATTGCAGTCCCCAAGTGTGAGATCTAGAAAGCCCTCACTCTCAGAACAGATCCTGTGCAATCAGTTCAGCTGAGCAGGGTTTCTCATTGCTGGTTATCAGAAGACAGTCTCTTAGGTGAGGAGCACGTGAAGAAACAGAATGAAAACACAGGCAAGGTAAATTTTAACAGTGCTAAGCACCTCACACATTTTCCTGAAGTTGTTTCCTCCTTACCAATGTCTGTCTAAAAGAACCACAAAAAACAGGGAAGGTGACCTGTTTGCTCTGGGTTGATGCCATGCACCAGGAAGGAAGTCATGTTGACACTGTAGAATGACTCATATGACAATGTATTAGTTGAAGGTTTCTACTCCTTTACTGATTTCTTTAGCCATGGCTCTGTGGGTGGCTTGCTTCGCGGAGAATCTGACTACCGCTGCCACCCCCAACACCTCTGTCTGCTTGCCTTCCCTGGGGAGGAGGCTGGCTCAGTCGAACGTCGGGTCAGGTGTAGACAACACTTCCACTGCAGTGTCCATTGCGGCTGGTTCATCAAGGGCATGCTGTGTCCCAGCTCCCATGGGAGAGGCCAGGGAAGAGCTCAGAGCAGTCATGGTGATCCAGCTTCCCTCTTGTCTCCTTGTAAAGCCCTGTGATAGCCAAGGTGAGAACGGGCTGAGATGGGACAGGAAGGCAGCAGCCAGGAGACCCAGGGCTTTGTAGCATGGCCTTGGGCCTGAGCTGGAGGACCGCCATGTGCCACCAAGGCAAAGAAGCTGTACGGGTGGGTTCATGTCCCCCACCCCATTTTATTGATATGTGTAAGTGCAAAATTTAAGGTTTACAGTGAAGTTGAGCATTTATGCACCTACCTATCTTGTCAAGGTGACAAGACTTTCCCACTCTCCTTTTGTCCCTCCCCCTATCCACCCCTCCACCCCTCCCCGCCCTACCCCTCTGTTTCACTTTGTTTTCGTTTTAAGTTTCATAAGAGTTGTGATCTGGGTCTCTCATATCACAGAGACCATTCGATGTTTCACCTTCTGCTTCTGACTTACTTCACTAAGCATGATATTCTCAAGCTTCTTCCATTTGCCTGCAAAAGCCTCCACACTGTTGGACTTTATAGATGCATAGTATTCCATTGTGTATAAATTCCACAGTTTGTGTATCCATTGGTCTGTTGGTGGGTATTTTGGTGACTTCCATATTTTAGCTAGGTTCACGTTTTTAGATGGAACTTCTGATTGAAGGGAGCGAGGGAAACGTGAGGGAGAGAGACACCTACTGGGGTGGTTGGGGAACGGAGGCTGCAGAGGATGGTGGCACCACGAGGCGGCAGTAAAGCTCTCCGCTGCTCCTTCCTTCCTTGCGTCTATATGCAGGAGCTAAAGCTCTCTGATCCCTACTCTTACTTTAAAGTGTGAAGGAGCCCACACCGCCATGCTTCCTCAGCGCCGGCTGCTTCACACAGCTAGCTTGAGCACGCAGTGGCTGTCCGTGAGTCGGCACAGCCTTCCTGGCAATTACGCAAAGCAACTGTGGCTTCCGTCCGCCAGCCGACACAGGAGACTTTCCTGAACATTAGGAGAGGTTTATCTCTCAATACCGGCCTTGTGGGTTAAGGATGGAGCCAGGACTGTTTCTGGTAGTAGGCATGCGAACACTCAGAGCAGGTCACTTGCAGCAGGACTGGAGGGACACCTGAGCTGGCCCTGGTGGCACACCGGGCCATGCACACATGACAACATAGGCAGACATGTGATGGTATGTTCATAGAGGAGAGCAGGTGATGGATCTGAAATGCAGTTCCAACTTAATCATTGGGGGTGGCCGTGAGGTGATTTCATAGTTGACTGATTTAGCAGAGCATTTTTAAAGGGTGCTAATTAAATATTGCCTGAGGTCATCAATTTGCTGGCAGAAACTGCAGAAAAATGGTCATGGGAGAATCTCAGTCTGGCTAATTATTGAATAAAGCATATGATGTGATTACTATAGCGGGAATATTTTAGATGGGGATATTCTCATTTGGAACTTTTTTTTTAAATTTCGGGGAGGAATTATTGAGAGACCAGAATGACATACAGTATTTTATTTAGTTTGTTTTGTTCACCATTCATTATGTCTAGTGTCACTGGAGGAAATTTAACATGGAATTAAGGAACCATGGGCTGCTCGGTTCAGCAAAGGCCTGGAGAAGGAGGGTGGCGGGGTGATTCTGGATCTATCCAGGAGACCCAGGAGGCCTGAATAGGCAGGGAGGTGAGAGTGTAAGTTGCTAAGACCTGGGGAGGGCACTGTAGGCCACTGTGAGGAGCTGGCTTCTCCCCAGGGCCATGTTTTCAAGTAGAGAGGTGGCATGAACGGGCAGAGGACCGTGCTGTGCTGGGAACAGTGGAGAGGCGGGTCGGACAGGAGCGGGAGACCATGGAGGACATTGTAGCAATTCACATGAGAGTCCACCTGGCCTGGGCTGGGTGACAATGGTGGACATGGTAAGAACTGGGACAATCTGAAAACAGAATCAGCCAGTGAGAGACAGAGAGGTGGCAGGCGTGGTGTCATGTATCCGTAACTCCGCCTGTTTGGGAGATGGAGGCATGTGGACTGCGAGTTTGAAGCTCAGTCTGTGCAACTTATCAGACCCCGTCTCAGGAAAAGGACCCAGAATGTAGCTCTGTGCTGGAGCTCCTGCATAGCAATGGTGAGGCCCCGGATTCAATCCTGAGAGCTGCAGAAATATTAAAAAGAAAATGTCCCCAGGGTTTGGAATAAGCAAAAGGATGAGATGATGGCCATCAAGGGCGATGCAGAAGGTCACGGAGGGAACAAGCTTTGGAGCGAGGAGAAGTTGAGGAGGTGACGTGTTGATGTGAGACGTTGACCTGATGTGTGGGTGGAGGTGGTAAGGGGACAGCGCAAGGCCGTAAGGGCCGGATGCGGTCACCGGGACAGTGAGCAGGTGCAAGGAGAGACTGACGCGGCTGCCAGACCGCACCAGACTGCCCGTAAGGGATGCGGAGGAGGGGCCCGGAGGCCGGGGTGACGTCTCACAGGTGCCGCTCATGGAGCGGATGCTGATGCTGGCCTCTGGCGGCAGGGCTGGGGTTTGGCCCCTGGCCCCAGCTGAGGCCACGAGGCCATCAGTGGCCCTGAAGATGGTTGTTTGAGTGCAGCCCTGAGGCCACGGTGCACC
Source organism: Ctenodactylus gundi (assembly GCA_004027205.1). Taxonomy (NCBI): domain Eukaryota; kingdom Metazoa; phylum Chordata; class Mammalia; order Rodentia; family Ctenodactylidae; genus Ctenodactylus; species Ctenodactylus gundi. Next base: position 1,101,439 of record PVKB01000092.1, on the reverse strand, counting down.
TGCAGGGCGGAAATAAAGAACTGGACCTGTAGGGTAAGCAGACTTTTTTTTTTTTTTTTTTTTTTTTGAGACAGTCTCACTATGTAGTTCTGGCTGGTCCCAGGCTGGCCTTGAACTCTCACTGCAATCCTCTGGCCTCTACTGAGAGATGAGGTTATAGGTGTGCACCACCAAGCCCAGTTTATGTGGTATGGGGAATCGGGAATCATACGCAGGGCCCTTGGCACTTGCTAGAGGCCAGCAATCTAACTGCTGTGCTAGCATAGGCCAGTCTTCAGAGAATAAAGACATCAAGGAAGCTGAGCCTCTTGGAGCAGGTCTGTGATCCGAGCACTCTGGGAGACTGAAGCAGGAGGATCACATTTGAGTCCAGCCTGGGCAGTTTAGTGAGACCTCGTGGCAAAAAAAAAAAATTAAATAAATAAAATAAAATGAAATGCTGGGGCTGCAGGTTAGTGGGAGGGCCCAGCTCTCAATCCCCGGTCCCACCCACACAGTAGGGGCATGAGTGGGTTAGTGATGTGGAGCAATGTGGAGCATATTGCCCACGTGAAGTTGTGCATGTACCTGTGAAAATACGTACATTTCAGTGAGACCAGTCATGGTGGTTGCCTGTCTCCCTCTGGAAATGCTCAAAGGCAGGGAAAGCAGAGAGAGTTTTGGTTTTGCCAAAAAAAAGTGCAAGAGAGATTCCTGGGAATAAACACTGGTGGGATTATAATTACTGAAATGGACTCTTAACACTAAGAGAAATGCTCAGTGTGTGTTGAATGAATACATGATTGAAAGCTGGAATCTCATAAAGAAATAATACGTATTTTAGAATAATAACAGAAAATTCCCTCAATGCCTAAAAACCTGCAGAGTCATATGGTGAGTGTCTCCACACTGTTGGGTGTATCGGGCACAAGTCTCTGTGTATATTTTCCTAGTTAGTGCCTCTGAGGTCTGACCCGCCTGCTCCGTAAGCCTGTCTCTCTGTGTGAATGCCTTTGTATGACAGGAAATGTTTCTACTTAATGAGATGTATTGATATGCAATTTTATGTTGAATACATTTATATTTTAAAAATAATAGAGAGGACATGTATAAAGAAAAATGACCTACAATCTCATTATTTAATGAATGTTAGCCATGGTAAAAGTTTAAATCCATCACCTTCTTCCAGTGTTGGCTAATATTGACATAATTGTGGTCAATATGTTCATTTGCATGTATCCTTCTTTGCGCTCTTAATATTGGCCTGTCATGGTCAAGTTTTCACAAGCATCCTTTTTTGGCTGATGTGTAAGAGGCCATCTTTGATGTTGACTTTTTGGGTAATATTTTAAGGTAATGGTGACAACCCCTCCAAAGATTTTAGAGAGGGAAGAATACCGCCCACTCCCCTCCTTTGTTGAAAGCGAATCTCTCTCTCTCTCCCTCTCTCTCTCTCTCCCCCTCTCCCCCTCCCTCCCTCTCTCTCCCTCTCCCTCTCACCTTCATCCCAGTCATCCTTGTTTGCATTTCCTTTGCCAGGTTCCTTTACCGCATCCCTTTCTTCTCCATCTCTCTTAACCCGCCCCCTTCCCTCACTTGTTTCCCATTCACTGAACTATAATGCCGCTTTGGGAGGGGCCGGCGTCATCATACCCAGTGCTTGCCTTACAAAAGACACCTCGAGTTGTGTTTAAGCATGCAGGGGGTTGTGGCATAATGATATGGGGTTGCTAAGCGTCCCGCTTGGGCCTGTGGAACACTCATCTGCCTGAGGAAACCCATTTTTATCCACATTCTTACACCTGCCTTCTTTCTGAGATCTTCATCGGACACAAATGTTCGACTTAGATACTTGACAGATGAACTACTGGTAAATTTTTAATTAGGTTACAAAAAATACATTTGTAAAAATCACCAAGATTTGTTTCTGGTGATTTTAGCAAGCATCGCACATCTAGAAGGCAGTCCAGACATGTGTCCCTCCTTCCAGTTTCAGATTGCAGGAAATTCTCTGCCTTCCCAGTGGAGTTATTCACCATGGGTTCTGGAGGTGAAGAGACTGGGTCCCTACAAATGTTTGTCTGGCAATGGAGCTTGCCATATCTAGAGGGAGGGGTTCTGTGATTGTTAGATAGCAAAATTATTAGAAGATTCTTTCCTGTAAGAGGAAATATGCATCTCATAAAATCTATTCAAGGCTTCTGGTATTTGGAATTTCTCTAGAATGTAAGTGACTGGAAACTCAGGCTTCTGTGATTCCTCCGTAGGCACTCCACTTATCCCATCTTTTTTTTTTTTGACTCCAACCTTATTTATTTGATTTTAGTGCTATGGAACTCTAATTCTTACAGATTACCCATGTACCCAGGAGGAAGACCAAGTCTTAGCCAAAAGCTATTTATCCCTGAAAGCCCACAATTTAAACAACCACACAATTACTAGACACATTTAATCTTAAGAATTATGAAAATCATTTACATGTCCACTTTTTAAGATTCAAGGCACATTTTTCTTTTTGTGTCACACTTCCTTTCTTGAAAAAAAGAATCCAGTTGGCCTTAGAAGAATTTATTGGCTTCATCATGAACCTCCATGTTCAATGCCATTGGCAGACAAGCATTCAGACTGGCATTTTTGCCCGATTCCTCACAATGAAATTGAATAAAAACTTGGACAAAAAGGTCAATTTAAAAATATATATGCATAATAAATTCACTGAGTAAAAGTGATTCCAATATTCTGCACCATTTCTCCTCATCTTATCATTCAGTTAGGCTTCCTTGAATTTTAAAGAGTAAGAGTGAAAGAGTATTTAGACCACAGGGGCCAAGGAAATATATACATATATATTATATAATATATAATATATATTATATAATATATTATATATATAATATATTATATAATATATAATATATATAAAATAGGGAACTAAGGGTAGGCTGAATGGCATTTCCTAAATGAATACAGCTCATATAGTATAGATGGGCAATTATTTCCTGCAGTACAAAAAAAAAACCCTCTATACTAAGAAATCCTTTATGTTCTTCATGTATTTGGTCCTAGGGTCACAGTACTAAAGGTTCATTATTTCAGAGATAATTTGGTTTTAAATTTCATAGATGATGAAAGTCATCAGGCTTATTCACCAGGGTTTCTTAGGACAAGGCTTGGGGATTTCTATAGGAGACCATGACAGGTCTTGTACTGGAAGATAACTTGTACCCTTGTCTGTAATCCATGTGGTCTGATCAGCCCGTGACAGCTATGGTTAAAACTTGAACCTTCAAGTCCAAAATTACTCTAGGTTCAAGATTTCCAAGTCTGCTAAATTCCTCTTTGACCTCTTATTCTCCCACCTTTCTTGGTGATTTGTTAGTTTTCCCATCACTGGGGCAAAATAACAATTTAGAGGAGAGGTTCAATGTGGCTTACATTTGTGGGGGACTCAGTCCATGGTCAGCTATCTCCAAGGCACAACTGTCATGGTGGAAAGGCATGTGGAAGCCATTAAGCATAAAATTACTTAGGTCATTTGGATGGGACTCTTATTCTTATGGAAAGTTCCACTCACAATGTCCCATGGTATTTTTCAAAAATATGATTGGCTATTAAGTATTCACTAAGTCTGCAGGTTCTAAAAGTGTTTCTTTTAAATAAAATATTAAGGTATGATTTATAACCCTTTACTGATTTCTTTAAACAATAAAACCCTTTCAAGCCAGGCATGGTGGCACAAGTCTACAGTAGCAGCATTTGGGAGGTTGAGGCAGAAGGATCTTACTGAGATCCTGTCTTGCAACAAATGAACACAAAAGCAAACATAAAGACCTTTCAACATTTGGAATAATTATGTATCCTTGATTTCTTGGTTCCCAGGGACCAGCTATCAGTTTGATGACAAATTTCCTTCCTAACTATGAATGATCTTGGCTTCTGTTTATTTCATTTATTTGTAGGGACAGAGTTAGCCTGTATTTTGCTGTATCCAAGGCCCTGGCTTTTAGCACACCAAGTCCCTTTAGGAAACAAGACCTTGGATCTGTTTATTTGCCTACTAGCTGTCAACAAGAGTGATGGTGCCATAACCTCTTTTCTGGGTTGGACACAGCGCAATTTTGTGTTCAGCGGTAAAACTCACAATTAGTCCAGAGCCAAAGGAGAATGACTGATCACATCTGTCTGGAGAAATGTTTTGAGAGGAATTCCAAGGCATAGGGTCAGGCTCATCAAAAAAGAAACTTATCATTGATAAGTGGGATCTACTATGGGAAGGGACGAGCTTGGATACGCCAGGAATTTTCCACCACGTGCATTGACTTGACCTTGGGGCTTTAATTTTAGTCTCTATAGGAACACATTTAAAAAAATGTTCAAAATTTATGAAATTAGTGCACACTCACTGTAGGACCCCTGCATACACACATACATACACTTTTAAAAAAAGTTTATTTTGCTCATCTGAGGTATACTTTACAGTGTAGAGCTATGATATTTTTGCATATTTTCCAACTTTGGATAAAATCATTACAATACATTGCATGCTGCTTCACCGCTCACTTCATCCGAAAGTTTGCACGTTTTATTTTGTGTGTGTTCTCATCTGTGGACGTCACATGGCAAAACGTAGGTTGCCAGGGTCGTGGCCAACATAGGATGGAATTCACCACTGCAGCCGTATCTGTCTCAGGGACAGGAGAGTCAGCTCTTAGTCACCACGCGGTGGCCATCACGAGTCTCAATCACATCAGATCCAGGCGCTGCTTTGCTTTCGCTGTTCAAGTGAAGTTGTGAAGTGGCTGGGTTTGTGTGGGGTAGTCAGCAAGGCTGGTTCCACATGTGGAAGCAGGAGGAAGACACACTCCACACACACAGAGGCACGTCACAGGAGCCCATGCATGACAGGTTTGCAGAGACCCAGGCTACAGCCACCTCCTCCTTGTTCTGAGTGATTTCTCTGTAACCAGTGACACACCCACGTTTCCATCCTCAGAGTCAACTGCTCCATGCATGCTCCTCAGAAATCAAGAAATAAAAATGTATTCCTCTGCCAGACCCGCCCACACCTCCTGCTCAATCTTTACACCACACACTTATCTTACTATAAAAATCTCAGAGTCTCTTGTGCCTCCAGCCATTGCGCTATAGCCATTTTCTGATTTTTCTCTGCTGCCACAGTACATTTTTCACTAGTCAGTAACTTAGGAAACCCAATGTCATTTAGGGTGACGGTCATAACACTTATAAACTTGACCTGCGGGGAGAAGAAACTGATGGAAGCCAGAAGATCCCAGCAGAGCCCAACTCGAGTTTCTCTCTTGTGGCTAGAAGCTGGAGGCAAGGACTGGCACAACAGGAGGGAATAAAGAGGCACAGCCCAGAAGACCCAGAGTTCACTGGGGCACCGCGGATGGGACCCTACCACCTGCAGGCCTTCTTGTTACAGGTACTTACTTAAATAATGCAGTGGGTGAGCGCTTAAAGAGAAAAATTGCCCTCAGGTAGTTTTAAGGAATGGAAAGAGGTCAAGAAAAAGACCAGTACCTAATTCTTCTGCAGGCCAGTCGGAATGGGGGACGACTGGCCTTCTGCTCTAAAGGAATCCCTCCCAGGTCCCCACAAGCTCCTGTCAGTCACAGGCTTGTGGTGTGGGACAAATTTCAGTTTCCACTTCCTGTGATTATTCTATCTCAACACACTCTTCTTTTTTGATGAGTATGCACTGGTTAGCTATGTTAAGATTTTCAGGGTAAATGCAACACTCACGTTAGCAAAAATCTTAAATGGCACCCATTAGGAGTTACATCTAAGGATGAGTGCACATACACTCTTTAGAAACATGGCTGAGCCTCCACTTCAGTGAGGTAGGCAATAACATGTGCTCAGTATACGGCTGCCACCTGGGCCACTCCTGTCTCCTAATCTCCTTTGGTTCATGCGTTGTTTGTGGGGAGGACAGTTGGTCTCAGGTGTGTTTTTTTGCTGGAGATTGAGCTAAATGAGTCAGTCGAAGTCAGGGCTTGCCCGCTGCTTCCCCTGGTTTCCCAGTGGCTGTCCATGCTGCTAAGATGGATGCCGGAAGGGTGCATCTGAGCGGAAGGTGTGCAGCATGCGGACCGGAGCTTAGGGCTCTGCAGTTGGGCTGAGAAGACGCAGAAGGGCCTGGAGTTAATCCTTCCGCTGCAGTACCGGCGTCCCGTCTGCAGCTCCCAGATCTCCTCTCCCCACTCCTCGGAGTTCCTCCTCTACCCATTTTCTTCACTTTCTCTATCACAGCAGTTACTTTCATCTCTCTGGGGGCTCTTTTTCTACAGCATATACACATCTTTTGCATGTTACTTTCCAACTGCTACAAAATCAGGCTTTAATGGGTGGAACAACAGAAAGACAAAGTGTGGGCCCTTGCCCCGTATGCTCTAGGGAGCATCCACCACATATAGGTCAGAGGATGTATTGATGGTACTAGATTGATCTCTGAAATCAGAGGAGACATTCTAATCCATAATTGTAATGAGCAGTTACATGGAAGTTAATTGTTGTGGTTTGGATCTGGAGTGTCCACCAAAAACTTCATGTACCTATGGATGCTGTATGGTGTTGAAAGTTGGGGACTGGCTGGAAGGGGTGGATTCTTGGGGCTTGACCTAGAGGGTGTGCTGGTTCCACCTTCCTCCCAGATTGGTCTCAGTTCTGCCATGCTACGGTGAGGACCTCTGTCTTCTGAAGTACTGGCTCTGGCTCTGATTTTAGCTGCACTCCCACCATGTGATTCCACTATTTTCCAGCTGTCCACCTATGAATGGACTGTGACTTTCTGAATCTGTAAGCTAAAATCTTTCCTCCTCTTTCCTTGTGCATGTCAGGTATTAAGTCGCAGTGACAGAGAAGTAATGAAGACAATCATCACAGCAAAATTTTTTAAAAAATCACTGATTATGTAAGAATGATTAAAATGAAAAAAAAAAAACCCCAACCACAGACATGCACACTCAAAGGTAAATGTTTTTAATTGACATCCAGATTTCAATAATTTAAAATTTCTAATGATATCTTTTCAGAATTGCACGCTACCAATAGTTCAAATGATCTCTTTTCATTCTTTATCTGTAATCTGCGCTACACACTCTTGTAGCACCGAGAAGAAAACAGTTTGTCACTTTCTGCAGTGACACAGGCACCGGATGTACATAAATATGTTGGCCACGCTTTTCTTAAATCATGGTTTCTACGTAAGGCTTTGGCTTTGTAAGTATAGGAGAGGGCATCGAGAAGGCAGGAGGTGGGTCTCATTATAGAGAGAAAGTCTGAGTACATTTGGATTCACCCAGTTGCTCTGGGTGGCTAAGCCAGTAACCGCATGTCTGATGTGCCTTACAACAGCCAAGTTTGAGCACTGGGAATAGGAACCTGGTGAGGGCCTCAGGCCATTCCAACCTCTTCCAGTGGACTAGAAAGTCCAGGGAACTCTGGCAAATGGAAGAGGGGGACAAGAACACAGGTTTCAGGCCTTGGCTCATCAATATTTGGTGTTCATTTATCCCCATAAAGAGACTCATTTTCTGGTCATCTGAATAAACGTACATGCTATGCACCACGAGCATTTTCAGCCTGAGGTATATAAAAATAAATTCAGTTTTATGTTTAAGTTTGTCTGAACACTTTTTTGGCCTAGGCTGCAATGCTAATGAAGACTGTCACCAAACTAAAAAGTAGTGTACTTACTTTGAGGTGTGGGGGTAAATGTGCAAGCAACACATCACGAACTGTCATTTATCCAGAGCTTACAGAATCACCTAGTTTCAAATCCACAAATTCTATCTGTTAATACTTGGTGTAGTTTAAAAGACACTGCCTAAGACAGCAATAAGGGAGTGAAATGGTGTGGTTCTAACAGATCAGTCTGGAAGAATTTCTTTTTTCAGGTAAAAGATAAAAGAAATCAAACACTAGAAAAGATACTTGGGAGGAACCTATGGTGTCAGAAACATATGGATGCACTCACTAGACTCCAAGAGTAACCCTAATGTCTGGTTCAAAATTAAAAATAATATCCTAAGATATGGAATGATTACTATGGGATGCACCATGTTAACTTTCCAACTACATGTCAGAGACCTTATTACTTGTACAGCACATGATTTTTCCTCATCACAAACGTGAGGCTTGTTATATGTAGTTCCCTACATTATCTAATCTCTAATTTTTTTGTGATGCTGTTTATCAAGTGCAAGGCCTTAGGTGCGGTAGGTGAGTGTGCCACCGAGCTACCTCCTCAGCTCCCACCATCTTTGAAACTCGTGGGCCTCCCAGGAAGGAGTTTAGGTTCTTTCCAACTCAAATGAATTGTTCCCGTTGAGTGATAAAAGACATTGGCTAATAAGGCAAAGCCAGGGCACATGGACGGATGCCATTGTCTGCTAGATTTTGATGGCCATGGTCCAGAGAAGCGGATGGTCGGTTTCCACAGTCACAACACCAGACCCGTCGTAGGTATTAGAAGTGCTGATCAGTGTTCCGAAACAAAGCACGTCATTTGCTGGAAGAAGAAGAAAAGATCAGTGAGATGCAGCTTTCCTGCAGTTTACACCGAGTTGCCAAAAGGTAGCATTTTGGAAGAAGATCCCTAAAAATGTATAGTACAGAAAATAAGTGGTGTAGGGCTTTAAAAACTGAAAATTTCTTCAGTCTGCTACAACTATTCTCTCTGGAACTGCTCACAGGCTATTTACCACCTGGGAATATATATCTTTTTTTTTGTACTATTGAATAGATGCGAAACCAAAATCTTTATCTGTAATGTGCCACTCGCTTCCTTGCCTGCCTGGGTACAGTATGTTAAAAGTTTTTTCCTATTAAGAATTGATATTTTGTAGAAGTCATTAAATCCTATAAAGATATATTTTAACTTCAAGTATAAATGAAAGAAGATAGCTAATTACCTAAAAAAGGCATGACAATTTGGTCATTTTTTGCTCAGAGATAAAATTCAAATGAATATGGTGTATATTCTAAAAAACTACTAGAAACTCAAAGATCAGAGTTTCAAATACGTGAGATAAACTCAGATTTTTAGTGAAAGCGAGGAGGGAAATAATTCTTTAAATTCCTTAATTATAAAAGCAAAACGTTTAAGAGTTACATAACGAGAGCCTATGGATTCACACATTTCATAAATACACACATGTATTATTTTTCCTAACAAGTCAGGGCCTGAGCACAGAGCTGCACGTTCACCTTCTCTTTCAATATACAGATGCAGTTCATGTGATCAACATGACTCTAGATTCTTGCCTGTCCCGTGAACATCCCTTAATAACCAATGTTAACTTATTTGATAAAAATTGATGAGGAAAAGAAATAAATGTCATGAGGCCAAAACTGTCAGAGTCAGAAGAGGCGCCATTTACTTCTAACAGAAGCTAGCATGAAGTTCCACCGCTTGGGGAGAATGTGTCCGTCCGCTAGAACGCTCCCTGGCCACTAGAGGGAGCCCGCTATCTTTCTGATGAAATCTTGGAAAGACCATTTTAAAATGCAGAAGTAGCATTACAGAATACTGTGCACCCAGAATTAGTAGTTTACATGGAATATGCATTCAAAAAATCTTAATAGTCTGCAGTAGTCTTTAATAGTGGTAGCATGGAGGTTTCTTTATTCCCCCATTTCATTGATATGTATAAGTGCAAAATGTAAGGTTTACATTTATCTTGAGCATTTTGTGCACATACGTATCTAGTCAAGGTAACAGGACCTTCCCCGCTCTCCTTTCAATCCACCCCTCCCCCATCCCTGAACACCCATTTCCCTTTATTTGTCACTTTAAGTTCTGTGAGATAATTGTGATCTGAGTTTCTCATATCAGAGAGACCATTCGATGTTTCACCTTCTGCTTCTGACTCACTTCACTAAGCGTGATGTTCTCAAGCTTCTTCCATTTGCCTGCAAAAGCCTCCAGGCTGTTGGACTTTATAGATGCACAGTATTCCATTGTGTATAAATGCCACAGTTTGTGTATCCATTGGTCTGTTGATGGGTATTTTGGTGACTTCCATATTTTAGCTATTGTTAGTTGTGCTGCTATGAACATGGGTGTACATATGTCTCTGTTATGCATTGTTTTGACCTCTTTTGGAAATATTCCCAGGAAGGGTGTTGCTGGATCAAAGGGGATATTTATTTCCAGTCTTTTGAGAGATCTCCACACTGCTTTCCAGAGTGGTTGTACAAATTTACATTCCCACCAGCAGTGCAGGAGGGTTCCTTTCTCCCCACAGCCCTGCCAGCACTAATTACTATTTGACTTGTTGATATAGGCCTTTCTCTTCTGGAGTGAGACAGTATCTTAGGGTTGTTTTGATTTGCATTTCTCTTATGGCTAGGGATGTTGAACATCTTTTCATGTATCTATTGGCCATTTGAACTTCTTCGTGAGTGAATTTCCTCTTCATTTCATTTGCCCACTTTTCAATAGGATCCTTTATTTTGGTAGGCTTTTCTTCAGCTCCCTGTATATCCTAGTTATGAGCTTCCCATCTGAGATGTTGGTGGTGAATATTTTTTCCCAGTCTGTTGGTTCTCTTTTTACAATGTTGATAGTTTCCTTTACTGTGCAGAAACTTTTTGACAAGATCCCATTTCTTAATAATGGGGATAATTTCTTTTGCTCTTGGTGTCTTGTCAAGGAAGTCTTTGCCTACCCCGTATGTCTTTTAGATATTTGCCTACTTTGTCTTCTAGAAGGTTCAGTGTTTCACTTTTAATGTCTAGGTCTTTGATCCACTTTGATTTGATTTTGGTGCATGGTGATGGGTGTGTGACTAGATTCATTCTTCTGCATGTGGATGTTTTCCCAGCACCATTTGTTGAACAGGCTGTCCTTTTTCCATTGTATGCATTTAGCCCCTTTGTAAAAGATTAAGTAATTTAGGGTATTTGGGTTTGTCTCTGCGTCTTCAATTCTGTTCCACTTGTCCATCTGTCTGTTTTTGTGCCAGTAGCAAATTGTTTTTACAACTACTGCTTTATAGTACTGCCTGATGTCTGGTATTGTAATACCTCCTGCCTTGGTCTTGTTGCTCAGGATTGCTTTGGCTATTCTTGGTCTCTTTTGGTTCCATATGAATTTAAGAATTGTTGTTTCAAGTTCTTTGAAGAAATCTGTAGGTATTTTGATAGGAATTACATTGAATCTATTTATCAGTTTCAGCAGTATAGTCCTTTTGACTATATATTTTTTGGCTATCCAAGAACAGGGGATGCCTTTCCATTTTCTAATGTCTACTATAACTTCTTTCTTCAATGTAATGTAGTTTTCTTTATATAAGTCATTCACTTCCTTGGTTAGGTATACTCCTAGGTATTTAATTTTTTGATGGGCTAGTGAGAATGGAATTGCTTTTCTGAGTTCTTGCTCAATAAGTTCATTGTTAGTGTAGAGAAAAGTTATTGATTTTTTAGTGCTAATTTTGTAGCCTGTGACTTGGATAAATTTTTTTATTATTTCCAAGAGTTTCGTAGTGGAGTTTTTAGGATCTTCCATGTAGATAATCATATCATCTGCAAATAAGGATAGTTTGACCTCCTCCTTTCCAGTGCAGATTCCCTTTATTTCATTTTCTTGTCTGACTGCTATGGCGCGTGTTTCAAGGGTGATGTTAAATAACAGTGGTGAATGTGGACAGCCTTGCCTTGTTCCTGCTTCGAGAGGGAACGATTTCAATTTTGAGACAGGGTCTGACTCTTTGGCCAAGGCTGGCCTTGGACTCAGGGCAATCCTATAATCCTGAGATTATAGGTATGCACCACCATGCTCTGCTTATGTAGTACTGGGGTTCAAACTTGGGCACTTAGCACTGATGTAGCATTTGCTAGTCAAAGTCTGAGCCATTCCCCCAGCACAGTAGCAGGGAGTTTTAAAGTAGAACAATACAGGAATACAGAGTGAACCTGAGGTCAACATTAACATGGGACTCAATGTAAGAAGCTCCACCTGCTAAGAAACCTGGGATTTTGTGGTGACATACACACCAACATTTCGGATCTAGACACTATTGCATAGTTATTGGGCTAGAGTGGTGGCCTTGGCAGGATTGACAACAAGGTCCATGTGGCCTCTCTTTGAGAGATAAAAGCTTCACCCTCCCGAAAACTATCCAGAAAGTGGCTTTTTGAGACTGAGACATGCCCCAGGCCTGGAGGTTCATAATTGTCCCAATAACCAAGAAGGAAGGAGGTGAGGAGAAGTTCTCACATTTTACACTATTTGATCAACCATGAAGACAACAGCAGGGACTTCAGTAGATCTGCCAGCTCTGCTGTGGAAGCTCCACAGGGAAGAACCATGCACAGGCATAACTCTCCTGTACTTAATATCATGTGTTTAAGGTTCCAGAAACTAATTACATTAAATTCCAGTTTTTACTTGGACTTAAATTGTAACAGCACAAAATTGTTTCTATGCCATATAGCTGACTATAAATTCCTTATTCCTTTTCAATTTTTTCAAGACAAACTATCAGATTCCAGACTATCAGAGGTTAGATGCCCAAGTTATATATATGTTGGTTTCTCTAAGACACTACAGCATATAAACTCTTAAATAGGAAAATAAGTAAACTGGCTGAAGTAAGGCATTAACAGGACGCATCCTCCAAACCCAGTAAACACTTCCTTCATTTAAACAAATATGTAAGCAAAGTTAGCTATAAAACACAGGTATTAATCATAGCTAGATATTGTGCTTTTATTTTTGAAATACTTAAAGTGCTACCAAGATTGATTATTATACATTTGTAACTAATTAGTGGTAATATGTTTGATGATATCTAGGATAATAGCAAGAAAATAAACATGGAAAACAAAGATGAGTGAGCTGAAACACACAATGATAAATTTCAAATTACCAAGTCATTACAATTATTTTGGAATATATTTTATTCAAGACAAAAAATGAGATTTCTTGATAAAAAATCATAATTAACCTTAGAAGAAAAAAATTCTTTTTGTAGAATGTACCTAGCATTACGACCTAACTCTTTTTACTCTCTTGAAATGAAGCACAGGCTGAGAATTCTTATCTGAAATGCTTGGGACCATAAATGTTTCAATTTCATATTTTGGATTATTTGCATAATTAAATAATTTGAGGATAAAACACAATCCTAAACACAAAACATTTCTGTCATACGTACCATATGAATAGTAAGATTGAGAATAATTTTAATAAGATTAAATTTTAGCATGATTTTAATTTTGACCATGATACGGAATTTTCTCATGGCATCATGCTGATCATGCAAAAAAGTTTTGAGTTTTAAAATTTTTGTATTAGAGATACTTACCCAATACTTATGAAAAACTGGCAGAGAGAGTCTTGTGCTCAAACTAATGACTTCAAAATTCCTTCATTTTCAACTAGAGGACTTGTCCAACATGTTGGTTATCTGAACTATAGAAAGGTTGGATTGGGGTTCTCTCTCTCTCTCTCTCTCTCTCTCTCTCTCTCTCTCTCTCTCTCTCTCTCTCTCGTGCGCGCACGCACAAAGTGAAGCTAACCATAATTTGCTCTACGGCGGTCATTCAGAGCAAATCTTATTTTTTGCACACAAAGAGTAAGAGCTATAGTTGTGCAGTAAGTGCAGGATTATTAACAACTATATGAGTGTGTAGCAGACGCAACCTAATATTGCTAGCCCTGTTGAGATATGACGGTGATGGCTCCTATTTGTTTGAAGCTATTGTCAACACTTGTGTTAAGGACAGGTTTCTTTGTGCTTGTGAGAATTAGACACTGGCCTGTGAGGACTGGTTCAGTTCCTGTTACAGTTAAGAGGAGACACATCAGGGGACACAGAGAGTCTAAATTTGGTTTTTGATATTTTATAGAAATAGCAGAATTTAAAAATACAAGAAGCACTAATGCAGAGTCTACAGTTTCCATATATCAGCTGTGACTTTCCCACAGGTGGACATGCAAATGAGACACGCGGGCACGGATACTCTGTTTCTCATGACGTTCCAACAGCTTTTCTCCAAAGCTAGGGACACTAAAACCTACAACGCTGAAGCTGGCAAACTGAGGGAATTCATTCTCCACCTCTTCCATGTCAGGTGGGTCAGTCAAGCCATTTGTGCCCCGGTGTCCCGCTTGTCTCACTTGTAAGCAGGCTGTGGCTGTCCTGAGCTGGTGCGCAGGAGGGGAAGGAGGTCTCTGGGGCCTCCGCCGGGGGAAAGCCAGAGTGGGAAGGATTCTTTGTTTTTGCACCTGCGTAACTGCTCTGCTCAGCTGTCTTTCAGGGATGGGATCCTTCTGTCAAACCAGTACAAGCTGGGGTGGAGGAAAAGCAGTAAAAGAGGTTTGCTTTGCAAGTGTACGACCCTGAGTTTGATTCCCCAGCACCGCATAAAGCTGGGCGAGGTGATGCACACCTGTAATCCCAGCACTCAGGAAGCCGAGGCAGGCCGATTGTTCTGAGTTCACGGCCAGCCTTGGCTGCACCAGTGAGTTCAGGACCACCCTGGGCTACAGAGTGAGACCCTGTCTCAAAAAAGAAAAAACAATAGAAACCCTGTGATGATGAGGATAATAAGCTACGTCCCAGGTTTGAACTCTGGCTCTACCATTCATGGATTCTCTCAACTCACTTATTTTAAACTCTGGTCTCAGTTTTCTGATCATTTCTCATTTTCTTAACATTTTTGTAATATGTTTATCTTAACACCTACTTCACAGAGAAGCGAATGATTATATGGTCAAAAATTTTACACACTTAAATAATCCCTTGAGAAAATTTCACCTTGTTTTCTCTGGATATCCTGATGATAAAATAGATCTGGTTTATTTTAAGATGAAAATTAAGATGTCAAGATTTAAACAGTTTGCAAATGCCTTACTTGTAGTGTTGAGTTTACAGCCATCTCAGAGGTAGAGCTCTGCTCTGCCAGCTTTTGTGCAGTACTTGAAATTGTTCCAAGTCCCACACTGGCCCATGCACATGTAGGCACCCATTTGTTTTAGAGCTAACTTGGTTTACATATGTGTAGTGTCCACATCTGTGGATCCAACCAGCCACAGTTGAAAATAATCAGAAAATAATTGTGTCTTCAGTGAACAACTACAGACATTTGTCTTATCGTGATTCCCTAAAGAGCTACACGGTAAATCCCTTCATCAGCACACTGGCACTGTCCAAGGACAGACAGCCTTTACTGACTGAGGCAAGAGGGCCTGGAAATGAACCTGCATTATCTACCAGAACTTCTCATTCCTGTGAAAGCACAACAGCAAGAATTCCATGCATGTCTGTTCACAGCCTTAGTGGCACTTGCCTTGAGGACTTTATCTCCCTGCACCTGTTCTGGTGGAGGTCCTTGCCCAGGTCAGCTGTCCTCATCGCTCCTTCCTGAATGAAATCCTCTCTTGAATGAACGAACACTCAGAGAAGGGCTGTGGTGATTCTATCTGAAGGTGACCCAGAAGCCGCTCATTCTCCCTGCCTAGGCTTGGGCTGGGAGGAACTGGAAGACTTCTGATATTCAGTTCTACCCGAAACTGTCTGTGTCTCAGCTTGGTTGGTTGTCCAAAAAACAATTTCACGAGGAAAGTGCTACTTGGAGAAATAACAGCTAACTGTGGCTTAGAAATTGTCTCCCAGGATTAGCACTTTCAAATCTTTCCTAAAACAAACAAAATGTTATTATTTTCCTTTGTTAAAATGAATTCCCTAATGTGTTATGTCATTAGCATGTTCTACTCAAAACAGGCCCCCTGTTGCTGCTAAAGAGCCAAGTGGAGCTCCTTTTAGCAAAAGGAAGTTTTGTTTCTTGGTTCATGAGATGAAAAAAAAAAAAAAAAAAAAAAAGACCTAATCTAGAAAACGCAACCTGTTTGTACTGATTATTAGTGCTAAAATGAATGAACTGGTTGAATAATTTCAGTGTGGAAAGCCAGTCTCAGCTTCAAGTGTGTGTGGGGTGGAGTGGGGAACAGCCTCTCCCAGGTGGCTCTGAGCCCAGTCTCCCTTAGTCTCGCTTGGACTCCTGGGGCTCTGCCTTGTTCCCACAGGGGCCCTTCAGGGAGCGTGAGCTTTGCAGCCTGCATGTGGCGGATCCCAGCTGTGATCCCAGTGTGCTGCTGCCTGGCTGCAGAACAGGGCAGGCATTCTGGTCAGCTGGGCCTCCGTGCCATCCCTGACCACAGAGTGGAATTTCCGCTGTAATATTCTCTGCCTCTCGTTCAAAGTTCCTCAGGTGACCTCACTCCTCACTTGTGAAATGACAATAATATTTGCCTCCAGTTGTTTCTAATACAGCCGCTGTGAAGATGAGTAAGTTAGTAGCCGCAACGGGCTTTAAATTCTCCACAAAAGCACTAAAGATCCGTGGTCTTATTATTGTCACTTCATCTGCGCCGAGGAAACTTTAAAGTGGCATTTGCTTCGATCCTTCAGGTGTCAACAGGTTATTATATCAAGCAAATGGAAATGGCAATGGAAAGCGAGGAAAGGAGGAGGGGCACGGTGGCACAGTCTCAACCGCAGGTGACATTTACCCAAAATAAGCTGGGAATGAATTCCCTGTGCTATTAGAACTTTGCAGTCAAATCAGGTAACCCCAGACAGACAGGGAAATGGAAACTGTAAACAGAATGCTCATGGAAAGGGGTAAGTGTCTTCTGGGGAATGAGGACTGACAAAAGATTTTTATAGGACGTAGCGTCTTCCCCTAGATCAGAAAAGTGCAATGAAAGCGAGGGAAACGTGGACGGCTCCCTCTCCTCAGCTCCCTAACAAAACTGCTTTGGAGGAAACTGGTCATTTGTTTAAGCTTTGATTAAGTCAGTCTCTTTGCCTGGTTATAAGCCTGGCTTATGCCTGCCTTGTGCATATGGCGGCTTGTAGAAGACACTTGATGACGTTATTTTTAACTGGACTGGTTTCCACCGGCTACGCTATGTGATGGGCAGGATTTGGATTAAGTTGTCACGTTGGGTACAGATGAAAGTAGCGAAGGTCTGGATACCACAAAGGTCAGTGACACATTTTGTGACACTGGGAGAAATAAGGATACCCATGGAGGTAGAGCGAAGAGGCTCTAAGAGGGGCGGAGGCCTGGTAAATCTACTGCACAAGCTACCACTGCTGCTCTTGGATGCCACATCATGCATGAGTATTTTTCTAACGTAATTAAAAATAGATTTTCCCCATTTTATTGATACATATTAGTGCAAAATTTAAGGTTTACAATGAAGTTGAGGATTCTGTGCACATACGTATCTTGTCAAGCAGCTTTCGGGGGCAAGCTGATCTTAGGTAATGCCTGCTATTTCAGTTTGATGGAGTCCGATGCATCATTAGAGGCGAGGGCTGTGCAGCAACACAGGAAAAAACTGTGGCACGAGGATGTGTAAAGGAAACGATTCACAGTTCAAACTACACGTCTGATCAACTGGTGAATATGTTCATGCACATATATTTACAATTTCCCATAGTTTAAAACAATAAATGAAAAAATAAAATACCATGGATTTTCATACAAACAATGGCAAAAGAAACATATATATCTCTTTAGGTGAAAAAGCATAACTTCTTTGGACAAAGCTTCCCCAGTTGAATAAGAAGTCCTCATATATTATTAGGTTACAACAAGATGCTTCAAAAACAATCTCTCTTCTGTACACACAGTCCTCTCCCGGCCTCCCCCAAATGAAACTCTCAAGAATACAACTTCTCATTTCTACCACTAGGAAGATCTAGAAAAAACACTACATATGTTTAGAAATCTCAAGAGTTAAGTTTAACATGAGAAACTGCTTCTGTATTTACGACTGAGGAGGAGAGCTAGTGATATTAATCAGTCACCGAGTATACAAAGAAACTTCTGAAATTCAGAATGATCAGCTGTGTAAGCTGGCCTGAGATCCTAGCTCGATCTCAATCCTTTCAAGCTGACCAGCTGCTCTTCTGAGGTTGACCCCTTGCTGAAGAAATGCCTACTTTTCTCAGGCCCGTGTCCTGCAGTGGCCACCCACTGCTATCCATGGCTTCACTAGCCATAGTGCTTTGGGTTCCCTAATTGTCAACTCCATGTCCTGCTAGACTAGAGCTCCCGCCCCGTCCTCTGGTCCTCTGACGCTGCCCATCCCCAGCAGGGGCATTAGTGTGACTTTAATGGGAACTCATTGTTCAGATAGCTTGTCTGAAACTCTGGGAGATGCTGCAAAGTGCAATTCCAGTCAGTTGTCATAGTGGCTTTTCCTTGTCTGGGTGAAGTAAACAGCACCAAGATAGCAAGTGGATATTTATTAAATTACAATCACGTCTTTAGAACAGAATTTGATTTTGTGGGGATCTGCTCACTGTCTTAGAAAAGCAGTGGCTAATTTAAGTTCACATTTTAATACTAAAAGAATCTGATTTGTTAAAGGTAATAAAGCAGTGTGTTAGACTTTGTCCATAATCCTAGAGTTATATATGCTTGCTCCTAATACAGTTATGACTTATTTTTAATTTTCCCTTAGTGATATACAATGATGATATTTTATATTAGGAATAGCTGGTATTTATAGATGAATATTCCAATGAATCTGAAATTCTTCACCATTCTTAAAAACAAGCTACTTTAACTCACAGTTAACATATTTTCCCTCCTGCTTTAGTTCTAATAATTCATTTTAAAATATTCATACCATAGACTTTTCTATTGCCAGTTCATTTGCTTGCATTAACTATTTGCATACAATGTTGTAAATTATATTAACCCACTATCAAAGTTATAACTTTCTTTTGGTATTTTAGTGTATTATGGAGTAGAAGCATGTGTGATGCTATTTTCTACGTCAAGCATTCAAATAACTATTTCTTCTAATTAGATTATAAGCTCTTTGAGGGCAGGAAACATGACTAGTTTTAACTTCTTTTACAATATAACTTCTCAATGTCTCTTACTGCAGTGCAGTCATGTAACCTACAGAAAGGGAAGCTGCTCCCAACTTTCCCCAGTCAGAAGGGCGGGGCTTTGCTCCATCCAAACCAAATTGGTCTTCAGCATCTGCCTGAGTCTTCAGGGCTTCATAGAATGCAGTGCATCTGCCACGGGTGTAATATCAACCACTTTATTTCTAGATGGAGAAACCAACTCAAAATTTCTATCATCTCAGGGCACATAACTCCGGAACACAAGTCTCATGGCTTGGAGGTCCATATTCTTTCTGATACATTGGCTTGGACGCTAACACACTGAAAGGATCTCTGGAGCCATTCTCGATCAGCTGATCAAAGTTGAAAGTTTTAAACATATGTTTAATATTCAGTTGCTTCAGACTATAGCTATGTCACTTAAATATTTCTAATTAGTAATTCTCATAGTCAATGTTACAGGCTTTGTGTCAGGAACAAAACTGACTCAAAGATTTCTCATTCCTGATTTATGTGTAACTTGTAGGCCATGGAACACAAACATCAAATGAAACTGAGGCACTTTAATAGATTTTCTTATTTGGAAAAAGTACGATGTCTATTTAAAACAGTATAGAATTATTTCTCTTGCTAAGGAAGAGGGGAAGGGCAAATGGTCAACTAATTTAAAGTTCTAGTCAATTTGAGGAAAACAATCTTTACTAAAATTTAATTTTTGAAAATTTCTTAAGTTCGTAAACATCTTTTCTATGGTCTCAATAGCTAAACTACCCCATATATTTTTCCCAAATGTCTTAACTGATGCGTGTAAGATGCCTGGTTCCTTGTGCTCCTCTGGTGCCTGTAGTGTCTAGTACCCAACATCCGTGGTACCTATTTTCGGAAGGGGGACTGAGGGGGCCCTTACTTTGGGTTCTGTTGATGACCAAGGCCTAGGCTGTTCATTTTGGTCCAATCAATACAGGGAATCCTGTTCTCTGTCTTGATGGTTAGTAAATATCCCTGAAGTGTGAAACATATGTAGAAGTGTGAATGTTCACCGAGGTGCCTTTTGAGCTTTGTTTCTTCTGAGTGTTGGTGGGTCCCTCACTCCAGTCACGATGGACACAGTGCGATGTCTCTTTTGCCTCCATACTTCCTTGGGGGCAGCTGTGGGCACGCCTCTATTTGGGCACTTGAAGGCATCTGATGGAGGTCCTGGAGCAGCTGCCTCGGATCTTGGCCTTGGAGCAGTTTCAGTTACAAGGAGTGGGCATGAGTCTCCTAAGCCTTATTCTATTAGTGCTGGAGTACCCCAGTTTTGACTCATTGCTGGGCATGGCGGTACCATCTGTCTCTGCTCCTGTGACTCACGGGCATCTCCTATGCAGTATGCAGTGCAGACCTGCGATTGCGACTGAGGTACTATAGGTATTTTTTTCTGTAATCATTCACATAACTGACAAGTTTTTGGTCCTTATTACATACAGGTCTTTTATTCTTCAAAGTATTCAAAGTTATAAGTCAGGCTCTTATAACATGCCATGCAAGGATCATTTTATGTTTCTGGATTCATTAATGCAGCTTACAAAAATAACACTTTTATAGTCACAAAAAATGTAAAATCAAAGATGAATTTATCTTTCCTCTTATATTTTTAAAGGATTATATATTAATCCTATTGAATCTTATTAGAATCCTTCAGACTTGATGATGTAAACTAATGATCTTTAAAATGCAGACCTTTAATGCACCAGATAATTAGTATACTGGTATACTCTGGAGTCAAAGATGACAAATTTTTAACTGTGTGGTTGACTGCATGTAGTTAAATAATTTAGCCTTTAAACATGGTACTCGTGAAAAAATACAAGACTCGCTGTAGTAGTGGTGTATGTTACTGATTTCGAAACTTCTCGTAGCTTCTATTTTGATTTTTCCACAAGCCCAGTGCACAAAAGGATTTACTGAGCCTAAAAATATTTAAGATGTCATTGTAAACTACAGCACAACCACCACCATGAGTAACTTCTCACCCATACTCCTCCAATTCAGCTAGCTACCTTACAGCATTTGAGGCTGAAGACATACTAACTAAAATGGAAAAAATTGCACCTTAAAGTCCTGCATCTTTTAAAAATACTATAGAAACATTTTATGGGGTGCATTTAATTGCCATTTTCATATTTTTAAAGTCTCTCTATTCCCTGGAGATTTTCTAGCAATTTGCAGAAATGATTAAAAAGACCACATTCTATAACCCATAAAGACATTTATATTTTTCATTTTATGTGTATAAATCTTAAGGGTAAATGGGGAGTTGCATGTACAGTTGGGAAAGGTACTTAAATTATAATTGTGTTTATCTCTTTAAATGCAAAATTTACTGTGGAAATTATGACACTATGATGTCTAATATTCTGGCTTCTTCAAATATTCATGTTTTTAACAAAGGAAGAAATATTGGAGTAAGTGGGCTCTTGTATGCAGTGCCAAAGGTCCTCTCTTAATCCTTATACAGTCAATTTGTGTGGCAGCAGACTGGCCATGCTTCACGGATCCAGACCCCAACACTATCCCAAATGGTGGCAGGGCTGTTAGGCAGAATTAAGGGTTGTGTATGTAAATTTGGGGTGTTGGTGTCACTGGCAAAGATTATTATTAAAAGTAACTCTATTTTATTTTTATTATTTTTTTACTGTCTGCTTTATTTTAAGCATATGATTCTATCTCCATCTGTTATTTTTTCTTATTGAATGTCCTTTTCATAAATGCCCAATTAACTGATTCTTTACTTTGCCTTTAAAGCCTAATATAGTAGAATATATCTTGGTACATTAATCTAAGGTAATAAGTACATATGATGCTCTTCAACTATGTAGTTTCATACATACATATTTTGTACACACATAAATATAATACATAAAGCACATATGTATATATACAAACTCTTTGTGGGAAGCTTTCTTAGGTTAATAGTTTTTCTGTTCTCTCAGTTTGGTTTTCTTTGGAGCTTCCTGTTCTTACACTGGACTGTCTTTCTCTTCAATATTTGCCACTAATCTGCAAATCCTTTTTAATCTTTTTTATTCTTTCTTGTTTGTTCTGTTTCTTTTAATTATTTTGTTATGCTTATTTGCTTGTGTGTTAATTTTCTTTACTGAAATTATTTTTGCTTCTAATATTTCCTGGTGTCTATGATCTTGTATATGAGATTTTCTGATTTTATTGCTTTTAGACATGCTATGTAATTTTCTCAAAATTTTACCTAGAATTTTAGCGTTATTTCCCCAATTTTATTGATATGTATAAGTGCAAAATTTAAGGTTAACAATGAAGGTTAGCATTTTGTGCACCTACATATCTCATCAAGGTGACAAGGACTTTCCCTCCCTACCCACCCTGTTCCACTTTGTTTTTCACTTTAAGTTCATGAGATAGTTGTGATCTGGATCTCTCATATCAGAGAGACCATTCAATGTTTTACCTTCTGCTTCTGACTCACTTCACTAAGCATGATGTTCTCAAGCTTCTTCCATTTGCCTGCAAAAGTGTCCATGCTGTTGGACTTTATAGATGCACAGTATTCCATTGTGTATAAATACCACAGTTTGTGTATACATTGGTCTGCTGATGGGTATTTTGGTGACTTCCATATTTTAGCTATTGTTAGCTGTGCTGCAATGAACATGGGTATACATATATCTCTATTATGTGTTGTTTTGGCCTCTTTTGGATATATTCCCAGGAGGGGGTGTCACTGGAATGAAGGGGATATTTATTTCTAGTCTTTTGAGAGATCTCCACACTGCTTTCCAGAGTGGTTGTACAAATTTACATTCCCACCATCAGTGTAGGAGGGTTCCTTTCTCCCCACAGCTTCGCCAGCACTGATTGCTATTTGACTTGTTGATAAAGGCCATTCTCTCCGGAGTGAGATGGTATCTTAGCATTGTTTTGATTTGATCTCTTATGGCTAGAGATGTTGAACATCTTTTCATGTGTCTATTGGCCATTTGTACTTGTTCCTGAGTGAACTGCCTCTTCATTTCACTTGCCCACTTTTCAATAGGATCCTTTATTTTTGTAGGCTTACTTTTCTTCAGCTCCCTCCCTGTATATCCTAGTTATGAGCTTTCTATCTGAGAAGTTGGTGGTGAATATTTTTTCCCAGTCTGCTGGTTCTCTGTTTACAATGTTGATAGTTTCCTTTGCTGTGCAGAAACTTTTTAATTTGACAAGATCCCATTTGTTAATAATGGGGATAATTTCTTTTGCTCTTGGTGACTTGTCAAGGAAGTCTTTGCCTACCCCTATGTCTTTTAGATATTTGCCTACTTTGTCTTCTAGGAGGTTCAGTGTTTCACTTTTAATGTCTAGGTCTTTGATCCACTTTGATTTGATTTTGGTGCATGGTGATAGGTGTGTGACTAGAGTCATTCTTCTGCATGTGGATGTCCAGTTTTCCCAGCACCATTTGTTGAACAGGCTGTCCTTTTTCCATTGTATGTATTTGGCCCCTTTGTTGAAGATTAAGTAACTGAGGGTATTTGGGTTTGTCTCTGCATCTTCAATTCTTTTCCACGGATCTGTCTGTGTTTGTGCCAGTAGCAAATTGTTTTTACAACTACTGCTTTATAGTACTGCCTGATGTCTGGTATTGTAATGCCTCCTGCCTTGGTCTTGTTGCTCAGGATTGCTTTGGCTATTCTTGGTCTCTTTTGGTTCCATATGAATTTAAGAATTGTTGTTTCAAGTTCTTTGAAGAAACTTGTAGGTATTTTTGATAGGTATGTTATTTTTATGCTGGGGCTGTTCTCAATTAGTACAGTTTGTCAACTGGAGAAACGTCATTATATCCAGGGAATCCCTAAGGGTTTCTCCATAATGGTTTACATTAAGTCAACCTTTTAATGATAAACATATTAAGTTTCTATAAAGTTTTCTATAAATTACTCTCTACTCAGAATCATGCAATCCTAAGCAGGTAGCAGACTTGCTTTGATCCTCTCATCTGTATACTTATGTATTGAATAAATAAGTGAATATCTAAATAAAGCAATCACTGTAACAAGTTACTGGTACCTACAACACAGTGTCTGAATTGAGCCTGATGTCTGCTCTGGGTCTAGGTCTCAGATGATTTACGTGTATAGCCTGTGACCGCTGGAGTAATTGTGCCAACTTGTAGAAATTGGGAAATGGCCAGGGGCAGAGTTTTCAGGTTTGTGTTACTGACTTGTTAGCCAGGAAATGAGGGAGAGGCACCCTCCCTGGGTGTGTGGGGTTCAACTGGCAGCTTGACCTAAGTACAGGAAGAAGAATCATCATCACAGCATCTGACTGGGAAGGCTCTGCCCTTGCCTGACTCTCCAGCTATCACTCACTCCTCTCTTCTCTGGGCTCCTGCCTCACTTGGCTTTTTCTCTGCAATGGAGTGAGCTCTCCAGCCTCTGTCCTGTACTTCCAGCACTGCCACTGCCCATGATCCAACTGTGTGAGACCTGAAACCATGAGCTAAATAAATCTTTCCTTCCCTAAACTGTGGATGTCAGAGATACTGTCCCAGCAATGGATAAGTAACTAAGACACAGCCAAAACATTCACCTGTACTCCTTTGGCATTTATTTTCCTTAAATTCCCTGGGCTAGGGCCTTTGACTGACTTCAAGCGATCCCTTCCCTAGGGGTCCACCTTTCTTTAACTGGCTATTACTGACCGAAACTTATCAGCCCCAGGTTTTCCAAAACTTCCTTAATGATGCTTCTAAGCTACCTTACGTGGGCGAGTCCAGGGAATGGAGGGAGGAGGAGAGGAACCAATGTACCCGTGGCTAGACTCTTGCTTTCCTTCCTCTGTGGTTTCACCTCTTTGCTAATGCCTTGAAATCATTAGCAACTTTTGATGGAAGCTTTGCTCGAGGCTTCAGGGACTGCACACTCACAGATGGAGCTCTGCAAAGTGCCACAGAGTTCTGGAGTCGCTGCTAGCTCTCACTTTGGCACGCGGATGCAGACGTCGCCACTCTCCTGAGCTGGCATCATCAAGGTGCTTCTCCCAGTCGGTGTAAACTGCACTTTCTACATGGCCCAGAGGCTTTACTGTGGGTGGAAACATCCCGTTAAATTCTCTCATCAGGCCATAAGGAAAGAGAAATTGATTGTGAGGAGAGAGACAAAGTACAGGTTTACTATATAATCAATCAATGGTGATACACCCCTGTTTCTCTTATCAGGTAAATGGCCCCTTAAATATTTTATAGGAACAGGAGTATTTTCCGGAATCATAAAAACAATCCCCAAAGTATGTCCTTCCTGACCTTTAGCATGCCCATGACTATATATTTGTAGGATTAAATTCTCCTTAAAATTGTCGAAGTCTAAACAGCTTCTATGAGTGAGTAAGAGCAGGTTTACAATAACTATGGAGACTTAGTTCTGTGGCATGATTACAGTTCGTGTCTGGCATTATTTGAAGTTTGCCACTCTAGATTCAGAAAAGAAGTTTGCAACACTACTGGTACAATGGCTACTTCTTAGATCAAGGAAAGAACACGGGATTAAATCAAGTTCAGTCCCAAGTAGCTGGGGAAGCTTAAGCAAGTTGCTTATTGTGTCTGGGCCTGAGATTTAACCGTGCAAAATAGGAAGTTTGTGACTTAAGTCTCCGTCCTCTCGTTCATTGGTGTAATTGGCCGGAAGCTCTACTTTCATAGCTATTTAAAGTAATATGGTGCAAATTTGTTCATGCTTTGTTTTGTTTCATTGGCTGTGTTAGGGATGTGGTGAAGGGCCCTGCTCTGGTTAAAACTTTGTTCTACCACTGAGTTCTGTCCCTAACCCCTAAGATGCAAGCTTTAGAACTCTGGCTTTGCTGTAAGCTTTCAGTTTCTATTTTAATTCCTTAAATGTTATTTCCATTTTAATTGCCTTATCTCCATTCACTATGCTCCTAGTCTCTTCTCACTGATACCATGTTCTTTTAAAAAATAATGAATGCTAACTTTCAACAATAATAATGATAATATATAGAAACTGAATATGCAAATGAACAACAGTGAAATAATATAAAAAAACTTGCCCAGGAAACCAACCCTTATCCACAGGTTTTTCAGGAAGTCAACCTACTATAAGACAGACTTGGAGGAAGTCAGAATGCACTTTTTATTAATGATCCAAGAAAGTAGCCAATATATACTCTAGCAGTTGGTCCCAAATGACCCAAGACTTGATTAATAACAGCTTTCCTGATTTGCTGCCATCTTCTAGCTTTAGGATCGAACTAACAGTGAGCGTGCCCTGTCTCCCTACTGACGCCCTTGCTACAGATGCAGCTTCTCTTTTTACCCTAACGCTGTGACAGAGCCACTGGGAAAGTGACTGAACACACAGCTTCTGTTTATTCTCTTTTGGCTGCTCTTCATTTATTTCCACTGTAGAAATAAAAAGAAATACAGAGAAAGCACTTGACTTCAACTAGATGCACAGGGGAGGAGGGGCGGTTTTCTATGTGGCCTTGTTAATTACTATGTTTGAGCTCTTGGCAGCTAATATTTAAAATTATGTATTAAAATATGCCATCTTCCCACATGAGTGGCACTTGTTTGCATTGAGTATATGAATTCATTCTGTCCTCTTGGAGGAAACAAGCCCAAGAAGTCCCTCAGCATTGCAGTAATAGTCATTCTAAGTACCTACAGCCTCTTCCCTTGAGTCCCCCGTCTGGTTCCAGCAGCCATCTTTCCTTTCCAGTGCTCCAGATCTCACCCCCAAAGCACTTCTCAGCTCTGGCCTCTCCTGTATGCGCAAACTCTTCTCCTCATGGCGTCCTAGGACAATTTGCATATGTTCAAGGCATCACCTTCAGTTCTTTCCTTTCTCCCTTATACCACGTCCCTCTCTGTCTTTAATCTCTTACTCTCATTTCAGGCCCGGTTATTGGGATTACTTGTCTACCCTCCATTTCCATTTGTTGTACAGCCTGCTGTAAGTTCCATCTCTGTCACTCCACTTAACTGTACTAAGACCACCAGTGGCTTCCTTTTCCCCAAATACGATGTGAATTGATTGCCTAATACTATGACTAAATATGCAGTAGAATCTTATTTTTGTGTATCTCTCAATTTTTAAAATAGCTCTGCAGTGTTGGGTTGTGCACTGGCTTTTAGCTTTTCCAGAATGTAACAATATAATCCTCACAATTACCTGGTAAAAAAGCATTATTTTTGGTGTGGAAATTGGTGCTCACAGAGAGTAAATCATTGTCTGTAGAAGACATATCTGTTCTTCCTCCTCAAGTTCATCAACGGCCTTTTCCCTTTGAGATAGCAATAGTACAGACAGGAAAATACCCTCAAGAATTCTTACCACATTTACTGGCGCATGAAGAAGGGCTCAATCTATGCTGGATATTATTATTTTCTACCACCTAACAGTACCTGGCATATAGAATATACTTAATAAGCACTGATTGATTAAATGTGTCAGAGAGGTCAAAATAATGACGATCAAATAATTATCTTTTCCAGAAGTTGTGGCCTGCTGCAGCTTTAACAGCAAGCAGGGCATTTTTCTTGAACCTGGAGTCCCCTGGAGGGATTTACCTGGTCACACTGACTTCAGGGAAGCATAAAAGCATCTTTATTTCTCCTTCTCCCCAACACTCACTCTTCCATTTCTCAAAAGAAAAAAAAATTATAGATAGTATTATTTGGTTCTGCTCTTTTTCACAAGAAATAAAAAAGTCACCTTTATTTCATCATGGCAAATAATAGTTTGCAGGTGTGAATTGAGGGGCAGAGCAGTGAAGTCTCTTTTTCACGTATTTGTGTGTATAAATATTGAAATTCATGGGATTTAAATTTGAAAATCTGCTACTCTATGAAAACAACATGTAATTACAGAGTTGAACATAGATATACTTACTGATTTACCACTCTGCCTTTCCTCTACTGAAATCAGTCTTTGCAGGATAGAGAGGTCAAAGACAGCTGGAGGAACAATAGGTCATTAGCACAAATTATAAGGAAAGAAGCTCCCTTTAAATTTCAGGAGCTGAGCTAAGGAAGAAAACTGAAGTATTATCCAAAACTGTAATAATAATATTCTATAACAGAGCTCCTCAAATATCCCCACTAAAATTAAAGCATTTGTATCTGTTGTTCTGCCTAAATACTGTTAAAGTAATAGAAAAGTCCCCCAAAGCTAGGTGCCAGTTTGACAAAAATGTCCCGCAAAAGCTTGCTTACCAAATGGTAGTTATCTTTCCTTGGTATAAGAGCAAACAGTTATGGCAGGACGCGTGGGCACTGTGCTGCTTTAGTGGCATTGCCCTTGAGCAAAGAAAATTGTATCGGCATCTGGGGTTGGGAAAGAGGGAGTGTAGAATGCACATACGCCACCAGATGTAGACTTAGTTGAGTTTCTCGTTTGGGATGCAATATAAGCAAAATATTTAGCAAGAAACCTGTAAACAACATAATGGAAAATTATGTTCAGGTTTGGAAAGGAAAGGGAGAGAATTACTCATAAATAATCAAGACCAAGTACCACAGATGGGTGCTGGATGCCAACAGGCGGTAGCGAGAATATTCTAGCATTCTCAGGAAAGCTACTGGGAATGTGCCTTATGAATTAGGCCCTCTGTCAACTGACAAGGAGCATATTTAAAAATACAAACAATAGAATACTTCATTTATTTCAGCAGACTAGTTACTAGTTATAGTCATAACTCTGAGGATGTGCTCACCACTAGAAATGCAAATGTTTCCTTTATGCAGGGCGGTACTTTGAAAGACTGGAAACCACATAAGCTAAAGGTCTGGAAGACCATAAAACCAAAAAGCACGAAATTCATTAACAAAATGGGATTTCAAGACCCTTTTTGCAGGAAAAGATAGTATTTCTGGCTGGAGAGGAAGACATACATCAGGAACCTGACTCTTACTTGGCATTCATTTTTCCATTAGGGAAAAAGTCTTCTAGGTTACGTACTTAGGAAACAGAGCTCAAGGTCTGTGATAATACTGGAATTACTGACAAAAATGGACCCTTGAAAGGAATGCCCATCCATCAGCCTGTGAGATGGCTTTCTATTTAGACCACAAATTTACTTTGGTAACTAAAGTGTTTTGAACACTTTCCCAGGGTGTTCAGCAGCAGCTCTTTGAAAAGACCCTGAATGCTGAAGTTTCTGTCCTTGAACTATCTCACTGAGCTTGGTTACCAAGTTACTGGAATAAAACCGATCAAGTTGCACATGATAAAATACTGGGAAAATTAAAGTAAGCAAAGAATCAAGGCTCACAATGTGACAAGCCACAAGTCACAGCGGGATCATATACTTTAAAAGGATGGATTTTATGGTATACAAATTATATCTTAAAAAGGCTGTTACATAAAGAGCAAAGTAGGGAAGCAGGAGAATGCTTACTTAAAAACCATGATACATAATACTTGAGTTAAAAAAAAAATCAAGTAGCAGGAAAGTTTGAGGTGGCAACAGGGGGCAGGCTTGCAGTAGAAGATGACTTCAGTGACAGCCAAGCGCATAGTCCATTGGAGTCCCAGCTGTCTGAACAGCAGGCTCAGGATCCTTAGCACCTATCACACTGCCTGCCAGGGAGTAGGTGCAGGATCAGCAACTGTTTAGGAAGTATGCTGCCTAAAAACAGCACAACCAAAGAAAAGCCAGCACCACAATCTTAGACTATAAGAGATTGTTCTAATTAAGAAATCTAACATAAACACAAACACGTGGATAATATTTGTCTTTGGTTTAGTGGCTTGGGGGGGCAAGGTTTGTGATAGTCTTACGTTTTTGTCTCTTTTCCTTGTGTTCTGTTATTGTACAATGAAAAAATATTCTCTGCTGTCACCCTTGCCACCCTAAAGTCATCCAAATGGCACTGTGCATATTTAAAATACGGAGCCACTTTTTTTTACATATGCTACTGTGAATTATTTATATTGTCATATCATTTTCATATAAATTTATCATTAGCTGGACATAAAGGACATATTGCACATCTTTTATGTCTGTCTCAACTATTCTATATAACCTGATAGCAGAAATGTTATTAGTCCTGTCCAGCATTTGATGTTAAGGTTAACAGTAAACCTAAGTATGATCGCTTGCAAATCCTAGTACAACAGAAGTAAATAGTAGAAATTTTAGCTATTCCAACATCATCCTAATCATACTTTCTCCAAGAAAAGGTAGTTGACATAAACTTTAAAAAGTTAATACTAAGTCTATATGCCAATTCTGGAAGTCTTTTCTTTATTAAGTTACCAAATTTTTTTCTCAGAGTATTAATTTTTCTTTTAGTACAAATGGGAAAACCCCTAGGACCTTTACTTCTAAACAAACAGTAGGCGACTTGTTTTAAGTCACCAACTTGTCATTTAAAAATAGATTATCTCTGTGGTAAAATGAGATAATATATACTTAAATTGTGAAATCACAAAATGAAACTAATTACTAATTAACAAATCTTCACATTTTTAGATATTTAAAATTATTTCTGCGATTTTGAAATATATAATGCATTATTATAGTCACTGTTTTGTGTAACTGATCACCACCGTTTATTCCTGCTGTCTAACTGAAACTTGGTATCTGTTGATCATCATCTGTTTTCCTATCCACCCTCCTTCAATTGTCTGGTAACTACCAACTCTACTGTTTACTTGTATGAGTGGCTCTGTAGAGCCGTAGACGAATACCATATGCAGTATTTGCCTTTTTGCTGAGCATAACACCTTGTAAGTTCATCCATGTTGGGGTAAATGGCCAGGATTTCATCCTTTAAAGGCTGCATAGCATTCCATTAGAGAGGAAGGGGGGGTGGGTGGGTGGGTGGGGGAGTGTGTGTGTGTGTGTGTGTGTGTGTGTGTGTGCGTGTGTGTCACTTCTAATGAGGGAAACCTAGGCTGCTTCCACAACTTCGCTGTAGCCAACAGTGCTCCAATAACCATGGGAGTACAGGTATCTCCTTGACACAACTAAAACATTTCTTTGGATCTAGACCCGCAAATGGGATTGCTGGATCATAAAGTAATTCAATTTTTAGTTTCTCAGGAAACCTAACGGCTGTATTTATTTACATTTCCATCAGTGGTGTACAGGGCCCCTTCTCTCACACCCTTGCCAACAGCTGTCACCTATGATCTTGTTGACAATGGCCATTTGGACACTGTGGCTTGGTCTCTCATTGTGGTTTTAATTTGCATTTCCTTGATGAGTGGCAATGCTGAGCATTTAAAAAAATGCACTTGTTGGTTATTTGTATGCCTTTATTTGAAAAATGTCTATTTAGGTCTATTGCCTAATTTTTAGTTAGGTTATTCATTTTATGCTATTGAGTTCCTTGTAAATTTTTGACATCGACCTTCTTCCAATGTTTGGGTGGTTTCTTTATTCTGATTATTACTTTTTTGATGTTGTGAAGCCTTTTATTTTCCTGAAATGCCATTTATTTTTGCTTTTCTTAGTTGTGTTTTTGAGATTATATCCAAGAAAATTTTTGCCCAGATTGATATTGTACGTATATTCTTTCCACTATGGTTTCCTCTTCTTAATTTTATATTTTCAGGTCTTTAATTCTGAGTTGATTTTTGATGAGACATAATGATCCAATTTAATCTTTTTGCCTAGAGATACAGTTGTCCTGATATCATTTATTAAAGAGACTGTTCTTTCTCCAGGGTGTCTTCTTGACACTTTGTCAAAAAATTGGTTGTGAGTTCATAGGCTTATTTCTGGCCTCTCTTTCTGTTTTACTGGTCTACATGTCCAAGATTTCTACAGGTCTATGACAGATTTTGATGTCCTATATTGTGATGCTTTGTTTAAGGTTACTTTTTTTTAATGGTTTTTAATAGTTTCACAAGAATTTTATAAATTTGTTTTTATAAGTAATTAAATGAGATTTTAATAGGAATCACATTGAATGTACCTATCACATTAGGTACCACAGACACTTTAACAATATTATTTCTCCCAACCTATGAACACAAGATACTTTTCCATTCATTTGTGTTCTCAACTATTTCTTTCAACAATAATTTGGGGTATTTAGCATACGATTTTTTCAACCTTGTGTAAATTTATTCTTGAGAATTTTAAAATGCTCTAATGAATGAAACTGATTTATTTGGAAAATCCGCTGTTCGTATAAAGAAACACTTGATTTTCCCATGCTGATTTTGTATTCTGCAACTTTCCTGGATTTGCTTTTTTCCTGGATTTTAGAAGAGTGCTTATAGGTTTTTGTGTTAGATCATCACATCAGACAATTCCATTTCTTTTCTCTCTCTCTGAGGCAGGGTCTTGCTTTGTATCTCAGGCTGGCCTTGGACTCTTGGCAGGCCTCCTGCTGGAGCCTCTCAAGTGCTGAGATTACAAGTATGTGCCTTCACACCCAGTTTTATGCGGTGCTGCAGAGTTGAATTCAGGGTCTTGAGCTTGTAAGGCAAGCACCTTAACTGCTGTTCTATTCCTCCCCACACCCCACCCTCAGTTATTTTCTATTGAATAGATTTTTCTTTTTTGCATAATTTCTCTGACAAAATAGGATTTTTCATATATGTTGAAAAGCAGTAACTACAGGCATCCTGGTCTTGTTCTTGAATTTAGAGGAAAGGCATTGAGCCTTTCACAACTGAGTATGTTAGTTATGAGATGTTGCATATGGCCTTTGTTTTGATGAAGGACTTCTATGACTAACTTGTTCAGTTTTTATCATAAAAGAGTTTGGAATTCTGCTGAATACATTTCCTGTCTCAGAGATTTTCATTAGCTTTTACATAACACGATGTATAACATTTATTGTGTTGTGTACATTGAACCACTCTTTCATCTCAAGGATAAATCCCACTTGGTTATGGTTAATGTGCTGTTGAAATCATATTGCTTTCATTTTGTAGTGAGTTTTTATATCTATGTACATGAAAGATACTTACTTGCCTGCGTGTTTCTTGAAGAATGCTTGTTTGGCTTTGCTCTCAGGATGACAATGACATCATCAGAAAGTGTGGGAATAGTAGCCTTTAACTTGTTTTGGTAGAGTTTAAGAAGAATTGGTGGTAGGTTTTATATATATATATATATATATATATATATATATATATATATATATATATATATATATATATATATATATATATATATTGGGTAGAATGTGGCTGTGAAGCATCTGATCCTCAAATTTTCTTTGATAGAAGATTAAAAAAAAAGATCCTGTCTTACACATTACTGAGGTATTCTGATTTTGAATTTCTGTTTGATTAAATCTTGATAAGTGGTATGATTCTAGAAATTTACTTTTTTTCCCTAGGCTATCAGTTTGTAGCCACATAATTGTTCATGGTATGAGAGGCAAGCCCTCTAACCACGGAGCATGCCCTGGGTCTTCATTTAAAATAACTATGAGCAGGCATAGGCATACTACTGGTGTTCTATTTATTACTGTTTTGCAGTTCTTCCCTTGCTTCCCAGCTTGGTGTCTGTGATCTGTTATTATTTACAAAGTGTAATGCTTAATTTCTTCTTTTTCTTTTGTGTATCTACTACTCTGGTTTGTGTTGATTACTAAGTTTTGAAACACAGTTCTTCATGGCAATAGTTGATGAATACAGTAGTAAAATGGGTTTAGAATGAAAATGGGTTTAGAATGAGAGTTTTCAGGTTCTTATTTGAATGTATTTTATCAGTCACTTTTGCTGTTGTGTCATTACTAGACATGACAATGTCATATGTAGAAATGAATCCTTAGGAATGTTGTTGTCTTGTTATGACAGTTCTTAGCTTCACTAGCATGGCCTCCCACTGGTTTTCAACGTTTTTTGAATTAATATCTAGTTCTCTATGCTTTTGTTTTTCTGAAAGTTTATTTTTTAAAGAAATTTATCAGTTTCAAATAATATTTCAATAATGTTTCATTCCACCTTAACATTCATACAGAAAGGGATAAGGCACCCGTAGTAATCACCATTATCAGTATCATTGTTACCTTGGTTTAATTTTACCTAACATGAGGGAGACTTGCTATACTTTTTTAAAAATAGAAGTTCATATACCAGAATGCACAAATGAGAAGTACGATGCTAGATCCTTGCGCTCATTGCTCTGGACACACTGACAGCTGCAATTTATCAACATAAATTATTGCGCTTAGGTAGGAAGCCTTTGTCACAGGGAGACGCAGCACCTCTCAAATTCCTCGCTGCCTGCTTTAGTAACTATCTTAGTTTTTAACAATCCACATATCCAAAACAACACGCCTTGATGCATACAGAGACAAAAAAGTTAAGACTTTGTATAAACCACTAGATAAATCAACTGATGACTTTATTCATCTTCACATGAGAGCCTTACCCCCTTTCTCTAGATGTGCCAACACAGTACGCAGGTGAGAAAGTGGGCCAGGAGCGTCAGAAGCAGAAATCAACAAGTCAGGCTGTTCACTGCCTCGCGTTGCTTTGAATCGCAGGAAAGACACAGAGGGGTTTGCTGCCAATGTCTTTCAAGGGCATTAGGCAGGGAGAGTGTTTTCATCTCTAGTATTCCAGCAACAAACTGGTTTCATAACACGTGCACTTCCCATGTGTTCCCAAAGCCACTGTCATTTAGTAAACAGTATTTCTAAATGTCGAAACCACTTTGAGCACTAATTTTCTCTCCTCCCCCCACT
Source organism: Ctenodactylus gundi (assembly GCA_004027205.1). Lineage (NCBI taxonomy): Eukaryota > Metazoa > Chordata > Mammalia > Rodentia > Ctenodactylidae > Ctenodactylus > Ctenodactylus gundi. The sequence continues at coordinate 1,066,873 of PVKB01000092.1, read as the reverse complement.
TTTTGATATGTATAAGTGCAAAACAAAGTTTACACTGATCTTGAGTATTTTGTGCACATACAAATCATGGCAAAGTCACAAATCCTTCCCTTCTCTCCCCCACACTATTTTTTATAAATATACATATGCAATACATGATGTTTACTATAAACTTGAGTATTTTGTGCACATATATCACATCAACTTGACAATCCCTTCCCATTTTTGATCCCTCCCTACACCCTTCTCTTTCCCCAACTCTGGCTGTCACATTCTGTGGTTCTACAGAATGCCTGTATTTTGGGTTTCCAAAGTCAGAGAGACTATACAGTACTTAACATATTTAATCTTCTGCATATGAACAATTTTATGTAAGTCACCACTTTTTAGCTCAGCTTCCTCTTCCTCAAATGGGCTGCAGTGGTCAAATCTTGATGCCTCTTCTCTAAGTCCAGCGGATCCCTTTATTGGGATATTTGACAAGAGTTCTCTTTTTTCCCTATATTTTGCTATATCTTTGTCAAGATTCTTAAACCTGGCCTCACCCACCAGTCCATATAGAAAAGAACTACAACCATGTACTTTGTAAGGCTAGTAAATATGAGAAAGAAGAAGAAAGGTTAAATTTCAAATGCCTTAGGTGAGTACTGGAAGGAACGTGTTTGTACATCCAAAGGGTTAACTTCACATCAATCACTTTTCTTAGGATAAACTTACATCAAAGATCTAATAAGTGAATCGCTACGATAAACAAACTTAAAACTATATCACATTGTTACATCAAATGAGATTAAATCTATATCACGCAAGTATACTTAAAGTAACAGATATGAAGCCAAATTTAGCTATTTCAGAATTTTTTTAACTTTCATAACTTATTTACTCACATTTCACTGATTACTAACATTTTGCTAAATTTGGTTTACAATTATATCTGCTTATCCACCCATATATTCATGCATATGTATTTTTATAAAGATTTTATGTCAGTTCCCCATGTTGCATGTACTTATTCTGTTCTGCAAACTACTATACTATTATTAATAATAATTATGTGGGGAGATTTCACAGATTTTGTAGAACAGCTGGTACTGTTTTAGAAGTATATCAAATGATTTAAATACCAGTCTATTTTTTATTACACTTTCTCTTTAGAAATTACCTTTCCTCCAAGTTATTTTGGTGCTGCTTATCTTTCTGCCTCTCTCAAAGAGGCTAAACTCACACTTAACATCAAAAAGTGAATTGTTACATTAAACAAGCTTAAGACTATATCAATTTGCTACATTAAATGAACTTAAATCTGTACCACATAAGTATACTTCAGTTAAATCTATAGAGAGGTATGCTTAGTTATTTCAGATTTTTTAAACTTTCATATATTGTTTACTCACATTTCACTAATTAGTAACATTTTGCCTGATTTGGTTTATCCTTTTACCTATCCATTCACCCCGAATGTCATGCATGCATATTTTAAAAGATTTTATACCAATTACCCATGTTAATTAGATCTGTTTCCTTGCTTCTTTGATTCTCTTGAAAATTCCTACAGGTAATATCTGCAATGCTAGGGTAGTTCTTGCAAATTTCTTAAGGGACTCTTGGTCATAAATTTTTTTTTCTTCTTCAATTTTCAGTGATAATTTTGCTGGAAACAACCACCTGGGTTGATATACTTGCTGTCTCTTATATAGCTTGAAGGATCTTGCTTCAGGCTCTCCTAGCCTTTGAGGTTGGCCTTGGTAGAATAATGTCTGTTTTTCTCTTGCTGCTTTTAATATTCTCTTTTTATGTTGAATTTATGAGGTTTTGATTATTATATGTCATGGTGAGTCTCATTGCTGGTTGAGGTTACTTGGTGTTCTATACGCTTCTTGTATCTGGAAGTTAATTTCTTTTCCTAGGTTAGGAAATTTTCTTGGACTATTGCCATGAATAAATTCTTTATATCTTTGGTGCCGTCTTCTGCTCTTTCCCTCACACCCATAATTCTGAGATTGGTTCTCTGAATCATCCATCAGCTGCTGTATTCATCTACTTTGCTTATTTCTAACTTTGTAGTCATGCCTATTTATACCATTTGTTTCCTCAGCCTCGTCATCACAATATCTGAGTCATCCTTCCCTGTTATTACATATAGTATTCATGCTATGAATTTCATCTATATTTCTTTTTAGATTTTCTACTTCTCTATTAAAATGTTCATTTACTTGTGGCATCGATATGCCCAGTGAGCTTTGTCTCCACTAGGACCATTATTTGCTTAGTAAGATCCTCTTTAAGCCTCCTAATCAATACTTGTATTTCTTTGAGCATATCTTGTTTGAACTGGTTGTTTGATTAATTTATTTGCTTTTTGACCTCCCTATGAGTTCCACTATTTCAGGGCCCAGGACATTATTATCTGGGGTCTCAGTCATCTCTGTGGGTGCCCTGTTGCCCTGTCATCTTCCCATGTTTCTGCTGTCGAGGGGCTTCATTTTAGAGGCTTAGCTCACAGGTTTTCTTTGAACGGCTATGACGATGTGTGGTGTTCTTAATTCTGTGCTGGGAGTAGGCAGTGAGGGGGACCTGAGAGTCCGATGGCCTTTGAGGTGTCTGGTTCACCACGGCCCCTCAGCACAGCTCTCCGCCCTCGGAGGTGTGCCCACTACACTGAGCTGGTCACGAGATCCACAGCCTTATTTTCCTCTCTTTTTTCCCCCTCTCTCTGCCGCTTGTGCCAGTTTCTTCCTAGGCACTGTTTAAGGGTGAGCCCACAAGCCCTGATGTGCTCTTCTGAGCTTGCTTTTACTCTAATGGGTCAGTCTCAGTCTTTCTTTTTTAAATGGCTCCTGCTTATGTCATTGCCTGCAGCCGAGTGTTGCTTCTGATCTGGGCTCCCCGGGTCCTTTTCTAGGGGAAGTGCACACAGCATTTATAGTACACACTACCCTAGGGTTTGGTTTTCAGAGGCTGGGGCTGCCAGCTGCCGACAATTCCCACTTGTTCCAGGATCCGCACTTATCTCAGACTGGGGTTCTGGCCTTTCCTCCGCCTGTGATCTGTAGATGCTGGCAGCTCAGGACCACTCCAAGTCGGCTGCTGATTTCCTCCACTTCCAAAATGTTTTCAGGATTTGTGACCTTCCTGTGGTCTTCTGTGAGTTGTTGGGGTGCTTCTTCCTCTCCTAGCTCTGTCAGATGTCCCAGGGTCCATGTGGGCTTTCTCCTCCATCTGCAGATGCCTGCGGCTCTCAGCCATTTGTAGATGGAATGGGGTGGCTTCCTGGGATGCTGTTTTTTTTTTTTTCCTTCCCTTTCGATGATCCTTTGGAATTTCTGACCTTCCCCGGGCCTCATTTCAGTTGTTGGGGTGCTCCCCTCTGTCCTGGCTACATTGAACTTGTGTTTTATGACTAAATTCTTGACTTTTTAAGTGGGTCAGTGAGGAGACATTGTGCAGCTCTGTTACTAGGCTACCATATTGACTTACTCCCTTCTAATTTTTCTCTTTTAAAAGATTATCAATTTGCCTTCCAAAAATATTTGAGACATACTACCACACAAAGCTGTGCACATAGCCATGAGAACCTAATTTGGAGGACATAGTTGAGTTGCAGTGGACTCTTCTGATAGGAATACAGTGAAATCTAGTCCCTCATCCAGTGCCCACGCTCACCCTACTTTTCATGCTGCCCTTACACAAAGCACCTGCTCACCTATTTCAGTTTTAAGATGTCTGTTTTGAGGTTTTAAGGCTGTTACCTATACTGTCACATTCCTGAGTTGTTTTCTTCCAGCATTATATGAATAGATATGTTTGGTTTATTCCAGGAGTTTATAAAGTTTATAAAATGGACTCAATAGGAATCAATAACTAACATATTGTTTGCTAAGTTCCCTGTCCCTATAGTTTTGCTATTGCTAAAAGAAGGTAACAGAAACAAGACCAAAGTTATCCACAGCTTTTCTCATTCTGTGTAGTTGCAAATTTGTCATCTGTCCAAAAATATATTGCAGTTCCTAGTACAGCAGGCCACCAGTGAGGTCACCTGTGGTATACAGCTCAGGAGCTGTACCATGCCCAGAACTATGTTACATGGGAATGGAGGTTGTATTTGAAATTAGGTTTCCTAAACAAATTAACATAAAATAGGGAGACCATCTGGATTATGTATGTGGGCCTAATGTAAGCAAGATGGTCTTTGAAAGAGAGAGGCAGAGGAGGCCAGGGAAATGCACCATGGGGCAGAGTTGTTCCACTGTTCTTGGTTTTGAAGATGGAAGAAAAGAGCAAAAAGCCAAGGAAGGGAAGTGGCCTCTTAAAGCTGGAAAGTGCTAGAAAACAGTCTCTCCCCTACAGCTTCCACAAGAACACAGGTATGCTGGCATCTTTACTCAGATCAGTGCGATACATTTTAGACTTCTGAACTACAATACTATATGTGTGTATATTGTTTTAAGCCACTGCGTTTTTGGTACTCTGGCAGATGAGTCATGGGTAATTAGCATATAATTTTATTTGTGGGATGGGTTAGTAGTAAGGCTATCTACATTTTGGATAACTGAGAGACAGCAAGAATTTAAAATACAAAATAGCAACTTAATAAAATAGCTTTATGAAACAATAGTAAAGCTCATACTACTAAAGGAAAAAAAAACAGATAAATTTGACCTCATGATAATTGGAAATTATAGACCAAAGAACAGTGCCATGCATGTGAAAGGAAAATCCATAAAAAAGGAATACTTCCAAATCATATATTTAGTAAAAATCTATTAGAATACATAAAAACTCTGAAAATACATTAAAAATGCCATAAATCTAAATGGGGTAGTTTTAAAAATTGAAAATACAATGATAACTTTGTATTTCCAATATTTTCTCTCCTGTTTATGTATTTTCCTGGTTATATATGAACTGAGAGTCTTTTAAAAATATACTTGTAAGTGTATTGTTCCTATGAACTAAATTACTAACACCAGGTACTTTACCTGATAAGGAACCATCTACTAATCAGTCAGGATACACGGTAGACTTAAAGCTCAAGAGTTCTTAATTGCAGTCAGTGAAAAATATCTCATTGTTGGGCTCTTGTTTGTATTTACTATACTATTTTACACATAGTAGAGGCTGAGATAATCATGACTAATTTAAGATATGTTGACTTGGTTTCTCAGATATAGTCCAAGTGCTCAGAGGGCAGAGATTTTCTATTACACACTTTTAGAATGTCTTCAATCTTTGGAGTAGTGTTCAACACCTAGAAGGTCAGCTTTCCCAACACTGGGGCAAAATACCTGAGAACTGACACTTAAAGGAGGAGAGTCAGTTTGCTTCCTGGTTTTTGAAGGTTCAGTCTATGATCTGCTAGCTCCACGACAGGAACATCATGGTAGAAAGCTATGGCAGAGAACGAGAAGAGCGCCACTAGGAGATATATACTCCAAAGGCACACCTCCAGTGACCCAGCTCCTCCAGCTGGGACCAGCCTCCTAATAGCACATTTAGCTGTGAAGCCAGAAGAGGGATGCACCAATGCGTACCGTGCCCACCATGTTTCAGTTCTCTAAGAATCTATTAATCCAGTCAAGTTCAAGGCAAAGATCAACTAGCACTGTAGCAATCACCCAAGGCTGTCTTGCAGCCCTTTTCATTCTTGTAATGGGAATATAAAACATTGGGGATTTGTTACACTTACTAAGAGGCACATACATGTATGCACAGACACATATACACATATGGGAATTCCACATGACAGAAATTAGTGAAGGTGCAACTGCTCTTAGAGGTTTTACACTTACCTCCTGTGTAATGGAGGTATTAAAAATTAAGTAAAGATGAACCATTAAACAGAAAATTACAATTCCTTGTGATGAAAAAAAAGTGATCAAACACTACTGAGCCAACAGAGAAGGCACACACTGCTGCTAGCAGGTTCTCTTCTCATTCTCTGCTCCATGGCTCAGAATTACACATCCCTAGCATTTAAACTTATTAAATAGCTTTTTTCTGATAAGTAAGGATGATTGCAGAAGAATATTGCAAAGTATATGAACTCTCTGGTAACATGTAAAAGTCCCTTGTTGGGGATAAAATACATTATGAAGACCATCTTGAATTTGCAATATGTTTTCTAAAGTAACATTAAAATTAATATCTCATTTTTTTCTTGTATCAAATGTGGGAAGTGGGAAGAAGAGTGTCAGCACTCTGAGACAAGCAGGTAAGTCATGCCAGAGAAAGTCTAGGTGATTTACTATCTGGGAGACAGATGGAGAACTGTGGCCAGAACTTGGGTCCCATGACTAAATCAATCAATGCAATATTTATTACTGACCCTTTGTTACTTATAAGATACTATATTAAAGCTTTGTTCTTGAAGTTCTGACTCCCAAAGTAAATGATACTTGTTTACAAAATAAAGCAAAACAGCTGGAGACTTTTTTTAAAAAAAAATCTTTTGGAGCCTGAGGATCTTCTACATAGTACACTCTAAATATTTAACACTGAGACCAAAAGAGTATAAAATCTATTGCCTATCCTTCACCCATGTTTCCAAATTTCTATCTCTGAATCTTCCCTTTAAATATTGGAGACAGGCACTGGCTGCTTCCTAGTTAGAGTTAAGCTCTCTTCTCTTCTTCTAGGGCTTCTTACTGCTGTTTTATTCAGGCCTTTACTACTCAAAGTATGGTCTGTCATCCAGCCTTATCAGGGCTCTGTAGAAGGGCAGGGCCAACCCTCATCTACCTACAGATTCAGACTCTGCAATTCACAAGACACACAATCTGTCAGAATTACCACTCTGAGCCACTAGGCCTTTAATCCCGGCAGTCTGAGGCAGGAAGATCATGGATTCTGCCTCAGCCTGGGCAAGTTAGTAAGACCCTGTCTCAAAATAAAAATTTAAAAAAATTGGCTGAGTGTGTGTCTCAGTAGGAAGGACCTGAGTTTATTTGCTGGTACCACAAAACAACATTCATTCCTACAACTTTGGTCTCCTTACCTTCCATTTTCTTTATTAAGAGGCAGTATAAGAAAAAAATTTCCAACGCCTCATTTTCAAAGACTAGTATCTCCTTAACTACCAGGGGCTTGCACTTCTGTTTCTCTTGTTCCTGTAATACTGGAATGGAGTCTCGGCCCTGTTCTCTTTATTTCTATGTCTAGTTCATCCAGTTGCTTAAAACTCTGAATTTGACTTCCTGGCTAATGTACTTTGAACACATAAAAATAGGCAACTGTTCATTAAAAAAGGCATCTGTTCATACACTCTCACATAAGTATATAGGTAACTGTGATGGGGCTGGGTCAACTTTCGGGGCTCCCATAGCCTCCACAGTGATTAGCAGCATTTGGTGTCTGACAGTTGTCATGTCCCATGCTCATCATGCATCTCTTCAAGACTGTCTTAGTTACTTATTCACTGCTTTGTCAGAGTACCCAGCATCCACAACTGAAGGAAAGATTTATGTAGCTCACAGTTTCAGAAAGTCTTATGCAGTCCGTTCACAGGCAGCCGGCAATGGTGGAAGCACATGGCAGAGGCTGGAGAGCAGGTTAAGCCACTACAGACAAAAGCAAAGTGAAGTAGGCACCCCAGACTACTGTGTCTAGAGACCTGGGCAAGGCTAGAGCTTTCCCATAAAGAACACTGTTTCTTCTTCTTCCTTTACTTTGTTCAGCCTGCCCACTGGGGCTCCCACGCTCGGGGGGGGGGGGGGGGTCCCCGTCCCTCACTTCCTGGCCTGCATGTTAACCACACATACATACCGAAAGCTCTTCTCTGGGCAAGGTCCATCCTCAACATGTTGACACCATCCGGCCAATTCAAGCCTATCCTTCCATTCAGGCCCTGCTGCCCAGTAACACATGGCTCCATAGTTATCCTACTACATCCAAGTACAAGAGGCTTTGGGGTCACTACAGATCCAAACATCTGCTCACACGTACGTGACAGAGTGACCGACACCAGGCCAATGCACTGAGCACCTCTGGATGCACATCCCAACCTTGACAAACAACAGTTGAGTATCTCCGCAGACCCAGAGTTCATGAAAACGAACCAAAGACTGTGAGAGCACCTGAAGCCTTCAGTCAACTATGTTCTAGAATGCACAGCCCCTCTGCAGTCTCATCAGAAATAAGAAAAACGGTGAAGCAGTCAGTCCGAGGTATGTGATGTCACATCGTCAAGTGTCACAGAAAAAAAAAAGCAAATGATGTTAAGGGACCAGGAAGCAAAATAGAAACAAATCTTCATTCCAATGACTTTCTGAAGAAATTTCATATGGCAAGGTTTGAGGGCTGAGATATTTTGGAATTTACTGAGTACCGCTGCCCACTGACCTCTGTGGGTTTTGAGCAGTCTGCTCACTGGTGATTGGATGTTGTGCTATTCATCAGGCCTGCCTCTTAGGAAGAAAAATGAAGAGCGTAAAAGAAAAGACCCGCGGTGAGAATGCGGGTGCGCAGAAAGGTTAATGTGCTCCTCAGCCACTTCCAGCCGACCGCTGAGCAGCTGCGCAATCTGCTTATCCGACGCATGCAGAAAGGACTGTCACACTTCACCTTTGGAAAAGGGCCATTACTCCTGGTGACAGATTATGAATTGTGGGATATGGCCGGCACCTGGCCAGACAAGTAAGAGTTCATAAATCAGACTCAAAACAGAAATACCTGACTAAAATCCTTGAGTTCTTTGAGGGTTTAGAAAAGGACATATAAAGAAATCAGGCAAACTCACACATGTGTGTTGCACAGGGAATGATTTTCAAAAGGCCATTGCTAAGGTTTGACAAGTGTTTTTGTTTTATATTGTAGGCAGCTCAAGTATTTTGCTTCCCCGTAGAACGGAGTCACAATCAGGTGGGTGTATGTGGCGGGGCAGGGGACAGTTAGTTGTAGTAAGCAATTGGATAAAGATTTTAGCTGTTAACAGAACACTCGTGTGAGCCTTCTACAGGAAGAAAGAAGTGATCGATTCTCTCAACAAAAACCATAAAGAACATATTTTCCAGGATCACTGTGGCCTTATTTTACAAGTAATCTGAAAACAAGAGTATACATTTATAGACCCCATAAAACAGACACAAGTTGATAGAGAATACTGCACAAATTACTAAATGGATGGGAATAAATGAAAATAAGAATTTAGGAGCATGGGAAAAGAGCTGGAAGACATGTCAACTGAAATAAAAGGCTAACCCATAAATGCCCTTGAGGGGAAATAATCTAAGTCCCTGGTAATATAGGCTCCAAATTTTTGTTTTGTGATGTGGAGATGAAACTCAAAACTTAAGCTTTCAGGACGGGGTTCATCATCCATAAAAGCCAGTGTTGTGTTCAAAGTTTATCCTAAGTTGATTACATGCTTAATACCAAGGAGGCACAAGCGACTGATTTTCTCTACACCCAGATTTGACTTCATGGCTTAGCCACTGGGCTGTTATTAACTGTTATCAGGATAGTGCCACAAGAGATTACATTCTGAGAACAAAAATAAGGCAAAGTAAACACATAGATCATTACTATAATAAAACCAGCATAATTTATTTTTTTGATAATTTTCTTCTTTTTGGAGACAGGGTCTCACTCTAGTCCAGGCAGGTTCTGAACTCACTGTATAGCCCAGGCTGGCCTTGAACTCAGCGCAATCATCCTGCTTCAACTTCCCAAGTGCTGGAATTACAGGCATATGCCACCCTAACTGCATTATGTGGTGCTGGGGAATCCAACCCAGGGCCTTGGACTTGCTAGGGAAGTGCTGTAACCACTTTGCTATTCATCCAGCCTCCAGTTATGTTTTGAATATAGCATATAATAGCCAAGTACAGAAGGTAGAGAAACCTTTTATAAGAATAATAGACATAGCACTTGTTTTTTTTCCTGATAAAGCACCATCTCTCCTTAACAGATTTTGGTTATCTAAAGGTGGCTCAGGACTTTAAGAACATTTGCTAAGTTTACTTAGATTATTTTCAGATATGAAATACTATACTGTTTCGTGTTGATTAGGACTATCAACGACTTGGGTCTTTAGGCAAATGTAGTTTCTCTCTTTCTGAGGAACCAACTGCAACTGCTATAAAATTATTCCATCCTTTTAGTACATTTGTTACACTGACTAGCATTTTTCCACTACTGGCAAAATTATCCTCAGTCATTCTTGGGCTGGGAGGTAGGTCAGCGATAGAGCACCGGCCTACCATATAGAAGGCCTGAGTTCAACCGCCACCACCAAAAAGCAAGCAAAACACTTCAGGATACCTGCAGACTTCCTTTCAAGGGCTGCCTCTGATTGTCCTTGGTATGGGAGCACAATCTAAATGGCAAGAAAAGATGCCTATCAACAATCAACCCAGAAAATGAAAACTCTCAGGTAGTAGATAAGACTTTCTACTCTTATCCTCGGGTTCCCTTTAGTCTACAAATGTGTAAGATGAGAACACCATCTTATCCAAGCAGTTTCTGATCCTCCTATAAGCCCGCATCCAGATGCAGTCCTGCACACGTATCCCTCCCAGTCACGTGGTTGCTGGCATCAGCCTATTCAGCATGCAAAACTCCCAGTGAACTGAAACTTTCCTGGATGTTTCTCTAGCCAGCTAAACTATCATGTTCATTCATTGGTATTCAGTTAAAAATGTTCTATTATTTGAACATTAGGAAAGTATATTGTGTTTGTGAAATATTTTGTCAAGCCCTAAGTCTTTCATCAGTTTTTTTTTTTTTTTTTTGGTAGAATCCAGTGTCTTGCCAAGTCAGCCAACAATATCCATTCTATCAATAGAAGAAAACAAAGCTTCAGTTGTGTGAGTACATTTTACTGTATGTGAAGTGAATACCGTGCATCCTTTTTATATCTTATCACAACTGGTACAACTTCAAGACATTTCAAAAATGAATTCTAAGTATTTTTTATAATTAAAATGTCAAAAAAAGAAAGTTAAGATGGAAAGCTGAGGCAGGAAAGACTTGGTATTTCACTGTTTGTTTCTAGCATTTCTCCCAAGAAAATGGCTTCTGGAAGATATCTTAAAAATGTGATGATATTGGTTACTAGTGACTCAGTATTACTAATGATTCAGTGATGATTCGTCAGTGGACTAAGACCAGACCTAAGCTAGCCAAGAAAATTACAAACAATATTCTAAAAATCAATTCTGTTCCTGAGAGAAATAACTATATTTTAAGGTTTATTATAAAAACCTGTATCTGACACTTCAGCATTCATGACTGAGTTTTTCATCCTATGTACAAAGCATCACATTACATTTAGAAAAAGACTTCAAGACATGAAAGGTGAGGCATACTTTCAAAGGAAGCTTAACTACATTTAACAATTATTCAACATAAACATACCAACTTTGAACATTTTATATATTTATCTAATAAATTAGAATAGCTGGCAAAAACTCACTATACTGGTATTGTGTAGAAAAGCTCATGCAAAATGATGGTTCAAAGTTGTACTTCAAGTGGTTGAGTAGCTTTTGATTAAAAGTTGGAGGGAAGGGATTCTGACAGAAAGGCTCCATTTCTTCCAAATCCTTAACAGACAGAGGAGATGTTTTTTGTTTAATGTGAGCTATCATAGCATTAGTACCAAAATGTTAAAAACTTGTTTTCTTAAGATAATCATAAGAAGTCTGAAAAACTGTAGTGGTAAATTAGACAAAGAATATGCAGGAATTATAAGTTAAATATTAAAGATTCCTAGGCAGATGGAAAGAGACACTGGTTTCATGGACCACAGAGTCAATTGTTAAATGATCAAAGCTAGATGATTTATACTCCTGATTTGAAAACTTATAAAACTAAGTCATTGTGGCACTGGAGTACAGGCAGTCACCTAGGGTGGTGGAACACAACAGGAAGTTCACAAATAGTGTATATGGAAAAGCTACTTCAACAAAAACTGTTGGAACCACAGAATAATCACATGCAAAAAATATACCAAACTTTAAGGCATTACAGTTCCAGACATCAGGCTATACTGTAAAGCCATAGTTGTAAAAACAATTTGGTACTGGCACAAAAATAGATAGACCAGTGGAACAGAATTGAAGATGCAGAGACAAACCCAAATACCCTCAATTACTTAATCTTCAACAAAGGGGCCAAATGCATACAATGGAAAAAGGACAGCCTGTTCAACAAATGCTGCTGGGAAAACTGGACATCCACATGCAGAAGAATGAATCTAGTCACATGCCTATCACCATGCACCAAAATCAAATCAAAGTGGATCAAAGACCTGGACATTAAAAATGAAACACTAAACCTTCTAGAAGACAAATTAGGCAAATATCTAAAAGACATAGGGGTAGGCAAAGACTTTCTTGACAAGACACCAAGAGCAAAAGAAACTATTCCCATTATTAACAAATGGGATCTTGTCAAATTAAAAAGTTTCTGCACAGCAAAGGAAACTATCAACATTGTAAACAGAGAACCAACAGACTGGGAAAAAATATTCACCACCAACATCTCAGATAAGAAGCTTATAACTAGAATATACAAGGAGTTGAAGAAAAGTAAGCCCACCAAAATAAAGGATCCTCTTGAAAAGTGGGCAAATGAAATGAAGAGACAGTTCACTCACGAAGACATGCAAAAGGTCAATAGATACATGAAAAGATGTTCAACATCTCTAGCCATAAGAGAGATGCAAATCAAAACAACGCTAAGATACCATCTCACTCCAGAGAGAATGGCCTACATCAACAAGTCAAATAGCAATCACTGCTGGCAAGGCTGTGGGAAGAAAGGAACCCTCCTGCACTGCTGGTGGGAATGTAAATTCAAACAACTACTTTGGAAAGCAGTATGGAGAGCTCTCAAAAGACTAGAAGTCACCAAAATACCCATCAACAGACCAGTGGATACACAAACTGTGTTATTTATACACAACGGAATACTACGCATCAATAAAGTCCAACAGGGTGAAGGCTTTTGCAGGCAAATGGAAGAAACTTGAGAACATCATGCTTAGTGAAGTCAGAAGCAGAAGGTGAAACATCGAATGGTCTCTCTGATAATGAGAGTCCCAGATCACAACTCTTATGGAACTTAAAACAAAAAACAAAGTGAAACAGGGGGGTAGGGTTGGGGAGGAGGGAGGGACAAAAGGAGAGTGGGAAAGCCCTTGTCACCTTGACAAGATAGGTATGTGCACAAAATGCTCGACTCCATTGTAAACCTTACATTTTGCACGTATACATATCAATAAAATGGGAAAAATTCCAAACCTTAGTTTGTCATAACAATGAACGTATATCATAAATGGAAGCGTAAGAGCAAATAAATACATAAGCCTTCTGGAAAACATAAGAAAAGTACCTTAGTGATCTTGGATTAAAGATTTCTGTAAGACAGGAGCATGAATTCTAAAATTCAATCAAATAAATTTCATTGAAATTGGAAATTAATGTTCTCTAAGAAAAGGCTATTCATAAAATGAAAAAGTCATATATTGGGGAACAGATTTTAAAAATCATATTCAGATAAGGACTTGCACATAGAACATATAATGAGCAATTTACACATTATTTACATAAGACTGACAATCCAATAAACATTGGGCAGAAGCATTCAACGATGGGGCCAGCTTTGGGCACTGCAGATTGTTTAGGTATTAATCACTCCCCTCCTATCCAACAGATGCCAAAAGAATTCCAAGATGTGGCTGTGACAATGTTTTTAGATGTCGCTATAAGTCCTGTGAGAATTCACCAGATGACAAGTACTAATTTGACAATCCTATATCGCATATGATAATTAAAAAATCTAGAAAACAATGGAGTGTGATAAAAATATATGCAAATATTAACATAGAAAACATAAAAATACAATACTGTATTTATGTAGGATTGTGATGTTTTGATTACTGTGTCTTTGCAGTAGATTTTCAGATCTGAAAACACGATGCCTTGAGCTTTGCTGTCACTCAAGATTGTTCTGCTCATCCAAAGCATATGAATTTTGCTTTCATGATTCTATACCATCTTCAAGATGTTTTCACTATTTCTGTGAAAAATGTCATTGGAATTCTGATATAGATTGCTTTAAATCTGTGGGTTCCTTTGTGTGGATGAACATTTTAACATTATCAATCCTACCAAATCCATGAACATGGGTAACTTTCCACTTGTTCCTATTGTCTTTAATTCCACTCATTTTAATGTTACACATTTTTCAGTACACAGGTGTTTCGCTTTTTGGCTACATTTTTCTTTGGATTTCTTTCATAGTTCATTGTTAATATATATAAATGGTACAGATTTTCTGCAGTTTTACTGAATTCTAACACTTTTTGGCAAACTTCTTACGGTTTTCTGTGTATAAGATTGTGTTATCTGCAAAGAACATTTTAACTTCTTCCTTTATGGATGCGATTTCTCTGTCTCATTGCTCTGGCTATGACTTCACTTACATTGTGTGTGTTTGTGTGCGTGTGTAAGCATGCATGTACACACATGATCTTAGAGAAAAAGATTTCACCTTTCCACAATGAGTCTGATGTTGATTGTGGTTTTGTCCTATGAGACCTTTATTATACTGTGGGACATACTTTTCAGCACCTAGCTAGTTGAGTACTCATTTTAAAATAATCTTGAAAGCATACTGGATTTTATCAAATGCTATTTTAGGCATCTATTGAGGTGATCATATATTTTTGTGCTTCATTCTAATGTCATATAATATATTTGCTGATTTTTTTTCATATTAAACCACCCTTGTATCTCAGGAATAAATTCTACTCATCAAGGTGGATGATCCTTTTGATATATCATTGAGACATTTTAAAGCTATCTTTATCATGGATATTGGCTCGTAATTTTCTTTTCTTTTAGTGTTCTTCTCTCACTTTGGCACAAATAAATTTTTTGTTTCTCTAAGTTTATACGTAAAAAGGACTAAAATCAGAACCCTAAGGAGTGGCTCACTCTCTAGCTGAACCCCAGAGGCAAGGCACCTGGCCAGCATGTGCAAGGGCTTCAGTGTGTTCCTGGGAGCGAGAAGCTGAGCACATTTTTCTTTTTATGTAAGAGTATGTTTAGACTTGTGATATTAAAAAAAATGTTTCTACAAGTGGAGGAAAGCAAGCCTTGCTGTAAATATGTGAGGTGATGATATATGTTAATTAGCTTGATGATAATTATTATTCTATAACATATACCAAAGCATGATGTTGTATACCTTAAATGTATATGATTTTGTCAGTTATGCTCAATAAAAAGAAAATATGTAGATAAGAATATTGTTTTTCAACATTTGTGTATTTAAATAAAAATTCTCTAAGAAACTTAAGGTTTGTGTGAGGTGAAACGTGCACGTGTGTGCCATGGTAGAAGACAAACTGTGATGAACATGAAACACAGTTTGATAGCTCGAACAGAAGGCTGTGTTCACAGAATTGAGTAGATGATTATTACAAAGAGTGGGGAACTCACAAATTCACAAAGCCTTTAGGTTAGTGTTCTACTTTTCAATCATGAAATGAATAAGTAATTATTTCATCAATAATTATAGTGCAGTAATAATATTCTCTTTTAGATTGGCAAAGAAAAATCCATGTAAATAACTAAGAAACAAGTCAGTTGGGTGTCACATGACTGTAATTCAAGCCAGTCAGGAAGCTGAGACAGGATGACTGCAAGTACAAGGTTAGCCCCGGCAACTTACTGAGATCCTATCTCAAAATAAAAACAAGCAAGCAAGCAAATAAATGGCAGGATATATTGCTGAGTAGTAGTACTCTCCTGGGTTCCAACCCCAGCACTGTACCCCAACTACCCAGCTAAGCAACTAACTAACCAACCTACCACCAACCAAAAAAACCTGCCTGTCTATACCAAGTCTCCAACTTGTATTCAGCCCTGCTACTTCTACATACTGAATCCTATTCACTAGTCACACAGATACATGTGCAAGGATTTTGACTGCAGCAGCTTAATAAAAGAACCCTAGAATAATGCACATACATTTCAAATTAGAAGTGATACGGAAGCCAGGGTGCTTTTCTACAACAGTCTGTGAATGCACTGAATGAATTAAATCTCTATTTATAAGCTAAGGTAATGAATTTAATAAGGTGGAAAACAAGTTCTGAAGTGGGAAATGCAAATATGGAAAGGAAATTACATTATTATTACTTTTCTGCTAAAAAATTCACAGAAAAGTACAAAGATGTACAATTCTAAAAAGATAAATACCAAAATTTTAATAGTGTCTTTCCGTGGCACTTAAATTGTTGGGGATTTCCACTTTCTGTTTTTATCCACACTATTTCATTACTTTGAAAATATTAAAAATTTATCACCTTATACAAATATTTATTTTAATATTTACTTACTGTTCAAGAATCTCAAAAATCTTGCATCGATTTTAAGTGGCTGTGAAATCTATGTAAAGTTTCTAAACATTTTATCGAAAAGTAGTGAGAAACAGAATGGTATGTAAGCATTTATTTAAGAAATATGCTATATTTTGGTGGATACAAAAACTGGTACTTATACACAATGGAATACTACGCATCTGTAAGGTCCAACAGCCTGGAGGTTTTCACAGGCAAATGGAAGAAACTTGAGAATATCATGCTTGCTGAAGTGAGTCAGAAGCAGAAGGTGAAACATTGGATGGTCTCTCTGATATGAGAGACCCAGAACACAACTATCTCATGGAACTTTAGACGAAAGACAAAGCGAAACACGGGGACAGGGTGGGGGTGTAGGGAGGGAAGGGAGGGTAGGAGGAGGGACAAAAGGAGAGCGGGAAAGCCCCTGTCACTTTGACAAGAAACGTATGTGCATAAAATGCTCAACTTCATTGTAAACCTTAAATTCTGCACTACATATCAATAAAATGGGAAAAAAGAAATATGCTATAATATTTTATTCTGATATAGAGACCTAGTGGTAATTACAAATAGAAATTAAAGCATAGGTGCCTTAAGGTACAGACTGCCCTAAGTACAAGCAACTGTAAAGAAACCAACAAAATTTCTGTACTTCTGTATATGAGCATAGTATTTGAAGAATTCCTATGCAAAGTTGGTCCCATTTCATCTAGGCTGTCATCACTTCATCCAATTGTGACACGATATATAAATTTTTAAAGATGTGCAAAGAAATTCTGGGAGTATTCTCTCCAAAATCATCTAAGCATTGAGTAAGACTAAAAATTATAATTACACACTAAGTATAACCCCAATTAGGGCAGTATTTCCCCCTTTTCTGTCATGAAATAGGTAAGTTTAGCTCACACACACAGAATAGGGAACAACAGAGAACTTTTCTATGCATTTCCTGATAAATGATACGACTACCAGCCTCAACCAATTCCCAAGACATTTTAAAATGAGCAGTTTAGTTGCCAGCTCCAATGTAAACAGTTCTGTTTATGCAAAGTCAGAGACTTTCCTCAGTACCTGCTAGAAAGTTTACTTTCTTTCTCTCAGTGCCAGAGTGACTCAACTGATTCTCAGCCATCCCAGGTTACTTCCTGGAGAGCCCAAGGTCACAGTCATGCCCATATTTGTCGTCTCCAACGGACTACTAAAAATGCTCTCTTGGTCCCATTCTACCTAAGTGAATTCCGTAAACAATGTTGGAATTACTCTCCTAGCTGGGGTCTGCTAGCTAGGCAATGTGTCTGATTTCCCACAAAATGTACAGAAGCAATCTGCACTGCAGCTTTCCAATTGTATTGCCGTCCTGTGAGGCTAAAAATTGATGGGAGTATTTGCTATTTAAAGAATAACAGCTAAAGAGCATGCATTCCTCTAAAGGAATGGTTCAATTTAGGTGGCTATGAAGAGATGATCTGACATCCTTATACACCTGCAATTTGATAATAATAAGTAGCATATGTTTGTTCTGTTACTAGGAGCCAGACAGCAGACCTGTTACTAGGAGCCAGACAGCAGACCTGTTAAAAATCTGGGACCCTATGCAGGCAGGGAGTACCTCTCTTTCCTCTACATATTTATATTGTAAAAAATGCTATTCTGGACAGGTTAGAAAATAAAAAAACACCCGTAGTCTTATTACTTCACTATGTTTTCCAACATCTATCCTTCATGTGTATAAGCACATATTTTAATTAGTACGATCTCAGGATACACTCTTTTATATCATCGAAACATTCAAATATGTAAAGCATTTATCAACAGAGCTAAAGGAAGAGACAGACTTTAATATAGCAGTCGGGGACAGTCATATCAGACTTTCAGTAACGGAAAGGTAATGCACTCAGAAAATCCACTGACAGCAGAGTAGGACTGTACTCTACAACTACTGGACCCAATACACATGTACCAATTTCATGCAACAGCTTCAGAATATAGGTTCTTTTCAATAGCACGTTGGAAACTCTCTAGAACTGGTGGTCTTGTGATACACCACGAAACAAGTCTTACTGACAAGTATAAAAGTACTAGAATCATATTAAGATCTTTATTGGTCACAATGCTATAGAACTAAAATTCAATAATAAAAAACCTTAGAAATTGTACAAATATAGTTAACCTCCTCATGAACAACAAAAAATATCAAAGAAGGAATAAAGATGAAAATGTAAGAATTTCTTGAAACATAATGGAAAAGAACATACCAAAAATTAACATGAAACAGAAATGTATTAGCAATAAACCCTAAATGAAGAAATGGATAGCAAAGAAACAATCTATTTTCGTACACCAAGAAACTACATCAACAAAACCCAAAATTAGTAAAAGAAGTAAATGATAAAGATCAGAACAAAACTTGGCTCTTAGTTCCATTTTGTATTGTTCTTAAACATAATGTAATGAAATCAATGAAATAATTTTTTAAAAGTTAGAACTGTCAAACAGCCAGACTAACAAAGAAAAAAGAAAACTTAAATTTAGAAGACTTACAACAATTGATCATGCAAAAATGTAAAGGAGCACCAGAATTTTATGAACAACCATAAAGAAAAATCCTGATGATTTATATATGGACAAATTCCTGGACATATATGGTTTGCCAAGATTAAATACAGTATCCTAACCCACCAATATGAATAACTAGATCAAATCAGTAATAGAAATTCTCTCATCAAAGAAACCTCAGGATCATATGGCCTAAATTTCTGAATTTAACAAATACGTAAATGAGAAAAAATTCCATATTCTCAAATTATTCCAAAAAGTTCAAGAGGAAGCAAGGATTCCAAACTCATTCTACAAGGTAGCATTACCCTGAGAACAAAAGCAGATAGTATCACATAAAAAATGGAAGCCGCCATCCAGCATCCTTAGGGAAAAGGATACAAAAATGCTCAAGAAAAATACTAGTACATACAGCCATCAACTTAGCAGAAGGTTATTTAACATGATCAAGTGGGATTTCCATGGGAATACAAAGATGGTTAAAAATCAAAATCAATGAACTTGGAAGGGTCCAGACATGGAAGGAAGGGCACTTCATTTGATACAGAAAACACATTTGACAAAATGTAGTTTTTCTTTATCATAAAAATGCTGAACAAATTAGTTATGGAACAACATAATCAAGGTCATAAATAACAAGGTCACAGTGAAACAGTGAAATGCCTCCAGCTTTCTAAGATCTGGAGCAAGATCGGTGTGCTCACTGTCATTAACACGGTACTAGCCAGAGAAATGAGGCAGGCGAAAAAAAAAGGAATTCAAATAGGAAAGTGTGAGGTTAAATTGTCCTTCTGTATAGATCTTTTTATCTTTACATAGAAAAACCCAAAGATCCCACTAAAATGCTATTAGAGATAATAAAAGAAGTCAGCAAAGCTTCGGGGTACAGAGTGAAAATGCAGCCAATCAATAGCAGTTTTGTATGTAAATAAGAAATTATCTGAAAAAAGGAATCAAGAAAACATTCCCATTTTTAATAGCCACAAAAAAGACTAGAAATAATGAGAACAAAACATTTCAGGAATAAATGGAAGAAGAAACACACAAAAATGAGAATAACATACAGTCTTCATGGATTGTAAGAATACTGTTAAAATGTTCATCTACAGTAATTTATTGGCTCCAATGACACTCTTCCTAGAACTAGAAAAAATTCCTAAAATTCCTATGAAATCACAGAAAACTCTCAAATAGCAAAAATCATCTTAAACAAAAGAACAAAGCAGGTGGCATTATATCACCTGAGTTTAAATTACAAACCTGTATTATTCAAACCAGTTGGTATTAGGATAAAAACAAACATGCAGATGAATGCTACAGCACAGGAAGCCATGAAAGAACCGGTGCATTAAGAGACAACCGATTTTGACAAAATTGCTAGGAACTTTCTGTGGAGAAAGATACTCTTTTTCAATTAGTGGTTCTGGGAGAACTGAATGTTTACCTTCAAGGAAATTAACTTATATTAATATTTCCTCTCATTAGTTACAAAGTCAACTCAAATTGAAAGGAGATCTTAATGTAAGACCTGAAGCTAAGAAATGATTAGAAGAAAAAACAGCAAAATTTACACAACATTGGTTAGAGCAAGAACTGCTTTTGTCAAAATCCCACAAGCAAAGGAAAACAAAGCAAAAACAGACAAATGCTATTATATCAAAGTGGAGCTTCTGCACAGCAAAGGAAATAATCTAGCATGAAAACCTACAGAAATGGACAAAATATCCTTAAATTATGCATGTGAAAAGGGACTGACATCACAAGACACTCCAAACCTCAGGAGCAAAAATTTTCCCTCATTCTGTAGTCCAGGTTGGTTGGTTCTGAACTCACTTTGCAACATAGGCTGGCCTGGAACTCGCAGCAATCCTCCTGCCCCAGCCTCCCTCATGCTGGGATTACAAGTGCGGAATGCTATACCCAGTTTATGAGGTGCTGGAGAATTGAACTCAGGGCCTTGAGCTTGCTAGGCAAGTGCTCTAACTGCTAAGCTATGCCTCTGATTTAATCTGATTACAAAGTAAGAAATATAGCTAAATTGATATCTCTAAAAAGAAATGGTATACAGGTTCATGGAGAAAAAGCTTCACATCATTAATTATCACGCAGGTCAAAACACAATGAGCTATGACCTCACTGCAGTAAGAATGGCTACTATGAAAATGACAAAGGACAAGAGGCAGGAGCATGGAGAAAGAGGATGGTTTCTTACACATGGCGGATGAGGTAAATTCGACCTTACAACAGGCAGCGTGTAGTGCCAAAATCCAAAGGAGATCAGTTGTGTAACCCAGCAATCTCACTCTCGGACATGCATGCAAATGAACTCATGAGGGCAGAGACACCGCGCTCCCACGTTACTGTAGCACAGTACATAAGGGTCACAAGTGCAACTAACCTAGGAGCTCATCAGCTGATGTACCAATAAGACAACATGACACACGTCCACAGCGGGATACGCCTCAGCCACAGAAAAGGATGAAATCCTGTCCTTTGTTACAACACGGATGGAACTAAAGGGCGTTACATGAAATGAAATAAGCCAGGCACAGAAAGAAACACCACATGAATTCACTCAGAAGCATACAAGAGACGATTTCCTAGAGGAGCTGAATGCTGGTGACCAGGGGCTAGTGAGAGTCGGAGCGGGGAAGAAGGCTACCAGTCACTACGTTACACACAGTGGAGTAGGAAGCTTTGTGTTTTATGTTAAGAGGGGTGACTACAGATGATTACAATGCCTTGTTTTAAAAAAAAAAGATAGAATATTTTCAACGTTTTCATTGCAAATTAATATTTGAGGAAATAGTATGGATATCTTGAACACTGAACGATGTGTACATTTATCAAAACATTATACTGTAACACATATATAAGTACAGGATTTTGTGTCAAACATGTAAACTTTAAAAATTCATGTTTTTAAGACTATATGATGTGTTTTCCTAAGAAAACTATATTTTGTGACATACAGGAAATTTTCTAGTTCTTATAGGTTCATGTGCTTACTCTTTATAGTTGATTAATGATATTTTCCCTTTGAGAACAGGTTAGTTATGAATTTACAAATTATGTTTCTATTACACTGGGTCAGAATGTCTCATGTAATTTTTTTATATTTTATGGAAGAAAGTGAGAATTTTTCACTTAGTAATCAATTCTGTAAATTAAAGAAGAATAAAGTCCTATCCTCAGTTCCCACACATACAAATAATCAGGTGCAATGGTATTTGGGTATGTGTGCTTACACACTTATTATACATTTAGCTTTGTAGAATAAAAACTTCAGTATAGCTTTATTCTTGTTTGTACTTCCACTATATTCAACCTTTTGTGCATAATTTTGCTTTAAATAGATCTCTTATGGACTCATAGAGATATTTTTTGCTCAATGTTTAAGTTAGGTTTGATTTTATCTATGTTTTAGTTATTTAGATTTGACTTAAAGAAGGCATAAAATAATATGCTCTTATACACAAGGTTGTGTATCATCTAAATTAAAACTTCCTAGAAAGCTCATGTATTAATTGAAAAATTAATTAAAATTAATTAAGTTTTCAATCTTTTACAACTCCCAGAACTTTGGGGTTTGGAGGAATTATTCAGTAGTTAAAGTGCTTGCCTAGTAAGCTCACAGCCCTGGGGTTTGATTCCCCAGCATCACATAAACCAGGCACACACCTGTAATCCTAGCACTGAGGGAGGCTGAGGCAGGAGGACTCCCACGTGTTCGAGGTCCAACACGAACTATATAGTGAGTTCAAGACTGGCCTGGACCACAGGGCAAGACCCTGCCTTAAAAAAAAAAAAAGTTCCCAGAGATTGCCGTAAGGACTAACTTTCTGACTACAACTGAAATAGAGGAATGAGTGAATGTCTAATGGTAGAGTTTGGAAAATAATCAACAATCCAGTGGGGAAGGACTGGGGCAGGGGTTATCCTGGCCTCCACAGGGGCACTAAGTCTCACTGCCTGCATCACTCGACACTGTGCCCCTACTGTTTCCATACCAGCACGGACAGACTGGGCAGACACACTTCTGGTCCACAGGAAATAAGCCCCATCTCTGTCCGTTACTTTTCAGCCACCTTGCCTTACCACCAATCAATCCAGAGGCCGTTCGGATGTGGAATGAGGTTGTAACTGCCACGTTTGCTTTCCCCAGATCAATGTGATGGCTGTGCGAAGACGGAAAGACAGAATTCAAAGACTTCTAACATTCAGAGGAACACAGTGCGGGGCGAGAAAGAGAGAGTTTCTCCACCTTTCCTTGTTTCACTCCAGCTTCTGGTTAGTCTGTGTCCTTGCCAAGTCCTTCTTCATTTGCTTTACATTGTTAGTTGTCTCAATGTCCTTTCAAAGTTGTATTTCCGAATTCTTTAACACGACATTTGAGGGAATAAGGTTGCTGTCATTGCATGTTCGGCCTAGGCAAGGCTTAAGCACACAGACTTAATTTCTTTTTTTCTTTTCTTTTTTTTTTTTTTTAGAGAAACTTCAAGGATTTGTTGGGCCACTTGTCTGACCCATAGTAACATGAGCTGCTTCTGAGTCTCCTAAAGGGGCTGGCGATGTGGTAGGGAAGTCTGAGTCTATTTTGTAGAGAAAAGATTTTTTTAAAAAAAATGTACGTTTAGACAGTAATTTATTAAGTATTATGTTTCTAGATAGAGGAGGAAAAAAGCTTATCACTGCTAAGTAAACACTAAGCGCTCGATGAGGGGGAAATGTGCTGAATGGATACTAACCAATGAAAATGCGTGGCAGAGAGAAATGGGCAGATGGAGACATTGCCTTCCACCCCTTGAACCCGCAAGCCCCGGGGGCAAGAGTCTCTCTCTTCATCTGTCCTTTCAATATTGAATGGAGATGACTTTGAAGGGGCATGGGACTTGGATTCTTTAAGCACTTATCACCATCTTCAGTAATTTCCAAGACTGTGTGACAATTTCTGTAAAGCACATCAACCTGATGGCACTCGTTTCCGAAATAGCTGTATGAATCAGGTTTTGCATACTCATGCATCAGGTAATTAAAATAGTGAGCTAAAGCCAAAACAAAAGTGGCAGAAGTCAAAAGCGTTGTGGAGGTTTGGATGGGGGACTCGGGGAATCACATTCACTTGGTAGTGGCTGAAAAACAGAGATGTATAGGTCTATTTTTCACTTTTTAAATATTTTATCAGTTGCAAGTTGAGTAGAAGATTGAGTTGTCCCTGATTCCTAGAAACTGATTAGTGAATTTTGCCCTAAAAGCTATAAAATAAGTTTTAGAAAGACAGTGAACAATATGGAACTCTAGCCTGACATACATATATATACTCCGGCAGAAACTAAAATTTCCGGATAATTTGTATCTGAGTAAGTGGAACTCTTTTCTAAGTGTCCAAACAAGACAGGATCTGTTTTCCAATTCATTTATTTATTTTGGGTTCCTACATCTTCCATCATCTCTCTCAAAGTTGAATTTCCATGCTTGCTAAGGAATTGTGGGGTCATTCATTGTGAAGGAATTAGCAGGTAAGGAGATCTATGATCTCAGAGATGCTTGCAGTGATGTAGAAAGTTCTGGACAACTTCAGAGTCTTACTAGTCAAAGCTCTTGTTTTCTGAGAGAACTTACATTTCGAGGGACAGGAGAAACCTGCTCCCAGTCTTTTCTTTACACTGAAATTTAAATGGGGGGAAAGCAAATAAGCTAAAAAAAGAAAGTGTGAGTTGGCATATGACAAAGATTAACATCTTTGAGTCAAGATCAGATGATTTAAGATGCTCAGATTATGTGGCTCTTGATGTCAAAGAGCTAATTTTTATCCACTATATTGTGTAATACTTAGCCCTTTTATCCTTACCAATCAATTAATAAAATATACTGAAAATTCATGAATTGAGTTAAAGCCAATAAGCTTTATTTGATTTTCATGGTTTATACTCTGATTTATGACTTTCACATTTTTGTGCTGTGTATAAAAAAACTATGTGAATTTTTACTTTAAATTCACAGTACTTTATATGCACTTTTTTTCCCCAGTTGTTAATCTCACCTGGCACAGAACACAAGCTTGTATGTTTTAAAGATCTGTGCTGTAGCAGGTCTGACCAAAACCAGCTGTCTGTAGTGAGTTACATCATCTCTGTGAATTTCATCAGAATTTAAGTTAGGAGATGGATTCCAAAAGAACCGGCCCATGTGGCATAACCAGGGTTGTTACCGATAGGAAAGTGCACTTGACAGATTAAGTTTAGTCAAAATGTACTAAACTATCATCTACTTTTTTTCATTTTGATCTTGCTCTTCAGATCCTGAGGGTTTTCTGGGGGAAACATAACAAAATACATCACAACTCTCCTTGGAAGAACTGGCTTGTAGGTCCCCTAACATCCATTTTTCCCTTTGTCCAGAATAGTAAAGCCCTGATTTTTAGCACACACATAGCTCCTGGAACAGAGATGAGTCGCAGCTCCCTCTGCAGCTAAGTAGATCCAAAAGACAAAGTTCTGGCTGAAAAGAGAGAGCAAGGACTGCTGTGAAGCAGGTAAGGAAGATTTTCTACAAAGAGGCAGCTGGAGCTCTTGCCGGTTTGCACAGCTCCCCAGAATACTAACAGGGTGGAGTGGAGCTCCAGTTGCCCACCTCCCACCGGGAGCACAGAGCCCACCTAGGACCGAGGGAGTGGCAAGGTGGAAGGGTCCGGGGTCCCTGACTGCGACACGTGGAGCCCCACATCACTCCTAGCCCGACTGCAATGAACTGTCACAGGACAAAGCAAAGTCTCTCGTTAAATGTTCCGCTCTTATGAGCCTTTGCTCTCTCACTGATTAAATCCCGCTGGATAGCCCCTCAGGGAGGCAGCTTGGAAGAAGAGGTGACACGTAAAAGTGAACATCAAGGATGCTACGGGGGCTTAGGGCCGAGGAAACTGCCTGCCTGTAGGCTTCTGTCACTGAACTTGCCTATTAATTAAAGGGTACAACTGGCATTTTGAGAATCCATTGTCTGTGGCACCATAATTTTTATTTTGGGCATTTATCCTCAAAAGAGAAGTCATGAACACAGATACAACATTATATGTGTAGTTACAAATTACAGTTATATTTATAACAGTAAAAAAATCTAATTGTTCCTGGGGAAGAAGCATTTATACTATATTAATACAATGAAGGGAGACGGTAAAGATATGTCCATGAGGACTATCAGCAATACATGCTATCCTCTTAAGTTAGTCTAAAACAGTATGTAAAATCTGTACACAGAGCATACCTACATGCACAAACATGACAGAAAATACATTAAACTTGTTAATATTAGTCGTGTTTGGATGACAGGATATTTTAATCCTGACTATAAACATTTCCTAATTTTCTGATATTCAAAATTTTAATGAGTATGTACCAGATAATATAGAAACCAAATTAAAACAAAATTTAAAAATTTCTCCCTTGCTCTAGAAAACTATCCAGATAAAATGAAATAAGGACAGTACTAAGATCTCCCAATTAAATTTAAGACATCAGTCGCATGAGGTCAGAGCGGGAGAGGCCCAACTTGGAGTATCTTATATAAAAGAAACACAAGACAGAGTGTTAGTTTAATATAAGAGTTGATGATATTTACTGTGTATTAGGTGAGCTGTTGAGGGAGCTAATTTAGAGCGGAACTGTAATACAACTGCAGTGCTCCAAAGAGACAGGGCGAAGTACTGATCTGTGGACTCATCAGTCTCGTTTCAGTTCTTGGCAGGACATTTACAAAGGGGCACTGACAAACGGCAGCACGTGCTCCGGCAGGTGTGTGGAGGTGTCTGGAAAGGCTGTGTGAGAGATCATTAAGGAAACTGGCGGTATTTACTCTAGAAAAGGAGTCACAATATAGGCTTGTTGATTTTGACTTCAAACACACAGTACATTTTAAAGGATCGTTTGGAGACTCAGGGTCTTCAGGGATAAAACAAGGACCAGTATGAATCAAATTCCATGCAGTTAAGTGGACAGGGAGACGTCAGGCATCGAATGCTAACAGCCACATGGATTCTTTTCCCTATGACCCATGAACGTGTACAGACAATTTCCCTACTTGCTGACTACTGAGTATATGGATTTTCTGCAATATCAAATCCTCTTTTGATAATCTTTCTTTTTAAAACTACTGACTTTAAAAAACAATTATCAAATCCTATTTTGATGTTTTTTTAAAATGACTTTAAAATATAAAAATACAGAGACCTTATAAATAGCAAGTCTTATTATTCTTCAAGTATTTGTCCCTGAATCTGTAGCAGTCTGAACTATCAATGAGTTAATGACTTCAATATGCATAGTGCTTTTCATATATTATCTTTATTATTAAAATTTATATTATTTCCCAGATATTTGTGATCAGAGTTTTCATTGTGGTCTCTTTCCTCTTTTGGAATTTTGTTTCAGATAACTTACTGCAAACTGCAAACTCTTTGGGGATTAACAAAGGCCTAACAGTGGGGGCAGGAAGACTCTCACATTAGAAAGTCAGGAGATATTTTCAAGATTATACAATGAGGGAGGCGTGACTAGAATGCAAGCCCTCGTTCTAGGCCCACTCCTGGTCTAGCACGCTGCCCCTCCAAACTCTGACTTCCTTCCATTTCCTGTGGAGAATTATTATTATAACTAGTAGACAACATAGGGAGCACAGAGTAGATCCCCCGGGAGGCTCTTTTAACAGGCCCATTTCTCAATGTTCTAAATTCTGAGTAATCTTTTGTCATATTTATGTGTGTCTTCTTGACAGTCTTACTGTAGCTGGAATTGTCAACCTAGGAACAAAGATAAACATGATAGGCCAAATCTTTAGATTCACAGAGGAAAAGGGAAAGTTTCAGATTCCATTTATGAGACTTCTGATGCAGTATGGCTTACACATCAGAAGCTTTCTAAATTTTCTACTGATGCTTCTGTTTTTTTCCCATATCTATATATATATGCCAATATGAAGAAGGGGAAAACATGAACTATAAACACACATGCAGAAATATATAAATACATGGATGACATATATATATATATATATATATATATATATATATATATATATATATATATATATTGTTCATGTATTTTTAATTACAAAGTTAAATACAGTCAGTAAACAATGAAAAACATGCCTTCCCTAAATACTTTCCCTCCTCTCTCTCTCTCTCTCTCTGCCACATTAGCTGAGGAGTACCTGGTTATATATTTAGTCAGTTGTGAAACTTTAGGAAATACAGTTTCATTAGAGTATTTTTAAAATGTATTAAATGTAGGCCAGTGGTTCTTACAGCCCAGCAAACAGGCTCTTTAACCAGCCCAGGCTGCCTTGCTCTCTAGGATACGACGTTCATCTAAGAAATCTGTAATGACGACTACTTGTCTAGACTCTGTGAATCTAGTGCTAAGATCTTAGTTGCTAGCCCTTTTACTTTAACTAGCAAGAAGTGGACCCAGAAGGTTTTAAAAAGAATCAAGGAAGACAGAGGCCAGAGCATATGTCACATCCCTTTCTCATCCCCCCACCACAAGGAAACCCAATGTCCACACTGTAGATTTATCACCATTCTGTGAGGGGGCTGCTTTCAAGGGTGCAGAATGAAATCCCGAGGCCGCCATCCATCACACATCGCTCCCAATCACCATTTGCACCCATTTGTCTAATCGCAGCCTGCCGTAAGGACCACCCACGAGCAGCTGAAAGTCACCGTGACACAGAAACACTGAGGCTGATTACAATTCTCCAGCATTATCAAACATATATATGGCTCCTCGGTCTCACGTTTCATTTGAACAAACAATTCGCGTCCTCTCTCCCCACAGCCCTCACATAGAAGGGTACGCGAAGATGGAGCTTCTACTGTGAGAGGAGAGACGGATAATCATCTCGTGCCACCCTGCCCAGCCCAGCAAAGGCACAAATCCTGTGGTTCGCTGACTCCGGGCCCTGTCGTTGAAAGCACATTCTCTCCTATTTTCTCATATAACCTCACAAAGTGTGTACTTATGCAAAGCCGCCTTGTCCTGCTGCTTCCTCCCTGCCTGTGCACTCCCATGTCCCCTCTCCCCTCCGCAATCGGGTCTTCCCTTTTCTCCCTTCCAGGCTTTAGCTCAGTAATGTCATGGCTACAATTAGCAGTGTGGTTCTAAACATTCACTTTTCCATGGCACCTTTTTTGGAGTCAATCACCAAGAACACTAGAAGATCAGTGACAGGAAACGAGTAATCCTTTTTTTTTTCTTTTCAATTGGAAATGTCCCATGCATCCCTTTCCCCAACCATGTGCATGCGCAAACACGTCCACAGACTCCTGCCTCACTGCACAGGCATATCCTGAATTGACTTCTTTTCACTTTTTGCAATACTGTTAGCAAGCCTGTATTTTTCCCACTCTACATAGGCTAAGGATTTTGATCTAAGTTTTTATCCTTTCTTTTTTTTTTTCTAGAGCAAACGAAAGTATATAAAAGAAAGCAAGAGGGAAAAACAAGGCTCACGGCTAAGAAGCCCAGAGGGGTCCCTCCCGGGGCTCCGTTGGTGTGAGGAGAGCAAAGAGAACAGGAAAGCTTTGGTCGAGGAACCGAAAGGGAACCCGAGCAGGTACTCCAAAATTTTTGTTTTCAGTGGTGACAACCAGCTCATAGTCCTTTCGTACCCAGCACCATCCAGAGCAGTCCCTGTGTGCAGGCCAAAGCCACTTCCTTCCCTTCTCCATTTTGCATGTGCTGAAAATAGGCCAATCTCTATCTGAGTATTTCCATATAAACAATTGATTTGAGTTTGAAAATAACTATTGAATGACACAACATCCAGACGACAGCAGAATTCTGTGGCGGAAGGATGCATTTTTAGCAAGGGCTAAGTTCCTTTCATCACTGTAGCCAAGTACGGACTTAAGGAAGCCAAATATCTCTATTTAAAGATAGCTCAGTCACTCAGCTAGCCTTGTTATCGGACTGTATTAAAGTTGTTTAAAAAAAAAAAACTCGGTGAGGAAGTTAGCATCTCACTACACTGCACACCTGTGATTTTATAATCTTAAATTGAGGGACAGAAGGGGGTGGGGGACAGCAAGCATCAAGTGTCTATCACTGTCCAGTTACTCCAGGTACAATAACTATTTCCTCTGTTCTCCGGGGAAAAGGATCACTTATTGCTTGCATTCTAGTTGAGACCATCCTTTAAAGAACCTGAATCTTGGGTCCAACTGAAACGTGATGTTATTTTTCACAGCACTAGTTCCCCTTCCCTGCCCGCTCTCAGAGCTGGCCTCTACAGTATGGTGCTGAGTCCTCTCTACACCACTATACTGTTACGCAGCAGAGTAATGCGGGCCTTCACTGGGGTGTCAGACGGGGCTATGTCTGGCCTGAACAACATAGTCAGCAGGATTCAGAATATTCTGAGTAAGAGAATACGGTTTGCTTGGGTGTCACTTGCTATTCCTGCTTCTACATTTATCTATATTCTTCCTCTTGTCAGGAATGCTCGTTTTTCTCTTTTTTATTTCCCTCTTTCTTTCCCTTGGGAAAAAAAAAACCTTGTTTATCTCATGCAATTTAAAGCCCCAGAATTTCAGTGAATTGCGAGGCCTTCTTACGGCATGACAGTAATCTCTCCTGTCTACACTTCTTGGTGCATATTTTCTCGAATATGGAACAGTATTTCAGTACTTATTGTCTTCCTCATATATGTAAAATATCTCGCCGTTTCCAAGTGACTATGGTGTTTGTCGAATCAGACAGCACATATCACTGTGACTGCCAGCCTTGTCAAGATGAATATGACTTAAATTGATGTGTCTTAGAACTGAAGAGTGCTTAAGTCCCTTATTTGGGAAGGAAAGACGATCTTGTACCTTGAATGTTCAGCAGCTGATGTCTTTTGACTGTTGGAAAACTAGACAATGAACATTCATCATAAAGCAATTAAGGCAGAGCTCAAAGGTACACCTATAAGATCTGTTTACACACTTTACAATACTTTGACCATAGATGTACTATGAAACTAGAATCCACTTACAGATATTGTACAGCAATAAGATTGGGTTAGTACCATCATTAGCAGCTAAGCATGATTATCTAAAGGGAAAAGGGATCTATGGCATACCGATTCTATAAATATAACTAAGTATAGGCATTATTTCCTAGTACTAACATGCAAAATGATGTGTGCAGAAAATAAAACTTGAAAAATACTCTTTGTCCGCCTATTTTTCAGGTTTGACATTAGGGTTATTTATTCATGAGAATTTCCTAATATGTTAGTAAGCATGCTGCAGGATATTTTGGAAAAGTAATGAAGGCTTAGTAATGCAAAATATTTTTCAGCCTGTTTATCCTAAAAGCAAATGAAGTGAGACTATTTTCTCAGTTGAAGGCTTAGTTCTTTCTTTCCATCAGCTTGTTTATCCCTTCATTCTAAGCATTGTGTATGTTTTTTTATTGTTATGAAGCTGCCTTAGCTACTTTACTGGAGTCCAGGCCCTCTGGAGGCCGAACCAGGATTCTGCAAGTCTTTTGCAAGACTTGGCAATAGAAAACCCATTTCAGAGTACACGCACATATTACGCAGGAAGAAGAGTTCCTGCAGCAGCCAAGGGAGAAGGGGAGAGGAGTGAGAAGAGCACGCGCACGGCAACTTGGCTGTCCTGGTGTCTCGGCTAAGGAACACGTGACTATGCTCAGCACTGGATCACAAAATCTCAAAGCACGCAGCTCCCTTGGTTCAAGATCTCCACTTGACGTTTACAGAAAGCTGTTTGGCTCTCAGGTACTGTTTTCTGCAGATATGCAGGGGAAAACACACACATACACACGTGATGTGTGCATAGGTCATTATGAGTTCTGGACTGTGAGGGTGAGTGTAGGAGAGCAAGGAAAGAAGGCTCTTTCAAGAAATGGACAGTTGGCCTGGAGAAGGAGAACATGCTGGCAGGAACAGCCACAGAGGTGGGAGCAGTGTGGGAAGTACAGGGGTCTGAAGATAGGTTTCTGATGCTAAAGCAAAAAATACCAGGCACGGAATGGTGAGGAAACAAACCTAGACATGACCATGTGGCTAATGAGCCTAGAGGTCATCCTGCCTGCAGGTAATGGGTGTCCACCAAGTGTGTGAACAGATTAAGAGAATGTTTTGGACAGCTTGGCAGATGGACAAGAGCATATCTAAATAGAAACAAACCAGCAGACAGGATAAGACGTAGCAGACTCAACTAGGGCAAGAGCATTCGCACTGGAGATGAAGGAAAGACTTTGGAGGCGTGATTGCCAGGATCTCTTTGCCTAAGTTATCCTCTTCCAGTGTAAATCACAGAGCACCCTCAGGTGAAAGCCCTGAGATGGTTCCCTAGTGCCTCTGGAATGAAATGCATGCACCCTTCCTAGGCCCACCAGGTCTCTCCCTGCCCACGGCTTCATTTTATGTCCACCACACCCATTCTAACCATGATGCTCTGCGGCGTGCACCATTTTGGATTTTCAGAAATGCCAAGGCCTCTCCCTTGAGGTGTAGCCTGTCCTTCCTCTGTCCAGACTCCCACCAGCTCCTCATTGTCATTTTGTGGATATCACTTCTTCTGAGAGATTTTCCTCAGAATCCTTACTATTGTGGCCTCCCTCAGTCACTCGCCATTATTTTTGACTTCCTAGTTTATCCCACAATATTTCCACAATATTTCTCATACTGTCTACCTTGTTTACTACACTGGTGTCACACTTGGTATATGATCACTCTCTTCCCTGGAAGTGTCACAGCTCCCTGCATATTCTTGCATTTCTTTTATCACTGCCATTATAGTACATCAGTGGCTTGTATATGGACAGTTGCTAAGTCTCTGTGGAGATCACTACACATACGTATAAGAACATGAATATATGCCATACGTAGGAGATGAGTTAGAGGAAGAAGTCAAGGGCTAAAGCAAGAATTTGCACTGGAGATTTGCCAACTCTAACCCCCTATCCAGTGAGCCTGCTTTGGTTTAGAGCAAGCACACCATCTGTTCACTCCCAGTGTGGATTCAGGCACCGTAGACAGATGATCACTCAGCTCACAGGTACTGTTATTAAGACAGAGTCCAAGAGGCATGAGTTTAGATCTGTCTGAAAGCTATTACAATATGAAGAAATGTTTCATTCTTACATGGTTAACTTGTAAAACTGATCATCTTAACAGTATGAATTTTCCCCATTTATTTTTCAGAAAAGTCTTAACAAAAAAGGAGAGCAGGAGAAAATCCTCTGAAGATTTCACTTCTTACATTATGCCAAAACATATGTCTGAGTTGTCTTCTGGTTGCTGTGACAGAATACCCGACATCTACAAGTACTTAGCTCCCTGTTTCAGAAGGTCTCCCACCGTCTATGCGTGCATGACAGAGGTGCCCACTCACCACAAACAGAAAGCCAAGTGAGCCTGGCGATTGAGGTAATGCCACGGCTTTCTGTAACAATGTTTCTTCTTCCCTCCTTCATTTAGTTCAAGCTGTCAGCTAGGCCCATGGTGGGTGCACCTCCCTTACTTCCTGGCCCACAAGTCAATAATGCAAATGTAAAAGGTCTCACCTGGGTGCTCCCCTTCCCCGTCCCCAGTCTCAAGAAATTGACACAATCTGTCCAGGTCAAACCCCAAGCATCTGTGCCTTGCAGACAGGCCCTACCTCCCAATACAACGCAGTTCCATAGTTATCCCACCTGGAAATCTATGTGGCATTTGGGGGACACTCCAGATCAAAACCAGAGCAGCACATTAATATATGGTACAAAATTTTAGCGGATACTTTAGGAGGGAACACTTAAGGGAAGTCAGTCTTAAAGAATTTAGGGCTTTCCCCCTTTTGCTTCTTTTTTAGAAATTCTCTTTTATAATACTTGCATGATCTGGTATAATTTATTTTGTGAAATAGATAAATATTATATAAAATTAAACAGTATAGTAAGATAACCCTAATTTACATGTCTAGATCCTTTTATACTAAATTGTATAATGGATAGTACATTTAAAAATACTAGGTCAATTACAATCTTATGTGTTTTCCTGGTATCAAAGAAAAAATGTGTTATCAGAAATAATGTTTCAGGAGGTAACTGGGGGGGGGGGGCGGTAATTCAAATCATGCCACTTCCCTTTTGGATTCAATTCAGCTTTCATATTTTTTAAAATGTTAGAACTTCTCACATTTTAGCATGCCACAGGATTGTACATTCCTGTAACACATGAGATCCTTCAAAAAAAGAAGGATTCTGAAGCCTCAATCCATACAGGCTGGTACTTGGACATGTTCATTTAAAAAATACTGCAGGAAATAATGGGGCAAAAATTCAGGGTCACATATCTCTAGAGCTCTGCAAAAAAAAAAAAAAAAAAAAACAATAGAAAAAAAGACTTGAAAAAACTCTAAAAAAAATCTAGTTCCTAACAGTGTATGGCACTTTCCTATTCTTTAGTTTTCATAGCAACAGAAAAGAGGAACAGCTCATTGGCATGCTCATTTTAGAAACAAAAATCCGAGTTTCGGGATAGCAGCTGCATTTCCACATCTGGTCTTAGGAGGAAAGTACAGTGGCACTTACTCGTCGACTTACCAAACATTTGGGGGCAGGAGTTATTTTATGTTTTGTTCACTGACTTATTCCCAGTACTACTATAGACAGATAAAAATCTTCCCCTCGTGATGATTATGCTGTGGCAGGGGGAGACAGCAGTGGAAGAGACAAGAAATAAGGAAATAAGGGATCTAATCCTTCATCCAAGACTATCTCTTACAAAGATGATCAAGTGAACTTTTGAAACAGGCTGTCCAGTTAACAGGATAAAATGAAATATAACAATACCATTTCTACGTATGATGAAACAACATTTTGCAAACACAGCCATTCTTCCCACGCAGCAGCAAAGTCCAGCTGTGTGTATGCAGGTAACTACACATGCACACTGTGATGCCCTTTCCTCTACATGCTTTGAAGCTCACGTGAGACGTGGAGTCTCCATTACCCCATCTCCTCTGTAGATGGTGCTACAGACCCAAACAAAGATCTTGGGCTCTCAGTCTTGCTATCACTCTCTGGCTCAGCGAAGCGTCATTAGGGTTCTGAAAACCACATTCATTCTGAAAGTACAAGCCAGTTTACAAGGGCCACCTTCTCACGCAATTGCAGGACACAACTCTTATTTCTAACTTAATTAAAAAATATTTTAGACTATACTAGGTCCCACATTGGCTGAACTGCTGATATAATTCTGTTTATCTTGTATCTTTTTCAGTTTGTTGCCAAGTACAATATAATAATGTATGTTACTAAAGTGGAAAAATATTTCGTTGATAAAATGTTACCTAATAAATCATTTCTGTGTGTTCTTGATCTGACTCAACCAAAGGAATGCTTCTATGACATTTGAATTTCACTTCCTAACCCTTGAGGTTAAGTGATATTCTGCAGGAAGGCAGGTTTATTATCTGCTGAAGGTAAAACATGAAGAGGTAAGAACTTCTTCCCTGTGCACAGTCCACCATAATGCCACTGCGGATCAGACTGTCTTCATGAGCTAAGGCAAGAACTGCCATACCTCAGTCAAGGTGTTTAAGAAAGAGAAAGGTCAGGGCTTCTGGTCCTGAAAACCTGATTTTTGTTTTATTTCACAATGACTGACTCATTGATTAATCTGGCTAGTGTAATACAACGGTAGAAGGAGGGAAAAACCAGTTCAGCCTAGCTGTAGGAGCAGGCTACTATCTTCTCTCATATACTTGAAAAAAAATTTTGTTTGTTGTTGTTGCAGTAAAAGTACTAAGCAATTAAAAAAGTCACAGCTGACAAGACATCCAAAAGCATATTCACTCAACTAGGCTTTAAATAAACAAACAACAAAAACACATAAATCCTGAAATGTGCACCTGGGATGCAAGACTAGTCCTTAATCCTCCTGAGCACCGGAATGTCAAGATGGCGGCAGGGGGAGATGGAAAGTGGAGACAGGAAGTAGAAAAGATTAGGATGTGATCTGCATCTACATCAATTCTCCAAGATGGGTATAATTATTATGTATCACAAACATACTCATAATTGTATTTTGGGAAAATATAGTTTCTCAGTGAAGAATTTTTTTCTTCTGATGTAGCCTGCTAAGCCAGCCTGGACAATTTAGTGACTTAGCTAAATCCTGTCTCAGAAAAAAAAAAAAAAGGCCAGGGATATAGCTCAGTGTGAAGTTCCTGGGTTCATCTACAGTACCACAGCTAGATGACAGGAATATGCTGTTCCTTGTTGGTCCCTGCCCTCCTGGTCGTTTATACTGGAGGCAGTTCTTTGCAGGACTTCTGTGACCAGGCCAGGGGGGTCCGGGATGTCTCTGCTGCCTTCTGCCTGAGCCAGTTACTGAAAGAAGCTGACCAATGTGAGACGTGACACTCTTGCTCTGTCCCCTTGTTAAAATTTATGTCTTCAGGCAGCCACTCATCCCTCCCTTCCCCGTGGCCACCTGAACCACAGTGACAGGACCGAGGACATGGAGTAACACAGAGACAGAACCTTCAGATCCAGAAGCCATGAAGAAGAGCTAGAATGAGAAAGCAGAACAAAACACAGGGCAAAGAGAGAGAAGGGAGGTACTACATCCTAACCTGCCATCTCTCAAACTGACTGCTGTGAGCTGATGGACTGAAAGGAATGCACTAAGGGCCCAGAGCTCACCAAGGTCTGGCAGGCAACTGCCCGGATCACAGAACCAACAAATACACTAGCAAGGTGCTTCTCAAGGTCGCTGCTTCTGTAGGTGCCAATTCTCAGGACTGAATGCACAGCTGAAAGGTTTGCTTTGACGACATCCCTGGATTTATGGTAAGGTCAGCATATTAACGTAAGTATAAAATCACACATGCCAATTTTTTAATTGGAAAAAACCCCCTCAAATGGCAACTCTTCAGTCATTCACATTAATTGTTCCTTGCATTCATAGCCAATAAAGATTAAATTACCCAAAAGAGAATCCTGCCCTCTGCCTCCAGCAAGAAGCAATCTATAGGCACAAATACACTTACTCCTCAGACAGATTAATTATGGTTTTTCCACAATATACGACCTTTCCAGCATTTGTCTGTGCATTTCCAAAGGTTCTGTTACTCCATGTTGTAACACAATTCTCCAAGAAAAAAGTTACCTAGCTTGTACACAAGGATATATAATATTGTACAGAAAAAAGTGCAATTGTAATCTGTATACAAAACAGAAAATGACTAAGTCAAACTATAAATTCCAATTTGTGATTTAACGAACACTCAATAAGACCACACAGTGTACTTACCTGGAACTAAATCGTCATGATTTAAAAAAAGACTCCCAAGACATGAAGACTGAATGGGGGGAGGGAAAATTAATGAATTCTTTTTTTCAAGGGAGATTGTTGCTACTGAGTAACTCCTTGCTTTTTGAAATGAAAATCACTTCATGACATGTAACTTATCTGAAGTTGTTTCCAAGAAAACAAGTGAATACATTTAATTAAGGTAGATGGAAACATAATTGCATGCACAAGCAATCATAGAAAAGAGCTAATCTACTCCTCTGCTCCTTGGCAGATGATAATTTAGTGATGGACATACAAATCATTATTATGGTTTCTTGTTTAAATGTACCAAAGCTGCCAGTCTCTCCACAGACACTAATCATTCCACTCTGTTGAATGAAACAGTAAGGAAGGGGTTACATATGACACGCCCTCCACCTCGCCAGCAGTGATGTGTGCCACTGAAGAAAAACTAAGAGCTCTGCGTGAGGAATGAATGGGCTGCTTTACTGCTAAAGCTCATTGACCTAAAGAGACGTTCCCTTTCATGACAGGCGGCTCACTTTCAGCCCTGCGTCCTATCATTGCAACTATACTGCTTTTGGGGGCTGGAGGAATAGCACAACAGATAAAATGGTTGCCTAACAAGTACAAAGCCCCGAGTTCAGTCCTCCAGTACCATGTAAGCTGTGCATAGTAGTGCACACCTATAATCTCAGCACTCAGGAAGCTGAGGCAGGAAGATAGCTGTGAGTAACAGGCCAGCCCAGGCTACATAATGAGTTCAGGACCGGCCTTGACTATAAAAGTGACATTCTGTCAAAAAAAATTTTTTTTTTGCTCTTCATACCACAAATAAAGCATATGGACAGAGTCATCAACACATACATGCACGTGTGTCTAGGACAACACTGTTTTTCAAGAACACAGATGAGAACTCTTGGGGAATGCTTCAGTTAGGTGAGGCGACAGGAAGATAATGAAAGACTCAAAGTTACTATCCTATCCCATCACAGGCGAACGCAGAATGAGTTCGCTTTGGTGACTCATCCCACGATGGCAGGCGCAGTCCTAACAGGCCCCGTGTGAGCCCATACACGGTCACAGTACCGAGACAGACTTGCTGTCACTACAGCGCTTCTCAAACTTGGCTGCACAGGAATCACCTGGGGAGCTCCGAAAAGATAAACCAGCACTGAGGCCACCCTTGCCACTCCCCACCCCTAAAAATGAAAAAAAAAAAAAAAAAAAATAAGGGCTCTGCATGTTATAACAGATTACACTATTGTAGACGCCTGGGGGACTGCAGTATGTAGACAAGGCTGAGCATCAAGGCTTCTTGCCTGCATTTGGTTCAAAAAAATACATATATCCAAAAGAAGCACAGACAGCAATAGTATGACCCCCTTCTGTGGTGTGACTTGTTAATGTGTAGCTAGCAGTAGCTAGCTCTCTGAAAAAATTTTTTTTCAGGTATATTAGAACCATAGGGAAACATGCCCCCAAAACTCCAAAAACCTGTTCATAGAAACCATGTGAATTCTGGAATTCTGGTAAATGTTCTTCTTTAATATAGACAGGAGGTTGTACATAAACAGTAGGCACAGGATCTTCAGAGTCAGGTGGCCAGATAAAAACCAATCCCAGCTATGTTGCTTGCAGGTTTTGTTGCCTGAGCATCAGAGTTAGTTTTTCTGTATCTCAGCTCCCTGACCTCTCCCACCTATAAAACTGTACTGAACACTGCTGGATTACATGAGACAGTTCACAGAAAACACGCACGAGTTTCTGACAGGTAAGAAACACAGTTCATTTGGTATTTGCTGGATATTAATCTTGTAGAAAAAATAAGCTAGATGCCATCAGTAAAGTTAGAAATTTATGTACACGAAACTTCATTTGATAATTGTGTTAAGTGCCTATAAATGATAGCTTTTGTATTATATTTACTTTAAACATTGACCTATCTTTACACTTAAAGGTTCTAGGTTAATTTTCTTGAACAAAAAGGTTCTGTAACTTAAGAAAATGTTTAAAATCTGTTGTATTAACCTAATTTATTTTTACTCCATAGACTAAATTTGTATCATTAGAATGAAACCTTCTGTCTGAGGACTCTTCCACTCACATTAGATGGATGCTACTGTAAATTTGGGTAAAGCTATGTGGCCAAGTTTTTAGATTTCAAGTAGTTTACAAAACACTTCTGTCTGGTACTTAACAAATGTTTCCAGCAGCGACAATGGTACTGATGATAAGACTTTCTTAGTAGCACACTTGAACTGGCATAAAATCTTTAAGAAATACTAACAGGTAAACTATAACTAGCATAGTGCTAAACATGGCCTGCATCTTCAGAAATTTCACAGGGTTAGTCAGGGGAGAAGATCTGGTAAGATATCCACTTATGGTGAAAATACCTTCCTTCAACTGTCCATCAGAATTGCAAGTGATGATGGAAGTATAATTTATCATTGTTACTACATTGGCTGGTGACTGGAAACACATCATCAATGTACAAATGAGAGCCCCCGATCCTACGCTGATTATCAGCCAATTTCAGAGTTGTTAACAGGATTCAAATCATGAATATATTAGCAGATTTACCCTCACACATGAAATTTTGATTAAATAATGCTACAGGCTAATATGAATGCCATTCAAATTTCTTAAAAGGCTTTTTATTGTAAAAACTTTGATAAAAATTCTCAATAATGTATGCAGAGTTAGGGAAAGAGAATGAATGATTGATGGTCTATCCTCACAAACCTTATTAACAGTCCTGATTTGGTTGGATTCCAACTGTTTTGGCTCAGAATTAGGAATTCTAGTTTGATGGTGGCTCATGTGCACTGATTAGAAAAGCATCTCATTGAGATATTAAGAAAGCAAGTTAATCATTAGAAATGCAGTACCGGGTGGAACAGCATTTCATACTACGATTCTGATCTTTTAAAAATTTTATAGGATACATATTCTATATATATCCTATATATCCTTAAAGATCCATCAATATCAGGACCACATAAGAAGATAGTAACCTATGCACTTCATGTAAGTTGTATCAGATTCTTCTGTAAGTATAAATTAATAATCACCGCAACAACATCAGGTAGTGCTGAATATGGCAGTACAGGAGGGAATGAGTGAGGAGCTGGCATGATTTTTCTACTCTCTGATGCAATTTCCTTGGAATACCTCTGGACTATCACTGCTTGGACAGGGTCTTGCTCTGCAGTCCAGGCTGCTCTTGAACTGACTGTACTGTGTAGCCCAGGCTGGCCTCAAACTCACAGCAATCCTCATGCCTCAGCCTCCAAGGATTATCACTATTTTCTCACATTTGTATTTATATACGTGTGTGTGTGTGAGAGAGAGAGAGAGAGAGAGAGAGAGAGAGAGAGAGACGATGTTTACACTGAGTTTGAGTATTTTGTGTATATACAGATTGCATCAATATTATGCTCCCTTTTCTCCCCCTTTTTGGCCCTCCCACCCTCTTCCCATCCCCCCGGCTCCCACCATCACACCCATTTCATTATACAGAACGTCTGTATTCTGGATTGCTATCAAAGAAGCCATGAAATATCTGACTTTCTGCATCTGA
Organism: Ctenodactylus gundi; assembly: GCA_004027205.1. Classification (NCBI taxonomy): domain Eukaryota; kingdom Metazoa; phylum Chordata; class Mammalia; order Rodentia; family Ctenodactylidae; genus Ctenodactylus; species Ctenodactylus gundi. The sequence continues at coordinate 1,026,092 of PVKB01000092.1, read as the reverse complement.
CTCACTTCACTGAACACGATGGGATTCTCATTTTTAAAAAGTAATTAGTTTTAAGCAATAGACCCTTGGCTCCTCAGCTTTGGTCAGAACAACAGGACCGAAGAGATTATAAAAAGAAATACTTGACACACATCACAGAGAGCAGAGAGACTCTCAGTGTTGTGCTTCTTGGGACAAACCGACTAATCCTTCAAATCTCAATCTTGAAGAGACTATTCTTCAGACAGAACCAGACGTGAAAGGTAAACTTGGAATTTTAAAGTTGAATAAGTACATATTGGAAAAGATGACATTTAATGTAACCTATACTTGAGGAATATGATCCATAGATTATATCCTTTTAGAATGTGAGATATACTTACTTTGACTATTTATTTAGTTAATAACTGTAATAGTTTTAGTTTCTTAGGGGGCCTGATTTTAAAACAAAATTGATGTTTTGCATCTTTCTCTAATCCAACCCCCAAAATGATTCCAAAATCATCTTTGTAAAAACACAAATGTGACCATCTCCTTCTTCTCTTGAAATTATATTCCCCCAACGCCTACAGAGCAAATCCGAACTTTCTCCTAGTACAGAGGGTCACGTATGTTCTGGATCCCACCAGTAGTTTAGCATCTTCTCTCATCTTTCCACCTTACTACACATGCTTTATAAATACCTCTCCACCTGCCATGACAGACTCCCGGAAACACCACCCCCCCAGTTCCTGGAATGTGCTTCTCTTTCTTTTTATAGTTGCTCCAAAAGAGTTCCTCTTCAAACACCTTTGGTAATTGTGACACACCATTGCTCCTAATAGTGAGTATTTCTATCGAAAGAAATACTCAATTACCAAAACATATGCATTTATACATAAACTATGCATTATTTAAATTCTGTATGAACAATTGTGTCATTCTAAATTGAAAAAAAAACAGCAACAAGAAAACTTACTTGACTGGATATTATGCATAGCCCCAAGGCAAAATAGAAATTACTGTAATAATAGAAACTCAGAAGTACATAGGCATCTTAACAAAGTGAGAGTAGATTTAATATTCTTCCATGTTCAAAACATCAGGTTCATCTTCCCACCCTCATTTGGTGGTTCTTGGCAATTCTTTCAATTATTTCTGTCCTCAGCAAAGCTGCCAGGTGCTGTCCTAAGTTTCCCCAACCTCTGGTGTGGGTCTCCTCAGCTCTAGCTCTTGCTTTGGTGCCAACATCCCATCACTACCTGGGCATCAGAACCACATACGCCATGAAAAGAGGCTGCCCCCATATCAGGGTGTGCAGTGTGTGTGACTGTACACTGCAATTACCTCACACCTCCCTCCTTTAAAATAAAACCAGAGACTACAGCTTCAAGGCTTACAGTCCTTTGGTTGACAGTTGGCTTCTGCCTCCTCCCCCTGGCCCTGTTTCTTTTATTTATTCAATTATATGGCCATAAACTTTGCTTTTAAGTATCCAAGGACATAAAACACCAGGATTTTAGTGTCAGTGGTTCCCATAATAAAAATTAAAAGATCTGCTGTGAGTGGGAAATAATTGGGTAATAATTCTGATAAATATTCCAAATACACCCTATAGTCCACAATCAAGTATATAGACTGTAAGAACTTCAGCCACTATTTCTGAGTAGTTGCTAAAATCTTAGCATATTTTAGGTAAAAAACAGTTGGTAAATTTCAAACTTGTAAGAAGTTTGTGCAAAATTACATCAGCCTCTGCAAAGCCCTTTTCCAACGTTGTAATCAGAACCACTTTCCATTCCCGCAAGGCTCCGGCTATGATACACTCATCACACACTTTCCAAACCAACGAGGCCAATGTGTGTACTTTAACTAGAATTTCCCATTTTATAATCTAAGTTACTTAAAAAAATTTTTTTAAAGGCAAAAGATTGAGATTTGTTCTTCTCAAAGGCGTAAGACACAAAGCGAGGCATTATTAATACTTCTGAACACACATAACAAAAGAAATCATTCAGCACCATTTCAGCAAATTCTCCACTCAGGAGGTTCATGCATATTTAAATGAATTAATTTATTTTCTGCAATTTGCTCTTTAAGAGCTTAAGTGGCCATTTGCTGTTGCTTATTTCAGGTTTCTGTGCCCTTGTTCTCTGAGTCACCAACTTATAGCTTGAGTGCTCCAGGTGTATTTATGCTCCCAAAGTATTTCAAATTACCCATTAGGAAATCCAATTTCCTATTTATAAGACTACGAGTGATTTTCCACTGTTAACTTTTTTCTTAATTAAGGATATAAACCTGAATTCACAGCTGAGTTTAGTGCTCTTAGTCACTGGCTTTGTGACAGTCAACATTTTAGAATGCCATCAATATTAGAATCTTATACAGTCACTTGGACTACTCTTGGACTCTTCTTGGGACTGACATTATGAGTACCCACACAGTCATCACCATAACAATCTCCTGCTTATTACATTCTGCATCAAGCACCACACACACACACACACACACACACACACACACACACACACACGACCATTAACCTTTACACTGTCCTGGGAAATGCCTGTTAGTTTTTCTACCATGACTTTACTTTTAGAGATGAGAGAGAGAACATGTAGACTTAGAGAAATGTGTCAGCAGGCCACCTATCTAGTAATTAGCAGAACTGATATTTAAATCCATTTCCTTCTTTCTTCCAAATTTTACATCTAAGGGGCTAAGGTAATTGAAAAAAAATTTAATTTGAGTGTCTAACTGCCTTCAAAGGTCATCCAAAAGGTACTTCAGAATTTAGAGGAATGAAAGATTACAGCAGGCTGGACATACAAGTGAAGTTTTCAAGACATGATCGTTGCTTTGAAGAAATCTATTGAACCAGGTAGAAGTTTCGGGTTTCAGGTTGCAAGATGACGTCCTTTCTAGGGCTACAGATATTGAACTACCACTGATTCTGGGCATACTAAATCTAGAAATATGATGAATTTGGTTTTATTAATTCAAGTTCAATGACCACCACCTATTGTAGGCCTCCACGAATCTACCAATATAGAAAATTTCCACCTTTAGGGAAAAGTACTTTTGGACACAACAGAAATATATCACGAGATGAACAGAATACCTTTAAGTTTTTTATTTGGAGGGATCTTCAAATGACACCTTAGCTAGTCAAGTTTTTCAATGGAAGTAAAATGACTTTGAGAAAATTACCATTTTCAATTCGTCTCAGGTATCGTGTTTGATGCTATCCTATGTGCTATGACACACATATCCTCTATGTTGTTGGTGCAACTGAGCCGCCCAACCATGCCAATGAACTTGTTCTCCCCTCAACTTCGTATTCCCAACTAGCATCTTTTATTCCTTTTCCCCCTCTCCTCCCCAGGAAAAAGCAGATTAGAATTTCATACAAAATGATGAACACAAGGCCAATACTTTTCTGGTGATCTAATTTTAGTGCTTGCTAACTGGCCCAATCGCATTTGAAAGCTCCTGGCTTATACCTTAGTACAGATCCTCTAGAGACTGCACTGTCAATCTGGCACTCAAATCTGTCTGGGGGATTCCTTTATTTAGTAAATATTTGCTCAGTGTTTACTTTATGCAGGAGCCACTGTGAGGGTTCCCAACATGTGGGAGACCCAAACAGGCAATGCTGGCACTCTCAAGGAGTTTAACTTTAGTAAGGGGAAGACAGACACTCAATAATTTAATAAGATGATGTCAAATAGTAACGACTACAGTGAAGAAACTTAAACAGGATGATGAGCTGCAGAGCGCTTTAGGGTGGGGAGGGCAAAGTGCTAGTTTAGAACTGATTATTAGAAACATCTCCCGAAGGAAGTAACATCTATGCTGACATTCAAATAATACCATGTACAAAATTTGGTGAAAGATAATGGGAAATAATAGTATTCCAGACGCAGGAAAAGCATGTACAAAGGCCTAATGGAGCAGCTTAGAGGTCAGTTACATGGGGGGATAATTGGTCCTTAGGCTGGAGAAGGGCCTGAGACCCAGAGAGGAGTGTGGCTTTTATTCTAAATGTGACCGTTAGAGAGTTCTAAACTGGTAGTGATGCAATTGTACATTTTAAGATTGTTCTTGTTACTTTATGCACAGTGATTACACAGGATGGTTCATTAGGAAGCCTGTGCAGGGTCCTGAAAGAGCAGGATAAATAGCTTAAACTATGAGCAGGGTAGGTTCACTGTAGAGTTTATGGGGAGGCAGGGAGATTGAGCCTAAGTCCTTGGAATAAGCAACTGTGATGGTTAGCTGACAGGGGATCAGGGAAACTGTATACCAGACTGTTAATTTGATGGTCATCTCAGATTGTACAGATTCTTAGACATTCACTAAACAAAGATTTACTTAATAGCACTTCTAAGTAGGTTTCTGTCTTAGTTACTTTTTCCTCACTGTGACTCAATACCTGCCATCCATAAACCAGGGGAGGAAAAGTTTCATTTTCCCACTTTATTGATATGTGTTTCAGAGGGTCCCAGTCAATTCAGGGGTGGCCAACAACACTGGAAGCACATGGCAGAAGCAGAGGTAGAGGCAGCTCCTCATGACATTGCAAACAGGAAGCCAACTCGTCCGCCCCTTCTGGGTCCAGCCTCAGTGTTCTGCCCTTTCCAGGTGTGGAAGGTGTGGTCGGCCCAGAACACGAGCCTGCCATCTAATCGGTATCTGCCACATGCCACTCCTCCACTGCACACCCATAGTCCACCCCTCCAGACCAGGCCCCTACCTCCCAGCACAGGGTGTGACAGATGATCCATAATTTCCAAATACACGAAACTTTGGGGGGACATTCCAGATCCAAACCACCACAGTACTCTTCTAGGTAAAAAAGATTAGCCATAACGCAGATTGAGTTTCTACACTATGGAACGGATTATAGTTCAGAGCAACTGAGCAACACAGAGGGCAGAGGTAGACATGTATTTTGGGAAGAAACTGCATTGAGATGTACTTAAGTTATGGGTCAGAAGAGGATCAAAGTGCCATGATGAAAAGTTATGAGTCATGACATGATCAAGCTGCCAGGATGAAACCATTCCTATTGTGTATTTAATATGCACTAATAAAAATAAGTTCATTTAGGCAGAGCTTGTGGACACAAACACTAAAAGGACCTAGGCCTGACCAAGCAAGGGGCACTGTTTTCACATTATTATTTTTTAATTGCAAGTAATATAAAACAAGAGAGGGCTCACTGAATAGTGTTTTAAAAATTTGATGAAATATTGGGTTTCAATGTTAGTACTGCATAATGCCCGTAATGTATTTTGGCTGTATCTGCCCCCATTACCCTCTATGAAGGGCATTCTCTCAATGAGAAATGATGTAGGCAATACGCTTGCTCATTTCTAGGTAACAAACTTGTCTCAAGTGTTTTTAATGTGCTTGAAGTTAGTTCAGGACATGGTGGGTCACCTCCCCTCAGTCCTCCTGAAGTTTTGAATCCTCTGGAGGCCAGTGCAACAGAGGTGCTCTCGTGTTTCCTTCTATTCCTTCCTTCTTTACTAAGAATGTATTTTGCGGGTAAATTTAAAAAGAAAACACCGTTAACTATAAAATGGGAAGTGCTAAATACTACGTACTTTGGGACTGCCGTAACAATTAATAGCAAATCAGCAACAAGGGCTGCGCAGATCACGAGTCACCAGTGGACGAGGAGCACCCACAATTTCCATCACCCTGGCTCTCACGCTTTGGCTGTTTCCAATCGACAGCCTCATGCTAACCTGCCAGCGAGAGGCACTCTTTCAACAGTGAATCTCATCTGCCCTAATAGATTAAAAAAATTATGATTGTTTATACCAAGTTACAGATTATTTGGGTCCTAATTTACAACCTATGAAGATGCCCTTTGGCACTTGAGAGCTGCTACTTAGGTACTATTTGCTTACACTTAATGACCCCAATTCATTCTGCCTGTTATTTCCAAAAAAGAGTTCTGCTACAAGAAATACAGAATTAAAGAATTATTTTGGTTCAACAATTATTCCTTACTGTGTTTCAAAATCTATTTTAAAAAAGGTTTTTGCCCAACCTTCATCATTGTTAAGTTTTCTAAATCCAAAGGTTAATTCTCCATCATGCCCACTATGTTGTGGTCTGCTAACCTATATAGACACAAGCTGTTTATCATGAGTATTGTCTTGTATAAGGGATTTCATCTCTAGGTAACATCATTCATTTCAGACCTGGTGTCTTAGTTACTCTTTTGTTGCTGGGTTGGAATACCAGACCACCACAACTTTAGGGAGGAAAGATTTATTTTGGCTCATAGTTTCAGAACATTACAGTGCATTCACGGGTGGGCAGCTGGAAATGGTGGAATGGGTCAGGAGTGGGACCCAGAGACAGAGCTCTGCTCAGCATGGCAGACCAGAACCAAGTCTGTGACTGGATGCCACCTCCACACTTCACCTAGCTAGTCCCCATTACTTCCATCTCTCCCAGGTTCTTGGGAGTTTCCTGTCTCCTCTGACATTTCAACATAAATAGACTTCTTTTATCTGAGACATAAAGGCCTCCTTGATAACAAAACCTCCGTATCTATGTACCTTCCTGTATCACTGACAAACTTCTCTTTAGAAGCTTAATAAATGTGCTGTCATGGTGCTCTCAGCAGGCACACGATTTCCTTTAACCTTCTTAAAGAATGAAACTCTTGCTCTATTCTCACTAGGCTACTGCTTTTCTACATTTTAAAGAAAAACCAAAATATTCCTTCAGTGTATTAAAATCCAACATTTTAATCTGTTTTACAGTTGGTCCGATTCATGATGTTTTTTGAAGTTGTAAATTCTTTCCTGGACCCTATTTCTGCTTTTTTCCAGAGTTGACTATTTCTTACCCACCTGTAAATATGAAATTTTCCAAGGCTAAGCAACCACTTTCTCTCATTTAGAAGTGGGATAACCTTTGTTCTGTCAAGGGTGACTTGGATATTTATGACAGCCTTTGTGGTCCACAACACAATTATCAACTTAAAAATGAGCCTGGTATATTAGACAAAAGACTAACTTATCATATCAGTAACTTACTCCTAAGTTGACAACCGCCTTGGCTGAGCTGGTCCAAATGGCTTTGTGGCCTGCACGTGGCCTACAGTCCAGATGTTTCCCACTCCTGCTCTAGCTGACAAAGTTTCTGAAATGTGTAAAGTCTGAATATCAAAAGAAGCAACTTTAATAAGAAATTGCATTACTAATCAATGTCAATTATGCCTCTAGGATTAAGGATTTCACTAAGTGGATGGGTAGCAAAACCTAAAGGCACATAAACCAAGTGTGCAGTTACTTCTGTAGATAAAATATAAACATACCAAATAAATGGAATGAACATAAACCCACAATTTACACTTATCTAGTATTAAGAATCCCCACAGGGAAGAGTAGGGTGAGCTGCACTGGAATTTTTCTGTTTTCTTTGTGCAAAGCACATATTGTAGGTCTCATGAATCAAGACACACTACTGAGAGAACTAATTGCATTAGCTTTTATCTTTATGATACCTGCCCTCAAAAAAAAAAAAAAAAGAAAAGAAAAAAGGAAAGACTTTTGTGTTTAACATTTTCAGCATCTAAGAGGGGAAACTAAATGAAATGCTCTGACTTAGACTCATGCTCTGAGCAGTAAAGAAATGAACCAGGAAAAAAAAAAAAAGCACCTGAACCATCCTCCTTCTACACGTGACTCCCTCTGAAACTCCCAGTCTCCAGTGAGGTAAAGATTCCTATAAACTCATCCTTTATCACTCTATGTGGACCGACTCTGAACATACGCAATAAACCACACTCATTCTCACCATAAACCTTTTTTAAATATTCACATTATCAATGGCATCACTTTAAACTGTATTAACCTATCGTAGAATTATTCGTATTTCCACCCTTGAAATGCAACATATATTTCATTACTCTAATTGCTAAAGGGTTATAGTAAAGAACTCCTGTTTCATTATCTTTTGTCTCATAGTGCAACTGATTCCGTTCCATTATAGAATTTGAATAGGTAAAGTGTACTGGCTCATTGAAAAATGTTGTTAAATACATAAAATATGCACACATTACTCTGCATGAACGGAGGGAGATACAAATGACAAGCACCAATGCCTGGAGGCAAACGCACTGTAACAGAGGTTATCAGAAACATGCACCACACACACACACACAGAGACATCCCCTCCCCTCCCCCCAAGACTTGCACAGCACACTTAAGAAATTCAAAAATAAAATACATTGCATTTAGTCAGGAAAGGCTCATGAACTGTGTAATCTGAGAGACTTACGTGGTGCTGGACTTGCCAGGGAAGCAAGCTAACTACTGTGCCACACCTCCGGCCTCTGAACACTGTAACTTGAAGTGGCACAGGAGGTGGGTAGGGCTTCCCAGGAGAACATACTCTGTATTACACAGTTGAGGTTGGGCAAAGACCCGATTGAAAAATGGGAAATGCAAATGAATAGGCAGTTCTCAGATGAAGAAATTCAAATGGCCAGTAAATACATGAAAAGACGCTCAATGCTTAGCCACAAGAGAAATGCAAATCAAAACACCACTAAGGTATCATCTAACCCCAGAGAGAATGCAGTATATGAAGAACTAGAAAAGCAATCAGTGCTGGCAAGGCTGTGGGAAAAAAGGAACCCTCCCGCACTGCTGGTGGGAATGTAACCTGGTACAACCACTATGGAAATCAGTATGGAAGACTGAAAATAAATATCCCCTTACCCCCTTTGATTTGCAGATACTTAGTATCACATAACAGAGGTACATGTAAACCCCATATTCATAGCAGCACAACTAACAATAGCTAAAAGGTGGAAGACACCAATATACCCATCAACAGACCAGTGGATACACAAACTGTGGTATTTATACACAATGGAATACTATGCATCTATAAAGACAGATAGGTTTGAAGTTTTTATAGGTAAATGGATGCAACTTGTGACCATCATGCTCAGGGAAGTGAGTCAGACGCAGAAGGTTAAATATTGAGTGGTCTCTCTAATATGAAGAACCCAGACCACAGTCATTTCATAGAAATAGATAGGTGGGCGATGGTGGGAACTAGCAGGGAGGGGAAGGGTGTGGGACAGTCAAAAAAGGAGAGGGGAAGGACTTGTAATTTTGATGCGACATTTATATGAGCAAATACACTCAAGTTCAATGTCAACATTATATATTGCATATATGCATATCAATAAAATAGAACAAATAAGAAAATAAATTCTGCTTTCTAGAAAAAGTTGAGGTTGAGACCAAGTGTTGGAGGGAATCGCATGCATGTTCAATCTCAAATACTTTTAACAGGCTCTCAGGAAGAGACAAAATAGGGAAATTCTATTATTGAGAGTAAAGAAGAAAAATACAGATGGGAAATAAGATTTTAGGATAATTTAGTTCAAAGTCACTTAGTCTAAAGACAGGCGGGTGTGAACTGCGTTCCTATTTACATCACAGGAGCAGCAGGTCAGGATGATTAGGCTGTTGGAGCGCCTCTACTCTTACTCTGCCCTAATAGCACAAAAGAGCTACTTTCATTCTCCCAGCACTGAGTCCACCTGTGGAGGCGAGTCACATTTATTTAATATCCATGGTTATTAGCATGGGTCCTACAAGGTAGCAGAAAGGAAAAATTGTTCTAACAGAAAAAGTCTTTGGTAAGACGCAAGTCAGCTGAATCACTACAGGTTTCAATTTCAATTTCTTAATTATATGTCTAACTTAACTTTCCTGCAACTCATTTTATTTTCCTGGAGGAATTGCCAGTTGTTTATGGCACATAAGTAATTTTCTTAGTGATTGAAAATAAAAATTGGGTTATCTATTGTAGCTGGTTCAAACAATCAGAAAGCCTTCTTGCTTTAATAATTTTTTCCCCTAAGGAAAAAATTTAAAACATACATACAGATAGGAGAAAAGAAATAGAGTTAGGAAAAGTTGAAAAAGTTTTTAATTCAAAATAGAATGTGGTTCAGAAAACACATGCATGAAAAAGGCCCACATGACACTCCAAAAAGTGAAATCTAATGATTGAATTGGAAAGACGGGCAGGTGCGATGTGGCACTGAGGCACTTAGATGTGTGGACACTAGCAATGAATTGTCACCTGAGTGTCACACTGACTGCGGCTGGAGCTTCAACTCGGGCTCGTGTAAATAAGAAAAAAAATACTTATTAATCTCTGTGGATGTTAACTCTGGGTGATGGAGAAACTTCAGCAGGAAGTTGAATGTTATAAAGGAGGAAGTGAACACATGTTTGTCCACTCTGCTTGAGATCTACCTTCTCCTTATGTAATCTGGAGATTGGTTTTTCCTTCCCGTATAACCAAATACATCCGACTGTTATGCAAATATTTACTTCTTAACAAACTAGGATAACACAGATCCACGTATACGAGCCCTTTGATAAGGATAATTATGTTTCAATCTGGATGCTGGGTGTTTCCCCAGTCTGATCACCCTTTCTTGTAACTTGAACCTAGTGTTCAGCTTTCCCACATTTTTCCCCCTATGGTGTTCACAGCTCCTTTGGTCATATGGTGCAGTATACATCACACAAAACCCGTGAGACAGAGGCATGCACAATGCAGCTGCAAACTCTAATCCAGCTTCCAAAAAAAGGTCCCCCGATTCTCATCTTGTTACTAGTTCTGATGTCAAATTTCCTTCACTGCCACCACATAGGAAATTAAGGAGGAAAGGCATGTCTCCCTAGAAAATCAATCTCCTGTGGTTTACCTTCAATGAACTGATCCACTTCTCAAGGGCTTCTGTAATTTCCAGACTGAGGAAACCTCAGACATTACTTACCCATCCTCTTTCTACAGGTGACTTCTAAGCATCCAGACCAGATGTGAACCCTCATGCTACCTTTCCTCCTGTTGTAGACACTTTCTGGTTGCTGAGACAGAACACCTGACATCTATAAGTTAAGGGAGGGAGGATTTCTTATAGCTCACTGTTTCCATTCATAGGTGGACAGTACGAAGCGATGGAAGAGAGCCGGAACAGGACCCAGAGACAGAGATCTTCTGAGCATGGCAATCAAGTGTAAGAGGGAGGGTGGAACCAGCACATCTGCCTTCACGTCCAGCCCCAAGTATTCCAACAGTACACAGTACAGCTACATGAGGATTTTGGGGGACACTCCTGAGCTAAACCACAATACCTCCTTACTACTAACTGAAGTAAACCAGTGCATATTTTTCTGCTACATTTCAATGGAAACTCAAGGTAGAAATTTCATGCAAGGAAGGCAACTCATTTGTTACATAATAATCTCTAGAGATTTATTTTCTCAAGGGGTTTAAAGAATTGATTTGTTTCTCTTTGACTGTTTCATAATCTCAAAGCAAGGCATTTTTTACTCATTTTTGTTAGTTCAGTAAACTCTATGGAAGAGAAAGAAAATACTGTGTAATTCCCAGCTGAACTCCATTAGCTTGAGAATTTATCTGCTCTTCATCTAATCTGAATTTTGATTTTTTTCTAGAAGTATAACAAAACATTTATTATCATGTAAATAAGCTAGTCTACTACACACTTCATGTGAGGTACACACACATGTTCACGACAGACTTCATTTGGGACACACAGATATAAAAGCTCTTCGGGTATTCCTTCTCTGTTTCGTTCTGCGTATTGGGAGTTTCCACAGTCTCATCTCTTTTATCCAGTGTTCCCCAAATATTTTTAGCTTTTTCACAGTTTGACCTCCAAACAACCCAGAGGACAATGTGGTAACTGACCGCTGAGAAAGTGGCCTTCATTTAAGAACAGACAACCAAACCGTCATTCTAGTTCTGCTGTGACTTTTCTTTTCACCCTGGAGAGTCAGTACCTATTCAAAACCCTGTTTCAACCATTTAGTCCCCTTGATGATGCTAAATCTATCAGCCCCACCCTGGAATTATTGCCCTAAGTTCCTTGAGAGCCATCAGGAGCAAGGACAACTGGTTTATAATCACTGCAGAAAAAAGCTGTCACCGAGAGCGTGCATCACACTCAAGTTACGCAGTCTCCACAAATTCTATCATGTGTGTTTGCAGTTCAGACAGAGAAAGGAATCACTTAGGTATACTTAAAACATGATTTTACTGATAATTGTTAAGGTGTTTGTTCATTCTCTACGGCTTATTTTCTGGCCTGCTCAATTCTGGGGAAAACTGACTGAGTAAAGTCTTTAAGATAGGTTAATTCACTATGCCCAAAGCTTTAAAAAAAAGATACACCAATGAGTAGTGATTAACCCATTTTACGTGACTGACTGGTTAAGTTAGAAAATAGGAACTTGGGCAATGCACGTAGCACTTAGGGCTCAGATTTTTTTATCTATAAAATGGGAACAAAAATACTTATGCCTCTTAGTAAGTTGGATGCTATATGAGTAAGAATATGGAGAAAAGACCAGTAGAGGATACACGAAAGAGCTATTCAAAATAAAGTACTATTCTTTAGGTTCAGAAAACAAAACAAAACAAAACAAAAAACTACGCACTGTGCTGCCTCCACAGCAAACGTTTCTTCCCAAAACGCCCTCAGTGCTTCTCGACAATTCACGGAATCACCACAGTGACTTGTCTCAGTATATTAAGTGGATGGCTGAATGCACAGAGCCGCATCCGAATCAGCGCAAGCATGAAACCTGGAGGAGGAAAACAGAAAAGGCCTCTTGCGCTCCCACGGAAGCCACTCCCATCAGCCCAGCTGCCCACATAAACAGCGGGAAATCAACACAATTAAACAACTTGGGAGGCGAAGCCGCGTTATAACGGCGTTCCTGACGCAGAGCAGTGAAAAATGGGCTGGCCCACAACTCATCAGTCAAACTCTCTACAAACGCACGCTAATTGTTTTCATATTTAAACGCTCAGAACCAACCATAATAAATGTAGCTTGTCAGACTGTTGGGAGTTTTGTAAAAACAAAACAGGATGACACGGCACAGAGGAAATTACTGGTAGTTCCTTGTGCTCTGGGCATACACACAAAAGAAGCACTCGGGAAAGAAAAAATCATTCCAGTCTGGTCAAATCTTCAAACACACAAAGAGAACTGGAGCTGAGTTAATGACATAAATATTGAACCCTAGTTTGTAGTAGGTGATGAGTCATTCATTAGTCTTAGATGTCTGGAAATGCAATATTTGCTTACAAATAAAATATTTGAAAATCCTACAGAATGACATAATCAAAAAATCTTGTTCTCTGTATTTTTTCCCCACAGGGAAATGACAGCTAACGCTTACCAACTTTTAATTCCCCCAAACTTTGTCTGCTTCCTATACTGTGAATCTGAGGTTTCTTATGATCATTAATGTGTACAGTCATTACTCAATGCTGATGTTCAGGACTTATCAAAAGTGACAGCACTGGGGTCAATATTCACTGATAAAGCAACTCTGTGTTCACAGCGAGGAATTCCAAACCTGAAGCATATCACGGTACAAGTGTATGCATGTGTCAAGAAAGAAGTGACCAGGGCACACTTAGCACAAAGGTAGTGTGACAGGGTATGTGTATTCAGGAAAGCAATTAGTAAGCCCTACATTGATTTTTAAGGATCTTTGATTTATGAGATTCTAATATTATGTGGCTATAAAAGCAACACAGAAGAACTGAACTTTCTCTCTTCTACTTTTTCACATAGTTACACATCAGACTGTGGTAGAGAATATTAGTCTCAGCTAGGTGGGGGGCCCCATGCTGATAACTGCAGCACTGGGGAGGCTGGGGCAGAAAGACTGCAGCGTGTTCGAGGTGAGCCTGGGCTACCCAGTAAGTGCAGGGCTTCCAGAATATAGAGAAAGACCCTGTCTTAAAGTCATCTTTAAATGGATGACTTTATGATACCTAAAATGATTACATCTCAGTAAATCTGTTAGAAGGGTCCTTTACCTTTAACTTAGCTTACTAGTATTGAGTTTTCTTAAATATAAAATCAGCCTGTGAGCTTAATGTGGCTGATAGCAATGACCATGTTTTATTTCACTTTACTTAAATTAATTAAAGAGAAAGCCCAGATACACAGATCTTTGCAAGATCTTTTTCCTGCTGTGCAAATATATAAGAGATCTCATCCAGGGCTGCCTTTGACCTATTTATACATGTGAAACTTCATGGTATTTTTAATAATATACAGTACATTTTTTTTAAAAAGACAATCTCTGATCCTTTAAATTCAGGTGAATTCAATTTGGTTAAAGAACACACATTTAAAGGGTAAAGTAATGACTCATAAATAAAATATGAACACATCAAGTATCATTTTACATTATCAGTGATAAACCTAGTAAATGAAGGAATGGGTTTAAAGGAGATGGTAAAAGATAGACACATCTATGGACATCAGAAAAAGATGATACATCTGTTAAAGGACTGCAAACTGGCCAATCCTGAGGGTAATCATCCATCCCTGTCCATAGAACAAAAAGTCCTGTGATGATCTGGTCACCTTCCTTCCTTCCCTTCTTTATTTATCTAAGAATGACCACTTCATTTGCTTTTCTAGAGATTTTTTTCTTTGTGCTCAAGATTACCCATGCCATAGCCAAGGAGGTAAGAAATCAACTAAGTGGAATGGGCCTTTATTTAGAAACAAAGGACAGAGGAGTAAAAGCTCCTGTCATCTAAGAGGCGGTCCCCAGTGGATTGTCCCCATTCAGTTACCTTCCAATTACACAGGGTTGCAATTTAAGCAAAGACAAAAAAGAGCTACGTTTCCTGTTATACTAGATAACTCCAGAGAGGTTCCCAAAACACTAAAGAATCCATGCAAAGATGTCCAGGAAATTTTTGGTCCATTTTAAAGACTTTTGTTGCAAGTTTTCATGACAGGGTAAAGAATAGTATGTCTATTCATATATTTGGTCATTGTTTCTTTGTCATTTGATAGACCATGTTTTATCTTTCATAACATGTGCATTTCTCATACATCTCAATTGCAATTCACAGTATTCTAATGTGCATGAAATAATTATGAATTATATTACCAATGGCATTTCAGATTTGCTGAAATACAATAATTTCACCAATTTACTTACTCCTAATGAATTTGGGAACAGACAATCTCAGCTAATATCTACGTTGGAGAAGAAAATGGTGGTGAAAAAATAAGCCATTCTTATCACCTTTAATCTTAATGTATCTGGTTTTTGTTGAAAATTTTAACAATATTTTAATTCAATTCAGAATGAGTCACTTATTATTGAAGACTTAAAAAAAGAAAGACAATGGCCTTAAATCATATAGGAAATACTGATGTCACACTTTCAAAGTGCTTTAAAAAAAGGACTAGAATGGAAAATGAACAATTTAAATGATAATCAGGACATCTGAAAGTATAAAACAACTCACACATGGGGGCACCAGCTCAGGAGGGTTACAACCTAAGTGGGTGAAGCCATAACTGAACTATGAGAACTGAAGTAGGACCACTTCATAAGTTAGAACAGAGTGAGAATTAAGAGCATTTTTTTCACTCAGAAAAAGCATTATTAGCAAGTGTAATTTCTTAGATGCATGAAATGTTCCTTTGTTAGGTTGGCACTTAAACATTTTTATAGAGAACTCCTGCAGAAAACCATGGTACCTGTAATACTCACTACACTTTCATTTTTTGCAAAGATGAAAAAAATCTTTTCAAAGGCTTTTTCCATGTTCTTTTTTCTATTATTTCACTAGGATTTGGAAAGTTGAGTCTGTTAGTCAATGCAGGAAATTATTTCCTTCTGTCATTTATTTTTACATTTCTTTAAAAAACCCCACAATGGAACACTGAGTATATAATTTTGACCTCAATTTGAATGTTATATAAAACAGGCTTGGGAAATGGAATGCAGCCCGATTTAATATTTCCTTTAGGAAAAACTATACAAAAGGTAAAAGATCTGCCCTACACAATCCTATTTCTCATCTTAATCCCTTTCTGTTTCTTACTATCATCTCCTTTTCCCAGGTTCCTTTGAGTTCCTGGATACAGTTATCACATTCTTCCTTTATTTCAAATCCCCTTTAGTTTTTTTTTTAAAAATAAACTCATTTTATGTGAAAGAAAATCATTTACTAATTGGAAACAAGGATAAATTGTAATGAACACTTGATTTCAAACACTGAATACTTCAATCATTCATTATGGAAATTTGGACAAATTAGAACTATGACCTGTTATTTCTTTATTTGAGGAAATGGGGCAACTCAACCTGTCACACAGAGATATTATAAAATTTAAATGACTTTATAAAAATAAAATGTGAAATGCCATATGAACGTCAATATTACAACGGTTCCCATCCTTTTTCAAAAATTAAGAACTCCTGAAGGTATCACAGGCCTCCAGTACAGTGTACTGCCAATTGATGGATTATACCTCAGTAAATCTGTTGATGGACTTACTGAATATATTTTAAAAGTGTTGCATGACATTCTACATGAATAGAAAGCTCAACTGCACAGAAATTCCTTGAAGTATCAACCTATATACCACTGCTAAAATTGTGAGGGAAATACAACAATGAGTTATTAATACCCAGAACAAAATTTACAAATCAGAGAAGGTAGGAGGGAAGAGATTATAAAGGAATGATGCAATTTTAGTTAATTTTCTTCAAAGAATCTACAGTCTAGAAATTCTTGGAGCACAGCACATGGCTAGATGAGGAAGACCTAAGGAATGTGCAAGGAGGCAGAAGCCAGTGTGCTGGTCCTGAAGGAAATAGGGGAGTTTTGGGGGATTACTAATCAGGATACGAACTGGTTTTATTTGAAACTTCAAAAATAAAGCCTGAAACACAAGTTTCTGAAAACTGAAAATATAAATCTTGGACATTTATAGTTAAGATAATTTCTGTTTAAGTTTCACTAGTCCAAGATTGATGTGAGTCAGTCCAGAAAACAATTGTACCTTCTAAAAAGTCTTGTCAGAGGTTTTTGTTAGCTTTTCCCTCTGGAAAAATAGGACCAGAAACACTGGTCCTATTCACTGAACCCACAAGACCTGGGGCTATGTTAATAATTTTGACACTGGCAAGATGGTTGCCCATGTATTCTGAAATTCTGATATTAGACACTATGGATAAATGTAACTAGGACTTTTCTAAATACCATATTTAAGCTCACAAAAATTTAAGTCACAAAAGTAAAGATCCAGAGAATAGGGCAGTTGTGTGGAAAATGTAAACTTACTGAAAATGACCTCCCCCCCCCCCCCCCCCAGACAAATGAGGAACAAAAATCAAGGAATTGGCCCTCAGCAAGGTGAAGGTTAACAATGGTTATCTGCAGAAACTCAGGACTGTGCCTTTAAATGAACGGTAGACTTGTGTGTTAGTCTGGAAAGCCTGTTATAATAAAATGTCACCAACTAGGTAGTTTATGAACAACAGAAGTTCATTTCCTCAAGTTTAGGAGGTAGGGAAGCTCTAGGTCAATGTGCTGAGAATTTTGGTGTTTGAAGAGGTTGGATTACAGAAGGTGCCTTACTGTTGGATCCTCACAAGGTAAAAGAGGCAGGAGTCTCTCTCAGACCTCATTTACAAGTGCACCGATTCCATTCATGAGGGTTCTACCTTTAAGACCTAATCACTTCCCCAAAGGCATCAACTCTTAATACCATCATATGGGTGATTAGGTTTCAGCATATATATTTAGAGGATACAACATTCAGGACATAGCAACTAGTAACTATTTGTTTTGTTAGAGAAAGTTCAATATAAGGAAACTTTACTGTCTTGTTCTGGTCTTTGAGAAAGGCAAAAACCAAAAAAGATACTTCCATTTCTTGTAATTTTAATTTATCCTAAAAGCATCTTTAAAGAAAATGTGCACCTAGATAGTATATCCCAACACACTGCAGAAGCAACTGAAAATCTGATCTAGGAAGACAATTTCAGTCTAAGCTTCTAAGTGTTTTCATAGTAAAACCTGAAAAGACATAGAAATATACAGAAGATGCTCTCATGAGTGAGAATTAATGAAATACTGAAAATAGCATAATTAGATCACAAAAGAAGAAAGTAGAATGATAAATATCATATTGTAGACCATAAAACATGATTTATTATTATAAGGGGTAAATTTTAAAATTTCTGAAGAAAAAATTCCTATCAATTAAGTCAGGACACTTTCTTATTCACTACTCAAGACATAATTTACTTAAGTTGCTCAGGTTTCCTGTTGAGACAAAATACCCAAACCTCCACAACTTAAAAAAGGAAAGATTCATTTTAGCTCAAGGTTTCCATGGGTTTAGTCCATAGTTAACTGTCTTCAAAGGAGAAATGGCATGGAAGAAATGGCCTTCCAGATGAAAGCTCCTCAGTGGGTAGCAGTAAGACAGCAGAGGGCGAGGACACAGCCAGGAACATGAGTATACCCACCAGGTCATGCTCTCAAGACCTTCTTTCTCAAACCAGGAACCCCTACCCAGCAGAACCTTCATCTATGAGCACAATCTGTATGTGGATGGGGAGAGATGAAGCCACGAAGCTACCTCTAAAGGTCACTGGCACGTTTCCCACAAGCTGTTGCTTGTGGAACCAAGAAGGAAGCGGGCCTAACTGAATTACAGCACCTCCTTCCTCCCTGTCCATCCAGTACACGTCCACTTCGTAGATGTGGCACGCAGAGCAACACTGGCCTTAGGGCTGTTTTTTATGAACCAATGCTCCAAGTAAATCTGGGACCCTGTCTGCAAAAACAAATCTACCCAAATCCTTCAAGACAATCCTTCACATTTATTTCTATACTTGTTAAAGAGGCAACACTATCCATAATTTAGAAGACTTGAATCCACACACAGTGGATGTGTTGTATTCAAGTCTTAGCACTTGTGTTTTTCATGACACTGCTTTTTACTTGTTTTCATAAAAATACAGAAAGAATAATTATTTCAAAAGTCAAGGCAACCTGTCACTATACACATAAGCAATAACATACGCATTTAGGCAGAATCAAAAACTCCCACATGTAGGAGCAGTTAAGAACTCTGTCTTCACGCCAAAGGCCTTTCTCTAGAGAAATGTTCACTGGCCCAAATGAGGATGTGCACGGTTCCTTGTTCTTAAGGGCCCAGAGGAACCCTGTGTGGTCTTTTAAGACAGGCATGTGGGGGCATAGGGTAGCTGCCAGTCCTCCTCTTCCCTCACTGTTCTTTTATTCCTAGCCCTGCAGGGATTGGTCACTAGGACATCAGGAGAAAGTTCATCGCTGCATAAACTGAGGCCTTGGAAATAATGAGAATCCTAAAAAGTAAAACAGTTGTTTGGGGCTGGAATGTTTTCAGAAAGCTTCTAATGGGAGCTCATGTCAGTTTCCGCCAAGTGGCTTCAAAGCCTGTCACCTGTTTCTGTGCACTGAAGGAAATCTGCTCTCCTTGTCTTTTTCAAGCTCTGTTGAGCTCTCAAGATCTGCTTCGGAATAGCTCCAGCTTTTCCTAATTGTTTCAGCAGTGGCTCATAGAACAGGGTTTAAAAAATCTTTTTATCTTCAAAATATTCATTACCTTGTGGAAATCTAAGTGTTTTCCATGATATAAAAGACTGACATGGTTCCATATTTCATTTGTACAGCCTTTGAAGCACTGGATAATCAGAGGGTGATTCCTTGGTATTCAAGCAGAACTCACTGACTCAATTACTGCTATTCTTAGACTCAAGTTAACTCATTTTATAAGGCCTGGTGGGGTTATTACTGGAATACCATGTAGTTTATAAACAGATCTCTCTTCCTTTTTCTTTTTTCCAAATCAATTTTGTAACAAAAACTTCATACAATTCCTAATTGCTGGAAAACATTTTACTTTTTAATAAGATTAGCTGATCTGTGATATCTCAAGAGTTTGAGTATGAAAAGAATTTACTACACTACTTAGTACATGTACTTCTAAAATGTAAAAGTGATTTTAAGTACACAAAGTCATAAAGAAATGTGGGGAAAGAAATCTTAGACTGGGGCTGGAGGAATCACAGTTAAAGCACTTGCTAAGTCAAGTGTTAAGTTCCTGAGTTTAATCCCCCAGCACCACATAAGCTGGCTGTGGTGGCACATGCCTGTAATCCCAGCACTCAGGAGGCTGAGACAGGATTGACTGCCATGAGTCCAAGGCCAGCCTAGGCTCCATCATGAGTTCAGGACCAGCCTGGGCTGCAGGGTGAGACACTGTCTCAAGAAAAAAAAAAAAAAAAAACTTAGACATTACAGCAAAAGAACAAAATAAACATAAGAAAAACTAAACTTCATTAAAATGAATTAGCTTAATTCAGTTTCTTCCTGTTCTTACATAACCCAGTGCAGAAAGGGAATGAGGTAAAGGGACTTAGTACATGAACAAAAGACCTCTGTAAAATTTTCTCCAAGAAAGTGTGCAAATGTTCCCTTGGGACTAGAAAAGACCTTGACATTATTAGGTGGCAGGGAAACATGAGTAACACCATCATTAGAGGTTACCTTCACACCCACTAAGAAGGCTACAGGAAAAAAAAAAAAAAAAGCGCTGGCAAGGATGTCGAGAAATTGAGACACGCACACATTACCGATAAGAATGTGAAATGGTGCTAATACTGTGGCAAATGATCTGACAGCTTCGTCCTAGGTTAGACGCGGGCAACCACATGACCCACTGGATTCCACTCTTTGGATATACCAAAAAGACATTTATAAAAAGAAAAATAAAGAACACCTTCATTACAGAAGGGTGTTACTCACTGAGGTTCCACTTGAGGCCTGTCGTTGTGACGCGACTGCAAGGCTGTCCGACAGGAACAAGGCCGCACCAGCTGCCTTCCAACCCGGTGTCCACGTGCAGTCTATGCTTTCCCTGAAGGGGAGAAGAAAAGCCCGTTAAGAAGGGCAATGATTCCTCAGAGTGGTGATTGTTCATCTGTTCTATCCATCTTCTCGCGGCACGTATACTCTGGAGAACAATACGTAAGGTTTGTTGGGAAAAAGCAAAGATAAACATTCATTCAATGCAATAATAAAGGTATTTTTCTTAATTCATTTAACTTTGAAGAAATATTTTTCAAAGAATGTGCCTTATTTTAATAAAGCAATGCCACAAATATATCTAAAATATGACATATAAACATAAATGAGGATCTAATTTCCTTTAGTCATTTTACTATTGCTGCTATTTTGTACTTGGCGTGGCAGATTTCTAAGAACTTTATTGTGCTATATTTAAGTCCTCAGTTTAAGACTGGACTTGTTCTATCTTTTGTCAACTCTTTTATCACTAAGAAAACAATTTTCTACATTGCATATCAGTCCTTGAAACTTAACAGACTCATTCAGGTCTTTACTGCCTATTCATAGGTATGAAGGTCAGATGTGAAACAGCCATTCTCTTTGCCTGGCCATAATTTCTCCATTCATGAACCTCCATGCTAGTGCCAGAGACACAACTGTCCTCATAAACCCGATGTGCAAATGGAAAGCAGAGACAGAGAAATTGATTGGGTCAGGGACCTCATTAGGCCCGGGAGGTGGGGGCAGGAGGTGGGTAAGGGGGTCTCTGAGGAGCAAAGGCTGTATTGGGAAGTAAAGAACGAACAATATCAAATTCTGTGAAGAAAGGAGGGAGGGAGGCCAAGGGTCCATGGGCTCAAAGGCATCAGTGTGAAAATTGCGTCTCGTCAGGTTAGCTTTTCATTAATCTAAACTGCTTTGTAAAAAAGTCTATTAATTTTAATAATGTCTCACGGTGATCCTTCAGCTTTTTATGGCTGACCTGGGACTCACAGCCATGAGCCAGTGGGTCTGAAACCCACACTATTAGATGTACGATGTCGCAGAGTACACAGAAGTGCTTGTCAGCTATCATTCTAATGCATTCTCTTGTCTTCCCCTAAAAGAAGTTTTTATTTTGTTTAAGCCATGATTTGCCTTTATCGTTCTGTACAAAGTTTTCCACTAAGTTGATTTAAATAGTTTGGAACACAAACTCAAATTTTTTCTCCCAAACCATTCTCCAACTATAGAAATAATTCTCTCCGAAGACAGAAACGCTGGTACAATACAAACGGCCATCCCTGGATGCTGAACATGCAAGTCACATGCATAATTTAAAGAGTTGAGGACAGAGGAGTTGCAGAAATTCTGACTTCCTTAAAATTATTTTGACTTCAGTAGGAATAAATTAATAAATAAGGACTACTGATGACTTTTCATGAAAGTAGATCCTGGAAGTTTCCTTTTTAACAACTGTCCTCTTAGGGTTCCCACCAGAAAACACCACGTTGCCAAAGTGGTTCTTCCTGGCACTGGGTAGCAGAGGACAGCAGGCAGAGGCCTCCTGAGGAGGGAGGGTGGGAGTATGCACAGGGCCCAAATCTCTGTACCTCTGGCTGGTAATGGCACTTCTGACAAAAGCCCGTTGCCAGAGAGTGACTTCATTACCCACAGAGATGGAATTAGGTTATTGGCTTGTCTTACTCTGAGTGTGTTGCACTTAATCCCTACATCTTGTTGATGACTTTTTTCCTCTCTTTGGTCTGCCTGGTGTTCCAACTAACTTTAGTAAAGAAGGATGGAGGAAAGTAAGGAATTCTTTTTCATTTGGCAAACAGTAACACTCTGAGAAAAGATTCTTCCCTTCTAACACATAACACAAAGGAAACAGCACATTACATGTTGAGTTTTATTATCCCAAGGACAGGAATTGACTGTTACAAAACCACTGATTTAAATGGTGCAGTAGTAAGCTTTCCTATCTCGCCCTGCTAGGTATTCTTTGCTGTCCTCTTTATTTTAACAATCAACAGACCTTACAATTTTCAATCTGGGTATAAACTAGTTAGTGGACTTCAGTAGTCTCAGATGGGTCTTAGACTACAATCAACTAAGATTTTTTTCTCTTGTTCCACGAAGGGGTTTTTGCTTTGTGAAAATGGCCTTTGTGTTTATAAATATGCAAATGTGGCATTTATGTTTAAAGGAAAGCATCATTCTGCTTTCTTCCTGAATCTTCATGTCTAAGTGACATCTTTAAAAAGTGAACAGCTGTAGAGACATTTTTGTTCATTCCTAGATTTCTCAGTTCATAAGGTATGCTAGTCTATATGTGATCTGATGCACGAAGACATACAGCCTGACATTAAGAACTTTCCTAAAGATTTATGCCATTACTGAAGATGGCAGGCACAAGAACTCATTTCCTTCACCCACTCTCAGGAACCACTGTACAGGTTCCTGCTCTGTTCTTCTTTCTGAGCTTAGGTAACTCCCTGAAGTCAGAGGCAGCTCTACACAGTGAAGGAGGAACAGAAATCAATCACACAGAGTTTGCTTTTCCAATTGTGGTTACCTGATTATATCTAACAACCTTCATACGGTATTAGAGTTGAGATAAAAGTAATAAAAATAAAATAATAATCACTGGAAACCACGTGTACAATCATGATAATGACAGAGAGGATCACGGCATCATTTTCTCTACGTTAAAATTCCACACTAGAGCAAAATACATACAAACAGACACCGAGGAAAGGTAAAGAAATCGCTGTCACTTTTTTGTGGATTAGACCTTCCCTTTGCAAATGATTATGACATAACTAAGAGATTAAAGCATATCCTATATTTTGCCTTTGGAAAACATCACAGAGGTATCTGAACTCGGTTTACATCCCTGAATCCTTAAAATACTGGCGTCAACTTCTGTGTTAAAGTATCCTAGTATAGATCTCACAAAATATACAGTAAATTAACACAGTTATTCATGAAGCACCAAACACAGGAAAAGTATGAGGGCACTTTCTATTCACATAAAAGATTCAAGAGCCAGGCGTCGATGATAGTTTATAAAGTGAATGTCCATGTGTCAAACTGCTATTCGTGCTCAACTCATGCTCTGTGGCTGATGGCGGCAAAAACGTCAAGTACAGAGTAAGAAGCAGTGATAACGGAAGACATCTGCAGACTAAGCACAAGGCTAACAGTGGGCGGCTCATCTTTTGTGTCTTCAGGTAAGTGTGGCGACTTTGGAACAGCCTGTACCAAATCAATGCGCGCGCGCGCGCACACACACACACACACACACGGTATGATAAAAAGACACACGGCCATTAATCTCACTCATTCCTGCCTCAGAAACACTTATCCCAGCACTGTCGCCACATTGTGAAGGAGGTCTGAAAGTCTTCTCTAAGTGCTCTTGTAAGTTGTGATTAAACGAAATACATGGTCAATACTGCTGCTGAGTTCAATCCAAAGAAAAGTCAGGCTTAATGAAGAGGGAAGATGAGAAGGCAGGCAGCAGAAAAGGAGGCAAAAACGATCATGGGGAAAATGTCACAGTGTTTTCACCCACTCCACTCACTGCATATGGCAATGTGTGAACTCCAGATCTTTCCAAAGCAAGAATGACCGTGAAAGGCAAAAATTCTGGATGAATTCTGGACGTCGAGGCAGTCATGGCAGTGCAAAGATACCAGCAGAGGAGTGTCTTAGTTACTTTCTCGTTGCTGTGACAAAATACCTGACAATCACAATTCAAGGGTGGAAAGATTTATTGAACTCGCTGTTTCAGAAGGTTTCATAGTGTCCCTGCTGGGGCAGCCAGCGACAGTGGAGGCACGTGGTAGAGGGTGGAGAGCTGCTCACTCCACTGCAGACGGAAGTCAAGTCAAGCAGGAGGCAGGCATATGTGGAGACTCAGGCAAGACTAAAGCTTTTCCAGGAAGAAGCTGGGGCACTGCTTCTCCCTTTAATTTCTCCAAGCAGCCAGCTGGGCACCACCCTCCACCCTGCCCCCTCACACGTGGGGTGGGCACCCCTTCCTCCCTTCCTGGTCCCCAAGTCAACAACACACACCTGTAAACAATGCCCAGGATGCCACCACTAATCTTATCAAATTGACGCAAAACCCCAAGTATCAGTCCCTTCCAGACAGTCCCTACCTCCCAATAGTAGCGTCAGCTACCCCACTCCCTCCAAGTACATGTGGCTTTCGGAGAACACTTCAGATGCACATCGCAGCAATGAGCTCTTCCCTCGGCTTCAGAAAGTGGCCAGTGGTGGAGTAGGTGTGTACTGCTGTGTATGGGAGGGCAGAAAAAGAAGCTGAGGGAAGGATTCTGGGAAAGATTAATGGGAATGTGTCTTTGACTGTAACATATGTTTTATTTAATCATTCAGCATATTCTGTTTATATACATACAGAGCTACCCTTAGACAGATTTTTAGAGTTTCCTTTAGAGGTCATTTTTCAAAGTACACTCCACAGATCACTATGTCCTCAAATAAGTTTAAAATCATTGCTTCTTGGTGTGCCCCCCTTAGGAATAACAATGCCTGCAGTGTGCTTTGGATCTAGGATAGCATCCAAAAGCCTCATGTACTTAGATGAGCTGGAACCTTGTGCTGTTCGTGGGTAGGTGTAGCTGGAAGGGGTCAGTGTTTGAGACTTGACCTGGGAAGGTAGTTCTGCCCTTCCTCTATGACTTAGCTTTGTTCTACCACACTATGAAGAGCTCTTTCTCTGACTGTGGCCCCACTATATGGTTCCATCATTTCCAGCCACCTGCTTGTGAATGGACTGTGACCTTCTCAATTTGTGAACTGAAACAAAACTTTTTTAAATTATGGATTTTTGATATTCTGTCCAGCAACAAAAAGTAACTAAGCTGACAGCATGTTCATATTCTAAATACTTTTGTGTTAGAAAATATACAGAAAACCGTTTATCTAAATAATGTTTCTCAAATTACTTGACCGACCATCAAACCACCCTGTGACCTGCAAATGACATCTAATGATTTTCTACAGAAACTATATTTCATAAAATCTATTCAGGAACTGTGAACTCAGAATAGCAGTTGGTTTATACACATTGTCTATTGTCTACAACTATGATACTTTGGTTTAATATTTCTACAGGCAGAACATTTCAATGTTTTAAAAATAATTATTTATATTTAAACTTTGTTTTGGAAATAATTCAATAACCTCAGTCTAAGATCCTGCATATTCTGAGATTAAAGAGGTAATACTAACTGGTCACCCATATAAAAACTTCCTTTATGCTAGTTAAGCTAGATAATTTACTTGAAAGTCCAAAATATTTATGAAATAACTGCTATCGTTAGCCACAAAAAGGATTACAATAGGCCAATTGCCAGTCTCCTTGTTAATCTCCTAAAACTGGAATTTTTAAATAAAAGTAATTAATAAAAACCTGTTCCTCCTGTCCTTTGTACGACCTCTGTACTTACAATTTCCTTTCCTACTCTGCTCTTACAGTTGGGTCTGGAATGTCTTGCAAAAGCATCACGTACTTGGGTATTATGGAATGCCTATGGACCCATGTGCTACCAAGAGGCGAGGCCTGGTCAGGAGGGACGGGTCACAGGCCCGGCGTGGGCTAAGGGAGTGCAGTGGATTATGGGCATGTGGTACATTACTGGATATGTGATCTGAAAGGGGCAGGCGGGTTTGGATTTCAATGGAAAGGGCTGATCACAGGATGTGTTGATTCTTACCTTCCTCCCTCCCTCGGCTTCCTGTCTGTCACACCGTGAACAGCTCTCCTGCTAGACCTTTACCACGTGCTTCCAGCTACTGCCAGCTGCCCAGAACAGACTGAGACTTTTTGAAACTGTGTGCTGAAATCTTTCCTCTTTTCTTTTGAACATCAGGTATTTTGTCCCAGCAATGAAAAAGTAAGACATCTATCCTTACAATTTCCTTTGCTTTTAAAGAAGGTAATTTGCCAAAGTCTTTCACACTAAACTGTAAAAACTTACTCTTGGCCCCTTCAAAGATCCATTTTAAGTAAAGCAGTAAGCGTCTCTAACAGAGGAAACAGCACAAGTTACACTGAGACCAGGCTGAGCCAGAGTGACGCAGTGTCAGGCCAGACGCTCTTCTGCTTACTACAGTCTGAAAGGATGCTCACATCCGGTCTCTTCCTACGCCATCTCTCTACTCTTAGGGACACAGGCAGGCCAAGGGCAAGCATGCTGCATAGTGTGGTATGTCCCCTCGGCCTCCACCGAGCAGATGACGTCGCTCTAACAACTCAGTCTTTACTTATGTGTGTCATGGGACGTAGCATCTTGCTACTGAAATGCATCCTGCAGATGGATCTTACTGTACCCTAAAAATGATAACACTTCTTTGCAGGCAAAGTGCCTGCTTTTTTCGTTTCCTGACAGATTTATAGCACGGTGGAAAGAACACAGTCTGTGTCTAAGAAATAACTAATTGGCTAGAGCAAAGGGAAAGGTATTGATGAAAAGGTGTCAATAGGCTTTGAAAAACCTCTTTCAAAATTTGAGATATGAGAGGCTCCAGGTGAGCTGAAAATACTCCTGAGACAGATCTAACATTTTTTGTTGAGATGTTTTCTTCATTGCACGTTAGGAAAAAAAGTACACATGACCATTCCTTATTAACCTTCAATCAAGAGAATTCAAAATACTCTTAAAATGATACACTACACACAGTTTATTTTGATGTAAAATGAAAATTACAATACCAGCTCATTAAATTGTTTTTCAGAATGAAATGACAATGTGTGTAATGTTCAAAGAAAAAAGCTTTAGGCAATTAAATTACAAATATTAATTAGCTGCCCCACAGTAAGGTTTGCCTTCTTTTCTGTAAGGTTTAACTAAAACACTTTTTCTATCCTTTTTCTCCTTTTACTTAAAAAGAAAACCTGCTTACACTGCTCTAATAATAATTTCAGTGTGATTGTCCTTCATAAGATTAACACAAAGTGTTAGTGGAAAGTGAGAAAAATGATGTAAACGTTTTTGTGTTCCATTTTCATTAAACATTAAGACAGTTTGAGAAGAACTGCGCCTTTGTGATTATAGAAGCTCTAGTATTTAATTATTTTTTTATTATAGAAAAGTATTTTTTCACTTTGCTCACTTTTCGCTTTTAGAAAAGCTCTAACAACTCCTGAGGTCTCATATCTGGTACCGTATCCAAAACGCAACTCTTAAAAGTTGAGCCCAGTTCTCCTCTCAGTCCTGGCAATAATTTAAATAAGATCCATCGCAGAATTCTAAAGTCACTGGTATTGTTTTCTAAATTTTCTCCTTATTGCTAAGGTGAAGGGAGTGCCGCCCCTGCTATATCTATTTCCTTCCTTGAATTACTAACTGCTCCAACATACTACAAATGCACCAGGCCTGGGAGTGCAGGCCCGTGATCCCAGCACTGGGGGAGGCTGAAGAGAGAGAGAGGACTGCCAAGTTCAAGGTCAGCCTGGGCAACCTTGCAAGACCTTGTCTCAAAATAAAAAGGGCTGGGGATGCAGCTTAGTATAAGACCCTGGGTTCAATCCCCTGTTCCACGGACACCACAACCACACCCACACACACCCCCCCACACACAGCCATATTCCCAATGAAAATGACCACAGTCAACATCTCTCCTAGATGAGAATGTAGTGGGGCTGATGCTAAGCATGTTTTATTGGACACTTTGTGTCTAATGTTTAATTCTTTCTATTCATACTCATAACACTCATGGGATATTTTAATTGTTTCTAGAGAAGGAGGTTAAAACAACAGCTGCACATTTATATATTTCAAAATATAGCATGACTATTAAATTTTATTGCCTCAAAAACAATGGGAACATTTCATTAAAGAAAAAGAGAAAAAAAGTAACTTCATTTATTCAGTAAACTGTAACAAAACACCATAAGCTAGTGGCTCAAAATAAAAACGTAATTCTCTCAGTTCTACATTCTGGGAAGAGCAAGGCAAGGCGCTGGCAGATTCAGGATCTGGTAGGGGCTTGAGAGCATGTTTATACACAGCGGCTTCTTACTGCCTGGTGGGAGGAGCAAGGTTTTCTCTGAGGCCTCTTTTATAAAGGCACTAATCCTATTCCTGAGGTCTCCATCCTCATAACCTAATTACCTTCCAAGTAATAATTCACTGTAGGTTTGGATTTTTGTGTATAAATTACATAGGGAGACACAAACTTACAGACCACAGCAGTGAGAAAACAATTTTAGGTATCTGTTACGTCTCCATAGTCTGTGGGCATCTCGGTTCTCAGAGAACCCTTAAGTAGAGAGCTAAGGCTACGAAACAGATCGCAGATTTGCTCCAGTAATTGTTACCACTCAACTGGTAATGTGAGATGGGGGATCTATACCCAGTGTGCGACCATCTTGAAGCCTCTATCCCTTATTCCTCATTTCACTCCTTTGCTTTTCTTCCATTCTTCCTTTTTGTTCTCTATACACTACTCAAGTGAAAGTATTGGATAACTATTTCCAAGGCTATTGACCAGCCTTCTTTAATAACTGAATACAGAGAGGGTGCAGACAAAGCTGTGTAGGATGGTCACTTATGTTTTAAAAACACATTGATTGGGTTTTCCAGAAGTGCACAATGGATATAGTTAGGACAAAATCAGTAAATAGGCTAAGATGAAGAAAACAAAGACACAAAAGAATTTCAAGTGGCCACTGGGCTGGGGGGCATAGCTCAGTGGTTAGAGCACTTGCCTAGCCGACCCAAGGACCGGGGTTGGATTCCTCAGCAACACATACACAGGGTGTGGAGGCACATGCCTAGCATCCCACCAGGAAAGAGGCTGAGGTAGGAGGACTGTCATGAGTTGGAAGCCAGCCTGAGCCACATAGTGAGTTCAGGACCAGCCTGGACTACAAAGCCAGATCCTGTCAGGAGGAAAAAAAAAATAGCTATGCAAATCAGGATCAAATGAGACAAATGCAGGTAGGGTTAACATTTAGTGCACGTCCCAAGACTCTATTCAGGCCCCACTTCACCAACTGTTCCATTCCAGGTGTTTCCCTGACCCTGTAACCTGGTTACTGCACATGTACTGTGGGGCATGAGCTATTTTAAGATCAACATCCCCCTGCAAAGAGAAGAGCTATAGCTCAAGGTGAGGCAAACAACAAAAATAAAGATTTAGTAAAAAGGGGGCATTCAGATTAGCAAATTCCACCCAACTACCTTTTACTTCTTACTTTTGCCAATTACCACCTCATGACCACACTTACCTGCTGTGCTCTACATTAGGTTTCCTTCAAAGTCATGTCTAGACTTACTGCTTTCATTTACTGCCCCCCAAGTGTCTCCGAGATTCCTTCCCCATCTCACAGTCTCTCCCACCACCTCCCTGTCCACTTGGCGCAGTAAGATGTCCTCCGGCTCCACCCACCAGTTCTCCATCAAACAGCTGAAGTGATCCTTATGGTAAGTCACTGCTGCCGGACCCACACGGGTTCCATTGCCCATGCCCCAAGAGAAACACACCTGGGCTTTTCACTGCCTGGGATGCAAAAGTCAGTGCCACTGTTAAATGAACTCTCTTTCTGGACAAGCTTGGGTCAAAGGAGGCCTGGTGTGGTGTTCAATGTCAGCATAGACTTCACACACAGAAGCTCCTTTCTTTCATGTCTGACTTTTAAAACATCTACAAGACTAGAATAACAGGGTGCTGACTGCTTAGGTTCAAATGACTTAATATGTAAGGCACTTAAAAAAAAAAAGAGAAAAAAAATGCTGCCTGCCAATAAGTACACGCACAACAGCCCATTCCATTATCATACAAAAAATTAAAACAGTGGACAACATTCAACAATGAAGTAATTTTAAAAAGTCAATTTACCTGCTCTTTGTATTTGGTGTCAAGAATGTTAGGAAGAAGCAAACTTCTCGGACCAATAGTAGAAGCAGTACTTTATAACGTGCTATCGGATGTGTCTGGCCAAAACGATGCCATCAAAACAGCTTTCAAAATTATGCAGATCATAATCTTGTTGCATTAGTCTTATTTTCATACTCATCAAGCTGAAGTAAGAACGCTCGATATTAGAAATGTAAAAGTGTTGATACTGTTTGGTGTGGGTTTTATTTGGTGGGAGGAGAAGGTGCTGGAGAGAGTTAGCTTTTGCCACCTTGAGGAAAATTAGGTTAAGACTTCTGAGAGAAATATGCCCTAATTAAATTTCCATTTCTGTGCTGTAAAAGAAAGTGCTACACTGAAGGTGGATTTAAGCCCATCAGATGTGAGATGCGGAGTGTGAAGTAACACCTGGCATCATGGCACGCAGCCTCCACCTGTCGCAGGTCACTCACGATAACATGAACACACTCACCTAGGACTGGAACTACTTTACCTTCTCCTATTCTCACAAGCAGGCACGTGCAATGTGTCAGCCCCTGTCTACCACGCCCCTCTGCAGCGGCCACTACCCCAAATCGTGCCTCATGAAGTAACACCCGGCGTCCCAGGACTCATACCCCACTATCCTTCATTCTGAATAGCGGCAACCCATGTGACCAAAAAGATGCCACAGAAGTGTGGGCCCATGAGTTCCGGGGCTACGATCAGAGGAGAAGGTGAGGCTGACCTCTCACTGGAGGTTCATACGCTCTGGAGGAAGTCTGCCACTGTGGCATGAGGTCACCAAAGCAGCCCCTGTGAGACCCACAGTGAGAGGAACAGAGCTCACTCCTCCTGCCAACTCCACCCATGGCCAGGACCAAGCGGCCAGCTGTGTGAGTGGGCACACAGAGGACTGAGGACAGCCCCCGGGAGCATCCCAGGCCACTCTGCTTGAAGTACATGGCCAAAGTGGCTGGCCACAGAGAAGCTCTGAAGGATACAACATGTCCACCGTGCCCTAAGCTCCCAAGTTTCTGAGCCATGTGCTTCACAGCGACAGGTAAGTGGCTCTCGGTCCCCTGGCTTCCCTCTCCAGAGGCCTCCCTCTGGACTGGGCCACCTCACATCTTCTGTCTCCTTGCCGGCTCTGCTTTTTTAAGGAATCCACAAAACAGAAAAAAAGCAATGCCTACTTAAAAACGTTTCATTCAACGAATGAAGTAATTCTTTTTGAAAGACAGAAGACTGACAGAGTATTATTTTGTTTGCTGCTTTAAAAGGGCAAACAAAAACCAAACAAAAAAGGACCGCTGTTTTCTTCCTTGTTATTTAATCTGATACTTCTGTTCTGTGTTTTCCTTGTGCTATGAACTTGGGAAAGGTAAAGATAAAGTAAAAGAAAAATGTTCCCTAGCACTTATGAAATTAAGATAGAGGGCACAATCACCTTGTGCTTAAGGAGTGCATCGAGTGGAACACTTTATGCCCGATGTCACTGTGCTTGCTATACTATAGGTAAAAATTAAAAGAGACTATATCAGAGCAAGAATGAGACATATTTCACAATGAGTCTGGCACCGTGGTGAGAAAGCACCAAAATATGACGCATCAACTATCCCCCGACTATCTAAAAGTTACTCAAGCTTTCTTCGTTTAAATAAATGGTGAAATGCGGCCCACTTGTTATTTTTACCTTGATTTGGGAGTTTTAAAGTTTTCAAAAATCAGACACTTTAATTCCAGACATTTATTCAAAATCAGCATACACAAGTCTGCTTCCTGAGGTCCCTACCTTGTATTTTCTACTATTCTAATTTTTTTTAAATATAACAGATTTTGTTTTAATTTTGATGTTACCAACTTTTGGTATCCTAGAAGCCCCACAGTGATGGAACAGGACAGGTATTTACAACAAGGCAGAATTACCAACCTATTGATGGCTTTATCATTTGACAGGGAAGGTCAAAGCCTCTCAGAGTTTATTCATAACCATGAACCAGCTTTCAATTGTTTGAAAATTGCTCCTGGATACCCAGCTTCCCTGAAATCACAGAGTGGCAGCTACTCTCTTAAGGTATAAATCAGATTCTAAATAACGGATAGTGCTTTCTTCTTTCAGACCTGGACAGGAAGGCCCTGCATTTTCACTGTTGAAAACTGGCACTTGGAAAAAAATCTGTGCCCTAAGGATGTTCTTAGGGCTCAATTTCTATAGTCACCTGTAAGAAAGCAGTCTTTGGGACCATAGAAAAAATAAAGGTTCTGTTCTTGAATGTCACTGGCATTTAAATAACCTCTCTTTGATGTCCCCAATTGAAATCTACTATAATATTACATCACAGACTTAAATGATTGTTTATTGCTACCAATCCTACTGTGATGTAGTTGTTTCATAGCTCAAAGGAGAAAAATGTGCACGCCCCAGGCACACTAACGACACACAAAGGCAAGCGAGACAGACAGGTATATATACATACAACTATTTAGAGAGAACCAATAAACAGAGAAAAATAAAAACAAAGGAGCAAACCTTCTGAGTTTTTACTCATGATGTCAATAAATCTTTGTTGAAGACATCACTAAAAGGAGGTCAGGGAAATTATTTAAAAATATTTGGCATTTCTTCTGCTGTAACTGGGAAGGTCTGAAAGTTCTGTCACATGGAAAACAGTTGAGAAGACAGAAACATTTACCCCAAAGCCATGTTTTTCAGTCTGCAATGTATCTATCTACTACTGTCTCTGAGAATGATTCAATGTTAATTACTTAGCTATTTCTTTTCATAAAAATTAGTATCATCTTGTGAATCATCAAGATCAATGTTTTGTGACTACTGGGACTCAATTTTAGTCACCATGCTAAACCTTCCATGGACCGATTTGTTGGCATCAAACTGTGCCAAGGGAATCGGCCGTACAGTGGTGAGAATTGTGAAGGGTCCGGCATCTGGCTTTCTCAGCACACACGCTGCTCTGGCACTTACTGTCTGCGTGACTTTAGAAGATTACAGTAATCTCTCTGTGTCTCCATTCCCTCAGTACTAAAGTCAAGGCAACAATATAGAACGCCACAGAACTTACTGAGACGATTACGTGATACACACGACACGCGTGGTACAGCTTGCAATTAATCTTGGCTACTTAGCTATTAATATTTTGTCCTGCTTGATAAGAAATGGCAGAGATGAAGTTCATAGGTGAATACTACACTGACATTCAGCAGGAGAAGGAAGAAAGTGACGTGAGACAACATCTTAGGAGTCACAGGTGCCCTCATTCTTCTCTGGGAGAAGTAACACTTGCGGACGGGGGTCTTCTGAATGCTACACCTTTGTATTTCTTCACTTGGCTGCTACGGTTTGTGTACCTGAAGTCAGGGTTCCAGCAAGTCCAGTTTTCTGCCCATGGTTGCACGGCTAGTTACGGACGAGGCATGTGTGGACAGGAATGACAAACGTCTTCCCTAGTTACATGTCTGACCATGGCGAGTCTAGAATTATTCTACCTGTGTCAGCTCACATTCTGCTTTAGCTTTCTACCACCAAACATCTTAATTCAGTAATAAGGATACTGACTTTATTTGGACTATCTTCTCTATAGAAAAGAACCCAGGTTATATTAAAGAATAAAGAAATGATCTTACCAGAAATGTTAAAATTTATCATATTTGAGGTACAATCTCATAAAATGTGACACAAATAATTAAAGATGATGGTGTGTTTAATTATCTTTCTTTACCCAACTAACCTATTTTTTAAGTTCCAACCCAGTTCAGATCATAGACAGAACTACCAAATAAGACCTTTGATTAAAACACAAGCACTGAAGTCCAGCAGGTCTTTAGATGGTGATTTCCATGCCCTAAGTGGTCAGCTATTTCTCAATAAAGATAATTTTTATGCATCAAACAGACAGCTTGGTGTGGTGGCACACACATGTAATCCCAGCACTTGGGAGACTGAGGCAGGAGGATTGCCATGAGGCCAATGTTAACTTGGGCTCCAAAGTGAGTTCAGGACCAGCCTGGGCTACAGGGCAAGACCCTGTCTCAAAAAAAAAAAAAAAAAAAAAAAAAAAAAAAAAAAAAAAAAAAAAAAAGAAAGAAAAAAAAATCAAAGTTAGAAATCACCTCTTCTGTATTATATTGAGAAGTCATATTTTACTGCATTTTCCTTGAAATTATGTTTTAAAAGGAGGAAACACAGTATGTACAGTGTTCCTTATTGGAAGAAAAACTGCAATCCTTTTCTATATGTTGATACATTTAGAATTAGGTCAGTGATGTCACAGTAAATGAATTTATGCTGGGTATAACTGATTTCCTATAAGAAATAGTTACAGCATTATGAATTACAAAAAGATTTCTTTACCAAATATCACATCATGGTCTCATATTTACAAATAAACAGTCCTTGGAACTTGAAATGAATATTTAGATATTATGGAAATCCTTTTGTTCTTCTCAGCGGGTACCTGTAAATGAGTTACTTTTCTGTAACAAAGCATAAAATTACTATAGATTATACATTGTGATGGTAACTGGTGTGGAAATTCATTTTTGAAGTTGTGATGGCTAGCACAGTTTGTCATCTCAATGCCCTTGTGCGAGCACATACCCCTTCTATACCAAAAATTCCTAATTTCACAACACAATGTAAATTTTGAAGAAGCACATTCCTTTCCTTTTCAGAGGAAACAAATAAAATTGGTGAGAACAAAAGCATTAAATATATCAAGGTTTCATGGTTACATGTACCATTTGCCTTGCACAGTGACAGTCAAATGAATGGACTAAAAACATTGCTCCCCTCAGCAATGGCCTCGCACCTAACTTCCACTCTTTCCTGTAAAACCCTTTGTAAGCCCTACATTCTCTATCTGCATATATTTAAGTCTCCTTTTTGCTTGCTCAAATTTCAGAGATTATTTTGTGTTCACATGACAAAGACTGCTGAATCACTCAGTGCACTCGGTTCAGGCCACACATTCATTTATGTGTCCAGATGGTTTTGGGTTCTAGAACTTTCATCATGAAGTTTCCAAAATTGCTCAGGGATCATCCGGGCTTCAATTTAGAAAAAGAAAAAGACGACACAGTGAGTGCAGCACAAGGAAGATCTGGAAGCACTCTATGTCACGTGCTCTACAGGCTACAGCAGCCCATGGCTGGGGAGTCCCAAATGCACACTGGCCTAGCTGCATTAACTTTTTTGGGCACTAATGCCCACTCTCAGAGGCCCTGCAACCAGAGCTACTTGGCTGCATTTCTCACACTTCCCTGCCATTGCCTCAGTCATCCTTTCAATTCTTCTTGGCTACAGCAGGGACCAGAAGAGGACAATAAAATGGAGATGTGAGGGAGGCCTCAGAGTCACTCGGACTTCTTCCACCCCTCCTTGGATTTACCACTGGTTTCGATTTACCAGTGCAGATAAGGCTTTTCTGACCACTCCCCCTTTAAAGTTCTCTCCCTTGCTAATGCAGTGTGTACACCTGAAGTCAGGGCTCTGGCTTCCTCCACTACAACAGCTTTTAATCCACAGCCAGGAGACTAAGATGGGAATTCTGTCAACTATCAGGTAGGTCCACTGTACACATAGGATCAAGCACCCAGAGGTGTACGGACAACTGAACTGGCGCGAGCTGGCCAAGGTTAAGTCTCCGCCTACTAGCTGTTCCCTACCCACACTGCCAAGCTGACAGTGCACAGGGCATCTTGGTCATCGAAGCATCTCAGATCCGTGTCCACATCCATCCACATTTGGGTGGTCTCCTTCCCCCCATTCCTGTGTAAACACCTTTAGGTCTCTTTGGAGGACCCGAGTATTACATAATTGGGGATGTGGGGATCACAGTTCCTGCCTACTGGGACCTCTTCCTTTCTGGCACAAGTTTTCAATTTTGAGAAATGGTTTTTGGGCTGAACTTGAGCAATAAATTTTGAGTTTTTATTATTTATTTTCCTCATAATTCTTATCGATTTATTCATACATTTTTGTAACACATAATATCCATCTTAAGATATCACTTCTCATTCTTACTCCTCCCTCCCGTTTTCCTAAACCCCAGATTGCACCCATGAAGCAATACTTGTGTTGTAACGCATTCATCTTGACTCTAGGAACTTTGAGTAACAAAGTTTTCTGTGGTTCATCTGGGATACCAACACAACCTTGCTGCTTCCTGTGGTAACTGTGTGTACCCTGCTACAACACTTCCCTGATTATCTTTTGTTACTGGCAGTGTTATGTTAGGATCTGGTCATCCAGTTCCTCTCAAGAGGCCCAGACTCGGGTAGTCTTCTGTGTCCTTTCAGCCTCTGCCCCAGAAGCCACAGTCCAAGCTTTCACAGGGCTTGCCCCTGATGCTGGTACTCTTTTCTTCTGTTCTATAGCTTATTCTGGCATATAAGTATGATTTCTCAGACCTTTCTCCTTTAGTCCAAACTTCTATAGCCAAATAGAATACAATGATCCGATAACTGCTGCTACAAGAAATGTCAGTGTGGTGTGGGGAAAAAAAAGTGTCAAACAAGCATAAAATAAAGGTGATCATGATGGTTAGTGGCTGTAAAGGAATCTAGTCCCCCAGATTCCCTAGAATAAAATTAGGCATCTTAACTTAGATTAACTGGGTTAATACATGGGCACCTTGTTCCAGGTACTCACCTGGCATCTTTGTCCTAGGACAGTTTTACACTGATCTGGTTTTAAAGTAAAGGAAGGTGTAAAAGCTCACAGCATCGTAAGTGAGGACTGGCAGAGGAAAATGTGAATGAACCAGGGCAGGACAGCGCAGCAGGTGCCCGTACTCAGGAGCACCTGCAAGCCTAGCAGGGCCAGAAGGGGCTGCCGAAACGGAGGTGTGTCGAGATTTCCCACTTCAGAGCTTGAGTCTAGGTTACAACAAGTCTTCCAAGCACTTAAAACCTAAACGAATATGGAGTGGACGAGGGCACCTTTTTTCTCCTCCGAAGCGTAAGCCCAATGAGTGACATCTGAAAGGCCCACCGACCATGTCATGAATCTTCAGCAAACCAACAGCAGGCTTTGGTTTGGTATTTTTTTAGTGTGCTTTTCTCCCATACCCAAAAGATTTTCTTTATTTTAGCTTCTCTACAATCATCGCTTTTCCTCTAAAAGGAAAGCTTAACTTTTAAAATGTAAGGCTGAGATATTTTCTACCTAAATAATAAAAATAAAACCATAAATATGGACAAGTATTAAGGATTTTATATTCTCTTTAACATTGCTATTTACAACAACCAAAAGTAATTATATATACAGTCGGGGGGGGGGGGAGTGTTTGTTGTGTGTGTGTGTGATTAAATTTTCAGTTGTATGAAAGCAGGAAAAAAAACCCCTTTGTAATAAATTATAGCCTGTGGGGAAAAAACAAGAATAATCTGTGTGAGCCTTAAAAACATTAAAACTTCTGTTGTACTCAAAATTTTTCTGTTGTTTTAATGCCCAATTTCAAGGATAAGCTTCTGACACATGAGGGAAATGTCCAGCTCTTTTTAAAAAATTCAGCTTGCGAGGGTTTGCTTTTATTAATAATCATCCCAAAGTAAAAATATTTTCTATGTTAAAAAGAATATAGATCGACATGCCTATGGCCATGTTCTGTGCAAGGAGGACAGTCTCAAAGGTATAATATTCAATATGTTTTAACATAGTCCATTAATATATAGATTTAGAACAAACTGTTTATTTTTAAATTTAAAGAAACAAGTCACTTTGCTTCTTAGACTCTAAATACAAAGTGGTGAAATATAACCACTTATAAGGGGAGCAATGAAATGTGGTATGAAATATACTCAGGGATCTTTGAAACAACCTAAAAGCATGAGGCAAACATGTGCATTACAGATTGCTTGGATAACCATGACTATAAATAGACTAAATATTTTGAAAAGAATTGTAAAAGATGGAACAGGCAGCATTATGATATGTTTCCAAGGCTCTTCAATTTCATCCTCAAATAGAAATTTTGCCTGTAACTTTAAGCCATAACACTACAGGATTTTTTTTTTAAGCAACAAGAAAAAAACAAATCTTCAAGAAACAGCAAACATAATCGAAAAGCTAAAACTCACAGAACCTAATAGTTCTTCCAGACTCACATGTCCAAGTGACTGTGTGAGAATCAAAGGGTTTCTCCAGGGTTCAGCCAAGTTTAACTCCTGACTCCCAACTCAATCCCACGCTCCCACAGTCTGCCTGGAGCCATCACCCAACAAACCAAAGAACCAACCACCGTGTTCAGTAAATGGCACCAGGAATGATGGAAGTAGACAGAGGATGGAATGAGACAAGGTGTTGTATAGTGTTCAGAGCTGTCAAGGATTGACATCTGCAGCATACAGGGAGCACACACAAATCAGTTGAGCAAAATATCACCTACAAAACAAACATGAGTAAAGACCAGTAGGTATTAGAAGAAACATTACATTCCAAATCCTTCATAACTGCAGAAATACAAATTAACATTCCTTATCCTTACAAGCAGAAAACTGGATGACCTGCAGCCTGCCACTTTTACCCCTATTTTTCTGAGTAATGAAGTGTCTTGGACCACATATAAAACATATGTACGACATAGTTATTGTATACAAATACTGAAACCTCCTAACTTGTATCATTATTAACATAAAAAAATCAAGGTCAAAAATGGTGTGACACAAGCTGGAGATGGCTGCGCACAGATAGAAGGGAAGTGGGGATCATTTAAAAAGTACAACTCCAAGCAGGAAGGAAGGAAGGAAGGAAAGAAGGAAGGAAGGAAGGAGAAAAGCCCACAACATGTAAAATCCAGAGAACACCACTAGTGAAACAAACATACACTCTACTCTATGATCTGCCAATTCTTTTCCAATCCATAAAACCCAAGAAAAAACCCACACAGGTCCAGAAGGCTATATAGCTGAAGGTATTTACTGCAATATTGTGGTGGTAAAACTGAGCAGACTGCTAGCACAAAGATTGGAAACAGGTGGTGTCCACCAAATGCATTACATATGCAACTCACAGAACTTTGAAGCCATTAAAGCAAAAAAAAAAAAAAAAAAAAAAAATAGATACATGCAGAGTTAGCTCCAGTGGCTGATGGAAATGAAACACTGAGTAGAAAGATAATGAAAAAATACAAGAAAGAAACTTCCGTGAACATGGAGAAGCAAAACAAGTATCTGGAATGGCTACCCAGTGGATGATTTCTGTTATACGATACTCAAAAGTACAGGCAAAGCTGTGAGAATAGTAAAGTGATCTGTTGGATGGGGAAAAGGGGAAGTAATGAACAGTGAAGCTTACAGGATTTTAGGGATTTCTTGAAGTTGTACTGCATGATATCCTGAAGATACATTATAGGCTTGTCAGAATTTACAGAACTTTAAACACAAAGAGTGAATATTATGGAACAAAATTTTAAAAATCACATAGAAGGCCAAGACATCCCAGGGAAGAATGTAAACTGTGACTACAGCACAGTCTCAGCGATGGGGGAGGGCCAGAAAATGGTACTGATTTGCTTTCGAAATGAAGTTTATAAAACTAAAGGCAACAGGACCTGCACTGAAGTACTACATTCTAGCTGATAAAGTTGCTTCCTACAGGGCCACATTTTTTTTTTTTTTTCCATTAGACAAGATCTTGCTCTGAAATCCAGGCTGGTCCTGAAGTCACAGCAATCTTGTCTCTGTCTCCTGGGTGATGGGACTGC
Source organism: Ctenodactylus gundi (assembly GCA_004027205.1). Classification (NCBI taxonomy): domain Eukaryota; kingdom Metazoa; phylum Chordata; class Mammalia; order Rodentia; family Ctenodactylidae; genus Ctenodactylus; species Ctenodactylus gundi. Next base: position 985,776 of record PVKB01000092.1, on the reverse strand, counting down.
AAGCTCGTATGACCAAGCCCGGCTTACGTGGTACTGGGGAGTCCAACTCAGGGCTTGGTGCTTGCTAGACAATCGCCTAAACCTCTGTGCTACGTCCTCCAGAGAGGTACAATTTACCAGCCACTTGCAAGGTGGCATACACCTGGCTCTAATGGTCCTGCATGCCTACAAAGAACTAAATGACTGAGTGAATGTCAGATGGTAGGAACCAAGTTTCTCACTGCTGCAGTAGGGACTTGCTGACAGGGAAGAACAACAAGCTACCGTGATCCACACAATAACAGATTTGTTGGAGCCATATGTGAGAACTCAAGTTTAACGTACTATAGATGGAGTTTGGGAAAAAAAATATATGGTATTAGAAAATAAGACCTGGATGCCATATCTATCTATCTATCTATCTATCTATCTATCTATCTATCTATCTATCTATCTTTTTTACCATCCAGATCTTGTTTTCTGATACCATTCACCAACATAAGGATACAAAATTCTTCAAAGACATAGCTTACTCTTAAGACAGGAAGAGGAAATACATAAGACGAGCCAGGAACACACAGTAGTAGAATGTAAGGAACTACTCAAATGCAGACACAAACTCAGAGACACATGCACTTACTTAGGAACAAGTTAGAAAAGTCTCAGGAATTCCAAGAAAGAGCTTCCAAAGACCAGACAAAGCTCAGGCCAGCTGAACAATAAAGTATTACTCGACGACATATTAAATGTAAAATAAGTATCTATGCATCAAATCTAGTTAAATAAGAGAATAAATTTTAAAGTGAGAAAAAATGAATTTCCACATAGAAGAAACACAAATAAATGATGTGCCTATCCCAACTTTTGGAGGAGCAGTATGGCTCTTCACCCCTTTTGGGCTGGGTGTACAAAGTGACTTTCTTCCAAAGAGCACAAGAAGGAAGAGAAAGAATAATGTTGCAATGAAATAACTGTCAATACTTAGAGCCAAGTAAACAAGTGAAGGAAAAATAAATACTCCTGTTAATAGTCTGTACCTTTATGATATATCACAAAATGGCACATTAACTTTAAAAATCTTCCTCTCCAGATCTGGTAACTCTGGTCTAATTACAAGAAAAACAGAAGACAAATGACAATGCAGGACCATCTTAGAATCCATGTCTTAGTTACATATTCATTGCTGGGAGGAAATACCTGACACCCACAACTTAGGGGAGGAATGATTTACTTTAGCTCAGTTTCAGAAGGTCTCACACAGTCAGTTCATGGGCAGCTGACGATGGTAGAAGCACACGGCGAAGGCGGGAGTACTGATCACCGCACTGCAGACAGAAAACCAAGTAAGGCAGGAGCCAAGTTAATTCTGCAAACTCAGGCAAGGCCAGAAACTTCCCAGGAAGAAGCTGAAACAATGTTTCTTCCTTCTTCTCTATTTAGTTCAAGCTGCTAGTTGGGCACCTATACCCACAGGGGGTGCCTCTCCTCTCCCCTACTTCTTGCCAGACAAGTCAATCACCTGAAAGCACTGCCCTGGGCAACCCCCAACCTCAACAAGTTGACACAATCCCTCCAGTTCAAGCCCCAAGCATCAGCCCCTTCCAGCCAAGCCCTACCTCCAAGTAGCACATTGTTCCTTAGTTATCCCACTGTTCTCGAATACTTGAGGCTTTTGAGGGACACTCTGGATCCAAACTATAGCAACATCTAACCGGTAATCCTCAAAACTGTCATGGTCAATTAAAAAAAAAGGGTAATCTGAGAAAATATCATCGTTAAGTGAAGCCTGAGGAGACTTCACAACTAAATGCAAAGTCAGATTCTCAACAGGATCCTGGAACATAAAAGGACTCTAGGTTCAAGGAAGGAGTTTGGACTGATGAAACTAGATTTTAGTTAATAATAATAATGGCTCAGTATTGGGTCCCAAATATTAACAGATACACTATAATAATGTACTCTGATATAGTTTCCTCTTCATTCCATCTCTAATAGTTCTGAATGTTTGCCCTCCTCTGACTGTAGTTCTTCAAAGGACCCTAAAGCTGTAAGTATTTTTTGCTTTGATAGTCTGTATTTTATAACATGAACAAATGTGGAATAATCAGAGATTTTTTTTCTGCACTAGCTTAGGTGATTATGTGATTTCCAAATGTAAAGGCAAGATTTTAGGGAAAAACCATTGTTGATAAAAGAGATTTGCATAATTTTTTCCTTAAATTTGTGCATCAGCGTTTGTATGCCAAGTACCAAGCTAGAATTTGGTTCATAACATTGTTTTAAATGAAGTGTAGGTTAAGGATAAGATGATTTTAAAGAAATACGCTGTGCTTGGATACAGAAATTAAATTAGTGATGACAGCCAACAGAATGCTAAACAGTGCGATGTGCAGTTGCTACTAACCCCACAGGCATATTTAACAGTGTCCAAACAGTATTATGAAGAGGGCTGCAATGAACGAGTGCTTTGAAAAGCTGAAATCTTGTTATTTAAGATGTTAGCTCAATGAAAGGAACAGAAGGTGTTCATACTGCGCTGTATGTCTAGCCAGTCAATCTAGGCTTCTATCCTTGAAACCAACTTCACCCAGTTTTGTTTTTCCTCTGAGAGGAGATAATGAGTATCTCCTTCACAGAACTGTGATGCATTTGTTATTCAAATTAGCAGCAATAACAAAAAAGAAAGCAGTACTACATATCATCACTCAGCAGAGTGCCCGCACATGGGGAGGTTCAGTATTAGGCACAATCGTTATATGCACTATCATTAAATAAGTTGGTGCCCCTTCATTTTATGATTTTTATTAAAAACTCACTGCGATCTGCCTACCTATGAATATAACTAAACTGTTCAAATGGTAACTTGCAGTACAATAAGGTTTACAATAAGCAGTACTTTGAACCAGCCAGTTCCTGAGTAGACTCAGGTCTTGAGTCTCTACAGACTTCTGGACCCAGAGTTTCTACAAACTCACAAGATAATAGTTCATTTTCTTGTTTATATAAAAACATATGTTTTTATCAAAAGCAATATCCCTCTAATATTATGGAAGCAGTTTTAAAATCTGCTTCAGAAGACAATATAGAATTGGGGTCATCAGTAATCCTATTCTACTGAGTTGCTGGAAATGTCATGATGCATTTTGCAACAGTTGGCCCTAGCTCACGTTTGAAAGTACCATAGTTACTCATTTCTACGTCATTGGAGAGCCGAAAGTTCTACCTTCATCCCAGAAAAGCTGGGTTTGAGAAATTTGGTTGCGTTTTGAAAATTTTACAAGTTGAAGATGCAAGACCTAACTGCATTTTCACCATGTTTTACTGTTTTACTTCTGGACAGGATGAACATACATCACACCTGTGAAAAGTTGTGTACAGTTTATGGTGACAATGTTCAATAAGAACATTGGATGGTTCATTAAATTCTGTGCAGGTCATTTTGATCTCAATGATGCTTTCTGATCAGGGAGGACCACGGAAGTTGATGACAACAAAATCAGGCACTGATACAGTCAAACCCATGCTACCTCAAAGACCACAGAAATACCGTACATGCACCATTCCAGCGCTTCTGACCACCTGATCAAGCTGACATAGATAAGCAATCTTGCTATCTGGACGCCTCGGGAACTCAAAGCAGTTCATTTGATGGTGTATGTAAACACCTGCAACATTCTGGGTGAGGAAAACGATCTTTTTAAAAAGTAACTAATAACTGGTGAAGAGAAGTGTATTGTTTTCAACAATGTGGTACGCAAGTGTCTGGTCCCAATGTGATGCTTCACCTCAAATGACACAGACATCAGAAGCAGGCATTAATCAGACGAAGGTTCCACCCTGAGTGTGGTGGGTCTTTAAAGGTATTGTGGTTTTCCAGCTCCTACCCAGGAACCAATCAATCAATTCAAACATGTACTGTCAGCAAACCTATTATGCAGAAATACCCAGAGTTCATTATTTGTCAAGGAGTTTTGCTCCATCATAATAACATGAAACCATACACAAGTCTGACCACTCACCAAAAATCACTGGAGATTGAATGGGATGTGTTCCCACTTGACTGACTGTGCACTGTCAAAATTCCACTTGTTTCACTGACTTCAAAATTCCTTGCATGGTGTAACTTTCAATTTAGATGAGGGTGTAGCACAGGACCTTGCTCAGTTTTTCACCAACAAGGGCAGGTCCTTCTATGAACCAAGAATTATGAACCTCACTGAAAGATGGAAAAATGTTATTGGACATAATGGAGAATATATCATTGATTGATTGATCTTTATATTTTACATAAATGATTTTAGAAAAGCAGAAAAAGTACATCATGATTTTTTTTCAACAAACTGATGTCAAAGTATATTTCTCTCTCTTTTTTCTGTATGCGTGTGTACACATGTTATTTTCTGTTTATCATCTTGGATAATGCCCTGCAACTTGTGTCTTGAACCTGAAGCTTTTAAAAAAAAATTAAACTTTTTCTGTAGTCTGGACATATCTAAGACAGACATCCTAATTTACATAATTAAAAACTGACAGAAGACTATATGGAGCAGTATAAAAACATATAAGATAGTTTTGAAATGAAATACACTCCACAATAGACTTAAGATACAGAATACTTATTGCTACGTTGCAGCTAATCAATGTCCCCCAAAAGCTTGATATATTTAAAACTATGTGTTATCGGGAGCCAAAGCTTGGCTGAAGGGGGAGGATGTTTGGGGTATAACCCGGAGGGATTGTATCAACTTTTTGAGCTATGGGGTTGCCCAGTAGAGCTTTCTGGCCTTTGTTATTGATTCGTGGACCAGCAAAAGGGGAAGGGGCACCTACCTTATGTGGGGGCAACTAGCCCCTGAAATTACTAAAGGAAGGAAGAAGAAACATTCTGACAGCTTCTTCCAGACAAAGCCCTGGCTTTTGCCTGAGTCTTCACATTCACTGGGCTTCTATCTGTAATGGGAGAGCAGCTCTCCAGCCTCTGCTGCGCCTCTACCTCTGCCGGCTACCCCATCAACAGACTGTGTGTGTGTGTGAGACCTGAAACTGTGGGCTAAAATAATTCCTTCTTCCCTTAAATTGTGGATGTTGAGTATTTTGTCACAGTAACGAGATAAGCAACTAAAACACTTTTTTTTTTTTTTTTTTTTTTTTTTTTTTTTAGCACCGAAGAGCTGAGATTCCTGTGCAGGGCTATGTACATATATGTTACACACATATGCATGAGGGGGTCCTTTCACCATTCCTTGGAAGAACTTGAAAATATCTAGTGTTACTTACAGTTAAGTACCCTCAAATTCCCTTTCCCATCCCAACTTGAGTTTTACTTGTATAAAGTTTCCAACTTTTTATTCACTTGTTGGTTTCATTTTTGGAAGAGATAAGGCCAAAATGCTCCCAAATTCAGGGGTGAAAAACTCTTAATTGGCTGGGAAGTAGCACAATCCAGCTGGAGCTGTATGGAGCTCTATATAGAAACTTCACTTGTGCCAATCTTCCTCCCAGAGGCTCATTTCACTTCCCTGCTGGTAACACTCAAATCTCTTCACAGTTCATTGATACTGCCTTGGCAACCTTTTGTTTTCAATCAAAGGAAGATGCTGAAGCAATGCTCGATTGCACTAAGTATACATGACACAGTGTTCTTGTGTCCTTGCCAAGGAGGACCGTGGGAGGGGGAAGGAGGGAGGGTTGTATCTCTCATCCAGTACTCCATCACTTTACTTAGAATAGGATGACTATGTGTTGTGATGACAGAGTGCAAACAAACGTGGATGCCACCTTTTCTACTGTCCTACCAGCACACAGCATTCTATGCGTTGCATTGAGTCCCCAAAGCCAATTCTGTCAAGGATGGTTGAAACGTAAGGCCAATGTTCACGTAGGTTTTTAAGTAGTTTTCACGGTGGATGAATTTTACATTTCCTCTTTTCCGGCTTTGCAGTCACTGAGAGATCATCATAGGTTTTTGCAGACAGGCATTTTTCTATAAATCTTCCTTGGTGAAAGACATTGTTAAAGTCAAAGACTTTGTTTGCTGGGGGTTGACAGGCAGGTACCATCATTGTATTTCACTCCTTTCCCCCAAGACATCATCATGCCCAGTCGCGCTAAAACCTACCATTGCTACCACCATCACTGTATTGTGTTTCCTCAGGAGTAATACACTCTCAGCCCCTAAAAAGAACAGATGCTTCCACAAATGAACTTTAAAGAAACTAGGAAGGAAGCAAATGTCAATGGAAGGACAAGCAGAGGAGGCACAGGGTGACATCCAACTGCTGTGCCCTGCCCACCTCCCTGTATTGTACAAGGCAATAATGCACACTTGGCCTTTAGAAATAATACATTTGAACTAGTTGGAATTTATGAGTTGTTAGGCTAGCACCCAGTGTGTTTGTCACGTAATTGGTGCTGGTACAAAATACCCAGCACCCACAATCTAGCTCACAATTTCAGAAGGTCTTGGGCCATTCATACATACCCCGTAATGTTGGAAGCATATTGTAGAAGCTGCAGAGCTGCTCACCCCTTTGCAGACAGAAAGGCAAGGGAAGCAGGAGCCACACCTACCTCTGGAGACCCAGGCAAGGCCAGAGTCCTCCTAGTAAGGAGCTGCAACAATGTTTTTCCTTCCTTCCTCTACTTAGCTCAAGCTGCCAGCTCTGGGGGCCCAACACCCAGTGACCCCTCTCTCACTTTCTGGCCCATACATCAACAACGCACAACTGAAAGCTCTGCGGGAGAAATCCCCAGTCTCAACAAGTTGACACGATCTTTCCAGTCAAACCTCAATTTTTGGCTTCTTCCAGCCAGGCCCTACCTCCCAATAACACAAATTCCACAGTTAGAGCACTATATTCAAATATGGAAGGCTTTTGGAGAACATTTCAGATCTAAACCATAACACCCATTTAATTGTGTAAACTTTTATCTTTAATTAAAAATATACACTCATATGACTTTTAAGGTTAAGAATGAGGAAAAATAAAATTTGTATTATAGTTAAGAGTGTATCCACAGAAATAATAATAAAAAAAGGATTTTATAAAGGGGTTGGCCTGAATGTTATTCCTCCTAAAATTCATACAATAAAACTTAATCATTGACGTAATGATGTTTGGAGGTGAGCCCTTTGAGAAGTAAATAGACACTGAGGGCTCCACACTCAGGAGAGGGCTTAGCACCCTTATAAAAGAGGTCACAGGGAGTTCAAAGATCCCCTCAGCATTTAAGAATATAGGGAGAAGGAGCCACTCACAAACCAGGAAATGGGCCCTCCCAGAAGTAATCTGCTGGCAACTTGATCTTAGAGTGTCTAAGTGTCTAGAACTGTAAGAAATAAATTCCTGTTGTTTATAAGCCATCCACTCAATAGTATTTTATACAGTAACCCACATGGACTAGACAAAGAGTAAAAATTGCTTCTCGTTAAGAAAGTTTTGAGGGATTTGTTTGAAAATGCTGCATAGACAGCTGAATATTTACGTACAACTTCAGAAGACTTGTGACTCAGACAAAAATTTATTTTGGTAGAGAATAGGAAGTTCAAATAGGCAGTGAAAACAATAGTGGTGGTCAGTGTGGAAAACAATGGATGCATTTCTGAAAGAGAAGTTCAAATGTTTCTGGGAGAGGTGCGAGGCCAGTGAGTTCTCCACAATGGGGAAACTCCGGAGAGAGGAAGTAGGGCCTTAAAGACGTGTGGAGCTGGGGGTGGTCCAGGGGAGGCTGAGAAGTGCTTCTCTACACCACAGGCCTCCATAAATAGGCGAACCTATTTATAAAAGTATAGCACAACAGCTCTACACCTGGCCACGCTGAGAGGAACTAAAGGCATGAAACCAACCGCAGGATTTATAGTTTTGTTTATTTTAAATGATCTCACCAGAGTAACTTCATAAGACATGATTTGTTCCCAGGGAGGCCTCCAGCACTCAGTTTTACAAAGAAACAATGAAAGAAGATAAACAATAAATGCAAAAAATGGCTCTGTCCCACTCTTCTCACTTGATACCTAACTCACAGTAATCTCCTTTTTAACATTTTTGTTTGGTAGTTTTGGGGATTCGGCTCAGGCGCTTTGTATTGCAGTATCTCCATGTTTAAAAAATTTTCTCTTTTAAGATAGGGTCTCACTAAGTCATTAAATTACCCAGCGTGGGCTCAAATATGCGACTCTTCTGTCTTAGCCTCCCAGAGCGCTGAGATGATAAACTTGCTCCACTCAATCTGGATCTAACTAAATTGTTCCATGAACTAAGCTTTATCTAGTGTCTCCTCAGCTGCCAAACCCATTGTACTGTTTTTATTCTTGACACTCTAACTATCCCTTTGCCCCCAAAAACTTTTAAATTGCTTTGATTTCAGTGACTTCGCTTCCTTCAGCTCTATGGCCCTACTCCTGGTGCTATCGCCCAGACTCCCCCATCTGCCTTCCCTCTGGTTCTACCTGCGCCTTGTAAATGGAAGGTTAAGACCCCATTATGGCTTTCCTTCCTCGCTCTGTGAGTGTGCTTGAGCTCATGCACACATGATTCTCAAGACACAGCCCAGGCTGGAGCACAGCCTCTCAGGCGAATCTGCTGCTTCCAAAGACATTATCGATCTCCTTACATTTGACTCAACTGGATATCTTCCAATATCTATCTCTGCTCACTTTCTCTACATCAAAGAACAACAGCAGCTGGTGGCGTAATCCGTAGTTGGGCGGTTGCACTGATACCGCCCTCCGCATTTCTGCAAGGCGAGTTTGCAGCATATGTTCCAAAAAGCTCCACAATTTCTTCTTCTGTCTACATTTACCTCTCATAACTAGTTCCTGGGTTTTCTTCTCAGTTTTCCAAAGGTCAGGTAGCCTCCAATTTTCCCCTTCACCTCTTCTTCATCGCTACCAAATTAACTATCCAACGTACTTACCAAATGCTAATCTTTTGATAAAATGCCTACAAGTTGGCCTTTGCGACCAATTCAAGGAGATTCGTCCTGGGACTGCAAAGAAGCCTCTGCTGATGTAGCACATGCCTTTATCTGTACCCACCTCACCTCTACATGAAGCAACCTGCTTGTCTAATATGCCACGTTCTGTAAGGGTAAGGTCAAGTTGGCACCTTACTTATTTTTTCTTTCCACAGTCTTCATTTCTCCTTTGCCTAACTCCTTATCTGGCTTGAGTTCTGTTGTCATGTCCCTGGAGAAACTCTCCCCAAAACAGGTTGGATGCTCTTTCCAATCCATCACCAGAGTATCCGGTGTTTCCTTACAGCATATTCTGAATTTTAGTACTTATTCTTCTATGTCCTTCACTGGGCTGTGAGCAGAAGAAAAGGCTCAGTGTTTTTTCTTGCATTCTCTAGGCCTATAACAATGTCTGCCAAACAAGAGGTGTTTAAAGGATGCTCGTTACTGAAACAGTTTGAAAGGCTCAATGTAGCAGGTCATTTCTAGGGTGTTCAAGTGCCAAGTAGTTCCTTCTCAGATGTCGCCATGTGAGACCTCTTCGTTTCCAGTATTAGTTTGTTGTTCTAAAAATTATTGGTCATTTAACTGTATCACTTCACAGGAAATAGTCTGATGTGTTGATACACGTATACAGTGTATAGTGATCAAGTCCGAGTGGGTTACATTTCCATCCCAATCATCATCCAGAAATTTTTGATTAACACAGAATAATTTGCCATTATTTATTGGGTACACTGTGATATTTGAAAATATGCATAAAATATATACTGACTGAATCAGAGCTACTAACACTTTAACATTTTCATCTCCTTATCATCTCTGTGTTTGGAACCTTCATGCGTTTCTTCTAATTATTCAAAAAACACATATTAAGATGTTGTGAATGGTAGTCACTGCACTGTGCTGCAGAAAGCTAGAACTCTGTAACCTCCATCCAAGTATGCGTGGGTACCCATCATCTAGGCTCCAGCAACTCTCCCACCCCCTCCACCCTTCCCTGTGTCACCAGTATACATTCTGATAGATTTTTTCCCCAATATTAACAAGTAAGAGACCTGTAATATTTGTTTTTCTGCGTCTGGCTTATCTGTTCTTCAGTTGGTGGGCATCCAGGCCAACTCCACCTCTTACCTATTGTGAACAGTATGACAATAAAAATGTAGAGATGTGTCTCTTTGATATCAGCATCAACTTTCTCTTAAACAAACACTTTAAGTAACCTTGGGGAAATGCATAAATGTCTCAGCAAAAACACATGTGTAAAATAATCTGTAATGCTTAATATCATTTACATATTAGTCCTATGCTACTAAATAATTTCTACCAGACATTCCAAAAGGCCAAACAACAACAATGTTTGCATGACAAGAAGACAGAAAGAATAAACTAGTGCTGCTTAATCAAAACAAGGAAATAAAATTTGGAAGCCGGGTTTCAGGGTTGTCCGTAATGGGCAGCAGGCTAACACTCGTCACAAATCATGCTTAGATTCACTTCCCTGACTTTACCTCTGATGATATGGTGCTGGACCCCTGTACATGTGGGTGCACAGAGCCTAGCTCAGTCCTCATCATTCGTGCACAATTATCATCGTGAATATTCAGCATCTACCAAACTATTAGCATATTTTTATCATATTTAACCAGCTTTATTAAAATGTAGAATGCATAAAATGTCAGAACTTACCAGTAAATAACTAATCTAGTTTGGATGGGAAATAATCAGCCGTAAGCCATAACTGAGACCATGAGGAAGACATGGTTACATCGCTTAGGAGTGTGGTCAGGCGTGATTAAAAATGACACAAGTCAGCCTTCCACCACCACTATCCTGCAGCAGACACCGGGATGCTGATTAGGAAACACTGAACAAGGTTTAGAATAATGTAAAAGGCATGCCTTATTAACTCCTGGACATCTCATTTCCTGGTCATAAATCCTATTAACGGGTATTACAAACTGCCATAAAACTTGGAGATAAAAGATAATTTATGCTCAGTGTACAGAAGCTAATGCTTCTATACCCCTGAGAAGCACAGGACCAGAAAATGAGAAAGTGGATGTGTGAAACCTGGAGCCATACACAGTCTGCATGGGCAGCACGACAAACACAGCTCTGGGCACTGACACCTTGGCCAGCGGGAATGCAGCTGAGCTCATCTGCGTCTGGGATGCGCCAGGTCTGACTTAAGCCAGGCCCACTGGCGCGGGCTTGCCATCCCAGCAGGCTGGGAGGCTGAGGCACGAGGAAGGCCAACTCAAACCTGGCCGAGGCAGCTCAGTCAGGTTATGTCTTAAAAATAAATAATAGGGCTAGAGGAATGGCACAGTGGTTAAAGTGTTTGCCTTGCAAGCGCAAGACCCTGAGTTCAACTCCCTCATACTACATAAAGCTGTGTGTGGTGGTGCATGCCTGTAATCCCAGTATTTGCGAGGCTGAGACAGGCGGGCTGCCCTGAGTTCAAGGCCAGCCTGGGCTATGCCAGTGAGTTCAGAACCAGCCTGGGCTATGAAGTGAGACTCTGTCTCAAGAAAAAAAAAAAAAAAAAAAAAAAAAAAAAAAAAAAAAAAAAAAAAAAAAAAGAAAAAAAAAAGAAAAGAAAGAAAGAAAAAGAAAAGAGAAAGAAAAAACATAAATAAAAGCTGTCAGGGATACAGTTTTGTAGCTTAGAGTGAAGGCCCTCGGTTAAATACCCAGTACCTCCAAATTAATTAACTAATTACTTTAAACATGACTCTCATCTGTATCATAAAGTATCCTAATCTAAAGGAGATGATAGCTTGTTATGAATACATTTTCAGAAGCAAAAGAGGGATCTTTGCTCTTAAGGAAGAAACCATTATGAACCTTATTTTTAATTTTCCATTTTCAAAGGACCTACTGTCTACTGAGGTTTTCATCATAATGACATTCTGATGTAGAGGAAGTGAAAAATGCCGAGATATATAATAAAAAACACCTTTATGCTTAAAAATTCAAACATATTCATATAGACCTGGAACAACATTACTGTATTGTTGGTTTAAAACGCAACATATAATTAACAAAGGTAAAATTCACAGAAAAAAAAGGTTGAAAAGAGGATCGAGACATTAGATGGACACTGTCAATGAGTTTAAATGAACTGGCACTAAGCAGACCCCTTACTTCCAAGTGACCAAATTTACTAATCAATGAAAGATAATGATTTATTATGCCATCTACTCACATGGAAGTCTCCAATGCAGAATCTCCACACACACACACACACACACACACACACACACACACACACACACCCACCCACCCACCCACGGAATATCACAGAACACTAAGTGTGAGGGTAGGAAGAATTTTTTGTTCTAAATCCCAGGAACACTTTAGTTTCAGAACCTGGGAATGTTCTGCCTGGTTAGCATTCACATGGTAGACACAGCACACGTTTTCTTAGGATTTACACCACTTAAAAATTTGCCAAAAAGTTCAGCAACATGACTTACTACTTTTGATGATATCTTTTATTTCAAATGACCAATAATTATAAAGGAAAACTTAAAAGGCACTGTTCTCAAATCTAGCACTCATGATATTTAACATTCATATTGGATTTCATTCCTTTTCCCCCTCAGCTAAGGTCGATGGTAATCTCATTTAATTGACTTATATGGTAAAGATTATTGTTATGTTTAGGTTTTGTTAGTTTTAAAAGATTTCAGAATATTTATATTTTGGGAATATAATAACAAGGTAAGTTTTATACTTAAGATGCAGTCCAGATTTCCCATATTTGAAAATGATAATACAGACAAAAGTATATCTCTATCTATCTGTATCTACCTACCTAACCACCCACCCATATCCACATACAAATACTGGCCACTGAGCTATATGCTGTGCAAGGTAGTTATGAGGATATGGGCTGTGACTTGTCTTAAGGGTTCAGTATCTTACTCCATTGGAACTATGGAAGAGTGAACAGAGTGGAATGGAAAACGTGTTGAGTCCAAACCCTTCAAGGTGTCTTATATTATCTGCCCTGCTTTCCTCACTGTATTGTTACGAAGTTCATGTAAGAACCTTCTTGTAAAAGCATCAAAATTTATTTTGCTCTTGGTGACTTGTCAGGAAAGTCTTTGCCTACTCCTATGTCTTTTAGAAATTTGCCTTTGTCTTCTAGAAGGTTTAGTGTTTCATTTTTAATGTTTAGGTCTTTGATCCACTTTGATTTGCTTTTGGTGCACGGTGATAGATGTGTGCCTAGATTCATTCTTCTGCACATGGATGTCCAGTTTTCCCAGCACCATTTGTTGAACAGGCTGTCCTTTTCCCATTGTATGCATTTGGCCCCTTTGTCAAAGATTAAGTAATTGAGGGTATTTGGGTTTGTCTCTGCATCTTCAATTCTGTTCCACTGGTCTATCTGTCTATTTTTGTGCCAGTACCGAATTGTTTTTACAACTATGGTTTTATAGTACAGCCTGATGTCTGGAACTGTAATGCCTTCTGCTTTGGTCTTGTCGCTCAGGATTGCTTTGGCTATTCTTGCTCTTTTTTGGTTCCATATGAATTGAAGAATTGTTTCAAGTTCTTTGAAGAAACTTGCAGGTATTTTGATAGGAATTACATTGAATCTGTATATCAGTTTTGGTAGTATACTCATTTTGACTATATTTATTTTGCCTATCCAAGAGCAGGGGATTCCTTTCCATTTTCTAGTGTCTCCTATAGTTTCTTTCTTCAACGTAATGTAGTTTTCTTTATATAGGCCCTTCACATCCTTGGTTAGGTATACTCCTAGGTATTTAATTTTTTGCTGAGCTATTGAGAATGGAATTGTTTTTCTGAGTTCTTGCTCAATAAGTTCATTGTTAGTGTAGAGAAAAGCTATTGATTTTTAAGTTAATTTTGTAGCCTGTGACTTGGTTAATTTTTTTTTTTTATTTCTAGGAGTTTCATAGTGGAGTTTTTAGGGTCTTCCATGTAGATAATCATATCGTCTGCAAATAAGGAGTTTGACCTTCTCCTTTCTGATGCAGATTCCTTTTATTTCACTTTCTTGTCTGACTGCTATGGCCCGTGTTTCAAGGACTATGTTGAAGAGTGGTGAGAGTGGGCAGCCTTGTCTTGTTCCTGATTTGAGGAGGAACAATTTCAACTTTTCTCCATTTACTATGATATTTGTAATAGGCTTAGCATATATGGCTTCTATGAGTTTTAGGCTGGGCCCTTTTATGCCTATTTTTCTCATGTTTTTATCAGGAAGGGGTGTTGGATTTTGTCAAAGGCTTTTTCTGCATCAATAGAGATGATCATGTGGTTTTTGTTTTCGCTTTTGTTGATATGGTGTATTACATTTATTGATTTACGTATGTTGAACCAGCCTTGCATCTCAGGAATGAAGCCCACTTGATCATGGTGTATGATCTTTCTGATTACTTGTTGGATGCTGTTTGCCAGAATCTTATTGAGGGTTTTTGCATCTATATTCATTAAGGATATTGGTCTTTAATTTTCCTTCCTATTAAGTCTTTGTCTAGTTTTGGGACTAGTGTGATGCTAGCCTCAAGAAATGAGTTTGGTAGCGCTCCTTCACTTTCTATTTTATGAAATAGTTTCAGGAGGATTGGAGTAAGTTCTTCCCTAAAGTTCTGAAAAAATTCTGCTGTGAATCCATCGGGCCTGGACTTTTGTTTGTAGGTAGAGCTTTTATTACTGCTTCAATTTCTGTGTGTTTGATGGGGCTGTTCAAGATTTTTATATCTTCCTTCTTTAATTTTGATATTTATATGTATCTAGGAAGTCATCCATTTCTTCCCAGCTCTCAAATTTATTAGAATATAGGTGTTCAAAGTAATTTCATATAATATTCTGGATTTCTGCACAGTTCGTTGTAACTTCACCCTTTTCATTTCTAAGTGTGCTAATCTGTGCCTTTTCTTTCTTTTTCTTGATGAGGTTGGCCAGGTTTGTCGATTTTATTATTTTTTTCAAAGAACCAGCTCTTTGACTCATTAATCTTTTTATTATATTTTTTATTTCAATCTCATTTATTTAAGATCTGATCCTTATAATTTCTTCTCTTCTACTGCCTTTTTCACCAAGAGCAAAAGAAATTATCCCCATTATTAACAAATGGGATCTTGTCAAACTAAAAAGTTTTGGCACAACAAAGGAAACTATCAACATTGTAAAAAGAGATCCAACAGACTGGGAAAAAATATTTACCACCAACACCTCAGCTAAGAAGCTTATAACTAGAATATACAGGGAGCTAAAGAAAAGTAAGCCTACCAATTAAAGGATCCTATTGAAAAGTGGGCAAATGAAATGAAGGGACAGTTCACCCATGAAGAAATGCAAAAGGCCAAAAGATACATGAAAAGATGTTCAGCATCTCTAGCCATAACAGAAATGCAAATCAAAACAACGCTAAGATACCGTCTCACCCCAAAGAGAAGGGCCTACATCAAGTCAAATAATGATCAGTGCTGGCCTGGCTGTGGGGAGAAAGGAACCCTCTTGCACTGCTGGTGGGAATGGAAATATGTACAACCCCTTTGAAAAGCAGTACGGAGATCTCTTAAAAGACTAGAAATAAATATCCCCTTTGATCCAGGGACACCCCTCCTGGGAATATATCCAAAAGAGACCAAAACAACACATAACAGAGATATATGTATACCCATGTTCATAGCAGCACAACTAACAATAGCTAAAATATGGAAGTCACTAAAATACCCATCAACAGACCAGTGGATACACAAATTGTGGTATTTATACACAATGGAGTACTATGCATCAATAAAGTCCAATAATGTGGAGGCTTTTACAGGCAAATGGAAAAAACTTGAGAACATCATGCTTAGTGAAGTGAGTCAGAAGCAGAAAGTGAAACATCGAATGGTCTCTCTGATACGAGAGTCCCAAAGCACAACTCCTATGGAACTTAAGATGAAAAACAAAGTGAAACAGGGGGTTCGGGTAGGGGAGGGACAAAAGGAGAGTTGGAAAGCCCTTGTCACCTTGACAAGATACGTATGTGCACAAAATGCTCAACTCCATTGTAAACCTTAATTTTTTCATGTATACATAGCAATAAAATGTGGGAAAAAAGCATCAAAATTATTTTCCTACTCAACAATGAGACGCAAGTGTTAATTTCAATGATCCTAGGATTATAAGTCACACTTCCTTTGTTGCTTTGACCTACTTCCACCGCAGTGTTTGAATTTGTAATGTTCCCTCTGCCCATCTAGGGAGTAATCATAACTCCTAGCAGCAATGGGCAGTGTCCTGTGACTTACCCACTTTTGAATACTGCTAAAACATGAAGGATCTCACTTTCTGTCCCATAGAGAGGTGCCAGGGGCTTGGTTCCAGGTCACACTATATAATGATTACTTTTTAAAGCTAAGATGTAATGTTTTAATTGTTTCAATGATAGGAAAATTATCACACGGAGAATGGACAGGGCACTGTGTATAAGGAAACAGGTTATGCAGGCAAACTTGTTTATCATGTTTGGAGAACTGGGACTTCTGCTTTCACACTAACAATTAACATGCTAATGCTTGTTCCTCCATACTATGTGCATTAGCATTACAGAAAATTTCTTCTAGGATTTCTGTTTCTGGCAACTGGAGCAAGACAGTGCTATGTGCTCACATAGTGCTAGACCCCTCTTCTGGCCCACAGCCTTCCTTCTCCCATGGGGCTGACAGTGAACTGGATCAGCAGAACTCCATTCCAGCCTTTCAACGGGCAGTGTCACCTTTTCTGCTTGCCATAGCAACGTGCTCCATTTGGCTCAGACGCAGAATGGACCATGCTGTTCAAACCACAACCAATTTTCCATCATCAATTAGAAAGTAACTTCATCTCAGGTAAATACCTCAGGTTGAAGATTAAATCAACAGCATTGGAGGAGACATGGTAGGACCTTATTTATGGAGTTGATATGGAAGATTAGTATTCTGGCCAACTGAAAACAATTTACGATTTTAAAAAATTGAAAGGAATCTTTAAAAATGCATTAAGCATCTGTTGAAAAAAATTCAGAAGCCAAAACCAAAGTTTGAATGTAAAAACAAGACCCACATTCGCTTTCATCTAGAGGGGGTTTACCTTACCACCAAGAAATCTGAGATGAACTCCAGGCCTACCTAAGACTGAAAGGAAGCTGTACCCTACCGAGCGAGATCCTACATAGGAAGATGAATGTAAACAGCACTCTCATTGAGCTGCTGGGAAAACTGCACTCCTGCATTATTTCCGCCATATTTCTCCACTAAGCTTCTGACACTGCATTATAATTACAGATTTGCAAGTAGCTCCTTCATTAGAAATGACCTTCAAGATCAAAAGTGACTACATATTTTTATCCTCAGCTGCCATGCAGTGCCGCAGATAAGCCATGTGTACTACATAAATGTTTGATGACTACGTAAAAGGAGGGTACGGAGTTTCAAATCTGCATCCTTCTGTTCTCTTCTCACGGTTTCTCCAGGGTGCAACAAGCCACAACACAAACATCCAGGAAAAAAAAGAGAAAACTTTCTGAACAATGGTGACTCTGCATTAGATTCTCCATATTAATCAAATGACTTCTAGTACATTGCAGATGGTAGACAGCAGATGGGGCAGGCACAAAGTTGCAAGAAATATACACAAGAGGCAGGAAAAAAAAAAAAAAGAAATCCCTTACCAACAGCATCAACTGTCTACTTCTTTAGATAAATATTACCAAATAGTTATTTGTAAACAGAAATTCAGAAATCAACCATGCAAAACTTGGCTTATGTAGTATGCACTCTATTCTATGCAGTACACTGGTGGCAAACTGTGATGTTATTAGAAAACAGTAACATTATTGTGAGAAATTTACCTGACAGTCAAATTACTAATGAGGCAACTTACGATTAGTAAAAGCTAAAGATTTTCGTTTTATGAAATATAAAACTCTGTCTTCCCTACAGTTATGATGTTCAGTGACTTAGGACAGCAAGTGACGAAATCACAAGAACTCAAACGTGGCCAACGTCGCTCTGAAGACACAAGCAAAGCCGATGCTTCCTCCTGGTCTATGTGAAAGCTAGAAGCTGTGTGGAAGGAAAGGGTTGACTATATTTATTTTCCACTTACTGGATGAAGCAGGTAGATGAGAGATTCCTCCTGGATTATTATAGTTGGCACGGGAAGGATGTGAGTGGCTTGGTACAGGGTGTTCACAGACGCCATGATCTGGTCAAAACGCCCAGCAAGGCCTCCCAGTGTGACTATCAAATCCACCTGTGTAGAAGAGGTCACATTTTTAAAGGGGTTCAAATCACTAACAAGCATCAAACACCCGAAAAGAGCTTTCAATGCTACATTTGATAAGGAAATAATAAGCAGATAATATTTGTTACTCAGATGCAGAAATGGAGCTACTTGTTCAAGGTCTTACAATTAGAAAGTAGCAGAGAGTCAGGTGTCAAGACCAATTCTCTTCACAATACATTCAGTGTTTACCATCTGCCTATTCACACAGAAATCTAGTAAACTCTTCCTTCAACAACTGATTCATGCATTTATGTGTTCAAACCTTGTGAATAAATCTTTAGATTTGAAATGCATCAACATAATCAAAGCTTTTATGTATGCATGTATACATACATACACACATACACTCATCCCAACCCATTAGAAAGGCATAGAGATTGAATGTGGGTCTTATGAAATGCTAGGCAAGCAGTCTACTACTGAGTTACATCCCTATCCAACACCAGTGGAAGTGTTTTATTAAAAAATCTTAAGAACACCTTAAGTACAATAAAGGTGATAGTAACAGTAACTCTTATCTTGTATAAAGAATTGTTTCAAACAGTATTAGTTCATTTTTAGGTTTTAAAAAATTAAAATGAAAAACCACATAACCCATGAAGATGGCATGATTTAAAAAAAAAAAAAGCAAGTTATGCAAGCACCATTAGAAGTTGCTCAATTCCAAGAGGAACAATAATAGTATCAGCTCAAGAATTCAATGACTGTACTATAGTTTGACTGAGTTTGGGTAAATGTTTATAACTCTGGTACTTTTGAAAGTGCCTAAGATATATAAATGCTCAAGAGTTTAATAAATGAATAAATGAAGACACTGCAAGACTCATCAGCCTCAGGAAGAAAAAGATTCGCTGTCATTTTGTGGGAATATATAAATCAGAATGGGATTTATGAAAACATTCAAAGTAAATTGCACACGATAAACAATTTGGAACTGTTTCCTACTACTGACCTAATTAGAGTAAGAGGGAGAATGAGAATTTTGCAACCGCATCTATCAGTGTTCAGGATGTCTAACCGGGAAGACTACTCCAGTACACTGGGGAAAGGCCCAGAGACTAGAGACGGCCCTGGAAAAACTAAATAAAGTTTGTTTTAAAAGAAAAGGGGAGTACAACAAAAGAATTGCACAGGATCTATAAAAAGTTTCAAGGTTCTAACGAAAAAAATATTGGGATATTCCTAGCCATACGACCTGAATTCCTTTCAGAAGCAAGCCTGAGAGGAGTTTATTCACTATGCAGATACTGGGATTCCTTTTTTCATGTTTTCAATTTTTCATTACAAGACTGGGCCTTGAGGGATCTGATAACCTTTAATGATGAAATCTAATTCCCTTCATCTACAGTGAGGTATCGTGATGAATAACCAAGATCTGTAAATCAGTCACTGGAATTTTCAGAAGAGAACAGCAGCAAGATTACTTTCCATCACCACAAATTTTCCCTACAGGAAGTATTTAGCAAGATTGATTAAAAACATTAGTAGATAAATGGAAACTGCAGGTGTGTGTGGAAAGTTGGACTTCCAGACATTCACGCAGTTCTCCAGTGACAGGTATGAGTGGGACGCAGTGTTTACAGAAAGGGAGGAAGAGCACCCATGCCACTCGTGTAGTTTCACAGATTTAACAAGGAATACTGTCGTTGAGCCAGTAACGCCACTGGGCCTAAGGTGGATGCCACGTGGACTGCAAGGCTGGCTTCTCTGTGTGAAGCCAAAGTTCTAAGAGCTGCACGGCTGTCGTTTTGGTGTGAAGCCAACAGTCTGCGCTTTTATGTCAAACATCACTCGGTGATGCTTTGTTATAACCTTTGATATACTTGCTTGGCTTTTTCCAAAGGAGGCCATGAATCAGATACTAGCACACAGTCCCCAGCAAAGCATATCACATCTACTGAGCTCTGCCCAAGTATACAAAAACTCGGGATGAAAGAAAAAAGGCTGGAGGAATAGCATAGTGGTTGAATCACCTGCCTTGTAAGTGTAAGCCCTTTAGTTCGATTCCCCAGTACCACATAAAGCCAGGTGTGGTAGCGCACGCTTGTGACCCAAGCACTTGGGAGGCTGAGGCAGGAGGATTTCCATGAGTCAAGGCCAGCCTGGGCTACAAAGTGAGTTCAGGACCAGCCTGGGCTACATAGTGAGACCCTGTCTCAAACAGACAAATAACCAGACGAAGAACTGAAACAGACACCTGGGGCAGCTATGTGAGGGATGTTTTGGCAACAGACTGGATCTAGGCTTCCACAGCCCTGAGCATTTTCAAGGAGCTTCAGTAGGCTAGTTGCTAGACTGGATAAGAAATCAGACAGAGCAACAGCAGAAGTCAGTAAAACACGAGTCCTAGGCTTTCGCACCTCTGTCCTGAATTCTACCCTTATGTGCCCAGTGCTTCCTGGGAGGAACAAGACGTAACATCTACTCTCCATAACTTTTAAGTATAGAGCACATTGTTATTAACTGTAGCTATCGTCGTATATAACAGATCTGAGTTTATGTCTCCTAACTAAAATTGTGTGTCTTTTAACTAATAACCCACCTATCTCCACACTCTCAGGCTCCAGTGACCACCAAGGTCAGCTTTATTAGATTCCACATGAGACCCTGTAGTATCTGTTTTTCTATCCTTGGCTTATTTCACTTAACAAAACATCCTCCAGGTTCATCTGAGAATCCATAATTCGGTACTTCAGCTACTGTGAAAAATGCTGCGACAAGCATGGGGTTATAGGCGTCCCTGGGACCTGATTTCCTGTCCTCTGGAATGTGCACTAGCAGTGGGTTTGGGTGGTCATATGATATTTTTAAATTTTGTTTCAAAATGGTTCTATGAATTTACATTCCTGCCAGCTGTACCAGGCAGCTTTTTCTCCACACGCTTGCTAACGCTTGTTATCTTTCCTAATTTGGGAGTATCATTCTGACATACATGAGATAGTACCTCATTGTGATTTAAATTTGAATCTTCCTGATGATTAGTGATGTTGGGATGTTTTCAGCAATATATTTGAAATCACATACATGTAAGTACTTAGCACACAAGGTCTTATTTCTTACTTCCTACCCTCAAACCAGAATATTTCACATGAATCTGTTAGCAAGAAATGGAGTAGAAATAAGGGTATTTTTATTTTGCTTCCATCCCATCTACCGTCACACTCACAAAAAAAAAAAAAGAATCTTGAAATCACAGATTAATACATTAGAAAGCTGACTTGTAGTATTGTATATTATGTAACAGCCATGTAACCATATATACACTTCATGACCTTGGTGATTTCAGTAGGTTCCTTGTCCTTAAAGAAAAGAGTGTAGACTAAATTCACTAACCTATTTTTCAAGATTGCTTTCACTTCTTTTGTTCCATATAAGGTTTCCATCATAATAAGGTAGATAATAATTGCACCTGTGTTGTTCAGATAATAGTAGAAAAACCTGACTGTACATTATTTGTCTTAATCAAATAAAGACAAATATACAGGTACCTAATCCCAATTTCAATTTTCTATTACAGCAATAAAAGCATTTAAGTAACCTAATGTCAAGTTTTCCTCTATCTGACCTCAAAAGGACTCAGATACAACACTCATGAAGTCGCCAGTAAGGACAATGGCTGTCAGCATAATTTAATTGCATTTACTTTCCATGAAGTTAATTCTGGGGGTGTATAAATGGCCAATTTCTTTGTGGATCTCCCTGATAGATGGGGCGATCACACAATTTCATGCACGAAGTGACACATATTTGGAAGTAAAAGGAGACATCATAACAAAACACACCCAGCACATAGACAGAAATCCAGGCTGTCTGGAAACCACGACAAAGGCTTTCCCGCCTGCTAGAGCTGTAGTCAACACTGGCATAGGCAATTTAACACAATTAAACACCAGAGTCTAAAAAAATTAGCCAATGCATTTAAGAAGAGTATTTTAACTTTCAAAGCTCTGTACTATATTATGATGCTTCAGTAAATGAAGCCAATTATGACCCACTTATATTTGATGCTCAAATCTGAGAATGGAAGAACTAACGCAGACTAAGGAAGAGTCTCAGATCAAAATAGTGCAAGCACTGGTACACTGACATGAAACCAGTAACATTCAATTCTATGGTAATCTTAAAATATTTTAAGTTTTTAAAATTTGAAATGCAAAATCTTCCCCAAGATATTAAAACATGCTTTTTGTAAACCTACAGGATAATTCCAGTGCCTGATATGAAACACAATGAGAAACCAGGAAATAGAAGACTCCTATTTTATGGCACTAGTGTGCCACCCAGACCGACATAGACTATTAGCATCCTGTGGGCACGCTGACAGGGACACATTTCAATTTCTACTACATCGTATTTTACTGTAAGTCTCACTGCAAGAATGTTCAGGTCAGGAACAAATAACGAGGCTTTTACCTATGAATGAGTCGTCCCATGAAATACGGGATTTTTTTCTAAGTACCGGTACTCCTGCCACCTCACCTTAGCCTTATGTCATGTGCCATTATGTTCAATCCAGCAAACCCAGCGGCTCCACCTGACCTTCTTACCTGCACTGCAAACTCTATAATAACTAAGCAACCTGCTACATGTTTCTACATCTCAAATGATGTGTTGGCAATGTTCTGCTTAAATATTGTTTAATATTATGATAAAGGCCAATCTCCTCCAATGCCATCTCATACGTTACATTTTTAAATCCTACTCCATATTTATATTCTAGAAATAGTTTTCAGAGCGCACAACATTTCCAACCTCACTTCTTGAACCATATGTCTTTTCACTTTCTTCCCTGGTAAAGCGTGTGACCAGTGTATTTCCCAAGGATGTTTATCCCCATCACCTGGAAAGAAAGTGAATCTCCTCGGACAGAGTGGGTTGTCACCTTACGTTGTCAAAATATAAATATATTGTTATTACAAAATGTCATAAACAAGTCATGCTAGGTCAGGTTGCTGTGACAAACTATAGTGGCCTGGGGAGCTTAAATAGCATTTATTTCTCACAGTTCAGGAGAAAGGGTAGACGCAGCAGACCAAGAGGCTAGCTGATTCAGCCCTGGCTGGGACCCTCTTCCTGGGCTGCAGACCTACTCACTGTCTCCTCACAGGGCCAAAGCAGAAAAGGAGGGAGGAAGATATTTGTCTTTTCCATCCATAAAGGCACGCTGCAGTGTGGATCAAGATCCACAGGTTACCAACTTGGCCCATAGCCTGGTTTAATAGTAGCCACAATAGCTCTCAGACATCATTTGGCAGCTGGACACACCATCGAAGGGAACCGCAGAACCCTGGTCTGCCAGTCTGTCTGTCTGTCTGTCTCTCTCTCTCATGAGAAGAATGGCTTTGTCCAATCATGTTCTCCTGCCATACTGTGCTGTCTCACTCAAAGCAAGCAAGTTTATTTCTTTATAAACTGATTACCTTAGATGTTTACTATAGTAATGGAAAGGAAAGGCTCTACCTCCTGACCCAATCATCTCCCACACCTACTATCCCATTAGTGGGCAGTGTTATAACATGTGGATTTTGTAGGGGTCAAAGCTGGTGTG
The DNA here is from genome assembly GCA_004027205.1 of Ctenodactylus gundi. Lineage (NCBI taxonomy): Eukaryota > Metazoa > Chordata > Mammalia > Rodentia > Ctenodactylidae > Ctenodactylus > Ctenodactylus gundi. The sequence goes on along the minus strand of PVKB01000092.1, from coordinate 961,991 downwards.
CAGCGCATATTTATGTAAAACTTTTTAAAAGAAAAATAACGTGTTTTTTTTTTAAAGAAAAAGTTTAAAGGAAAAGGTTATCTTTATCAATAGGCATTATTCAGGTATTATTCAACTTGAAGAGCAAGCAGTGTACACTAGGTTTGTTTGTATCTGAAAAACTATGAAGACAACAATAAAAATCTAGGCCAACACCCACCCCCCCCTTTTTTTTTTTCTTTAAACCATAATCCCCTGGTGAAAGTTTTGGAATAAGAGCCCAGGCAGCCCAAACTCTAGCCAGCCCCTAGGAGTGATTCCCCAGTGTCAATTTAGAGAACTCAGATGAGGGGACTCAAACCTCCATGTGGGGAATGGAAGAGGAATAATCCATGGTAGCACAGGTCTGTGACACTGGCTGGAAGGCAGCAGAAAATGGTGACAGGAGACAGTGGCCAATATAATAAGGTTGTGTGTTTACACATATGTGTTCCTTTTCCTACTCAGATATCATTCTCTGATAGCGTGTTAAAGGAAATACATATCAGCACTGCATTCCCCAAGTATGTGTACATGATTGGTACTTTCTGTCACTAAAACCTACTCTCAAATGTCCTAAGCCTAAGGGTTTACCCTAAACTTTAAATACTCAGAAAGAGCACTCACCTGTCCTGGCCAACCCTCCTCATGTCTCCAGAGCTCAGTTTAGTTACCAAGGAGATGATGGGATTCTCACCCATTCTGTCAGACTCTGAATGTAAAACTAGTGACAACAGCTCAGGATAATATGAAAGTTCTTAGAGTCAGAACCTAACTGTCATTCGGGTTGCATGTCTGAGTCAACCATACTTGGGGGAGTGGCTGGGACACATGTAGTAGATATTCATTCATAAGCTGAATGACTATATTCTTGAGGCTTTACTTCTGGCAAGAAAAGCCCAATCATACCAACCACACACACTAAGGTTAGTTTGTAGATTCTTTCTTTTTCAAATTCCTGATGGAGAAAACCATGAATGCATTATTCTTCAAAGAACACGGAACTGGCTCTTTCATTACTGCCATTAGAATTTCCATCCTTCACTTTGGCTTGGGAGCAATGGTTACATTACGTTTCTATATTATCTTGTGGTTTTTCTGTTCCAACTTCTCTAATGTGTTCCCCTAACACACAGGTCAGCATTCAAGTCCCTCAGCTAGAGATGAAAGGTTCTCCGTCCAGCGCCCTCTGACAACCTAACTCCCAGGGCCACAGGGACCTTGCCTCCTCATGGGCACTCTTTCTGTACAGTTTTGGCGGTGACAGGCTTTGTTTTGTTTACCGTCAGACTGCCTTGAAGCATCTGTGAAAGCGTTTCAGTTGCAGGTACACTGGTTGTGACGGTGTACAAGATACTGACAGAGTTCACGCCTAGACTAAGGAAGTCTTTTTTGAATCACTCTGGGCAAGGTTCTGACTGTCAGGCTAAACATGTCCAAGCTGGTTTTAGTAGTCACACTGACCTTCCCCATAAGGGCATTACAATTTCCTTGGTTAATCAGATCACAGGTTCTCTGGCCACATAAACGAGATCCCTGGAGAGGAGACATTTTTCTGCACAACAGTGTGATAACAAAAGTGTAAGTAAGTGTTGACTTTCCTCCCTGTGTATAAACACCCCAAGGCGTAACTGGATCAGATGTGCATGGATTCATACTTCTGTGCAGACAGGGCAGAGACAAATAAACATGACTGTATTCAACTTATATCTATTGAGAATTAAATTCTATTTTTCTACCTAGAATCTAATTTTTATTTGACAATTATGTTTATTTTCATTTTTTTGAGACAGGGTCTCACTCTGTAGTCCAGGCTGGTCCTGAACACATGGCAAAATTCCTGCCTCCACCTCCTGAGTTTTGGGAGTACAGGAGTGAGCCACTATACCAGGCTTATCAATGCATTTTTTTATTAGTGGATTTGATAAAAGTCAACATCCTAAGTTAAAATAAATTCTTTAGAAAGGAGAAAACTGACTAATACCTTTCTGAGCAATTCTGTTCCTAAAAACTCAACACTGTCAGGACTATGAAGATAATTCCGGTACAAAGGAATTTTGTGTATTCTTATGAATTGCATAGTATGTGAGAGATGGAAAGATGGTTTGAGACATTCATAATCCATGTACAGAATTTTTAACACAGTAGATTATTAGTGAATACACAAAATGCAAATATAACTAAGACCATATTTAAAAACATTGAGCTTGTTGGAAGCTGGCTTTGGAGTCTGTTATACAACATGTCTGCCAAAGCTCAGTACACAAATGTGTTGCTTAGTATACAAATACAAAAGTTCAAAAATATATTCTTGAAATAATACTAAAAAGTTCTGCGCACTCTAGTCAAGAAACATATAAGCAAGGTAGACACTAAACAGTCACTCTTTCCCATGGAGACTGGATTATGAGGTCCCAGGCAGTGGAACGAGTGTCCTTTTGCTTTCAGCCATCACGCCCGCCTCTGAGCAGGTGGACAAAAGGTGCTCAGAGCATTTGGGAAAAGCATGGCTGCCGCAAAGAAATGTCCTGGACCCAAAAGATGGGGATTTGTGCACTCAGGGGTCATTTTGTAACACCAACTGTCCACGACGCACCCGGATGGTCCAATTTCACTCAACAGTATTTTTGTTTGTTTGTTTCATTTCAGCCAGAAAATAACTTAGTTGCATACACTTGACTAAAGTGATACAGGAAGCTCTGTTAGTTTTCATGTCTGAATTGAATTTCACTGTTTGCAGCATCACTTGGTGCATCAGCTTCTCAAAGTTTACTGGTATAAAACTCTCTTCACTCTTTATCGTCCAGTTTATGAAAGGTAGCTGGCCCACTTGCTGTAATGCAATCATTAGGTTTTGCAATCTGGTGCAATATAAATAGTTTATGTTAATTATCCCCTTTCCACCTTCTGGGAGAATAGAGAACATTTTGATTGCAAATTTAGCTCTTGGTCATTAACACTTTGGTTTCTAGGTATGCACTGGACCATTTTATAATGCCAGATGAAAGTGCTATTTGGATAAAATATTTGTGTAACAATGATTTCCTTTCTGAAATTACATGGATACTTAAAAAAAAAACCAGAATCCCTCGGGTCAAATATATAGGCATTTAAATTTTGAGGTATTCATCTATTGTTGTGGATAAGGAAGCAGAAGTAAAGTAAAATCAATGAAATTTGAATTCAGATATTATTTCCTAATATATATCAAATTGTCTTGATGTACTTGTTCTTAATGAGTATTGTACACATTCACACATATGTGGAGAAGGAACATGGAAGGTTCTCATGTTCTTTCGACTCCTTGTACCTGAATTTTAATATGCCACTTGCTGTCATGCGGCCACTTGATACTGACCACAAATGCTAGGTACATCTCTACTGGGAAAGGCCAGGATGCTGGAAGCTGAAAAACATTATCTACTTCCAGTTCCTAAATGAGATGAGTGGAAGGGGTGTGATATAGTATTCCAGGAAAACTTCTGGGACATCAATGTTTATTTATAACCCAAAGATGAATGCGCTTATCTAAACAGATATGTGGAAATACAGACCTCCCAATTGCCTAATTAATCATGCTTGAAAAGGTATTCACTGACATGTACATCTGTGTTGAGTAAAACGTCATTTCAGTGTTTTTAAGCCCTGATTTAAATCTAAGCAAATTATTTCTCAAATAACATAGAAGCTATTATCATTTTCAACAGTGATAATTACAGATGTAGGCATGACCATAATTCCTGTTAAAAGCAACACAGGATAAAAATGATATTTTATAATATAATAATTACAGAATGTTCCACTTCACACACATGCTTCTTACAAAAGTCCCCAAGATACAATTTCTCTCTCCACCTGTGGTTTTCACATCATCACAATGCTGTTATTCAAGTTAAAATTCTGGTCACACAGGGTCAGAGGGCCTACTGCACAGAAGAGTCACGGAAATCCAAATCTGTGATTCTCTGCATTAGCAGGAAATTAGGTCTGGCAAGTGAGTCATCAAACTGAGATTCCTGGTAAGCAGGTCAACTTAACCCTTGTCCCGGGGCCTATAAAAGCACGCCTTCTTTCTGGCAGGGATGGATTAGGTAGGTGGCCACAGCCTCAGAGGTAGTAAGCTTTTTATATCCTCAGTTATATCTCCCGAGCCACGTCCAAGCTCTGGGTTTATCTATTCTCTCTTGCTGCACAGCACTATAAAAAAGATTGCTAGTCTCTAAGAAAGAGGAGAAACAGAGATGTGAATTCCTCCCTGGAAGGCTTGAAGGCTTCTCCTAAACGACCTAGGAAGCAATCTGCTGGCAGTGTTTCCCCCAGAATTTTTTTGTTCCTCTTTCTCTCCTTGTCTGACATGTAGCGTTCATGTAACTTCCTGAAAACTCAAATGTATGAGGAGTTACTGGCATGTAACAAAGACAAGATTCATGGCTTTGTACTTAAAAGCAGTGAGTGTTATATGTAGACGTGCTTATGTATACCTCAATTTGTCTGAGTACATGTACTATGTGTATCTTATTTCTAGAATTTCATAAAAACTATGTATTTATGTTTGCGACACTGACTTGAAGTACACGGGAACAGGTAAAGAAGCTAGGGAAGCTTGTCATGGAAGTCTTCTGTTGCCTCAGTTATTGAGCGGATGTGGGAATTCTACAGTACTGCGCTCATTATTTCTTCAAGAAGAAATAATGGTAATATTTGTTATTGTCAAGTTCATAATGGCAAACGGTCATGAGACCCTCTCTGTGCTTTCTCATTTTTTACCTCCTGCATTCTCCAAGTAACTTAGAACTTGGAAAAAAGAAACAGGTCCACAAAGTATAGCATACTAATTAAAAAAATAAAAACAGGTTTTTTATGAAGTCTAATATTTTTAATTACATACGACAATAACAAATATAACAAATGTGAGAATGGATACAATCATATTCTCTATAATGATATCTATATAATTATACACAATCATTTATATAGTTATATGTAATAATCATATAATCATGTAATCATTAAATGATTTATGTATGTTACAATATTTAATCATATAATTCTATGAGCTCATACAATAGTAGCTATATCAGTGGATACATCTAGGTACTGCCTAATGGGAAAAGATCTGCGGCAATGGTTTCATGCAAGTGCTAGATTGCCCCTGGGAAACATACTTACAAGAAGTTGTCAATATTAAGAAAGTTCTTATAAAATTAGAATTTGTCTGAAGGAACAAATTTCTTGGGCAAGAGGACCTGAACCTGGTCAATGACCCATAACTAATTATTTTAGGAGATTTCTGGAATAAGACATTTGAATCCTAAAATTGTAACATTCCTTCAAACCTATGACTTCAAAAGATCACAAGAGCTTAGGTGCACAAAACCACATGATTATTACTACCAATACTACTCTTGTTACTTTATTTCAGAAAATAAGGGCTTTAGATAGGGCACTGAAACAAGTGCTCTACTTATTACCTCTGTTATCCTTTGGTAAGTAGAGTTACATCATAGGCCAGAAAATTCAAGATGTAAAGATCTTAAATAGCTTCCTATCATCATGAAGCCAAGAAGAGTGACATGCCTTCCCCAAGCAGGTGGGTATTAACCTCAATCACGGTGCTCCTCAGACCAATCTTTCAGAAAAGATAAGAATGTGACTTTTAATAACGTCTCCACTAATCCGTTAGTGGACAGGCGGAGGGATGTGAGAATATTTGGCCATCTGTTACAGATGGGTTAATATGACATCACAAATGCTACCAAACCTCCCCGCGGCAGCTTAATTTTGCCATAATGTCCTCTAGAATCTGTACTATGTTACTGCAATTGCATTATTTATGGAACAGATATTTATTGACTCAGCAGCAGTAGTAGATAAGAGATTTAAAGTATATGCAGATTTTAAATATATGATTTAATAAAAGAATGGACCAAAGCACGCTGACAGTAACAAAATAACCTAGGTGAAAATGATAAATGAACTCAGTAGCAGCAAGACTGCAAAGAACCAGCAGTCACAGGAAAGGGAGCAAGGTCTGCAACACCGAAAGGAGTCATGATCAACCATCACAGGACGGAGGAGACAGCCTTAGGTTTCCGCCAGGTGGGTGGATGGGGTTGCCACTCAATGAGACAGAAATGTACAAAAAGAAAATGAGAACTTGTGAGTAGGACCATGAATTTTGTTTTAGACCCTGAAATTAGGTTCCTCTGGTGTTCTAATTAGGGGTAGAAATACGGCTTTGGAGTTTAGGATTAGACACATAAATTAGGCGTCTAATGGCCCAGGGGTAGTAACAGACGCTGAGGAATACAGGCAAAGACCAGAAGGCTCACGTGACAACCTGTCGATGGAGGATGAGCTGGGGAGAAGGCGGCGACGGCGAAGCAGACAGGGAGAGGTTCACGACCAAGCGACGCATGCAAGGATGAAGGGAACAGTTTCCTGAGACTGTACACATCAAATATATATTAAAGGGTCAGTTCTGTCCTTGAACCCCACTTTTTTTTTTAATGTATTCCTTGGGAAAATGAAAACATTGAGAAGGCAAGGTCTGTCCTGACAAGTCTAGATGCATCAAGACTCTTAGATGGTCTACTGGACATAGTTTTCATGTAAAATATTTGCCTAAACTTGCACAAGAGACTCACTTTGAAACCTCTGAGGCCACCCTTCAAGGGTTACCGATCAGACAACGCACTGCTGATTTGCTGAAGTCTACAAAGCTCCATGTTTATTCTTTATCACTGCATCTCATCATACAGAGATCAGTTTAGTTTGATGGTAACAGCATTTTAAAAATAGTGAATAAATTTATAATGTAAACATTTTGTCCTGGAATAATTTCACTAAACGGTGCAGGGAAGAGTACAGAAGAGCACTTTCATTCACCTACTTTCCCCAGGTTTATTATCTTCCTAACCACGACACATTTGTTACAACTGATACTGACACTGGCTTCCACTATTAGCTAAACTTCAAAATTCACTCACATGGCCCCATTAATGGCCTTCTTCCGCTTCAGGATTAAAATCAGGATACTTCATTGCATTTAGTTTTCATATCATTTTTTCTCATCTGTTTAATAATTTAACCAATTCTTACCCTTTTTTCATGGCTTTACAAACACTAGACAGGTTATATTATCAAGTATTATTTAATTTGGTATTTTCTTTCTTTATTAACAGTAAACTGGAAAGGCGGACTCAGGGAAGAACTCAATGAGCATCCTTTGCATCCTGTTTTATGTGTAGGGTTATGCGCTAGCAACATGGACTGACACTAGCGATGATAAATTTGACCTTTGGTTAAGGTAGGTCTAGGCTTCTCTATGTCAAACTAGCATTTTGATTCCAGAATACTATATTCTATTTGAAACAGACACATCTCACTACATTTTCCTTTAGATCCAGCTAAAAACAGTGGCTCAAGAAAACAGTTCATGCAGAAACCAGGCGTGATGGCACATACCTGTGAGGCAGGAGGACTACCGTGTGTTAGAGGCCAGCCTGGGCTATATAATGAATTCAGGACCATCTAGGGCTACAGAGTGAAACCCTGCCTCAAAAAAAAAAAAAAAAAAAAAAAAAAAAGAAAAGAAAAGCTCACTACCTGGAGAGATAACGTGCAGGACTGTCATGGTTCCCCCTGCAATTCTACGGCACAGCTCTTCTTACACTGATGATTAACAAGTGTAGCTGATACAGTTAGCCTTAAGTTTTATTTTCAAGTGAAGAACAGTAGATCATATGATGTACATAAAATCGACAGTCTATTATTAAAAAAAATACATCTAAGTCCAATATTGATAATTTGTGCCAGTCTAAAATTCATATTATCTGCTGATATATAAAGATAATATATCTTTCTGAGAAATACCACATAGTAAATAAGTAGCAAGACAATCATGATTCGTAAACAAAGTCTTTATGGTCATCAGTAGACAACTCCAACAGAGACATAATTAAATAACAGAAACTGTTCCAACTATCCCAATATGCATAAATCACAATTCCTTATTTATTCAGGCACTAATGTAATAATAAATGTGTGTTCTTTATATTTTGATTGTGGTCACTACTATTTATAAGTAAAACTAAAACACACAGAAATTAATGGAAAAATATCTGCCCAAATTTTGCCCAATAAACTCATGTTTGAAATGTCAGTAACTGCCACAACTGATTCTACTGCCATGAAACCAGTATGTTTTTCTTAGGACCTTACAATCTAGATTTACTTTGTTTATCCCTCAAAAAAAGTGCATGTTTCATTTTCATATGCTTGGAAAAACTGCTTTTAATAATTTCCACTTAGCCCATTGGTTAGGGTGTATCACAGCATTAGAGAGTCTATGTGTTCTTTGATGATTTGGTTGCATCAGATGGCATCCTGGGATGGCACTATTTACACCTCAATTAAAACGTGGCCATAGGAAAGTGAAGCATTGCCAAGTCACATGGATCAAGGAATCTCTGCAGAAGAATAACTGAGGACAATGAGATTCTAAATATATACATAATAAATAAATGAAAATAATTTAGGGATTAAAAAATTAATCTCATCTATATAGTAAATTCTCATAAGATAACAACAAAAATATAACTTCTACAAAGTTGTGATATGATACATAGGATTGTTCATTAGCATATTAAATGGTACCTGGCATTCCATTTATTTATATTATGATTACATTTTTCATTTCATAGTAATAGCTCTTTGATTACACTTCAGTTACAAATGTATATTTATAACTTATTAGGAAGAAACCTAGAAACATGATAATTTAAACAAATTTAGTAGAAAGAACATTAAGAATTACTTGATACTATTTATATGCATGTTAGGAAGAAATTTAAAAATTATTTATGATCTCATAATGGAGTAAGAGGATGTAGAGAGGGAATCTTGCATTTACATTTTTTTTTTTTTTTTTGAGACAGGACCTTGCTCTGTAGTCCAGACTGTTCCTGAACTCACTAAGTAACCTAGCTAGGCTGGCTGTGAACTCATGGCAATCCTCCTGCCTCAGCCTCCCTTTGGAATGCTGGATGTGGGCATCACCATGCTTAGTTTATACAGCACTGAGGAATCAAACCTAAGGCCTTAAGCTTGCTAGATAAGCACTTCAATTGCTGAGCTGTGCCACCAGCCCTCTAATCTTATTTTTTTCTTGCTATTACATCAAATAAATACAGTACTATACTTCCAGATTAAATGTAAAATCCAATGGAAGCTTATAGAAACTACTTTCTCAGATTTATTACTCCACAGTTGACCCTTATTCTAGGGAAATAAGTTCTAAGACCTCCACTGGAGGCCGGAATCTGCAGGACATATTGAGCCCTACGTGTAGTATGTTTTTTTCACTCTATACATACCTCTGACAAAGTTAAAATTACAAGATTGACAGAAAAGAGCTTAAGAATAATTAATAATATACTAGAACAATTGCAATAGCATAAGAGAATGAAGATTAGGTGAATGTGGCAGGTGTCTCTGCTCTCTGGCCATGTCTGACTTTTTTTTTCTCTCTCTCTCTCCTTCATCGTATTGTACCAAACCAACAACTTTTCTTCTTGTGATGTAGTGTTCAGTACCAAAGGCATATGGTCCAGGCATTATGACATGGCATTAGTCTACTACCTCAAGGATCCTAGACTACCAGCCCTGAGATAAATCGTGTCAGTTAATCTAATAACACACACAGCAAATAAGTGCCTGGGGGAGTGGTCTCTCTCTCTCTCTCTCTCTCTCACACACACACACACACACACACAAAGTGATGATTCATATTTCGGGAGGGGCAGGGGCAAGTGATGCAAGATTTCAACATGCTACTCAGAAACAGTACAAAATTAGAAGCAAGATTATTGAAACTGAATGAAATGAAACCACAAATAAAGAGGATATTATAATCACAATTTTTCAGTCCAAATGAGAGCTTTCTTAGAAAGTTTTAATTGTGAGTGGTATAGCTTTCACTTTAACAATGCTTTCCTAAAGACTAATCTGTTTCCATCAGAAATTTCTTCAGGGTTAGGGACACAGCTCAGAGGCTAAGTGCTTGCCAAGGGTTTGACTCCTCAGCACCACATAAAGATTAGCCAAGCGTGATGACACACCCCTGTAATACAAGTGGGAGGCTGAGGTAGGAGGACTGCTGCGAGCTCCAGTACAGTTGGACCTCAGAGGGGAGTCCCTGTCTCAAAAATAAATAAATATGAATACATAAACAAATTTCTTCAAACTATTTTCTCTCAGCTCATTAATAAGTCAGAGGAACTAAGAACATGTTATATCAAAATATATACTTCTAGTATATTGAATATTTAAGGGAAAAGCACTTCAAACACAGCAGGTGCTAACTGGCCAGTTCAAAAAAGAAGTTCCCACGTGGGAGAGGCAACATCCTCACCCCAAGGATGAGAACACTGAAGGAATTCTGTAGACAGCTGGTTAAGATAACCATTCGCATTGAAGTCTTCCAACAGTTCAATCCAATGTGCACCTAACAGACTCCATGCGCTTCTTTGGTGCTTCATTTCCTTATGATGGCTCCTAGGCCATCCAAGTGACACCTGGATTAAATAAACATGTGTGCTTTTGGCCTTGACTGAAGTGTCTGATGGCAATTTCCTTCTCAGGCGCAGGCAGCGTGGGAGGGGAGGGGGAGTTCTGCCACCCCTCCACCGGAGGCCATCCTCTCTGCATACTACAGCACCAACGTGGAGCACTCGTACCCCCTCTGCTACTAAACTCCGATTTGTCTGTTAGTTTTCAGCATCTCTGAAAACAATTCCCCTGACCTCTTTAGCTTATGCTCTCCTGTGTGTTTGCTCTCGAGCATAAAGGTGCCAACTATGCACAGAAGCCATCCTCTTTGAGAAGAACTAGCCTTACATCTCCAACCAGCACGCCTAACTCCACCTTCATAAGCTGTTAAGTCAACTGGGAAGAAAGACTTCAAGCAAACAATTAGAAATAATTAACAAAATGATTAAAGGTGTTCACAGAGCCCCAGGTGGTAAAAAAAAAAGGGGGGGGGCGGATAAGGAGATGCAGTGTGGCAGAACCTAGCGTGGTGACCGCTGTGCAAAATCAGCCAAATCCTGCAGCATACAGTGCAGCACACAGGAAGAGCAGGGATCGTGGCGAAGGCCCATGAGCGAACACCCCGAGGTGACGCGAAGGAGGGAACAGAGCACGCTTCAGGAATAAGAGAAAGGCCAAAACAGCTAAGGCTGACAGTGAGTGGGGCCAAACTTGCCAGCAGCTGTGAGTGCCAGCGCCGGGTACCACTGAGCCTTTCTTCAAGCCAAGCGCTCAGGGCTCAGCTGTGAGGACAGCGGTGAGCTGCCGTCACCGGCTGTGACTCTTGAGAATGCAGCACACCGTTCCACCACACCATGGTCTCCCCTTACCGCACCCACCTTCCTCCTGGGCAGCCTCCGGTCTACAGCTCAATACTCTAGAGCTGCTTCTGCTTCCCCCCCAATGCTAGTTCCCTCACAAGGCACTTATGCAGAACTTCCGGTGAAATGGCTTCATCACTGTCAGATTCTGAGTACAGATTGCTGCCTCACTTCTCAGTCTGAGGCTCTCTCTCTGGACAACAGTCTTGACTGAACACTGTATTGCAGATACTATCAATTATAGACACAAATGAAACACATTACTTTGCATTCTTAACCTTTCTAACTTTGGTGGGAATTCTGGGAAAATCCAAACGCAATTGTGAAAAGTTGTAATTTACTTTTCTAAGAAACTCAAAATCAGCCATATCTGGATAAAACAGATAACTCTCAAAAGGCCGCTTTCTGCTTTTATAAAACAAATATTTAATTAAAATAATTTATTACTGGAAACAGCATGATACATTTGCTATAGCTCCGCAAAGCTACAATAGAGATGAGAAATGTCCACTGAATTAACTTTCGATGAGTTTGCAAATTGAGCTTCTTGCCAATTATTGTAGTTAATACGGTTTTTCTTCAAAGGGAAGAAAAGATTTACTGCCTCAACTTAGAAAATACATGCTAGAGTAAATCTCCTACAAACATTATTGCCAGGAAGTGAGTACTTGTTAGAATTTGCTCTCCAGCACCAGTCCCATGCTACCAACTGTTCTCAGCCATACAGGAAGAAGACATGAGCCATGTGAACTGACCTGACCCACCACGCAGGTCTAGGACGATCTGGATACCTTCATCCCCACATGTATAATTTAGGGGCCACTCAATGGAAACCATGGAAGTTAAATTTAAAATTTCCTGGTGCCATCACACACACTTCTTTTATAAAAGGATTTTTTTTCTAGTCTGCTTGGTGTAAAATTACACAACTGATTATGCATTTTAACTTATTATCCTTGCAATAAAAACTCCATCTTTTAACTCAAGTTTAATCTTATAGGTCTATCTTAACAAACATGAGATTTTGTGTATCATTTCAACAGTTACCAAAAAAGGCAGCAAAATAAGGCATCTCTATTGATGATGTGATTAAACACTTGAATGAGATATCATTTTGATTACTTCAGTGAACATACAAATGTAAAGTTATAGATTCTTTTCTCACTTAAAAAACAAGGTTGATATTTTGTTTACAAGAGTCTGCAATGATGGCTCATGGGCCAAAGCAAAGCCGTACTTGTCTATCTGATTTATGCACACAATATTTAAAGGGGCACATTACAAAAACAAACATAGCTCTACATGGTAACAACAAAGCAGAGATGACAAATAGTCAGTCACTTTAAAACAACAATGAGATCCCAGTTCTGATAATTTCACACAAGATCCAGATGAGTCATTTTACATCTTGTCACTCTAAAATATTTATAGTTTTGAACTTTGATTTACATATACCTGTCCATGTTTTGTGGCAAAGTACAGATTTATCTGATATACAGAAAAACACCTTACATATATCCAAAAACAACAGCACAAAAGTAAATATCCATCTCTGATAAGTAAAAACTTTAAACAGTATCCTTCGCATCCCTGGTGTGAGGACTCTGAGCCACCACCTAGGTGCGTATCTTACCTGCAGGTCTTTTTCTTCCATCTTCTTCCGGAGCACTTTAAGGCATTTGGTAAAGTCAGTGTGGTCCTGATCTGGGGTTGAAATGAGCTCACACCCCTATGTTTGAAGAAAAAAAAAATTCAGACAGAAGAAGCCAAACTTTCATCCTCAGGAACGTTATCAAGGGCTATAAAAGATAAAACATCATTAATAGATACATCCTAAGCCTGTGCTATTCCCCATCATTACAATCATTACCATTGTGTTGTATTTCACATAACAGGGCATTTAAGAACCAGTGTTAGAATGTTACAATAAGGGGCTGATTATGATATTCCCTAAGAAAAGTACAGGTTATACTACGCCAATGGTCTTTAAAAACATTGATGTAATGACATTCAAGGTTAACAAAGACTTTGGTACAGCACAGTTATAATTTAGAGTGAAATTACCTGAAGTTGAAATGAAAGTATCTCTGAAAAAATAACAAGTACTTTAAGCTAACTCTCTAAGCTTACTTTACATGGAGGGAAAAACTAATGTTGATATTGAAGTAATGATTAAATTACACATTTTACATGAAACCAAGCTAGCTCTCTTGCAACCTTCCCTTCCTGCGTCTCCTTCCCCATGTGGAGGGCAGTGCCGGGAGCGATGCGCACATGAATGTGTCTCTTGGATTATCTTTCAGACATAATGAAGAGAATTTATAAGTTCTCTGCCTCCTCAACAACAAACAGCTTACCTACTGGAAAACCCTGAAACATCTTTATAAATATACAGCCACAAAAACGGCAGCCTGTTGGCACTAGCGAATTTAGATAACTAGAGAAACCATATTTTTGAAATGACACTGTCTCCTCCAATGTCAACGGGAGGCAAAGGTACATAAAACCGGAGCTCGATGGGACTTCAGGCTTCCGTAATTCAGGAATAAAAGAATTCTTGGACTCTGACAAACAGCTGAGTAAGGGAAAGTTAAAATATAATTGAGTATATAAAGTTGCCATTCAAAGAGTTTTCAAGGATACAAAACACCCATACTGCCTCTTAAATTATTCTAAGAACCATTCTCAGTAGATTTAAGGGTCTTCTTTTACCTCAAGGTCTCCTTAACTGTGTCCAGCTCAACCTACGCTTCATTTATGACTGTCCTATGACGGAGTGACCACTGGAAAAAGTTAATTTCTCATCATTCAGGAATATATTATGTTCTAAAAGATGTGCATGTCATCTTTACGAGAGTGCCGACATACACTTTCTTGACCCTAGAGAAGAGGGAAAATTACTGGAAGCACTATGTAAGGGCATGCAGAAGTAGCCTGCTGCTGGCTAATGCTCCCCAGAAAGAATTTCTAGGTGCCAGCCACGGCATGGCGGAATGTCACCAGAGCAGAAGAGAGGAGACTGAAACTAAAAATCTTTATGCTGGAAGTTTCCTGAGGGTGGGATCTATTTTATGCACTCCCGTTTTCAGTGCCTACTACCAGTATGCAGCCTAGTTAAGCGTCTGATACATGTTTAAATCATATTCTCAGAGAAGAGAAATGCTGCATTCCATTACATGTAAACAAATCACATTTTTAAATAAAGGCATATGCTGGCAAAGAGCTAGGAGAATGCAGTATTTTATTGCTAGATATAACACATATGGAAACAGATAGCTGTCTTTAAAAAAATACTGCCAGTAGAAAGAAATAAGCACAAATGGAAATAAAATATGAAAATGAAACAAAAATAGCAGCACAACAGACGATCAACAGATGAGACCTTCACAATTCCATCTTCACGGAACCCACAGAGAGCCACAGGGAAAAGGCAGATGACAAAATTACCTCAAGAAATTACCTATGACACTGCAGGACTCTGCAGAGTAAGAAAATAAAAGACGCTGGGGACTTGGCTCAGTAATTATAGCACTCACCTAGAAAGGTCTTGGCCCCGGGTTCCACAACCCAGCACCACTTACTAGCTGGGTATGGTGGTGCATGCCTGTAATCCTAGCACTCAGGAAGCTGAGGCAGGATGACTACCCTGAGTTCTAGGTCAGCCTGCTTTGCAGAGAGTTCAGGACCAGTCTGGAACCCTTATACCTTTACTCTCAGGAAGTGGAAACAAATTCCTACCTATCTCACAGAACAAGGACCTCTAATGGCATTGGGATTGGTTCTGTGAATGATACTGAAGAAAAAAAGAATGGAGTATCTTCCTTCACCTTATCACTTAAAATGAATACACAAGAAAATCTTGGTCAGGAATGATTACTGGTACGAAAAATTCTAACTATGAAAACACAGAACTTCTATGAACTCTAGTTCAGGTTTATTTATTTCATTTCATTTTTGAGACAGGGTCTTGCTCTGTAGTACAGACATATCCTGAACTCACTATGTAGCCCAGGCCAGCTATGAACTTGTTGAGATTTTTAATAGCCTTTCATACCTACTAGGAATTCTTACACGTTTAAGTGACTCTAATCTCGTCCTAGATTGAGAATGAATTCACTGAACCTAGAAAAATCCCTAAGAGCTAAAACTTTCACACCTTTAACATTTAGAAAGAAGACCTGCCACATACTAGCCAAGGGCAATACTGGGCCTTCGGCCAATGACAGATGTTTTCCTTGATTCCCGGGCCATGTGGTAGCACATTAAGATCTAAAAGAAAGGGCTGAAGATGAGAAACTCCACAGTTCTAACAACAGGAAATAATGGAAAAATGCTGTAAGATATCAAATAATGCTCAATTATGTATTATATAATAGTATTTATCATTTATTGCATGGAACAAAAGCTAATTTCTCTGAAGCACTAACATTTTTCACTCATTATTTTCTTGAAAACAAAATAAAACAAAACACTCTTCCTACTCACTCTCCCAGGACCTAAGAGATGTTAAAGTCAGACAATTTGGCCAATTAGAAATATATAAGACTTGGAAATCATCTCAAAAACACAGAAGCCTTCCTAAAGCATAAACTACAAAACTCTAAGCCTTAAACACCATGAAGAGATGTTGACTTCTTAACCAGTATTCATAAAAGTAAAAACAGAATACTGATATATATTTCACACACCCATATGGACAACATTCCAACAAAGCAAATGAATGAAGAAAAAACACGTAGCAGCTCAGATGTACCATATGCTCATTTTATAGGTAGGTAAATGTATAGAATCCAAGATTCCTGCTTCAGGACCCTGGGGACACCAACAGCCACAGAAGCTCAAGTCTTACATATGAACTGGTGTACTATCAGTATACACTTTGTGCACAGTCTTGCAAATATGCCTATTATCTGTATATAACTTGTACTGACAATTACAATTTGAACTAAAAAATAACTCTTGTACCGTACTATTTATTTTGTATATGTTCAATATTTTCACATTAAAAAATTATTCTCAACCCAAGGTTGGTTGACTCTTAAGATGTACAACTTGGGCATACAACAGCAAAACTGCATATATAAAAGGCTACCAAAATACTGATGACCTCTACATAAGACTGAGTAAAGCATTCATCAAAGTGTAGGAAATGAAAACGAACAACAAAAAAAGTGGATTTAGTTTGAGACATGGCCACAGGCATTTGGAAATATACAGGTGACACTTCTTAAGCTGGGTAGTCGTTACATAAGTACTTGTTTTATTTTTACACTGTGCAATTTAAACACTTTTTAAAATCACCTAGCAAAGGAATAGCGGTGATGGTGATTCATTTTGGTCATTCCCATGTTTATAGAGAAAATATTTAAATATCAAACAAACATTTTGTGGATGACCAAACTGATGCCAGGCCAGACTTGCTGGGCAAAGAAGAAATGATAACACAGACACAAACTGGATGACCATGGGGGTCCAGGGGACTCCGCCCAGAAGCCCCAAGGAAAGTTTATCAAGGGCTTATATACCCAGCTGTAGGGGTTATTGGTGAAAAAAAAAAAAAAGGGAAGAAAGACTTCATATGAAAACACATCTACAGGGAGAAGGCTGTGTTTTTCCATGTTCTTATCTCAAGGGCAACCAAAAAGGGCAGGCAGGAAATATTTGCACAGGGCTATGGCAGGCTCTGCTTTCAACGGCTCATGGCCTTCCTCAGTCAGAACCATAGTCCATGCCTGCTGTGTCCTGTAAGGCCACCTACACCCAGATCTGTCCCTCCTATCCAGCTGATACAACTCTGTAGTGACAGAAAACTCATAAACAAGCCCATTTGGTATCTGCATAGTTTCATTACAATCGTGTAACATTCTTATAGCAAGTTGAAGTGTATCTCCTGTTATGTTACAGCTGCTCTTAGTGGAACTCTCTAGGGTCACAAAGAACGGATTTTGTGTTTCCTTTCAATAAGAATAATACTTATCATTTAATTCTTTTATAACCATTCTACGGCTCCTTACTGTTAAACCATTTAAGATCTAGACCTACAATAAGTACCATAAACTTTCTCTCGAAGCTTCAGGAGACACAGATATTAAAACACGTGCTCACAGCTGCAGGCACGCCTCAGTCCAACACTGATGAACACAGGTGAGGAGAGAGCTCTTTCTGCTAGCTATCTCTCCAATCCAGAGTGTCTGAATACCTGCACAAAAGTACCCCCCTTCTCCATGTTGGGTGTGTTCTCAGACCCTCATCGGATCCTTAAAAATACAGAATTTAACAAAGTCAATATATACTATGCTTTTTCAATATACATGATAAAATTTAATTCATAAATTAAGCATAGTAAAAAATAACAATAACCAGTAATAAGATAGCCTGTTTGGAAAACGCTAGCATAGATGCATGTGAATATGATCTCTCTTTTTCTTTCTCAGTATCTTCTCATGTTGTACTGGCTGTCTTGTGACAATGTGAAAGGGTAGAACACCTGTGTAAAAAGATACAGTGAGGGGAATGTCGTGGACATCAGGACGCAGATTACGCTACCCTCTAAGGATGACTCAGACCCAAGAGCTGCGACTCCTGGACAGCTTATCTGACAAATGGAACAACTAAGTGACTCACAGACATGCATTCAGTGTGGACACATGGCAAAAAACCCAAAAGGGTGACCTGTGTCCCAGGCAGGACAGAGCCAGATGGCAGAACACTTCTTATGCTACTCAGAATGGTGCATGACTTAATGGTGCATGATTTAAAACTCATGAATGGTTTATTTCTAGAGTCTTATATTATTATTTTGGACTTCGATTGACCTAGAGTAAGTGAGGCCACATGCGCAAAGAGAACCCACAGAGAAGAGGAAACTACCAAATTCAATAGGGCCCATTCGCAACAACAAAAAAAACAGATAAAATGATCATACATCTATGAAAAATAACATGCTTCAAAAGAAAGACATTTTATTAAGAAGATGTCATGAAGCATTACACATTATAAATGGTTTCAAATATGTGTGTGAATTCTGCAATAAGAAAATAATTCCTCAAGATGATTTATGTCAAAATGACAAAGTACTTAACAGATACAACTATTTTCTTGTATTTTTTATTCAAATACCATTGGTCCTAGTTCCATCAATAAAGTAGCTGTTCTCAAAACTAATACTAAGAAATAATCATAAATAGAAGCATACAAGGAGAGCCTCCTTATACAGGATATTGTAAGGAATGATGGTTCAGAACATACATAAATCATGTTCTGAAAGGTACAGTTTGAGATTTGCTGGAACTCAGGAAAATATAATTTAGAAAAATGGTAATAATAAGGAAAGTCTCATGAAGGTTCAATATAGATTATTCATGCAAAATTTTATGTACATACACAACCACATGCCTGTATGGTATCAAGTGAGGTATTAAAACGCAATCTCTGCTATTCACTCACAGTGTGTTCTACTTATCTGATAGCTGCTGAATAAATTGTTAAACAAATGAAGAAAATGCAAAAATTCAAACAAAAGCTAAAACTAATCTGCCACTGGGGCCGGAGAAATGGCTAATGGTCAAAGCTCTTGCCTTGCAAGCTCAACACCCTGAGTTCAATACCCCAGCACCACATAAGCCAGGTATGGTGATGCACACCTGTAATCCTAGCACTCAGGAGCCTGAGGCAGGAGGATTGCTTTGAGTCTAAGACTAGTCTGGGCCACATAAGGCATTCAGGAGCAGTCTGGGCTACAGAGTGAGACCCTGTCTCAAAAACAAACAAAAAGAAAAACAACCTAAGACACCATTGCCATCACTAATATCACAATGACCGCCACCACAGCCGTCAACGCCACCACTGTCTGCATAATCATCACCACTGCCGTCATCAACCACGACCAGCACTGTAACGTCACCATGACCATGACCACTGCCCTGACCAAGGCAAGATTTTTTACAAGAGCACATGAAACGTTATGTCCATGCTCTACATGCATGCTATGCAAACACAAGGTGAGAAGGAAGAACCCATTCTACCCCGAGCTGTGCTCCTCCCTCCCAGAGACCCCAAAGCCCTCCCTTGCTACAAGCATTCTCAGACAGGCGATACGAACTGTACATTTGGCTTTTACATATGTATTCAAAGATTCATATCAGCTATATCTAGCTTTTCTAAATTTGTTTCTTTTTTTCTCCAGGAGAAATATAACCACCTATATATTATACATTGTTTGTGGTCCCTCTTGCCAAAGTTCTACTGAGGCAAGACTAACTCTCGGGTGCACTGATGCCCAGTTCACATCTGCACACGACACACCTTACACAGCATGTAGTAAGCACTAGGTACCACGGCTGCAGGGCAGATGTCTTTGCTCCTTGCAAAGCAGCAGTGCATATTCTGCATGCTGTAACTAGGTAGGAACATGCTATTGAAAACGACAAAGATGAATATGTTATTGGCTAACAATGCTTGTTTTTTTCTTTGCTTCTTTGAGAGAAGAGTTTCACTCTGTAGTCCAGGATGGTCCTGAACTCACTATGTAACCCAGGCTCTCCTTAAACACATGGCAATCGTCCTGTCTCAGTGTTGGGATTACGAGCGTGCATGGCAACGCCCACTTTATGTGGTGCTGGGGAATGGAACTCCGGGTCTTGCACCTGATGTTAAGCGCTCTAACCGCTGTGCTATTCCTTCCTTCATCTCCTGTTGATTCCTTTTTATCTTAATGTGAGACTCAAAAGACAAAATAGTTGATGCTAAGTCATCAGAATAGCAAGTTAACTTCTTCATAGACAAAATTAGATTTTTCCTAATTAAGAGTTGAACAATCTTTTAATGTTTTTGTAATAGACTAAAACTAACCCATAAACTGAAATAATTTACATATAAAATCAAGTATGTCATACTTAACTATTATGACCTCCAACTGTTTCTTTTTACCTTTTTTTGCAGGTAAAAGTGAAACTGGCATTATTCAGTATCCCTATTTATTGCCTTCTACTTCTCAGACACATGTCTTGCTACCTTAAAAGTGCCAGGAACAGTACAGGGCAATCACTCCAGCCTAGATGGTTTAGAGACAAACATTCACCACAAGGGACCACAAAATCATTATGTATGCAAGAACCAGCAGAATACACGTGTGCTCCTTAGTTCAACCTGGTGCTGAGATGCAGTCCCACCACCATGTGAGAGGCCAGCCTAGGCTGCCAGGGTCCACAGCGTGGCACCCAAGTGGAGGTGGACACGGAGTGGAGGCGTAAGAAACGCAAGTGCCCGTAGACTGCTCAGAAGTCCGAGTGCTTCTCAACTGGAGCTGAATTCACTGCTCCCATCTTCAGCTAGGCAACAGAATGAATAATGCTTTGTTTTATTCTATATTTTCAGCTAATTATTTTCTGTTGCTTGCATAAAACCACCATTCCCAATAGCTTTCCCACAGAGGAAGAAAATATTAACTTACATGCTTATGCACAAGACACCTAGAAACCGATTTCCTTCATTTAAAAGTTATTTTTCTGTATATGGAAATGAGTACTGCGAAGTTAACATTTAGGTTTGCATCCACCGTGCATACAGAACTATCTAGAAATTTAGAATCTATGAATTTATACAACATATACACTGAAAGACAGGGGAAAGTAAACACTAGAGAGGAAAATATAAAAGCCCCTAAAGACATGAAATGTTGGGCTGGTAGCAGCCAAACATTACAGGGGAATGAATTTATTTTAATCAAGTTCTATCATTATAGGGCAAGTTGTGGCTGAGCGACAGAAGCCTTGCCTGGCATGCAGAAAGCCCTGAGCTGTAGCCCAGCACTAAAGAAAAAATTTGTCATCATATCAGTGCTCTATTTTATTCAGCTCTTTAAGCACAGGCAGGGATTTGTAAGACATACGTAATTTTACACTAAAACCTAGAAGAATGTTAACACTTCAAGTTCAGTGCTGACATTACCCAAAAGATCCCAGAACACAGTTGAAGATTACTCAGAAACTAAACACTAAATGAATTAAGGACCTAATTTACAAGTTCTGCATCCATACACATACTATTATGGTGAACATGTGTCAACTGGATTCTCTCGAGAGATACCAGGGGTTGAGCAAAGCATTTCTGAATGTGTCTGGGTGGGCCATGGAGGTGTGAACTTGGGTCTGCGTCTGTCCCTACCCGTCCTCCCTGGCACGGCTCGGCTCCCTCACTCCTTTGAGGTCACCACGATCTGCGCCCCCCGCCCCCCCCTTGCTCAGCCACACCCTCTGCCCAGATGCTTCTTCCTTGGCGACAGCTGAGCATGGATGCAGTTCCCTGAACTTTAGAGTCCAAGTTCTCCTTTAAGTACTGTAACCCCACAGCAGGAAAGCTGATGACCACACACACAGAAGCACACACTGCAAGAAACAGGACCCAAGGACTGCCCATGAATCCAAATAGAAACTTTCTTCCATGTCCGTTTTACTTAAACTTTTGTGTAATGCAAATATGAAATAAAAAACCTTCCCCAAAACTTCCAAAAAATGATGATTGGTATAAATGTGACATCTCAGTATACTTAGGACTTAATACAGAAAAAGAAGTTACCATTTTTAAGGCAAAATTTTTAAATGAACCCTTTATATGCTATGGTAGAAACAGTAAGCACTTAAAATTGTAATATGCTGCCCTGAATGATAACCTGCGAAGAGAATTACTGATTATATTAACCTCTCTTCCCCACAGGAGTGACTAGGAACAAAATGTTGGGATGTTAGGCATAAGGTAACACACAGATAGAACAATGAAAATAACCAGTGACACAGAAAACTCTAACATCTAAATAATAACAAATGGAAATGACTCAGTGATTAAGAAATTATCATGAGTTCCTACTGAAATCATACATGCACTAAGGTTTAAGCAAACACTGGAACCTAAATGTTAAAGATGTGCAGAAATGCAGAGAATCAAACAGAGGGTCTATCAGTGCGTATTGAGAACAAGGGAATTCATCAAATTTGAGGAAATCATAGATTGGAAAGAATCAAATTTCCTCAAAGTAACCAAAAACACTACATATATGCTGCAGTGCACTCATGGAGCAAATAAAGAAATATTTTAAGTCACACACAGGGGCAAAATTCTCCTCTGGGGTCAGTGGGAGACCATGTGTTTAGCATTCAGGATGATCTAGTTCAATCCTCTACATCAAAAAAAAAAAAAGGTCAAATTTTGTCTATTACTTCAGGCAGGCAAAGGAGGCGCAGAGCTCCTGGGACACAGGAATACCGACTTTGCACTGTCAGCCACTAGGATGGAAGCAGCACATACTGAGCAGTCAGCAGGACTTTGATGGACAGACACATGATGACTGAATTAAAACCATTTCTCTCCCCATGGGAATGACAATATGTCTGTCTAAAGTAGAAGCTTATATAAGCCACACAATAAATAAACACAGAAAAGCAATAGTGATGTTATTTTCAGTTATGTAATCTCGTCGCCTTGAGGCAATTATTTGAGAGACCATCAAAGTGCATTTTTAAAAGAGTGACAAATATTAGTGCTTTATGTGCAAGTTTAAAACATACATTATGGTTGTGAAAGCTAACGTCCAATAAAAAATGAACTATAAATTGAACTTGGAGGTTAAAAAATGAGGTGATATAAGTAAATTCATTCAGAAATATTTCTGAATGAATTTACTTAAGAAAAAGACAAATGAGAAGAAAAAAAAGACTCAAATAACTTAGCAATGAATGGTTTTCAGAATACGCCTTGGAACAATGATGACTCGGCTCACTTTCCCACAATGCCTACACTTAGAGCTACAACAAGCATAAATATATCTGTTTGTAATACAAGATCCTAATCCCAATAACGTCACAAGTCACCTAAACATGACAGGGTTATGTTCAGTGCGGCATAATCTTGTAAATTAAAAAAAAACACCTAAACAATAAGTAGTAAATATTTAGTTTAACTGAAAAATGTTATTATATTAAAGTTTATCCCTATCATGAGTGTTAAAGTCTATTTTATAAGTATTAACATATGAGATTATATACTAATACAGAAAATAGCTTAGTAGTACGAAATGTGTATATTATAATAAAAAGCAGTTTTAGGCTTATTGCTGCACCTAATGTTTGTTGTATTTCAGATCTGGTATATCTCCCAGAAGCCTCATGTGTTTGCAAGGTGACTGCATTATGTGAGCTCCATGAATGCTACGGGTTTATCCATCAATGATTTCATGTACTCTTAGCCGGTGAGGCCTGACTTGAGGAATGTGTCACTGGAGTTGTGACATGGGAGAGAACTTTTCCTGGCCAGGCTGCTGTTCGCTCTCTGCTTCTTATCTGGATGTGGCTATTCTCGAGCTAGGTCCTCCACCACAGCCCTCCACATGCGCTTCTTCCCCTGGTGACTGCTGTGAGCCAAGCAAGAACACTAAAACACGAGCTAAAACAAACCTTTCTTAAGCTGTGGGCAACAGACGCTGTGTCGCAGTATCATGGACATGACTAACGCATAATTGTCAAAATATCAGTTGTAGACTCTCCACCCCATGAGGTTACCTCCTGCCTTCCTTTGGTTTCTACCAGAGGCTTAGAGCAAGAACTCCACACACTGCAGCAAGCAGGAATCGTTCAGCAAGGAACAAAGTCATATGCGAAGGCATAGTACACAGATAAATTATCTCTCCTGGTCACAAATCAACACGCACTGTCTGTAAAGGGACAGACAGTGATTTCCTTAGGTTTTGAAGGTGACAGGGCTGCCGTCCCAGACACTTAACTCCGCCTTTGTAGCATTCAAGTATCCACAGTCAACAAATGAGCGAGGGGACATGGCTGGCCTCCTAAACAACAGAACTTTGAATTTCCTAAAATTTTCATGTGTTATAAGATATTCTTCTTTTGGTTTTTCAACCACTTAAAAATGCCAAAGCCATTCGTCTCTTGCCAGCAGTGTAAAAACAGGCTGCTAGCTTTGGCCCGTGGAATGTAGTTTATCAACTGACACCTGTTTTAGACCTGTATTTTGTTATTGGGATGATGCAATTAAATCCTAAATATGTGCCAGAAATTCAACCTGAGAAAAGTGGTTCAGCCTTTGAAAAAACCTCTCTGAAGCTCAGAGCTCTTCTGTAATGAAAACAGTATGCAAAATAAAATGTCTGCTGTGCTTATATGAGAGAACACAAGTTGATCAACACATAGCAAAGCTCATCTCAGAGGCCGAGAAAAGTTTACAGAAATGTCAGATGCTACACTCTGGCACATGGCAAAGTGTTCAAGCCTGCCCAAAATACAGTTAATAACTAAGTGGTGTATGTTTCCACACTGTTTTTTAATATAATGACAACTACAATAAGTTATTACAATACAATGAATGTCAATAATCAACCTAACTTCAAAGGCCAATGTGAAAGTCATTAGAGTGTCATTCTCAATTATTTAATTTACTGTTTGCCAATACTTTAACAAATATAGGTTAATGAGTTTTTATATTTTGCATATATAAAACCTATCAGGTTAGACTTTGCTGACTCCTCTAAAACTCCTTCATGAGAAATGAAGCAGAGCCTTTGAAAACAACAGCAATCACATATTAATCACAGGTCTAAAAAGAGACCTGGCCTAATAAAATATGGGGCAGGGAGGCAAGTATAGGGAAAACATTCCCAGGTTTGCTAATAGCTATTTATTTCAGATAAATTTACGCAGTGCCCATACATGTACACAGAAGAGACATGTGCAAATTATCCTCAAATATCTTACGGGCACCAAGATATCTGCTGTACTGTTACGGACTGGGTATTTAAGCTGAGGATTCAGAACTGTTATATCCTCTTAGGTTCTCTGCACACTCACTTTGGAAATTTACTCCTAGTGACTAGCATGTCACCTCTCATTTAACACAACATAAAGTGTATGTGTTAATTAAATCCAAAATACTGTTCAATAACCTAAGATTTTTCAGCAAAATACAGCTAAATCTCCACAAGGTCAAATAATCTTAGAAGCATGACGTCATAGTTGGGATCTGGCGCATGTGCCAGAAGCCTCCTGTATCTGGATGATGTAAAATACTGATGTGCTGTTGGGAGGTGGGTCTTGGTCAGAGGGGGTGACACACAGGGGGTGTCCCCAGGAGGGGTGGATCACCAGAGCAGGACCTAGAAGTGTACCTCTGCGTTTCCTCCCTCACTTGGCCTTCTGCCTGCCATGCTGTGAACAGCTCTTTCTCTAGCTGCCTCCTCTACCATGTGTTTCCACCACTGCCAGCCACCCATGAATGAACTATGACCTTCTGAAACTGTGAGCTAGATAAATCTACCGTCCATTAAACTGTAGATGTTGGGTATTCTATCTAATAATTAATAAGTAACTAGGAAAAAATTGGTGTCAGAAGTGAGGTTATTGCTGTAATTTTACTCGACGATGTGGTTTAAGATCCTTTAAAACTGGTTTGCAGGAGGATTTTGGAAAGGTCTAAAGATACCAGCTGGAGACACCTTAGGACACTGTGAGTCAGGTTTTTTTTTTGGAAATTCTATTTTAAGTTCAGAAGACCAGAATGCAGACAGAAGTGTGGATTGTAAAGACCAGGCTCAGGAATTTTCAGGTGAGGGTACCGCTTCAGGCTTTTGGTCAGTTCTACACTGTGAAGCAGGAGAAAACAGAAAAATAACACGTAGCTGTTAAAGAGACGAGAAATAAAAAGAGGCAAGTACATGAAAACAGAAGTATGAAGGAAGACAACTTTAGGATGGGCCCAAAAGATCAATAAGACCCCATCCCTTATCAATTAAAGGGTGGAGCGACAAAGGATCTTGTTTTGAGAACAACACCTCAGGGCATGCTGTAGGCTCCACACCCCACCCCCCTACCCCCCAAAAAAGAGAAAAAAATACAGTCCTGGAGTTCAACCATGTAAGCATTCAGAGACGTCAGCAGTTAGTTGTCCAAGGGATTCAGAACTGCTCAAGCCATTGGCAAACCCTGGCAACATCCACGTGGTCCTGGCTTTACAGGCATACGGAATATAAAAGTTGTAGGGTCCCAGATGCTTCCATTCAGATCTCAGAGGCAGGCCTTGGAGATCAGGCAGTGTGCACCTGGGAGGGTAATATAAGAAGTTGTAAAGGAAAAGCTTAAGGTGCACTGGAAATCCCAAATATTTGGACATGCCAGAAACAGGGATTGTCTGTTGAGAAAGGTTACAGATTGTGAGCAGAGCTAGGGCAGAGGCAATGCTGCAGGGGCAGGACCACCAGAGCCCTGTGGAGCTCACAGCCTGCCTAAGGTGCTAAACACAGAGCTATAAAATTTAATGGAACCAGAAGACTTGGCTATTGTCCTGGTGGGTTTAATTCCTGCTTTGGTCAGATTACTTTCCAACCTCCCATTCCTCCCTTTTGGAATGGGGATATTTGTCCTGTGCAACTTTATGTTGGAAATGTCTAACTTTTCCTTGATTTTCATAGAGGTTAATTGTTTGTCTGGGGTCTCAGAGGAGACTTTGGATTTTTAAACAGTGCTATAACAGTTAAGACTTTGGCAACTCTTAGAGAAGAAATAAATACATTTTATGTAAGGAAGTAGACATGAGTCTTTGGAGGTCAGAGGCAGCATGTTACAGTTTAGAACTGGAGTGTCCCCTGAAAGCCTCGTGTATCTGGGTGTTGTAAAACCTGATTTGGGGTTTACTGTTGGGAGGTGAGGCCTGATCAGGGAAGCGGGGTGCACAGAGGCTTGACCCACAAAGAGCAGATCATTGGGGTAGGATCCGGAAGTGTCGCTCTGCCATTCTTTGCTCTGCCATGCCATGAACAGCATCATCTCCCTCTGCTGCCTCTGCCATGTGTTTCCAGCATTATTGGATGCCCATAAATGGACTGTGACCTTCTGAAACTGTGAGCTAAAATAAATCTTTCTTCTCTTAAATTGTAGGTGTCAGGTATTCAGTTCCAAGAATGAATAAATAAGATACACATACACATAAAACTTTGATTCACTTATCATTAACTGTTTTCTTCACTAAATTAACAGTAGTGAGAATCAGCACATGGGTATATTATACAAGATATGAATTACTACACGGATTATGTTCTTGACTCCCCAGATGACTTTATAAGGTAAAAGTAATGACCACAGTTTCAGTCAATGCAGAGAGGTGATCTGAGAGGTGAACTAACTCGCCCGTGGTCACACAGCTGTTCAGGACACTGAGCACACTGAAGTGCAAGCTCTCAACTCCCGCTGGTTTGTATTCAAACCTGCTTAAGCAAACCTTGTGTATTTTGGCTGGATTCAGCACAATTCAGAGTTAATCTTCATTGTTCACTATTAAATACCTGGACATCTTTTACTTGTTCAAAGGCTGAACAGAGTGACCACTCCTTGACTCCACACTGACTCCATGATAGTCAATGGTGGAGCAATCTTCAGGGTCTCATGGCAGCTGAAGACAGATGTTGAGTGCTGAGCTAGGCCCATTTCTCCCTTTCTCTGCTTCCCAGCTCATCATTATTCATATTTAAGTAAGCTTACTTTAACTGATATAAAAACAGATGTTAAATATTAATGAAATGGTACATGTTTTTTCATCTAGAATGCATGTTGCACACATCCAGATGCACACTGCACAGAGTTTTAAATAAGCTTAACAGTTATAGCACTATTAAAAAGTCCAAAGTCTCCTCTGAGACCCAAGGCAAACTTAGTACCTGTGAAAATCAGAGAAAAGTATCCTCAGATATGTAAGCTTTCTTTTCTCTTTCTTCCTGATTTTGGGGTTAGTGATGGTACCAAGGATGGAATCCAAGGCTTCTGAAATGAAATAAAACTCCAGTCTTTAATTTTTCTTTGGCATGTGATATCTTTCTTTTGTTCTAAGGTAATAAGGTACTATATTATGTTCAGTGTCCCCATACAAAAAATGTGTTTACTGCTATTCTTTTCTTATAGAATTCTAGAAATGAAATCATTGTGAAAAGCACAAGAACATTGTAAAGATCTCTGATATGTGTTGGAATGTTTTCTTATTATTAGATGTGTTGTCCATAAGGATGTTCAGTTTGTTAACATATAAGTAATCACAGAAAAAAGCAACTCACCAGGAATTTTTCCCCCATTTTATCGATGTGTATACATGCAAAATATAAGGTTCAGCAGGAATTTCTGACAGTGAGTTATTTGAGTTGATTTGCTTGCTTAACATCAATTGTTATCATTAGGGACAGGATGATTCCCTCAGGAGAAGGAAAAGAAATGTTAACGATCTTGGAGCACGAAGCAGGAATGGGCCTGGACGTGGACTGTCCAGTAGAAGATAAAGTGGAAAAAAGGATATTGTAAAAGAACACTTCCTAGAAGGTAAAATAGTTGCTAGTCTACAAGATAACAAAAGGAGTAAGAAATATTGATGGTCACTTCATTGTCAATGCTGATTCTGAAAATGTGGAACATAATTTACTAATCCTTCATGTTCAAATATTGACAGACTTTATGTAAATAAGCAATAATATGAATCTAATGAGCTTGAAATTTTTGCTTCAACACAACTTCATTTTTTACTACTTATTATTGAATTTGGCCTTTTTATGTATTATACAGGCAATCCATACACTGAAAATATTTAGAGAGGGGATATGTGCAAGAACGCTGGAAAAATTAAATACATATTCAATTTTTAATTTGATAACGAGGATCCATAATCATTCGTTAAATTAAATTGACTGGAATGCTACAATTAGAAATTGCCTGCCAGATTAAGGGCACAGCAGGCACACAGAAAAAAGACAACACTCTGGATAACCAAAGACACAGATCTCAACTTATCCCAACTTGTTCTCACATTTGTGGAGAATGGGAATACTTAGATTAAAGCCAATTAGAGTTTGAATGGTCTATGTTCTTTCACAGAGTCCCAAACTATCTTTAATTACAGAGATATAATCACAAAACAACAAATTCCAATTTTCTTATTCTATAAATCACAATGTGGTAGGGGATCCATCTTATTACTAGTTGTCTAAAAACATTACTTTCCAAACTAAAAGATTTTTTCCTTGTTTTAAAATCAAACAACAGTTTCAAAATAGTAATTTCTTCAACTAGAGGACCCTATGATAAAACTTTGAAAAACTACAAGAGGTTGTCCAGTATAATCTATCATTATCTTTATAGTTTTACAGTTCTCTACATGGCACTGAGTAGAAAAGAAACACATCTTAACCCTGTAGAACTCTGCACTCAAGTCTCCCACATAAAATATACTCTAATCTAGGTACTGCGAGATATTTCCTTTAATCAAAGTAGTGGGGAAAGATACTGCATTTCAAACGAGAAATCCACCCCTTCTGTTGATGAAGGCAGGAGGCTGAGAAGTGCACAATGCTTCCTTACGAAAGCCTGGGCTTGGGATATATTCTATGTAGAGGCCATGGGTGTCCAAATGACCAGCCTCTGGAAAAATTTCCTAAGTTTCCCATGAGTTTTCTGGTGATAATACTTCACACTTGCAGTCACAAATGGTTTAAGTGGTCCAACGTCACTCCAGTAAGAAAGGGCTTGTAAAGAAGATGGGTTTTCTCTAGACCATAATCCATGTACCTTTTTCTCTCACTGATTTTGCCTTGTTTTCTTTGGCTGTGATAAGTCACAGCCATGAATATGACCACAAGCTGAACTGTCTGAGTCCTCCCTAAGAATCACTCACCCTAGGGTAGTTTCGAGGATCACTAAAACAAAGAAATAGAGAAATTCTTTCCCAAGGAGGACAGACCGGCTGTTGGTCTGGGTACCATTCCTTTGCAAGCCCTATCAATATGATGAGAAAAGACTCCCCACATCTCACCCCCGGGCCCTCTGACATGTCTACCCGGACAGAATGAGGAAGGGCAGGAGCTGCACTACTGCAGAAAGCCTTGGTGGGCATTATTACTAGTCACCCAGAACTAAAATATACAGAAAAAGCGAGAACTAAGAAAAGAAAAGCTAAATATTAGTACCAAGGAGACTATTTTTGTTTTGAGAAACCTTCATCCATCATATTAGCGATTATGGCACTGTGGCTAGAAAACAACATGGACATGGTTTGGAGTGCAAACTGGTTACCTGATCACACTCCAACCATTTTCTAGCTATGTAACCTTGGACAAGTCACCCAATCTCCTTGTACCTCCATTTGACTCTAAAATGTAGATAACAATAGTTCCATCAAATTTCATTACAACCAGCAACACATTTAGTTAGAAATAATAGTATTAATAAATCCTTTGCAAGGAGTAAATACATTAAGGAAGAAAAGTTCAGATCCAAGTGTTTGGTATATTGTGAGCACTTGAACTAGACTGTTACCGTTTTCTAGGTTACTAATCAATTTATTGTTTTTGAGCAATTTAATCTCCTACTTTAGAGATGACTCCTTATGGAGCAGTTTTAGATTCACAGCAAAATTAAGAGATAACCCCTGTCATGTTAGCCTCTCTCATTATCAACATCCCCCACCAGGGCAGTACTGTTGGTCCAACTCATGAACCTACAGTGTCATGTCAGTATCCCCCACAGTCCATCATTTACACTAGAGGGTCACTCTTTGTGTGGTAGATTTTTCTTTATGAGCTAGACAAATATGCAATGTCAAGCAGCCATCATTATATAGCATATTTACTCTAAAATTCCCTTTTATTATTTTCAAGAATACTTGAAATTTTTTTCATAGTTTTTTTATTTTAAGTACTGAAAGCCTACACAGCTTTCTAGATAAACTTCTGTAATAGTGAAACAATCTAACAAGAAGTCAAACACATTATAGCCTAGCTGGGAACCAATGTACCAAAACAGGTGTTGATGAGTTGTGGGGCAGATGTTCTGGGGTAAATAAATTTGAGAAATACAAAGGTAAACTTCATTCTTGGCCGACTCAAACTCATATTACGCACAGTAGGTTTCCAAAAAGGGTATGAGAAATGTCAAATTTCACAAAGACCTTAAGGTATGAAAGTTTTTTTAATGTGAAGAATCTTGCAGAACCTGTGCTTTTTCACTCTGATTCTAAAAGGATAAACTCATGCTTCATAAAAACCAAGAGCGAACCTCCTATGCACTAAGAATACCAGCACGGATGGCCTTGAACTTCTGTTTCTGAAGATCTCACGTTTACAGGGATAAGCAACAAATTCTGTTAGAACTGCTTTCAACAAGCCCGCAAATGAGTTCGCAGGCAACATCGCTCCACATCTTCAAAAAAAGCATCATGAGAGGAGAGTGCTGGTGAGCAGGTCCCAAGGGTCAGAGGGGGGGCCAAAAGGCAGCGTATAAAAAGGAGTGACGAGACAGAGACAAGGGAGGAACCCTGAGGTCACATGTGCCTCTCCTGGCAATCGTCTTGCACAAGGACAAAGCTCTCAATGCCTTAAGTCTGTTAAACTCAAAGAAAACAGGCTTCAAAAAATATAGATGGCAATCAAGTCAACGTGAAAGGGCTATGATTGAGGCAGGCGTCAAGAATTAGGATACATTCAAGAGACGGTTTCACATGACATTCCCAGGAAGTCGCATCTTTCACTTGGTGAAATCCTAATAAAGGTTGACAGGCAGGTTGAGGAACATAAAGTGCAGAACCTGTTGCTCTATTGTCGATGGAAACTGCCTGTGTGCAGTGGCTTCCAACAGCTCTGTATCTCAGCACCATGTTAATTACTCTTCATGCTTAATGCCTACAGAGTTCCTAGGCTCAGAACTTATTTGCTTCATTTTTGTTATGAACTATATGAATTAATGGAGTTGAACTTTATGTATTTGTAGTTTCCTCTGTTTGGCATAACAGTCAAACTTGCTACTTTTAAAAATGATTTCTCACTGTAAAATTTGTCATTTTGTTCTAAATTAAAATATTTTACTAGATCTAAAACTTGTTGGCATGGGGCTGGGAAGAACTGACAAAAAGACAACAGTAAGAACAGAAAATCAGATTCATAAGATTAGATGGAGCAATGTAGATGTTTTCACAGCATATCTTCTATGAAGTTTAAAAAGAATAGAACGCAAGCCTTTACCAAATTCAAAGAATAAGCGACTTTGATCATAAATTATGAATATAGTTACATTCATAATTTACTTATGTAAATTAACTGATCAGAAATATCTTAAAATGTAAATTTAATGAGCGACAACAGATATTAAAAAGCTCACAAGTAATTTTAGAAAGTAAACCAAAATACTACCAGCTTAAAACAGTGATTTAGTATTTCATACACACATGCGGGCGCACACGCGCGTGCGCACGCACCCACCCACACACACACACACCCCCACAACCAAACCCACACACACACCATTGTTTGGTCATTGCTATAAGCATAAGAGGAAGTGAAAGCTAGCTGTAAACCACAATCTATTTTTACTTGGGGCAGTAAAACATCCGTGTATGTACTCTAAAAACTCGAAAGTAATTTATACAGCTTGTTCAAGAACACAATCACTCTTTTGCTTACACAATATTAAAAACAAAAAGACATACAATTAATAACCAAGGTTAAGTATGGGTTATTTGAATTATCTTACCTCTACAATTGCTACACTCCCCATCCTACCAATCTCTACAATTTGAGAATGTGTCCTCATGTTTAAATTACAATTAAATATTAGCACATTTTTCTCTATAACATCAGTAGTCCATTCATATAAAAAT
Source organism: Ctenodactylus gundi (assembly GCA_004027205.1). Lineage (NCBI taxonomy): Eukaryota > Metazoa > Chordata > Mammalia > Rodentia > Ctenodactylidae > Ctenodactylus > Ctenodactylus gundi. Next base: position 928,884 of record PVKB01000092.1, on the reverse strand, counting down.
TAGGTGTATTCTTCATATGCCAGTTAGAAGCCAATTTCTGATTATTCTAAGTTATAACTAAATCCAAATCTGTAGTTCACTAAAATGCAACTTAAACAGGTATTATTAAAATAACTAAAAATGGTGAGCCGTTTCCTGCCCTCATATATACCCTTTATAGCATGAACCAGAGTATTGGTTTAAAAGATTTAAACATTTTATTAATGTTTATTGAAAAATAGCCTTCAAAGTTTGCATATGCCTTTACCTATATTAGATGACAATGAGGAAACACCAAGAACCATTGCCTTAATAAATGATAGTTTTCAATATTTCACGTAATTTGCTTTCAAAATCTTCTAATTCAGAGAAAAATACAATGAAAGATAGGAGATAAATATCTACCTGGAACTAGTCTCTGCTCCCTGAGTTCATGGTGCTGGAACTGACCAGCTGGTAGCCGAGAACAAACTTGTCATATTAGGAGTAGCAAATCGGTGGTTCAGTATCAACTCAACCTTTGTGCTACTCCCACTTACTGCATATCCTGGGGTTTGTTATTAACATAGTTCTATAACAGTCTGGGGGCACCATCTCCCAGTGCTGTGGGTCAGAACTTTAATACCGTTCAAAGTGCCTCCCAGACTACAGAAATTAACAGAGAAGAAAAAAGTAAAATCAGAGGTTGGACTTAGAGTTTTATTTCTGATTTGGCCAGGGTTGAGACTGCTGGCAGAGCACATCGATCACAGCACGTTTCTGGAGCAACACACTTCCTTGCAGCACAGAGGAAGGCATTTTTCTACTTAATGATTATTTATAAATTTGCTGATTTCCTATTACCAAGCAATCTCCATTCTTCCACGATCTGTAGTAGCTACCTACTGGCAACAGAGGGTTAAAACCCTAACAGCACATTGGTTACTAGTAAAAGCCATTTTTCCCAGATCTTATCATGATTTTCAAACAGCCCTACTCATACCACTCCACAGGAGACCCCTCCCGTCATTCTCTCTAAAAGCAGATAGACACGAACCTCCATAACCAAAGCCAGAAATCCTTCTGTAACATGTGCTGGCCTTCTTAACTGACACAAAAAGCCCTCTGTGAGGCCCAAGAAAACGGTCTTACAAGATTCTAACTTATAATATGAAAATTTGGGCACAAAACAGGTGCTTCTGGATGGACAGGAATGGACTCTATAATCACTCACCAGTCTCCTTTCCTTCCGAGACCCTTTCACAGCCTGAAACCTTTAAAAAAAGACCCCAACCTCACAACCTGATGTGTGCTTCCTTTCTTGGAATTGAGTGAATACCCTCTACCCCTGGGCCTACATACATTCTCATGAAGTCTCCCAGGTGAACTCTTTTCTGCCAGCCAGCAGCACCCTCATTGTGCCCTCTCACCTGCCATGATTCACATGGGATTAGTCTTACATTCTATCAACAGCTTTTAGTTAATTTACTACTTTACTGGTTTCTTAGGTTTCAGTCATTTGGGGTCTAGCCCACCTCTTGCATTTTTACTCTTATCCAGAAATGAGAGGCGATGGAGGATGTGTTGGAAATGGGAAGTTGGGGTCTGGTCGCACACTGACTTTCAGTCGTGATGGTGGTGTATACTGACATTCACTCTCAGAGAGGAGACCCACCCTGCCCAAGGAAGGACTATATCATCCCTGTCAGCCAAAGATGCCCCCTTTGGAGAAGCTGGAGGAGCCACGGAGCCTAAGCCTAAACAGGGAGCACAAGCAGCCATCCTAGCCGGACTCTGATGGTGCTACCATTTGCTTCAGATCAATTGTGGTTTCCAGCTTCCAATTTCTTCACCGAATAATGGGTCAAAATATTAATTTTTATCATACTTCAGATCATGCTATATGTTTATTATTTCATTTATATGCTTTCCCTCATATCCTGAGTGTTCAAGTTTATGGAAAAAATCCTATGATTCTGTAACTTTGTAAGGCATTAAATATCAAAATTAGTGGATCCACAATCCACGTTGTGATTTTAGCACTATTTAAACATTCTAAATTTCTTCCCTACATTACTTTTTTTCACCAAAGGCACAGGTTTAGCTTTGCTAGAAACTCAGGTGGAGGAGGGGCGCATCTGAAAGTGGAGACAGTCTCCTTTCGTTGGTGAAAGAGAAGCTTTAAGATAACAGAAGTTTGAGATAATGGCTTGTATAAATTATGTGTAATGTTGCATTCACTTGCTGTCATTATGACCATTATACAAAGTACCGCCGGGAGGCTCACCAGGCGCTCTACAGGACACACTCACCACATGAACACTTTCACCCCTGTCCCCTGGGAACTTGCCCTACAAGGTCAGGAGTGCAGACTGCAACACTCACTGATCCATGCAAAAGTATTTTCTATAGTGGCAACTTAGAGGGCATAGCCAGCTTAGAAATCACAAGATCGGGCTGAATCCCACCTTACAAACTAATCCTTAATGAATACCAATTAGCTTTTAAGGTCAAAAGCAAGCCAAATAGAAAACAGGTGAAAATCCTTAAGAGGCTCTAACTCACTTGCTGTGTATCTGACCCCCACTTTACTGCATCCAGAAATACAAAGGCCCAGGCCTTCTCCTTTCCCGACCCTGAACAGGACCAGCAGGCTGGCACTTGCCACTCGGACCAGCCAGCAGCATGAGAAGACAGGGAGATGAGCCACACCTGGCCCAGTCCTCCACTTATTTCTTGGTACGCCTGTCTCTGCCTCTCCCACGGCTTCTTCTGCTCCCCAGAACATGGTTAATGCCTGTGCATCTGCAAAACTCCGCATTGTAAGCAACGCTGCGGATTTGCCATCCCAAGGCGGGTGAGGTACGGAGGTAATGACAAGGGAGACTGTGGGGAATGAACAGGAACGCGCCAACGCCAAGTAATCGAGCGTGAATATCAAACACTGACTTGGGAGCTGTCTTCATTTGCTGAAGAAAAGTCTGATCAGCTGGTGGGCAGATGGGACGTGCACACACGTGTGTTCACTGCCAGCTCCAGAACTGGTGATCACAACATCCTATGATTCATGACCACGGCACCTTTGCTTTCCTGCCTAGGGTTGTTTTCCTTTCTTTCCTTTTTCTTTCCTTTTTGTTCATTATTTTCCTCCCTCCTTTCTGAAACTCAGTCTCCTTTCTTCTCATCTCTCCTCCAGCCTTATAAAGAATTTAGTTTTATGATCTCAATACGTGCTGCTCCCATAAAAAAAAAATGTAGCTGCCAGGGCCAGGTTAGAATAATACAGATGATGGTGATATACCTATAAGAATTACTCACACTATAATTTTCTTTTAAAAACTCTGCATTGTCTTCTCAAGCCAGTGAAACCCTGAATTATTAATTACTTTAATTCACTCCTCTGTGATTCTACAATCCCAATTAGATCATTTTTATGTTTGTAAGTGGCAAGGAGCTCTGGAAGATTTGTACAACAATAGTGACTGAGCAAACACCTTAATAAGCTGTAGGCTATTATTAATCTTACCATGTAATCATTAGTTTTATTCATAACAGAGTAGTAAGAGTTTCAAAAGAACCTTTAAATGTTGTAGAGACAAATATTGGCACTAAAATTCTACGAACACACAATTATGCACTGTTTCAAAAATTCACTTATGATATTTTTAGTATAATTTACAATGAAAAAAACAGATAAATGCACATGATTGGGAATTTGTTAAGTAACACATAAGATATAGTCATTAAAGTAAATTAATATTCATGAAAGTAAAATGATTATTTGTGAGAAATGTATAGTTAATGAGGCTGTAGGCAATGACAGAATATTAAATGCTGAACCTACATACCCTATAAACATATGTAAAATATATATGCTTAACAACTTGAATACTGTTTACCAGACAGTGATCAAATTTCTTAAAGCATGTATGTCTATTTTTCAATTTTAAATTTCTATTTTGAATATATGGTGCAATTTCTATTATAAAAAAGTAATCAAACAATGAATATCTCAGCCCCAGACTCTGGACCAAGAAAATCAGGAAGAACACAGGACAGCAGCCATAAAAAGAACAGCTTGAACATATAAATCTTTACGCTTTACCTTAACACTGTAGTACTCTCTGACTTCGGGCCTAATAGAATCAAAGTCCCCATTGATGAACTCAGGCAAAAAGCTGAAAGAAACAGTTCCATGTAAGTCAGCTAGCACGTCTATTCATTCAGTAAAGTTTAAAATTATGACTATAAGAACCACAAAGAAAATGAATACACTCCAAAACAAACACAAAAGAACAGAAAACAGGACGTCATATCACAACTGAGGCAAACTCCACATATCCCAGTCATGTGTCACTGCAGATACACTGTCAGCCAATATTTATATTTTCAAACAAATTAATTAAAGAGGATTATTGTTTAAAAAAACCCAATTCAAAACTTCAAATACTAAAGCTCATTTTCTTTGCCCATTACCTTCTACATATATACAAACATGACATTACTTTACGTTGAAGATTAGAACTTTCAAAAAATGATCATGAGGATTTAGAATTCTGGGCCAAGTGGAGGCCAGCTCAAGGACGTGTTACAATTATTCAACTGACACATTTCTCCGACAGAAGTCTTCCATGCAGTTTTAAACCACTCTGTGTCCCAGGTACAAGACGGTAAGAGGGACACTTCTTGTGGTATGATAACTGACTGACCTGTACTCCCTGCTGTCTCTTTACTCATGCCTCCTTTTGGGCAAATTAGCCTATACATATAAATTGTCATTTATTATTTCTCCTTGCCTTAAAACATCCAAATTTGGAAAAATAAAACATCTCTGGATTTCTCAGTAATCTTTACTTTCCAGGTGGGGAAAAACCCCAAACCACCTCAGTTTTCTGAGGAAGCAACCACGTAGAATAAGGAAAATAATACTCTTTTTTTTTTAACCTCCTGCAAATATATTCTACCCTTCACATAAAATCAGAATTAGATCACCTGCCACCAATCTACTTATCTGCTCTTATCTGAAAGAATAAAACAACCTTTCTATTAAGACGTTTTAAGAGGGCTGAACTGTTATTACCTAGTAGAAGGGAATCTGGAGCCTTATCTCTGTAGTACTGGAGGTTGAAGAAGATAAAGCCCCAGAATTTGAAGACAACTCTGGGTGAAAAAGCCAAGATGGGGAGACAGAAGACGGCTCCTGGAGAGACTGTGCTGACACTTGCAGGCTTATGATCAGGACTGACATTCATAAAACTGCCACGGAGACACTTGCAAGAGAGTAGGATGCAAATGCCCCCTCCACTCAATAAACAGAGTAAAAAACAAATCCATCTCAACCTTCACTCTCGGGTGTGAGAACAGAAGAAGGCAAGGGAGGGACCTGGTTGGCAGAGCATCAGCCAAGGGGTAAAAACCAGGGCAGAGAGGACAGAGGTAAAGGAAATTTGACTCATAACACCTAGGAGATACACTGCAGATAAAACTCACGCAGAGAAAAAAAAAAAGCCAAAAAACAAAAACAAACAACAACAACAAAAACTTAACCATACCCCCTATGCAATTTCTTTTTTAAAAATAGGTTCTTTGGTAAACCCTAACTGGATGACTTGTGTTGGGTCAACTCTTCTTTAAACTATGCACGTTCCTAGGATAGAAAGGTAAGAGAAAGCTCTACCACAAAGATCTCTATGTAGCACGCAGACTGCTTAGCTTAGATGACCTGAACCCAGCCATATCAATATTTTTCATTAAGCAATTCCATTCCCCAAGTAGACACTTTCTGGATCACAAGACTAGCTCTAGAAGAGAGATGAATAATCCCTCCTACGTCCCCAAGAAGCCTTGGTTGAATTGAGATCAAAATGCCAACTGTGTTTGTCTATATGAGCAGAGTCCCTTCTACTTAGCCATGGAAAAATAGCCATGTAACCTCGGGGCTCTCGTCTACACTAATTCCAGTAATTTTCCAAGGGGATCGAGTATGTATTATTCTGCAAATGCAAGTCCTTCAGATACTAACAACAAAAGCAAGCAGTTCCCAAATAGCCTATTGATTTTGATACCAAACAAGAGTAAAAATGGATACACACAGGCAACTGGGCACCTGTCCCTTCAGGATGGATCGTCTAGGATTTGGGTATCCCTTCCCCTCACACTATGTTTAATGAAATAAAGTAACTATCTAACTTCACTTATATTTTCATAGAAATATTAATAGGAAAGTAAAATTACACCAGTAATGGTCACCAACTTCATTTAATTTTCAGTGTAATTTTCTCGAGTGAAACAAATGAAATTTGAAGAAGAACCATGCCAACAATCCACCTGGCATGCATGCTCAGATGAGTAAATAATTGCAACTCTTCAGCATACTGCACAGAAGTTTTTAAAACCCCTTGAGATGTTCTTTTTGAGGCTGCGAGTTAACGCCCACGCCATTGTTCACGAGGTGCCTGCTGCCAGGGCACCTGGGCACCCAGAAGTGGGACTCGGAGGCATGGAACTTCACAGGTGGGGAGGAAGCAGGGTATGATATAAAGGGCAATGTACAGAAAGTTATTTCTAGGATTCTCTGGGAATTGTTACACACAGAAACTCACCATGCTGTGTGGATTTCTGGAGCCACTGAACCTACTTCTCCCAACTGCTCAGAGACCACTCTGTTATCTTTAACCCAAGGAGATCCACTTGCCACTTCTAAGCCCTGGCCCACACACCCCACAGAGGGCCTGCAGATTCTTTTAGAATTTACATTTTAACTTTTACTACATGTGTGACTCGCTAGGAACAAAATAACAAGTGAGCGGGGGCTAATAATGCAACGCTGTAATAATAAGGAGTGAGACTAATAGGGTTGACATTTTTAAACAATATGCCCAAACATGACATGGTAGAACAGAAGCACTGTCTCCCATAAGGCTGTTTTTGACACTTACAAAAGCGGTTATCCCTCCAAGAAAGATAAAATCATCCTGAAAAACTTAAACAGACTTAATTTCTTTTTTATTTTATGCATTTCTGCATATGTCTTTTATATTTTACTAGACAATAAATTCTTTGGTGCTGAGTCTGTGATTTATGTTTCCTTCTGAATACAAAGTACACAGATGCTTAAAATACAATAAAATGGAGAAGCAGAGAGGAGACAGAAGGCACCAGGCCAGGCGCAGCACCACAGGAGGCAGAAACAGGACTGCTGCTTCTGACCAATCTGGGCAAGTTAGGGGGACTAGTACCAAAATGAAAATAATGATAAGGGCTGGAGATAACAGCTCTTTGTAAAGGGCCTGGGCTTAGTCCCTAGTAGTAAGGAAAAAAAAATAAGGACACAGAGAGAGACAGACAGATGGCTGGGGTTCAGCTCTGTGATTACAGCATTTGCCTGGGTTATCATCCCAGTACTCAGGAGGCTGAGGCAAGAGGATCGCCACGGATTCAAGGCCAGCCTGGGCCACAGAGCAACTTCAGGACCAGCCTTGAACGCACAGCAACACCACCTCTCAGAAGACAAAACAAAACACCAGAAAGAAAAAGGCAGGAGGCAGAAGCAGAGAAGTGGCGGTGGCAGCATCAGACAGAAAGGACTGGAAGGAAGATAGAGAGAAGGGGGTGGGGAGCAAAGGGGAGAGAGGAGGTGAAAATGTTATTTAAAAAAGTGAGAAAGAAGGGAGTGGCGGAGGAGAACCACAGAAATCAAGAAAGGGAACACTTCTTAGCAACGTAGTATTAGAACTTCGCCTCCCACACACCAGCTGGTGTAAATTACTTAGCCTTTCTGAGCAATGTTTTTTTTTTTTTTCATGTGCAAAATGAAGATGATTTAGAGTGGCTATGAGGATGAAAAATGTGAAAAAATATATATATTTCATTTCCTAATGCCAGGAACAAAGGTAAGCAAAAATGGAGCTATGCAGTTAAAATAAAAGTAACTCTGTCTGAGCTATAAGGCTAAACCTAAAATCCAGCCCTGGGTAGTCTAGCCTTTGCTCTTCAATGGCAAAGCACACAGCCACCCACATGGACACATCTATAAAGAATATGATCATGTTTCCTATAGAGGAATGTCTGCACATGACTGTACTGCATGCTGGTGATTTTGTTAATCATAATCAATTTGGCCACCTATGTTTTAATCTCTGTTTCCCTGAGGCCCATGGAAGAAGGACTGTGCTGCTTTCTAAAGAGAGGATGGCAATCTGGTGAGAGGAATATGTTAAGGGAAGAACACGGGAGAACACAGTTGAAGAGAAGGATGACTCCAGATATAGGAAGAAATAGCGTGAAGACGGGAAGAATTGATCATTCACTGCAAAAGCGCATAACTCAAAGGGACAGAAACAGGAAGGCCACCGGGCCCCGGAGGCAAGACTGTGGCCTTGTTACAGATGCAGTCAGGCCAACTGTTTTCATAAGTACGACTCTACATGAAACAGGAGCATCAAAGGAGAGTAAAATATTTGTATAATTTTAATAAGAGATCTCTAATAAAGAAAGAATAAACAATAAACAAGTCAGCATTTAAGAGACCGTGTAAAAATGAGGTAGCATTTTTATAGAAAGATATAAGCAAAATCAAAATACGACACTTGTATACACATTGAACATATAATTAATCCATAAGAAATATTGTCCCCAGTATACAAAGCCTACTCCAAAGACGTGAAGGGAGGGGGAAAAATCCAATAAGCAAAATCACATAAATCTAATTATTTACCAAGGAAATAAACAGTAAAACAATATTAAGATAACATTTTATATATAATAAAATGCAAATGAAAGAAAATATGGAAGTAAATGTATCAGTCCCACTTGTAAGTCAAGAAATAAAATTAATTCTTCTTTGTACAATTTTATAAAGCTAACTTTAGCATTTGGGGCTGTATGTCAATGGTAGGATTCTTGCCTAGCATGCACGAAGCTATGATCTTAAAAGCAAATGAAAAAATAATTAAAATTAACTGGAAAGTTTTGACCTCTGGTAAATATACTTAACTAGTTCTTAAAAGTCACCAAGGTGGTTGGTTATAAGTGATTCTAATCAAATTATCTATATGGCATTCTATACCATACAATGCTTGATATCTTCTCAAACTGAACAACCAGCGCAGAAATCAAGCCACGAGAGAAAATGAGTGTTTTCCAAAAAATTTTAAGGGTGTCTTCATAAGCTAACCCAGAATACATGTGACTAACTCTTCCATTCTGGGAAGGATGTGATCACAAGTGCACATGCGACATCCTCTACACTAGCGTTTACACAGGTATTACTTATATGTCCTGAATAAGTGGGTAAAAAAGGTAAGCAAAACATGGTATAACCATACAGTTGATTAGAATTTAGCTACAAGAAATACAAGTTCCTGATCTGTGACACAACTGAGATTAGATGAACCTCAGAAACACTGGGCTCAGCGGAAGCAGTCATCAGGAACGTCCACGTACAATATGATTCTATTCATTCGAAATTCCGAAACTGGCATGTCTACACAGACAAAAAGTAGGTCAGTAGCTGTGGGCACAGGTAGAAAAAGTGGATGACAGTGACAGGGTACGAAGATGCTTTTTACAAAATTTTTTGCAATAAAAATTTTCTACAACTGCCAGTCATGTATGACAGCTTCCTTCACTCCACATCCTTGCAGCTACTGCAAAGCGGCATTGGCTGCAGATCCTGTGCCAGATCCTAAGACTGTGTGTGTTAGATGGGTAAACCGTGTGGAACGAGAACGAAAGAATCAACACAGCTGCTAAAAGGGAGGCTTAGATAACTCCAATAAAACAGCTTTTTTCTGATAGACGTTTAATATTTACAAAGCACCCTAGCCACCCAAAGCAAATACACACCAGCTTTCTCAACTGCACATACAAAATTCTTTAAAATACTCAGATGTAGCCTAGGGATCAGCCATATATATATATATATATTCTCACCCCTTCGAAGAGAGTCAATATTCTCAACATTGTAGGTAGGCTACACGGTCTCGCTCGCAACCATTTAACTCTGCATAGCAGCATGGAACAGCGGAAGGAGATGGCACAAGAGTGAGTGCGGCGGTGGCCCACCCTAACTATGCAGAGGCAGCTGGCCTACACAGTACGGTTTGCCAGCCTCCTTCTAGGCCATGAAACAAGACTTGATAGATTGTATAGGTTTGAAATACACAAAATATGCTTTCTAACACATAATTTTCTTTCTTTTCTACTTTTTTCAAAATAATACACTCTTTCAGTATTTTTTTTTCTGGAACAGTCTTTACTAATAAGACAAACTAGTCGAAACTTTAAAACTTTATTTTTATAATTAATAACACTGATCAAATCAAAGTAGGTTGAAAATTTCAATTTTTTATGTATACCTTTTTCTACTGCTTATTGATATCAGCTTAAATTGCCTCATTTACATTATCAATTGTGTAATAAACATTTACTTTGTATATATATATAGTAAATATATAGCCAATTTAATTTTGAAATACTATAGAATATACCACAAAATAGAAAAAGATGCATTTAAAAATCACTTTCTCAGATTTACAATGTGATACAAAAATGAATTAAGTATGCAAAATGTTACAGAGAAGATTGTTCCTTGAAGATATTTAATATAAATTTTATAATCACATTTAATCAAAAATTTTAATATTCAGCACAACGTCACTCCAAGCACAATGTGCTCTCTATGAAGTGTTCCGATTGCCTCTCCAGTGCTGGTGGCTTAATATTATACATGCAGGTGGTAGAATGTGCTGTCAGTGATCTCAATGACACATGAAAGTGGATTGTCCATATGAGAAGGAAATGTGGGCTCTGTCTATGGTGTTGCTGGGATGTCACTGATCAGACTCTGCATAATGAGCATCAGTTTCTGGAGAGAGATTATTTCCGTTCCAGAACATCAGCTTATGTGTGTAGTGAATTGCTTGTTGAGCTAAATCAAAGAAAGAATGACATACAAAGAGGAAGAAATTCATAAATAAAAAATAAGATAAAGGGGGTTTTAGAAGAAAAGCAATTTTAAAATTTACTCTTTACTCAAAAATGAACTAATCCTTTTACCTTAGAAAGAGTGAAATATATTTTTAAAAGAAGTCTAGGAAAAGAAGACCACACAGGAACAAAAATTTGTAGAATATAAACAATACAAACAAGGAGATCAATGACCACTCTACATACTAAATAATATTACACATGTATCAGAGATATTAAACGATGCATTGAAGTGAATTCTTAGGTTGCACACAACTGAGCAGTTTTTGTTTGAGATGAATAATGTATTAGGACTTAAGCGAAACTTTGCATTAAATCATGTGAATCAAAAAATATATTTCCAGAAAAAAAATTTCTAATAGGAATCACACTTAAACACTTCGACCTTAGTCATTTTATTTTCTTTGAACATTCCTGGAAGGTATATCCTTAAAGATTCATTGCCAAATTCTTTACTGTGAATGAGGTTTTTAATTTTTTCCCCTTAAACCTAGGTAACAAAGTCAGGGAATCTCTAGTTACTTAAGACTCAGCTGCTCATTCATGTGTGTGGCATTTACAAACACTCAATGTAAAATTTACCTACTAAACCACCACCATCTAGCTCTAGCTTACAGGTGAGTCATATGCCTTCTGTAAGCTGGTTCACTCAACTGTCCTAGTCACCCCTGTCAGCCTTTCCCTATGCCAGTACTAACCCCATTTTCAAAAGACTAACAGCAGTACTTACCTCATTCCCCCTCAGGGCTGGGGTTTCCTACATGCTGGACAAGTGCTTTACTACTGAGATATATCCCAGTCCTTAAGTCTTATAAACTGATTTAATCATAACAATGATAAAAGAAATAAAATAATTTTTGGCTACTGGAACTTGAGATACATAATATTTCAGTACTTAAGTATAGCTAAAAGTTCATAAATGTGAGGCGGTCAGAGCTAAGCCATATGTGGGTGAGTCTACCATCCATACTTAATTCAACTTCTCAAGTATTGATTTAATGTACATTATATATGACAAACTGAACAGCGGTTATGACAGTCTCAAAATGTTTGAAGTCTCAGAGTGAATGCAGCCAGGTAATGAGATGACAACAAGATGTCACCCCAACGACAGGAAGCTCTATAGAAACAGGATCCAAAGTCTGGCTTGGGGGAACATGTAAGAGAACAGGAAAAAACTCGCATATGTTGACACTGTATGGAAAGTTGAAATGCTCTGTGAAAAGTTAAAATACTCAAATGAAGTCACAACAAGAAGGTTAGAGATTAAAATAATAACCTATACTCAATAGAAAGCAAAATATGAAGACGAGACAAAGCATGAGAGAGGAATTTGGCACATAAAGGCCACTTTATGCATGCACACCCACGTCTGTGTGTGCATATGGATGTATACAGCTTAGGACTGAATCCAGGGCTCTATACATACAAGGCAAATGCTCTACCATGGAGTGACAGCCTAGCCAAAGTCATTTCTTAATGTCACAGGTCATAAATTGTTATGGTCAGAGTATTTGTGCCCTTCTAAAACTCATATACTGAAAATGAATCCCGGATGTGAGGAACCTGTGAGAGGCGGTTAGGTAGAAAAGGAAAAATCCCTATGAATGGATTTAGTGGCTGTATGGCAGAGGACCAGAGAAGTCTGCTTGCCCCTCCAAGATGTGAGGACACAGTAAGAAGATACCACCTATGAACTAGAATGTTCCTTGACAAATATATAACCTCGCCATCCTCTAGAATGGAATAAAATAAATTTCTGTACTTTATAAGCTGCCTAGCTTATGTCGGTAAAGCAGCCTAAACAGGCTAAGACAAAAGAGATTTCTCATTCCCTTACTTGTATGAATATACTAAAATCTTTAAAGGATTAGAATTATGCCTCAGCTCTTAGATTCGGAGCAGGGCTGTGCCCACTATACCCCATAAATGTATGCGAGTAAATATTTCCTTTTTAAAATTACGTCACTTTCCCCCACTGTACCTTGCCAAATTTACTTTTTTTCCCCCCAGAAGAGGCAAAGAGGGATGAAGAGAGGAATGAAAGTGGCTATTGAAATGGGTGGTAAGCCAGGAATTATTTTTCTAGAAGAAGCAGAGGTGGCGATGGGGGAGGATAGCGCCAGAACAAGCCATGTGTGTTTAGAAGAGTCACACTAAGCCCAGCACACTGCAGCGTACAAGGCTTCATCTTATTTACAGACATGAAAAAGCCCCAAAGCGTTCAGAGGTTAATGCCAATTCCTAACCTTAACAAACACAAAAAAGAAACTCGCTGGTGTGAATTGCCTTCCGTAACGTGTTAGCTTTTTGCTTCTCTCTGACATGCGGCTCGGATGTAATACGCAGAACTCAACAAATGCAGCTAGTGATGAGTGCCATTAAGGTCACTAATAGGCTGCCTGCTCCTCCCCACCTGCTAAGCCACGCGTGACAAGCTGCCTAGCTACAGCTTTTGCTGTTCTTGTATTTTTAATCTCAACTCTGCCCTGCCCCCCTTACATTCCCTATGGCAGAAATGAAAACTTAAGAAATTAAATAGAGAAAGATTTCTTAAGGCATGCATTACTGCGAAATTAAAGTATTTCTTATCCTCACCAGTTTGTTTTTATCTTACAGCTTCCATCCTTTAGCTACAGATGTGGGAATCAGTGTTTAAAGGCAGAAACAAGAGCTGTGGTAGTTCTCAACAAAACTTCTTAATGATCTATGTATTAGAAGAACGCCAAATTATTCAGGCAGGTAGTAACAGCTTAGGTACAGGTCACTATGGAATTATAAAATCCTTATATGATAAATATTATTAATAAAATTGAAAGAATATTCTGCAGCCATTTAAAAGAAATGCAGAATACAAAGACGAACACCTTCCAAAAGAGCTGTGACATCTTAAATGGAAATAAAAGCATGATCCTATGGAAAAATAAAATAGTTAAGAGATATAAGAGCAGGGATATAAGATTTAAATATCCTAAATATACTTAATTCTCATTGTGTGTGTGTGTGTGTATATATGTGTGTGTGTGTGTGTGTGTGTTTGTGTGTGTGTCATACACTTACTACAATTTCAAGATCTAAAGATTTCCATATTACTAAGTCTAGAGTCAATTTTTCCATATTACAACCACATAACACAACTGGTCACTCACTAATACTTGAGGTAAGGTACAGGAATATAGTTTCAGTTTCTCCCTAATGTATAGTTTTTATTCCTTGCCTGTCTTTCTAGTCCCCCCCCACCCCACTGGAATATACCACAATTCAGTTCCTGGAATTGCCTTCTCTTCTTCTACCCCCATACATTATCACATCAAGTCTCATGTTCCCACATGCTCTTTATGTCGGGAAGACACAGAGCACATATCACCCAACTCAGACTCAAGTTTCTAACAACCTGTGGAATGTGTAAGCAACCCTACACAAGTCACTGTTCTTTCTTTGACCAAGACTGTTTCTTTTACACTGTTCCTAATCTCAACTAAAGAAAAAAAATCAAGGTTCTTTTTTCCAGTCGTTCAGTCCAAGTTCCTTGTACTCATCATTGATTCTGTCTTCTTGTTCCACCTAATTGATTTGCCAGTAAGTACTATAGATCCTTTTTCAAAACGTGTTCCCACTCTAACTCTTCCTACCATCTTCAATGTAACAAATCACCCTGAGAAAAGAGCTCCTGTTACTATCCTCTCCAGTGGCCCCCACCTCACAGAGAATTAATATTACTTATAAGGCTTTCAAATTTTAGTCTTAGGTACTTTTATATCACTTTCTTTCCTAATACGTTCTGCCTACTTCTTTCTGGTTATGTTAAATTATCTGAAAAATTATCCATAATTATTTCTCCTTCTCAAAAAAAAACCTTTGTTAGGTAACTTTCCAAAGTCCTTCATCAAACAGGGTTAATAGGAGTCTAATTCCCCACCATTCCATCAAGAGTGCCAGTAAAAGTCTGCTTCTCCACCAACTGAATCTGTACCCACGTGTGGCTGGCTCTGACCAAAAACGTGAACCACAAGTGATGTCTTGGTGGTCATGAATCGAGGTCTCCCTCAAACAAGGCTGAAGTCCCCTCTGCTCCTGTGTCATTCTCCCAGCTGCTCTGGGAACAACTGGACAAACCAGACGAATGGAGGAGGGCCACAGAGGCAGGCAGCTATCTTATACTAGCCTCCAGGCTTCAGTGTCCCACCTATGTGCCAAAACCCACAGCAAAACTTTCTCCCAAACTATGATACTATAATATAACCAGCAATTTACACTGGATCTTTGTCCCTACTTCTGACACAGACCTTCTACAACCCTTGGAGTCTCCAGAGTAAGAAATGTCTGTCCTTAACGAGAGGACTGGTGGTTGGGACCTCTTGAATGGCTTTAAATTGGAGACTCATCCCCAAAAGAAGACACGATTAGAAGGAAGGTTGGAACTTTCAGCTCTATCGCACCAAGCCCAAAGAAAGGGAGTAGGGCAAGGATGGAGTAAAATTAGCCATGGATGATGGTTTAATCAACCAGGCTTACGCCATGTAGCTTTTATGAAAAACTCTGAACAGCTGGGTTCAAAGTTTCCAAGTTGGTGAACACAATGCTGTATAGCAAGTTTCTCTGAATTAAATATCCTCTCCTGAAAGGAGGATAGAGGCTCATGAGATTCAGAAAGTGAAGAACTCACAGGTGAGCACAATAGTGTAACCAGGTGGAACCCCCAGGGCCAAGAGCTATGCCTGCGCCTGGGAGTACAGCCACACACACAGCCGTTTAGGCAGATCAACAGACACACCCTGTGGCCTGCTTGGTGAAGCTGCTTCCCCAGGTATTCCTTGTCACGGAGGCCACACAGATGTGAAGAGCAGCAGCTGCCCAGGAAGGTGGATCCCAGGAGGAAGGTGGGATGGACTTGGAAAGTTCCTGAAACTTACCAAAGGTGCCAGACTCCACTCTAAGAATATAGAAGCAGTCAACAATTGTTTAAAAGGAAGAATCTCCTACTAGCCAAGCTGCTCCCAAATCATACAACGACCACAAGAACGTAGCTTCTGAGAGTTGGCACCATGCTGGGGTGGAGTTTCTGGGGACGCAGCTGTCTGTAAGCCATACCTGATCCTGTGAGGAAGTCCCAACCCACACTCCTGTTAAAAAAAATCCCAGTAAACTCTCTGGCTCACCAAGTTAGTATAATTGTCTTTAGTCTGTGAACTGGGCTTTTGAGTTCTGAGTTTCCAAGTTGGTGAACACAGTGTTGTTTAGTGCCTGGGGTATACAGATATTTGTTCATGTCCACCTATGAAGTTTCACGTAACCGAGCCACATACCAAGAGGGGGGTGGGGCTCGATATCCACGGAGACGGAAGCCCTACTTAAACCACACACACACAAATGTAAAAAAAATGGATGATGAAACAGTAATTTGTTCATAACATGCAAGATGTAAAATAATGTACAGACAAAACTTCCTATTATGATACTTGTACAAAACTGCTGATGCTTAGCAAAAGATTAAACTGCTCACAAAAATACAAAATTGAAAAGTTTTTTTTTTTTTTTTTTCTGGGCCCACTTGCAAGGCTGGTAATCCCAGCACTCTGGAAAACTGAGGCAGGATGATCACAAGTTTGACCCTAGAGTAGGCACCTTAATCTCAAAATTTTAAAAGAAGAAAAATTTTAAAAGGGCTGGGCTGGGGAACGTAGCTCAGGGTGAAGGCCTTGGACTTGACTTCCAGTATTAAAAAACACGTATTTTTATGCAAAATATAATTAATAGTGTGATTTTCGAGATATTTTTTTCTTATATTTTCCTGTATTCTTTTATTTATCACAATAAACGTAAGTGTGTGTGGCAAAAAAGTAAATACCAAGTAACAGAAATTTGGCTCAATAAGTGAACCTAGCTTTGTGTTGTTTTATTTGTACATCTGTATCTATGACTGCATTAAAAATACTTGGATTCAGTTTCATCTACGATTAAATTAATATCAGCAACTGATTTGGACTTTGCCATTATGATTTAACTAAAATTCCATTTGGTTCTCTTTGCCACCAGCACTCTAACCCATTCAAACTGTTAAGATCTTAGTGGGCACATGCCCAATGTTGACCACACCCAGTCTCTCCCAGGAGAAGCTCCACAGCCACCATGGACAGCAGCCCCACAAGGAGGAGGAAAGTAACTAGGACAGCCTCTCACTGCTAACAGGAATCATAAGGCCACATTGTTAGGTGAAACTGCTCTTTTTACTGACTGATAAAATGCTAAGATGACAGGAATTGCAGTTGTTTTTCTTACATCTAACACTCAGAACAGCTCTCCAGTCACTAATAACCGGCTCACATACACCAGAGCCGGAAAAGAATGGAATACACACCAGAGGCCGCTAGCAATAAGTGAATTTTGCAAGAAATAAAAAATTATGATAGTTTTACAAAGTGCATTCTAAGCTTTTGCCACCTTTTCAGCCATTATCATGGAAGTCAGAACATGATTGTTTTCTGTCTATAAAACTGCTGCCTTAATTATTTTTTAAGGAAAAAGGACTGTCACGGGACACATCACCTTAAAAAGATGAGTCACAAATACTTGTAAATATTTATTATTATTGTGATTTCAAGGCAAAGTTCTTTTATGTTTTAAAAGTTCAAAATTTTTAGTTTCTTAACTTACTTATTCCCTAGACCAAATAAATAAAACTATTATACTACTCAATATAAGCTTGTCTTAGAAATATTTTTTAAAAAAAGTTTTGAAAATGTAAAATATATTGAAACTTTACACTCCAGAAAAACTATGCATCATAAAAGTGGAATTTAATACTGTACTTAGAAAAAAAATAAAATAAGTTTACAAAAAATAAAAATTCTGATTAATACATTTATACAAGAAAACTAGAGAATATTTCCAATAGTTTTTAAAAAGACGAAGTAATGCTATTAAATTTCTCAGCATATGTGAGAGAACTAAACACCTATGTGCACGATAACTGTCACTGTCATTAAGATTGTGAGAATTAAGAAAAAAGAATTCTACCTAGGGTACTTTACCACAATATGTACAGTACTACGTTATGGAGGTGTGTGGACAGGAAACCAGGTCCAAGTTTAATAAAGTCAACAGGGCACTAGCAGACAGTTCTGCAGAATGGCCTCACCTTGGTTGATCAAATGACCCTACCTGGAAAGAATTCTTCTGAAGTACCACATGCCCAGCTCAGGAGGGCAAGTCTGAATTTCTTGTTCTTATGATGTAACACAGCCACAGATACGGCGTCCCACTTCCCTTGCATGTCTCCCAAGCCCATCTAGTCCTCCCATTTATCCTGTTAGCCATATGACTCTTAATAGCAGACTTTTAAAATTTAAACTCCCTTGAATTCTTTTACTTCTTTACTACCAAGCATGCCTACTGGTACAATAAAAATTAAATAAACAATAAATAAATTTAATCTGTTAATTCCAACCTACATTTAAGAGAAGAGCTTCCAGTATCAGTCTCTGTACTCAGATAAAAAAAAAAAAACTTAGAGAATTTATTATTTTCTGGGTCAAATACATGTTTTCAGTCTGTGGTAGAATAATCAAAATTCTGTGGGGGAGCGTCCCTGACTATTTCAAGAACAATTTAGCACATACATGAACTGTTAAGAGTTGTTGAGGCTGGGTCAGTGAAAATGGCAGAGACAGGCAAGTCCTTGTGGCGGTTAGTGCTTCTGGAAACATGCGAATCAGTAACACAGCCGAACGTGTTGTGGTAAGTGTGACAATCCTGGGAAGTGCCTGATCAGAGAACCGCCTGGGGGAGCACTTTTCCCACCGAGGAAAAATGGTGGCGATAATGCAACATAAACTGCTAATGTAAGAAATACAGCCACCAGACATCCTCAGTTCACCTAGAATTTGTCATTTGCTAGTTTAACTGGATCTGTGGGGAAATTATTATTTTAAGGAAGAACTGTCTAAACAGGAGTGATGCTACTCAGTTAAAGCTATTATCATTTATTAGTAAACAAACCTGGTTTTAGCTGCTGATTTCCAAAAATCAATAAAACACAAACAATGAATTTCATGCAATTAAGTAGAAGCACTCAGAGATACCTTCAAAAATAATAAAAAAAAAAGTGGCATTGTGGTGAAGGGCTGTTTGGAGAAGATTTTCCTAACTTGAAAAATGAAAACTGGTACTTACAGGAAAGACTTTTGGGGAGATACAAGTTATCGTTGCTGAGACACACACACAACCCAAACACCCACAACTTAAGAAAGGAATAGCTTATGTCAGCTCAGTTTTAGAACTCAGTCCATGTATGGGGGGCTGACAGTGGTAGAAGGGTTTGAAGGGGGTCTAGCCAGAGGTCAGCTGTTTACGGCATGCTGGGACATGAAGCCTAGAGTGAGTCAGGAAGAGCGGAGCTAGCAGAGACACTACCTGGGATGTCCCGGTGATGCACTCTCTCTTGGTCAAGCTTCAGGGATCTTCCCCGTCTGACCAGGCCCTATGTCTTAACAGTTCATGGAATACATAGATATTCCACAGGATCCAAATACATGAGGCTTTGGAGAGATATTCCAGGTCCAAACTGTAACACAACATATGACCTGTGTTTTGTATAGATTTTTTTTTAAAGGAAACAAGTAATGCTTGGTAAAAAGATTAAAATGTATCTCCATATGATGCTAAAACATATTCCTTTGTAATTCCAGAGATAATCTAATGGTTTGAAAAGCAACACAGAAAGTCAACGTATACATTATTCCCCTACCTAACTCAGTGCTTTGTGCTTGCTAGGCAAGTATTCTAATGGCTGGGCAATATCCTAGATTGTACAAAAGATTTGAAATAAGTATCTCTAGCAAGTGCTAAGATCTAAGTACCCTCTCTCTCTTCACGAAGCTTCTCACCCCAAATAACACACCCCAGGAGTCAAAATGCCCTCACATTACACTAGGTAGAAATAAACGGAATCTTGACAACCAAGGTCAAGGCTTGAATCATGTGGACAGGGACAAGTTGAGTCCAAGCAAAAGTACTGCTAAACTCACCCAAAAGATTTCTAATTGTAATTCTAAGTCATATAGTTTACAGAGTAATTTAACACTTTTAAAATTTTTCAATTAACATAATTGTACATGTTTGTAAGATACAGTATGATATTTCAATATAGGTATACAAAGCCTACCAACTAAGTCAAGATAATCAGCTCTTATTTGTGTTAAGAACCTTTGAAC
The DNA here is from genome assembly GCA_004027205.1 of Ctenodactylus gundi. NCBI lineage: Eukaryota > Metazoa > Chordata > Mammalia > Rodentia > Ctenodactylidae > Ctenodactylus > Ctenodactylus gundi. The sequence continues at coordinate 908,725 of PVKB01000092.1, read as the reverse complement.
TCATTTCTTTTTATTTGGAGATACGCAACCACTAACTATAGTCACTAGGCTCACTGCATAGCTTTGGTTAGTGCAAGGCCTTAGGCTCGATTCTCCAGCACCTCATAAACTGGCTGTGGTGGCTCAAGCACCTCTAATCCCAGCACAAGGGAGGGAGGTAGAAGGATTGCCCCGTGGTTCAAGGCCAGCCTGGGCAACATAGTGAGTTCAGGACCAGCCTGGACTACAGAGCGAGACCCAGTTAAAAAAATATATATGTATGTATGTATGTATGTATGTATGTATGTGTGTGTGTGTGTGTGCGTGTATTTTCACTCTATTGCTCCATAGAACACTAAAACTTTCTCCAATCCTACTTAACTGTACTATGGTACAGTTATATACACTGTACATACAGTAAATCTTTTTTTATGGTTAATCACTTGTCATATTTTAAATACTCTAAAATTTTTTTACCATATTCTGGACTTTTAAGACTATAGAGTCAAAACTGAAGTGTTTAAGGAATACATCTCAAATTCTCAGATGTAAAACAATGGAATGCCAGTCATAGACTAGAGCTTAAATTGGTGTAATTATCATTTGGGTAATTGCCTATAAAATTTATTAAGTACCTCCTGAATAAACAAAATTCCAGCTGTCGCTTTTGTGCCTCTTAGCAGTAGGAAGGCCACAACTTGCTCTGCCGAAATTCCATACTCAACTCTAACTTTATGCCCTGCAGTGATGGGTCCCCAAGGCATTCATGCCAGCTGGTCTAAAGATGGGTTACTCTGATGGCTTGTCATCCAATAATATAAGTTTCCAATTTTAGAAATGATGAAACTACATAGGAAGTTGTATGTTAGTACACAGACATGTGTACTCAGGTAAGTGTCCATGAAAATCTTGACAGGAACCAATCTACCATGTTTTTACAAAGTTACCATGTCTACATGGTATTATGTGACTATTTCCAATCATCACTTTCTAGGCTCAGTAATTTTAAAATATACTTAAAATAAGTTTATGAAAAACTGCACCAAATAGCTTTAATAGAATTTTTTTAAAAGGTGAGACCACGTTACTCAAAACTTTTGATGAATGATCCCAGTTTCTCTGAGAGATCACCAGAATGAAATTTATTTCTGAAGACTTTGTCCACGGAACGAGAAGGGAAAAGGGTTCTGTCAGGAGCATACTTTATGAAATAGAATAGCCATAAAGAACAATGCCTCTGATTAAATTTAGTTGTAAACTGACTTCCTACAGCAGCTAAAAATGATCTCACTCTGAAAATTTACTTTGAGTTCATGCATGATCTGACAAACACAGCACCTTTGCATATGCATTTGCCCCTCCTCAGTTCCCCCCAAATGATTCATAGCTACGCATGGATAACACTGAGATCTCTGATTTATAGTATTTGATAACCAACAGACTAAAATATATTACTAAACTAATCTAATCAATAATTCAAGATAAATATGCTTTCACAGTTTCTTGTGCAAGGCTCTTTAACACCAAGACATCGGTGGTGCATTCTCTCTTAAATGTGCTAATCGTTTTTGCTTGCCTTCATGTTGATTCAGAGGCCCCATAGTGCTGGTAGCGTACAGAGCTTAGTAATCTGATTGCAAAATACTTCTAAATAGAAACTTGCTGAAGCAAATGACTTATCGTTGCTAAGGCCATGTTTGTGAAGCTCGAGCTGAACTAACGATATCTGCTTTCCTTCAGCAAAGCTTCTATATCTTTCCTGTATATTGAAACATCACGTGATTACAGTTTTGACTATGCTAGGAAATGCCTAAAAACACTTAAATCCTAATCACTAAGAAATGTGAGGTCAGAGGGAGACTGAAATAAATTGTCATATATTACAGAGGTTATGGAGATCACAAGTTATGTTTGATACCAACTTTTTTCATAGTTCATATATTGTCATAATCCATTAAAGCTCTAATAGCACTGAACAAATTTTTTCAGAATTTTTATTAAAATACAGCAAAGATAGCCCTTACATATACATGAGCCTCTACTATGATTCAAATAACTTCTAGGATTGAACTGAAAAGTTGAAGATTTTTCCTGGTTTTAACCAAGAGGAACATCCCCCCACCCGCCCCAGAAGCACTTGTAAAAGTAGCAACGTGTTTCAACTAAAAGCAAATTTTTAAAAATCTGGCCCATCAGCTGCAGAAAAAAACAAAAACAAAAACAAAAAACAAAAAACAAAAAAACCCCAACAACAACAACAAAAAGACGGTGGTTGATTAGAACATCATCCAGTGGTTTAAAAGAAAGAAAAAGGAGCAAACTGTTGTTTCACACAGTAACACAGGTGAATCTTAGAAGAATCTAACTTTTAATAATTAGCTAACGCAACAACATTCTCTGAATACTGCAGAGACAGTGATATCTTCCTGAAAAGTTACAGATGAAGAAACTGCAATCTTAACGTCCCCAAAATGCCAACAAACATGTTGGTACAATCAGATTTCTAATCCCACCCTAACGTTCTCATGACGAAATCTGCAACCTGAAAACCACTGCTATTTTCACTGAAATAAACAAAACTATTCCAAGTTACTTGGGACATGTCATTGACTTCTGCAAGAGTGTCTCAGATACTGGTTACTCGATGCCTGGGTTAATTATACTAATAAGAGCACTATAAACTAATTTTTAAGAGGTGAATTCACACATTCACTCACTTAAATGATAATTTCAACCTGACTTACCTGGAGCACAGTTAATTTTAGCTGTAGTTACAACAGGCATCCATTATTCTCATTTGATTACTTTGAGAAATATTTTATCAACTGAGAAAAAGCTACAATACTGTATAAATTGATAGACAAATTTTAACAGCAAAAAAATGAAGAGGGTGAGAAAAATAGTCGGAAGTACATTTTGATTTTATGTTTAATTGAATCATCATTTATATGATTTTTGTAATGTTAATATTTTTAACTAACCAAAAGAAATTCCTAAATATGTATCAAAGGTAATTCAAATCAATGTTTATATAAAGAGAATCTTCTGGGAGACTTTCCATTACAATTTTTATATTCATCATTTACCTCAGAGAACTAACCCAAAAACATTTCTTCTCCCATTTGCAATATTCTACACAATTTCAAAATTCAGTTATTTCTTAGGCTATTCTGCTGGGTCTAGTATTAGTAAGTCCCACAAAGTTGCAAATTACTAAAACAAACCTCTCACATTTAGCCCTGATATTTATAACTCACAATGTTCTCAAAATAACAATGAATTCAAAAGCAATGACCTTAGTTACAAAAGATTGATTTAGATAGGGATTAAAATGCAAAGTAAGACTGGGCAATCTAAAAATAAGTGGGATATATACAATAAAGGATTTTAGGCAGAAATGCATAACATTTTAGATACAACATATTTTTGGTTTATATATGCTAACATGATATACATAATTATCCAAAGGTTCTTTGCCATGAAGTTACTTCCAGTAGCTGACACCATATCGTAGGCTAAAATAAAGTGTTGCTGCCTTAATGACATCTCTGCTAACACATCAATGAAAAATCATTAATTCTATAAATTCTCAGATGCTCATTAGTGTACTAGATACTATGAAGGACGTAAACATGATTAATTATGTTTGCCATTTTCCATGAGTTCATCACATAGTGAAGGATATAAGATATATCTAGACATAGCTAAATCACAAGATAAAATGAGAAAGTAAATAATTACAAAGTATTATGCAAAGTTAAAGGGCAATAGATCAGTACGAATTTATAACCTAGCAAAGGATGTAAGTCTTCGCCGCCTTAAATCAGGGTGAAGTGCCAATGTACATTGTGATTTAAAGTATAATTTCAGTGTAAGAGATGTCAAGTCACACTAGGCAGGAAGAAGAGGGGCCCTGATGGAAGTCTCAGCACGCCAGCTGAGTGCTGGGTAGACACTGGTGCCACGAGCAATGCTAACACAGGCCTGCAAAACCTTTTTAGGAACAGTATAGTGCACGATCTATGTGCACTGACTAGCTAACCAGTCAAAACAGACAACACGTAGCATTGCTGGATACAAGGTTAGTCATGAGAAAAGACCTGAGCAAGGGCGGAGAGGAGAAAGCGCCAGGTCATCTTGCATCTAAAGAGACTGAGTTTAGAGTTTATCCCAGACAAAGGAATTTCTGCCTTCTTCCCTCCTAGTCACTACACAGGCACAGAAACACATATCCACACTCACACCACACACTAGGGCGCCCTACCCTTCTACAGATATGTTGTGGTTTGGACCTGGAATGTCCCCTAAAGGCCTAATGGGTTTGGAAGGTGATTGGGCTGTGGTAGTTAAATGAATTTAGTAAAATAATCTGTGGACTTCATGTGCTCATAAGTGGTGGGGGCCTGGTTGGAAGAGGCAGATCACTGATCGTACGACAGTTCTGTGACAGTGTGGTCTGGAAGCATGTATTATTGCCTCAACTTCTCCCCAACCTCCGTCCTTCCTCTAGTGACACCATGGGCTGCAGTTCTCTGCCAGACTCTTTGGTTCTGTTGCCACTGTTGGCCTACCTTGAACACACCGAAATGTCAGAAATGCTAAACTAGACCTTTCCTCCCTTAAACCATGAGGATTGGCTATTGTGTCCCAGCAATGCGGAACTGACCAAGACAGTATCACAACTATCTCAGGGTATTTCCTACTGCCACCATTCTGGCTTAACTGTCCATCCTTGAGGACTGGCTTGACACTGGATTAAGTATAGGCTCTATGGTTTTAATAACCAGAGACAGGAAAGTTAAAATCCCAAGGTCCCAATCACAAACACTAAACGGTTAAAGTACAAACTGTGAAAAGGAATCAGTGAGTGGTCAGCACATGGAACAAGGGGAACGTTGCTGCCAGGAATGAAAAATGGCATCTCCGTTCTGGAATAGTATTTTTTTTATCAATTTTTAGAAAGCTAGACATGTATTTACGATTCAAAATTCTCATTTTTTTTTGATTCTGACCAAGGACAAATTAAAACACAAGTTCACAGAAACAGGTGCACAAGAATATTTAAAGTGGCGCTTTTTTTTTTTTTTTTGTAGCAGCCCCAAATCAGAAATAACTCAAATGTCCATCAAGCGAATGAAACGATCAAGTGTGGTGTATCCATATAATAAAGGAGTGATAAGCAATAAATGAGTTCTAGGGATACAAAAATCAATAGCCAAGATGTTAAACAATAGAAACAAGACACAAAACTATATATTTTACATGATTTCTTTGGTATAAAATTCAATAAAGGAGAAAACAAGTTATAACAATCCACACCAGTAAGTTATTTCCTGGGGTTCAGAAATTATCTGAAAATGAGCAGAAAAGGGTTTCTGTAGTTAAAGAAATATTATTGATCTAGTATGAAGTATGGAATGATAGGCTGTACATAAGTCTCAAACAAAATCCATGTAATTAAACACCTACAAGACACACATTTCATTGTAGGTTACTAATACCTAAACCGTACAGAGTTCCTTTTTGTCATATTGCATTTAAAAGGGACATAAGACACAGCTTGAATAAGTCTAAAAATATTCAAAAATGGGCTAATTTGAGGCTTGATCAAAAAGAATTTCTGCAATGGACTGAAGCTGACCTATTAAGTATAAACCGAGACTAAGTTTGGAAAAACAAATCTTTATTTAACATTCCAGGTTGGGCTGGAGGAATAACTCAGTCATTAAAGCGCTTGCCTAGTTCAATTCCCCAGCACCACATAGGCTGGGCGTGGTGGCGCACACCTGTATTCCCAGCACTGGGGAGGCTGAGGCCTGATTGTCTTGAGTTCAAGGCCAGTATGGGCTGCACAGTGAGTTCAGAACTATCCTCGTCTACAGAGACAGAGTGAGGTTCTGTCGTCTCCCCCCCAAATTTTTTTTCAGGTTATAAGGTACTAATTCATTGTTAGGATATGATCAATGAAAGAGTAATAAGTTTAAGTCTCTTTTTTAAAGTATGTTTCTAGTGCCTAACACTGGACTGACTGTTTTAGAACAAGTGAGCATTGTTTCTACCAACCGATAATAGCCAAATCCAACACCTTCTTTCAAGCATTCCCACCATTCCACAGGGCTCCCATTGGCACCAGACTCAGGGGACAACTTCACCCTTTCAAGGACCGCCTTCTCTTGATCTTCAGACACCTCCTCTTCCAGTTCCCCCTAACTCTTTACCTCTCCTCAGCTTGGCCCACAGTCCCAGCGCCTGACCTGGGTGCCGACTCTCAGAGCCACACAACCCTTGGGGGCAGGGCGTCTTCTCTCCCCTGCCAGTACGTTGCATCCTGTTTCACCTGCCACATCTCAACCTTCCTTTTCTTTCCCTTTTGGCTTGGGAAGGGGCAGAGGCAGCTGGAAAACTAAGTTACACCCTGGAACACACTGGTTCCTAGAAACCTACCCTGGAATTTTCAGTAGTGTCTGGAAACACAGTAACAAGACAACTGTTGCTCTCTGCCTGAGAAAAAGGGAGAGGCTCCCACTGCTGAGCAGCTCAGCTCTAACCCTATACACTGTGCCTCTTCTTCTTCCATTCCAACTAGATACTCCGTTTTGTCTTCAACTTGAAATAAACTTTGTATTACTTGTATACTTACGAGGCTTCACAAGATAGATATGGATGATAAATAATGAACAAGGCAAACATCAGCCTAAAAACGATGTATTGGTTCTTTAAAATACATGAATATTTTTACTACTTTTATTGTGAAGGCTGTCTGTCAAAAATACAATTAAGCAGAATTATGTTCAGTCACCTGTACCCAACTAGCTTAACCAGTTAGGGCTTGGACTTAGGAGATTTATTCCAAGAATTTAGTTCCCACTTGAGGCAGTTAGTTCCACTTATCTTCCTGTTAGTCCTACCCTTACCCAGACCAAACATGTCTGAGGTATCTGACTAGGAATCACTGCACGCATGTCATTACATGTGGAAATCAATGCAGAGTCCACTGTTTTATTGAACATCTTTTTTTGTGCATAGTCAAACAGACAAATTACATTAATCCTTTTAGAAGACTTCTACAAAATTACTTAAAACTGTGTTGAGAAATGTTAGAATTATTCTGAAATTAACAGTAATGACAGAGCTAATAGTACTCTGCCCCTCAATCCGGCAATCTTTCAATATGAATAAACATGTACATGTTATCTTTCTTTTTTGATGTCTGGCTTAATTCAATGAAAGTTATCAATATGGAAATCCGTATTTGTTCACAAACATTGTAGATGGTGTTTATAATCAAGGAACTGTTGGGAAACACTGGGTTAAAATCTTTTCACAATTCTTGCTATAATTATTTTGATGAGCTATGCCTACCATTAGAGAAACAATACCCAATGCTAGACTTTCTGCTAGAAAGCAGACTATAGACATGGAATAAATAATACACAATTCATAATCAGAACCTCACGAGCATCCTGCACTTGCCTGAGCTAACCGACCAAGGCACCCTTTACAATGTGTATTTGAGAATTTTTTTCACACCTTGCCCATGCCAGGTCTTAGAGAACACTGTCAAATGAATTTGCAAGGTTAAAAAACAAAGGGGCAAAAATGTTATGAATTTAGACTGTCTCCAGGCTATCTCTTCTACAATATTTTTAAATAATGCATCCAGCCCCTGCCATTAACATTAACATGTCTGAGCTTAAAGAAAATATGCTTTCCTCCAAGTAAACAGCTAGCTGCTTTCAAAATACAGCTCAATCCTAGAAAATTCAAGTTAAACATTTTGACACCATAAAGCAAAAAATACCATTTCAAAACACATATATTTAATATACACCTAGGGTATAGTACCTCATAATACTTTTATTTTGTTTTGCAGCAAGTTGACGATTTCTCAAACTATAAACATTTCAATATATTTGATAACACATATGATGGAGGTGGAACCACATTAATATCTAGCCTACTTATATGTACACTATAAGTTCTTGGGTTCACAAAGGAGTTGGACTGAAAACATGTTTGTAATGTGTTAGATTTAAAATATGTTTCCGTCAACCACGAAAGTAGCTCATCACGTAGATGTCAAGAAAACCAGACAGTACAGAGAGCACATTAGAAAGACATAAACTATGTCGATGAGATGTGTGAGCCCAACTCAGAATTACTTGTTAGACTAACTTCTATTGTGCTTAACTCAACATTATCTGGCTTCTTTCCAGTGCAGAATATACATTTCTTCCTTAGGAGATCAGGCTTTATTTTCCTTTGAAGTATTAGAATAACAACTCAAACTGAATTTGAAATTTTACTGATGAACAGTGACATTTCATAATGCTACTTAATAAGGATTGGAAGTAGAGGAAGGAAGGGAGGAAGGAAGGAAGAAAGGAAGGGAGGGAGGGAGGGAGGAAAGGAGGAAATAAGGGAGGGAGGGAGGGAGAAAAGAAGAAAGGAAGGAAGGAAGGGCAGGCCTAAGAGATAACATTCAAAGGAATAACACAAGAAGAGCAAGCAACTCAATCTCTCGCGGTAATTTACTGTAAAAAGAGTCTGAAAGAAAAACCAACAGTGTCCATTTCCTAAGCAGATAATAACACAACAAGGAACAGAAATTACTGGCTAAACAAAAACATACCTTTCTCTTTCTCCTCCAGTGATGTCATACAAGCGGTTGGCACCTCCATCGGCACAGGCTCTCAAAAGTGCTTAAAAAGAACCGAACAGAACACATTTCAATATAGGATGCAAAACACGGTATCTTTCAAGTAGTGCACATTACAAGCAGACTCAGAAACACATACAGTTACTCTAACCTACCGAGGCCATTTTATACACAGCTAGTGATGTTGCTGGCTTTCTGAAAAGTGGCTCCACACCACACGAGACAAGGGACTGGAGCCACCCACGAATCGAGTTCCCTCCCTTCCTGCGTCCTTCCCAATCCCTCTGCTCTGGCCTGGGAGGAGACAGCACGTGGTGCTGCGTGTCTTCAGTGTTTCTTGAAACTTGTTTTTCCTTCTTTGTAAAAGAAGGCAGGCCTCAGACTCAGCAACAGGACCCGGAATATTGTTACTATGCTTCTTCCTATAGATTTTTAACAAGCATTTTCTTTTTCTTCGCAGGTATTGTAGAATTCCATTTTTTTTATGATGTCAATGTTTCATTTAAAAAATAAACTCTAAGTGCAGCTTTACTTTAAAATATAAATAGTCTAAACAATATACGAATTATATAACAGCTGTGGAGATTGTATAGAACTGACATGAGAAATGCAATAATAAGCAAGTCCAGCTTGCTCCCGCCCCACCCGACGCCCAGAGCTTTAATCTCTGGCCTGCTATTGCTGTGAGTTTCATGCTTAAGATGAGCTATTCCTTGAAGTTTGCTCCGCCTGCTTACTCAGTCCTCGGAAGGCCAGCTCTGTAGCTGGGGCAACCGCTCTCACTTCTCTTTTTCTTAGAAATATGCAACTCTTAACCTCAGTTCAGACTGAGCACAGCGGAGCATTAAACCAACAGGTAGGTACTTGGTTAAAGTCATTAAGATAACCTGGCAGTGTTTCTATGTGAAGCATTTGCTTCCAATTTGTTTAATAATAATAATAATAATAATAATAATAATAATAATAATAAAGGCCAAAAGCCTTTGATTGATTACAACTATTGGCTGGTTGAAGTCCATACCAACAACTGACTGGCAAGAAAAGAAAGTACCTTTCTTTGAAATTAAAATGAATGTCACGTGTGACTGAAATTGAAGAAAACGAAGTGGGTAACTTCCCTCAGGAATTTATCTATTGCTTTAGTAACAACAAGATAAAACAGTTCAAATATCTACAGCTTAAGATCAACATCACATGGTTTGGTTTAGAAAGTGAAAATTATAGATATTAGTGACTCATCAATGAAAAAGAAATCCAGAATTTCCACAATGGAAATTTTACCTAAATTTAACTCATTTACCAGGGAGAGATGTCTAAGAAAGTATTTTAAATGGAATGAAATAGTCTCAACCCCATTAGAAGACTATTCACCTCTGAGTCCTTCATATAAATATCTCAATGTAGCTTTAGGGAGTGGGAGTCTCTGTTGAGGGTAAACCCTATTAAGTGGCTACGAAGTACCTATCATAACTTTATCCCTGCATAACAGATTGGTGGAGTACAATACCATAAACTGATGATAAATATGACTATATAAATATGGACACTTGTAAGTTCCAGTGGGAAACTGATACTTTTCAAATTGGCTGTCAAACTGTTCTTTGGTTATCTAACTTGCTTCTCTCTGTGGCTTTTGTTAAGATTTTGCTTTGTCTTTGGTATTTTGAATTTCAGTGCCAAGTATCTGAATTGATACATACAATTGACTGTTTTTCCTAAATCTGAGAATCTTTTCCTTCTTCAATTCTGAATAATTCTAGGCCATTTTAATTAAATAAATACTCTTCTGTCTTTCATTCTATCTCTAGTCACTCACACATATTTTTTGATCATCTCATTCCAACAATACAACTCGTAAACTATTTCATTCTCTTCTCTTTATATATGTTTAATGTCTTTAAATCTCTGGGTTTACAGACTACCCTTAGTAATGTCCGTCACCTATTTGACACACTAAAGCTTAGTCTGATTCTTTTTAAAATAAGTTTTGTCTTGTTTTTCAATCTGAAGTTCTTTTCTGCTCATCTGTTGACAGTATTTCAATTCTTTTATTGGATTTTTAAAGTATCCTTTGATGAGTGTGAAGTTTCAGATCAAACTTTATCTCTTTTTTTTCTATGGGAACAGCCATATATGATTTAATGGGATATTAAGGGAATTTCTTTTAATAGTTCAAAGTCTTGCTTCCTGTCCCTCCAAGCTGTTAGTCAAAGCCACTGGATCACAAAAGTAAATGCTGGTGCATTAGCAGCTTCAGAACAAACTACTCATTTGAGCCACTTATTCATATGTGTCACTTATAAAATTATCTTCCTTTTCTTTGCAAGTTTACTTATAAATTGAGAGTGATTATAATGTTTACCTCTAAATTTTGAGGTATTTAATAACAAGAGGAATATTGTAAAGGGTATCTAATAAACCATATTGGCAGGATTAAAACCCACTGTACATCAATTAATGATATATTAACTATTTTGTGGATCTATGTAACATTAAGAATAAAAGAGACCTAGTTAAAAAAGAAAGGTATCTTTGTTTCCTTGCTGGAGCTTCATCTGTAACGAGGATAATAAAGCCTATGGAAAAAGGCTATTAAGCAACTAATGATTTAATGATTACATACAGTGCTCATCACAGTACTGGAATATTGTAAGCATTTAATAAAAATTAGTCATCCACTTCAACTTTTATTAGAAAGAAATAAAAATCTAAAATGTTATTAGAGAAAATAAACCCTAAGATGCACAGAAAGCACAAAACAAGAGATTTTACGAAGACAAGTAAGACGCATGTGTCATTCTGGCAGTCACAGGCAGCACTTTATGAAGAGTAATACCCTAGTCCCAACGATGCCACAAATAACCACCTTGTAAAAGATCACAGAATGCATTCCACATTCCTACGTATAAAGGCAAAGGCAGAGAAATCATCTCACACATAAATGTGGCATACAACAACCGAGCAGGGAGATTGAAAAGACTGATTAATAGAAACAGATGGCAAACTATCAGTAATTATCCTCAGAGCACATAAAACATCTCTCTATAAACAAAATTAACAAGTATATGGCATCTTTTTATGTAAAAACTGTTCACAGAAGAAACATAAAGTCTAAGTAGGAGTAGTAGTTTCTAGCAGTTAAAGACAAACAAATAGAATGACTTGTCAATTTTTCAAACTGTATTACTTAACAAGGACTGGCTGAATTTAACATTCCCACCTATTAAAGCCTGGGGATGTATCTCTGAGACAGAGAGCTTAACTTGCACATGCAAAGCACTGAAGTTGATCATCAGCATCACAATAAAGAAAAAATATGGAACATATACATGTATTTTGTGCTGAAGGACACAGAAAGACAAGTAACAAGCAGATCCAGCTCTCTAGGAGGCTCACACTGTACTGGGAAAGTGAAGAGAAGCACAGACACGCAACATACTCTAGACACAATGAGTAGTAGAATAAAGGAACCAAAATGCAGTGAGGAGATGAAGAAACGAGACCTAAAAGTTCAATGAACAAATATGTAAAAGATGCTCATTACTAAATCTAGCTGAGCTAAGGTCCCAGGTTCTCTTACAACCAAGAACTGTCTAATGCCTACTACTTCAATGCCTACACTGAGGCTGTTTTTAGAGAGACACTAGGTGAAAGGGACTGAATTTTCCCACACCTGCTCTCCTTTTCAATGGCAGAGTTAAAATAATCATGATAAAATTTATGGACTATTCTCTAATTATATACAAGATATGAGAAGAGAAACACGTTCTAAAATTACTTTTAATAAAATATCACAAAAATATTCAAACCCTTCAAAAATAATAAAAATGGGTTTATCAATTCTGAGTGTTTTCCCCTAAAATAAGTAATACTGCAATGGAAAGAAAGTGCTTTGAGTACATGGTAAGGTGCACTGGCCTATGTGCACAAATGTGATAAAAACAAATGCATGTAACCAAATGCACACTGTTAATTGGAATGTACCAGAAATAGAGGACACTCTTCAACAGGGTATTTTTAATCAATCATAATGAATCTGCCTCAAAAAATGTGTTCGATGCACCACCATTTAAATTGTCCAAAACAATATAGTATGTTATCTTTTAAAGCAAAATTTAATTAGCTTATACGGTGAAAAATTTACAGATTTGTCACATACAGTAATTTCAACGGTCGAGCAGTTAGTTACTATGCATCAGACTATCAAACAGCTGACGATCAGATAGGCTAGAGGACTCTACAGCAATTTTATATTTTAGAAGTACCTGTATATTTTTGCAGTTTTGGTTACCTAAAATACCCTCAGCCACCTGTTAGCCTTTTGGCCTTCAAGCCAGAACCAATCCTAAGCATTCCGACTGTAATGCAAAATCACGATTATGATGTACAATCTAACAAATCTGGGGGTAAAAGTTCAGGGACTAAAAAAGAAAACACTGATAAAATAAACTCTCATGCTACTGATGAAACTGTAACTTTAAACAACAACAACAAAGTAACAGTAAATGTATACGACTACCAGATCAATTTTGATAACTATATTATGCAAAGCCATCAAAATAAGGTAGGTCTCATGTATTATTAGTATGATATGTAACATGCTAATTCAGAAACCTTAACACTTGGCAATCTTCCCTCAACAGGAACTCAGAAAATACACAGAAAAATACCAAATGGAAGAAAACTAAGTTCGTGGAAAGATTTTATGTTAAGATGGTGGATCAAGTAATCAACACCTGACATTGAGAAGATGTGCTGCACTGAAAAACAGGAGCTAGTCATACAGCCAAGAGGAAATTCTTTACAATTTCCAAAGGACAAAAGCGAAAGAGATCCCAGAATCAAAGGCTTCTATGGTCACGTGCTTCCAAATGTGGAGTGACTGGGACATCTGAAAACCACAGCTGGGAAATGATTAGACTGAATTACTGTTATCATTCAAGCTTAAATACCTGCCGTATTGCATTCCTGAAAGCTGAGTAAGCTTGGCACTGGATGACACCCATATCTTGTATCTATGTGCTGATACATGTTATTATGTTACACACAAAACCTCTGTATTCCAAATGTGTAACTCTTTAAAAGTGATCTGTAAGAACAGGGGAGAGGATCATGGAAAATACACTTTATACTTTTCTCTTGTTTTGTGGCAGTAGAAATTAAATAAAAGCCTTTGCACTGAGCTGTATTCCCATTTCCTTTTCTCTCCCTCCACCTCACTCTTTTTAACATTTTTGAGACATTACTTCACTTCGTCACTAAGTCCAGACTCAGATTTGTTCTTCCTCCCTCAGTCTTCCAGGGTGCTGGGATTATAGGCTTGTGCCACGATACTCAGTGGGGAAAAAAGATCATACAACTCTTTACATTTTCACACTGTGGTGTTAAAAATATTTTTCAAAGAATACAAATTATGTTGTAACTTTAATTTCAAAACCTAAGTACGTACACAAAAGCAAATTTGCACAGCAGGGATAATTCCAGAACCAATCCTGACATTTGAGAAGAAATAAAATATTTTGTGAGACTTGGTCAAAATTACGTGAAAGGGACCTATAGTTAACGTAAAAAACACAGACAGTGCAGAATCTGATTTAGATGACATCTACCTAAGGCCTCAAAGTGCTGAATAACTTCATTACTCACTGTCATTTATTCTTAAAACAAGTCCCACGCTCCTAGCACCCGAAAGAGTTAATTAATCTTGAAATATCTGAAAAAAGTTTGATCTGTCAATGACCATAGTTTGAGTTACGATTCTCTCTCATGCCTGAAAAGCAACAGTAAAACTTGAACTCTACTCTGCAGCAGCTCCTGCAAGTTATGTATGTTAGGCTAGTTGTAGGAAAACCACTATATCCCGCTGATGGGCCTCAGGAACAGCACACCAGCAATTACATGTCAATAACAAGGTAATGATTGAGCTAATAAGTGAGCACATTCTCACCTACACTGGGATCAACAGAAGGTTCACTAATAGGTGCTATAGGAGATAAGCTTTTGCTTATTTTTAAAAATTAACAGATCAAAGCCCACATAGTGATTGTGTACATACATACATACACCTATCTCCCCTGCACTCACATACACAGAGACACACACACACACTCACACTGTGGAAAGGTCAAGTCCAGCTAATTAACATATCTATTACTTCACAGTTATTTCTGTGGTGAAAACATTCAACATCTACTCTCAGCTCTTTTCAAGAATGCAAGACATCAATTACATTTTTGTTTTCCAGCAGATCATCTGAACTTTTGGTTGAGAACACAGGATCAGATCTACCATCATATTTATGTATATTAACAATCATTTACTATGGTATTATTAACAACAGGCACCATGTTGAATAATATGGAAGACCACTAGAACTTAAAATCATCAGGCATAACTGACTGCTATACTCACTGAATGCCAACTCCCCACTTCTCACTGTGCCAGCCCCAGCTAAACACTACCCAACTCTGCACTTTCATGAATCTGTCTGAGGTTTCCCACGTATGGTGGAACTGTGTACTGTGGTCTTTCTTGGATTAGCTTCCTTCACGTGGCATAATACTCTCTGGATTCACCCATGTTGTCACACATTACAGGATTTCTCTTTTTAAAAGAATACTGTACGTATAGTGAATACATATATGTGCATATATATGTATAGATACACACACACACACACGCACATATATGTTTACTCATCTGTAGTTCAGCTGACATTTCAGTAGTTTCTATACATCAGCTATTGTGAACAATGCTGCAATGACCATGAGAATGCTAGTACCTTTAAGTATTTGAAGCCAATATTTTGGGTTAATAAAGTGGGCTAAAAGATCTGACGGTAGAGTTCTATGTGTAATGTCTTAAGGAACCTCCATATTGTTCTGCATTGTCAGTGCCCCGTTTTTTATTCCTACCAACAATCCGCATACCCTCAGCAGCATGATAATTTGTTTTTCTGAAACAGATGGGAGGTGTTATCTCAGTCTAATTTTGATTTGTGTTTCTTTCACAATTAGTGACACTGAGCATCTTCTAATGTCCCATCAGCCATTTCCATGTCTTCTTTGGAGGAATATCTCTTTCATGAATACTAAAATCACTTGGAAAAGAAAGCTAACAATCCAACGTGACAAATATGTTATACCACTCCTCTGTAGTAATCATTTCTTTATGTATGCATATATGTCAAAATATTATGTAAACATCTTAAATTTATATGATAGTTCTTTATTAAAAGTTAGATTTTTGTTGTTGAACTGAAGAAGTTTTCTATATATTTCAGAAATTAGGCCCTTACCTTTTCCCACTCCACAAATTGCCTTAACTTTCTGTTGTTTCCTATGCCATGTAGAATATTTTAAACTTGATATAGTTCCATGTATCAATTTTTGCTTTTGCCACTTTAGCATCTGAGGTCAGGTCCATTAAGTCATTTCCATGACAATGTCATGAAGCTTTCCCCTAGTTTTTCTTTTTAGGAGTCTCAAGTCTTACATTTAAGTGTTTACCTTACTCAGTATTAAATGTACATGCTTTAGCCAATTTTCATCACATGGGACACAATAGACATGAAGCTATAAGTCACTTTACATCAAGCTCCGAGATAATGTGTTCTTTAAGAATCATGCAATGTTTAAAGACTATCTACAAGTACTTTGTGCCGATGTCAAAACCACACAAATATACTGCAGGTTATTAGTAAACTTAGTTTATATAAAGATTAACGGAAGCTTTCACTTACTTGCTACCCGTAACTTCTGGGTGCTCCTTGTTGGGACTTAAACATGTCAAAAGCACAGAATGACTCAGATAATTCTGTAATTTAAAAGATAAATTATGGAGGCTGGAGGAATGGCTCAGTGGTTAAAGCGCTTGCCTAGGAAGCACTAATTGCTAAGTATCCGAGTTCAATTCTCCAGCACCACATAATCTGGGCGTGGTGGTGCATGCCTGTAATGCCAGCACTTGGGAGGTTGAGACAGGAAAACTGCCATGAGTCCAAGGCAAACCCAGGCTCCATAGTGAGGTCAGGAGCAGCCTGGGCTGCAGAGTGAGACTCTGTCTCAAAAATAATAAAATAAAAATAAATAAATAAATTATGGAATCTTCTTTGGAGATCTTCACAAGTGAAGGTTGTCAAAATGCACTGGTCAAGGATAAAAGTAAGAGAAAAGACGTCTACACTACTGTAGCATTGTGTTTTATTATGTTTGTATGAATTTAAGTGTAAGGAGCTGGTTATAGCAGTATCTCTAGAAAGGGAAAGAGAAGAAAGCCTATTTCTGCACAATTTTCCTCTGGGAAACTCTACTATTGCACTTTCAGTTCATAACAGGGTTTAAACACACTCAAATCCAGGGTTACCGCGTGACTCAGTCACATCATTACAATCTCACCAGAGTGACCGATTCAAACATGAGCCCTGAAAAGACTGTACGTTTCCTCCTCTACTGCCATCCAAGTTGAAGGACTGGCAGCTTCACTCTGTGATGGGCTAGCACACTGATCCCCAGGATGAAACCAATAGGGAGCAGGTAGAGACTGGAGACAAGGGAATACATGGTTTGAGTTGCTGCTACCACAGCCAATGCTGGACACTGCTTTTGCAATTATATGAACTAATACATTTATTCCTTCTGGGTTTGAGCAGGGACATCGCTCACTTGAAATAAGAATGTGTCCTAATAGTAAAAAAATAATTTTTACTTCAAAGGCACAGAATGTTCATGTCCATATTAAAACAAGAAGAGGTAGCTTGCCTATTACTGGTATATACCATAACTAGTGAAGCTCTGTAGTCCATATCAGTCAGCTACATGGGCACGGTTAATGGAGATTGATTTGCACTCATGCTCTTTTAAGACTTTATTTCATATAGAAAACTATTATTCAAGGCATTTCTTGGAAATATATGGTCTCCTCGAGAGAAAACAACAATTTACTTTGCTTGGAGGAGTACTAAAAAGCATGCAAAATTAACTGCTGTTTAGAGAACTCTTTCAGAGCTTTAGATTGAAGATTTTATTTATAGTATATTTATGTGCAATTATGAAGACAGCTCACATTTTTTTGTACGATTTCACTAATGAGTTGAATACTCTATAAATTTTAGTCAAGCCAGCAGCACAGAATTAACCTTATTTCAAACAAAACTCAAGTGATATTTATATTAACTATATGCTTAGCGCTGCACTGACTCTAATGATATAGTTCATGCCATGAAGACTTATTATTTTTAGTAGACATTGCTTTGTAAATTCTATCATCCCTTCTCTCTGCCTCCTTCTACCTCCTCCCCTCCTAGGAAGGCACTACAGAGATAACTATGACAGTTGGCCATCTTGGATCCAATCAATTCCTCTGCATAACTGAGGGAAACCAAATATTTCATTACCAAGAAATCCTAACCAAACATCAGATAAAGAGAAAAAATTAAAAATTAAGAGATACAATCTTATTTTGAAAATGGCTAAATAGCACAGAAAAATAAAAATGACCTTGTATGAAGTTGATAATGTAAGGATTTGTCTCAGTGTGGACTGCCAGGAACAATGAAAGCTGCCTTCTCCATTTTTTTTCTAAATGGTCCTAAGGATTGATTCCATGGCATTGTTCATGCTAATCAAGAGCTCTACCATTGAGCTGTACTCCTACCACTCCCCCCCTTTTTTTAAAAAAATGTTATTTTGAGAGAGGATGTTACTACTAATATGTTGCCCAGACTAGCCTTAAACTTGTGATCCCCCTGCCTCAGCTGACCACATGCTGGGTGGGATCTACTACCTAGGATGACAAGCATAAGCCATCATGCCTGGCGGCATTACATGCATTACATATCATTAAATTTTCACTAAAGACTCGCCAATTTTTAGGGACAGAGTGGCAAACATATAAACTGAACCTATAGTCAACAAAGAAATTTGTAAGAGGTCTTTGCTGCGGTAATACCAAGTTTTTCAACCCTGGCACAATTCAGCCTTGAGATCTCCTAGGGGTCTAGAGCCTTCCATATATTCAGCATTATCACTGGCCCCTACCCAGCACATGCCACCTCATGCTTCTGACAACCAAATGTTTTTACAAATGCCAACTACCCCATGGTGGCAGCATCACTGCTGAGAACAGGTGCTCGGAAGAGAGGACCAAATACTTCGTAGCAGGCTGCCAGAGTCCCACGATACCTTGCTGAACGCTGAGTCCTCAATGCTGTTCTCCACACTTCCCACTGCACAAGCAATACCACCAGTCTAAAACCGAATTAGACTTAACTACCAAGTCAGGTGAATCAACACTGTAACTTACATTCTATTTTAACTGGCGCCATATATACACAGTGTCAATTCATCCTCGATTTTAGACATACTGGATATGCAGTAAGGCTCATCATGGATGGACTAGGTAGCTTAGTTGGGGTATTCTGCCCCCTCTTCTAGTACCACCCCACAGCACTTCAACTCTGGCATCCTGTTCACTTAAGACGCTTAGTGCCACTCTGCCAGGAATGACCACAGTCCCACCAGGTTCCCCTGTCAGCCCCTAGGCCTGCCGGGCAGTTTACATCATCTCCCAGGCTGGTGAGAAAGAGCCTCTCCACAGGGACCACGAGAGACAACAAGCAGGGAAGGGAGGACTCCGCTCCGTGAAGACACAAGCAGAGCAACGTGGGAAGATGACGGAGGAGGCAGATCGCCTCTGAGTGAGCACAACGACAAAACGCCCAGAACACAAGGGAACAGCGGAGGTGGTGTCGGATCCAGCTGTTAAGAAGGCAAAAGTCTTTCAAGAAAAGCTTTTAAAATAAAGCTTTAAAATAACAAAGTTATCTTATTGATTAAAATATCTACTACAGTGAGTATACAAAAGGTTACAAGGAGTTCTGGAGTCATTTTGCCTTCCTGTCCTGTCTACTTTTTAGCACCAAAATTAGTTCTCTAATCATTTTGTGTCGGTGGTAATAGAACACAGAGCGCACGCTTCGACTTTAAACAAAGATGCATTGTTGTGTATACACGAAAGGTGACAGCACCAAAATCAGGTGGCTTGTTATACACACGCAGGGATACTTAGATTTATCTTACTGTGTGGAGGCAAAAGAAAACCCTTATAACTCTTATAAGGCACTTGTATCTCAGGCTAGAGGAATGGCTCAGCGGTTAAAGTGCTTGCTTAGCATAGAGCTAAGTCAAGTGCTAGGTACATAGGTTCAATTCCCCAGCACCACATAAGCTGGGTGTGGTGGTGCATGCCTGTAATCCCCAGCACTTCCGAGGCTGAAACAGGAGGATTGTCTCCCGGTCAAATAATGATCATTAAATCTAAAGAGTAATAACTTTATCAATTAAATCTTAATATCAACTAATTAGAAACTAAAAAGTGATTAAATATTGTTACTATCAACTAATGAAAGAATGCCATATCATATTATTCATCTTGACGCTCCTCTTGTCCTAATTGAGCACAATCATATGCTAATTTGTTTGTCCCGTTGGGGACGTAGAGAAGACTATGTAAGACCATGAATAGAAAGAAAAGATAAATTAAGAATAATGACTCCAAAAAAAGGGATAACGAGGTTCAATTAAAATAACAACTACCTCAAACTCATAACAACCTTCTGAGGCCTAGCGCTGCAACCCTGTGAAGCGAGGGATAACTAGAAGCAAGGAGCCCACACACATTTTAGGAACCAGCATATTTCTTAGTTTGTGGAATATGGGAAAAAGTTTGGCATCTAGGCTATCTCTGGGCATTCTTAAAGACAAACAAGTCTAAAGCCTTGAAATATGTCATCACATTTTGAGGAACTTTAAATTTAAAATAGCTAATAACTTTAAAAGGCAGCTGATTTAAAGTTTAATCTCCGAAGGTAACACTTATAGAAGCTGATGTTGAAAAGTAATCGAAATCAGGCTATGCATGCCATGGGAAGAATTAAGTATTGAGAGAAGCCCCCTTTAAGGGTTTTACTTCAAGGAATGTGTTATTTTACCTTACATGATGATGATCATTACTTCTAGGCTACTATCAGAAGATTAAAGGCAGAAAAAGGCATTTGACAAAATTCAGTTTTCTCTCATGAAAAAAAAACTCTTAATAAATTAGGCATAGAAGGAATGTAACACTTAATGTTATATACTGTTTTTCAATGACTATCATCTTTGTTTATCTACCAATGTGAAAATTTTCACTGGTGACTTTTGCCCGTCATTACTTTTATTCACATATGTTTGTGACACACAGTAGTTACATTTAACATGAGGAACAGGTGCACACACACATTGCATCATCTCCACCCTCAGGATCCCCCCCCCCCCCCCCCCCCCCCCCCCCCCCCCCCCCCCCCCCCCCCCCCCCCCCTCTCCCATCTCCTTCCACATCCGCCTTCCCTCTCCACAAATCCATCTCCCTGCTTTCTACCACCTCTACTATTTGGCTGTTTTACTGTATACTTTGGGTATTTCATATCAGAGAAATCACGTGATATTTGATCATCTGGTGATTGACTTCACTAAGCATCATGGTCTCAGTGTGCAACCATTTTCCTACGAACGACACAAACTCATCTTTACGGCGCAGGAGTACTACATTGTGTACACACATGCTCTTTATCCACTGATCTCTTTATGGACATGGCAGCAGCTCCCATGACTAACTACGCGAGTTGTGCTCCTACGAACACGGGTACGCGTGTATCCCTGTATGGTACAGGATGCTTTCAGTTCTTTTTGAAAGGTACTCAGAAGCAGCACGGCTTGGTCAAATGGAAGCTCTATTTTCAGTTCTTTGAGAAATTTCTACACTAATTTGCATGTGTATACCAGTTCAGTCTCACTAACAATGTGCAAGGTTCTGTTTTTCCCACATTCTCACCAGCATCTGTTGGCTTTTGGTCTCTCAATAAATAGTTAATACTTACAGAGAAAAGACAGAACCTCACAAAAAAGGATAGGCTCTCAGTATCATTTATGTGGATTTTTGTAATGCTGAAATACTGAACATTGTTTCATGTATTTGTTGGCCATTTGCATTTCCTCAATTGCCGCTTTTATAACTGGGTCCAATTTTTGTTTTTTTTAATTTCTGTATATTCTAGATACTAGCTCTCTGCCCAAGTAGTAGGTGGCAATTTTTTCCCATTCCCTCAGTTCTCTCTTAATTCTGGTTTTTTATTTTTTATTTTTTTGCTTTTGCTTTGAAGAAACTTTTATTTTTTTAATTTAATTTTTTTTTTTTTTTTGAGGTGGGTCTTGTTGCTCAGCTGTCAGGATTGTTCCTGAATTCACTATAAAACCTAGGCTGTTCTTGAACTCACAGCAATCTTCCTGCCTCAGCCTCCCATGTGCTGGAATTACAAGCATGTGTCACCACACCTGGCTTATGTGATGCTCCCTGTAAGCATTAAACCCAGGGCCTTGAGCTTGTTAAGCAAGAGCTCTAACTGTTATGCTATTCCTACAGCTTCCAGAAGCTTCTTACTTTGATAAAGTCCCAATTGTTGGTTCTTGGTATAATTTCTTGTGTAAGGTGCTCCACTGAGAAGTCCTTGCCTATGCCTAAGTCTTTAAGATGTTTTTTTTTTTTTTGTCTTCCACTAGGTTCAGTGTTTCCATTTTAATACCTATGTATTTGACCCATTTTGGTTTGATTTCAGTACAAGGTTAAAGACCTAGATTCATTCTTCACGTGGAAAACCAGTTCTCAGCAAAATCAGTTAAACAAGCTGGCTTTTCTTCAATGTATATAATAAAATAGTATTAGAAATCCTAGCATAACAATATGATTAGAAGAGAAATAAAGGCAACCAAATAGGAAAGGAAGAGGTGCAACTGTCTGCTGATGATACGATCACATATACAGAAAGCCCTAAAAACGCACATCCACCCAGGAGATGGTTGCAGCAATACTGCATTATTTAGTAAAGTTGCAATATACTAAATTAACACATGAAAATCAGTAGCATTTTACAGTAACAATGAACTATTTGAAGAAGATATTCAGAAATCAATCCCAATCATAGTAGCATCAAAGAAATTAAAATGCCTAGGAGTAACAATGAAGGTAAGAGATCTGTATTTTGAACATTGATAAAAATAATTACAGACAAAATAAGTAAATGGAAACATACCTTGTATTGATAGACTGAAAGAATTCAGTTTAAATGTCTACGCTACCCAGTGATCCCTATACAAGTCCCATTTTTTGTATTTCATGAAAATGGAGAAAAAAAAGCTAGAAGTCGTACACATCCATATAGGACTTTGACTAGCCAAGAAATCCTGAACAAAAGGACTAAAGCTAGAAGTCTCACAGGATTCGATTTTTATAACCTATTAAGAAGCTATAGAAAATCAAAAGAGCATGACATTGCCATAAAAATAGGAAAATCTGACCAATGGACCAGGACAAAGGAGCCAGAAATAAATTCAAGACATTTACAGTCAATTTTTTTTTTTTTCTGAGGAATGTGCCAGACAAACAGAATCAGGAAAGAACATCCTCTTCAACACATGGCAATGGGAAAATAGGACATCCACATGTAGAAAAAAGAAAATCAACTCGGTAACATCCACCATACAAGAATCAACTAAAACAGAGCAAAGATCCAAAGGTAAGGCAAACAACTGACAAACTACTAGAAGAAACTATGAAAATATATTCTACAACACTGGTCTAGGTAAACACTTCTTTTACTTAGTAACACAGCTGACAAAGCAAAATTAGGAAAATGGAACTGCACCAAATAAAGTTCTGCACAGCTCATAAGCAACAGGAAATATTCAACAGAGCGAAGAAGCAACCAATGGAATAAAGAAAATAGCTGCAAATCATAGATCTGATAAAAGGATAGAAAGCAAAATGCATAAGGATCTCGAGCAACACCCAGGAAAGACAGCCCTGTTTAAGAATGGGAAAGAGACTAGACTGAATACTCAAGACATGTAACTGCTCAAGAAACACACAGGGGAAGAAAAGACTGATTTCCGTACTTACTGGAAAGTGCAAACTAAAAGGACAATAAACTGTCACCTCTCTGTAGTTAGCCTGTCTATTATTAAAACATCAAATAATATCAAGCCTAGGTTAGAGCATGGAAGAAAGAAAAACTCTTGTAAGCTGTTGGTGGGAATATAAATTAGTATGGGCATTAACAGAAACAGTAGGACTGCTCCTCAAATATTAAAAATGTAAATATTATATGATCTAACTATTCCACTTGCTAGTTACATATCCAGTGCAAACGAAAGTAGGATTTTGATAGACACCTGCACCGCCATGGTCACTGAAGTCCTGTTTCTAATAGCTGAGATATGCAGCAACCCAACTGTGCAACCAAGATGAATGAAGACATGACACATTTGCAATGGACACTGTTTGTCCTTAGAAGAGAACTCTGTCATGCACAACAGAATGGGTCATCATGGGGAATATTGCACTAGGTCACATCAGCCAAGCTCAGACAGAAAAATACTGCATGATCTCTTGCACTGTGGAACTTTTCAAAGATCAGATGCAGAGAGTAGAAATGGTGGCTGATGGAGAACAGGAAGTGATGAGAAAAGAAAGATGCTGGTACTGGTCACAGGAAAAAGATATTTCACAGAGGAAAAATAAGCTTTATTGGTTTACTGCACAGAATGATGATTCTGGTATTAACGTCTAAAACAGTAGATCTCATGTTTCCATGAAATTAAGTATGTGAAGTTCTACCATTAGCCTGACTTACCATTACACATTATATTTGTATATTAGTACATCCCCTAGTAACCCATAAATACAGGCAAAAATCCTGTGTCAGTTTGCAATAACTTCCAATATTTAAAAAAAAATCATCCAGGTCAGAAACTGCTAAAAACCAAAAGAGTCAAACTGAATTTGACAGTTCAAATTTAGTTCAAATGTACTTTTAGTCACTAGCATTGTTCAAAGTCATTTTGTTTCTGTAGGTTTGAGTTGTGTTTTCTTCTTTGTTCATTTGGTTTTTCATAAATACAACAAAACATATAATGAAAATGTTAGAAAGTACCTGAAATAAATTTGGACAAGCAAAATGCATGTTGGTTTAGAAACCCAGGAATAACTGCTACAGGAAACAGCTAAAGAGAGATCTAGAACAAGCTACTGTGTTCTACATATTCTGAAAGAATCTTAAGGAAATTAAGAGAGAGATTATGTAGAGGATAACTTTTTAAAAGGAGAAAGGACATGAAGTTGAAACCATGTTCAACATCATTAGTCACTAAAGATGAAATCAAATTTAAACCATGATGGCATTATGTACCGAAATGAACACTGTGATTTTAAGTCAAATCATGGTGAACAATCAGAGGAACTGGATCCCTCAAACACTTTGTAGCTGGGAATATAAAATAGTAAAGCTATTCTAGAAAAAGTCTGGCAGCTCATGTAAAACTCAACAATCAACTACCATGCACTACAGTTGTACTTTTGGACATTGAATCCGGGAAAAAAAAAATCTTAAGCATACACAAAACCCTGTACAAGGAAGTTCTTAGGTGTATTCATAATTGCTCCAAATTAGAAATAATCCAAATGTTCAACATGTAAATCATAAAACAAACCGTGTTCCAGCAGTATGGAATATTCTTCAATAATGAAAAGGAATGAACAAACCACTGGCAATAGGGCAAATTAAAGAACATCTCTAGAGAAAAAAGGTGGCTGAAAACAAAAAGCTCATCTCAAATTATTTCACTGATTTCATTTACATGCTATTTTTTCTCCCTATACCAGGATTGAACTCAGGAGCTGGAGCACACTAGGTAAGTGCTCTACCATTGAGTTATGTCCCTAGCCCTTTTGGGTTTTATTTTAAGAAGAGTCTCCCTAGATTATCCATGATGGGCTTGAATTTGTGATTCCCCTGCCTCAGCCTCCCACGAGTGTGGGATTACAGATATATGCCACCCAGACCTGTCTTTTAGCATTCTTAAAATGGCAGAATTATAAAACGAAAAACACATCAGTGGTTGTGGGGCGTTAGCAAGGAAGGGCAGAGAGCATGATTTCAAAAGAGAGCTGGGTGGGGAGAAAAATGGCTGACGTCCTCACAGTGGTAGTATACTCATCAGCTGGCACATGTTGTAAAACTTATTGAGCTAAATGCATCCAAAAACACACTACAGAAGTAATAAAATCTGAATAAGACAAGAGGATTATATTACTGCTTTAATTTCCCATGGGTATAGTGTACTGTAATATCGCAGGAACTTAGCAGCGGAAAAAATTGAAGGAAGATGGGATACCTCTGCATTCTTCCTTAAAACTGTATGTGACTCTACAAATAAATATCTCAAAATAAAATGTTTAATTAAGAAACAAAATAGTATATATCACTCATATATACACAAAAGATACTGATGCTGTTTTACACAGCTTTTCTCTCATGAAAACTCTGTGGTATCAAAATTGTTGTAAGAAAAATAGTGACTTGTTATTGTGTTATTTTAAGAACAAAAGCAAAGAATAGACTTTGAAACAGAAAATAGAATTTTTTTTTTTCTTTTTTTTGAGACAGAGTCTTTCTCTGTAGCATAGGCTGAACTCGCTGGTGTAGCCAGGTTGGCTACAGACTCAGGACAATCTGCCTGCCTTAGCCTCCCAAGTGCTGGGATTATAGGCCTGTGCTCCCATGCCCAGCTTCATGTGGTGCTGGGGAATTGAATTCAGTGCCTTGTGACCACTGTGTCATTCCTCCAGCCTAGGTATTTCTACAAGAAATGGAAAAACACTATGCCTCTCCTTCACTGAGGCCATTAGTGAGGGCACATGACCGGTGCCTGGCACACAGCAGCTATGGATGAGGATGGTGGACAGCCCCACTTGGTTCATGGCTTCTTACACATCACTAGCCCTGGAGTAGTTCCTTTTTTCACTTTAAAGAAACAGAAAAAAAGATTAAAAAATTCAATTCTACTAATTATAATAAAGCATATATAATGGCTTTTTCAATACAATATAATACATGGTAGCAGCCAAAGGCGTGATCACACTTGCTAATGCTATGTGCTCATTCATAGAGATGGTTAAATGTTCTACTGGGGTAAAGGAAATGGAGAAAATGTTAAAGGGATCTGGGAGGGTTAACATGATCTCAGGTGAATTCAAATACCAAAGTCACTTTTGCTGACTTTAGCATGCTAGGGAAACCAGTTTGCATTTTTGCCTCCATCCAGGACTAACTAACGAGCCGACAGCATGCAGTAATTTGAACAGAGAAGACAGTCTGAGGAAGAAATGTGAACACGAGAACAGACCTAGACAGAAAGCAGTTAGTGCCCAGTACAAAAAAGCAAACATCAGTGGGAAAGGCTCAAGGACAGGCAGGACTCATCAGAAATCCTCCCTCTAAAGCACTGGGAATTCATTGCCGCAGACCTGAGAGGGTGCTGGGGAAGCTGCCCGGGAGGTGGTGTGACCTCCTGACCATCAAGCACTTCAGAAAAGGCCCCGCCAAGCAGGGCGGGGGACAGCTGAGCAGCACCCGGTATGGCTGGCGACGTTCCCCCTCGTCTGACGCAGCGTAATGTCACACTTGTGGTAAAGCAGGCTTAGAGTTTCCTGTTATCGCAGTGTCAGTAACGAGCCAGGGATTCAGAGCCCAGAGGCAACGAATTGGCCAATCTACGGGAAAACGTGCCTCACGTTCTCTCCTACTCCACGTGAACAGCAAACATCCCGGCAAGTCCGAAGCAGTTTCCCGGCTCCCCTCCTTTCCTGTTGACTCTCCCAGTGTCTCCCAAGTCGTATGCGGCATGTTGCACAGAGCGGCATTCTCAAGAGCTCTGAACTAAACTGAAATACAACAGGGCTTAAATGTCCTTGGGAGGATGGAGCCACTCTAAGTGTTTTTTGTTTTTTTATTTTTAAACTTTTTATCTTAACTCAAAGGTACAAATATCCCTATGAGGCAACGAGTTATGTGTTTTCCCATTGGGATCTAGATTAGAATTCTAGCCTGAAAGGCAAGATGACCAAAATTCCATCATAAAATGCACTTTTTGTACCTGCATACATCTCAAGGATATTCCTGCAATATCTGTGCATCTTTTTTAATCAAAGGGCTAAAACAATTTGAATGAGAATAGGAAAAACATCCCTGTGCTTTTGATTCTAAATATTTTACTTTCAAGAATACATAGTATAGAGTCAAAGAAAATCTTCCAAATAAATTGAACTTAAAATATACCAATGAACAAAGAATAAGATACACTGCCAACTGCCATCATCCAGTATTTTGTGTTTCAATTAAGTGACAAAGTTCTATTCCCAGAATTCTCACTAAAGTCCCCCAACCTACTCTAATAACCCTGCCAGTAGTGCACACTATCCTAACTTAGGGTTTACAGCTTCATGGTGGCTATTTCATTTTGTTGTGATTTACTTTTATATGGCGGACATTTGCAAAAACGAGCAATACATGAAATTTTATGTTGGGATTTAATTCTAAACAATGGCACCCCAAAATGTGCTTTTATCACAGAACACTATGTTTCTGAGGCATTCTTATTTTGAAATTCACTAGACTCAAATAAACTCAACAGAAATTATCAAAATAGTTATCTAGTCTACTGTTAGTAAAAAAATGGTTTACATGTTTTATTTACGTGTTTCACTTTTGCAAACAGAAACACAGTACCATTTCTTTGTCTTCTTCTATACACACGAAAACAATTTCTCAATGGCATATAACCACATGGCTAATCAACAAGTCCTGGAAAATGTACATTACTTAGTTCACTACATAATGTAAAATTGCTACCTATAATGACCCTACAATTTATACCAAATAAAATGAAAAATTTTAATTTTCAGTAACAGACAAAATCAGACACGCTAGCTTCTGAATTAAATGAGGGTGCAATGGACCAAACAGCGAATCTGATCACAATTACTGTGGCAGGAAGTCTCAGAGGCTGCCACTCAAAGTGCAGGGTACACATGGCCAAATGCTCTGAGTCAGCAGGTAGTGGGTGGACAGTGGGGCCTGGACACGCACTGGCTGTCCTCTGGGTGGCTTTTCCCACCCATCCCCTGACACAAGCCTCTGGCAACCCACTCTTCTACGCCTGACCTGGCTTTCCCACCCTATGACTGGAATGTGCAGAACCTTCTCATCTCAGGACCCTCTTTTTGGTCGATGTGTTTCTGCTCTCTTCCTATAGGGTTAGAAGAGTGCCAGCGACCGGGATCAAAATTGCAATACATCCTCCAATATATTTACACACCCTGTCATTCATGCATTTGTCAGCACTTACTCAACAAGCATCTTCTATGGCAAAAAAGAAACTACGGTTCCAACCAATGAGCCCAGAACTGAGCTCCTAAGATGTAGTGACTAGCTATGTATGGGATACCAAGCACCTTACTCTTGCCTGAGGTATGCTGTAAGTGTGCAGTACATACTGGGCTTCAAAGGCTTAGTACAAAAATAATATAATAATCTCATTAACAAATTTTATACTGGTTACTTTTGAAATGAGCATGTACGGAGTATGTGTGGTATAAATATACAGCATTAAAATTAATGTTTCCTATTCCTTTGTACTTTTAAAAATATGGATACAACAAGATTGAAATTTATATGTGTGCACGACCTGATATTTTATTAACTAGCTGCGGCCAATAAGCAATGAGAGATATGTGTTATAATACCCTGAGGTGTTTCCTAATGTGGGGATGATGCAAAGATCTATGGGAAGAAGTCCAGATACCTAATGTGCAAAGTGGGGGCCATAAATAGTCAGATTTTTCTTCTGTTTGGAATTCATGCTAAATGAGTTGATTTTACCCACTCTTACCACACACACACACAAAAAAAACTCACAAAAATAATGATGCAAGATAGCAAACTTATTGTTTTGATTTACTACAGAAAGCTTTGTATTATCTAAATGTATTTTATGTCATCTGTTATATACCTTAACTATATGCATTAAAATTCTATTAAGAAAATCTCTGTGGCAGCATGCAGAAAGGAGAAGGCCCACCTCAACTTGCACACAGAGAATTCAAGCCATGATAACGAAGGAGAAAAATAATTAGCACAATGATATTTTAAAGTATGAATGAGGTAGGTGGAAAAGAGAAAGCAAAATCATCAATCCAGGAAGAAACCCAGAAGTAATAAATAGTAAAAACTCGGTAGATTAGTTTAAAAATAGATATACTGGATGCATTACACTAGGGAACCTTGCATAAATATAAAAAAAAATCATCTTTAGTATTGTTTCTTTTCTAAGAGGAGCAACCTCAAACAAAACAAGCAAGACTAGAGCAAAACCCTTAAATGATCCAGGGTTAACTGTCTGTCCATTTGAGTCTATTTTCTACCATACTCTCGGAATCTCTGCATCTGCAGGACAAGCTGTTGGCACAACGGCGCTCCTTGCTGTCTCTAAGAGCCCACAGCAATCCCAAGGACGAAGCCAAAAGATGCCTAACAACTCCTCAGGTTTTGCAATCTAAACACGTTAATATTAAACTTAGCTTTTCTCTCTCCAAGAACCTAGAGGCCTTTTGACTGTTTCAGCTTTTTAATAATGAAATTAAAGGAAGGCAATTTTCACCAACATCTGGCAAACGACACGTAAGTGGCACAGAGGCAAGTGTGCCTTCTACTTATTCCAATCTTACGCACCGAACCTCACTGAAAGCGACTTTCACTCATGAGTTCAAATAAACTCAAGAATAAAATGTCAACGGAAAACTTACAAAAGCCAACAGAAGATGATTGAGATTTGCAGTTGGGTGGTGGTTTCTTAAAAAGGACTTAAACAAATTCAACGGCTGGAAATCATATTTGGCTCATGTGAAAGAAATGATGCTGTTTGCAAACACAATAAATGGAGAGCAGCTTGTACCCACGATGGATAAAGATAAATATTTTGCTATACAAAATGCACCTCACTGTTGTGCTTGTAAATTTGAAACAATTATCAATGCTGAACAGCAGCTCATGCTGTTAGTCATTTTCACTGACTCGTAGATAGTATTTTTTCCCTGTTTTCCTTCTTTATGATTTCTCTTTTATTTGGCTATAGAGGCTTGAAGACAACTTCTGGTATTTGACGACAGAAACAAAACTAGCTTTCTTCTCCTCCACAAGGTACTTCTTTTTAACTACGTTTTTGAACCTTAAAACTTAAAACTAATCCAAAGTATTTCAATACAATGCAAATCAGTGCCTCCAGAAGAAAAGGCAGGCAAGTAAAACTTATTCCAATTTTTTAAAAAAGCATTCAAGCTTGCATTAATAATTCATAAAATACACAACCTTATAAATGCACAAAGGAGTATGCATAGCCCAGAGAAATGAAGTGAGATGGAAATATTGATCCCTCAATTTTTAAATAAAGGCAATAATAAAGTATGCCCTCCAAACAGAGCATAGTGATGCCCTAGTCATTTAGTTAATCCATCCAGGGCACTGAAGAGAGCAAACCCCACCCTTCAAATGAAAAGAAAAAGAAAATAGATGAAAAATTACCAGTCAATGAGAGGAAGGAAGGAAAGAGCCAAGAACTGAAATCTTATGTTGCTCTGCAGAAAACTTGCTGTTAGCTGGAATACATTCACTGAAAGATTTAAGGAATGCAAGAATTTTGGTTTAAAACAGCAGGTGTAAGTCTTTGTCTTTTTTCTACCTCCAAACAACCGAATATAAAAACGAAGAACTGAAAATTCCATCTTAAACAAATTAGGCAAAATCAATCACCCCACCGCAGTGATAATACTTGTGAAAGAGCTTGGGCCAAAGGCAGTGAAATTCAATCTAGGACATAAGATGCCCAGAGAGAGGTCCTTCTTGTGGATTTGGATACAAAATCAAGGCAGGAAACACTGCTGGTAGGGCAAGGTAGAAAGGGGAAACAACTGGACCCCATGGTTGACACTCAAAGAGCAGTGATCACCAGAAATCCAGCACTCCACCGTATGCAATCCTGCTTCCCTGGGAAGAGATGTTTTTACATTCCAACTTCTCCAGGCTCCATAGATGCCTACTTTAAACCAGAGTTCCAGAGAGATGAATTCAAAAATCAATAGGGGCACAAAAGCCTAGGACTTAGAAAAGACCAGGACGCTAGGATGAGAAAAAAGGGGGAGGGGAGAGGCACAAGGAAGGAAAAGACAAGGAAATGCTACCAGTGCCATGTGGCCACCAAGTAAATGGATGAGCAACAGTATCCCTAAAAGCCAAAAACTTCATGAAAGATTTAAGTCATTCAAAGAAGAGAGGTAACAGCAAACAAGCCACAGAAGATGAAATATAAGTTTTCAGAACTCACCAAAGAAGTTAAATAGAAACAGGAAGTTACTCAAAGCAAAGTAGCATGGCTGAAAATTTAGTTAAGAATATGGAAAAAAAGATGGGGAAACAAGCAGAGGAAAATGAAAATGAGCAACAAATTAAAATTCCATGTGGACACCTGCTTCCCCCAAAACACCGAAAAATTAAGCAGATTCAGATTTTGCGGAACCAGCAGAAGACTTAATGTACTTATCAGGACAGATCAGCAAGGGGTGGTAACATTAAGCTAGGTCTGTTTAAAATTGCTGGCTACTGAAACTAAACCCCCAGAAAAATTTTGTAGTGGCGAAATAATCACAGTAACCTCAGACTCCTCCACAGGAACGCTGTGCTCAATCAAACATTCCTTAGGCCTGGAGGAAATGAAGGTGTATCTAATAATTTATATATAAGTTTAAAAGAAAACAAATACCTATTATTATTAAACTTGTTTTCAAAAGCCACAAAACTTCACTTCTATACTGTCTTAAAAAGTTTATGCAAAGAAAAACCTCAAAACTCCAAAATACACATGGAAACTCCATGACAGGTGGCGTCTCACTTCCAAGGCCTGCAGCCGCCTCTGAGGCTGCCACAGCTTCCTCTGTCCACAAGGCCTTACCTTCCTCCTTCAGACTTTACCCCCACCTCATTACCTGCTTCCCTTTCCAAATCCCCAGAATCCACTACCATGGCTTCTCTTTCATCTCAACGACACCTCTCCTCATGCCCTTTACCATACCACTATCCCTCCCCACGTCCACACTCCCCATATTTCATTACTACCCCTATAGTTCACCACACACTCCCTGACCTCTCCTACTTTATTACTGCCTCCTCTTTCTCCCCCACACTGTATCTTCCTGACCCTCAGTCCTCATCAACTTCCTAGGCCCTACCACCTCCTGACCACCTCCTTCCTCTCCTCATACTGCATTATTCCCCTCCCTCTTCCATGAAGACAGTTGCTCACATATCAGATTTCTTTTGAAATCTGTTCTGATGTTAACTGGACTTGTTTCCTTACTGTAGTTTTAATAAAACACCCAGACATGATACACTGCAAATGATATACAGGAAATAAAGCCATGGTAAAAAACTGAGAACGAGCAATATGCATACCTATATGGAACTGGAAACACACACACACACACACAAAAAACAAAACACAAAAACAAAACACGTGTCTTGCAGCACTAGTCGGTTTATCAATTCAAGAAGTGACAAAAAATACATAAAAACAACGAAGCGAAGCATAGCAAATGCCGTAATCCAAAAATACATCTCTTGCAAAGTATTTTGAAAAATTCATTAAAACTAACCACACCACAAAGAAAACTTCATAAAAATTCAAAATGACCAAAAATAGGTCAGACAGTATTCATCAGTCACAATGCCACAGAAATATTAATCACAAACTAGACATAACAAAAATCCTGGAAATTTTCATTCCTGAGGCCAACAGGAAAAGAAACATGGACTGGAGGCATTTTAATGATATGAAGAAAAATCTTTCCATAATCAGGAAAATGAGAATGAATTATTTAAAACATACAATGCCGAACATAACAAAATAAAAGTCCTGAAGCACAAAGAAAAATAATACAGCGCCCCAATTCCTGACCAAGGTCTAATGATGGCTGCCAAGAACATGACCGAATGTAAAACATCAAAGCTGCTCTCCAAAGCAAGTGAACCTGTGTGGTAGAAACCGAGAAAGGGAGGAAACAGGAAGCAAACGTACTGCTGACAGACGTAGTGACGTGGATGGACCAAAAAAAGCCTTCCACTCAGCAACAGGAGCCAGACACAGGCGAAGCCCTCTTTAGAGTAAGAGCTTTGGAATCACGCGCAATGGCTGGTTCTCATCCACAGACGGAACAGGGAAGCCGCTTATCAGAATTGGGAAAACGTCAGCATACAGATTTAGGGAAACAGTTTCACTAACTGTGAAGGCTGGATAGGAACCTTTCAAATCCATTACCAAATAAAATGCAGGTTTTGTCTTGTCTATGTGTAGAATTGTTATAATTTGAAACAAAGGAGGGCTTGAGATTTATGCAAATGTTCAGACTCCATTATAAGATAGTTCAGAGTCATAAAAAGGCTATCCAGAAAAATAGGTTTTTTTTTTTTTAATATATAGGGAAAGAGAGAACTGTTTCACACACTGTGGTCAACGTCTTGCAACTGAGATGCATCGCTTTATAAATAATTCTCTTCTCTCCCTATCATGAGACAAACTGATCAATGATTAAAAAAAACATTCACCCCTTTAGTGGCATCTTTAAAACCTACAAATCCTACTTATATGTTT
The DNA here is from genome assembly GCA_004027205.1 of Ctenodactylus gundi. Lineage (NCBI taxonomy): Eukaryota > Metazoa > Chordata > Mammalia > Rodentia > Ctenodactylidae > Ctenodactylus > Ctenodactylus gundi. The sequence continues at coordinate 874,462 of PVKB01000092.1, read as the reverse complement.
TACAAAAATATGCTTTGTAATCTAGACCAGATGTTGCAAATGTTTCACGTTGCAGCCAAACCTAAGTAGTTCTACCAACACACGGCTACTGAGCACCTAAATTGTGGCTGCAAAGACTAAACATCTGGATTTCAAGAATAACTGAATTTTAACTAACTCAGATTTACATGGACATAAGTGTCCACAGCGACCATATTGTAAACAACTCAGATCCAGATGACGAGATGGTCACATACATAAAAGGCTTTTTTCCAGTCAGGCCCAGTGGCACAGACATCTAATCCCGCCCAGCACTGTGGGAGGCTCAGGAAAGAGCACTGCAGCAACTCTGCAAGTTAGTGAGGCCCTATCTCAAAGCCAAAAATAAAAATGTACAAGGGATATATAAAGGTACAATAAATAAAATAAATGGTTTGCTGTTGGTCATCTGGTGAGCCCAGTGAGCTGGTTTATAAATCAAACAGCACAGTTTGTCAGCAAAGCAAAATAAGCAAATCCACCACATTATCAACAGTATAAGATTTCTAATAATACAGACTCCTTAAAAAAATTTCTAAGGGTTATTTCTACTTAACAACTTTTGGTGGTTTCCGTTTTTCCCTCATGTTACCCTCTTTTAAATGAGATGTTACAGCATATATTCATAACATTTTCAACGGAGAGAATTTTCCGTTTCAAGGCTCTAATTCTTTTCCTTTTTGAATTTTAAGGATGATTTTCGCTTTCCTTTCTCATAGCCCACCAGCTCTTCTCTCAGGCTTTGCCTCTGCATTTGGAACTCGCGTGAGCACCCGGGGTGTTCACTTCCGCATTCCTTTTCACACACTCATTTTACATTTTTTTCTTACCTGGTTCTCTATGGAGCCCTTCTCAGCTTTCATTTCAACATTTTCTTCTTTTATAATGTGACACACTGTCCAGTGGAGGAAAACCTACAGTTTCTCTCCTTGTTTAATGAGCTTTCCATTTTTAAAGTCTCCAAAAGGGGCTTCATTAAACTCAAAATTTGCTTTCTTCTGGCTTCCCAAAATAGAAGAGTTGGGTGTGAAGGTTGAAGAAAACTATTAAGTACTAAAAACTTCTCATAATCATAAATACTTATTTATTAATAGAAAAGGTTGGTAATGATGAGGATGAGGACCATGACCACAGCAATGACCAGACATGAGGAGAGTGACATCTTATTTGACCTTTATAAGAAGCCAAAGGCCAACAGCACAATAATGAAAACAAGTACAACAGGGTTGGGAAAGTACTCTGCAAAACAGAGTTGAAGAAGATGCATCACAATGAACCCTAGATGGTTAGAACAGTCCAAGCCACATCATATTTAGGGCCCATCAACAGATATATGTGAAGCAAATGATAATGGTCATCTTAGCCACCTTTTCACTGCTGTGACTCAAAACCCAACATCCACAAATTAGGGAGAAAAATTTTATTTTACCTTACAGTTTCAGAATGTTACAGTCCATATATAGGCACCTGGCAATAGTAGAAGGACATTGTTGAAGGCAACTCTTCAAAACACTGCAAACAGGAAGCCAAGCCCAGCCAAGTCTATATGTATATGTGTATATTTTCAGGTCCATTACAGTGCTCTGCCCCTTATGGGTCCAACCTCAGCGTTCTACCCCGTCCAGGTGCAGCAAATCCCCATCAAGGCCTGTTCTCCAATCCTCACAACTGTAATCCAATCAGCCACATGCTTGTCCTCTGCCACACACTTGTACGTCACCACATACCCACAATGCACCACTCAACACCAGCCCCATCTCCTAACAGCACATGGGTCTATAGACAATGCCTAGCATCCAAATACATGAGACTTTTGGGGGACATTCCAGACCCCAAACACAATAATGGCCTAACACTGTTTTGAAAAGTCATAACAAAAAGATATTTATCCAGTTGAGAAACAACAATCTCTTTGACATTTAGAAGATTCTACAAATAAAAGCATGGCAGGAAATCCTAATTTGTGGAATCAGCTACTTACAATTTTGAAAACTGAAGAGAGAAAGATGGATGTTGGCACCAAGGACTTGACAAAAGAAGAAGAAAATAAGCTACTGACGGAAAGGTAGACAAAACATCAGAGAAAGGACAGATACACAAACAGAGTAAAAACTGTAACGCAAAGCAGAGAGTACAAGTGATGAATGCATACATTGGGGGGCAGAAGGGGCATCGAAGAGATGAAAAGACAGAAAGGGAAACAGTCAGAGAAAAACTGCTTACTAGACATGGTAATCAGTGATGTAAGGAGGCAGCACTGGATGCACAAAGGTAAAGGAAGATGAAAGACATCTGAAGAATTAAAAAAAATGAATGATGCTTGAAGACATTATAAAAGAGAGAGAAGAGAAAAGAAAGCTTCAAAGATGATACAAACACTCCATCCAGAAAGAAAAACAAAATGAAAGATCCTTGGGCCTGTTTTGATGACAACATCTAAAACACATAAAACTCCCATCTGTTTTCACATCTTTCCTGGGCATCTGGCTTAATTCATACATGCCAGATGAGACCCTCCAGCATTTTTCAAGAAAGAAGCTTAAATATGCTATGCTAATATTAAATGTAACCACATAAAAACTAACGAAGTTTTGATGTACTCCTATTTATGGAAAAAAAATAGGGTATCTCACATTTCCTTTCAAGTAACTGAGTAAGGAGGTGTACACATGTGCAAAATTCACCATGAATTAGTAAACTTTTGATGTCAGACAACACAAACAGAAGATATTCCTTCCACTGAGAAGAGAGGCATCCTCACCACTTTTATCTATTTCTGTGAGTCTAATGATCCTCTGAGAGATCCCTTCTGATGAAAAAGAGGAGACTCTGAGGATGTCATCTGCTCATCATTTTGATCGAAAGGGGCAAATCCATTCCATTCCTCACTGAACGTAAATGCAAGAAGTATATTTGAAAACGTGCTCAAAAGATCTGCCCCTATCCCACCTTTCCAAAACCTGGAAACTTTAGGTGGTCAACAAGAGTTCACCAACAGGAAAAACAGTTGATATGTGGGCGGAGTCAACATGGAGACAGAGTGGAGTTGCGCCCTGGGGAACTCCGCATGAATTTCTGTGGAAATTTGGGATTTACTCAAGGAAGTTCCCCTAAGGCTTGGCTTAGGAACATAGAATCAGTCAGACCTGAGTGGTGACCACAAAACCAGCGGAGAAGTGATGGGACCAGTTAGAGGAGTGACAACCCAGACAGGGAAGGGACCTGAGGCCCATCAAGTGTAGGGAATCATATACTTAGTGAAGAATGTGTTAGATCTTAAGCTATGCAAACCATAGTCTCATTTTTCCTGAGTAAACATTTTAAGATGCCTTTCAAAAAAACCCTAAATTGCCAGGTTCTCTGATACACTATAATCCTTAACATTTCATTTCCCAGAGGAAATGAACCACTAATAACTTACTAGAAAGCTTTGTTTCATCTGGGGTACACTGACACAAATTTGGGACTGAACCCAAGACCTGCCCCTGGCTGTGTGGCCTACAGAGTGTGAGCTGGTCTGCATCCTGGAGTAAGCCACTTAACCCCTGGTGCTTGCTTCCCTCCTCCTTCCAGGGAGGGTAAGAAAAGACCTAATTCTCAGGGTAAAAGTCAAATGAGTCAGTTAACAGTGACCTGCACATGCCAAGCATGTTAAGCCGTGACCTGTCCCGACCTCCACTGCTGTCACAGCCTTCACTGTCACCAGACATCTGAAATGCTTCGCCACCTGCATTTATGCAAATCTGGGTCTCAATTTCCCTCTTAATAAGGGCAAGTTTGGAATTTTGGACACAAAATCCTCATTGGCCTCCACCAATGAAAGCAGTCAGAGTAAAGCTGAAGACATTCTAAAATGCACAGTAGGTCAGGTCTAGCGTTCTTGTTGAAAGAGCGGGTAATTGTGTGCCCAGGTAAATGCAATGGGAGTCCTCAGACACCCTGCATATATTTTAATAAGTAAGGATCTTCCACAGTATTTACCTCTGTGTACATTTATTGATAAACTCTATCCCCATCACTCATACCCAACATCCTTCTCTGCTTCTCAGCACACAAACTTTAACCCCATCTCAGGACCTTTGCACCTGTTGCTCTCAGGGTCAGGAATATTTTTCTCTTGAGCTTACCTAGTTAGATTCCTCTACTGTATAGTTTGAAACTTGAAAAAAATTTAACTTTACTGCTACCAATATTTTATGTTCAGCTCTTTGTAAATGTTTTTTTAAAGATCTGTTTTCGCCCTTCCTCTGTCAGAGTACAGATCACAGCTGATCTTACCAAAGTGTCCTCATGGTTAAGCAGGAAGTAAGCAATTGGTTTGGGCACAACAGCATCCAGATACACAATTGATAAATATTTTAATATTGAAGTTAAGAGTTTGTATCTATCTGGACTGTCTTTCAAAAGTCCCATGTATTTGGGTGTTGTGGATTACCTAGGAACTCCATGAGGTGTTAGGAGATGGAGCCTGGTCAGGAGGGGCAGATTACTATGCATCTGAGCACATGCCCTGAAAGGATGTGCCTTCCCCTGCCCTGGCTTCTTCCGGAAGTTCTCACTGCTTCTTCCTGTGATGCCATGATCAGCTGTTCAACACTCTTCCCGCCATCTCTAGCTGCACGTGAATGGACTGAGACCCACTTTTCCTCCCTTAAGGCATAGAGGTTAAGTACTGGGTCTCAGAGACCGACAAGCGCCTAAGACAGCTGAACTTCAAACGTTTTAAAGCTTATCGCCTTAGCTTTTTCAGAATACCTGAGTTAAAGGATGACCTACACGCTATATGGTTACAGCTGCTTCTTTATGAGGCTATTACTGCTTGTAAATATATTAAGCTTTAACATTTTAGGAGACATCCTAATTATTTTCTTTACCTTGTCTATATGCTAAACACAGAACCAGAAGATATTAATAAGCTTATTTTTGAAAACATTTTCCATGAATTAGCTACCATGTTAGGGAGAGAAAAAAGGAAAAAAAAATAGCAGAAAAAAAGGAGAAAAAAGTCAGAAATATTGCAGTGGCTGCTGTGCCAACACAGTTCTTAGAGTTTAAAAAATAAAGCAATTTTCTGGATGGATTACACTGATTTTCTAAAGCATATATTTTTAGGATATTTTAATGGAATGAAAATAAGAATCACAAAGTATTTCTAAAAGAACCTAAATTCTATCTAAAGCATGAATCCTACTTTATTTTTTTCCTTTCTGTGGGACTAGAGATTGAACCTAGGGCCTTTACACTGAGCTACATCCTCAAACCATTTCCTAGTTCTGATTTTGAGAGAGGGTCTCACACAGTCACACAGTTGCCAAAACTGGGCTTAAATCTGTACTCCTCCTGCCTCAGCCTCTCAGAGAGCTGAGACTGCAGACCTGCAACACTGAGCTCAGCTTTTCTAGTAAACAAGATCATATGCCCAGACAAAATTACACAGAAATATTAGACAGGAACACTTCTGGAAGCAGAATTATAAACAGTATTATTTCTCCCTGGTACTTTTTCTTTTTGTTTAAATTTGCAAATTATACATGAAATCTCTATAAAAACACTGAGACAAAAGGTGGGTAGCTCCTTTTTCACTTGCCTTTTCCTTTTTTTTCTTTTCATAATCTCTTTGGTTTCCTAATGAAAAAAAAAAATTGAATACTGCACCGAAGTAATATACATACGCTCTTTAAATAGAAAAGGAGAATAAGTCTGCCTGAGCAAAGTTACAGGGACCAGAGCTGTACGATACTCATAAAATTCACTAAGATAACAAAAGGATCAAACCTGGACGCTCTTCTGAAGAATCAAATTCCTGATAATGGCTATCATTCATCAAGTAATTAGTTCTCCAGTGTAGACATCATCCCACTTCATCCTCAGTTACCTGATATGGGACCTTTTAATATTTCCACTCAGAATAGAATGAAATATAGGAACTCCAGTGTAAAGGAGCGCATCTTTTTTTTTTTTTTTTTTGGTGCAGGTGCCACCGTGTCCTTTAAACATCTGACAGATTTCATTACAAAACCTCTCAGTATCATGGAGCTTCCTTTTTAGGTGATTAGTAAATAAGTACAGGTCATGTCTTCAAAATGCCCAGCCCTTCACAAGACTGAATAAGGAGAATTGCTGTGAGTCCAAGGCCTGCCTGGGCTACACAGTGAGTTCAGGAGTAGCCTGGGCTATAGAGTGAGGTCATGAAGACACACCCGGGGCAGAGGGCAGGCCTGGCAGCTGGAGCTACTCAGGCCATCTCCACTGGGGAGCTCCTTCTTTATGTGTACCGGTCTGAAGAAGACCCAAATTTCTTATAAAGGACTTTGCAGATAAAATTAAGGTACTATAAGAGGTTACTGACTATATAATAGATATACACACATATGTACATGCCTGTTTTTCTCCCATAGGATTCATATGCAAATATGTTACAGATACTGCTGAAAATGAACTTGAGCATTGTGTGCACATACATATTGTGCAACACACATATATTCCTCTGTACTTGCATCTGCCAGACTCAGTATGTATGTGTAACAAACACAGACAGGGCTGACACACCCAATGAAAGGGGCAAGCCCCACCTGCCAGGGTCTGAATCAGACTGGAGATGTTTCCATTCTAACTTCAGCGCTTCATTTAAAAACATTAAGTACAGTCTCTGCACGGCATCAGTCAATGTCTGACTCTTGTCAAACGGTTTGTCACACTGAATCGGAAGGATAAAATAAATAACTCTTCTCAGTCCAATTCATCAAGCCTGAATAATAAAATGTCATTATTGAATCATCATTATTCTGAACCAAATGTAATAGAACCACAAAACACAACACGGAAGAAGTATAAATACACATCCCTCCCTAATCTTGTTAAGGATGACCATTAAATTCCACTTTTTTCTGACAATTCTGATTTAGAGGCAAGCCAAAAATGCATGAAAACAAACGATCTATTCTCTCCTTTTCTTCATGCTTTCCTTATTTATGGTGGTCATAACTCTGCAACCCATTAAGAGTGGGAGTGGATATTGTATGAAGGCAGCGCAGTCAATGTTAAGTAATAAAAACAGGTCTTATCACAGAATAACCAAGTCACTGGCAAAACTTAGGTTGCCCAGAAAATGACACATGAATCCACTGTAAGCATTAGATATAAATCTGTGTGTGCTGACTACTGAATTTACCTAATACATAGCTTCAATAAATGACTGAGTCAGCAAAGCCAATAAGTGTAATTCATCTAAATGTCATTAACTACATGTCCAAATCATTATGTCAAACATGTGGCTATTTAGAAGCAGACACTAATTTTAAAGGCAATGCTGATGAAGCATATTTTTGAAACAGAAGCAGATAATCAAAACACGTTTGGTCTAAACAAATAGTAGAGATAAATTAAATTTAAATCATTCTGCATACACCGCATTATAAATGAATTCCAAAATCATTATGTATCACGGATCACTAATTTCCTCAGAAGACTATTTTCTTTGGGTAAATACATTACTTTCTAAAATTTTCTCAAACAATTCTATTTTTAATGATTTGCATGTGTTTGAACATCATACAGAACCAAAGAAGTTACCAAAAACTATTTGAAGGGCAATCTTTTATATGCTTACTTAGTGCTATGGGAGAAAGAGTATAACTTCTCAAAATCACCGCTCTTTGCAACTACCCACAAGTCAGTCACATTTCTACATGTGAACAAAGAACATGTGGACAAGAAAATTTTAAACACAATTATCATTGAAATTTGCCTCAAATAAAAGTGGATAGGCAAAACTTAAAAATACATGCAAGGGACATGCACGGAAAAAACTGTAAAATGCTGATGAAACAGATACAGGATGAAAATAAAAGGCAATTTTTAATAATGCTTAATCTTTAGTACTTCAATAGTGTCCGTGTAAACTGCATGTAAATATTACCATTTTCACCTAAATTGAGACTTCATTCCTCTAAGCAACCTAAGTCTTTAGTGGCAAGAAGCCTGGTATGGGGCTGGGATGTAGCTTTGTGATTAGAACACTTGCTTGGAACCACAAGGCTCAGGGTTCAATTCCCCAGCACGAGATCATAGTGGGCACGTGATGCACATCTGTAATCCCAGCACCCTGGAGGCTCAGGCAGGAGGATTGCCATGAGATTACAGCTAGCCTGAGCTCCACATTAACTTCGGGACTAGAGTGGACTATAGAGTGAGACTTTGTCAATAAAAAAGAAATCCCAATGACAAATCTGCTGTGTGTAATTTATTCATTACTTCCCAGTTCTGATGTTATTCAGATTTCGGTTTTCCTTATTCCAAAACAAGGCTTTCTCTCCATCAAGGTTTGGTCAAAATCCAAAAAAAGATAAACCATATAAACTGCTAGGCAAACCCTAAAGCCTCGATTGTTTTCTTGACCACTCATTTCAGATATTTTAAAACTTTATAATTATCTTTCTTTATCAACTATAAATCAAAGTCACTTATCAGTAGATCTAAGAGATTATTTATTCCTGACAACAAAAATCCTTTAAGAAATTTAAAAATGAAAGAAAGAATGATGGTTAGAATCAAAGTCACAAGATAAAATAATTCTATCAGACTTCATTATTGATGTGATTTTTAAGCTTCACTGTAAAAATAAAACACTTAAGGTAGAGGACAAAAGTATATTTTAAACATGAATGGGACGGAGCAGCATACCAAGTATAAATCCCTGGAGCAGAGGCAGCAGGGGTATTTACAGAATTCCTCCCCAGCTCCCACAGCCTTCTGCTGCAGGTCCTGATGGACACCCCAGCCAGAAGACACAGCAGTAAGAAAGGCTGAAGTCCCTGTAGTTGGTCGCAATTAGAGACATGGTGGGAAGACACTGGTGATCTAGCTGCCTCCAGCTAAAACTATAACCCAAGAATGATGACTGGGCTGAGTCATGTGTCCAACCTGAATCAGCAGAGGCAGTCAGGGATGGGCACAACTTGGCAGATCGTCACTCCAGCCAATCCAATCACCCAGGTGAGCTTACTGAAGTATCTACTAATGCCGCACAGTTACAGGGAGAAAGCAGCAGCTCCCTTCCAAAGCAAGGTGATTGTCACAAAAAACACAAAGGAGGGGAAAAAAAGAAAGAAAAATGATTTAAAGTCAAAATGAAGCAGAGAGGTGTTAAACCAACAAGAATAGTCACCCAGTAAGGTGGAACACAAGGTGGGGTAATAGTATCCCAGATAATTTGGAGGCTGAGGCAGGAGGACCTTTAAGTGAAGCCCAGCTTGAAAAGTTTAGTCAGATCCTGTCTCAACGTAAAATGAAAGGAGCTGGGATGTACCTTAGTGACATTCACAAGGCTGTGGGTTCAACCTGAGCATGACAGGAAAAAGGAAGGAAAAAGAAAAGGAAATGAAGGAAAAGAAAAGAAAGGAAAAGAAGGGGCTGGGGAAATGGTTCGGTGGTTAAAGCACTTGCCTAGCAAGCTCTAAGTACCTGAGTTTGATTCCCCAGCACCATATAAATGGGTGTGGTGGTGCACACCTGTAATCCCAGCACTTGGGAGGCTGAGACAGGATTGCCAGCAGTCCAAGCCTAGACTGGGCGCTACAGTGAATTCAGAATCAGCCTTGGCTATAGTGCACGACCCTGCCAAAAGAAAAGAAAAAAAAAAAAGAAAGAAAAGAAAGAGGGAGAAAGGAAAATTTTATCACTGAGTACTAAAGAGCAAACACTTGGTTTGTTACTCCTCGAGACAAATCTATCATTTGAGAACTGTCTGAGGAAGAAAAATGAAATCTGCTAGTTCACAGAATTCTTTCTGTTGACACATGATGGTGTGATCAAGAAAACAGTAGCAGGAAAGATCGTGTCTTTAATATCAGCCACTTGAAAAAGACCTGGAAGTGAACTGTCTTTTAAAAATGTTTCATCAGCAACATTATCAATAGTACAGAAGACAGTATTATGCTAAAAAACATGAATATACCATAAACCTCAATTCTTTTTCAAGGTGCCTGAGATGAATAAGACAGTGATATGTATGGTGACTATATCTCCATCATCCCCACTTCTATCTTCCTCTTTTCTTTTGTTCTATTGTTTATTGCTATTTTGGGTTGACCTACCATAAAAGCCATTTATCCTTGTCTTTCAGACTTAGGTCTCGTGGTCAATCCCTCATGGTTAATGTAAGAATCACAAATACATAATAGTAAAAAGAAAATAATAAAAATAATGAAATAATAATTTCGGGAAAAAAGATTTTTGCTAAAATAAAAGCTAAAAAGGCAACGCAAAGTTTTAGAAAATAACCATTACTGCTTTTTTTTTTACTTAAAATATTTCAGACGCTGTGGTTGCACATACACTCACAAATTCCTTGATATTTCTCCAATGATGCATCAGAAACAAGAGTCTAACTTCTCTAATGCCCTTGAAAATGGGCTTTAGTGATTCACTTCCAATACTACGGCAGAGGCAATGGTATGTGACTTCTGAAACTATGTAATAAAAGATTGTATTAGTTTGGGTTCTTTCAAAAGACAAAACTTACAGATTTTATCACAAAAAGGTCTATTAGGAAGGCTTACAAATCCAAGGATAAAGATGGTCCAAGATGGCTGCTCAGCCTTGAAGTAGATCTCCCGTCCAGGACTGCAGGACAGCCGGTGAGGTGAGAGCCTGTAGATCTCAGATGAAGATCAAAGCCTGAAGATTGGCGACTGAAGAGCAGCGATGGGCAGGCAGGTACAAGTTGAGAGTGGAGTGAGTCTGTGTTGACGATCTGTGGCGTGTAGCAAGCTGGCTTCCCCAGACAGTTGTGAGGCGAGAGCTTTCCCAGAGGAAGAAGCTGTAACAAGCTTCCTTCTTCCTTCCTTTTATACCTTTGGAGTTCCAGTTGGCCCTCCCACATCTGGGTGGGTGCTCTTCCCTCATTGGCTGGCCCACACATCCCTCACACTTGAATCCAGGCTGGTTCTTGATCCCGAATCTAGCGGTGGTTCACAAATCCTAATCCTAATGGAGGTGTGGCTCCTAATTTCCTCAAGCTGACATAATCCCTTCAACGGTCACAAAGACACTACAGAATCTCAGTTTCTCACACTACTCATTGCAGGGAAAGGCAGCTACATTGTTGTAAGATGACCAGATACTTACTCCTTTCTCCCAGCCTATGCCCAAGAAACTAGGATGTACGTTTCTCCCAGTCCACATGCACACATCAATTTCACAAGCACTAATACACGCACACACAGACCTACTCCTATTTTGTTTAGAAAAAAATTACTTTATGTAATTTGAACTTTGGTACATCCTCAGTAATATTCCAAACTGAAATTCCAGTGAACAGTATGGCTCTAACTCCATTTTTGAAATGACATAATATTCTATTAAAAAGACATACCACAATATACGGCACTGTTCAACAATGAACAGACACTTCATTTTCCAATTTTCTGCATCTATAAGGAATGCTGCACTCAGTGCTCAAAAAAGACAAGTGTGTACATGTGTCTCCATATGAACATGTGGGTATATATTTACATTTATACATTTTGTTCACATATACTTATTTTTCTGGGAGATAAAGCAGTTAGGACTGCAGAATTGAATTGTATTATTTTTTTATTGTTGATTAGGGTCCAAGAAAAGAACATAATAGCTCCCATCTAAGGATATCAGATTATTCGCTTTCTTAGATTTCAAACAGCAGTAATGGCTTCTCTCATTTTTGTCCATTGAGTAAGTAAAAAAATGACATTAGTGTTCACATACATTTGGAGCACAGTGAATTTGAGCACGTGGTCGGATTCATTTGAATGATTCTCTAAAGTGCTTATCTATATTTTAAGTAAAAAATGTTTTGGTAAATTTGACTTTTTTCTTGTCATCAATTTTTTTAATATTATGGATAATAATGTATCTGTTTATACTTTTAAGTCCTTATCTTATTTTTCTGTTAACACTGCTATATTTTGAACCATAAATATTTTGACTTTTACAGTCAAATATGTCTATAAAGAATTTTCCCTAATCCCATTTTCATATGTGTACTAATTGCCTTTAAAGAATTTTATTGTTTTTTTTTAAGTATTTTATGCATTTGGAAATACTTTCTACACATGATGTAAAGTTTTAATATTATTAAATATTTTATAGAGACAGAATATATTTTTGAATGTGATTTAATCAGCAGTGCTAAAAACTAAAGTCAAGTTCCCTTACAAAATCAATTTTGAAATAATGTAAAAATATAAATCTATATTATCTATGCAACATACTTACATACTGTTAACAAGCTCACTTTAGCAAACATCTCTCCTTAACTTAAAAATCTACCTAAATCGAAAAAGCATGTTCTCATGACCCAAAAAGTCACAAAGTCCATCAAGACCACTCATGTTTATAGAATAAAACGGTCACAAAATTTGACTGCAATTCAATATACACACAGGAAATGAAAGGCCTACAATGCATAAGAAAATTCTCAATTGGAAGTGTGTTCAGCAGACAAGAACCCAACCAGGCAACCTGTCACTGACACTTCCCACAAATCTCCCTGCGGAATTCCCAGGCACCTCTTATCCTTACACAAAGGAGACACAATCCAGGTTTTGGCTCCAAACAAATAGAATTTGCCAAGGTTATTACGACCAGAGGTTGTTCTATCCCTCGAATGTGGCAGGTAAGTCCAAGGTTACTTCTAATAGCCTTTATATTACTCTATATTTCATTATATTTCTGCCTCTTTCCATAACGTAGCCTTTTTATTAATCCTAGTGGCACACTTACTTCAATACTGTAGAAAGCTTCAGTATAGACTGGCTGGTGTTTTTTTTTTTTTTTTTTGTGGCGGGGCGTCCATTTTTCGTGGGGGAAGCTTCTAGATTTTTTTCTGCTCTTCTAGACAGGTCCCCAAACCCCATGGTGCCAGCCACAGTCCAATATAAAATGTCTGGAATACAGAGGACAAGATGCCCTAAGCAGGGCAACACTCATTCAGAACGCCTCAGTTTGACAGATGAACACTGCTCCATCCCGCATCATCACGACGAAACTAAGAATTCCACATTCCACTGTGTTTTCTTCGTGAATCATAACTTTTGATCCAATGGCTATTCATCACCGGTGGTGGCATTTCCACCTGCAGCAGCGTTTCCATGAACTCCTGCGGCAAGTGCATCAAGACAGCTCCACAGCACAATCCCCAAGTCCCACCAGGATGCACAGACGCTACACTCAAAATGAGACCTGCACACAGGTCGCTGCTTCTGTGTTAAGTCTTAATAAGATTTTGAATCATAATTAATAACAACATTAAACAAAAGGCTTAAGAACCTCCTGGTACCAGGATCCTAAGGATGTTTCTTTCTCATAAGATATTTTGCTTGTTTTAACTGAAGATGAATTGTCTCACCTTTAAGAGTTTAAAGCTCATAATAAATGCTTGTCATACTTCCATGAAAGCTTAACCTGACTTAAGACATTTATAAATAATTGTCTAAATAAACTTAAGTCACTCTTTGATTTAGGAATTAACATAACAGATGACACTTAGAACAATGAAGTCGACCAAAATATGGTAACAACTAAAATTTCTGGCTTCCTAAATACATCTCTTCACAAAAACTAACTTTTTTTCTTTTCAAAATATTTTCTTTTGCATAGCATTACAGTTTCTAAGGATTCTAAGGCATCATTGCAAAAAGGCAGTTGTTACAATATTTAAAGAAAAAATCAAGATGAAGAAGTTGAACAATGTATTAAAAGCCTTTGATTTGAAAATCCAGTTAAATATGCAAAAAGGGGGAGGCAAGTGTTTGTGATGGAAATGAGCTATTCTAAATGCAACTTTAAAAATCTACATTCTCATTGGCAAAAGATAAACAAGAGTTGATAAATAAGATTTTAGCAGATTCTTGTTTAAAAAAAAAAAAACTATTACAAATGGTGGGCCCGGGTTTTTCCAGTCAATTCCGGTGGATACTAAATTTGATACTTACTGGCCCATACTACATGACTATATCCAAAAATGAAGACAAAGTATTCAAATTCTGACATAAGTATAATCTCTTAAGCAGCCTACTTGAAACAAATTTAAATAGATTAATAAAGGTTAAATGATACCATGTATTTTAACGTCTACTTTTGGTAAACTATCGGAACATAATTCGCATTATCAGAAACCTAAAACATGAGAAAGGGAACTTTTTTTAGTGTTATGTCACAGTTATGCAACAATCAGTACAATCAAAACTTGAACATTTTCATCATTATAGAAATAATCACCTTTTAGTAATTCTTAATCCCTAAATCCAGCCCTACCTAGCCACTAATTATACATATATTTTCTATTTCTGTAGGTTTCTCTACTTGGACCCATCTCTCGTGCTTGAATTCCTTTACTCACCTTAATATCTTCCAGGTTCATAAATGCTGCAGCAGGTGTAAACATTTCATTCTTTCACAACTCAATAATTTTCCAGTTTATAGATACACCATATTTACTGTAACTATTCATCCATTAGAGGACATTTGGTCTCTTTTCACTCGTTTGCTATTAGTAGTAATGCTGATCCTGAACATTTTTGTATAAAGTTCTGTGAGCTCAAACACTTTCATCCCCCTTACGCATATGCCCAGGACTGGAAATAAGTCACACAGAACCTAACTTTCTATTTGAGACAGTTTTCCAAAGTTACTGCGCCACTCGCATCCCGCCCAGCAGGATGAGAGTTCCGACCCCCACATCCTCTCCAGCACCCATTCTTCCCTGAGTTATGACTCCAGTCCTCTTCATGGGTGGGAGCTGGTACCTCACTGTTTTTATTCACATTACACTAATAACTAATGACGCTGAGCATCTTTTTAGGTACACGCTGGTTATTTTTATAACTTCCTTGGAAAATGTAAATGCAGGTTCTTTCCAAATTTTTAATTGGCTTACTTTCTTATTATTGAGTTGCATCAGGTCTTTAGGTTCTTGACACAAATATTTCTGAGATACATAACTGGCACATGTTTCTTTCAGCAGTGTTTGCTTTCTTGGTAGCATTCTTTTATGCACAAAACGTTTATGTTTTTAAATGTTCCTTGAGAACTATCAGCTTTGAATTCACTATATAATGAATGATAAGTGTCAACATAATTTTTAAGATGATTTATATGACAGAAATTTTAATAGATTTGGAAAGATACTGTTTATACAGCTAGGCTACGATATACAACCACCACTTGGCATTAATTAATTACAAAACAGCACTTTGGATAAGTGCTTTGAATGAAAAAAAAATTGTTCACTGACACCTTTTTATCATCTATATTAATTACTTTCATTGACTGATGAAAACCTGGAATATGAAAACATACATAACGAAAAGTTCATCTGCTTCCCACGGCAATTCTTAAAAATATTGTATTCCCTAACAGGATCTTTTTTTCCTTAAGATAAAATATGTGGAAGTCTTATACTAGGAAGGGTTCAGGGCAGGAGTGTAATAGCGCTCAACAGTATTTATGGAAACCTTCGAGTCCTAGAAACAAGTCGAAATTGAAAAAAATTAAACTGATGAGGTGATGTGTCTACCAAAAAAAGAGTCCAAATTGAAGTATACACAGACATCACACTAATTTTACTCAAATGGGACAAATAAAATATAACATTAAAAAAATGGGCCCAAGCAGTGGCAGCTAGGCAGGGAAACAGACAGGAAGTAAGGAAAGCAGTAACGGGACCACAAAACGCAGGTGCTCTCTGTCAGCAGTCTCTAAAACTCTTCAACGCTTGAAGTGTGTAACTGCTTCTTCGTCTTTTGGCTAAGATCAAGTGAAGAATATGTACATACTATTAAGAAAATACTACTAAGAAAAAGCTGAAAATACTATCTCACACCCTTACGGTTAAAGAAAAAAAATGAAATTATGGGTTAGGATGACCAAGGAGTTGAGCTTTAGGGAATAACAAAGTGGGCGAGCCCACCAAAGTTCCAATATTATGAGACAACGAGGTTTCAAACATCTTGGAGTTCTATGGAAATTCAGACAAAGAACAATATAGCTGGCACTGGCTTAGCAATTTGAAAAAAAACAAATCTCAATCCAATTTTGAAAGTAAACAGCTAAGAGAATTCTATTAAATGTAGTCACCCATGAAAAACTTGTATAGAGTTTAATTAAAATTATCTATCATTGTTCTCTAGGCATAGTTATTTAGCAGAAGTTGGTTAGACCTGAGGGATGGGTAAGGAAGACAGGAGACACACTTAGCACCACTATGTTCTGCAGATGAAAACTATATAAAAACATGAAGGGAGTGTCCATTTCTCATGGCAAAATGTCCACTTAAAACCCTCACTTTGTGTGTAACCTTCTATTCAAGGCCAACAAATTTAAATCTCAGGTCTCACGAAACAAATTTTCAGTTTCTTTGCTACTGCATAATGCTTATCTCCAAAGCTCAAAAGAATATTACTGCGTTTATCTTCAGGAGATCTGTATCGAAAGAAATTCCTACTTTTCTGAGAAGATAAAGAGAAATGAAGGTTAATTTTTTTTTTAGAAGATTGCCCTTAACCTTTTTTTTTTTTTTTACTTTGGATTATTGAGTCAAAATTCTACTTTCCATTTACAATACATCATGCTCTACAAACACTCATGGGGAAAATATACTTTCTAATGCTTTCCTTTATCTCAGTTTTATAATTTATTATTATTTATTTTCAGCAAAAAATTTCCAGTCCCTGCCTTATGAATTAAAAGTACAATCACTACCCACTGTATTACCTCCCTTGCCAAAGTAAGGTCTTAGTTATCCAACTGACATCGGCAGTAGATAAAATGGGCAAGATTCATACAAGCATTGAAAAAATTAAAACTACACAATTCCACAGCCTTTTTACATATTTTAGGATGAACCCACTCAAGACCCCATCCCAGACAGCTGGAATTTTTAGCCCCCTCCTTCAGCCTTTGTTTCCAAGAAAGATTTATTGTTCTACACCTTGTCTCCTTAAAAAAATGAAGAAAAAGCATACACTTTGTTAATGTTCTAAGATGGAAATAAATGGTAAATGCTTTACTATGAAGAAATGTTTTCCTCTCACCTTTTAAAACATTTTTAAAAATGAAACTAAAATGAAACTGTGCTATTTGGAAGGTTCATATGAAGTAAAGTCAACGACAATGCCCAACTACCCACGCATGGGACAGCTGCCTTGTGTTATGCAATGAGATATCAATCAGGCAGAATTTTAGGCTTATCTCAATTAAATTAAAGTAACAACCACCCTGGGAGCTGAGTATGTGCACGGCACCATTAAAACAGGCTTATATTTGCAAGAGGAAGAAAGGAGTGGGGTATTACTGATGCAAAAAAAAAAAATGTGTAACCAAAATGTATCAACATTTCTTAGGATTCAACCAGATTCATTTATCCCCAGTGATTATCTATCATTTCTGGCGAATTAAAAACTATTAAGCACAAAATTGTCTTCTACAGAGCAGTCTACCACAGTGGAAAGTTTGATTTAATTAGAATTTAGGAGCTCATGGTAAAGTACAAGTAAAAACTTACAGCGCTGTAAAACTCTTAGCAGACGAGTAAAGGAAGGGACTTTATCCCTGATGACATCCTGAAACAAACAGGGTGAGGTAGATCGCAGGAGGCCGTCCCAAGAAGCCCATATGGCAGGCGCTAACCTGACAGCTACCCCTAAATACAACTCTTTCACATTTCAATACTTTCATTTTAGTACCCAGCACAAATTTCACAGACAAGCAGGAGACCGTGGAAAAGAGCACAAAGGACGATCCCATTTTCAATAATGACCAAAATGACACAAGGAGAACAGGAACAGAGTGACTGCAAAAAGATGAAATGGGAAATAGGAAAAAATGAAAATGTTTTCAAATATGCTGGAAATTTGTACAGAAATATATTTCAGTAAGTAGGGTATAGACCTTTGTGGGGCAAATAAAAATCTCCCCTCCAGGAATACATTAAATTGTTTTCTCACCACCTCATTGACACACTGATGGCTTAATTGAGGAATCTCAAAATGAGGTCAGTTATTTCCATGATTGAGATGTTTTCATACGCATATAATCTTGTTTGGTTTTGCAGTATTGATCCAACCCAGGGTCTTAGTACTAAGCTACATTCCTATACTTGTGAAGGTTTGATTTTGAGACAGAGTCTTGCCAAGGCACTAAGTTGTCCAGGCTGGGCTTGAATTTATATCTTCTGGCCTGGACCTCCCAGAGTGCTAGGATTACAGGCATGTACATCTGCTGCAATGCTACAGCTAAAAACACTTCAAAAATTGTGAACCAAGACAGTTCTTTTCTCATTCATTCTGCCCACATATTCACTGTAAGTTTGCATTAAATAAGTTATATAACTAAGCAGGTAACCTTCATAAAACTACAGAACTATGTAAATAATATTCATTACAAGGAAAAAACAGAGCTTAATTAACTACTTATGATTTTGGCTTTTGAGATACTATAAATTCACAAAAGTGACAATTTCTGTGAGCTACAATTAATTGTCTTAATTTTAATTAAAAAGTGAAAGCAAAGCCAAAAAATTACAATTATTTTAATGCTAAAAAGGACATTATGTACAATAATGCGATAACAACTTTTTTCAGAATGGATACAAAATGCTCGCTCCTTAAGGTATGTAAATCTTACCTAATAATTAAGTCATCATTGATGATACGACATGCAAATATGAAATGATTACATAATGTATGTTGTGATTTGGACCTGGAGTGTCCCCCCAAAACCTCATGTACCTATAAGATATTGGGCCTTGTTAGGAGCTGGGCCTTGCTGGTAGGGGTGGATGACTGAAGCTTGACCTGGAGGGGTGTGTGCTGGTTCCACCCTTCCTCCTAAACTTGTCCTCCATGCTGTGAGGATCCCTGTCTGTGGAGCACTGGCCCCACCATGTGATTCTATCATTTCTAGCCACCCACCCATAAACAGACGGAGACTTTCTGAAACTGTGAGCTAAAATATATCTTTCCTCCCTTAGGTTATGTTATTCTGTCCCAGCAATGAAAATGTAACTACTACAATATATGACTAGTTTTAGTCTCTTCAAACAAGCGTTTAGCAATTATCAAATACTCATAAAATAAGTGAGTTGTCATGACACAATGAACATCATATGGAAAGTTTAAGTGAAACGCAGTTTTGTATCAGAAAACTTCAAACACCAAGGTCAATACTTACGACTATAAAGTCATGCTACTGCAGAGATAGATAAATACAGAGGAAGATACTGAATTGTTAGCAAGCTTTTTATTCTGATTGGGCTTTGCATTTATAATTTATAACTTCTAAAAGTCGGGTGAGGAGAAAAGGAATTCTATCTTAATAAAATATGCAGTTAATCAGAACTCTTCATAACATGTTGGAATAGAAGTATTAGTCCACTCTTCCACTGGGATCAGATACCTAAATACCAGATATGCCTAACCAAGATTAAAATACAAGCACTCAGATCACATGTCAAATTTCTGCTAAATTGAGTGAATGGGAAAAAAGATAAAATGCCTCCAATTATTGTGGAAGTTCTAAATATTCTCCTTTGGGTCAAAGTACCATAGTAGCCTCCTTAGTACAGCTGGTCATAGTTGATCCTTATAGAATCAAAACAGATGTTCACACATGATCATTTCTACAAGCAGAACCTCAGAAACACTTCTAAACTACATCTAAACAAACATGTGTGACAATGCATCCACAGCCTTACTCTGTTAAAAAAATTACTTACAACTTAAAAACAAGTTTATATATGCTTTCTATTTATTTTTTTCTGATAGAAGAAAGAAATGTTGCTTCTTCAAACCTAGAAAGATATAACTAGATTTAGATTCGTGCTTTAAAATGATCAACTCACTACTCCAAGAAAATGTTAGGAAGTTATAAACCTGCATTGAATTTCTATCACTCAGGAAGAAATGCTAGTTTGAGATTATTCGGCAGCACTAACAGGTTCCATTTTTGCTTTGTTCTATAACACAGGATATAAAAAGGTATGCAACTGGAGAAGCTATTATGAAGATCACTGCTAAACTTTTTACATAACAGTTAGAAACAGGGTGGTTCTATTTATTAGATTTCAAAAGTTCCAATTTCATTTCCAACAGTAAGAAATGGTATTTTATTTGACCACAAGAATCCTAGAACACAGTATTCAGAGGCCTATTTAGTGCCTTGATTATAAATACTTTCTCAGTAAGAAGACCGATTTTTGTGGAGAGGAAAAGCTTTGGGAGGAGTATGAGGTGGCAGGAGCGGGAAAGGATATAATATGTAAATTTTTTAAAAAGCATCCATTTAAAAATAATATATACTTTCACAAGAAGATCTTAAATTTAGTAATAACTGAGATAAAAAATGCAAAGAGGAGAAAGTAAACTAACAGATCTTTTCACATAATCAAGATGAGAGAGAAGCTGGTAAATTTACGCCTATGGACATGAAGAAGCCCTATGCATATGACACTAGCCAAGTCTATTAGGTTAAATATAGTTGTTCAAGTTGGTACGTTTCTATTCCTAAGATTTTACATCCTTGCTCCTTTAATTTACAATGTACATTTCTCTGCTGCTACCCCCACAGAATTCTGTACCGCTAAAGGTGAGGAACACACAACGTGGTGCATTGGGATTACTGGCTACTGAAAGCCAGGGCATGACTGACATTATCGACGCAATCTTAAAGTCACACTACTGTAGAGATAAATACAGAAGAATAAACTGAATTGTTAGCAAGATTTTTTATTCTGATTGGGCTTTGCATTTGTAATTTATAACTCACACTAAAGTAAATCTGCATAGTGCTACCGCAGAGCAAAGTGCACAGTAGGTAGGAATGACTGTTGTCAATGTGGCAGCAATTCATCGTGACCAACAGAAAGACGTGTCCATTGCACATGGAAGTGTACAGGTGCAAGGATGTGTGTTCAAGAAACAATATCCTAAATATGCAAGATACCCTGTTTCTTGGTCTTTAATCTACTTTTTCTTTTCCAAATACTGGCTTCCTCCCAATAAACTGATTTCAAAATTCATTAACAGAGAACAGTCTGTAACACTATGACATAATGTTCCCAGTTTTGAGGAGGAGGCAGGTATGATCTTCACTTCATAATTGTAACTAATGAGATTGTCTTAAATGTGTTTCCACAATGATTTTTAACCCTTTATGCATTTGTTATAACTCATTTGCATTTAGTGAAGAAATCAGACTTCGCAATTGAGTACTATGCAATTGAGATTGCTGCTAACATTTATTACCATATCTACCAGTTATTAATGATATCCGTAGGAACACAAGATCAGGATGCCTTAATTATAATCATTTATGACAATCAGACAATAATGTTATAATATCGAAAAACAGAATAGATGAAAACATGCCTGCATGTTTGAGAGAATATATATGTTAATAGTTATTACCACAGAACAAGTGATAGAAAATAGACTGACCCATGAACAAGAGCCAGGCCCCGTGGCTCCAGCCTGTAACACTGACACACGTGAGGCTAAGGCTCAAGGATTGGAAGCTCAAGCTCAACCTGGGAAACTCAGAACTCAGGAAAGCTCTGTTTCAAAGCAGAAATAAAAATGGGCTTGGGATGTAGCTCAGCATGAAGGTCCTAAGCTCAGTCCCCAGTCCTGGGGTAGGATGGGTAGGAGGAGAGAGCAAAAAAAGGGAGGGAGGGAGGGAGCAAAGGAAGGAAGGAAGGAGAAAAAGGAAGGAAGGAGAAAGAGCAAGGAAGAAAGAAATCACACAGAGGTAGAAAAGGATGGGTAAAAATATAAGAAATCAAGAAAGAAGAGTACAGTCAGATATTAGAAAACTGGAATAGCTGAGTAGATGATACTTTTTCTTTTTCTCTTTTTGGATACAGAATCTTGCTCTGTGGTCTAGGCTGGTCCTGGCCTACATAACAATCCTCCCCAGTCTGGGAATTATAGGCACGTACCATCATGTCCAGCTTACATGCTAAGCTTTCAAATTTAGGGCCTTACGCTTGCTAGGTAGTTGCTCTGATACTGTGCTAATCCTCCAGCATTCCTCCCCCCTTTTTATTTTCTCAAAAACCACCATGTCTATGACTAGGCAGTTTTATAGGCAGTAAAACAAGATATTTCAGGAGGCTGCATTAAAAAAAAAGCCCACTTCATTCTCAGAAACAGATTAAGAAAGTTCATCCTTACGCTAGTTGGTATGGAGATGTGCCAAGGTGCGGGGCCCTGGCTGCTCTTACATTTAGTGAGTGGTGTAGCAATGATCAAATGAGTAATGTCGGCTGACCGACTGACTGAGTGAATTCATTTGAAAGCCAGCTCTGCCTAGGGCACTCACTTAACTTTAAAAACATGGTGGTAGTCAACGACAAGAAAATCGAAGGAAGATGCACACCCTTAGTTGTGCAACATGGACAGCAGTAACCACAGGATAGAGCCATCCTGTCTCATTGAGTGATCCTGGGAAACAGTACAGGCTTTTCAGAAATCTCACACTACCTGTACAATCAAACCCAAAGTGCTGAAGATTGAATTTAGTAGAAATAAGCCACCACCTTGGTGACGAGAACAGTAAAATATGTCTCTAGCCTCATCTCAAAGGATAAATATATTGTTCTAAAGCCAGGCGTGGTGGCACATGCCTATAATCCCAGCACTCAGGAGGCTGAGGCAGGAGGATTGCTGTAAGTCCAAGGCCAGCCTAGCTCCATACTGAGTTCAGAGTCAGTCTGAGCTACAGAGTGAGGCTCAGTCTCAAAAAAAAAAAAAAAAAAAAAAAGAATAAAAAGAAAAGAGGAAAAAAAGAAAAGAAATACTGTTCTATGCCATTAATATTTGAAAAGTGTCTCATACATGTAAGCAATCTTTCTGTTTTCCTCAAAATACTTCTGAGTGCCTGGGCAGATCTCTTCTGCCAGCCTTAGAGAAACTACATATTGCACATAAACGTTTTGTTCAGTGAACCTGAACCAAGTATGCAAATTGCATATCAGATTTTGGCTCAATGCTCAATTAAACGTGCTCAAAGCATAAGTTTTGTGAAGCATTAACCACAGAAAAGACAAAATGGTGTGAATTTAGTAACTCAATAAAACTGTGATAAGTCTCAGTACACTATTATAGAACTCTTATGTCTAATACTAACCCAATCATTACTAGAACAGATGCCTCTCAGATTGTACCAATAGAAATTCAAGTATCCTAATGCCTGGCGCTTTCCTAGCTGAAGCGATCTCCTAGGTCTTTGCCTGGATGCACTTCAATAATAAAAATGCATGTGATAGTCTACCTACTCAGGTAGTGACAACCAGCACCTCCTTTAAGTCCACTCAAAGAAAAAAAAATAAATAAACCTGGGACTGGAGAGACAGCTCAGTGGTTAAAGCACTTGCCTAACAAGCTCAAAGCCCTGCGTTTGAATCCCCAGCATAACACAAACTGGGTAGTGATGCATGCCTATAATCCCAGCACTCCAAAGCCTGAGGCTGGAGGATTGCTGTGAGTTCAATGCCAGCCTGGGCTACATAGTCTGGACCTTGACTCAAAAAAAAAAAAAAAAAAAAAAAAAAAAAAAAAAAAAAAAAAAAAAGGTATGTTGCCCAGACCCTGGTAATGATCTTAAGAATGGTTATCAAAAAACTGAAAAGATATCAGGTTTAAAAAAGTATGTCCTTATTACATGAAAAAGCACCATACCATAAATCAGCATGTAATATTAGCATAGACTGATCATCTATTTACAACCTAATTAACATGGTCACCACTATCCTATGGGTAAGACAAAAAATAAATAAATAAAAAGGGAAAGCTATGAGTTCATGCTGATGTTATAAGAAGCCAAAATCCTGGAACGTGACATGTAGTCGATTTACATAAAGTAGTGCAGGTCAGGGACATGTGAAAGGTCTATTTGTTTTTTGTGTTTTGCATTTGTTTCAAGAGTCCTCTTAATCCTCTACCATGATAACCCTAACTGAAAACAGTTAACCTAAAACATAAAATAAGCAGAGGCCTGCAGATACAACATCCCTACAATTTTCATTTATTATCTTTTTCTGGCTGAGAAAGACATTTACTGGAATAAAAGATCTGGTTAGAAAAAATGTTCTAAAAATATGACAGTCACAGCCATTCCAAAATTCTAGCAATGCCTGGTACACACAGTAACTGAGACACTAGATCTACTTCTCTCCCTTCATTTGTCTACTTATCTACTTAAGTACTTTATAATCCACAGATCTATGCAATCTACAAAATGTTAGGATGGGTGGTGACATATTCTAAGCTGCTAATCAACAAAATCATCACAATTTCACGAGGTATTAAGTAGAAAATACATTTTTAAAAAAACTCTAAAATTTTAATCAGCCTTGAATCTCCTCCTTTAAACATTTAAACCAAATTTGAAAACTTTTATCAATGAAATATGTCAGGAATAAACTAAAAAATGAACCTTTAAAGTAGTCTTATCCTGGAAATACATAATCAAAATCTTGGGTTAAACTTTCTATTTTACAAAACTTTTGAAAATAGCTTTCCAATTTTTCTGTGTTAGTTTAATACTTCATGCCTAGGAAAACTTCCCTAGATTTGTGTTCTTCAGAAAGCTTAACCTTTTCCTAACAGAATTTACAAAAAATGTTGGATGTGTAGCTAAGGATGGCAAGGAGCCGTCACTTACTGCTGTTGTTCTGCCTACATCACGAAAGCCTCTCACAAACTTTCAATCCTCTTTTTAAGCTTTACTTCTTCATATTAAAACAACTCACACCCAGAATTTTCCTATTTCATGGTCTTCACTTGGAAAGACTACAAACACAACTTGACAGATTCACGAAACCTTCATATCATCAACATTTCTCGGGATTTATTAATTCTTCTGTGGTTAAAGACTTCAGAAAGCCAGAAGTTAGGCTAGAAGTATAAAGAAAAATCTTAACACTTTAATAACCTAAAAAAAAAAAATTCAGATCTGAAAGCTAAGTCATTTGGGGAACCTGCAACTTCAGATAGGTTTGAAATCTTCTCCATGTACAAGTTAAACATAAGTTTGTTTTTTAAGTGGATTAAATGATCAGTGTATTTGACATGTGAGACTTTTTCAATTCTCTGCAATAAAAAAAAAATGGGGAACTTCAGTCAACTCAAATACCTACATCATTTCACAATATGTGCAAAATAAGACCTAAAATTCCTCAAACAGAAGTGATCGTTTAGAATATAGGTTTCAACTCCGGAGTTTCCAATAGCTCACAGGAATAACTGCTTAAGTCTACGTCTATTATTTACAACAAATCACTCACCTGCTCTTCTAATAACACTATAACAAAATATGATACAATATGCACAGGTAAAAAGGATAAGGCTCAGCTTGTCCAGTATTTACCTGCAATATGAACCATTTTAAGCTGGCTCACTTATGTCATAATTAGGACTCTGGACTGGACACTGAAGAGAAAGTTACAAAAAAAGACTCCAAAGCTTTCCATATGCCATGAAAATTACTATCTGAATATTAGTGAACATGAGAACGAAAAATTGACTTAAGTAATTTTCAAACTTTTATGGCAGTTTTATTACAATTATTAATGTTAAAGCATAAACCAGCTAACCTAGGAGACCTACATGTTGAACATCATAAGTTTCCTTGTAATCATAATGGGCAAGAAAACCACTTCACACTGTATTGCCTGTTATCCCTTATTCCTTCTTTTATTTTTTTTTTGTTTGTTTTGTGTTTTTTTTTTTTTTTTTCCTAAATTTTGTTTTTGAGACAGGCTCTTGCTTTGGAATCCATGCTTATCCTCAACTTACTATGGAGCCCAGGCTGGCCTCCAACTCACAGCAATCATCCTGCTTCAGGCTCTAAGTACTGGGATTACAGGAGAGTATCACCACACCCACTTTATGTGGCATTGGGGAATGGGACCCAGGGCCTTGAGCTTGCCAAACAAGCGCTCTAACCGCTGTGCTACTGCTCCAGCCCCTATGATCTAAAGGATCATGATGATCATTGTTTACAAATATGAGCTTATTAACACATTGGGTTTATACTGTGTGATACATAACTGTAATGCTGACAATGTTAAAGCATTCTGTATTGAGAAGATCCAGAAAAACAAGAGGAATATATCAATACACCATTATAATCAAGAATCAAGTTTTTCAGCCTATTTTAGTCCAAAAGACTACTAACTGAGAAATATTCCTTTGGGGGGATAAAACAAAACTCAAGATCATGGAAGAAGAAACACAAGGAATTCAATACCACAAGTACTATTTACTTTTTAGCCTAGAGTTAATCCTATAAAAGTCAAACGATAATGTAAATAAATAGCTAAAAAGGTCTGTTCTTTACATAAACTCTGAAACATTATTTCTATGAAGCTGTTCCATCTGTAACTATATTTTTCAGCATCTGTAGAGCTTCTAATATACTAGAAATGTTTTAATTTTGTAAATCTGATGATCACTTACCCATATCTTATTAATCAACGCTAAGGGAAGGCATAACAATGCCTTTATCACTGATGTCAAAAATATTTATACTTAGAGAAATACTTTTTGATTAGTCACGATTAATATCCACTAGTGCTAAACTACAGCCAGTATTCTGTCCCTGAAGGTCCATGAGGTGAAAAATCACATATATTAACAAATTAATAAGGAAGCAGTAATAAATTCTGAGGATAATTCAATAATTGAATCACTTTATTATGAATTCCACTTTTTGATGCTTCACTTAAGTTCCAGGGCACTGAAGAATCATGTTATTGGATTGCAAATAGCATTAAGAATGCAAAGAACTGTAAGAGCTAATGAAGATTACCGTTTTTCCAAAGATGACGAAAACATTGGTCCAAAGGTTGATTAAGAATCACAAGGCAGTACTTCAAATTTCCTATAGGAAAAACAAAAAAGGTAAAATAAGTGAACTGAGTTGTTCCCTTTACTTGTGTATACAATCAAACCCTGCTGATCTATAATTTCAATACACCCAATACTTATATCTTCATTTTAAGAACAGGTAATCTGTTAGCAGGACCCACTTTATGCAGTAACTCAGTCACACTCCTGTACTGCTCAGAAATTTATTGTAAGAAAAATTTATCAGTAAGGCAGTGTGATCCCAGCATGGTGGGAGGTGAGGCAGGAGAACAGCAGTGCAAGCCTAGCCTAGTCACTTAAGACCAAGTAAGAACCTGTTATGGAATCAAAATAATATGATAAAATGAAATAAAGAGTGGGTTGGGGTATACACATCAATGTGAGGACCTTGGGTTCAATCCCGTTCTCAAAAAATCATAATATACGACAATTTCTTACAATATGCTCACCACTCCACCACAATGCCCCTTTTCCCTGGCTGGCTTTATATCATTCTATTTCCCAGGTGTCTTGGATCTGGAGGGTGTGAACTTTCATATTCATTCTCACTCATTCAAAGCCTTTCTTCATCTTCTCCCAACTCTATCCTATCTCTAACTTTTCAATACAAAACTTTATACTTGTTTTCACAATATCCTACTGTGACTTTTAAAAACTCTATTATTCCAAGTTTTTAACAACACATCTAAGACCTTAAATATGGAGGAAAGTTATATTTCTAGCAACATTCCATGACTATTACAATGAGCCTAAAATAGTACAGAGCAAAATACCATCAAGGCTGTCAATAACGTATCTTTCCACCTGGTCCAAACACACTCCATTTCATTGATGGAAAAGAGATACTTGTTGGTGATAAGAAAAACTGTTTTTAAAGCAATGTCACCATGAGAAATGAAACGAGATTATAAAATGAAAAGGATGTGCCATCAACCACAAAAATATTATTGTGTGAATTATGTAACAGGCCCTGGAAGTGAAAAGAATAAGAAGATTGCAGGTATCTGTGAGATACAGCATGTATAATAAAGACAATTTATTCAAAAATACAAGTGTATAAAGAGTGCCGGATAAACAGATCAATGAGAATGACAGGAGTTCAAAGCCTAGGAAGTCAATAAGGTCTGGTATCACACTAGAAATCCATGAAATGT
The DNA here is from genome assembly GCA_004027205.1 of Ctenodactylus gundi. Classification (NCBI taxonomy): domain Eukaryota; kingdom Metazoa; phylum Chordata; class Mammalia; order Rodentia; family Ctenodactylidae; genus Ctenodactylus; species Ctenodactylus gundi. The sequence continues at coordinate 846,384 of PVKB01000092.1, read as the reverse complement.
ATTTTGAACTTGATGTCACAAAAAGGGGGCAAAGAACAAAGGAAATTATAAAGAGCTCACAGGAACTGTTCATCTTAGCCATGAGAGTCATTACAATGACACGTTTAAGAAGCAAGGCCCTAATGACATAAATCTATGCCATTCACACTGAAGACACAAATTTTACATGGTATTTAAGATGACACAGCAATTTAAGTTAAGGTGTTCAGGGAGTAATTAAGAGTAATGAATCAATGTGTAGTAAACACACCTTATGAATATTTGGGAAGCATCCATACAGAGGTAATAGCTGCAAACTAGAATAGACTGGCTGCTACATGTTGTAAAGAAAGGGCAGGGGGGAAAACAATGACAAAAACAATACTGTGTTTTGCTTACCATTGCAGAGAAGGACAACAAAGAAAAATGCAGACGGAAAAGCAGAAAGACCAAAGAATTAAAAACTAAAGAATGTGCTGTCTAGGACTTCCACTCAAGATGGTGGTGAGTAACAGAGCTATGCAATGTTTCCTCGGGGGACTCACTTAAAAGTTGAGAATATAATTAAAAGCTGCCTGCTCCACTTAGTTAGGAGAGGAAGGAGGGCACCAACAATTGAAAGGAGGCCACTGAAGATCAGAAATCCCAAAGACACATCAGAAGTTGAAGAAAACAGCAGCTCAGGAAGCAGCCCCAGGCTGACTGAGAGCAAGCAGCTCAGAGCTGCCGGCATCTACAGACCAGATGGAGCCCAGAACCTCAGACCAAGGCAAGCACGGATCTGGGATAAGTGGGAAGTGACAAGAACAGGCAGCCCTAGCCACCAAAAACAAGCGTGTGGGTAGTACAAGCTGCAAGTGCAATATGAACTTCCCATAGAAAAGCCCTCTGGACCTAGGTCAAAAGCAGCACTGCGCAGCCATAGCCAGCAGTGAAAAGCCCTGCCTCAGGGGAGGGAAGTAAGGACAGGTGCAAAAGCTTTGCTGAGGGGGCGGGGCGTGCTCATGACACCTCAGAGGCCGCCTGACTGTTAGGTCCGCCCTCACTGTCCACTCCCAACACAAAACTCAGAGGAATTCCTTCTCTTCCTCAACCCCTCATACCAGCTCAAAAAAACCTTTCAGCTAGACTTTAAAAGTGAAGTCAGTCAACAAGAGACACATGGGAAGAAGACAAGGCACACACAGAAATGCCCCAGAGATCTCAAAACTAATGGCATGGGCCCTGAAATAGTGGAGCTCGTAGAGAAGAAAGTAAAAAAGCAAATAACATGTCGAACAGCCAGTTCAGACAAGATATTTTCAGACAAAGACATGCCAGTGATCATCAGTGGGCTTACAGAGGAACTAACTAAACAAATAGTGGTACTCATGGAGACAAAGCTCACTGAGCATACAGAAGCCACAAACAAAAAGTTGGTCAAGGTAAATAAGGAAATCAAAGATATAAAGGAACATTTTGATAGAGAAGTCAAAATTTTAAAAGAAATCTAAATGAAAATCAGTGTATGAAAAATACATTTGAAAGCAGGGAAAATCAACTAACTCAATCATTGTGAGGACAGAATTTCAGAATGTGAGGACAAAGCTGAGAAAACAAATGCTAGAATTAGGCGCTACTCCAAAATGAAGAAGGGGCAAAGAAGCTTGCTTGCTTTTTTCTACTTTCTTTTTTGTTGGTTTGTTTTACTGAACACATTATTATCTAGGCAAAAAACAAACAGCACACCACCCCCAACACAACTACCATCTACATATGCCGGAGACCCTTTAAACAAAATATCGTTATAAGACTAAATCTAGCCAAGAAGATAGATATGTAACCTTCAGATGTCACTAGCAGGTGTCCCCTGAATATCGAGGAGACTTTTACTTCTGCTTCTTTCCTTTCTCCATCCTGAGTGGGACTCAGCACTGATGATGTCACTGAAAGACAAAGTGTGGCAGCCACCACATAGCATAGGAACAAAGGGAAAGGCATGCAGGAGCCTAGAGTTTGAAATCCTTTAGTCCAGCACTTTACTGCAAGCCTCCAGACTTCTAATGGAAAAAAAAGAATTTTCAAACTCTTCCTTAACCTTGTTCCTAATGCTAAACGGTTCTCCTGGAAGCAATAGGCCCTATCTATCACAAGTTCAGAAGCAGTAAAGACTGGAATTAGAGCCTGTAGTCTAAACTCTCATAAAGTTTAGAGAAAATCAAGACAATTGTATATCAGTTTCTTCCTCTCCTTTTCTTCCCCCCCTTTTCTTACCAGTGATTATTAAATCACATATGAAATTTGTGACATGAACATTTCTGACTTTTTCTTAGCTTTTTCAAATTATTTCTTCGGCCATGAAAAATAATCTGCTTTTTATAAGCAGGTTACTCTGACATGCATGTTCCATGTACTACACTTTGAAACATCCTTTTTTTTAAATAAACATACTCCTTCCAAAGACCCCGGTGGGGATTATTTCTAATACAAAAACTAACACCTTATTGAACAGCAAGGCAGTTTCCTTGTGCTAAACAATTCACTTGTCCTTCAGAGAATTACAGGTCAACACCTGGAGTAAGTGGTGGAGAAATAAAAACAAGGAAAAATACTCTAATTTGCTTAAGTAAATGTAATGTACTCTAATATCCTTATTTGAATACAATGCAAATTAGATTTTAATCATATTCTAGTCTGAACAGAAATACTAATCATGGTACAGATTGGGTTAAGGCAAAGATGGACCAGCACAGGAATGGAACAGACTAACAAAGAAAGAGAAATATCAAGATGCACGAAGGAAAACAGTAACTGACTGGTTCCCTCAACACAAAAGGGGCAGGGGCATGAGTATGACCTCCAGTGCCTGCCATGTGACAAGATGTCAATGGACGAAGACAGTAACCTGAATAAACCCACTGTCTTACTCTCTTCCACAAATCCTACCCTGCCACTGGAAGCATTCAGCTACACGGATATGCACATTTAAGTGAGAATCTAAAACTTGTTTAGTTATGGACTTTGTAGATATGCCAAATCAATGTTTTTTGAGTAATGGAAAAGGATAACACCTGATCCATACTGCTGCTCTTCTAACCTGATACTTTTGTTTAAAAGGCAATATTCATGAAATTTTTCATTTTATAAAAAGAATCAATATATTTATATTAGTTATAATTATAGATCCTTCCAGGTCTCAGCCCAGTGATCAGCCCTTCTCGGATGATGGTGTGGGAGGTATGGCAAGGCCCCCACTACATGCCTGTAATTCAATTTACATACCTGTAATCTACCCCGCCAGGCTAGGCCCCAATTGCTCAACAGCAGATGGTTCCATAGACAATCTAGAACATTCAAATACATGAGAATTTTGGGGGACATTCCAGATCCAAACCACAATAGCTGCTAAATAAAAAGATAGGTAATACAAACTTAGTTTTTTCTAATCTACTTTTCTAATATCTGATAGTCTATTTCTCATTGAGACTCTTTTACATTTTAATTGTTGAATTAGTATGGTATTTATTTCATACGCAAAGGCCTTTGATCAGTAATTACTTGTAAATACTAGTAATATATACTGCAGAAAAAGTGGTATCCTGAAGCACTCTGGTTCCCAAATAGCATAAGGGAGTACCTCGCTGCAAACAATCCACCTCAGTATACCTCCCTATTACACTCGGATACTTAAGTATGGGTCAATGCCTCTGACTCTAAATATTTGGAGGTTTGAAAGAGGTATTTAACCCTAAATACTTAATTGTCTTATTTTCAAATGTTTCTCAAGTTGTCACTCTGATGTCACTCTGGGGATATACAAAAAGATTTCAGAAAGAGACTATAAAGAAATTCCTCATTTGTTATAAAGACTGAAAAATTTCCAATCAAATGCCTTAAGGCAATCTCCAAGACAGATGGGGGCACAGATGGAAGGAGTTCAAGTATAAAAGCAACAGGACTTTTTCATTATCTATAAAAATGTATGAAGTACTCCACCTTAAAAACCAAAGAAAAATAGATTAGTCTTAATTCTTCGAATGTCAAGTCTAAAGTCCTTAATTTGCCTTTTTTCAGTGGGTTTGAATTATGGAAGATATAAAATCCCCGATCATGGATGTTTTGAAATCAAATGCCCCCAAAAGAATAGAAATCCTAAAGTACACAGGGTGACATTTATGACATGAAAATAAAAATGAAATAAAATGACCAGTCTTGAAGCTAAAGAAGGAAAGTCATCCTCTGAAGGTTAAGAATTAGCTAAAATCCAGCAAGTTCAGATGAAGAGAGGGACATCTCAACTTTCTTCATTCTACACAGTTATCTCTCCTCTATTACCTATATTAAAAATTAAAAAAAAAGCCTGGTTACCTCCAAGAAATGGCTGATTGTATAAAAAGGAAAATATACACGACCCAGCTAGGTCATCAAGTGCTACTAGACAGGGAGCACTTCCTACAAACGCCCACATTGATAGAGGTATGTTTACACATGAGCCAATTGAAAGGGCTTGCTACAGCCCAATGGGTGAAACTGGAACAATGTGAGAGCCCAAACAAAGTGGTATTATGTCACATGAAGGGTCCATATGGGTAGAACAAAACATCAGATAAATTAGTAGGAGACACAATCACGGCATAACATTTCAAGGGTGCACATCTCTAGGTGCCCATGGTAACTTTCTTCCAAGAGTACAGTGCAGAAAAGGGGTAAAAAACTTTCAGGAGATAAATCTGATGACCTCTACTGATGAACGCCAACCGTTACCATGTTTCAGCATATATCCTTGGTAGGATGTGATGAAACCAGTACTCCATCTCCTGCAATCCTCCTTCCCCAAACCATCAATCCCCCCGTTCAATCAGGACAACATCAGGTAGATTTCTGTAGAGGAGCATCTTACAACGTGCTTTACCAATACAAAAGCAACTAGACCCTGAGAAACTGCTACCTCCAAGAGACACCTGTAAGACCCTGACAACTAAATGTACTATGGTAGCTTATGGAATCCCGGGGAAGAAAGATAACATTAGGAAACCCGACTAAAGTCTGAATAAACTAAAACTTGGGAAATCCTAATAAACGGCAAAACTAATAATAAACAAACCCTAGTGCACCAATATTGGCTCATCAATTATAACAAATATATTTGTGGTAGGTTACCTTGGCTGGCTTTGGGATCCGCCATGGGGTGGGCCATGGAGACAGGGCCTTGGGGTGGTCCCTTGCCTGCTCCTCTGTAACACCCCACTTTGTCTCCTGTGTTCAGGAACTAAGCATCTCTGCTCAGCCATGTCCCTTGGCTCCAATGTTTTGCCTTGGAGCCAGATTACCATACACCGAATCTCTCAAAACCATGAAATAAATTAAACCTCTCCTCTGTTAAGTTGAATCAAGTCAGGCATCCAGTCTCAGCCACAGACAGCTGACTAAGACTGTACCTTCTGGAAGTGGGATATTAACATAGGAGCAACTTGTACATGAATTCAACTTTTCCAAAAATCACAAATTATTTTTTAAAATAAAGCCTATTAGTCTTTAAAAAAGCCTGAAGTAAATACAAAAAGAAAAAAATCTAAAAAATGTTTTACAAAGTTTTTCATTTAGTGATTATTCCATCTAATCCATTTCCTTTTTTTCTGTCTTTCTCCTTGAGAAGTTGTGTTTGGACGTCAACAATATAGCTAGGAAAAAAAAAAAAAAACTTCACTACAGAAAGACAATTCCATCCATTTCTGGAAAAATATATCAAGAGTTCCTTTTAATTAAAAAAAGGCACATAGAATAGTAAATTTCAAAACACCCAATTTTTTTGAATTTCAGATCTCTGAGTATGAACACAATTTGAATTACATACAGAGGTAAATCCTATCCATCTATAAGGCAATGACCTCAAAACAGTCACACAAATTAAAAGTTAATGGTTTATGCTTTTGATTAAAAAGAAAAAGATCAAACAGCTATGAGATTTAATATGCAGAACAGCGTGAGGGTCTCTCTGTCTTTACAGCAGATGTTCCTGGAGACACTGGGTAACGATGGCAGAAAGCCCTCATCAACAGCAACATTATTTTATAATGGTGCTCATTTCTTCTTCATCTCACCCTTTTTAGTTGATGTCTTCCAAAATCTTTATATGTCATTGGTCTTCTACCATGAAGAAGAGCTCCTAAGACAAGTGTGAGCTATACAACACAAGGCACAGGAGGCACCTTGCTCACTTCTCTTGCAGGGTAAGAACACCCATAGTTTATCTGACCAGCAAAGTGCATTTACAGATCATGTTCTTTTCCACAAAGTAAGCTTCATAGAACAGGTAGCTGAAAAATATTCCTCAACACACACTGAAGACAATACCTTTGCAAAAGCATAATCACACACATAAAACAGCAGAACTGACCACTTCTACCCCTGCAAACTAGCTCTTAGCAACCTCCATGTGGAGTCTAACCAGCCCTGAAATAAACCAAGTGAAAGAAAGGAAGAAGGGAAAAAGGAGAGGAAAAGAGAGGGAAGAGTAAAAAGGACATTTTAGATGACCATCAATTATCACAAATAATAAATTTACCCTGAAGGATATTTGTATACAGCAGATCTCAACCTCTCTTCATATCAAAACCACAAATTGAAGAGCAAAAAGAAAGCCAACCTCTTTTCCTACAAATACTGACCCTTCATGACAGAAGTAGGGCCTGTGCACCACAATTATTTAAAAGCACCACACGATAGCCTAATGGGAACTAAAGTTGAGAACTACTGGCATAGTTCCTGGAGATACTGGGCAACGATGGCAGAAGGCCCTCATAAAAAGCAACATTTTATAATGCTGTTCATTTCATCTTCATCTTACCCTTTTTAGTTGATGTCTTCCAAAATCTTTATATGTAACTATAAAAAATTAAAATGCTAATAAGGAACAAAAAATAACATTCCAATATGTGGAAAAGTAACAACATAACAATAACATTTTTAATGAATAGATTTTAAAAACTGATATAGTATGAGAATTTGATAAAAGAATTAGAACTCATACTCAAAATGAACATGTATTAAAACAAAACACAATTTACAATAAAAATGACTCAAAAACATTAACAAGTTATCAAGGGATTCTACATTCTATTAATACTAGAACTCAAAGAAAATCAATACTATATAAAAACACATGCCAGTCATTATATATATGATAGCTATTTTGTCAAAGGACCAAAGTCCATTATTAAAAACTTTCCATCCCTAAAAATGTATTTCAATTAAACAATGAAAACTCTAGGGCATCAAGTTTCATATCCTGATTGCAAGAACTTCTATATTTAAGAGCCGAGTTTTTCTAGCTGCATAGGGAAATCAAGACTGTCAAGTCAATTTATTCTTTGAGGAAATAAATTGCATGTGGACAAAGCAGAAGTATCGAAAAGCTCTGAACAAATATTCTATAGCAAAGTCTATTAAAATAAGTGAATTACCAACGGACAAAGAACTAGTAAGACATGCATAAGAAATTGCTTCACAGAAAGTAAACCAAGAGAAGGAAAAAACCAAGTGCTTCCTTGAGAAATCTTTCCCTGCCTTCCTCTCTACAAGTGGCTTCCCCCAGCTGCATCAGCATATTGACAAATCATGCCCTCTTCTGATCCCAAAGTGTCCCGGCCGGAACAAATTACATCATACCACCTCACATCACCTGCAGCTCCAACTTTCCTCGCTGTTTCAATCTTTATCAAAAATCGCTCCAACAGAGCATTTACCTCATCACATCTTGGAAATAACGCTTGCTGGAGCCACCAGTGATCTCCTATCATAAAAATCAATGGCTAATTCTCTGTTTTCACCTCATCCAACATATTTGACAATCAAGAAAGAGGAGGTCGCACCTAGAACGAATGCTTCCTTCGGGAATCATGTGCACCCGTCTGCTGGCTTTCCTTGTCTCACTAGATTCTGGGTCCCTTGTTTCTTCCTTTTTAAAAAAATCATCAACATTTATTGATGGGATGGATACACACAGATGAGAAATATCTTAACAGCATGATGTCAAAGTGATAGCTAGACTATAAAATCTATACAACCTTTTAATTAAAAAAAATTTTGAATATTTTACAAAAAGCCTTATGATAATGGTCACTTACATCCTATCACATAACAGCAGGAAAGATCCCAGGGGTGGCATCCAAAACCAGGGTGCAAGAACAGAGGCACCCACAGAATAAAAATGCTGAGAAAAGACACTCAGAGCTACAAAGAAGCACACAAAAAATCTTACTACAAAACTGTACCTGAGTGCCATAAACTGATAGTGTTTTACTTTGTTTTGGGGGGAGAGAGGGGGAGAGAGGGGGAGAGAGGGAGAGAGAGAAAGAGAGAGAGAGAGCTCCTTTCTTTGTTGTGATTAACTGGAGTTTTAAGCAGAATGAGAAAAGATCACTGTCAGTATGTTTCTTCTTTCTTACCTGCATAGGAAGCACTAAATACACATTGACTAGGTGTTGCCTTAGTCCTAATTTCTCTATGTGTAAGCACTACAGGCATCAACACTTGGGTCTTTTCTCCTTTTATATCTATAGCCCAAGTTATTCCTCCAGTCTCATGGCTTCAAATACCACTGATGAAGCTGCTTCTGTATTTCTGCCTCCATCCGGGCACACCCCTTCAACTTCAGAACTCTGCATCTACCTCTGTACGTCTGCTCAGCAACTGTTTCACAGGCTAACAGACATCTCAAGCTTCACATGCTCAAATCAAACTTCCACCGACATTCTATCCCCCTAAGCTGTTCTACTACCGTCCCAGGACCAACTCTGCCATAGGCTGCCTACTCTGCATGCGTGGTGCTGTTCTCTAGACCTTGTAACGTAGTCAACCCTCCCTGCTTCCACACTGGCCTCCCTGACACGGCTCTCCCCGCCGCCACCAAACAGATTCTGTTAAAATGGTCAGCTCAAGTCATTTCTCTGATCAAAAACCTCTACTGACTTCCTTCCACAGTAAAATTCAAATTCCTAACAAATCATTCCAAAGCCCTGCATGGTCTGGCCTCTCTCCCTACCTGCAAGTACGAGCACCCTCCTTCTTAAATCCTCTCTTCACTACAGACACACTGGCCTTCTTGATACTGCTCAAACATACTCAGGACCTTTTATCTTTATTGTAGGTAACCACACAGTCAGTTAGTGGCTCACATTGTCTTTCAGACCGATTGCTCAGGACACCCTAGAATGTGAATTTTGATCAGAACTTTATCACATACACACGAACACACACACATGCACACAATGTATATAAGATATATGGCGTATATATGTATATATGTAATAGCAACACTCCCTAGTGCATGCTTATCCATACTCCAAATCTGATTTGCTCTTCCTAATAAATTTATCACCAGTTTATTCAGTGACTCTTTTCTTCCCCTAATGTTGCCTATTAGGACCTAAATTCCTGGATCCTTTACCCATGGCAATGCCACACACACAGTAATCACTCAACTGTTGCATAGCTCTTCCAGCGCTGGCTGCATGTTTAATTTTTAAGAAACAGGTCTCAGCTATACTATCTTTAATAAGCAAAGACAGCCCACATTTGTCTGTTTCCCTGCCTTCCCTTGAGTGCTTGCATAATACAATTCCTTGCAAAAATCAAACTAGCTCCTCCTAAAACTCAATGGTCCTTTCTAGGATATGAAGCCCTGAATATTTTTTGTAAATGTATATTTACAAAGAATACTCCAGGAAGGATGCTAGAAAAGACAGCAATGACAAGCAATCACCTTGCCTTCAAAAGCTCAAGAAGTGCCTAATCAAACTGGAAATGGTCCACTACTTCACTATAAACCTTTATAGAGAGTAGATTAAGTCTTTTCAAACTAATTAAGTGTTTGTATTTAGCACCTATTTAGAGAAGAAAGAAATCCATGTAATATGCCTTGCATCTCAAGAATCTGAGGATATATCTAGGTATCATCATGCAACTTTTCAGGTTGAAAGAATAAACAGATTTTGAATGTTTAAATCAATTCCATCTCACAGTATTACCTCTCATGGTATAACTGTAATATATCTGTCCAAATGTAGTTAGGTTCATGTTATAAAATTTATGCCATTATGAACAGAATGTTCTAATAAATTTTCACAAGAATCCATGTGTGTTAGAAGTATATGCTGATTTTTAAAAATGACTTCCTGTTTTACAACTACTAAGCTTTCACTGTGTAAAAAGCTGAGAAAAGTCTGGTTAAGCCCAGCAAAGTTTTGAATCTTTTCCGACACCAAAGTCAAAGGTCATGCCAAGAAATGCTTTTTTTCACCCTCACCCTTGCAAAGGTTAGCCCTATTCTGGTACTCAATAAACATTCTCACTATTAACCAAATGAATAAAACACAGCTCTTTCTCCTGGCACACTGACACTTGACAGAGTTCCAAGTTGTTCCATCGACTGTCCCTTGCCCTGCTAACCTGGACTACAATAACTAAGCTTCCTGTCAATCAAGAAAATCAACCTCTGCTTGGAAAACTGTGGATGTAACACCATAACCCTAAGGCTTCATCACACAGTACTTAAAAATTATAGCCTATCATATTAGCTTTGACACGTTGACAGCTGGGCCCGTGACAGTCTTCACATTTGAAAAGTGAGTTCAAAACAATTCCTGAAGGCAGAGCCATCAGAACTCTGAAACATGCTTCTAAAATAGAGAATCTAACTTTTACCCTTAGGCTACTTTTGTAACTTCAGCCAGTTTCAAACCACATCAAAAAGCACAGAATTCCCTCTTGGTTAGCAACAGAGGGAAGGTCAGAGAGGCTCTGCATGGCAGTACCATGTACTCCTGACATGCATTCTAGGCCTCTGGGGTCAGGTGTGAGGTGTCTGGGGGTAAGCTGGACTTTCATGTTTCATAGGCTTCCCACAGCGCAGCACCACGGACAGATAAGAAAACAGACCTTTACATTCTTCAATGTTCTTTAAAAAAGAGCTTGCCCCAACAAGTGTCATCAAACGAAGTCCAAATTAAGCTAAACTTGGTCTCCAAGACCTACACCTTGAGAGAAAACAATTTCCAGCTACTGAGCAGCTGCATTGTTTCTTTTAATTCAGATTGATTACATAACATCCTGCCATGTGATTAGTTTTGAATAAAACAAATTTTTTTCATGACTGATTTTCAAAAAAGTCCTTTTTCCTTAACTTCAAAAAAACCCACAACCCACTGATGTTAATCAAAAGGAACTGTAAAGGGTGAGCAAATTAAGATTACAAAGGTTAATTTCATTGTGTCAGACAAACCCACAGTCTGGGAGTCTTACTACCCACGGTAGCAAATATCTTGATCCTTCAGAAACATTGAGAGGGGCTTCCACAATCAGTAGGCAAATGGGTAAAGGCTCTCTAAACTTGCTTTTCTTTCTCATTAAAATATACTTACATAAATAATGTACTGAGCAAGGATACTGCATGGTTCGAAGCAAGAAGAAAGAACAACAAAAATGAATAACCACATATTATCTGTTATGGAGCATTCTCCGAAGTAAAAATACGTGCAAAAGGAAATCTAAATGATGGATATATTACATCACTATTTGTGTAGAATTTTCCTTAAAAATAAATAGATCTATTTTTCACATGTGTTCAGAACACGAAGGAAGCCAGACCTGGTGGTGTTGCCTGTATCTTGCCAGTCTGAGAGGCAGAGGCAAGCCCACAGCAAGTTCAAGCCCAGCGTGGGCCACTGAGTCATTTGGCAAGACCCTATCTAAAAAAATCAAAAATTGGCAATTGGGTAAGGATGTAGCTCAGTGTGAAGTCCTGGGCTCAATCCTAAAAATCATCAAAAATAAAAAATAAAAAGAATAGTGATTTCTAATACATGAATTTTCAGGAATACACTACGATCTGGGAATATATGCTGAAATACAGTCACAAAACCATAGGATAGTTCAAAATATAGATTAAGACTGGGTGAGGAAATATCTCCTAGGAAAATAAAGTGAGAAATCATAATAAAAACATCACTATGATTATTAACAGATTCACACTTTTGAAGGAAAGGAGATGTGCTACTCACTGCTGAATTCCTACACCATGCAACCTGCCTGGCACACAGAGGATGCTCTGTAACGAGGACCAAAGAATAAATCCACGACTAGTGTGATGGAGGGGTGTCAGATACTGGGTGCCCAGTCACAGCCTGGTTCGTACTGGGAGGTTGCCAGGAGTGACCTCATCATTTTTTGCTTTTAGAGTTTTCCTATCTTTTCCCCTGCTTACCCTTCTATACTAAACATGCATTGGAACAGTATGCTTATCAACAATGAGGCCTTTGGAACCAGAAAAACCAGCTAGAAGACTCAAACATTTGGGTTTTGTTTTGAATCTCAATTTTTCATATGGCTATTATTGGAATTATTGCTGAGAGCAATGTCAAGACATTCCAGATAGCTGTAAGGTTATGCATGTCTTCTTTAGATTGGACAGGCTAGAATTAAAAGGAAACCATTCTTAATTTTTTCTGATTAGCCAACTCACGTTCTTCAGCATTATGCATCATCAGTAAAGGCTTCTAAAATTAGACTCCCCAAACTAACTCAAAAGAGTTTCTGAACAGGAGTATGAATGAAATCTAACGGAGACCGACCTGTTCAATCTGCTGCTGAGTATAAAAGCCAAAAAATTTATTCCATTAGCATCTGAATAATAAATGCCAGCACAGCAAGCTGTCACCTGAAACTCTTGGCAGTTGAGCCCTGATGAAGCAGAAGCCATAAGGCAGGGATGTGTGAAGAGATAATTAGCACTCCCATTTCCCCAAGTATTGGCAGTCCCAGCAGAATAATAATTTGTTACTGCTTTATTACACCGTAAGCTCCACTGTTACATAAACTATATGTTAGTCAATAACGGTTTATACAATATTACTATGCAGCAAGTCCTAACATTTTCCCCAACTACCAACGAAGCTCAGTGGGGAAAGAACGTTTTCTTTTTCCCCCCATTTTATTGATACGTATAAGTGCAAAATTTAAGGTTTACAGTGAAGTTGAGCATTTTGTGCACATATGGTATCTTGTCAAGGTGACAAGGACTTTCCCCTTCTCCTTTTGTCCCTCCCCCTATCCTCACTCCCTCCCTCCCCCACCCTTCTCCCCTGTTTCACTTTGTTTTTTGTTTTTCTTATTCTCTGACAGATCCCTAGGGCCTGGAACAGGGGAGATGCTCAATAAGTAAACAGGGGATAATACCAGAATGAAACGGGGCAATCTTTCACTCGTGTGTTTAAAACTTTCTGATTATTATTATTTTTTTTTTTTCAGTTTGAGTCAGAATTGCCACTTGACTGGCAGTGATTGCAATGCACTACCCTAATTTTGGGAAAAATTAAAATCTGACAGAAAACCACCACCAAGAATCACAGAAAGAGAAATGAAGAAAAGGAAAAAAAAAAAAAACCAGACATCATCCTAGTTTCCTTCTAGGAGACTTATATACAGTGGGGTACAAAGAAGCTCTATAAGTATCAACTTAAATAACTACTGGTCTGTTTAAAATCTGTGCATACAGATGGACTCCTTTACATAAAAACAATCTATATTAATACTTAAGGTAAAAACTTCTGTAGAAAGATACAGTAATATTTTAAAAATATGACTATACAACCTGAGAACAATCAGTAAGTTTTAAACACCCGAGTATATCTGCATTTCATGATAAGCTGTATGGATTTAAAAAATAAAACAAGGCAATAAGTATTACTTCATATAAAGACATGCCTTAGTGCCTAAGGACACCTACAAAAGCTGAAAACTGAAGAACAAATGAACAAAAACTTCACTTGTACAGACTTGGGAGCAGATACTCCACGGCAAATAATTCTAATTGATGCAATTGTGAATTTTCCTATTATAGTTAAATATATTTTCTTCTACACCCCACATGGTAAACTAATCTTAATGCACACTCTATCTTTAAAGTCAGCAGCAAACAGCATACATTAGCTAATACAAACCCTGATATCTATCTAACTTGTTTTATTTTCAAGTATGCCTGTGTATGCACAGTCAATATCAGTCATAGGGTTTTCTTTAGCTGAGCAAAAGTCAACTGAAGTGATAAGAACTTCCAATTGTCAAAACAACGTAAGAGTACTCTTGTGCTCCAGTGGAGTACTATTAAAAAAATTAGAAGAGGAAAATAAAAATCTTGATGCATTGTGTGGTTGTACATGCAAGAAATCAGGCAGGAGAAACGTCTGTGGTCAGAAATTTCACCAAAGACATTGTAACAAAAAAAGAAAAGAAAAAAGAAAAAAGAAAAAAAGAAGAGGGTGACTCTAAAAAATTTGAGAATATATATAACAGAAGCTTAAATAGATTTGAAAAAAAGGGTCGAGAAAACTACCATAAAGGGAAAATTTCACAGAGAAAAAAATCAACTGAGTCTAACCAAAAAGAAAAAAAAACTATATGTGTACATATAATGGATTTCCTACTGTAAATCTCCGGCACTATCTCATTAATTTCTTTTTGTAGAGAAAAAAATCAGGAAAGAGATAAAATTAGACTGGAGCTCCAATTTTGCCGAGATTAGCTGAGTCCTGGTTCTGTGAAGCCTGGGGAGCAGCTCTATCTGCAGCACTCAACAAATAAGAAAAAAACACAAAAGAAATAAGACACACACACACACAGTTTCCTAAAGGTCAGTTTCTGGGCCTTGATTTCTGTTAACCCACCTATTTATTCAACATGATTACTCACACGAAACCCACTAAAGTTAGAAACACTGTATCTCTGCCACTAGCCCAGCATCTAGAGGGAGAATAACCAATAACACAGGGTTAGGTACTGGTCGCCCCTGGCAATAGGAACCTTGAAAAGCACAGATCAAAAACAACTAGTGAGAAGGGACAATGAGAAGGAGCTTGGTGAGAGACCTCAAGATATACTTTCTGAGCCTATGCTCATATCGTCCTCCCTGTTTATCCAACCACTAGTGGGGGATGGGTGGCAGTCCCCTTCAATTTATCTGAGTGAAGAGAAATAAAGATTTGGGTTTCAGTGGTTATGAGACAATGACCCGCGTGTGCCAGAAGGCCAGAGAGCCCCATTCTGTTTTCCCGTAACAGCTTAGGGATACCCTTGCTGAATGTACTCACCTGGACCCTGAGTCTGTGGCAGGGAAGAGTCCACTCAAGGACAAGTCTGCCCCATATATTCACTGGAAGCTTCAAAAGCTGCTGGCTGAGTCTCAGTAGATGGTAGACCATTTGCTTAAGGAAGGACCAGGGACACGATGGAAGGAGGACAGAAAGCGTAATGAGATATAACAGCTGTCTAGGGGCTCCTGGGGAGGGGCAATGGAAACATGAACTTGTGTGCTGTAAGTGACCCCGGCCAGAGCACTTTAAGAGGGAATTCTCAAAAGAGAAAAAATTCCCAACCAGACAATGCAAGGAAAATCACTGGCAAAGAAAACGCCCCTGGGCTAACAGGAGCACCAGGTCAACGTCAGAACAAAGATGGTCCCAGAGCACGTCCCCTTGGCTCCCCTCATCCCAGTTTCACTGGACAGTCCCAAGTAGACATCATGGGGGGTGCCCACATCCTTACCTTCCTGCCAGATGATACTGCCCATTTCCCCTGGTCCTCATTTAACTAACATAACTCATGTCACATTTCATAACTGGTGGTTATGGGCTGTCTGGCTGCCACATGAGGAGAGATTTCTCTCAACCAGTTGCTTTTACTTCATGAGATCTCCATTTTCAGAATACCTTCCTGATTGTCCCAGAGATCCTGGTTCTGTTTCTGGAAACAGACCACCTTGCCCTAGTGAGAGTTCAGCTACTATTCCTCATGGATGGAGAAGGATGTTTCCCTTTGAGAGATATAGAAGCTGATCCACAGATAAGCGCTGATGGGGTAGGAATACTTTAGGCAAAGTGAGCAGCACCACCGGAAGGACTCTTCTAAATACCCTGATCAACAATATCCCCTTTGCCTTCACAATGAAAAAGGATTAAGCTCTATTACCAAAAATCTTCTTAGTCAGATAAACTTCTCCAAGAATGTCAGTCCATACAACTCATTGATAATGGGATGATGGGAGTTAAAAAAAAAAGAGTACAGCAGGTGAGAATTGATCGAGGATTTGAGGCTTATCAATGTTTCCCTTACATCCAATGGTACCTAATCCCTGTATATTCCAAGCTCAAATACTAGGGGATGCTAGCTTTTTAACAGTCCTAGATCTCAAGGACACCTTCTTTTATATCCCTTGACCTTGAAAGCCAGGAGTCCTTCACCTCTAAAAATCTTCTTACCAGAATAGGCCAACTGACACGGACAGTGCTTCCCCAGGGATCCAGGGACAGCCCACATCTCTGTGGACTGGCCTTGGCTCAAGACCTCCACAACTGGCAGGAGGAAGGACTTGCTTTGCTCCAATATGTAGATGACCTGATACTGAGCAGATGCTGGGAAGAGGTAATTCTAAAAGGAACAGATCCTTTTTAAATTCTCCTGGGGTATATAAGGTATCTAAAGAAAAGGCCCAAATCTGAATGGTATAGTTCTAACACTTAGGCCTGATTATTTCAAAGGGAAAGTGGAGTTTGGAAGAGGAAAGCGTAACCCACTGCACACTTGCCCTCCCAGACAACTGAGAGCATTCTTATGAGTGAGAGGCTCCAGGGTTCCAGGATAGGCTGAAACAGCTAGACCTCTAAATCAGTTTCTAAAGGATGCTCAGCAAGAGGGAACTCTCATCCCAACCTGGGAACCTGAACTCCTGAGAGCCTTTAGGATACTGAAACAGGCTTAAAACTAGGCTCCAGCACTAGGTCTGCCTACTCAAGCCAAGTGTATCTGTACTCTATGTCACAGAAAGAAAAGGAATGATTTTGGAGGTCCTAACATGGTTTTTAGGGATTTCTCCTTACCCAATAGCCTAACTTAGCAAAGAATTGGACCTGGTTGCTACGTGAAGATCAAGTTAAAGATGGTAGCTGCAGCAGGAATGCTGTCTCCTCTGAGGCCAACAAAGCAACCACAGAAATACTTCTCCATGTCCATTCCCCTCATGGTATCAGGTGGCTGCTTAACTCCCAAGTGCATCCATGAACATCAGATGCTAGGACGCCTAGAAACAAGCCTTCAAGAGGGTGCTGACATCTTTACAGAAACTTGTTGTGGAATTAATCCCTTGACCTTCCTGATAAGGAGAAAATTAACAGGGAATCAGCACAACCATCTTCAAGTCCTAGTCCAAACTAAGGCCCTCCAGAAGGATGCATGAGATTAGTCTCTGGAAAATATGAATTATACTCTTTTTACTGATGGCAATTCCTTTATTAGAGCAAGCACTAAAAAGGCGAATATATGGTTACTTTAGAAGGGGTGGTAGAATCTGAACTGCTACCAACAAATACCAGCACTCAAAAGGCTAAGCTAATTGCTCTTACATGGGCCCTAATACTATCTAAGGGACCAAGGGTTAATACATATATTGATTTCAAAATATGCTTACCATTATTATACATAAGAGATTTCCATTAGACAACAGAATAAGTATAAAGGCATATGAGACTTTCTCAGTTTCCCCTAAGGATTCCTGCCTTAAAATCCCTGACTAGCAGTACAAGGGGGCTTATTGGGGGAAAGACTGACATCTGTGGGACTCACATGCCCAGAGGAAAACACAAACAGCTCCTAGTTTTGCTAGACAGACACACACATGAACAGGACACAGGCCTTCTCAACTTAGGCATAAAAAGCACTGAAAGTTTAGAAACTTACAAGATTATCCCTAGATTTGGAAGCCCATGAAGCCTACAAAACCTTCATGCAGAAGTCACATACAGAGCTGCCAAAAAAAAAAAAAAAAAACAAAACAAAAAAACCACCCTGGGCATTGATACTGATTACTGATTAGCATCTCTTTTGTGTCTAGAGACCTCAGATCAGTATAAGCAAAGCAAGTTTTTTTTTTTTTTTTTTTGACAGGGTCTTGCTTTATAGCCCAGGCTGGTCTTGGACTCATGACAATCCTCCTGTGTCATTCTCCTGAGTACTGGGATTACAGGCATGTGCCAACATACCCAGCTTATGTGGTGCTGAGGAATCAAATCCAGGGCTTTGTGCTCACCAGGCAAATGCTTTAACTGCTGTGCCATTCCTCCAGCCCTGCTAATGGGCTTAAGAGACACTTAAGCTGGTAAAAGGCACAAGGTCCCTCTGAAATAACTCTTGACCATCACCCTCATCTAAGGAATACACCCCAACTCCAAGGCATCTCCTCCATTTAGATCCATCACATCAGGGTAAAGATCTGGACAGTAGAAAAAGACACTTCTTTGACCCAGCCTCCTGAAGCCAGTTTGGAAACTAGCTATACCTGTATACCAGTAAAGGGCTGCAGATACTTCATCAAAAGGAACAAATAGAATTGCAAGCAAGTGATTTCTAGGGAAATTCTCATACATCCTCTGCTCTGGCTGTGTGTGTAGCTTAGAATCGCTATCATCAATTTCCCTCCCTTCAACAAGTGTCTGTTAACCAAAGGGTAGAATCACTTCCTCCTCCGTGATGACCGGGGCTTGGGCCCGGGCTTATCTTCTGCTCTTATCGGCCTGGCTGAGGAGAATTAGATCTACTGACTTCAATAACAAGGCATGGTAACACCAGGAGGCACCCTAAAAGATCTCCTGTGGTCCAAACACAGTCCTTTTCACCTCCATTAAAGAGTACTAGTCCAATGTCTTTGGTGGTCTGGCTCAATCAGCCCTAATACCATAACTCCTATTTTCAGATTGTTGGTTCAGTGGAACAAGGAAGCCAAAATGACCAGGGGGAGGTCTCAACTTTCAGTTTAATGAAATGCTTGTTGTGCCTCCTGGTAAAAGCCTCCCCCTCTTCTGGACCTAAGACTTCTATAGCAGCGGTGCATAATGCTATGAGGACAGGAAGCAAGAATTGTGTTAGTGTGTCACTAGGAGTGGTGGTGCATGGTACCATCCATATCCCCACCCCTTGATTCCTGTACCCATGAATCCTAGCTATAAAAGAGACAGTACAACACATCAGTCACTGATTCAGAGCATACACAGCCTTCTGAAGAACACTGGCCCAACCCTGCAAGGTATTACCACCTAGCTGGCACTGTAATCATGTCTTCAAAAGGCAGTTCAAGTGTTCTGTCAATCCAGCTGCTTCTGGATGGTGGGGAACATGGTGGGACCAGTGAATTCTATGGGCATGAGCCCAGTGCCATACTTCTTTGGCTGTGAAATGTGTTCCATGGTGAGGAGCAATGCTGTGTGGAATATCATGATAATGGATAAGGCATTGCTCAAGTCCATGAATATTAGTTCTAACGGAGGTGTTATGTGCAGGAAAAGAAAATCCATTACCAGGGTTAAGTATCTATCCCGATAAAACAAAATAATGTCCTTTCTATGATGCAAGTGGTCCAATGTAATCAACTTGCCCACAGGTTGCAGACTGATCACTCCGAGAAATGGTGCCATATTGGGGACCCAGTGTTGGTCTCTGCGGCTTGCACAGTGGGCATTCAGCCGTCACTATAGCCAGGAGTAGTTTCTCAAAGGGAGAGTAGTAGCAGATGATGGCAGAGCCTTGCTCCAAAATCCCAAGGGCCTCCGCTGTGACTCATTGAAGGGGCCCTTCCAAAGGCAGGCTCCAAACAGCATCCCTGTCTGCCACTGACACCTCAAGCACATGGGGTCTGCTGGGTCATATGGCCCAAGTGGCAGAGCAGCCTTAACAGCAGCTTGAACCTGCTGCAGAGCCTTCCCTTGTTCTGAGCCTCACTCAAAAGTAGCATCTTTTTGAGTTACTTGGTAAATTGGTCATAGTAACATATCCAAGTGAGAAATATGCTGCCTCCAAAATCCAAACAGGCCTAGTAGGTATTTTGCCTCCTTCTTGGATGTAGGGGAGTCCAGATGTAATAACTCATCCCTCACCTTACAAGGAGTATCTCTACACATCCCACACCAATGTACTCCTAGGAATGTGACTGAGGTGGAGGGTTCCTGAATTTTAAGGGGATTTATTTCCCAGCCTCTGACATGCAAATGATTCACCAACAAGCCTAGATAGTTGCCACCTCTTCTTACTGGTCTCAATTACCAATATATCATCAATACAGCAGACCAGTATTGTACCCTGCTGAAGAGCAAGATGATCCAGATCTCTAAGGACTATGTTGTGACATACAGCTAGAGTTGTTTTACCCCTAAGGCAGCACAGGAAAGGTATACTGTTGACCTTGCCAGCTAAAAGCGAATTGCTTCTTGTGGTCCCCATGTATATGTATGGAGAAAACACATTAGCTAAATCACTAACAGCATACCAGGTACCAGGAGACATGTTAATCTGTTCAGGTAAGAAAACCACATCTGGTACAGCAGCTGCAGTTGGAATCATCACCTGATTAAGTTTATAATAACCAACCATCCTCAAGATCCATCTGTCTTCTGAACTGGCCAAATAGAGTTGAATGGAGATGTGGGAACCACCACCCCTGCATCCCTCAAGTCCTTGGTGGTGGCACTAGTCTCTGCAATAACCTCCAGGGATGTGATACTGTTTCCTAGTTACTATTTCCCTAGGCTAAGGCAACTTCAATGACTTCCATTTGGCCTTTCCCACCATAGTAGCCCTCTCACCACAGGTTTGGGAACCAGTATGGGGATTCTGTGAAGCACTAAGTATATCTATTCTGATCATACATTCTGGAACTGGGGAAATGACTATAGCATGAACTTGGGGACCTGTGGGACTATGAGTTAGACCTCAACTAAAATCCACAAGTTGAAAACACAGAAAAATTGGCACCTAAAATTAGAGTCATTGGCTTATGCAGCCCTCAGTTTATGGAAGTTCCCTACAATTGCTGGGACCTGGGTCACTGATGGCATAGCTAACCTGAAACCTGATGTCTATGGGCTGTTGGAGCCACACAAACTCATGCATTAGCTACAAAGAAGTGAAAACGGATGTAGTGTCTCCACTCACTGGCAAAGCTTGAAGACTCTCAAATAGCTGTGGCTGGTATTTTTCCTGATGAACCTTATATTTTCACCAAGTCTTGACTACTACCAACGTCCTATCTCAAGTCCATCTTATGCTACCAGTTGTATCATTGATAGAAAATGTTGCATTCCTGAGCATTTATTACATAAAAATTTTAGATTTATAAGTTCCAAATTTCACTCACGAAACCCACAGGTATTATCTGATCCTCTTGCCATCACTCCAAGGGAAATGAGGTCCAGGAAACTGGCTCAAAAAATGCTCATCTCCTGGCTACCACTACTGCTGTGTAATAAAACACCGTGTCCCTCTGACTCCAGAGTTGTGTATACTCTACCTATTTCCATGGAGCTGCCAGACAACTCATTAGTTTGTGAGTGGGATGGATATAAACTGAGGTTGTTTACACTTCTCCAGGTTTAGAGCATGATGTGCATACACGCCTACAAAAGTAACTTAAACATTTACGCAGAAGAATGAGCTGCACACTCTACTCAGCCCGCCCCCACACTCACAAATGCTATCAACACCGAAAACATTCTATTTTATGACTTGTGGCATGGCACTTGAACTTCAGAAAATTTTAATCTGTCACATTCATACATAGCCAAGAAACACCAGGCTACGAGACACTTTTGCTACAAAAAAAATTTAGAATAAATGTACTGGTTAATTTTATCTCTTGGGTATATGCATTTGTTTAAATATAAAAATTTTCTTAGAATATACAATGTTAGTTTGTTATAAATAATATAGTAGCAAATGATAAATATTATAGAAGCCACATTTCTGAAATGTTTAAGAATACCATGGTTTATAGAAGCAGTAAATATGTCAGAAGAATACATATTCAGGCTTGTGGGTAGAAACCATATGTCTCTGTCAATATGACAGCTGAAAAGAATAGAGCTGATTTTCTTTCCTTCCATAAGACAGTATCAACCACCCCATAAGGCACAAGACACTTTTTTTCACATCATAAACTTCGAGGTCAGAATATGAGCATGTGAGTGTAGCCATGGAACATGTCTCTGTAAATGCCAGTTATCATCCTCATAAATTCCTAACAGTTCATTATAAACAAAACCCAGAAACAAGAATCAAAATTACATTACTCTAAAGACAGGTCATTTTTCTTGACTGATAACTTCTGTACACAGCTAAGGTAGGGGCCAACGCATAGTAATAACTTTCATGCTTCGTAAAAAATAAAAAAAGGTTCACATTGACAGTCTTTCCAACACAAAAGCAACAACAAAACCACATTACTAAAATAAATCCTGGTTATCAGATCCTTTTGTCTATTTTTGTATGCACCTCAAAAAATGACTTTTTACAAATATGTATCATAATAGCATCACACTAAAAAACATGAACAATGAACGACTGCTTAGTGCCAAATATCCACTGTGTTCAAATTTTTTCTAGTCAAAAAAAACTTTTGTATCTGTCTTATTCAAATAAGAATCCAAACAACATTTACAAGTCTCCTCAACCTCTCTTAATCCAGATTTCCTCTGTATTTCTGTTTTCTTTAAGATCGACAGAAAGATGCTGAGTCGCTGAACCCACATTCTGGATCATGCCAGAACATCACCATCTGGTATATCTTTCTGCCACGTGAATTTCTGAGAAGCGGCAGGTTATGCTGGTTACCAATGTTCAGCTCCCATTGAATATACTGTTCCTTGGCCGCTCTGTGAAAGAGGTGCTGAACTCGGCAAATACCGGGGCGGGTAAAAGGTGGTGGAAAGACATCTACAGAAGAAGGGATTCATCCCCCTAGACATGGTACTTGGGTTGTCGGCACAGGATACAGTCCTTTCCGGGAGACCTGACACGCAGTAACAACCTGCACTCTTCACGGATGTTTCACCTAGTACCTCTCCTAGAGATTCGGCAGGGCACACCTGCACAGTGCACACCCCTGATGGAGCCTCTGTGGCACAACAGTAGCCAACAGGGCCATATGAGCAGACACCCCACCATCAGAAATCTGAGACAGAGCCCCATCAAGGAGTCCCCTCCCTCAGAATAAGTTGGGTTACCCTCCCAACGCACAGGCAGCCTGCAGTGAATTCCATGCCAGGACACTTCCCTGCACACACCTTCATCAGCACTGCGAGAATAAATTCCCTGACGACACAGCTTCTCAGCAAACCTTCCCATTTTAGGTTAAATCTGGCATAAACCTGCCTCCATAAGCAGCAAAATGTAACAAAACTTAGGCAAATAAACCGTAACCTCACCTGACTATGTTTTTGTAAGTGGCAGTCTCAGTTATCAATAGCACCTGCGCTTTTGCCAATCACTGGCTGCGAATTGCCAAATCAAGACCCAAATAAGCAAACATTGAGCTGTGACCTATCAGCATTTTGTGCACGTCACTTCCTCTCTGCCTGGCTATGCTTGCCCACAGCTGCTGGGTAGACAGAGATCTCTGAATCTTTCCGTGATCTTTTCATTTCTTTGTTTAAATAAACCTTGCTAGGGCTGAAGGAATGGCTCCGTGGTCAGATCGCTTGTCGAGCAAGCACAAGGCCCCGAGTTTGATTCCCCAGCACCACATAAACCAGACATGGTAAACATAATCCCAGCACTTGGGGGCTCAGGAAGAAGTATGGCTACGAGTCCAAGACTAGCCTGGGCTACAGAGCAAGACCCTGTCTCAAATAATAAATAAATAAAATAAACCCTGCTAAATTAAATTTGTCTTTCAGTGACCCCCCAGGTGTACAACCTCCAGCAAGGTCTGCACCTCCACCCTGAGAGGAGGTAAGGTAGCCTTATCCTTGGACATGTCCCTCTGTCCTGACTGCTGGGGCCGCTCCATGAAACAGCCAATCCTAGATTTCTCTGTCCCTCAGGAGCAACCTACCTATCCCACAACTCTACCATTAATTCTTTAGGCAAAACTTTCCATTTCTCAACTGTGTGGTTTGTATCACTTATATAACCACAACAGAGAAAGTGAAATATGGATCTGATTTGTTCAAAGGTAGAGTGTTTCCATCGAAATAAAAGTGTATCTTACCACCATCATCTACATCCACCACTTTCTTGCTGAAATTTTGATTCTACTGTTACCATTGAATTCCATCATTACCCATTTGGACTTTTTTTTTTTTTGGTGAGGTGAGAGTGTTGAGATTGAACAAAGGAATCTACATATGCTAAACATTTTCTGTAACGCTGACCTACATCTCCAACCCTACCTGAAATGTCTGTAAAGAAAACCTTCTGCATATCAATTTTTGTTTAACTTGATATATAATTTGCACACAAATGTCAAGATAAACACTAGAGGGTGTTTTTCCCCACCTACTTGTTTTATTTTTAAATGGAGAATTTTAATCGGACTGATAATTGACTCTCAGCCACAACAAGAAGCCAGATACTAGTGAAACTGTAATGCCCAAACCTCAGGATCCAACAGGGCAGATAAAATGAGTATCATGAACAACAGTGAAAAAAGCAAAGTTTTTTTAAATGAACAAATTCTCACAACGCACACTTCTTTAAAAAGCGTATTTTGTAGGCAGGAAGAGTGATGCAACAAGGCATCTGAAGTACAAGGAATACAGTTAAAGGGTTAAAAAGTAGTAGAAAGATCTAATAAATCTAAATATAAATGTAGTAAATCTAAACAAAGCTTTTATAAAATAACTACACTGATTTATAAATTGCAATATAAGACGATAACCAAAATAGTAAGCAAGACTAGTCTTAGTGTGAAGGACACAGCATCTGTGGATCCCAAAATCTGTTTGGCAGCAAGATGAACAAAATACCAGGGTTCCCAAAAGCTTGTATGTTAAAGGCATGATCCCCAGCCCCGGGCACTACAGGGAGGTGGGGGAACTTCTAGGAGATGGGGCAAGTCCTTGAAGGAGTTATATAAGGAACCTGACCCCTCCCCTTTTCTCTCTCCCCACTTTTTCTTGCTAGCCATCATGAGGTTAGCAGCCTACTCAACCACATTCTCCTGAAAGAACGGGCTGCCTCACCACAGGCTCAAAGGCAATCAGGCCAAATGACCATGAACTGAAGCCCCAAAACTGTGAGCCTAAATAAATCTTTTTCTAAGTTGATTATCTTAGGTATCTTGTTACATTCATGGAAATCTGACTAAAGATAAAATGATTAACTTTATATATCCTCAAACATAGAAGCTAGAAATCATGTGATAAGCGTAAAAACAATACATCTGGAGTACATAAACTTCCCAAATGACAAAGAACATGAAATAAGGCAGCAATACATGCAAAATAACAATAAAGTGTCTCAAGAGGAAAGAACAGAGATAAAGTTAAAAAAATAAAGTCACACTGATACCAAGAGTAGTGTACCTAACAAAAAACTGGTAAAATGGATCTTATCAAATTTAAAAATTGTTCTCTGTGAAATATACTATTTAAAAGCAGAAACAGGGGCTGCAAGAAGAGCACAGTGGGTAAAATGCTTGCTCAGCAAGCTCAGCATCCTCAGTTCGATTCCCCAGCACCACCAAAACTGGGCATGGTGGCGCACAGCTGCAATCCGAGCACTCAGGAGGCTGAGGCAGGAAGATTGCTCTGAGTCCAAGGCTAGCACGGGTTCCATAGTGAGTTCAGGACCAGCCTAGGCTATGAAGCCAGACCCTGTCTCAAAAAAATGAAAATAAAATAAAATCATGAGTAGGTAAATTACAGGATGGGAAGAATCCTTCAAAATTCAACAGGTTAAAAAAAAGTCCAATTAGGAAGTGGAAAAGTACAGACATTTCACAGAAGTAGGTATGATAAGCTTATCTTTTATAGAAGATAGAGCAAATAAGTACATAAGATAATTGCCATTTGCCATTAGGCAAATGAAAATTTAATCAACCATGTATAACAATTACACAGCTCCCAGAAAGGTTAAAATAAAAATCATGGCAATACCAAATGGCTGGGAGGGCGTGGAGTGACTGGACCACTCGAGTCCCTGGGAAGAGGTGCTCTTGTGAAGAGCACGGCAGTTTCCTTAAAAACTAAACATGCAACTACCATACAGCTCAGCCACTACATTCCTGGGCACCTTTCTCAAGAAGACTGAAGACATGTTCACATAAATAAAGAACTATTTAGAGCTGCTTTATCTGGAAGAGCCCAGAACTGGAAACAACCCAAATGTCCTTTACAGGGTAAATGGTCAAACCAACAGGCACCCTGTTATCATAGATCACAGCCTCAAAACCAAAGCAATGAACTACTGATATATGACTTGTTTTAAATGTGTGCCAAGGAAGTATGCTGAATGAATCAGGAAAATCTCAAAAGGTTATTACATACTCTGTACTAATCCTGTGGTAAAAATTATGTACACCTAATTCATATACGAAACTACAGAGGCAGAGGACAGAGGAGCAGGACACGGGATTAGGGGAAGGGATGGAATAATGAGATGAAGCATGGCCCTGGGAGCCCGTGGTGATGGAACGGTCCTGTATCTTGAGCACAACAGTTATACCACAAGCTCACATGTGCTCAGGGAAGCTAAGTTTAGACACAGGATAAAAATTCAACTAAATACTATTCAACACATGGCTAAAGTATAAGGACCCAGAATGTCTGAAAGTATAAAGGTAGAAAAACACGTATGGGTAGGAAAACACCTGCTGAGAGATACCTAAGGCAAATATATTAATAAAAATTTCATCACAACTAGCTTGTTAAAAGTATTCATTTCAGAATGTTTGTAGTTAGCTCCATCACTCAAAAATGGGTATTGGGCCTACGGAATAGCTCAGCAGGAGAAAGGCTGGCTTAGCAAGTCCCAGTACCTGAATTGGATTCCCCAGCACCACATAAGCTGGGCGTGGTGGTGCAGGCCTACAATCTTAGCTCTGAGGAGGCTGAGGAGGGAGGATTGCTATGAGTTTAAGGTCAGCCTGGGTTACATAATGAGCTCAGAACCAGCCTGGACCACAGAGTGAGACCTTGTTTCAAGAAACACAGGATTAAAAGCATGTCAAATAACAGTCATGATACTCCCCTAACCCTTACACTGTCTCCCGGAATTTGGGGTCAATATTCAGTACTGAAGTAGTACTACTGAGTGACTGATGAGAACCACTCCTACCATCCCCCAGGGACACAGCCCCCAGGCAATGGCTACATGACCTCTGCTCACCAAACCTCTATCATCCAGGCTCCATCATTTAACTCCGAGATAAAAATAAGATGCAAGCATATCTCCCTCCTTCAAAATCATACAGTATTTCGTTCTTGTTTAAACAAATTCATTTCAAAGACAATGTATCTGACACTCAAAAAAGTATTAAAAACATTTAAATCAAAATTTTTCCTAAAACATGATATTCCCTCTCTGCATACAAGCTTTTTTCCCCCTAGTTAGAGCAGGTCTTCCCAAGAAGCAATTACGAATGATAATGCTTTTTCCTACTAAAGTTGGCCTTCCCTTGATAGTCTGAATAATCAATCAGATAATATTCTATTTTGTTAATTTTATACTCATTTCCATACATTAAAAAGCTACTAAAATTATGTTTCAATACTTTTTCACAATCAATGATAAATTTCAGAACACGATTTTAAGCAAATTTTACAGAAGATCCCATTCTCTCTGTAAGTATAGGTTATCTTGAGTACTCATCCATTTTCTTACAGTAAAAAAATCAAATTACAAATAAGTACAAAACACAAACTTCATCACTTAAAATTTTATGTTCTTGATAAGAATACAATTATAGTCTTTAAAAAGCAGTTTTAAACAAGATGACTACTATTATTTCAAGAACAGGGACTAAGAAACTCTGTAATCTACAAAGCATGTATGAATTTAAAAATAATGCTCAAGTTGCACTGTATGCATGCAAAAGGTTAAGTTTAATGTAACCACTGTGTATTGCATATTCATACTAATTAAAAATGGGGGACTACTCAAAAATTGAAGGCTACTTGGTAGTAAATGGAATGTTCTGAATTTACCACACATCCTCCTGCAAAGTAAATTCATAAACTGATGAAATAATGCATAACTTGAAAATGTTATCCTGTAGTAATTATTGTGAAATTATCTAATGTCAGCAAAGCACTGTGACCCTTTGACAAGTGACATGTACACATGAAAGCTTATCTCTAAATGATCCACTAACAATTCCCAGCATCATTTAGTAATCCCTTGAGAGTAAGAAGCTAATTTGAGTGCTCTGAACCCATGTATTTGTTTATTTATTGAGACAGGGTCTCACTCTGTAGCCCAAGCTGGTCCTGAATTCACTATGGAGCCCAGGTACCTTGGACTCTGCAATCCTCCTGTCGCAGCTTCCCAAGTGCTGGGATTACAGGCATGTGCCACCACGTACAGTTTATGTGGTGCTAGGGAATCGAACTCTGGTACTTAGTACACGTCTTAATGCTTGCTAGGCAAGCGCTTTAACTACTGAGCCATTCCTCTAGGCTCTGAAACCATATATTTAAAAAATGGGGAGAACAGACTAAATTCTGGTGAACTCCCTATTTTGTTATCTCTGTCCCATGGTTTAAGGACAGAAACCAAGTCTCCTATTCCTATGGCTCCCACGGCCGCCTACATCAAGCTCAGGGCACAGCCAACAATGAACAAATGCCTGTTAACTACAACAGCCAAAAAGCAGGCCACAATATTCCATGATTCCACTGCCTTTATAAAAGATTTCTATTAGCTGTCAATGTCATGGTCCCGTGGTTCACTGAAACTCAATTACAATGAACTATGATACAAAAATGTCTTATTTTAACAAGCCAGTCTCTCCTGTTCTCAATAACGCAGAACATTCTTTGTACACTACCCTTTTAATTATGATACTTCTGAATTTTTCTAGGGTGCTATCAAATACATTTTTTACCATGAATAATTAAAACTATGTGCTTCCTCATATTGATATATTTTTATTGAGACAAGTTCTCGCTCTGTATTTCAAGCTGGTTGTAACTCTTTATGTAACCCAGGCTGGCCTAGAATTCATGGCAATTCCCCGCCTCAGCCTCCTCAGTGCTGGGATTAGAGGCGACCACGACCACTCCTGGCTTAAGTTGAGAAATCAAATGCAGGGCCTTGCACTTGACAGCCAAGCGCTTTAACTGCTGTGCTATTCCTCCGGCTTCTCTTTTTGAGTTTTTAAAAACTAATAAATCCTCAATTTAGTAGTTCAGTTTAAGGCAAACAGACACAGATTATAAATCCTTTTTTTTTTTTTTGACTGCTGCTTCATCTCAAAACCAAGAGCAAGCATTTGTTCGCAAGGTATTTTAATTATTATATAGAGAAATGTAATAATTTTAAATTTCTCCTTCACTTAGTTCTTTGTTTTTGATCACTTTCATTATACAGACACAAACACCTGCTTCCCATCTACCCTTCTTCCCCAGGGCACCAGGAGGAAACCCCTGCCAGTGGCCACCAGTCCTCTGAGCTCCCAGCACTGAGGGAACAGAGCCTGCAAGACAAGTTGGGCTCAACCTACCCAGACCACTGGGACCCAGACCTGCTGAAGATCCTGTTAGCAATTCTGACAACAATAAAATTACAAAGCTCACAGGCACTTCACGGGTGAGCTATATACACAATAAAATTATACAGGTGGAAATCACCCACTTCAAATCAAATGAAGAAAAAATTAAAAAGTCACCGATACACAATGTAGGGGCAGAGAAGTAGCCAAACTGAAGGAAAGGACACAAGGTCCAGGCAGGGCTCACGTACTCGAAAGCTTTTATTTCGCACTGTGATCTCTCCCTTCACAACTCCTTCCCCGGGGCTGGAGGAATGGCTCAGTGGATAAAGCGCTTGTGTAGCAGGTTCAATTCCCCAGCACCACATAAGCCAGGGTTGGTGGTGCACGCCTGTAATCCCAGCACTTGTACATTACTGTTTAAGCTACTCTGAGATTCCCTGAGAAATAACATTTTTACCAGTATCTTCAGAAAATTAAGTAACCTGCCATATCGTAGTAAATAAAGTAGCTAGTATAGAAATACACCAGAAAGGTCTAGGCTTAGACAAGTCAACCGATCTAGTGTTCTCTGTGTATTTCTATCAGTTGGAGGTGTTCACAGCCTACTGCATGATGTGGGTGCTGATTCATCCAGTACATGAAAATCCATCTTCTAGTTATTATGCCTCAAAGGTTTTTTAAAACAGTAAATAGATATTAATCTTAAAATAAAGAACACTTTAGAAATGTAAGGGGTTCATTCAGCTTGGTTATTTTTGCAACTGGCAAACTTTCTCTAGCATTGAGCAGACATTAGTAGACTGAACAGGTCAACAGCAGGCACCTAGAGGAAGAGACACGCTTTTACACACGAGCCATTTGTTCTGGTTGATAAACTAGACAGCTGCTCTGAATTATACTTCACACTGTTTTCACAAACAGCTAATTTCCTGCTGCCAGTCTTAAAGCTACTTGGAACTACATATAGTTAACTTTATCACCTTTATTTTTGAAGAAAAATACAAATTTACATGCTTATAGGAAGTTTAGGGACATATCCACAGATACATCACCCTTTTCAAAATACTACTGACTACTCTATTCACTTTATATTTGTGATGAAATTGCATCATCTAAAATCACTGTCCTAGGATAATTGATAGTTTAAAATGCTATTTTCCCATTCGCAAGTGCTCGTAATATATTCCGTATTTTCCACATTTTCACAGGTCATAATATCTAAGTTCAGAGGGGAAAAAAAATCACTAAGTTGTACCGGACTTTTTGATTGCAAAATCTAATTTACATTTTTACCTCCAACCCCTACCGATCAGCATTATGTAAATTGCAACATAACTGAATGTGGCATAAAACTTCCATTCTTTCCAATAAAATTTTAAAGGAAAAGTGTTTAATTTTAAAGTTCATTTTTCAAGAAAAAACTATTTCGTTTTAACTTAATAAAGAGGAAACATTTCCAAAGCAATTCCTAAAATGTGTGTAATGTACACTGAATATCAGGATACCATTCCCAAATTAACATAATAAAAAAAATCAAGAAATAAGTAACTACCCAGATTCCATATCGTCAACAAATTAAGCAAGTTCACGCTACTGGATATGTTTAATAAACAGCCAATTAGATTTAGGCATGGCTTTTTTTAACATGCTATTTTACAGTAATAAAAATTCTAACTATAAAAGATAAACAGTAAGCTGGTATTTACCCTTGTGGTTATTACAGTCTATTAAAAATAATCTATCCTCTTGAAATTTAAGTTTCATTTGTGTGTTCCCTAGCTTAGTGTGTAAGAAAACAAAAACTGGATTTCACATAATATATATATATACACACACATACATACACTCTCACTAGATGTTTCAAATAAAAATATTTTCATAGCCAAGTTATACTAATTCCTCTATATTTAGCTTGCAGTAGAAGTAGAAAAATATTTTTTCCCCTGTATAATCACCATAAGGTTTCATACTGTAAGTTCTCACTGTGAATCCTGAAATCACTAGCAATCTCTAACCCTCCATGCACTGTCTATTAAATCTTTTCCTTTAATGACATTTCTCTGCATACACTTTCAGAGATGGAGATAGCTATTTTTTAAGTATATAATTCCAACTTTGTCCCTTTTCACATTCTCTCCATACTCTTCCAAAGACTCAGTCATGTAGCCAAGGTATTCTGCTATATCTACAACAGCAATGAATAAAGTCCTTACCACCACTTCCCTAAAAACTACTTTCTTCAGCACATTGGTTACTTCGTACCATCCACTCATAACAGAAGCCTTCAGTGAACTATGATGAGATCAGATCCTTAAGCTTCGATTCCTTAGGAAATAACCTCACTTCCAACATGTTGCACTACAGTCCTGCATGCATCAGAGGAAACAAATCCGATCAGCCCATCAGCCAAAGCCAAGCGTGCCAACATCCTCGAACTGACTCTTGTGTCCAGAGAAGCGCTGCGTTGGTATCACCACCTGGGCAGCCAGGCTCCTGGCTGCAAATCATCATCTAACCCAGCCTTCCAGGCAGTTCAATTCTGTGCTCTCCCTCAGAAAGAGGCCTTGACCACACCTGAATTGTCAGGGAAACACAAAAAGGGACACAAGCAACAGAGGGACATCCTGCGACAAGGATAAAAATATACAAAACAAAATTTAGAGAACAGAAATTCCAGATTTGAATTTAGAAGATCCTTTCAATCTGAAACTAATGTTATAACATCCAGGACACAGGTAAAAATCAGAGTTCAACCAAAATAGGATTGTAGCTATGTGATCGGTGACTATTGTTAAAGCCCTTTTAAGTAGTACTCACATTCCAAGATTACTTCTTTTATAGCAAAGAAATATTATACTCTCAAAGGCTGATCATAGCACTATTAAAACAGACTTATACGAAGGTGAGTTTGAGGAAAAGGGTCAAGGAAATTTGAAAGTAACAGTTCTGGGGGCTGGAGGAATGGCTCAGCAGTTAAAGCACTGGCCTGGCAAGTTCTAAGTGAAGTAAGTACCAGAGTTCGATTCTCCAGCACCACATAAACTGGGCATGGTGGCACGTGCCTGAATCCCACCAGTTGGGAGGCTGAGGCAGTATTTACCTCTCTGTGCCATTGATAACATGCCATGTAAAAAAAAAAAAAAAAACGTACTTCCAATGGTTGCACAATATTCTCTCCTATGCATATGTGCTGGCATACTTAACAGCTGTGTTGTGCTTTGGGATTTCCACCACCACCCTTTTGGATAGAAAGCCTGCCAGAGATAGAAAACCATGAAACATATTTGCCAGCCCCATGAACTCCTCCATTTCTATGAAGATTAAGCACATAGGCATTCAATAGGATAGCATTCATCTTTGTAGGAATTCACATTTTGAAACTTTTTTTGAGTCACTGTCTCACTCTGTAGTCCAGGCTGACCCTGAACTACATAGCTAGCTTTGAATTCAAGGCAATCTGCCTGCCCCGTTCTGGGATGACAAGCCTGCACCACTGGGCCTGGCTGAAACATCTTATTTTTAAAAAACTAACTAGGTACATGGAAACTTTTAGGAACACAGTAACTTTAAAATGTTAGCATGGGCAACGTTTCAGACCACCTACATAGAATTCAGGCTTGCGTCAAGATTGAATACACCTGAAATTACAAGTGTAGGTTAATAATAGTTACAGCCCCCCAAGAAGTATCTGTGCCCCTCTCCTGTGGGCTTGATAGGATCTCCATTAAGAAAGGATAGAGCCGGAAAGCCCTTGTCACCTGACAAGATATGTATGTGCACAAAATGCTCAACTCCATTGTAAACCTTAAAATTTGCATTTGTATATATCAACAAAATGGGAAGAAAAAAAAATGAAAGGAAGAGTAGCTTTTCAACTTTCAGTGAAAATTCATCCTGCTATCACCACGTGGGTTTCTGACATTACCAGAAAGAGGAGCTCTTCAGAAAACAAGTTCTTATTCTAAAAACGTACATTAAGGTACTGAACAAAGATAAAAGAAATTAAAGTAATTTTCAAAGAAAAAACTGTCAATATAGTCCAAGCTTCTTCAAGAACACTCAGATTTCAGATTCACATGATAATTACCTTTCACAACTGAAAGTTCCAATTGCTCATGCACAATGACTGATGAAAAAATATTCTAAAATATTACAATGCAGCCTGTGATTTATTGGGCAAGTAGAGATTTAATGCACAAAATCAAGCCCACAGAAGAATGAGCCAGAATATTTAAGAATCAACAAAAGGATTTAGAATCCACCTATATAAAATGCTACAGTGTCTCCCCACCCCAACCACCACATGATGCTAAGTATTAAACCCAGCATCTCATGCATGTCCAGCCCCAGGCCCGTCACTTCTAACATTTTACGTCAAAGCTGGGATGTTTCCCCCTGCTACCATTGCCAATCTGGGGTCCCAATCTTTGAACAGTATCTGACTTCTGGAAGGATTATATAATTCTGCTACACCACACTTTTCATAGGCTTTTATGAGCTTGTTTAACCAATATCATAACCTTAGTTCCACGAAAAATTGTGCTCTATGTTTAAAACTACACTCAAATTATACTTTGTAAAAAACCTGCTACACAAATTTAAACTTTAGCACATCTAATAGATTTCTTTTCTAAGGTAACCTGATATTCCTCAAGTTCAAAAACTTACCACTGCTTTCATGGTTCTATTTTTTGACACAGGGTCTCACCCTGTAGTCCAACCTGGTGATGAGCTCATTATATGGCCCAGGCTGGCCTAGATCTCATGGCAATCCTCCTGCCTCAGCCTTCCAAGTGCTGGGATGACAGGCATGCACAATCAGCCAGCTTTTATATTATTAAATCAACTGAGTATCTTACTTATTCTCAGCTAAGTACAAAGACCCAAAACTTAAAGTTCACAATAACTGCATGTAACAACTTAGAAAATGCTCATGATCCACATATCTTGCTATTAGGCTATTAGACAGTAGAAGGAAGCATTTAGCACATAACCACCATGTAACACTATAATGAAGACTTTGTGATAATTAGTTTTGGGTTGGATTTATGTTTTCACAATCTAATTTTGCTTAAAACAGAATAAACATATCGGGATAAGTAACAGATTATGTGTTTGAGGAAAAACTGTATATTTAATGATTCTGTGATGGGTCTAGAGAAATAACACAGGGGTTAAAGCCCTTGCCCAGCAAGCTCAAGGCCCTCTGTTTGACTCCCCAGCACCACATAGGCTGGGCATGATGCCAGACGCCAGTAACCCCAGCACTGGGGAGGCTGAGGCATGACTGTCATGAGTTCGAGGCCAGTCGGGGCTACATAGTGAGCTCAGGACCAATCTGAGCTACAAAGTGAGATTATGCTGCCTCAAAAGAAAAAAAAATGTAGATAAAGTAGAGGTAAAAATAATTGGCAGATAATGGTCCAGATTAGGGTTGGAAAAGATCTAGCCTCCAGGCCGTAGAGGGACCACAAAATCCTTTGGTCCAGACCAGCCAAGGCAACTCTTCCATTAGGAATCAGTTAATCACATAATAAATGTTTTAATTTAGCAATTTTGTGCAGCCCAGGACTAATATCATAAATATCCAAATGACCCTGAGCAGAAAAGTTTCCCTACCTCTGGTTTAGACAAAGAATAATTTGTACTGGAACTGATTTTGAGAACTTAAGACAAATATTTAACACAGATGATGATGACGACAGGTAGATACATTTCAAGACCTCGAAGAGATGCTTAAAACTGAAGTAGTACAGACTCTTCATAACAGAAACACTGTAATATTCCAGCAGTAAATCTTCCAACTGAGGTGTGCATTACCTGACCAATGGGAAGGCAGTGTATGCTATGAACACTCTGGGCAAAGGAATGACTCCTATCTTAAGTAGGTCAAAGGGGGATGCCAAAGAGAGAGAGAGAGAGAGAGAGAGAGAGAGAGAGAGAGAGAGAGAGAGAGAGAGAGAGTATTTGTCATCAAATTCTCTTGCGTAGCCTGGCCTAAATTTAAAAAAAAAAGTAAGGTTTTTTTTTTTTTTTGAGATAGGGTCTCACTCTGTAGTCCAGGCTGGTCTTGAACTCACTAGGTAGCCCAGGCTGGCCTTGGACTCACAGCAGTCCTCCTGCCTCAGCCTCCCAAGAACTGGGATTACAGGCGAGCTCCACCATGCACAGCTTATTTAAAGTGCTCTTCTATCTAGGAAAGAAAACACTGGGGAAAAAAAATCACCAGGATTATTTTCAAGTCTAGGGGATCAAATCTAGAGGCTGTTAATTTAGAGAACTCAGCCGGCTCTAAAGTGTTCTTGCCTCGACTGAGTGGTGCTTCTGGGTCTGTTAATAGCTGCATCAGCAGCTCTAACTCTTAGAAGCCATAAAAATGACTCCTTTTCACAACACAAAGATTGATTAAACATAAGCCATTTGTACTTCAAAAAACAATGGAAGGGCAAAAGCTTAATGTTAAATTTTATCTCAAGTACTGTTCTTACCTGGCAAGTGGAAACAATATATCATCTTCTAACAGTAAAAGAAAGGTTAGATTTATGATGTGTTTCAGGTTTACAGTAATGCGGTATGCCTGATTCTTTCAGTTATCTCAGATTATAGTCCAATGCACGCTTCAACAGGATCCCTGGTGCCTCTGAACGCCACTCACCAGTCAGCGTGAGTCTACACACAGGTTCTCTTTACTTGGTATGTACTCACGTATGTATGCATGCGTGCTAATATGTCTATTTGAGACAGGGTCTCTTATTTGCAGTCCAGGCTGCCCCTGAACAAACTCATGATGTAGTCCAGGTTGGCCTTGAACTCACAGCAATCCTCCGCATGCTCAGCTAAGTGGCATTGGGGAATGGAACCCAGGGCCTTGGGCTTGCTTGGCAAGCACTTTAATCCCCACCCTTCTTTTCAGTCAACAGGAACTGCTGCAGGGTAAGATCCACTGGAACCAGTAACACTCAGGTGAGCTAATAACAGGCCAGACAGAACTTTCAGAAACCTGTTGTTCCTGTGGTAATAGTAACTTGGATCAAGACAGTAGATATTAAAGAAGCTACTTTATAGTTTTAAATAAAAACTGGATAATGTTTCCACCAGGCTTCTCCTGCCCAAGTTGTTGTGGTTTTGGAAACTACTTTAGAGCTTTGGGCACAAGACACCTGGAAAGCCCCATAATCTCCTAGTTTTCCCGAGCCCTTCTCAGCCCCTGATGCTTGTGTGGATGCTCCCAGCCTTCCAGTTCTACCCATGTCTGTTTCTTTTAATTGCATTTCTGGATACCTCATCAACCCCAAATACATTTTACTCTACCTCCAAATTTCAGTTCCAATGGCAAATGCTCCAAAATAAAAGAATGACTGCAACATTCACCGGAAGAGGGGAGGTCGTCACTTCTACAGTTAGAAGGGAACACTTAACACAGGCAGAAATTAAAAAGCATAAAACTATACAAACATTGCTTAAATGTAACACTAGTGACTACTGTATCCATTTCATTGTCTTTGGAAACAGGTGACAAGATCTAAATCCAAAGACCTTGGAGATTCGTCTCATTTTCTCTCCTTTCTCCAGTTTTGGGTCTTTTCCAGGATCTAGCTTGGCATAGCAGAATTAACAAAAGAACACGCTGAGGTTAGCTGCTGAGGAACAAAGGATCGCACCCCCAGCCCCAGGGAAGCTCTAATACAGGGTCGCTGGACTCTGAGGGACACTGCAGAGGCAAGATTCCTCCTGGGGCCACTTGCAGGGCACCCTGTGTGGCAGGCATGCCCCTGAGAGACAGTAAAGAATCTCATTAAGTTTTTTTGTTTTGTTTTCAGGTAGTACTGGTAATATGGGGATATAACCCAGTATTTTTTATACAGAACTACATCATAGCCCTTTTTTATTTTATTTTTGAGATAGGGTCTCTCTAACGAACTGCTTTAGATTTCATTTGCAATCCTGTTTCAGTGTCACAAAATGTTGGAAACACAGGTATGTGCCACCAGCTTCAGCAGTGACTCTGCAACTTCCCTGTTTAGTTTCATTTTTTCCCTTGCTGAACACTATTTAACAACTGAATCAGGCAGGAGGAGGTATGTGTACCCTGCCCATTTTGCACACGCCAGGCAAGGTTCTATGCTATGGTTTCGGATGCATGTTCATGTCGACCACAGCCTGAAACAGATCATTTGAAAGTAAGAAGTTCAAAGGAACTAAATATTATCTGTTCATAACTGAAATAACCAACAAATGAGAATTTTGGTGCTAATAAAGCATAATCTTCACAAACTTTAAAAAGCATGACTGTCATGCAAATATAAGATGTCCAAGATGAATTTATCAATGAAAGCAGGTAAGGTGTAAGTATACATCTCAACAAGTACATATTTACACGCAAACAGTATTACTGAAATCAATCTGCTAATAGATGCAAAGTTCATGTATCATAAGAGAGGTTCTTAAATAAAACACCCAGACACTCAAGGCTTACTGACCTACCAGGGACAGTGTACTAAATATAACTATCTTGTTTAGAGATAACTACTTAATGAAATGTGATTGGCTTTTTTGGTCCTTTTGGCACTACCAAAAAAAAAAAAAAATCACTGAGACACCTAAGAATACCATAAAACGGATGTTCCATAATCTCTTCTATAGTGCAGTGAAGTGGAGGATACAGGGTACCTCAGAGTAGAAATCAAATAGATTTGATTGGAAAAAAAATTTGTTAGCATTATGGTTGGAAAAAATGAAAAATTAAACTTCTACTGTTAAGAGTTATGACACAAGGCTCTGTATCCCAGGCTGGTCCTGAACTCACTGGTGTAGCCCAGGCTGGCTTTGGACTTTGGGACAATCTGCCTGCCTCAGATTCCCAAGTGCTGGAATTACAGGCATACGTCACCACACTCAATGTGGTGCTGGGGAATTGAACTCAGGGCCTTGAGCTTGCAAGGTGAGTGCTTTAACCACTGTGCCGTTCCTCCAGCCCCTTAAAAACATTGTAAATGTAATAATTTCTATTTCCTAACTTTATTTTTTCCAGAAGCTTTCAGGAAGCCCTGACTTCTTTCTGTGCGATTCAGGGTTCCTCTCAGGGGACTCCTAATACACGGTATTATAATTTCCGGTTTGCTGTCCATTTGCCCTACTGGTTTAAAACCTCTGTGAAGGTTTGGAAGATGTATTTTGATGACACAAATTTAGTATGGTATCCACACGCATAAGAAGCTCTAAATATTGGATCAATGAATACAGTATTATAGTCTATGTATATACTCATGAATATATACACATATATTTACATCTAGTGTATAAAGTAAAATAACAGTAATCATAAATATCAAATTATTTTTCACAAGCTGGGAATTTTAAATCCACTTCAGGTTCTTCCGACTTCTCATAACCACCTCAGATCTGATTCACCCCCACTTCCAAGAAGTCAGAGAAAGATGCAAGCAATTTCAAACTTCAGAACCCTTCGATCACACCCACCCCAATTAACATCAGTGTTCATTTACTAAAACGATGTCACAGGTAGAAAAAACTGAGTGGGAATTTAGCTAGCTACTTTCTTTGCCTCAAGCCACACCTGGAAAAGAGTTCTCACTCGCCCACGGACATCTCCTTTGCCAGGGAAGGACACCCAGAACCTGATGCCGACAGAGGCAAGGCGCAGAGTATTGTTCTGGTTAGCATTTTCCTTAAAGAGCTCTTCTTAACTTTAATACTCAAACGTTATGGAGTGCACATACCTCATACCATTTCTCAGCCACTGATTACATAGGAATAATGTTGTATTTCTGTATCCAAAACTCAATACAAAGACAAACCAGAATAAAGTATGAGAAAAGCAGCATGCTACCGTCACAGCTACTGCACGGAGAGAATATCAAAGTTACACATGGACACAGGGCATAACAAAAAGCCTGCAAAATGTCAACAGGGGAGACGATCACCCGAGACGTTGCTACCACGTGACACCTGTGTCACACTGTCAGAGCTATCCCTTCCACTGGGCACTGTCCTGGACACAGCCCCATACCACATTTCCACAGGAGACAAGAGCTCACAGGAACACCACTGGGCCCGGCAGGCTTAAGGTCTGAATCAAGATATTATCATTAAATGCAATGGAGTTTATTTTGTTGTTTTCATTATTTTAAAAAGGAATCCAGTATATGTCTCCTAGTCCAGTGCTTCTCAAACTTTAAGGACTATAAGACTCACCCTTGGTGTCTGGTATTCAGACTTTTATTGAGCAAATCTGAAGTAGAAAAGGTGTTCTGCATTTCTCACCAGTGCTGAGGATTTCAATTTGAGTAGCAAGGTTTTTAGGGCACATACTAAGAGATGTATGGGGTTAGAGGGATAGCTAGGTGGTTAGAGCACTTGCCCAGCAAGCTCAAGGCCCAGAGTTCAATTCCCCAGCACCACATAAGCTGGGCGTTGTGACACACACCTGTCATCCCAGCACTTGGTAGGCTAAGGCAGGAGGACTATGTGAATTAGAGGCCAGTGTAGACTACATAGTGAGTTTAGGACCAAACTGGACTACAGTGCAAGACCTTGTCTCAAAACAAACCAACCAACCAACAAAAAAGAAACAGAAACTTATAAATGCGAATAAGAGTATGCAAAAATCCATTTTCGTGTGTGTGTGTGTGTGTGTGTGTGTGTGTGTGTGTGTGTGTTTTAATCCTTAAAACACTGGCTTTCCCTGATATTCATCGGGATCCTCCTGTTCCAGAGTCTCAAAGCTTTACAGATAATGCAAGTTAAAATAATGCAAACCAGGGGCTGAAGGAAGGCCATAGTGGTTAAAGTGCTTGCCTTGCAAGTGCAATGCCCTGAGTTTGATTCCCCAGCACCACATAAAGCCTGGTGTGTTGAGCCCAAGGCCAGTCTGGGCTACAGTATGAGTCTAGGACTAGCCTAGGCTACAGAGTGAGACCCTGTCTCAAAAGTAATCGTCTGGAGCACAGGTAAAATACGGGGAGGCATTGGTAAAGTGCAATTAAGGAAACTGCTTGAAACTGCCTAAAGCTCTGTATGATACTGACAAGTGGTGAGCCACCTGCGCATACACCCTGTGTAGACCCCGTGTGTCAAATCGCTATCCATAGCCTCCAGACAAAGCCCTTGTATGATTGGCAACCAGAACACCTGCCCACCTGCTGTGGATCCTGATGGAATTGCTGTCTGTAGCTTGCGGACATACAAATGGTATGTAAACCTTCCTGGTCCCAAGCTCAGGGTTTAGGTAGGAGTCACAGGCTCTGAAAGCAGGACACACGTCTTGCCCCCCTGCCTCCCCAGGGCCAGACTCCAGCTCCTCGCACCCCGACAGCGAGAGCCCCTTCTGGAGACGTGGTGACTGTCCAGTCGGGCAGCGACCGGCGGGGCGTGACCCAGCCATGGACTGGCGAATCCCGGACAAGCCCATACACGGGTCGGCTGTGGTCGCCAATAGTCAAGAACACGTCCCACTGGTGAACATAAGGGACCCAGGACAGGAATGGTTTTAGGAGGCCGAAAACGCTTGCTTTCCTGCTTAATTAATTAATTGATCAATTTATAATGGTTTGATTTATGAATTGGGTTGATTGTTGTGTGAATAAAGAACATTTCCAGGTTAAAAAAAAGTAAATTAAAAATAAATAAAAACAATGAAAACCAGGTTCCTGTCAGGTACTGCTGAGAAGAAAAAGGAGTTCTCATTTTCTGGGAGTAGATCACTGGCGCCTAGACTAGGATAGTTAGATCCAGAAAGGGCTGAAACCTAAAGAATCTCCTGGTATATCTCACCATACTAGAAGAGCTCCTAGCACATGGCACAAAAACGCTCCACCATTCAATAGGTGACTAAAAATTTAGTCTGACAAAAGAAAAATCTAGTTAATGATTTTTAACATTTAGAGCAAATGTAAGTAAAAAACAAAAAAAAGGTCTAAGCAGGAAAATAAGTTATCTAAAGACAAATTAATTTATTATAAATATACCTTTCAAACACTCAGTTGCCAACAATGGTACATATTTTCTCAAAAAGACTGAGCACAAAGGCACCTCAGGACATTGATAATGAAGACCCACACCAGCCTGCAGGCCTCCTACCCTGCCACGGCTTCTCACCTTACAGCACCGGCACTGAGCACCCAAAGGTACCACAACAGCAGCTTCCCCACTTTGAAAAAAGAAATTCTTGCCAGGCCCAATGCCGCAGGCCTGTCATCACAGGACTCTGAGGAGGATTGGAAGATGGGGCTCAGCCTGTGCAATTTAGAGACTCTGTGAGACTGTCTCAAAATCAAAACTAAAAATGAACAGGGAATATAGCTCAGTGTGAAGGCCCTAGGTTCAATGATCTCCTGTACCACCAAAAAGAGAGGAAAAAAAAAATTCTTGGAACATCAAATACAGGGAAGTCAGAACCCTACACAAGATCTAAGAGTAAATCAAAAGCTTAATTTGCTAGAAGTCATGAAGACAAACTATCCCAGTGTGAAAAATGAATACCTTCAAAAACAACATTATGATAAAGACAGAGGAACATTCACAGTGAAAAACATTTGTTTAAACACCTGCTTGCCATCTACAAAGAAGAACTTTCTGATGGTACTAAGGAAATGAAAGATAGTAAAATTTATTTGACGGAAAGGCAATGCACAAACACAGCTTATTTTCCTAGAACACCTCAAAAAGACATCTGGTGCTAATGTATCAAAACCCACCATTTGGTCTGATCAATACCTAACATTTTAGCATTATGAATATTAAAACTGGGAGCTGGAGGAAGAGCTCATAGGTTAAACCGCTTGCCTAGTGAGCACTACGTCCCTGAGTTTGATTTCCCAGAACCACATAAACCAGGCCTGTCGGACCATGCTTGTAATCCCTGCACTTGGGAGGCAGAGGCAGGAGGATTGCTGTGAGTTCAAGCCTAGTCTGGGCTACACAGTGAATTCAAAACCATCCTGGACTACAGAGTGAGAACCCATCCCCTAGCAAAATCAAATAATAAAACTGCCCTACAATTTCATATAGTACCTTCAATTTTTTCATCTAAACAAATACCATCCTCTCCAGTGACGCTACCATTTTCCAAGATAAAAAAAAAAAAAAGATTTTTAAACGTATTTTATAAGCTTTATTTTCTAAAAGCAGGTAGCTACCAAAATGCTAATATGGGAAGATGGGGGAGGGGTGCCACAGAGACTAAATACCACTAAAACAAAGGAAATCAATTCTCCAGATGATGTAGAAAAGAAGGCTTATAAAGTTAATAAGATATTACTGGAGGCAAGAGATGCAATGTGGCCATTAACAATGAGGATGAACCAAAAATTCTGTCACCAAATATAATCAAACTAGAAGTACAAGAACTAGACAAATATAAAAACAAAACTCAGGGACATGCTAAACTACATCCCGCATGCAAATTGAAGGGGAGTAATCACAGAAAGTCTTTCTGATTATGAATTTATGGGGGATTGAAGGGAAGGACCTCAACATCTATGATCTATATCCCAAGAAAAGCTGCAATCCCCCCCCCCCCCCCCCCAGCAAATTTCCAGGAACACTCAAGAGACCTACAGCCCACCTCATAGATTTTCAGTTGGCTAGGAGAGTAGACTAAGATTAACCCTCCAAACTCTAAAATCCTCTGCTTTGTTTTAGAGATTATTTTAGCCCTTGATAACAAAATTATCATGTTTCATAGGTAGAAGCAGGTTATCATACCACAAAGCTCCTTTAAAAACAACCAACAAAACTTGAGAATTTCCTAAAGTTCAAGGCAGTCTTGCTATTTTCACAATAAAAAAAGCCATATTGATATTAGAAGACATCAGAAAAATTCAACGTTAGCTACAGTTCTAGCATCAATATGCATTCCCAAGGCTGTCCTTGGAGAAGGAATATTCTTTTCCCTGTCAACAGATTTCATTCTGAAATTATGAAACTATTGGTTTCTCCTTATTAAGAAACTAACAAATTATGGAGCCACAGATTAAAGTGCTTGCCTTACAAACACAAGGCCCAGAGTTCAATTCCTCCATACCACATACAATGGGCTTGGTGGTACATGACTGTAATCCCAGCACTTGAGAGACTGAGGTAGGAGGATTGCCATGAGTCCAAGACTAGCCTGGGCTACATAGAGAGATCAGAACCAATGTGGACTACACAGTGAGATCTGACTCAAAACATTAATGAATTATATCACAAACTAAATATACATCAAGTATGCCCAATGAAAATTTTTAATCTAAATTTGAGATGTCTAGAAAAAAATAAACTACACACTTAAGTTTCAAGATTTAATACAAAAAAACCCTAAAACATCAGTAATTTTTTCTATTGAATAAAAGTCAAAAATACCACTTTAGATTAGGTTAAATAAAATGTAATTAGACTACTGGGAAATTTTAAGTTGAATACAAAATTATATTTCTTTTGTGTACAATTGAACACTATACACTGAATTTTCAACAGCATTGCAGTTCAGATCTTAAATGACACTTCATGGTCCATAGGCTAGAAAACAGGTCACTGGATTGTAGCAGCAACAGAACCCTCAGAAGGCAGGGTCAGGGGAAGGCAGCCATGTCACTGAAGACATGCCACCGAAGGGGAGACAGAACCCAGTACCAGCCTTTCTCTGCATCCTGGCTGCCATGAAGGAACAGTCGCCTTCCTGCCATGAGCCCCTCACCATGAAGTACTACCTCACAACAGGCCCAGGACAATGGACTGAAACTTCTAAACCATGAGCTAAAATACATCTTTTCTTTACACTGATTTTTTCCAAGCATTTTGTGCCAGTGACAGAGAGGTGACAGACGCACTACGATCTGT
Organism: Ctenodactylus gundi; assembly: GCA_004027205.1. NCBI lineage: Eukaryota > Metazoa > Chordata > Mammalia > Rodentia > Ctenodactylidae > Ctenodactylus > Ctenodactylus gundi. The sequence goes on along the minus strand of PVKB01000092.1, from coordinate 802,061 downwards.
CAATCCTTTCTCATTTTTCTACAGCATTTACCAAAGTGTGGTCTGTATAGTAACTAAGTTTATGTGTGGCCAAACGTCAAAGGTCAGGCTCTGAACCTTTTCCCAGGCCCACACCTACTTCCTTATAAAATCCAGTTTCAGCAAATGAGCTCTACTGGGTTAGGTCAGTAGACATCTGATCCCCTTTACTGTCTGACTAGATTCTTATTCTCCACCTTCACTTCCCCTCCCCCACCACCCCACCATAGGGGATGTCTGATTGGCTGAGCGAATCTTCAGCAAGAATCTCATGAGTTAGGTCTAACTGGAATCTCTTTATCTTAGTAACTTTCCATCCACTGATGCCCACCTTATTCCTCTGCTATAAATTCCCAGAGTGGAAGAAATATCCTTCCCCAGAGACTAACAGCATGCAAATCATCAATAGATTAAGCTAGTAATAAGCACAGTATCCTAATGTCCAGTCACCTCATACACATGAGACTTTTGTGGAATATTTTAGATATAAACTCTTGACATTCAGGCTGACTTCAAAGTCTAGATGCTCCTGGCTCTGGCTACTGAGTGTCAGGGTTGCAAGCACAGCCACAAGGATGGGCTTACATCAACAGTTTCAATCAAAACTGAATGTCTAGAAACATAATAAACAGCATTAGTAGCAAAATATTTTAAGATTCATTAACACTTAACAATGAGGTACAAAAGAGTGCTATGCCACAATTAATTTCACGCATCTATAAGTAATAAAATTTCAAACTGCATGAAACAAAAACATAGAACTCAAGTAACAGAAAGATCAGTTCAGTTAGAATTAAATACTCTTTACCTAACTGGACTGAACAAATTTACTGAATATCTCCTTTGAGAATTAATCACAAAAATGTACATAGGGCCTTTAGAATTCAATAATCAGTATATCAACATTTATCTAGTACAAAGTTCTAATAAAAGTAGATTTGAATAAGTGCCAACTTCTTAAACATACTTATGTTTTAGAGTATCTCAATTTTGCCTAAGGACTTAATGTTTAGATATATTATCATTTCATATAGTAAAGCGATGAAGGCACTAAGAAACTTAAGTGACACATGAAGGTCACCTAATTCATGAGGAAGACAGGTAAGCTCAAAACTGGGTCAGTCTTTTAGTTCTGAGGGTCTTTTTTAAATACTCTGTTGAAGCCCACGACTGTGTCCAACCTGCAGGTCACAGCTTTACTGCCCTTTAACATTGTAATGAAAAAAAATTTACAAGTATGTCTTATATAGACTATATTCCATAGTATATATCATTCTTATATATGTAGTACATTAACTATATTATACATTTTATATGTGACCTGAAAGTCTCCTTTACTTAAAAACACCAAGGCAGGTGCTAAAGAAAGGGCACAGAGGTTAAAGCGCTTGCCTAGTGAGCACAAAGCCCTGAGTTGGATTCCCCAGCATCACAAAAGCTGGGCATGGTGGCACAGCCTCCTGAATATTGCCAAGAGTCCAAGGCTAGCGAGCTCAAAGACCTGCCTGGGATACAGAGTGATACCCTGTCTTAAAAAAAAAAAAAAAAGGCAACAAAAAGCAAGGGCCACAAATTGGACACAGCAAAGTTACGCCTAGCAGAGGATCATGGAAGTATTAGTTATAACAAAAATCTCATAATTTTGTTCACTTGATTAAGAATACACTAATAACAAGTTCACTAATAACTAAGTCCAAAATAAACCTCAATAAAATTTCATAAAAATTAACTCTCAAGAGCATCTTGGGTCACAAGGAATCCTTTCAAAATTTAACTATATACAATCATTTTTAAAAGAAGTACAGAGTGACCAATAGAAATCTTGTCAGCATAAAATTTATGAAGATCAAATTATGTGGAGAAAACAGATTGAAATTGACTCAGAAGTACTTCTAATATTAAATATCAAATTTTTGTATTTTTCATTCCATCTCATCTATTTAGTAACATAAAAGCTTTATTTAAAAAGTCACTAATATCAAAGGAGATTAAATATTATAAGGACCAAATGTACTAGATTAAAAAGTCTAAATTAAAGGCACAGATAGTCATCACTAGAAACAAGTAACTGAAAAACCATTTTTGACTCAGATTTTTTTTTTTTTTAAAGAGGCAGGGTCTCATTCTGTAGTCCAGGCTGGTCCTGAACTCACGATGGAGCCTAGGCTGACCTCAAAATCACAGCAATCCTCCTGCGTCAGCCTCATGTGCTGGTATTACAGGTGTGTGCCACCATATCCAACTGATGTGTTGCTGGGGAACTGAACCCAAGGCCTTGGGTTTGCTAGGCAAGTGCTTTAACCATGGACCATTCCTCCAGCCTCCAGAAATTTTAAAATGAGTATTAGATACTAAGACATAATTAGAGTTTAGAACTGAATAAATGGGCTGGAGGAATAGCTCAGTGGTTAAAGTGCTTGCCTAGGAAAATTTCTGTGAGTCCAAGGCCAGCCTGGGCTCCATAGTGCATTCAGAAGTAGCCTGGGCTACCAAGCAAGACCCTGTCTCAAAAAAAAAGTACAAATAAAATTTTTATTTTTATTAAATTTAACTCGTTTTATCTCATGTACTCCAACTTTCTAGAACACATATGTGGTAGTTTGGGCATGACATGAACACACAGGGCTAAATTTCTGGGAAGTTGAATTGAAATCTGCTTTGGAAGTATGACTGCCTGGGAAGAATGTACAAACAGCATCCACAATTTCTAGGTATAACTAAAATGTATATATGGTTCAGCTCATCACCCCCCAAATAGTAAGGTGGAAACTGAAAATAGAAATCTATTTTGCTTGAATGATGTAGTGATAGCTCTTTTTCAAAGGGAGTATAGAGGGTATGTTCACAGTCTAGGTAACGTTATTTTTTTTAAATTTAATTTAATTTAATTTTATTTCATTTTTTTTTTTTTTAGGCAACAGGGTCTCCCTAGTCCTGAACTCACTGTATAGCCTAGGCTGGTTTTGGATACATGGCAATTTTCCTGCCTCAGCCTCTGAGTGCCACCATTATAGTCATACCTGACCATGCCCTGTATATGTGGTACTGGGGAATTGAATTCAGTGCCTTATGTTCACTAAGGTAAGTGCTTTAACCTTTGTGCTATTCCTCCAGCCAAAACATTTTAATATACACAAAAAAGTTTCAAAAAAAAAAAAACCCGAGGTAGTGACTAACCCAGAAAAATAAGTATTTGGGTCCACATTCCTTCTCCCAGCAACCTCTTAGACTGTAGAGAACCAACTGTATTACCCCAGTACACTAAATTCAATAAGGTGTACAAACAAATCACATAAACATTAAATTCACAGGAGTTATGAATACAAATGTGACCTCTGCTACCTACATTCCAAGTGTCTCCTGGAGGAAGAGAACTCCTCTAATGTACACTTAACCTCAAATATTTACTGAATTGCTACCAAGGAGTAGGTACCTGCATAGTCACTCCTAGTAACTGTTTCATTTTTGAATACCTTAGACACATCTAGAGTCAACACAAACACACCGGATGCCCTTGTTTCAAGGCCAAAGCTAGAAATAACACAGAAATCTCTGTCGTTTCATCAGCAGGAAGAACTGGAAGAATGACCCATGCCTGACACAGGACATCAGGGCTCCCCTGCAGGCCCTGCTTCTGGGCGGAGCTCAGCATGTTCTGAAGTAGGAAGTCAAGGCCTGCTCCAAGAAGCCTTTGATGAAAGCAGGAGAGCAGGGCTATGCTCTCCCATCTGTTATTCCAAACCTTTCCTGTCTCAGCACTCACCCTGAGACCTAACTGCTGTTTCCTTTCCCCCTCAGACTCACTACTGAATATACAGCTTAAAGCTATGCAAGCCAGGTAAGTTACACCAGTCAATTCATTTACACTCACACAGCCCTGTGACCCATTTCTATGTTATGGATGAAGAAACTGAAACACAAGGTTGGATAATGACTAATGGGTAAGGATAGGACACAAAGCCAGAGATTCCTTCTCAACACAATATTTATCATGCAGCACTCACCATCTTTCTGATCCACTGCTTTTAACCCAATGAACACCAGCAACCTAGTGACAGTAGAGCTCTTCAGCTTTAGTAACAAGTCTGAAGGCAATAGGCCGCCAGCTGAACTCAATGTGTAGTTTTGGAAACGCAGTGGGTTCTGCTCTCATTAAGGAACAACTGTGAAATTAAACTTGGAAAATGTTTGTTGCTGATGCTCTCCTTCACCTTTGAAAAGCCACTGAGAGGAATAATTAAACATTCACCCCTCAGTCAAGTAAGCAAGTCAAAGGTTCAGGCTCTGTCACTTAGGTGTCCTCACCTATAAAATAACATTTTGAGATAGTCATGTGCCACGTAATGACATTTCTATCAGCAATGGGCCACATACACACAGGTGGTTCCACAGCACGATCAGGCCCAGGGCCTAGCGATGTCTTGGCTGACATCAGTATCTTCACACTCTGCTTAACAGGTGTGCCTGACCTGTGGCCTCCCCCTGGTTTTCTGGCCTATGACTCTTTTGTGTCCCATATAAATATATAACTAACGTATGTACATAATAAAACATCCTTTTAAAATGCTTTTACTCCTGCATTAAAGAAAAAAATGAAGAAAAACACGGGCTTCAAGTTGGACACGCCTGATGTCCAAACACGAAAAACCAACTAACACCAGGTTTGTCATTGTGCTTCCCGTCCTTCGCCCAAGAACCAAGGCCATACAGGTAAAGGGTCTGGTGTCTGGAAGGACTGCACAACAGGAAGTCAGCTACCATTACTAGCAGCCTCCGGCCATTAGCACCGCTCCCAGGGTGAGTAATCACTGCCAAGCTCAAATCAGAGTCTGTACCCTAGCCAAGACCAATGAATTCATGTGTTTATAAAAGATCAATGTAAACATTAAAAAAGGACACTTTATGAAACTGACAAACGAGACAAACATGTGAAACACAATTAAAAACTAATTGGCTAATTTAAAAAACATCCATAGCTGGGCCTGGGGGCGGCAGGCCCCATAATCCCAGCATTTCCGGAGGCTGACGCAGGAATATCTCAAGTTTGAACTCGGCCTGGACAATTTAGCAACTTAGCAAGACTCTGTCCTAAATAAAAAAGGGAGTTAGGGAGGGCTAGTGTTCAACCTCCAGTGCCACCAAAAATCTAACCTTACAGAATTACCCCACCGAAGTCGATTATGGCACTTAAGATTTAGGCATGCTGCTAATAAAATCCATTCTATTCTTTCATGTGAAGTATAATAACTTGAAAGTAAAAAAAACAAAAGCCCTTAGGCGAGTCATCTCTTTTGAGAGCGTCTATAATCATTCGCTATTCCTTCACTGAGGAAACTCGGGCATCGCCGGTGGATTATCCGCAGGTGCATGTACTTTAAGCTGGCTGTGTCACATTGGGCTCCCGTGGAGCTGCGCTCGGGCGACTGGTGGGCCACTAGCTAATATTCCAGACATGCTTACTCAGATCCTGGCAAAGGACACTCAAGTCTTCCCAGGATCTCTGCATGGCAAGGACGAATACTTATGCCCATTTATCAGATAGAATAACAGGCGCAGCAAGGTTTAGCAATATGCAGAGAGCACAGAGACGGGACACCAGGCAGATCTGAGACTGCAAATAACTGAGATCTCAAGGTCAAGGCTGTTTAACCCCGCGGGCCGTCCGGGGCGTGGCAAGATCTGACACTGTAAAACACAGGAGAAATACAGTACCAGCGGGAAGCAGGGGCTCCAGCGGGGTAAAGTCATGCTCCATTGCGGGTGATGTGCCTCTGCCTTTAAAAAAAAAAAAAAAAAAAAAAAAGGGAGGGGAGCTGGGTTAGAATTCCTCATCTACAACTCCGCTCGGGTCAGTGCATGCATGTCCGGGCAGCCTGGGCTGCAGATCGGGAGGTCCCGGGGGTCCCGCCAGTCGCCCCGCACGGGCACCAGCCTCCATCCGGGCACTGATGGGGAGAGGGCAACCTCCCTCCCCGCGCTCCTCCCTCCTCCCCTCCCGCGCCCAGCCGTAGCCACACTTACACAGGCGGGTGGAGCCTGGAGCGGCGGCGCCGGCTGCAGGGGCAACGCGAGCGAGCGAGCGAGCGCTCGGCGATCGGCTGAGGCGCCTGTGCGCCCGGCGCGCGCTTGAGGGAGGCCCCGTCCACTTCCGGGCGTCGCGGGCGCTCGGCTCTCACAGGGACTTGGGTTCGGCCCTAGTCCCTTCTACTTTCCTCTGCGTGGAGGACTTGTGTTGGCCGTGGCGGACTCCTTGATTCCAACCGCAGGAAGTTATTCTTTCCTCAGAACCCAACAAGGAATTCTTGACCCACCCTCTTCCGAGCCTCGCAAACTTCTAAGCTCTCCGCAGCCGTTCTTGGTCAGTACTTTTTGATTCCCTGTGTGCCCCAACTCAGCGGCCTAAGGGCCTCTGTTTAGGATTTGCTTCCGGCCCTTGGTGGAAGCAGTCACAGGATGTATTCTTTGGAAGAAACGAATTACCTGCTTGGAGCTGACCCAGCTTTTCCAAAGCGAAACGTCGCTCCGCGGCCTTCTCCAGCACTGACCAAGCCTGCTCGCCCAAAGAGCTGGCTTTTATAATAAGGCCCAGGTGTCCTCATCTGCCACTCCCCTAAAGGATCTCAGTCACCTGAGACCTCTTAAGGCCTTTGGCCGGGCCCGTGGTGTTGAACTGCCAGGAGGCAGTTAAGAGGAGAAAAGGCATACCACGGGTTGTTTGGTTTGTGTACAGGTGCGTGAGGAATCTCCACAAGGGATGGACACCTGAGGAAGCCAAAGACGTAACGTTTATAGGCTGGTTTTAGCTACAACAAATTTCTAAAGGCCGCCTTTAAGGATGACATTAGTGAGAGGAAAAGACTAACCGGTCAAAGAGACAGTATTAAAACATGTAGCACGATTTGTTGCTTCATCTATAACACATGAAAAAGTATAAAGCTTACATCAGTAAAAGGCAAACTGATCCCCCAGCATAGCCAAATTATACAGGATATTCACATGGCAAAAACTTCACTACAGAAAAGCAAACTTAATTACATAAATCTATCTGCCAGGTGGCAAATGAATTTGTAATAAAAAGTTTAATAATTTACATTTACTGAGCAATTTTTATGCTCCAGTCTCTGTTGAGAGGTTTCTGTTTTCGTTTACCCTGAATTGTAGGTTCCAAGAGAATGAGACTGGAATGTACTTACCCTTGAATCCTTCACAGCTGCTGGTAAACGCGCGCGCTCTGTGAGCACTGGCTTAATGTGAAACAGCTGGAATAGCCTGGAAGGCCTCTCAGGTTCTTATCATCAAGCATCAGTACAGAACTGAGCCCCACACCCACTTTCTCTCCCAGGTAGGACTGTTTCCTCATAGCCACCATCCCAATCTAGTTATACTTGCTTAGTTGATCACGAGGCCTGTTAAATTGCTAGCTCCTTGAGGACAAGAACTGTGTGTTGTTCAGGGACATTTGTCCAGTTGAGCTATGTATGTTTTACCCAGAGTGCAGGCTCAGTGCATTTATGAACTGTGCTATTATATGGCAAGAGGAAAAGTGAAGTTAGAGTATGTCATACAGCAACTCTTAAAAAGAAGAAATTGAGAGGCTGGAGGAATGGCCCAGTGGTTAGAACACTTGCCTAGCAAGTACACAGCCCTGAGTTTGATTCTCCAGCACAACATAAGCTGGGGGTGGTGGCACACACTTATAACCCAGCAGTTGGGTGGCTGAGGATTGCCGTGAGTCTAAGACCAGCCTGGGCTCCATAGTGAGCTCAGGAACAGCCTGGGCTAAGAGCAAGACCTTGCCTCGAAAAAAAAAAAAAAAAAAAAGAAGAAACTGATTCAGTATGCCTTAATGTGGAAAATGTCAAGTAAAACTTATGAACATGAATGGCAGAATAATTCCCCTTGAATTTTTAAATGTTTAATATCCTTTAAAAACAGTGTGAGAAGTAGCTGACCTCTGCAAAAGAAAAGAATAGGTGAAGGCCGGACACTGAAGGAAATACGCTTATCTTCTACTTTTATATCTTGCTATATTAATACATTTTAGATAACATTTCACTTTTAATTGACATGGAATTATACATATTTATAAGATTGTGTGACAATTCATGTATATAATGTGTAATGATCAGATCAAAGTAATTGGCATATCTATGACTGCAGGCTCACATCACTTCTTTGTATTTAGAAGATTAAAGATCTTCACCACTAGCTTTTTTGAAATGTACAATTAGCTTTTATTGCAGCAGCCTTTCAAGAGCAGGAGCCATGGCCCCATGATACCCAATGGCCCTTACCCTCCACCAGAGCCACAGGGTGACCAAGAGTGTGAGCAAACCAAGCCAAGACACAGATGCTGCAGTAGGTTCCTCACCAAGAACACCAAGGACCCATGAGACAAGATTTTGAGAGATTGGAGGATAGGATAGAGAGGCAGGACAAGGACAGGGCATTCCAGTGGCCTTGGGGGCAGAGATGGAATCAAACTGGAGTCAAGGTCTTAGTCAAGGTCCTAACCCTCCAGGATACAACAAGGGGGAAATAGCTAAGATAGATAACTTATCCTCCCTTTCCCAGTTTCTCCTAGATGCCCTAATGTAGTTAGTAGCTTACATTGTACTACAACCCCCACCACAGGAGACACCTGAAAGCACCAGGCTAAAAGCCTCATAAAGAGCTTCAGTCCTAAACCTCTTCTTGCTTTGAATCTTCTGTGTGCTCTGATTGATTATTCTTTTTTTCCCCATTTTATTTTTTGAGACAGGGTCTGACTCTGTAGCCCTGGCTGGTCCTGAACTCACTACGGAGTCCAGGTTGGCCTTGGACTCACTGCAATCCTGCCTCCTGAGTACTGGGATTACAGGCATGTGCCACCACGCCCTGTTTATGTGGTGCTGGGGAATTGAACTCAGGTACTTAGTGCTTGACTTAGTGCTTACTAGGCAAGCCATTCTCATTAAGTCCCGTGCTCTTTATTTTTTAACTTAAATTAGGGGGTAAATATTTTTAGAACTTCTTATTAAATATAAATATTTAAATCTCTAAATGTCCCTTCAAGTATTCATGCACTCCAGAATTTTAATGTTGTTTTGAATTATTATTTTGTTAAAAATATTTCCTAGCACCCTTTGTAATGTTTATTTGATCTATAAACGTTTAGAAAGATACTTGAAATCCAAATAATTTAGAGTTTTCAAGATGTCTTGCTATTGATTTTTAACTTAATCCTACTGTTGTATGAGAATATGCATTGCAAATGTATACAGATTTGTTTTATGTTCTGGCATATAATTTGTATTGGTGATTTTACATAAGTAACTTTTTTTTTGAGACAGGGTCTCCCTGTGTAGTTCAGGGTAGTTCTGAACTCACTATATAGCCCAGGCTGGTCCAGAACTCACACCAGTTCTCCTGCCTTAGCCTCCAAAGTGCTAGGATTACAGGCATGTGCCAGGACACCCACTTTATGTGCTGATGGGGAAATTGAACCTGGGTCTTTAACTTGCTAGGCAAGCACTCTAACTGCTGTGCCATTCCCCTAACCCCTCCATAAGTACTTCAAAAAATACTGAATGGTGGCTAAATCTAATGTTCCCTACAAGCCCTTTATATCAAGTTATATTACAGCACTCTTTTGTGGTCTATATTGTTATAGATTTTCTGCTTAATTGTCTTAACAGTTACTCAGAGTAGCATTTAACTCTCCAACTAAAATTGTTTACTTTTCTATTTCATCTTTCAGTTTTTTTTCAGCTCACATTTATGTGTTCTGAAACTGTTGTTAGGTGCATTCACAACTATGATTGTTAAGTCTTATTAGTGAACTGATCATCTTAATATAAAATGGCTTTTTAAAAACCTATTAATATCCCACTTTTTGAAATCTACATTGTCACATGCTACTATAACCACTGCAGATATTTTACAGTTTATATCTTCATAGAATATTTCTTACACCCTTACTTTTAGCATATTGTTGTCTTTGAATTTTGTTGAGTTTTTTTATAGATATATATAACTGCATCTCAGTGTTTTAAAATTCAATCTGACATCCATTATTTTTGGATTTATTTCTGTTATTTTGTCATTTGTTTTCTGTTTATTTATTTTGAGACAGGGTCTTGCTCTGCAGTCCAGGCTGGTCTTGAACTCACTATGCGATCCAGGCTGGCCTTCAACTCTCAGCAATCCTCCTGTCTCAGCCTCCTGATTGCTGGGTTTACAGGTATATCCCACCATGCCCAGCTCATGTAGTGCTGGGGAATCTAACTCTGGCTTCATGCTTGTTACACAAGCTTTGCTATTCCTCCAGCCCTGTTTTCTACTTAGTCTTATCTCTTCTTTTTTCTAATTTTTATTTGAATTAGATATTTTTAGTATCCCATTTTGCCTCTGTGGGTTTATAGTTTTACTTTCTAGTGTTTGTTTCAGTGTTTGCATGTGCATCTTTAATTTCAATCACATCCTAATTTCTAATAATATAACACTCCATATATAATGTAAGATTATTTAAAAATATGTTTCCACTTCCTTCCCTAGGTGTACCCTTTGTGCTAATGTAGTCATATATCTTGTCTTGTTAAGAATTAAAAAAATAATAATGGTTTAAAAAATTCTAGTGGGTAGAAGGAATAGCTCATTAGTTAAGTGCTTGCCTAGCAAGCTCAAAGTCCTGAGTTCAATTCCTTAGTACCACATAAGCTGGAGTGGTGGTGCATGCTTGTAATCCCAGCACTTGCGGGGCTGAGGCAGGAGGATTGCTGGGATTTTGAGAGCAGCTTGGGTTACATAGTGAGGTCAGGATGAGCTGGGACCAAAGAGTGAGATCCTGTATAAAAAAAGAAAAAAAAATCTGTGTAAGAAACAAGCCTCTCCTTATATCCGTGTTCTTTGCCTTGCCGACCCTAATGATCTTGGTTCACTCCAGTTCTTGTCGTTACTTTTGTGTCCATCTCAGTCGGCATTGTTAGATTTTCGTCTGTTCTTTCTGTAGTGCCAAGGTGGCCTCCGGGAAGCTGGGAAGGTTGTGGGTGATGCCGAATCTGTCTCCCCTCTCTCTCAGATTACAATTCTTCTGTGTGTTGCTTCACATGTTTTTTCCTTCTCATTGGCCATGGAAGAAGCAGGTGTCATGTTGGATCCTTTTGTATGGGAGGTCTGTCGACATCTCAAGTCTGTTTATTCATGGCCGATTTGTTTCCTTTCCAATCCCTTCAATGTACTACATGTAGAATGGGGGACCTCCCCTGCAGTTCTTGGCTGAGGTTAGGACTGTTGGTGACATTGTGCAGCATTAGATATCCCAGGGCCACGTCCCTTTCTGCCTTGTTTTAGGCCTGAGCTATAGGTTGCAGGGGAAGCTGGGAACTGCTGTTAAGAGCTAAATACAAAGGCACTTCCTTCCCTTTCTTGTAGCTGGCTGTATGTGGGACACTGTTCTAAGAACTTTGAGCTGTTTCACTTAACCTTCCTAGCACTTGCCGAAAGCGTAAGTTCTATGAAAACAGGAAGCAGTTTTGTTTCAGATCTTAACAAGGCTTTTGGAACATATTTTTCATAAGGAAGGATGGAAGTAAGGAAACAAAATATTAGGTGATTAGAATGTACTTTTTTAGGGGCTGGAGGAATGGATCAGTGGTTAAAGTACTTGCTTAGCAAGTGCTAAGTCAGCCGCTAATTATCCAGCACCACATAAGCTGGGTGTGGTGGCACATACCTGTAATCCTAGCACTCTGGAGGCCTAGAGGCAGGCCGATTGCCTCCCAGCTACCGAGGGAGCCCTATCTCAAAAAAAAAAAAAAAATATATATATATATATATATATATATATATATATATATATATATATATTATATATATTAGGAATAAATGAATTTATTTCCTTTCCTTGGTTAAAAAAAAAGAAACTTTTTTTTTTTTTTTTTTTTGAGACAAGGTCTCACTTTGTAGCCCAGGCTGGTCCTGAACTCACTGGAACCCAAGCTGGCCTTGGACTCACAGCAATCCTCTAGTCTCAGCTTCCCAGCCTCCCCAGTGCTAGGATTACAGGCATGGGCCTCCAAGCTTGGTGTATGTGGTGCTGGGGAATCAAACTAGGGTACTTGGCTCTTGCCTGGCAAGTTCTTTAGCCGCTGAGCCATTTCTCCAGCCCAAAGTGAAGCATTTTGAAAGAGAAGACAGATCAGAAATCTCGAAAAACAAAGTGAAACAGGGGAATAGGGTGGGGAGAGAGTGAAGGGTGGGCAGTGGGAGGGACAAAAGGAAAGTGGGAAAGTACTTGTCACCTTGACAAGATACTTAGGTGCACAGAATGCTCAACTTCATTGTAAACCTTAAATTTTGCACTTATACATATCAATAAAATGGGGAAAAATAAAAAAAAACAGGAAAAAAAAAAGAAATGGAAGTTCATGATTTTGTGGCCCCTCTTATAGTGAGACACTCAGCATGGAATGAGAAAGACTTGCAAATTGAGATCCTGAGAAAAAATTTTTGAGACCAGTGTAAACACAGGCAACTTTGCTTCTCAGGTTTTGGAACATTGCTTTAATAATAGTTAAGGTGGAAATCTTTGGAGTAGTTTTTAATAATAAAGACATTATAACGTCTTTTTAAAGTTACTTTTGTGCTTTCTTTTTTCCAAAGTAGAGTTTTTACTCAGGGATTTTCTTTTGGTTAATTAAGAGTACCCACATTCTGGCTGCCTTGTAAGAGTTCTGTATATGTACAGTAGAGGGCAGCAGAGGAGTACATGTCAGAATAAAACACGGGCTCCTTGCCAAAGTCCCTGTGTCAGGACTCCCGTTAGAATGATGACTGGCTAGGTCATGCAGAGGAAGGCTTACACAATTTGAGAAGAAAAAAGTGAAAAAGATAGTCCAACTAGAAATCAGAAAGTACCTCAAAATTTGGAAAACCAATCTAAACAAGTTCATCTTGAAAGCATGCACTTTAGTTATTTTATAAAATTTACCATCTAAAGTTCTATTTATTCCTCATAAGCAGGAATACACATAGAATTACTGAAAACAGCAGATTCTGGCTTTTATTTTCTTTTTGTCCCTAAAGATTCACCCTTATTCTTACTATAAAATGTAAAAGTGGGGATTTTTAACAGATTGGACTTGTGCCCATTGCATAGATGAGTGAAACTTGAGTGTGAGATATAAACACTTTGATCTTGAAGACTGAATGTAAGCATTTACTCTTACAATACATAGTCCAGGGTGGTTTTTTTTTTTCCCCCAACGAACTGGAAAGATGAGTGCACTTAAAAAAAACAAATATTGCATTCATTTTTAGTTTGGATTATAAGATTCCAACAGTAAACCTCGAAGTCAAGTACACTCCAGATGACTTCAAAGATAGTGCTGTTGACTAAGAAGCAGTTCAATGCAATATGCAACTAAGATGAGCCCATCAAGTTAGAATATGTACATTCTATAGAATTTATATGAAGCCCTAAAGTCTGGAAAGCTTGACAGATGGAGCAATAATTTTTGTTTAAGGTTCCCTGTCAGAGAAAGAGACAGAAGTAGAAAAGAAAGCAAGTAGAATTGCAATGCTTGTACTTAGGGGCCCATGGCAGAGTCACTGTTATAGATAATCCTACCAGCTTCTTTATTTAGAATCAGGGTCTCACTGTATAGTCCAGCCTGGTCTTGGACTCACTATGGAACCTAGGCTGGCCTTGGACTCAAGGAATCTTCCTGTCTCAGCTTCCCGGGTGTTGAGACTGCAGGCATGCATCACCACGCCTGGTTTATGAGATGCTGGGGAATTGAACTCCAGTACTTAGTGGTACTTAGCGATTGACTTATGCTTGCTAGGCAAGCACTTAAAGTGCTGGACCATTCCTCCAGCCCCATACTTGCTTATCTAAAGAGACATCTATTCAAGAGCGAAGTTGTTCATAGTTCCTGGAATGATGACACACTCCAAGTACAGAAGAAAAGGCTGAAATACCTGGACATCAGTTTGCTGGTGGCATCTGCTCAGAGAAGTGCTCCCAAGCTTTATGCTGAGAAAGGACAAAATTATCTTCTCTTCCATACTCAAAAGTTTACTTTGACAGAAGAGTTTGTATAGTATAGAAGTAGATTATCTTTAGGATTTTAGCTTTTATCCAGTTAGGGACATTCTCCTCTGTGTTATACAAAAGATTGCGAATTGCAGTCATAAAAAATAGCTTTTATATTGATACTAACATAACCCCATGCTTTATAACCTAAGGGATATTGTATCTCCATATATTGCTGTCTTTAACTTTGAGCCTCAAATGATAACAGGCTATGTTAATTTCAGACGGGGGAATCTATAGTTTGCATTTCTTGTGAATGCCCTGTTTGTTACAGGTGTTTATCCTGTATTGTAAATTATTGTGCACACAGAACGTGATAAGTGTTTGAATGTATCTAAGTGGATACTAAAAAAGAATTTTTGGTCAGTATAAACAACAATTGTTATGAATAAGAAAGCCTTGTATTGTGATCTCAGTGATAGTTTGTTTTATTTAGTGGATATAATGTGTGTTACAGTTAGTAATGTCTCATGTTTGATAGAACATGGTAGTTTCTTTGGAGACAGAGTCCTACTCTATAGTTCAGGCTGCTTCTGAACTCACTATGGAGCCCAGGCTGACCTTAAACTCATGGCAGTCTTCTTGCTTCAGCCTCTCATGTGCTGGGATTACAGGCATGCACCACCATACCCAGTTTATGTGTTGCTGGGAAATCAAACTCAGGGCTTGAGCTTGCTAGGCAAGCACTTTAATGTCTGAGCTGTTCTTCCAGCCCCCCCAAATATGGTATTTTATACTTATTTTATCAACAGGGACTCTGGCATATAGAAAGACTAGGAAATTTCCCAAGGAAACTTAAATATAATATAGCCCCTGTCTATCACAGGTTGCCTTATCTTCTGAATAGAAAGTCTTAAAAACAATTCTTTGTTTTCTTCCAACTTCCCTTCTTTCCCAGTCATCTTCATTAATGTCCCTATGTTTTTTATTTATTAGTGTAACAAGAAATATTGTGATTCATGAGTACATTTAAAAAACCCTCATTATCTCTACTTAGAAAAAAAAGGGAGTAATAAGTGTTGTGCTATTGTGTCTTGTTACATAAAAGGATTTTGTGTTTTTTGTGGTTTTGTTGTTGTTGTTTTGTTTTTGTTTTGAGATAGGGTCTTGTTTTTTAGCCTATGCAGATCCTGAACTCACTGTGGAGCCCAGGCTGGCCTTGGACTCATGGCAATCCTCCTGCCTCAGCCTCTCGAGTGCTGGCATTACAGTCATGCACCACCATGCCCAGTTTATGTTGTGCTGGGGAATTGAACCTGGGTACTTAGCACTTGACTTAGCACTTGCTAGACAAGTGCTTTAACTGCTGAGCCGTTCCTCCAGCCCCCAGAAAGGGATTTCTTAAAAGTAGACATTAAAAAGGTTTATGTAGTTAATTGCTAAATTCAAACTTAAACTGAATTTGAGTGGTTAATGGAAGTTGTAGAATAAAGCTGTTTAAATTCCATAACAAAGTTTAAATTTCAGTCCAAAATGGGATTGTCTGAGTATTCTTAGTTGTACCATGATTCAAATTTTAAAATACAAACACATAAAAGAAACAGATTGATTGTTTTATTACAAACATTGTATCCTGTGTGTCAACCGTTCATGTTGCCTTGGTCTCTAAGTAGAGGCTCAGGGGTGGGGAGGGGATAAAACTTGAAAGTCAATATACTTAGAAGTCCAGCTGGCAGAGAAAGCTATCACTGGGTGTGTTTCGTGGGATCACCTGACAGTTCTGATGTCCAAATGTTGAGTCAGCCTTTGGGTTCAGTCCAGATCGACACTTAGCCTTACCTTTGGCAAGAAAATAGAGTCCAGCGCCGTCATTTGTCACATCCACACCAATGGCCAGCTTGCAGATGCTGTGGGCCTGCATCACTATGTTAGAAATGCTGAGAGTTTGTTTGATTCCACAGAGTGCAAATAGAGATGGAATTCAGTTTGAATACTGACATTTAAGAGAGGAAGAAAAAGGCGTTTTACTCTGTGACCTTGGCTAGTTGAAGAAAGTGTGTGATTATTCAGTACTAAGAAATGCAGGCATATTTTCTTTCCTGGTAACTTAGTTGAAATAAATGGAGAGAGGAAGTTTCAGAGGTTAAAAAAAATCATAGTAATTCAAAATAATCTTTTCTTTCTCTTTCATGAATTAGATACTCTTTCTAAGACTCATTTCTTTGAAATTGTAATGACATTTGCTTTAATCAGAGAACCCGGTTAAAATCATTCCTAATGAAAAATTTTAATTCAAAGGGAAAATAATGACAATACAGGAAAGGTTGTAAATGTAGGTGGAAACTTGTAAATACATCCCTCAACTCTCAGATGGCAATAATAGCTTTCTCTTCATCATCAATATTTTTTCACTTGCTGTAATTTCTGGTAAATCTATATCAGAAAGTTTGTGTATATACAAAAAACACTATCAAAACCAAGTTTCAAATGCATTTTTTTGCCAACTATAATGTTATTTGCCTCTTTAATTGAGTAATATTCAGCTGTTTCATGTAGAAGTTACAGGAAGACTTGTTTCATTGAGTATAAGGGAGACTTTCTGATGCGGGACACTCTAACCAGGAAGCATTCGGTTCCTGTAACTCAGTAATTTCCAGCAAAGGTTGAACAGTGACATTTCAGAGATGGAGAGGAAGGGACGCCTTTCCGGGTTAACTAAGAAAATGATTAACCTTTAGAACTCTAGTATTTACCCTTTGTCCATAGAACAAAGCAACAGAATGATGACTCTTCTGAACACTATTTCATTTCAGAGTAAAATGTACTTAAAACATTATATTTGCATCAGTAGAGAAGACCTATCCTCAGATGAGTTGGCCATATTAGCTCTTACTCATCTTAACTGAGTTTTAAACATAAAAGTTCTCTTTAACTTAAAGTTTAATGTGGACTCTTGATGAGTATTCTATTTGGAGTAGCTTTCTGGGCAAGGATATAGAAATTAGCCACAGAGAGAAGATGTGTCAAAAACCTAATGGAATGAAAAGATGCCAAGGCTCAGAGGTTTTTAGAAATATATTCCTTGCTTAAGCTGTCCTTCTTCAATAGGCTCTCAGTGAGTTCAGTTAAGAAAAAGGACATGACTCAATTCATCTAGCGTATTGCTTCTACTTCGATGGTCTGGTGACTCAAGTTTGGTTGTAGGCTGGCATCACCAAGTTTTCATTAAGATCTTCAAAATAAAGAGCTTTGAATGCAAGCTTAGTTTGGTGAATAGGACAAACTAGGATGTCGCCGGCTGGGGACAAGGCAATAAGATAAGCTCCTCCCTAAGAGGCTTGTCATCTCTGTGTCTGCAGTTGAAGCTCTACTAATGGATCCTTCCACTGTCTGCAAAGAGTAAGACTTAAAAATATTGATATTCAAATGAATAATTCTGTCATTCATTTATTCAGCATTTTGAAGGCCTCTTAATCTAAAATATTAAATACATTTTACTGAACATATTACATAGATAAAATCATGTCAGTTATATTTAAACTCATGAATTTTCAAGCTTAATCTAAAAGTATATGAAAATTTTAAATTAATTTAATGGAACTAAATATATGGGAGTGTTTCTCCTGTTTTAAAATCTGGATAGATCTGCATGTTTTTTTTACTTTTTTTTTTTTGACATAGGGTCTCACTCTGTGGTCCAGGCTGGTTCTGAACTCATTTAGGAGCCCAGGCTGGCCTTGGACTCACAGCAATCCTCCTGTCTCAGCCTAGGAAGTGCTGGGATTACAGGCTTGCGCCACCACGCCCAGCTTATGTGGTGCTGGGGAATATGAAGTAGGGTACTTAGCGCTTGCTAGGCAAGCGCTTTAACCGCTGAACCATTCCTCCAGCCCTAGATCTGCATGTTTTAATTTGGTATATTCTTAATGTCAGTTTGAGTGCAAGTAAGGAGCCTGGCTGAAAACAAATCTTGAAATCTAGAAACAATCACTGTTTTCTAGTTGAAATAAAGGATTATTTCAGCAAATCATTATTTTATCAACAGTACAAACAAATCCAAGACAATATTTCTGTAAGTGAAAAAAATTTAGATAAGTCAATCAGTATTTCAGTTATTACTTTCTGTATTGTAAAGTGGCCATTTGGCCATTTTTAATAACATTTCGTAATTCAAGCATAAGTATGTTCTGACTACTCATTCAGTAATCAGTGAATTTTATTAGTTATACTGCAAGCATTTTATCCAAGCAAATCAGTACCATGGTTATCACAGTAAGAGTACCCCATGATGATAAAGATTGGTGAATCTTGGCAGAATAGCCCCAATCTCAAAACATTATTGTGACTTGATAACACAATGTGAATCATCACACTTTGTGTTTGGGTTTTCCATCAGGGGAACATTTTTTGCTTAGTTCCTAATTAGTGATGCAAAGTGAAAACAGAGCACAAAAACTAAAATTGTCATTAAATGTAACAGCATGTATAGAGGAAAGAAAATATGTGTAATGGCGATTGACTGAGAAAACTTGAAAAAGTGAGAAAGGAGAGGTTTTACAAAGGTTAGTTGAAGTCACGTATTTTTCTTACTACTAAGAAATCAAGTACTTAGAGATGTGAATAGAGCAGTTGTTTCATTCTTGACTTTTTTGTTCGGTTTTGACGTATAAGAAGGAAATCTTTGTTATTAGCAATCACTTGTAATCTAGCAGAATATGGCATTGACCTGGAACCAAATATATACCTCTTTAGAGAGTATAATTGTCACGCTTCATGAGGACAATTACTTGGCCATGAATTGCCACATGGAGAATATGCTCTACTCTTATCCAGTATATAAAGTTATCAGAAGAACTGTATCAAGTTTGGTTATTAACAATGGAAGTTAGTATATTGTTTTTATTCCTGTGTATCTGTGAAACTATTTAAAAATATTTTCTCCACATGCTCCTACCCCGACTACCTCTTTTTTTCTTCCTAAGGTATTAGTGTCTGCTGTTAGCACAGAGTCAAGACTTTTTATGAGCATTTTCCTCTGATCTTGCCAGTCAATAATGGAGGTACTGGGATGTCTGTCATGTGGACGGACCTGGGGTTTCATGGGGGCTGTTGCTTTGAATGCAACAATGAAAGAGTAGTGCAGTTATACTTTCAGTGGGAAACATAACTTTTATGCATGTGAAGAGAAATTAATGAAAGCAGTCAATTTTAGGCATTGAACACATTGAGTATGCAAGTAGAGATCTTGACACAAAAATGGTAACTGCTTGCCTTCAGGGAAGAAATCTAAAAATTCAAAATTGGAGACTTCCCACTTTTCACACTATACCCTTTTGTGTGGTTCAAATTGTTGACCTATGTGTGTTCTTAAATTTAATAGTTTTCTTATGGTAGTATCAAGCTACATTCTGAAGAATGCTGAGTCTCAAGCAGAGGGAGTTACAATTTTTTTTTAAGAGCCTTGGGGTCACAAATTTGTTTTGGGATGTGTTTAGTGTTATTCAAAATAATTGAGTTATAACTCTTGAAATATCAGAGCAATGAAGGATTAGATGAAAATGCATAATGAATAAGACATTTTATAGTGTAATTTACTTTTCAGAGTATGGATGTGGTACATTTAAAGTTCTTAGAATAGCTTTATGCTACACCACATTCATTTATTGTGTACAATTTGGGTTTTTCTTCATACATTCACTGCTATGCACAGTTATCACTATAATCTCAGAATATTGCCCCTTGTCATAAAGAAACCTAGGTGCCCTCTAGCTATCACCCCCGTTCCTCCATTTGTCAACGGAGGAACACTTACGTTGTTCTCACTTTTCATCTAATATGAAAAATCCTTATAAAATGATTTATGTTCAGTTTCTTACATGGATCTGTTTTCATCTCTCCGTGCTCTACACCTGGAGTTGAAATTCCAGGCCACACGGTCGTTGCATTTCATTGTCTGAGGAACTGTTACCTTGTTACCCAAAACAACTTCAGTCTTCCACATCCCTCCAGTGCAGCAAGGGCTGGGATGGCTGTACGTCCTTGGCAGCACTTGCTCATCTGCCATTTTTGATTCTGTAACAGCCACTTGGTGAATGTGGAGTCCTAACTCTTTGCAATTTTCATTCTCTGACGATTAATAATATTGAACATCTTTTTATGGGCTTCTTGCCTATATTTCTAACTTCTTTGCAGAAGTGTCCATTCGACTCCTTTGCACATTTTAAAAAATTATTTACGTTCTTTACATACTATGGATATGAATCATTTAGCAGATAGATGATTTTCAAAAACTTCCTTCTAATTATATCTTAAAAATTAACTGTAATCTTTCTAATACATTCTTCATCAAATTCATAAGCAGATATGTAATTCAAATTATTGTGCAGTTTTTTTTTTGTTTTAAATATTCTGATTCCTTTTTTCCCACATAGCCCTCCTCTCTGAATGTGATCAGTTTTCTTCTGGTTCCATAAAAGTTTAACTACTAACCAAGTTATTCTACAGTGTCTTGAGTGCCCATCACTTTTCAGTTTTTTTGTAAATGCCTGGGTGGAGGGTGGGTAAAAAGGGAAGAAGAAAAGAAGAAGAAGAAGAAGAAGAAGAAGAAGAAGAAGAAGAAGAAGAAATAATAATAATAATAATACTGAGTTTGGCTAACCATCTGGAGCTATAGAAAATAAATGATCAAAATAGGAATTCTGAAAATAGAAGTGTCTGCAAAAGTGGACACCATCAACCTATAAAAAAGTCCAATGTAGGAATAAAACAGGTACCATTATTTTATCTTTCCTCCCAATTCAAATGTTCTGGAAATGAAAATTAGAGAGTAGTGGATGCTCAGAATGGAGATAAGTTTTGTTTGTTGAGTTTATCACTGGACACGTATGACAAAGAAGAAACAAAAACTCAAGCCTTAAGTTCTGCAGGAGCTAGAATTAACAATGAGTGAAGTGTTATTTAGGCCTATTTATTTGTAATGCAAAGTATGGACATAGCTATTCAAATAACATGAATACCCAGAAACATAAATTATGAAATTCAGAAGACATCAATGACTTATATTCCCACAGGCAGCTAGAAACTAAAAGTTTCAAAAGGGAGTTTTTCTGTATATTAAAGACGGGAATGAGCAAGGTTGGCCCACTCTTATTTTATTTCTTTGAGACAGGGTCTCGCTCTGTAGTGCAGGCTGGTCCTGAACTCACTATGGAGCCCAAGCTGGCCTTGGACTTAGGGCAATCCTCCTGCCTCAGCCTCCCAAGTTCTGGAATTCAGACACGTGCGACTACGCCCAGTTTACATGGTGCTGGGGAATCGAACTTGGGTACTTAGCACTTGCTAAGCTGTTCTTATTTTTCACTTTTTTCTTGTTTCTGGAGTTAAGCAGAACCTGATGTGCCTGTGCCTGGTTCTTATCATCAGCACAGTCAGCAGCAGCCTTAATAGCTTGAGGGCAAGTAGAAGGCGGGAGACAGGAGCACGTGGCAACCCTTTAATGCATCAGCTAATTCCATGCTGCCGCAATAGCCCGGGGGACAGAAGCAATCCCAAACAGATGCTTTTTATAAAGGTAAGGGAGAAAGTAAAAAAAAAAAAAAAAAAAAAAAAAAAAAAAAAAAAAAAAAAAAAAAAAAAAAAAAGACTGATGCTGCTAAAAAAAGAGATTAAAAACAAAAAAATCATCTGTGAATTATTTAATTTGAGCATTAGGAGGATAATGCTAAAGATTTCATTAGCAAATTTAAACACTTCTCTGCAAACTCTTGAATATTTTTTCAGCTAATTTATACGAGTTTATCCTCCAGTGCTTTATTTATTTATTTTAACTTTAGCTTTCCTCCCATCCAGAGTAATGTACCATGCTGTTAATATCCAGCCAAGTGTTCAGCCAAACCCTGAGACTCCCTGCTTCGTGCCATATTGGGGGGACTCTGGGAGGAAGCAGTGTTCTAAGTGACATCACAGGAGGATGCCTTTGGATGTGATTCATGGCTTCACATTGGCTGTTCATGTGTCCTTAGAAACACATTTCTTTAACAGATGAAAAGCACCAGCTATCAATAGTTGCTCCATAGCCAAACACTGAGAAGGACTTCAGTATGAGACCGTCTTCTGCCGCTGGGTAGGGGAAGGTAGGGGAAGGGTGCTCGGGAAGTGATAGGGTCCACCAAGAATGCACAGAGACTATGTGGTCCCCAAATTTAAGTTTCTTACTGTCTTAGTTACTTTTTTGTTGCTGTGACTCAATACCCGACACCCACAAATTTAGGAAAGGAAAGGTTTATTTTAGCTCACAGTCTTGGATGTCACAATCCATTCGGGGGCGGCTGGCAGCTATCAGAGTACAGGACAGAGGCAGAGGTGGAGGCAGCTTCTCAGGACATCACAAACAGGAAGGCAAGCTGAGACCAGTTGAGACTAGTCACAGTCCTCCACGTAGGCAGGTGAAGCTTATATATCCTTCCAGGTCTCCGCCCAGTAATTGGTCCTTCCTGCATCCAGGTGTGGCCACTACACACAGTCAGTCCTAACTCACATGCCTTTAGTCTTTACTGTAACCCACCCCTCCAGACCAGACCCCAATCCACCAACATCACATGGTTCCATTAAAATACATGAGACTTTTGGGGGACACTCCAGATCCCAACCACAACATTCCACCCCTGGCCTCCAAAAGACTCATGTCCTTCTCCCCATGAAAAATGCAGTTAGTCCTTCTCCAAGAGTCACCAAAGTCTTAACAGTTTCAACACTACTAAAGTAACTCCAAGTCCATAGTCTCCTCTGAGATGTACGGCAAACTTTTAGCTGTGAGCTCCTGTTCAAATCAAAGAGTTAAGCACTTCCAACATAAAATGGCACAGGGTAAACATTTCCATTCTAAAAGGGATGAATAAGGTATTAAAAGGCAGTAGGACCAGAACAGTTCCTAAATCTGGCAGGGCAAGTGTTAAATCCTGTAGCTCCATGTCCAGCAACCGGGGTAAATTCTGGCGAGGCATGAACTCCGAGGGGCTTGGGTGGTCCCACCCCTGTGGCATTGCTGCTGACTGCAACCTCCATCTTCTCTCCTTTGGGCTGGATCCACTCACGGCCTGTTGCGTTTCCCAGCTGACAATCCATGCTCCTGGCTTCTCCAAATTTTTGGGCTCTCCACTGGACCCTAGGCTTCTCCTTCACAACTTCACACATTGCCCTCCCAGGGGCACACTGCTTGGCCTCCAAGGCCTTCCTCTGAAACCTGGGTGGAAGCCTCCATGAACCCACAACTCTTGGGCTCTGCCAGCTTGTAAAGCCGGGACAGCGTGGACGTTTCCAAGATCTGTCACTGGCTTGAGCAGGAATCTGGCTTCTTTGTGCCACGGTTGCAGCAGCTTCTGAGTGCCTGGATTGCTGAACTCTAGGAAGCTGACCTCCAGCAAACACTTCCCTCTTTGGCCATACAAGGAATCCTGGGGTACTCTTAACAGGACAAGAACTTTTGCCTTTGCACCCTTTGATTGGTAAAGGGTGGGATCTTATTGATTCCTGAGTCACTGTGAAGGCCTCTGCCTCTGTCCTGATTGCTGCCGGCCGCCCCTGAATGGATTGTGACCATATGAAACCATGAGCTAAAATAAACCTTTCCTAAATTTGTGGGTGTTGGGTATTGAGTCACAGCAATGAAAAAGTAAGACACTTACATACAGAAACATTTTGTAAGAGGGAATAAAAGGACTGCTATCATCTGGTGGGTTCCTTTGGTAGGGCTGGCATTATTGAATGAGCACCTTAGAATAACAGACATTTATTTTTCCTAATTGTGGATGCTAAAGGTCTGAGTTCAGGGTTCTGGCAAGGTTGGTCTCTGGTGAAGCCTATAATTTTTTTTTGGGGGGGGCAGTTGTCTGTCTTCTTGTGTCCTCCCACACCTTTCTATGGTATCCCTTTCCTCTTCATTTTTATAAGGATACTGGTCCTATTTTATTAAGGGCCAACCTCATGACTTTATTTAACCTTGACCTGATTGCCTCCTTAAAGTTTCTGTCTCCAGATTGCACTCACAAGGTGGGGTCAAGGCTTTAATATATGAATATTACTGGTGATCGGGGGCCGCATAATTCAGTTCATGATATTCAGAAAGCCAGTTCTTGTATTTTATAATATAAATGGTGAAACATAATCTGGAGAATAAACCCTAGTTAACAACCTGTTCTGTCTCTCATTTTCTCACACATAATGCACACAAATGGGTATACACACACACACACACACACACACACACACACACACACTCTACAGACACACAGACTTCCCTGCCTACCTCATGAACACAGACTGCTTTCTCTTAGCATGGTGTCTACTTCTGAATTTATACAACTGATGCTGATATTTGTAATCAGGGCTACTAATCAGTATTATTTATTGACATTTCTAGTAATTGATTGGGCTTGGACAATGCATTTTCTTATTGTGTAAATTTGGTTGGATAATAATTATAATGGTGATGTAGTATTTATTTAGTACCAAGGGTTATACTTACTTTGTTATTTAATTTCCACATAAACCTAGAGATGTGGGACTATGACTGTCCCCACTTGTGAGATGAAGAGATAGGCTTTAAGGGATAGTGACTTACACAAGCCCTTATAGCTAGTGAATCATGGGCTGCCTGACTCGAAAGCCAAGGCACTGCACCGCTGTAGTGGAAATTTAATACATAGACAAGAATCAGAGAGCCCTGGCAAATACTTTCTATCTTTATCTTGCAACCGTATCTCCAGCCTTGTCAGTCTTACAGCTAGCTTTTTCATCCCTCTGTGAATGGGGGAGAACTGGGTGCGGTCCCTTGCCTGTACGTCATTACAAAGCTGGGGGACTTGTGTTTCCTACTGCTCATTTGTAATCTTCCTGCCTCTCTATCTGTCACTGCACTGCACCAGAGGATGAAGAGGAGTAATAAAACACGGCTCCTGAGAGAAGCTCAGAAAGTAATTGGGAGACAGATACATCCAATTATTTAAAATACACCATGGTGAACATGGCACTTTATAGAGCACGCTTGCCATTTGCGGTAGCATAAAGAAAAAAGGCTGCCTGGAGGGGTCAAGAAATAGTTTATCTTGAAGGAATCTCTGACACATAAATGGAGAATAAGTAAAAGTTTGCAAGGCAAGGCAGAAGGTGATCTGTGTTTAGGCACAGCATGTTTTTATGTGACAGTATTTATTTTCAGCTGTGGACTTTGTTCTGTAGCATTTTAAAAAAGAAATAATGCCTCGTGTCCCTGGCCTCGCTACTTCTCACTCCCCTGGCCAGGACAGGACTAGTATCTGCTGTCCTGAGGACTTGTTCTCCAAGTGAAAATATGAGGCCAGGCACCTGGTTACAGTTGCTTGGTGAGCCGAAGATTGCGTAAACTGGATGTTCAGTGAAAGCAATCCTCCGGAATGCTTAACTGTGTGTATGTTTGTGTGTGCATGCATGTGCGAGTGTGTTTGCATGCACATGCATGTAAGAACTGTTAAATATCACAAAGTACCATTATTATGTAATTGAATCAACGTGGTAGTGTTTAAGTAACTCTGAATGCCTTTTCTTTCACTGCCACTCCTTGACAACAGGAGAAAAAAAAAAAACCCTAGCTACCCACAGAAGCACAAAAAGCCCAGTGATAATTTGTTGTGCTGCTGACCTCCCATCTGTGTGAACTTAACTAGGACCCTGCTTATTTTACAAATGAGAAATGGTAGAAACACCTAATCCCATCTAACTCCAGTAGCAGCAAATAATTCTGCATTTGAGGTCACAGATTTCATATTTCGTGACATTCTGGTACAAGCCCCTTAGCTGCTCCTAATCTAGGTCAATATGGGTCTTTTTCTCTCTCCATCTATTTTTCCCTGTTCTTTCTCTGGTCTTAAAGCCCAAGGCATCAATCTTTTGATAACAGTATCTTTTAACCTATGATCTGGTCCCTTTTCCACTTGTGAGCTTACAAAACCTTTCCACCATTATCTTTAATTTGCTGGCTCCTTGCCTAGGATGCTGGAGCCATCAGAGTGGGGAAGAAGACAGAAGAGAATTAGATAGCTCTGTGACTTTTAAACTGTCTTTTCCCAGCTCTCTCCTTGTCCCCAAAGCAGACATGTATTGATAGCTCTGTATACAGATAAATCTTTCTTGAAGTGTCCAAAGAGCAGGCAGTTTGGACACAGGGCATAGGAAAGCTGGGGTAGTATGGTGCTCAGAAGTAAAGGCCTAGGCACACAGTAGGAAAATGAGAACTGCGGGTATTTCCATGAGAATTCATATGAGAAATTGACATAAAGAAAATGTTCTATTGAAAAAAATCCAGCTAGAAGGCAAATAGTTATCAATGAATGAAATACCTGCAGAAAAATCAACTTGGGATTTTTTAAAAGAGTGATCTAACTGGAGAACACACCAATCAGCGTTTGGACAAGTGTCCTTATTGTGTAAAGAAATAAGTTAAAGAACAATGTTGGCTGGGCCCATGGAAAACAGCGAAGAGCTGCCTTTCCCAGATCATGACTGAGGTAGGTGTTTTTGGTTTACACCCATCAGACTCTCCTGGGGAGTTTTAAAAACCAGGCAACATGGACTACTCTGGAGATGTGTAACCTGGATCTCTAGACATGAGGCCTGGGCATGCAGGGTATGCATGCAGGTCTGAGTATGTCTCTTGTGTAGCTTGAGGTGCTCTGACCAGTGATTGGCCAGTTCGAGGTGCTCTGATCAGCGATTGGTCAGTTTGAGACACTCTGACCATTTGAGGACTTGTATTTTTGGGTAATCCTTCCAACTAGCCAGTGGAACAAGAGGTTAAAGAGGAATGTGTTACAGTAGTGTTGGAGAAGGCTGCAATTCTGGGCTCCTTGAACTGAAATGCAAACTTAATGCACAACACTTCTGGTAGTTAATGAAATATTATAGTGGAGAAGGCTCATTAAAGCTCAGCCCGCAGGACTGCATCTGCTTGGTGCATCGTTCTCTCTCTCGGCTGGTGTGCTTCGCTGGCTTCCGGCTCTGCCTGGAGAATAGTTACACTTAATCAGGTTTTTAACAGTGTTCCATTAGGCTGGCCGTTCCTTACAGTGAACTCCTGGTACACGGAATGTGCGTAGGAAGCGTAGGGTTTGCTAGGTATTGAGGAGTATTTTACATGAAGGGGAAGTAGTGTATGGTAGAGGACAGTGTGTATGTGATACTGGCTGCACTCTTTGCGGTGTGAGTTTTGGCCTATTACTTACACCCACTCTCCACCTCATATTCTTCTTAGCATCCAGTGGGGATTCGATTTCTACTACTTTGTAAGATTGGTGTGAGGATTAAATGAGAAAATGCATAGAAAAAGCTAAAATAGTGCCTAGGGACAAGGCATGTCCTCAGTAAAGACATCCACATTCTTGAAGAACTCTCCATTTCATTCTTTCATGCCCAGTGCTAAATGAAGGAACAGGGTGATGGTACAGTGAAAGATCATATATTTAGTCAGTGGCAGATTTAGTTTTAAAGCCCGAGTCTGACAGACTTTAAGCCTTTGTTCTTCCTGCTGCTCCAGCCACAAAAAGTAGATGGTTCTAAACTGTGAGGTCAGAGCGTGATGGCTTGAGTTCCTTGAAGCCAATGAGGGCATCTGGATGGAGCCTGAAAAGGCGAGTCACAAAATAAGGGCAATTTAGCCTTCCTTCTAGAATCTGAAAAAAGAAGGCAATAAGGTATGGCAAAATATTAGAATTTCTAAAATACAAATACTTGAGAGTTACTGATTGTTGATATGCCATGACCAATAATTTGAAAGTTTTTTTCTTTCTTTCTTCTTTTTTTCTTTCTTCTTTTCTTTCTTTCTTTTTTATAAAGTAGAATTTATTGTAACAGATAAAGGAACAAAAGCCTCTCACTATAAGGGCAGTGAGGAGGGATCCTTGACCAGGGAAATCCTGAAAGATTTATAGGAGAAAGACCAGGAGCTGACAACCATTTCAAGAATCAACTTGAAGACCCAGAGAAACAAGTGGTTTCACATTGATACAATCCGCCAAGTGATGGAAAGCTCTAATTTCTGCCTTGGGTTTCCCGGCACCCTGGCCTGTAAACATGGAGGTTTTGACCTCTCTCTTCCCTGTCTACTTAGTATCTACTTATCACCACTTCTTCTGTTTCCCTAAATTTCGTTGTTTCATTGTTTCCTACATCTATTCTCCTACTGAGGATCCCATCCAGGGCCTTTGCACTGAGCTACCTCCAACCCCAGTTTTCATTTTTCAGAGACAAGAACTCACTAAGTTGCCCAGGCTGGACTTGAACTTGCCATCTTTCGGCTGCTTTTTGTTTTATTGTGTGTTTAATGCACCACTTTTATTTTTGGTGACATTTTCATGACATAGGTGAAATAAACACACTGTGTCTTATTGTGCTTATTAAGAAGTACCATACCCTTGGGCAGCAGCTAATGTTGGAAGAAATTTTATTAGTGTTATTTAAAAGTACTGCTGTCCTCTCCAAAGAAAAAGGCATTTAGAATCTTATTTTTTTTTTTCCCAAGCAAATTCTTAGATGACTCAGGTTAAATTTGAAGACCTATAAAGTATTGAAAGCTAAATCTACTACTGTGTGGCACAGGAAGGAACTTTAGATTAGAAGGAGGAAATTTCCAATTCTGGTTTTATCTTTGCCATCATGGGCAAAATATGTTCTGACTGGAGTCGGTAAAATTCTGGCAATTAGATTACATGGCTTCTAAGATTCCTTCCAGAGTCAAAGTTCTGTGATCCTATTTGGTAGTTGTAATTTTACCATGCCTCCAAATACTGTTACCCCGAGTATAAAATGTGCCTCTCTCGTGAGCAAGGAAATAATTTTAAATAGTACATATGTTGTTTGTATTGTTATTTATTTACATAATTATGAATATATTATAATTTTGTGTCACAGAAATCATTAGTACAAAACTGATTTTTTTTTGAGGCAGGGTCTCTCTCTATAGCCCAGGCTGGTCCTGAACTCACTATGGAGCCCAGGCTGGCCCTGGAGTCACAGCAGTCCTCCTGCCTCAGTCTCCCTAGTGCTGGGAATACAGGCATGTACCACTATGCCTGTCTTATGTGGTGCTGGAAAAATGAACTCAGGTACTTAGTGCTTGCTAGGCAAGCATTTTAACCACTAAGCTATTCCTCTAGATCCTAAAACTGATTTTTTGTAAACAAATTTATTTAAAATTATGAGTGGATTTAAGGATAATCACGAAGCAAACAATGGAATAATTCATGTGACTATGATAAAACTTGTGAGGACAGCATATAAACAAGTGCGGTGTAGGAACCGTGGCCCTGCCATGGCTTGTTCTTTCATGAATGAACCTGTGTACACATATTACTTTTCCACTAGGCCACATCTCTAAATGTCCTGCTCAAAGGTTGCTTGTTTCCTGAACTATGCATGCTGGAAGAGTTCATCTTCTAAAATAGTTCAGTCCAACATAACTGGGCTATTTACACGGACCAGGGACTGCGTCTTCTTCATCTTTGTGGCTCCAATACATGGCCGTGCTTGGTTTATAATGGATGCTCAATGAATATTTGTTCAAAAAATGAACCGAGTCACTGTATCACTAAGTGTAATAGAAAGGCATTTCCTGTCCTCGATTCCTTTCAGCATGTGTCACTAACTTCATGTCAGTGGTTTCCACCTGTATCATATTAGTTTCAGAATATAATACCCAAAAGAAACAGCAGTCTTGGTATCAGAGATCAGAAATCAGCAAAACTCTTCAAAGTTTTTGCTTTTGATTTTGTTTTGCCTTCAGTGCTAAGCATTAATCTCAGGGCAAGTGCTCTACTGCTTAGCAACATTTCCAGCCCTCCTGAAGCTTTTGGGATGCATCTTGGCTTCCTGTAAGTATTAGGAAGTATTAGGTAAGTATTAGGAAGTAAGTATTAGGAAGGAAATATTTCGGCTGTCTTTGAAATGCATGAGTCTGAGACACTGAGACCCTAGGACTCATGGTTGTTCTGTAGAAATAGAAACTTTCTACCTTCCATTCAGAGTAATTTATATTTTGTTGACTTTGCACTATAAAATGTAAAGTCTATTGTAGTTTGAATTTACAAAGCATTTCACACACATCATTTAATTTAATCCTCACAGCAATACTTTTCTGTTGGCCTGATGTAACAGAAGGGAAAAGTGAGGGCTTAGAAGTCAGTTATGTGACTATTCAAACATTACTCAGCTAACCATTGCATAGAACAAGATTGGAAAACTATGATGGAGTTTAGAAGCACCAAGGCTGGCCCACTGCTTGTTCCTGTAAATATACTTTTATTGGCACAAAGACTCTTACATAGGATCGACTCTATTTCACACAGGAAAAAGAACTTGAGGCAAAGCAATGTTTATTCTATGACAGTATCACGTGGCCAAAAAGTGGTGATGCCAGGAAGAGTCACAGCTTGACCTAACTCCAGAGTCTTTGCTTTAATAATTCTATTAGTACCAGCCTTGGCTCTAACCAGCTCTAACTCTATGACCTTGGGGATTTATTGCTTGATCTCTTGTGAAGTGATACTCCGCAAATGCTTTAAACAGAGCTTAGCACACAGAATCATTCAATTAAAGGATTACTTATATTTATATTCAAAATCTCTCATCATCTTGTTTTGTTGCTGTTGCTTCCCTAGTGGTGAAAAAAAAAAAATCACGTCAGTGCCATGGATAGATGCTCTCTGTATGCTGTTTCGTTTAGGTACAAGTATTATAGGAGCCAGCTACTAATCGACAGATATAAGCACTCCACTCACATGCGCCTTGGGCTTGGCTGCCTTCATTCCTTGAAGTAAGCATACCTGGGGTTAAAATATGCCCTGCTTACAATCCCCTTTATGTTGAAATACTATTTGTCTGTTGACAGATTCAAATGACACTGATTCCTCAAAGACTTTGTTGTCATCAAAGATAGAAGTGGTCTGTTCTAGGTATGGAGTAATGCTTTTGTTTGTACCATGCTTATGGGGTATATATGGTAAAGAAAATAACATTTTTGTATATGTTTTAAAGTACCCTGAGAAATTGATAAGTTTAAGCTATTGTGTAGAGAAAGATGGTATATATATATATTTGAAGATAAAGATGACACACACACACACACACACACACACACACACACACACATGTACACACATTATATAATTTAAAAACAATCAAACCTTCCAATAGAATGTAAGGGCTTTCTTTTTGATATATCTCAAATTATCATTTTGTAGGCACTTGAAATACTTCCTCCATATAGGGCTATGTCTTGTATCACTAAATGGTAGGCACTCAATAAATATTTACTCATTCTATATCTCAACTTCTTTTTATAATGCTAATTTCCTGTTTCTGTTAGCTCAGTACAATTAATTTAAAAGCACCCAGGGAAGATAAATAACATAGACAGAATAGATAATTTATTCTAACCCCTTATCTCTGTGTTCCTCATTTGAAAGTGTGAATGTCCAACTCATTTTGTATTCTGTTCATAGCTTAGATGTTTTATGTTATTTTAAACATATTTGAGGGATTTCAGCCCACCTCTGCAGTACTCATAATGTCAGCAGTCTGGCATTGGAAAGGAGTCCTTTTTAAAAAATCAGCACATGGTAATCTATTCGAGTTCATACCTTATCAGCCGTCTCTGTACAGCTCAAGTGTGGTTTTGCAGCTTCTGCTTTATTTTGGATTTGATTTGTCTAAGATCATTCTTAATTGGAAATGGAATTTTTCTATAGCAGTGAACTGAATTGCCATTATATGGTGAGAAGGGCAGTTTGAGAAAAAGAGACACTTTGAATTACTGAAAACTGCATTATATTAACATTTTTTAAACAAAGAAATTCATCTTTTCAAGTATATTGGCAACTAGCTGTCAACAAAATATTTTTAAAAATAGAGGTATTAATATCAATTTTTAATTAAAAACTTCTCTTTACATATAAAGAATTTAATCAACACGTTATTCAAAATTTAAGTTCATTTTAAGTAGGCACCCTCTTGTTTAAAATATAAATATACTATATCTGTTTTTATCACTTACCTCTTTTATAAATAAATTAATTCATAATAAATTCTCAAGAGAATTTGTACTTGGATTACGAGAATATACTTCTTTATCTACAAAGTATGTGTATTATACATCCCATGACCAATGACACTGGATGTCAGATCATTGGATTTTATTCTTTGCATTATGTTTATAGAGACTTAATTTTTTTTTTTCTTGGACTCATGGCAATCCTCCTCTCTCAGCCTCCTGAGTGCTGGGATTGTAGGCGTGCACCCCCATGCCCAGCTTATATGGTGCTGGCAAACAGAACTTGGGTACTTAGCACTTGACATAGCGCTTGCTAGGCAACACTTTAATGGCTGAGCCATTCCTCCAACCCTAGAGACTTAATATTAAAAGAGAATCTGGCTGCCTCTTAGGCAAGCTCAGAACTATCCAGCTATGTTCCCTGCCCTGTTCAACTCAGTGGTTTTACAGTTATCTTAACAAAAATGATTGTTTAACAGTTTTTATTGTTTATCTTAAGTGGAAAGGATTGAACGGCCAGGTGTCCTACATGTCCATTTTACTTGTTCCTTCTTATAAGAATTTAGTGCTTCTCCAGCATTACTGTGCATTAAGAACTCCACACAAGAGTATTTTTTTTAAAAAAAATGTATATAAATGAGCTTCAGTGTCAGTTTTCACTAAAGGCAGTTTTTTACTTCATGCGTTTCCTTAAGAACTTAACCTTTGCAGTGGGCCTGTCACTAGCCTTTCTCAGTGCCCCTCAAGAGTGGTTTTCACCTTTCTCTTCCATTTGAAATAAAAATAAAGGAAGGAAGAAAAGAATGTAGAAAGAAGGTAGGTAGAGTTAGGTCCAATGGGATATCTGGTTTCAGTTTTTTGAGCAATCTGCATATTGCTTTCTGTAATGCTTATACCAGTTCACAGTCCCATCAACAATGTGGAAAGGTTTATTTCTTCTCCTACATCCTGACCCGCGTTTGTTGTTCTTGAGCTCTTGGTAGAAATCAGCCCTCTTAGAGTAAGATGGAGATGCACTGTTGTTTTGATTTTCACGTCTTTTATGCGAAAAGATGCTCAGCACTTATGTTTATGAGCAATTTGTGTTTTGTTTGAGAACTAACTATTCATTTCAATAACCCATGTTTTGATTTTTTTGGGGGGGAGTCTAATTTTTTTTAGTTATTTGTACATTCTAGATAATAGCCGCCTGTCAGGAGTATCTGACAAAATTTTTTTTCCCATTCCATAGATTCTCTCTTCACTCTGTGGATTGTTGATTTTTTAATTTGATATAATCCCTGTTTTTAAATGATACTTAAATTATCCTTGACTGAGTCACTGTTAGTTGAGAAGAGAAAACTCTCGACACAGAAAGTCAAGTTTTTCATGTTACAGCTTTGACAAAAAGGTTTAAAATGATAGCAACCTCTTCGTTTATATCACTCCTAAATAATCAATGACTAATTTCAGGAGCTTTCATTAAATCACATCAGCAAATACCACTCTCACTACTTCAAATTCAGCTGCAGTTGGCTCTGACTATTTGAATGTGGCCTGAGGTTGAGTCAGAGAGCCTGAGAAGATCGTTGGAAACACACGTGGAACTGGTTCTTTTGAAGAAGTAACAGGACCAAGGGGCTGGGATGACAGCCCCTCCCCTGGGCCGGCAGAGGCCTCTCTCTGCAATCTGGCTCTGCTTCCCTCCCTACACTCTTGTCTTGCCTCTTGTGGCTCTGAAGTGTTGGACAACCCCGAACACACACTGCTGTGTCACGTGCGTCACACGCTGATCTCTTTTGCACTCAGTCTATGCTCCGTGCCTATCCTACCTGTGAAATGTTTTCTCTTGCTATTGAGTATAAGCCTTTTTCTTCCTGCTCCAGTGTGAGTCAGCTGTCTCCAGCAGCTAGGTCTGCAGCACTGCTGTTGCCCTGGTCCTCCTCTACTGCATCTCTTGGTTTGGGGCTGCTACCATGGAGAAACTTGGTCTTTTCTCTCTTGCTTTCTCCTTTGTTTAGCCTGAGTGCACCCTCAGGCATCTACCTAAGCGATGGATGTGCCCCAAGTAAGTTTTAAGATTGGGAGCAATGGCTCAGTAGTTAAAGTGCTTGCCTAGAAAGAGGTAAGTCAAGTGCTAAGTACCTGAGTTCGATTCCCAAGCACCGCATAAGCACACACTTTAATCCTAGCACTCTGGAGACTGAGACAGGAGGATTGCTCTGAGTCCAAGACTAGTCTGGGCACCATTGTGAGTTCAGGACCAGCTTGGGCTGCAGAGAGAGACCCTGTCCCCTCCTCAAAAAAAAAAAAAAATCCCTGTATACATACATTTGCTTTACTCTGCCATCATACTGATTGTTAATTTAACAAAATATATAATCAATTCTTTTTTAGTTATTTGAAAGTCATAATTTGAACAGTGGAACACAAAGATGGCAATGATGACTTAACGGCATGCAAATCAAAAAGTACACAATAAGAAAAATTCAATTGAATCTCTGACTTGAATACATTCAGGGGTACATAATTTGGGAATTTAAAAATTGTATTATTTGTTCAATTCTAACTATCTTCTTGTCTAATTATTATTTTTTGTTCGTGCATGAATTCTACACTCTACAGTATGGTAGAGACATGGGCTTTGGGGAATCAAGGAGCATCTATGCCATCAGCTTTTTCAGGTGCTCGCCCTTTCTTTTTTTACCTGGCCACTGCCCCTCTTTCTACCCTGTCACTCATGTTGGGGTCTTTTTATTCAATTCTTGTTTGATAATGCTTTTCCCCAAAGAATTTTATTTATTCATATGTTTATTTTTGAGACAGGATCTTGCTTTGACTCACCTCAGTTTTACTATCTCAGCCTCCCAAGTGCTGGGATCACCGGCATGTGCCACCTCGCCTGAGTTATGTGGTGCTGGGGAATCGAACTTAGGGTACTTAGTGCTTGACGCAGCGCTGGCTAGGCAAGCATTTTAACTCCTGAGCCATTCCTCCAGCTTCTCCCTGCAGAATTTTAAAGCTATGTTAGCACAAATGTATTAAAAAGTTGTCTTTGCATGTTTGTAACAGGTTCACATTGTGCTCGAATATCTGAAATTTAAAAATGGCGTATGTATCCTGTTTGTCCCGATGGCTGTATTTTCACATGGAGAATAGTTGTTGTTTTCCAAAACAGGACACCCCACTCAGACATTGTATTTATGAGCTCTGTTTTAATGAGCCATCATCTTGTAATGAAATATTTTAACTTGCACTTCCTTATGTTGGATGTTGGGGTGGAAGAGGTGTTTTTCACAGATTGGCTTATTTTTATCATGTTCATTTTATTCTTATTTATTTTTCTAAATCAAATATATATATAATAATTAGAAATCCACTCACCAACATTAATGACAAATTGTGCTATCTTGGTGTCCTGCTCATAAACCACGGGTTCACTATGGAAAGGTCCTGTAGAGAAGTTCAGCTCCTCGTGTTTTTCTTTCTGGGCCCATACTCTGGCCATGTGAACAAGCTAGTGCGGTGTGATGGATGTGAAGTGGAAGTTACTTCTTAGTGGTGGCCCTCATTAAAGAAAGAGAAGAGCTGGTAGGGAAACCTCCAGGTTCTTTGCTTACCATTGAGTTCTCATACAGTTCCCACAGTCACTAGTCAGCCTCGATCCCGGTTGCCCACGGTAACTTTGGTCTCTGCATTGGTCTTCATCATTTCCCCCTGCTTTTGAGCCTCACTTCTCACTTCCTCATATTTTGAATGAAGACACAAGTTCAAAACTTCAGTTATTTAGGAGATGCTCAGTCTCCCTCCAGAATTGCACAGAAGTTGCAGGAAGTTGTGACTGTTCTCAAGCAAGGTTTCTTATCCTGTGCTCCTTGGTGTTGCTGTGTCTCCAGAAGCCACCAGATGATGCTTGTCCTCCACTCAGTTGGCTTCATTTTCCTTGCACCGCTTCCTGCTTAGGCTCCGATGATCACTTGGTTTTTGATGTAAAAGACGGTAGCAGACTCCTTCTCTGTCAGGCTTTTCTATGGGAAACTTTACTTATGCTCAGTTCCACCTGTGAATGCCCAGGAAACAGATCACTTCTTGATGAAGAATGTGATGGGCGTGGTGAAATCTAGGGCCTACACCCCACCAAGGGTCTGGAGGAGCCTCTTGGCTAGTCACGTCTACTCCTGTGGCATGTAATGAGATTTGTTGTTGTCAGTACGATCAGCTATGTAAGAGGCAGGTAAAGAAAGGAAGAGACAGACTTTATCAACACAGAAAAAGGAATGCAGAACAGGGGAATAGATGTCTGCTAAATGTTACCTCTTCGATGCCTAATGAATGTATATACATATATTTAGAATCTCAAACATGCTCAGTTAGGATAAAAAAATTGTCTGCAAACTCAGAAATGTACTCATTTTTTCCAAAAGGGACAAAGCCTCATTCAATGCCAGGTCTTGGATTTCTGGGTGATGCATTGTTCTCGGTAATGTGCTAAAATATCTCCTAATATCACACAAGTTAGGCTTACATTAAATGAGAGAACTTTCTTTTTCTCCTCTGACATTGCAGGAAAGTGAGCTCCCAAGCACTCAATGAGACTCAAGAGCTTACGTAGCCTTCTTGACAGAAGAGAGGGCAGAGAAGGCCACAGGCAATTTTAGAAAAGTAGTAAATGATTTTTAGGGGAGATGAACGCACCTGTAGAACAAATAGAGCCAGGGCCAGAGTTCATCTGGGCTCTGAGCATAGTGTGTGACTTTCGGTCTCTTGTGATAGGAGTTTAATCCTCCTTGGCTGGTAAAGGAATGGGAGGAATAAAGGCAGCTGCATTCCCTTTGAACATGCTTTAGGTAGATACAGAAACTTAAGAGAAGATCCCTCCCTTCACTTGGGGGGAGAAAGAGGAGTGGTAAGAGGCCAGAGAAACCTTCTGAGCCCTGTTGTATGTAAATAGTTACCTCATTCCAAAACCTAGGGAAGATAGGATGGCTGCCAGAAAGTATTTCCTTTTAGAGGAAGAGGACAAAACAAAAATGATATTAATGCACATGGTCATTACCCCTTGTGTAGCAAAGAATCACCCGTGGCATCATCTTCTTTGGGGAACATTTCTTGGGCAAATCCCTGGGTATAATCCTCTGTCTGACACTTAGTGTTTGCTTAAATATTTTTAGAGGAAATACTCAAATCAAAATGTATCAAAGCACAGTAGATAAATCACCAAGGGTTATCTGCATAAACCACTGAACCTGCTAAGTTCCACTGCCACTTCTGAGTCAGGAGTGGTCCCAGGGAGAATGACACCATTACATTTAAGGTATTAAAAAATTTTAATAGATCCTCTTAAAACCAAACTGAGCTGACGTGTTGTACTGGCTCTATCTGTTGTCAACCATTCTCCTGTTTTTTGAACCATATTTGAGTGAGTTCATGGGAGGCTTACCAAGCTGCTGGGGCCTGTCAGTTAAAGCCCACATTGAAATGTTATAAAAAAGAACAGTTTATTGTAATCATGGATACTGTACCTTACATAGCAATTTGCTTCTGGCAAGCTAATTACAAAAGTTGTTTGAAATAATCAGGGCCTTATTCAGCAGCTCAAGGATGAGAACAGCTGTATAAATACTCGCCACTGTTGCGATGGCAAGAGGGTAGGGTGGAAAAAAATAGGTTAGTTAAAAGTTCAAACAAAGAGTAAAACACAAAATGGAACAGAATTCCCTTAGCTGTTTTCAGTGACTGTAATGAACATTCAAGGACATAATGTTCCAGATTTTCAGCAAAATATTTTAAGACACATTTGACAAGAAAACAGATTCTGTAAGAATTGTGAAGTATCGAGTACCTAATTAATTACATCTAAAGTTCCCGGGGCCCTGCTATACGCACAGTCAACTCTTGTAGTGCATTGAAGCTTGCTAATTTGCTCTAGAGAAAGGATCTTAAATATGTACCCACAAAACAGATGTCTTTTAAAGTCCAGAAAATCTCTCCCAATAGAATAAATTGGCACCTGTAATACAATGTGAGTAAACTCATTCTTTTGTTTTGCATGGGCCTCTGTAAGTGCAAGGCAGGCTATCTTGGCAGTAAGTGACACTTTGTTCCAGGGACCTTGCTGTGTATACCTTAGAAAGTTCATTTCTTGAACGAATGAGCAGCTGTACTGAGATAATGTAATTCAATGACTTTATTTTACCATGAGATAAGATCCAGTGGCGTTGACCTCCAGTGGAGTAATCTCAATTTCACAAGTTGGCGGAGCCCTGACAGGCTGGAACATGTGCCTTCAAGGACTTAGAGCAGTTATGCCAGGCCTGTTTCAGCAGGACAAGCCCTTCAACCCAACAGATCGCTCGTCATAGATTTCAAATATAGAGTAAGAATAGGATGATTTATAGCCTCTTTTGACCAACCGTAAAGCCAGCCTTTCCACTTAAAAATAAGTGCTCCTGTTGTCCAAAGAGATTTATTTTTTTTTTCAAAAGAGAAAGTTATTTGGGCAAAGGAAAGGTAAGGTTATTTGTTGAGTTAAAAGAGCCCAGTGGAGTTATAAATACATATGAGCACTGCATAGATAATCTCAACAAGCTTCACTTCTTAAAACTTCTTGATGGTTTCTCTACACTTACAATAAATCCTAGCCAAGGCTAATTAAATTGGGGTTCAAGATCACTAGTACTTTATCTTTTACCAGACTTTTAACAGCCGCTTCATTATTCATGAGAGTGGGTTGAATACACATATAAATAGCAGAAAGTAATGCAGTATTGATTATCAATTTTCTGATAAAAAATTTTACACAGTTAGCAGGTTTTTTAAAAATTCTAAACTTGGAGTTTTTGTCAGTATTTTGTGCCATCTTGAGCTAATAAGATATTAATAAATGTGTTGATAGATTAATTTTAAATAAAAATATTTAAGTTATTTTAATATATAATTTAAATAAGACATAATATTTTAATCCAGAATGTTGAAATATGTATATATAGTCATTTCAGCACAAAAATTAAGTACATGCCTTTCTGAAAATGGCAAGGCTTAACATATCAAAGGATTAAAAAGACAATACAGTCTTTCATTTATTGATTAAATGCTGAATTGCATATACCATATTACTTTGGAATTTATAATATTTAGAAACATTATTCATATGTGCATATTTTCATCTAAAATAATGAGATCTTCTTAGGAGAATTTGTTGAAGTGACTCTCAATTAGAGGAACATCATTGCCAAGGGTCAGTAGCTTTCTGTTTTTTTTTATTTTCAAAGCATGTGGCAAGAATTTCAGAGTATAAACATTATTAAATATATAATTTAGAAGATGTGATACCTATACACAATGCAATACTATGCAGCTATAAAGAAAGACAGATATGTAAAGCTTTTGAATGAAAATGGGGCCACCTTAAGTCAATAATGATCAGTGAAATGGGCCAAGCACAAAAGACTGACTGTTGGATGGGTGTCCCTCTTACAAAATACACAAAAATAGTGACATAAAAAAGGCTCTAACATGAATGACATGGTAGAAAGAGAGGCAATGGTCAGAGAGAAGAGGAGTGAACC
This sequence comes from Ctenodactylus gundi, assembly GCA_004027205.1. NCBI lineage: Eukaryota > Metazoa > Chordata > Mammalia > Rodentia > Ctenodactylidae > Ctenodactylus > Ctenodactylus gundi. The sequence goes on along the minus strand of PVKB01000092.1, from coordinate 762,406 downwards.
TCGAAAAAAGGGGTGGACATAGATGCTCACTGATTCCCCAAAACCTGTGGTTCTAATGTTATTGAATTTGGAATTTACGTATTTACAAAAATAAATAAAAAAGTAGTATTGTGGCTTAGATATGGAATATCCCCATATGCTGTAGAGAGAGATTGGGACCTGATCTGGAGAGGTGGACTGCAGGTGTATGGATTGGATTACCGGCATGTAGTTTGGGTTATACGTGTGTGGTGAGAGCTCAGACCTGGAAGAGACAGAACACTGACGCTGGACCCAGAAGGGGTGCATCACTGGGATGGGACCTGAAAGGGTATATGCTGCTTCCTGCCTTCCTTCAGGGACGCGGCTTGACTTGGCTTCCCATTTGCAATGCTGTGAGGAGCTGCCTGCTTTGCCTCCAACATGTCCTCCCACTATTGCTGGCTGCCCATGTGACCTTCTCATATTTTGAGCTAAAATAAACCTTTCCTCACCAGATTTGTGTATGTCAGGCCTTTTGTCACAGCAACAAAAAAGTAATACAATTATTTATGGAACCATGTGCTGTTAGGAGATGAGGCCTGGTCTGGAGGGGTGAATTATGGGCGTGTGTGGATTACAGGTATGTGGTAGAAGATGGGTGTTTAGTAGATTATAGATTACAGGCATGTAGTGGGTTGGGGTCTCAAACCTGGAAGAGGCAGAACACTGAGGCTGGACCTGGAAGGAGAGGGTTACTGGGATAGTATCTGGAAGGAGATATGCTACTTCCTTCCTTCCTCTGGGACTTGCCTATATCTCTGCCTCTGCCATGTGCTTTTCACTGTTGCTGACTGCCCATCAATGAACTTGTGAATCTGTGCACCAGAGTAATCCTTCCTCCTCTAAATTGTAGATATCAGGTAGTTCTGTCGCAGCAACAAAAAAGACAAGTAATAGCAGGAATGTAATAAAAGCTTACTGACTGAAAGGAGACACTTGTGCTGAGGAACTGAAAAGGTCTGTATCCCCTTGGGAAATGAGACATATGCCAAGACTTGAAGGATAGGGAGTTCAGTCACGTAACATAGAGAAGATGACAGAAGCGGAGAAAAGATCAGTGGTGGCAACAGAGGACATACCATACATACCATATGTGTCCATTTTCTCCCACCCGTTTCTTCTACTTCTGTTTTAGCCTTCTCAATGTGAATATTTCTGAAAATCTTGCTTCTTGCTGTTATGCACCCTTGGAAAATTAATGGATTTTCAGTACTTTCATCATCATCTGCAGCCTACTGAATAACAAATATGCACGTTTGGTTTTGATGCATTGTGCCTGGAGCTAGGAACAATGAAAAGATATTTAAAAATACCTTGTGGAATTTGCCACAGTGCTGCCAGGGAAAATGATTCACACACAGGGTAAAGATTTAATATGTATTGTATACGATGGAATACTATTTGGCCTCTTAACAGAAAGAATTACTGCCACTTATGACAACATAGATGAATTTAGAGGCTGTTATGCCAGGGATAATAAGCCAACCCCAGAAAGACGAATACCATATGATCTCATTTGTATATGAAATCTAAAAATATCAAAGTCATGGTAACTTAATAGAAAGGTAGTTTCTAGGGCCAGCGGGTGAAAGTAGAGAAAATGGAGGGATGTTTACCAAAGGAGTAGAAACTAATTATATGATGAAAAAACTCTGAAGATCCAATGCAGAGCACGGTGACTATCATTAATAACAATTTATTGTATACTTCAAATGCACTGAGAGTGGCTGTATTCTCACCTCTCCTAGGAAAATGATAATGATGGGAGGTGGTAGATAAGCTGATTGGTTTACCAGGGTAATCATTTTACAGCATATGCATATATTGAAACACATTGCAAAAATGAAATACATGCGATGGTCATTTGTAAATTACAAATTGTCTTAGTTACTTGTTCATTGCTGTGACTCAACACCTTTCATCCGCAAATTAGAAGAAAAGCTTATTTTAGCTCACAGTTTCGGAAGTTCACAGTCCATTTGGGTGGCTGGCAAGAGTGGGAAGACATACGGAGCAGGAGCCGGAGGCAGCTGGCTGCTCATGGCACCACAAACGGGAAGCCAAGTCAAGTCAAGGCTCAGAAACAGGAAAGAGGCAGCATATATCCTTCCAGGTCCCATCCCAGCGACCCACCCCTTCTGAGTCCAGTCTCTGTGTTCCTCTCCTTCCAGGGTTAAGCCCCCACCACAAGACAATATTCTAATCCATGCACCTGGAATCTATAATCTATCACACATCTGTCTTCTACCGCACACCTTTAATCTACCCCTCCAGACCAGGCTGCTATCTCCTAATAGCAAATTGTTCCATAGATAATTCATAACATCCAAATACATGAGACTTTTGGGGGACATTCCAGATCCAGACCATAATATCAACTACACCCCAATAGAAATGGAAAAAAATGATCTATGGATTGATCAGTAATTATGTAGATTGAATGGTAAGTGCTGCCAATGATTCGTAATATTAATATTTGGTAATGAACATTAGGTGCATAATAATTTATCCTATGTTTAGAATTGCAGTTACTCTAGGTGGTATTCCTGGATACCAGTTCTATATTTCCATGGATCTCCAGGAACATGTTACCTGAAATCTGATGACATGATCCAGCTTTGATGCAAATGGAGTTGATACTAAAAGGCTCTGGGTCTTGATCTCTCATAGAAAAAACAAGAAGGCAGAACACAAATTCTGTCACAAAAAGATTTTCAATTATTATTCCTAGAAAAGTTCACTTGTTCTCTATGAAATAATGTTTAATGTCAAGTGGTAGAGTAGGTGTTGTTAACAAATATTAAAACTTTCTCATACACCCTATTTCTCCTTGTAGAACTACAATGGACTGAACAAGTTCCCTCACTTTTTGCTACTAAATGAATTATGTCTTAGCCTCCTTGTGTCACTGAGGCTTTTGATCAAAAGTCTCAAACTCAGCTTGCCTCAGTTTAAGCAAAAACGAACGAAAACACAAGGAACTCTCCTCCACAAAACTTTCAAAACATTGGCTTATGGAATTCAGTGAAGAGTAGCAGCTAACTTTGAGAAAAGGCAGAAGTAATTTTCAGAAAAGATCTCAGGAATGATTACAACAGAGACTCCCAGGCAGGCCATCCTCATGGCCAGGAATTTGTCTGCCTGTTGGCTTAATTCTCTCTTACACACCATCTCTGTCCACTTGATGGGACACACTAATCTCTGGATGTCACTTTCTCTGGAGGAAGAGATTTATTGATCCACTTAGGGACAGGTGCATTGCTAGGTCAATCAGTGTAGTTCATACAAGAGAAATAAATAAAATATATTCCTTACCCATCCTCCTGTAAGTAATCACAATAAAAATCATTGACTCACCACATTGGACTTTGGTGTAGTTGCTACTTCAGCCTATCTTCTGTGCATTATGTGCATTATGAGTAGATGTCAGTGCTCATGTGTTTTTAGAAAATGCTAGTCCAGTAATGCTTTAATAAGTCAAAGTCGGTAAGAAAGAAGACACCACAGAAGTCCACTTTATTTACTAAGTTATATTTATTATAAGCTCACTTAGATATCTCTGTAAAAATCATATATTTTTTAAAAAATGCATTTTTGCTAAAGGTGACCATCAGATGTTAACTGTATGTTCCTAAAAACCTGGAGTGAATGCCTAATACAGTACCTTGTGTCACAGGTTCATAGTCTATTTCTGGGAGGCTGGCAACAGTGGTATAAAACTCGGTAGAAGGACATCATCTGCTCCTCTGGGAACTTACCCTTTAAGAGGGACAAAACTAGTACAAAATATTGAGTAAAACAGAGAAAAAATGTGTGGTGGAAAAAATGTTGGACCTATGGTAAGAGAACTTAGTCTGGTATTTGCATCATAAAAATTGTATTTGGTCGCTCTCTGGGAAATTTCTTAATTGTTCCAATTCTCAGTTTTATTATCTTTGAAGTAAAAAAGAATCTGTATCAGCATTTGTGAGGTTCCAAGGGAAAGCTCAGTGCAAGCTGGAAGGAGCTACATAGATTTTCAAGATATTATTATTACTATGGGATAGGGAGGGAGCCACAGAGCCCCTGTGTTTATTCCCGTCATCAGAAGGTTGCTTTCAAAAATTCTTTACATAAGTTTAGAAAGCAACTAAAGCTAATATTTGTGTTCTTAAAAAAGTAATTCACATAGGCTATGGGGCCAGAGAAGTAGAACAAATTTCAAAGAAAATAAAACGGAATAGTACTTTTCCAGAGTAAAAGAGACCGTTTGGCCCAGCATATGTGGCAGTGCTATAGTAACTGAGAAAATATTTTCTTTCTCAGCATCAGATTAGACAAGATGGTCTGAAACAGTTAATGAGAGTTTTAAGTAACTGTGCTAACTTTACAGACAATTTGGTAAAAGTTAAGGAAGTATGAGACTGATATCTCACAAGGGCAAGAATACTGCAAAGAAGTTCAAATGTGGGGGATCCCACACCTCTTCACAACAGCACGGAAGCTGAGAAAATACTTTCGGCATGATAGTGGTCATGGTTGTCCACCTTACAGAGGCCTTCTTGGGAGCCCTAAGCCCGCTTGATACACTTGGTCATGGTGTTGTGTGAAGGAGAGAATGATCCATAGGAAGAGATTTGGTAGCAATTTCCCCAGGGAAGGTTAATCATGTGTGCATGTGTGTGGTGATAACACTTAAGGTTTATTCTCAGTAAATGGCAAGTATGTAAAATAGTATTGGTAACTGCATACACCATACTGTGCATCTTGGTTGCTTTTTATTTGCTGGAACACAATGATTGACATCCATAGTTAAGAGAAGACAGGTGTGTGTTGGCTCACAGTTTCAGAAGGTCTCAGTCCATTCATTCATGGGCAGCTGCTGGCAGCAGCGGGAAGGATCTTGTGGAGAGCAGGTGCTCATAGCATCGCGAGAGGAAGAACCAGGGGCCTCCAAAGCCAGGAAGAAGTATATGGATATCTTTTTAGGCCACATGCCTGTAATAGGACACAAGCCTATAATCTACTGTACCACGTGCTTGAAATCCACCTCTCTTGACTAGGCCTCACCTCCATTGATAATCTATAATATTCATATTCATGAGGCTTTTGGGGGACATTCCAGATCCAAACCATACCATCACACATGAGCATTCCAGAACCTGTGTATTGTGCATGATGGAGATTTTGCACCTGGTGAGCATCACCTCTCCAGTTCCCACCCCCAGCTCCCAGAAATCACCATCTACTCTCTGTTCCTGGGTTCAACTATTTTAGATTCCTCACATTAATGTGATCATGCCTTTTTTTTTGTGCCAAGTTTTTTTGTTTAGCTTAACAATGCTACAAGTTCACACATGTTGTCACACATAACAGAATTTTCTTCTCCATGTAAAGGCTAAATAATATGCCTTGTGTGGTATACCACATCTTCTGCATTGGACACTTCTCATGCCTTCGCTTTTGTGAGCAATGCTGCAGTGAGCACAGGGATGCATATCTGTTAGAGATCCTGATTTCTATGAATGCATACCCCAGGGCTATGGTTGCTGAACCACATGGCTGTATCAACTTGCATTTTTACCAAATTCTCCTAGGGTCTCCTTCCCTAAATCTAACAGGGTTTCCTTTTCTCCACATCCTCCTCAGCACATGTTGTGTATAGTTTTGGCAACACTCATCATAGTAAGTGTGAAGTGCCAACTCGTTATGGCTTTAACATGCGTTTTTCTGTGATTAGAGATGTTAGGTATTTATTTTTATACTTTTTGGGCACTTGTATGTCTTCTTTTAAGAAGTGTCTCCTCAAGTCATTTGCCTATTTTTTGGTCAGGTTATGTATTTTTTTGGTAATAAGTTGTTTGAATTTTCTGTGCATGATGGATATTTCTCCTTATCAGACATGCAATGATCTGAATATCAAATATGAAGTATCATAAACTTTGTAAATACTTTTCCTTATTTCATTTGGCATCTCTTCACTTTGCTGATTACTTCTGTTGCAGTGCATAACTTTAATTTTTCAAACTAAGAGATGCATTTTTATTGCATTGCTCAGGCTGAGCTTGACCTCCTGAGCTTGACCTTCTGTGCTCAAAAGATTCTCTGGCCACAGACTCCTAAGTGGGACTGCAGGCATATGCCACAGGGCCTTGCAGGTGAAAAATTTTTTAAAAATCATTTTGTAACTCGGTGAAATTCTTTTTGTCTATTTTTGTTCTTGTTATCTGTACTTCTGAGGTCATATTAAAAAAAATCTTAGCCCAGACCAATATCAAGATTTTCCCCCTAATTTCCTTCTAGTATGGTTATAACATGTCTAGATGAGATTATGGTGAGTGTAAATCCAAATTTTGCTTCTTTATTTTCAATTTGGATATCTTTTATCTCTTTTTCTAGCCTAATATCTCCAGCTCAGACTTCCATAAATATTAAAAGTGGATATCTTGTCTTTATTCCTGCTAGAAAAAAGAGTGCTTTGAAGTTTTCATTGTAGACTATGGTATTAAATATGGTCTTATTGTCCATGGGCTTTTGTATTGAGATAGAGTCCTTCATCTATAATTTCTTGAGTTTTTAAAAAAATTTGTAAAGGTAGATTTTGCTAAATGAATTTTCTGTATCTTTTGAGATACTCATGATTTCTATCCTTCATTCTGTTAATGTGGTTTGCCGTACTTTTAGATTTTCCTATGTTGAATAATTCTTGTACTGTTTGAATAATTTTTTTAATGTGATGGTGAATTCAGTTTGCTAGCATTTTGTTAAGGCTTAAGGGTTAGAATTTCAGCAGAAAGATTTAATAAGATGCAGTCCCGAGGGAGAAGGTATGAGAAAGTGGGTATTTTGGTTGGGAAGATTTGGGCTTACATTTTTATCTGATTTTACTTTACTTTAGAGTTGCTAAGAGAAGTATATTTTAATGTAAGACTTTAATCTTTTCCTTTATTTTGTAGTTATCTTTCGATATTATCTTGGTTTTTTAGTACAGGAGTCCTCAACTCCAATACTCAGTTAACACACAATGTTAAGGTCATACTCATTGTTAAAATATTTAAATTCTCTCTTATTTTTATTCTGGCTTGAGACACCCTTAATGTTCTTTTATCTACTATTTCTGCCACCCTACCCTTATCCCTAGGACCTCATCTCTTCATGATCTAGCAAGTAAATAAATGGCAAACTGCTGGCATATCACTGACCTCCAGGACCTGCCCTAGCATTAAGCACCCTTTTTCTCTCTTACATGTTCATGACATGTTGAGTTTACAGTCACCAAGTATTTTGAATATCACTGCATCTTTTTAGTTATGCAGCCCGATGTGTTAGCCTTGGAAAATTTGAAAGATAAAGGGGACCATTGCTTGTTTTACATCCGTCTCTGTTTATGGTCCACTCATAACAGAAAATCCCCCTACCCATCAAGCAGGCTGCTAGTCTGAGTCATGGTCAGGTCTGCCTCAGCGGACTAGTCACAGCAAAAGTGGGGGACAAAGGAAATATTTCTAGAGTGAAGCCAGCCCTCCATGGTGACAGACAGAAGGCTGATAGTGTTCTTCATATCACCTACCCTGGAGGGAGAGACTGCTGCTTACCCTTCGCTTTAGAAGGCAGAATGAAGCATACTTCTAGGTGATTTTAGATAGTGCTGCTTAAAGCTACAGGCATCAAAATATTTCCACACATATGGATAGTTTGCTCTTATGGGAAAGCAATGGGTTGACTCATGGGGGTAAATGCATTTATGGGTTTGCTTTTCCAGGGTTTGTTTTCTAGTATCTGAATTTTTAACAGTAGACAAAGAAATATCCCTCTGTTCCAAGTAGCCACCATCCATCGAAAACAGAGAATTTGCCCAAAGGTACTCAGTTGATATGAGAGAGTAATTAAGAGCAATATTTTAGGCATATATTGATTTAAGTAGCTAATTAAGACTTAATAGGTATAAATAAGTAGTTCAGGAAGGACATGGCGGTGACCAGACATTTCTCTACTTTTCTGAATCATTAAATTTTTTCTCACCGGTTTACTCATATCTTTTGTAATTTCTCCTTATCTGGGTGAATTATAATTTCCAAATATCCTATAATTATACACATTTCGATGGAAATTGCAATTCACTCATTTTTTTATTTTAAAGAAAAAAAACTGAGGCCAAGGCACTTTGAATCTCACATTTTCAAAACTAGGTTGAGTCTTGTTTCTCTAATTGCGCCTGTGCCAAAAACAACATAAGGTTACATGTGTGACACGTGTCTCAGTTACCTTACATTGCTGTGACCCAATACCCGACATCTATGACTTAAGGGAGGAAAGATTTATTTTTATCTCATGGTCTCAGAAGTTTTAAGTTTATTCACGGGTGGCTGGCCAAGGTGGAAGCACACGGTGGTGGCACTGAGGGAGGAAGGCTGTCATCTCATGGCAGATGGGGAAGCCAAGTCAGGCAGCAAGGTGGAACCAGTGATCTGTCCCTTCCCGGTCAAGCCTCAGGACTTGTTTCAATGGGTGGGACTCCTGCAGTGATGGGAAAGACAGGAATCTATTATCTCAGTCAACCTATATAAGATTCTTCTAGCTTTGCATTTCAGTATTAGGCTTTCTTTAAGCTCAATAGACGAAAGGCTAACTAATTGACTTATAAGTTGCCAAAAATGCTCCCTCCTCTCTGTGATTAATGCCCACACATGTTGGCAGGCTGAGTACAACACTGAGGAGAATCATAATGGGAAATCCTCCCATTTCCTTTTGCTCATTTATTGCTAATAAATTGCTTTTATGCTTTGTCAAATGCCAGAATCTCTCCTAGTGTATGTTTAAAATAACTGTTCTTCCATGGAACCGAATTGTTTTTTCTTTCAAGCACACCCACCTCCCTAACAGGAATCCAGTTTGTAGCCATTGTTTCTGCATGTCACAGCTAGTTTAGCGATTCTAAGTGAAAGTTAACCCACTAATTGTTGCATAAACCACCTAGTGCTTGGCCATACAGAAATAAGCTGTAATTTTATCATTAATGATATAATAATACTCTCTCCACTATGATTATGAAGCAACAGGGACAATCTATTCTTTCTAAAGCAAGGGAAATGAATTCAAAGTTAAAAGGCTCGATATTAGCCTAGGGTTTATAGCAATGAAGCTTCTTTCTTCTTTTATTTTAGTAAAATATTCATTACATGATGTTTACCATTTTAATCACTTTAAGTGTATGGTTAGTGGCTTGTTTCGTAACCAGCAGCATCATCCATCTCGAGTTATTTTCCATGATCCCAAGTTGAAACTCTCCCTGTCTCTCCCTTCTGAAATCACCCCCATCCACTATTCTACTTTCTGTCTCTGTGACTCTGACTACCTTTCGGTATAGGTTCTCTTATGGTCACTGTATTAAATGTCTGAAGAAGAACAACTTAGAGGCGGGAAGATTGGCTTTAGCTTGTGGTTTCAAGGTTCCAGTTTGTGAGCACTTGGCTCTGATGGTTTTGAGTGTGTGGTGGGACCTGGCTTGGGAGAACTGCTCACCTCAAGGTAGCCAGAAGCAGACAGCAATGAGCAGGTGTTGGCAGGGTTCCTCCTTCTTCTACTTTCATTCCATGTAGATTGCCACCCTGCTGCCCACATTCGGGGTAGGTCTTTCTCATCAATTGGCTGTCCCATCTTCCAATTATCTTATGAAAACATCCTCACAGACTCACCCAGAGTTGTGTTTTGCTAGTTCCTTAGGCGCATCTCAATCTAACCAAGTGGATAAATCAAGATTAACCATCTCAGTCAGGTAGGTACCTCATCAGAGTAGTGCCCCATGAAATCTGTTCCTTTTTTACACCAAACTTAATATCTGTCTTTCTTTTTGGCTGTATAACATTCCATTGTGTATAAATATATTTTCTTTATCTGGTCCTTTGTTGATGAGCATAGGTTGTTTTCAGGATTTAGTATTATGAATTGCCTTGCAGTGAACATGGATATGCATGTGTCTTTATGAGAATGACTTTGGCGACATTGATCAGTAGAGCTGTAACTGGATCAAATGGAATTTCTATTATCCGTTTTCTAAGGAATCTCCAAACTGCTTTCCATAGTGGTTGAATGAGATTGCAGTCCCGCCAACAGTATAGACATGTTTCTTTTCCCCCACAGCCTCGTTGACAGTTGATGTTTATTTATTTATTTATTTATTTATTTTGAGTTCTTAAAGTGAGCCATTCTCACTAAGTGAGATGGAATCTCAGTGTTGGCCAGTGATGCTAAACACTTTTCTGTGTGTGTGTTGGCCTTTTGTACTTCTGAGAAGTTTCTTTTAATTTCATATATCCATTTCCCAATGGGATCTTTTTAAAAAATTCTTTGTAAGCTATAAATATTAATCCTCTGCCTGGAGCATTGCTGGCAAAGTTTTTCTCTCATTCTGTGGTCTTTTTATTCACTCTGTTGATTGTTTCCTTTACTGTGCAAAAGTATTTTAGTCTGAAGTAGTTCCATTTATTTAAATATTTGCTCATTTAATGACATCACGTGAGTTTCAGAGGTTCATTTTTTCTTTTTCTTTTTCTTTTTCTTTTTCTTTTCCTCTTCAGGTAAATTTCAGAAGATCTTCCTTCACCAGGCATGATGGCATGCCCTTTTGATCCCAGCTGCTCAGGAGCCCTGGGCAGGAGGAATATCTGGGAATAAGAACAATAATATTGTGAGACTCTGTCTTTAAGAAAACCTTTCTTCTGCTTGATTTATCCCATTATTGAGGTTCTCAATTGTATATTTTTTATTTGACTTATGGAGTTCTTTGCTTCTGAGATCTCTGGTTCTTTTCCTATGATCTGTTTTTGCTGAATTTCTCATTTATGTCATGAATTGTTTTCCTAATTTCCCTGAAGTTGTATGCCTTTTCTTGTATCATTTTGGTTTTCTTTAGAATTCTTTTTTGACTTCTTTAGCAGGCACTATATTAATATTCTTTCCTTTATGGCTTGTTGTGATTTTTTTATGAGGCATCAAGTTAACTTGCTCTTTCCTACTTTTGTCTTTACATTGATATTTGCACATCTGACAGATGTGTTGTCTCTGTTGATATTGTAAGGTCATTTTTATTGTAGAGGGACTTCTTCTAAAGGTATATGTGTCTTCAGGTGATGGCTTGGTCAGCTTAGTTGGCTTCTGTCTCAGTTGCTGCCATAGTGTAGGCTCCTTGTAACTACTTCATCTGCAATCCGTGACTTTGGCCCTGGTGCTTCGCAGTGGGGATCTCTGCATGCAGAAGTGGAATGGGCACCCACCTTGTGGCCATTCTAGCCATAAATGTGGTGGTGCTGGGAAGTGGAATGTAGTGAGTGTTTTCTCAGAGGCCACTGTGGTGCTGTCTGTTGGAAGCTGGGGTCCTTGGCAATGGCATCTTCTTTTGTTTCCAAGGGCAAGGAGCCTGCATCCTCAGTGGCAGTGTTGCCAACCAGTTGTTTGGAAAGTAATCATAAGTAGGCACAGGGCAGCTCTGCTAGTGGCTCTGGGCTTTGAGTACCAATGGCCTTCAGTCTTCTGAGGCTCTGAGTGCCTATATGCCTCAGCCCTTAGTGTTACACCTCTGGGCCCTAGGTCGATGATGGCTGTCAGTTTCTACATCAGTCGTCAGTTGCTACTGGATGCTGCTGCCTGTTGCCACTGGTTAATTCCAATCAATCAACTTTACCTGTTAGATGCTGCTACGGTCAACTTTCACTACAGATCTTCGCTGTTGTCTGGAATTCTTCAGGGCTCACAGCTCTGTCTGCAGTACTTGGAATAGATTTAGAGGATCACTAGAGAAAGGCCTGTTCTGCAGCATTAGGAAGAGTCAGAGCACAGAAAGGGGCTCACCTAGATTGACCTGAGAGTTGTACAGAGTGCTGCTTACATAACAAGAGCAAGCTTGTGATTGGTCCATATTTGAACCTGATGATTGGTTTGAATTTGAGCCTGCTGGATTGTTCAAACTGATCTAAATTGAAACTTTCTGACTTGGGCTTACTAATTGGTCCAAATCCAGTTCTGCTACTTGGTTCAAATTCAGTTCTGCTACAGTCCGGTTAGGCATCTCCTAGAGCAAGTGCAAGGCATAGCCAAAGCTGTAGCTGTCAATCAACACGTCTACTTCTGGCTATTGGAAGTAATAGAGAAGAATTGATCTATTTTCTAATTTGTCTCAGTGACAGTGAGGGATATGGAATGCGAGCCCTCAGGCCCTGAAGTGGCATAAGCTGGCTGACAGCTGGCTGTGGGAGGTGATGGAGAGGAACAAGCAGCATGTGCTCTCAGGACAGCTTTTGGTCAGCAAGTTGCAAGAGGTGGTGGTCGTGGTAGCAGTGTGTATGCAGCATGCACCCTAAACACCAGTGCTAGGATGTACTAATGATGAGTGGTCAGCCACAGTAGGCAGTGGTGGTAAGATGACAGTGATTGATCTCAGATCTTAAGGTGCACAGGACTTCCTCTCACACATTCTGGTGAACCAAGGTGAGCCACTGACTGTAGTACAGGTGTGGGTGCTGGAGTCTCAGTTTCATCACTGGGTCTAGTTGAGTTCATGAGGCTGTAGCCTCTAGTGCTCATGTTTTGGAAGTCTATGGAGCACAGTGATGGCAATATGTTATATAAATTCTAAATATGAAGCTGTTTTCTTGATGGTGCTGAGCCACCATAAGCTCTTGGAGTTGGGGAAAATCAATGTGGGTTCTTCCTGCAGGATAAAACTACTATTCAGTATCTGGGCAGGTCTTCTAACTGAACTCCAAGACAACTATGATTGTACGGCTCTCCTGAAGTTAAAATTTCTGGTATCTGCAGTGATGGGGCCCATTGGGACTGTCCCTTTCACTTTCTTCCTTGCAATGGGAGATCCCTATGGCTTGGGAGCCAGGTTACAGCTGCTATAATCTCCCCCTCCCCCCATGCTGCTGTCTCAGGACTTTGTGTGTAAGGTTCTTGTCTCTCTCTTTGTTCCAGCACTCTCCATAGGTCACTTAGTGTTATGGTTTAGATCTATGATATCCTCCAAAAGTCTTTCATCATCAGAGGTAGGTCTTTTAGAAGGTGATTTCATTGTGGGAGCCCTATGCTCATCAGGGGATTGATTCATTGGTGCCTTCATAAGTGAACGTGCTTTTAGGTGGTGGAGACCAGTTGGAGATGAGTCACTAGGGCTGTGACCAGGAAGGGTGTAGACTTGCCCCAGTTCTTCCCATCTCTCACTGCTTCCTAGCTTCAAGGTTGTACACTTTGTACCTACTAGGCCTTCCCACCATGCTGTCTCTACCTTGCAGCACATCCACATGGACTGAACTCATTGAAATTGGAAGGAAAATGAATCTGTCTTCCCGTAAGTTGTAAGTGCCCGGTGTTTTGTCCAAGTGCTGGGAAGTGACTAGTTCAGATTCCTTAAAAATGCAACTTCCCACCAATTGCTTTTGTTTTTCTTTGTGAAGGAGGATAGGGATGCCTGGCACCTATACTTGACTATATTGTGTTCTCTTATGTTTCTGTTACACATCATGGATACAGAAAGTTCTTAGAAACAACTTTTCAGGTTCTCTTTACTACTGAGGCTTAGAGAGAATTTGATTTTCTCATTCTAACACACTGCATTCAGTTAACAGGAGACCAGATTTATATAAAGGAATTATTTTTCAATTGTTCAATATCAGGCAAGGCAAAAGTGAGCTATATTTTGAATATTGGAAAGTATTTCTTCTCAAGTTATTCAATACTGTATAGGAGACTGCATTCTCTTACCTATTATTAGACTGTCAGGATAATACTCCCTGTCTCAATAAATGGGGACTAGTGGGGAGAAATGCATAATCCTTCTTCTCTTATAACTACCTCCTCTATTTGCATTACTTCTCTTCATCTAGAACTTTCTATTCACAGAGTTTTTATATTAGAAAATATTTCTTTAGTTCCCACTAGGCATTTGTTTGAAAGGTCTCAAGGTAGAAATCACTCCACACATACACTAAAAGACTGTACTGTTCTGGTTGATTAGCCCCTCAGAAAAAAAATAATGCCAGTCCTACAAGAGCAAAAGGAAACATTAGGTCCATCTATTCAAATCAACACCATTGTGAGAAGTCAGGGATCCCGCTGTCTCTCCTCAGCCCACACAATGCTCTTTCTGCCTCTAGAAGCTCCAAGGGTAAGCAAGGTCAGGCCATGAAGGTATAGCAGTAAGAGAAATTGTAAGTCATAAGTTCTTAGGTAGGCAGAATGTTGCATACACTCTTTTCTACTTCAGCTCTTTTAATACAGAACCTTATTACACAGAGATGTTATGGGCTTGCCTCAGAAGACACTTTATCTGAATACGTTCCTCTTTTCAGCTTCTTAAATTCAACTCCCCAAAACACTTTCTGCTATTAGTGACCATGTCTGTTTTCTCCTTTTCCTGAAAGAAAAGTTACTTGAAAAAAAAAAAACTTTTATAGGTATTTTCAGCACTTTTCACTTAAGTGTAAAGTTGTCATTGCAGGTGTATGCACATGTCAGCTTCACTGTCCAGATTAGGAGATGCTCAAGTGCTTCCATTGGAACCTCCGGCTGATTGTGATCTGAGCAGTGAGATTTCCCTTGTGGGTGGCTAGAGGGACTATAGATCTAGATCACTGGCTCTATTTAAAGAAAATTCTGTTCTGAATGAGTCAGTGCAAGATGGGACAATGAAGTGGGGTTAATGGCGGGGGCCGGCAAGGAGAGTCAGAGACTTGGACGGGTGAGTGGGAAACAAGAAGGAAACCGGAGTGGCAGGTTTGGAAGTTAAGGCAGGAGAGAGGAAAAAGGGAATGAGAAAGAATTAAAGTGTGAGAAAAAGAGACGAAAATGAGTTGAAAATGAAAAGCAGAAACAAATAAGGATAGAGAGAAATGATAAAAAGGAAAAAGGAGGGGTGACAGGAGACAACCCAGGAGAATCGGACTTCCTGTGGTTTATCCTGGCTCTTAGCACTGTAGAATTTTATTTCAAGAGGACTTACAACGTCAAGGTACCAACACCATTTATTTATTTCACTCATTATTTCAATGTGGTTTCTAAAATAAGGGCTAGATATATAAATACATAAATAAGGGCTTAGATATATGTCCTAGCTGGTCCTAGCTGTGGATTTCATGAAGAATATAAATAATGTCACATTTTATTTCTTCTTTGTTTTAGTTAGAAAAACTTCAAGAAAATCGTGCTGTATTCCACCAGGAAAAAATAAAAAGACAGTAAGTTCAGTAAGAGTTGTAATTTTAGGCAAGTCCTTATTTCTTTGAAGTTCTTAGGGATTCCTGGGCTCTAGTACAACTCCCTCTTCTCACAACCCCATCACAGGGCAGAGCTCCAGTCTTCCTGCAGTGGCAGCCATTGCTGCTTCAGATTCCTTTTCAGCCCCTTTGAGGTAAGGCTGAGCTGGATGCCCCATGGAGCTTAGAGAGTTGGTACCTGATTTATGCAAGTCACTGCTGCTCCCTGCCACTGCCAAGCCCTGTAGCTAGGTTGGGAAGGGCCACTTCCAGCCTGCCCATTAGTAGCCTCTGTCTGCCAATCATCGGCTGCTGTCTGCCCTGAGGTTTCCAGCACAACTCTTAGTGCCCAGATGTTAAGATACCAAGGCCATTTGGAAACCCTACTCCCCGCTGGGACCCAGTTCATTTCACTCTCAAAGTTCTGCAGCAGATCTTCCTGGACTCCAGAATTCCATCCGTACTGACTGCCTTTTTCTTCTATTTTTCCTCCCTCCCTCCCTCCCTCCCTCCCTCCCTTCCTTCCTTCCTTCCTTCCTTCCTTCCTTCCTTCCTTCCTTCCTTCCTTCCTTTCTCCAATAAAACACCACAAACTCTTCACACACATTTTTCCTTGGAAGAAATGGATGGTGAAAGAGCAAGGGCCTGATTGCAAACCCTAGAACCACAAGAATCTACTTATCTTTCTTTCTGCTCAAGAGGGCTTAACACTTAGGAATTAAATGCCTGATAGCTCTCCTAGGACAGCGAAAGTACATTTCCCCTGCTCCAGACAAATTGCCAGCGTGAAGAGAACACAAAATAACTATTTAATATGTTACCCCAACAATATTTTTTCTAGATAAGAACAAAATGTCTCACACGTTTGATTACTTAATGGTAAAAAATTTCAGACATGTGGCGCTACTTTTTTATTTAAACATCTAACGTTCAAACCAGTTAAATAGTTTGCTGAAGATCACACCAACAGCAAATAATGAAGTATGTACAGCCTTTTATCTTTCCTCAGTTGTTTAACATCACTTACACCAGCTGAAATTACTCTGCTGTATAAAAATCAGTCTTTCGAAGAAGAATGTCAAACAGTCACAAGTCTAATATGATTTTAGACATATAAATTGGAGAATAAGCTAAGTTTTCATATAAACTTATTGAAGACTAAACCCATTTCTTAGGGCAATTCTGAGTCTCTTAGAAGTTGCTTTTATTTAACAATAAACTTTCTACTTATTTATAGGTAAAAATAGCAGGAAAAAAATCGCAAAATACTCAGAGAAAGAAAGGACAGATTTGCTTTTTTCCCCAAAAGAAAGATATTTGAAAGGCCACGATCTTCAGATTGATGTAAACAGTTCTGGCTACTCATACTAACTTGAACATGAAGTTTAAAATCTAGGTTGCTAACCTACCTGAAAACATTATCAAAGAGGATAGACAGAATAAAAACTTGGGTGATAATAGGTGATTAGAGTGTGGAGAAATTAAAACCATTATCACTGCTAGTGGAAATGTAGAACAGTGTAGCCACTTTGAAAAAAATAAAAAGGCCTAGCAGTTCCTCAAATGATTAAACCTAGAGTAATCATGAGGCCCAGCAATTTCGTTTCCATTTGTATGACTCAGAGAAATGAAAGCACACATTCACACAATGATATGTGCCTAAATGTTCATCACAGCTGACTTACAATACCAAAGGTGGGGAGATCCCCAGTGTCCATCAGCGGACAAACAAAATGCAGTACATTCAAATTAGAGCATCCTGGAGAAACAGAGCTGATTGGATATGTGTAACTGTAGGTAAATATGTAGCAAAATTATATATGATTTTATACACATAAGTATGACTTATTTTAGAAAATCGCTCCTATAGTTCCAGAGACCAAGAGGTCCCATGACCTGCTATCTGCAAGCTGGAGAATCAGGAAAACCTATATGGTGATTCAGCATGAGTTCAAAGGCCCCAGAAGAAAGACTGTTAATAGCTGGGCAAAGGGGACGATGAATGCACAAGCTCAAGGAGAGAGCAAACTCACCCTTTCCCAAGGCTCAGATCTAGTCAAGCCCCCTAGGGATTGGATGAAGAGGCGTGATCTGTACTCCTCCTCCTGATTCAATTGCTGATCCCTTCAGGAAGCGCTGTTGCAGCCATGACTAGGAAATGTGCTTTTCCCCTGATCTGGGCATTCCTTAGCCCAACTGAAACAACATGGGGGATCAACCATCACATGGTGCTGGGAGTGCAGCTCGGGGTTCTGTGCTTGTCTAGCATGTGTTAGACCTTGGATCTCATCATCAGTATCACCAAAAAATCCTACCATATAATGCATATTATTTGGTCATAAAAAGGAGTGAAATAAGAATACACACTTCAAATTGGAAGTCAATTCAAAATAGTGTGCAAAGTAAAAGAAGCCAGACACAAAAGTTGACATATTATATGAATGTTTTTATGTGAGAGTATAACTAGAAAATCTAACAAGGCAGAAAGCAGATGACTTATCGTGTAAAGTTATGGAGAGAGAGGATGGAGAGTACTGGCAGATAGTGGGTATGAGGCTTCACTCCCAGTGACGGCACACAGCTATGTATCACATGATGTTTCAGTCAACGATGGGCCACAAGTTCCATGGGAGGATCATAGATTATAGCGCCGAGGAAAAAAACCCTATCAGTTGGTGACACTGTAGCCAATATGATGTGAGAGTGCAATACATTACTCACCTCTCTGTGGTGATGCTGGTGTAAACAAATAAACCGTGATGTCATCCATGTAAAAGTATAGTGATTATCAAAAACTACTATCACTGATGATAACAAAACAATGTTTTCTCATGAATTATTCTGTGCTTTTTAATCATTATTTTAGACTGAACTACTTTTATTTATAAACAAATATTTAAAATACTATGTTGTATTTTTTAAGTTTTTTGAGACAGGGTTTCACTCTGTAGTCCAGGCTACTCCTGAACTTACCATGTAGCCCAGACTGGCCTTGAAGATACACAGCCATCTTCCTGCCTCACCTTCCCAAGTGCTGGATTATAAGCTTGAGATACCATGCCCGGCATACGTGGTGCTTGGGCATCAAACCTAGGGCCTTGTGCTAACTAGGCAAGCACTCTAACCTGTATTCTATTCCTCCAGTTCCAGTATGTTGTATGAATCTGGCAGCAGCCTCAGACATCCCATGTTTACCTTGTCTCTTGATTGAATTGTCTTCTTTTGTCCTTGATTTAATCTCCTGCTGTTTTCTTCATTGTGGCCTTAGGAACCATAGGCTATCTCGTGAAAATACACCATGCAACTAGACAGTGGTGGGCTGTGCCGTGTTGGTCTATACTCTGTGATGTTCATACAGTGGTTGAATTGCATAATGATGCATTCCTTGGAACTTATTTCTGTCATTAAAATATATAATCAGCATTGGTCTGTGTAAGGGTAGGACATATCCACAAAGACACGGAACTGTACAGTTAGAGTGATTGGTGCATTGTGTGGATTATACCAAACAAAGCTGTCTGACAACAAATAAGTTTCATATCTTTGCATTGCTACTAAGTCTTCGTGTGGAATCCACTACCATAAAACAGTTCAACACCAAAGAAGTTAGGTCTGATATCACTTAGCTGGCACTGGGCTATGGCAGTTACTGAACCTTTCTGAACCTTAGGATTTACATTGAAAAAAAAAGAAACAAAAATTGTTTATAGTACCTTCCTTGAAAGCTGTCTGCAAAGAGCTGGTGAGGTATATTAAATACTTGGCCAAGGCTTGACGCACAACTGCAAGATTTGTGACTCTCTTATTCAAAATTGAATAAGAAGAAACATTACCCATACAGATTTTATAGTCAAGATATTCTAGCATCCAAAGAGTCTTATTAAATATTTAAATATTGCCAAGAAAAGTTCACTCTATCCCCAGCCCTATTGTGGCAAAGCAACTGTTAGGGTTTAGATCAGGAATGCCCCCAGAAGCCTCCTGCATTTGGATGTTGTGGATTACCTGTGGAACCATGTGCTGTTAGGAGGTGGGGCCTGGCCGGAATGGGCAGATTGCTGCGGTTTGACTCAGAAAGGGGTGGACCACTGGGACAGAACAGGGAGGGTAAACCCTACTTTTGTCCTTCTTCACTTGTCTTCCTCTCTGCCACACTGTGAACAGCTTCCCGCCTGCTGAGCCTCTAGCATTTTTTTTTCTTTTTCTTTTTTCTTGTACTGCCAGCTACCATGAATGAACTGAGACCTGAATCTCTTGAGCTAAAAATAAATCTTCCTTCTCTTAAGTTGCGGGTGACTGTTATGGTGTCCCAGCAACAAGAAAGTAAATAGGACAGCAAATATTTGCTGTATCAAAACAGCATTCAATATCTGTATGTTTCATCCAACAGGAGGTAAATTTGAATGAGATTTTGTCTTGGGTGTGAGGATATTTGATACCAACTTGGTTTTCTGTGTGAAAACGGCTGTGCTTATATTTGTAGAGATGTGTTCTCTTTGGTATTATTCATAGTAGTGATAAGCTGGAAATAGCCGAATGTTTCAAAATAATGAAAAAAGTCAATTCTCCTATTGCACCTTGATTATATTTTCATTTTGTAGACATCTTGGAAGCAAGATTATGTTAAGAGAAGAAAAAACAATACATGTAAATATAATAACTACCAAAGCCTTCTAAAAAGCATATGCTGAAAATAAAAGAGGAGATTAGTGAGGAATATAAAATTATAATAGTTGTGGTTTTATTGTGTTGGAGACATCATTGCTTTTCATTTGAGATAATTTTCATTTTTTAAAGTTGGTTTAAGAACGCATGGAAAGTATAATAGGTTAAAAATACCTCCTGCTATTTGTCTTCTGTTTTATGGACTCTATTAAGAGAGATAAAACAAAAGTTAATTATAAAGGAAGGTAGGCAGTATTGATGAAACTCCTAGATCTTAGGAAAAGAACTTTCTTAAGGGCAAGAGGTTATACTTGACAACACACTGAGAGGACATTCTTACGGTTGATGGATGATGTCTGTGAGTCTTCTAATTAGTGGTGTCCCCATGAGCAAGCCATTTACCCTCTGAGGATCTCAATCTTTTCATTTGTGAAATTAGAGAATAAAATAAAAGAGTGCATGAGAGAGAAAGGCATATGTTTTGACATACAGGGATGTGGATATTGGTGGCTTGAGTAACAAAGCTGCCATCCTAAATTCTGGAGGGAAGTACACACCTACAAAACTATGTGATCTGCACTGCACACAAAGAAATGAAATGAAACCCAGGGGCCAAGCCACGTAGAGTGTTAAGTGGACACTGATTGCTCCTTTTTTTCCCCCCAAGGATTGTTGCTTGTTTTTCTCCATACTGAGGATATTATTCAGAGAGTGTTTTAAAAAGTTACTTTTAAAATGGAAGGTGCTTAGTTGAACTCCCCCAAAAACATGAGGAAATAATTCCTTGACATGATTTTGCATGGGCTATTTTCTGATATAAAAGCACTTATGAAGTATATTCACCCATATGTGATGCTGTATTAGAAGTAGAATTAGGTTGATTCTCTTTCCCTCTGGTGGCTTTCAGTTTATGAATCATGACGGCACATGGATTTAAAGGGAAGGCAGGTTTGAATGGTGAGCAAACATGGAAAGGGCTCATATTGTGAGCGAAGTTAACACGTGACACTCAAGTAATGGGAAAGAATGAGATTCATCCTAAACAGATGCTGACTGTCTCAGCTGAGGACAGGAAGGAATGTGCAGTGGTCGTACTATTACCTACTCAGAGTTCAGACAAAACAACTGGGAAATGAGAGAGCTTCACTGTGTAGTCTGTGTCTCCGAGTTAATTAAGAGGCTGAGAGAGGACTGTGAATGTTAATCTTCCACTAGCGACAAGCTTCCTACCCACAGGATTCCCAGGTCTCCAGACAGCTGGGTGGATGAACTAGCTTTCCCCAGAAGCCAAGCAAATGTGCAGGTGTGCTGGGTGGCAGGCTCAGAGCAGAAGGTGAGGTGCACATCCCACGCTCTGCGAGGTGCCCACGTGGCACAGAGGGTCCTCGTTGGGAAGCTCTTTTCTTCCTGCCTGTCCTCACGTTTGCTGCCGCCCTCTCTCCTTCTTCTCTTGATTTCAACCCTCAGGCTGGTTATGCTGCTAGCAGTCATCCTTCCGGCTCTGTGTGCTGAGTGTGGCTCTCCTTCTGTTCCTTACACAGATGTTTCTGGATGCTTTAACTTAACGTACTCATCCTCATGAATTTAATACGGCTTTCCAGTGTCTAAGGTCTCATTCGGTTCTGAAGAGTGACACTAGTATGGAAACCCCTCTATCAGGTTTTCTTTTGTGACAGTCCTCTAGAATATGTTCTTATTTTTGATATGACTAATTATTAATGCTCATATAGGTGCTTTAAAATAATAACTCAATGCAAAATTGGTATTTCTAGAAACGGTTTACTTTTCCAGTATTCCTAATATAAAGGATGATTAGGTTATCTATTGATTTGGCCCTTGAATCATCTCTGTACTCTTCTGTTTGTGTGTGTGTGTGTGTGTGTGTGTGTGTGTGTGTGTGTTTGTATGTGTGTGTGCACACACTCACGTGGGGACGTGGGTGCTAAGCACACTTAACTCAAGATCTGCTCCCTTAATAAAACTTTAAGCGTGCAATCTGGTCTTTCTAACTATAGATACAATGTTGTATAGCAGATAGATTAAAATCTCTAGAATTTATTTATCTAGCATAACTGAGACTTTATGCCCACTGAACAGAAACTCCCCATGTCCCTTTCTACCCAACCCCTGACAATCACCAGTTTACTTTATGGCTACTTTTATGTGGAGGGATCGGGATGGACACAGCATATTTGGCTCACACCCAGAACACCTGAGCTTAGCACGCTGAGCTCCCAGGACTTCCTGGTCGCCCTGTGCCTGAGGCTCCCGGGGAACGTGCAGTGCTGCTCCCATCTGCCTCCTTGCTCCTGCCCCCGCCCCTGGTGCACGCCTCCCGCTCTTCCATATAAAGTCATAATTCTGTTTCTCTGAGATGATTGGAAGTATGGAACCGTGAGTGGACTCTAGGACCCTCCTCTTGTCATACCCTATGTATGTTCTCACTTCCCCAGATAAAGGGGACAGTGTTCTCTGAAGCGAGATCCGGAAGGCCATTTCAATGTCTGTGGGGCCACACTCTCCTCAGCTGTTCAGTAGGCTCCGCAGGTCGGACCCACATTTTTATACTGCATTAAAGTCAAACAATGCACTATTTTTGTTTCTCTGGCTGGTTAGTTTACTTAACACAATGTTCTGCAGGTTTGCTCAGATTGCTGCATATGGCAGAATCTCTTTTTTAAAGCCTGAATAGTATTCCATTGTGTGTTTACTACATTTTCTGTATGTACTCATATATTAATGGGAATTTAGGCTTTGTGCATATCTTGGCTGTAATGAATAACATTACAATAAAAATGGGAGTGCAGATATCTCTTCAAAAGCTTGATTTCAATTCTTTTGGAAAATATCTAGACATGACTTTGCTAAATCCTCTCTCTGCTTTTCACAGAGGCTACAACACTTTAGGTGCCACTAGCAGTGTGCAGAGATCCCAATTTCTCCACTTCCTCACCCCCCTCTTTTTTTGGCATGGTACTGATGACTAAACCTAGAGCTTTACACCTGCTAGATAAGCACTCTACCACCGAGCTGTCCCCTGTACCCCTACTTTTATGTAAGAGCCTGATGGATATGACATGACATCTCAATTTGGTTTTCTGTTTTGATTTACATTTTCCTGGTGATAAGTAGTGTTGAATATCTTTTTATTATCCCTTTTACCCACTCACATACTTTTTATTTTTGAGAAAGATCTATTTAAATCATTTGTCTATGTTAAGGTTTAGGTCTAAACTGGTTCCTGAAAGTTCAGAGGTTGGTTTATTTTCTTAAGGCGATTGGATCATGGGCTCACTACACACATCAACGGATCAGTGCGTTGCTGAATGAATAGCTGAGGGTGCTCGTAGGAGGTGGGGTCTGACCCAAAGAGGCAGGTCCCTGGGAAGTGACCTGGAAAGGGTATATTTGTGTCTGAAGCTCTTCCCTTCTGTCTCTCACTGCTGGATGCTGTGGTGTGACCAGCTTTCCTCCACTTTTCACTGTATGGTGTGTGCCTAGGACCCTGCAGAAAGTGAACTCAGCCCATTGACATCATGAGACAGAATAAAGCCTTGCTCTCCAAACTGGACATTTTGGGTGTTGTGTTTCATTGATGGAAGATGGACCAAGATGATTTATTTCTAAATTATTATTACTATTGTCATCAAGTTATATGTGTTCCTTGAAATTTGGGGTATTGTTTCCTTATCAAAGATGTTTTCCACATATTTTCTCCAATTGTGTAGCTTTTTATTGCTGTTGTTTCCTTTACTGGGCAGAATCTTCTAGTTTGATGTATTCCACTTGTCTATGTTGGCTTTCATTTTCTTGTGCTTTTTTGTAGTATTATAATATATTCTTAAAAATATTAATAGACTATTTTAAAATAAGTACATTTGGGCAATTCATGAGGTGAACACATATTTATGCTTCTGGAACCGATAATATGCTTTTAAGAGACATAAGCATGACCTGGGGAGAAGCCCTGTGAGTTGTGACGATAGGTTCAAACATCTTTTCCTCATGCGGAGGGGATGAAGCTGTTCTTCACAGTTAGTTCATCAATCTAGCCAAATAGTGATAAAAAATAGACATCTTGATTGAATTTTTAATGTCATTTTTTCATTGCTTAAAAACATCATCTTCATGAGAGGAGACAGGCAAGTCATCATGTTGGAGAAAGAATGACAGCTGTTTAAATTAAATTTAAAGACAACTATGTAAGAAAACATATACGATGATTTAAATTAATGAGTACCATTATCCTTGGCAATCAGTAGTCTCATAAAACTCATAATAATTTAAAATGAGCATGTTTGCTTCTTTTTTCCTTTTTGTTAGGACAATCTCACAGTAGCCTGATCACTTCTGATCCATCAAAACATGCTGCATAGCAGTACCTTAGTCAAGGATAAGGGGCTCTCGGACACAACATGGGAAGGGCACCAAAATTCCAGATATGAACGGTAGATGTGTAACAGGAAAAAAGACTGTCAAATTGTCTGCAGTGATTCCCAGTGAGGTTGTATGAGTTGTGTTTATCAAGTTCTCTTACATGATTTTACAAGAAATTGTGTGCCTGTCAGCCTCCTCATGTGGTATGTTAGCATCTTGAGAGTAGTGACGTCATCACATTCATCTTTGTATCTTGTACATTCCCCACTTCTCATTCCATACCTTTCCCAACTCCAGCAATTAGCACAGCTGGCATATCCAGAGCATACAAGAAATGTTTGGTGAAGTAAAGCAGGATGAAGCAGAATGTTTGTTGGATGTTTCCCTAGAATCTAGCTGGTTTCCACCTTCTTTGTAAATAATCCAGATTTTTCAGCCACGTGTATAGGTGAAATGGAACCTCTTGTTGGCCCCAAATTGGAACTTAACTGTCTTAAACCAAAGAATGTATCCCAATTCTTTAGCTGTAGTAGTTGTTTGTGGAGCTTGCAGAGCTTGTATAGAAAGCATTTATGTTTTAGGTTAGCTTTACTAAAACTAATATAACCCAGCTACGTAATTATATAGCAGCTGATTATTAACAACAGCGAAACTGAACAGAAGATTCAGTTCACTCAGCTAAGGGCTTGTGATTCAAGTTATACGAGCAGAGCCAGTGTGATGATGTGAGTACTTACATAACTAATCACTGATATTCTTAGCAAAGAATGGAATTATTTTCCTAATCCTACTTCTACTTTACTATTTGTGATAACTTTGTATCTGCCATTCCATTTATGATAGAAACATTAACTTATTTGAACAAATATCTTACCAGGAAACCATACTGTCCAACCTATATTCCTTTTTAATTCACTAGTGCATATTAGGATTTAATAACTTAAGTCTTATCATGAGCTATGTGGAGCTTAATATTTAGTGTTAAATATAGATGTGAGCTCTGTATAAACTAAGAAACTGAACAAGTCTTAGGAGGGCAAACACTGAAGAAATTTTAAGTGATCTCTAAGGTGATTGTAATTCTCCTGTTTGAGAAAATGTGTGGTGGTTGGGGGTGACATGTACAAAGCCCTAAGTTGGGTACCCAGCATTGAAAAACAAAATGCATTTGAATGAAACAAGAGAGATAGACTTAGTCATGAAATATTAATGCCTATGCCATCCTCTAACTTAGATACAAGCTTGTAAAGAATCCTTCTGAATCAGCCAGTTTCTGCACATTTTCTGTGTTCATATGGAGTCCAAATTGTGTCCTTCTGTATGGCCAAAACTCTGTCTGTCGTTCACAAGTACTCTGCACATTCTCTTTAAACTGCCTTTTTCTTTTTTCTCTCTTTCCACTCTCACTTGATTTTTTTCTTTGTTCTTTCTTTTCTTTTCTTTTCTTTTTTGGTTCTGTTCTACCCTTTCTCTAATATGTTGTGCCTCTGTGTTCCAAGCCCCTGGGAGAGAACATTATTCAAGACAAGCATGCTCTCTCTCTCTCTCTCTCTCTTTCTCTCTCTCATTGTTACAGTTAGGATAATGAATGCCTGAACACTCAAGTATTACAGGTCTGGTACCATTGGAAGGTGATAAAAACTTTGAGAGGCAAGCCCTGCAGGAGATCCTTAGGCCGTTGAGGGTGTGCCCTTTTAAAAGACTATGGGACCCCCAATTTCTTCCCCCTCTTCTCTTTTCTATTTCTTTTTATGAAGAAAGGGGTTTTACTTTGCCTCACCCTTCTACCGTAGACCCAAAGAAATAGGGCCGTTCAACAGATGTTGATTGGAACCTCCCAAACAGTGAGCCAAAATAAGACATTTCTCTTTATAAGTTGCTTATCTCAGGTACTTGCTATCACAACAGAAAGTTGATAAACACAGCTATGAACCTTACAGTCCATGTGTAATAACCGAGGGAGTTAATGGGAAACAACAGTTGAGTGTGGTAAGGCACATGCAGGGGAGTATTGAAAATGAGGGGAGGTGACATGGGGAACGAGTCTTCATAGGCAGAAACCTTTAATCTGAGACCTAGAGTTTGAGAAGGTCTTGTCCAGGACAAAGAGAGAGACAAGAGTCGCCAAAGTAGGGCACAGATGGATTAAATCTGTAGAGGAAAAGGAGAATGTTCCGTGTGAAGAACTTGAGGAATTAGAGCAAGATTCCGCTCACTGATGTGTAAAGCGAAAGATTAAGAGGGCATGAAGGATCCTGGAAGGAGTGAGCAGGGACCAGGTCATTCAGCATCTTTTTTTTTTTTTAAATCATATTTACCTTTTTCCTAAGAATAATGGAAAAACATGGAGAAGTTTCAACAGGAAAAATCTAATCCTAAATTGTGTTTTAGAGCTACTACCTAGTTTGGGGCACTGTGAATGGGGTAGAACAGGCCAGTTCAATGCTGATGCATCCTCCTAGCTAAGAAATGGCCAGAAAAGCCAGTCCAGAGTTGTGTGGTTGAGTTCGGAGTGGGTCTGAATCAGTGAATATAGATTTCTGATAAATTGATAATTCTGAGGTTGAGCCCCAGGTATAGGGAGTCATCTATACCAAATTATGAGTGAAGAGATCACCCTAATGGAGGATTCAGGGTAGGAAGTGAGCAGGGCCCTGTGCAGAAGTCTGAGGAATGTCAGGCTTCAAGGAGCAAGCAGAGGAGGAGAGGCTTACACGTGACAAAATTGCTGCTTCCTCCCTCAGCTGGTGAGGTGAACTTCCTGCCTTGGAAGGCCTGGGCTTCACAGGACATAATTAATCATTCTTACTTCTGTTTGCTCTGCATCCGCTGCTGATCGGTCCTTGGTATATTAACTACAGAAAAATTGTTTAGTAGTCTTCCTCCCAACCTCCTAGTCCCCTCCTTTTTGAGACAGACTCTCACTTTGCAGTCCAGGCTGGTATTAACTCACTATATAGCCTTGAATTCATGGCAATCCTCCTGCTTCAGCCTTCAAACTTCTGGGAGTACAGGCATGTGCTACCATGCCCAGCTAGTGTGTGGTTCTGGGAGTCAAACCCAGGGCCTTGTGCTTGCTAAGCAGGTGCTTTAACTGCTGAGCTATTCCTCTATCCTTTTCTTCATTTTTAGATGGCCACGGCTTGAGATTGGACTTCCTCCCTGATGGTCTAGGTATCCCCACCAGTCTAACAGTATCCAGCCAAGGATTCTCTGTCGGAAGGGTGAGTGAAGGAAACTGGGACGGAATGAGAAGATGCCAGTCAAAAGGTACCAAGTTGCAGTTAGGAGGAAAGAATAGTAAGTATTTAAGGGCATGAGTATATTAATTTCCTTGATTTAGGCATTCTACACTTTATAAATATAGCATAACATCATGGTCTGCTCCATAGTCATAGTTTTTGAGAAAAAAAACAAATGAATAAAGTGAATGAAGCATAATACATTCTTTTTGACTTGTAATGCATATATACTCTTTCTCAGTATGAAAACAAAGCAAGATATTTGAGTTGAAAAGGTCACGTCTTTTTTAAATACAAAGTTCTAAAAATTTAATACAAGCTATGCGTATTATGAATGCTAAGAAAGTGTTTATTGATTGATTAACATTGATCAGAGATCCTAGGATCTCATTTAACATTCAGCAAGTGGACAGAGGGGAGCGTTCTCGACACGTGCTCACCCAAGGGGAGAACATGGGGCAGCCAGAGAAATGAGGTGCTGTTTGGTTCAATGTCCCTGAAAGAAAAATCACTAGTAGGTTGGTTCCTTGTAACCCCAAAATGTTGTTCACTAACAAATTGATATTTTATTTCAATAAACCCGAGGATGATTTTTTAGACAAAGGAAAGAAAACTTAAAAAAAATTTTTTTTTAGATGTGAACCAATGACTCCTAGAAACTAAATCAATTCTGCATCACATACAAGTAATGGTAACTTCATTTAGTGGAATTTTCAGGGAGAAGCACAAGTGGAACCCCAATAGGGTTAGTTAAGATAACTACTAGTCACAGTTAAAGAAGTGGGAAGCAGGTAGACAGGAGAAAGAGAAAAAGGTGAAGATGAGAAACAGGGAAGAAAAAGAGGGAGGAAAGATGTAAAGGGAGACGAAGAGAGGAGACAAAGTTCTCAGCAGATTGTAATAATAATTGCAAATAAAACTTCTAATTTTCTGTCTTTGGAACAGTGCTCACGTGGCTTATTTGTTCCTCGTGAGAGAGCACAAGTTCTTATCCTAGCTGCACAGAGGAGAAAATTCAAATAGTCCCTGGCAAACTGGAGTTAGAACCCTGTACTCTGATTTCCAGACCTCCGCACTTGTCTCCTGCTTAATGGATGTAAATTACACTAGCTCAGCAGTTCCCTTGTTTGAAAGGCTCAGGGAAGGTTGTCACCTGGTATTTTTGCTCTTTGAAAGTCTAATTACAGTACCTCTGATAGCTTCAAGCCTCATTTTCTTGTATAAGAAAACAGCTTGTCTGTTTTTATTTCCAAACTTTAAAGTTTATTTTTGAAATAAATGTTTACTTCCCCATGGGGTTTTGAATGTCTTGCAGGTGTGTGAAGGAATGATTCAGGCTTTGGGAAATTGCTCAGGACTGTTAGAGATAGCTCCCAATTTACAAGTGATCACCTCAGGTCCCTTTGGGGTGGAAAGCTGTAAGATTGCTTTATATTATTCTTTCAGTGGTCAGAATGCTTTTGTTGTGGAAATGTTAGCGTTTATAATTAGTATCAATTTGCTTTGAGATAAAAATCTTTTCCATTATGTAGTTAAAGAGTCTAGGCCAGAGTTATATTTAAGAAGCAGTGAGGTGAGGGGACTATCAATCAGAGAAAACATCCAGCCTACATATGCACATGAGATAAAGATGTCAGCTCTGGGCTGATTCTGGTGTGGAATGCTACAAGGGCTGATCAAATAACATGGTGTGTTTAAATAAAAGAATTTTTATAGTCAAAGATGCATTGCCATAATCTCTCTCAGTATCCTCCCTTGCTTGGAACCCTTTCTTGTCACTCTGAAGAGTTCTAGAAATCTTCTTTTGTGAGTGTTTTTAAAAAGCACGAGCAGATATGCCATTGTGTATAGGTACTACACGGTGTAAATATTTTTTAAGTAATTAGAAGAGGCAGTGCTGGAACTACCTGCTTGAAGTTGAATCTCATAGCTGTACTGAACTAGTTGTGTAATCCTAGACAATGTGCATCTGTGTGCCTCCGTTTTCTTATTTGTATATTAAAATGAAGATAATAGTAAAGAACAAAGGCACTAGCAGGGAAAACCACAGTGAGTGCTGTCTGTGAGTGCCACTGGTAGAAACACAGGCTTGTATAAATGTCACTGTGAGTCTTCCTTCGCCTCCTTCCCTGGAGCTAGTGCCCTGTGACTCCTGGCTTTTCCTCTAAGTCAAAATGACCATGCTCATGAAGAGTCAACGTTTTGAATCAACTCAGAACTTGAGGCACCCACAGCACAAGCGAAGAGACAAAAGAAGTCTTCCAGACTGCTTCCTTAGAACAGGGCCAGAATTATGGGATAAATGTACTGTTAAGTGAGAGGCTGCTTTGTGGACGGAAGTCAATGACAATGTGTCTTGTGCTGCAATCCACTTAAAAAATCATAAGCATTCACTATAGATTTGGTTACATTGCATACAAATAGAGAAACTCAAATCTTACATATTCTCCATTCAGAAAATCCTTCTGGAACAAGCAGTGTCAAGCACACTATTAATGACTGATACTACGTTTGTCTTCTTCCACCACAGCCAATCTGGTTTCTCCTTCTTTCCTTAGCATTTCCAGAGGGTGGTGAGTGTTTCTAATTCGAGCTCTGTGAGAACTGCTGAGCCCTAATGAAAACTTTCTTCTCCAATTTGGAAGTATACAAATTGTAGTTGAATAATCTCTCTCTCTCTCTCTCTCTCTCTCTCTCTCTCTCTCTCTCTCTCTCTCTCTCTGTTTCTCTCTTTGTCTCTGTCTCTCCCTCTGTCTCTTTCCTTCCTTCCTTCTTTCTTTCTAGGGAAAAAACATGAACAGTCCCCACTACCAGAAATGATGTAGTCAAAATTTCAACCTTTGGGGAAGTCATGGGGTCAGCACACCCAGACTGCAGTAGATAAGCTGCATCCTGGGAAACCCGCCTTTGTGACCATGGTATTGCTCTGCTGGTAAGTATAGTAGTTGAACTTCTTGATGAATTTTTACGAAGTGAAGATGTCCTGGTAACTATTACCCATCAAGACCCATTAGGATATTACTGAGATGTCCTGGTGCCTCTCTCCCTCACTCTGTTCATGTACGTAAAGAGCAAAATAAAAGAGTGGTGTAGGAAACAGGGAGATGGAGTCACTCAGGAGAGGGAAAGGGGATATGGAGCATGAGAGGGTAACATGAGAGGTGGAAGGGAAATGGAAGTCACCAAGATGTGACACCTATATGCTTCAATTCCTTAATTTGAATATGATTATTATGTGTCAAATACATACTGATAAACATAATCCTTTGGGGGGAAAGGCAAAACAAAATAGCAAAAGAATGAAGGTGAGTCCCATCCTGACTTCTAATATCAGAGACAAATTTAGCCTATGTTTGCCTCTCCCACTCTGGCAGGGTCTTGCTGTATGCTCTGACCTCAAATTTGTATACTCAAGGCATCTTCCTGCCTCAGCCTTCTGAGTAGCGTGGTTGACAACCATTCATCACTGTGGCTAGCCTACTTCTAGATTTTATTTCAAAGGAATCATAGACTATATAGTTACCTTTATGAATTTTGTTTGATTAAAGTTACATGCATTGAGGCATGTAACAGAAGCTAATTCATTTTTATTTCTAAGTTAAATTCTATTGTGGTATATACTATTATAATCATTCATTTTATTGTTAATGTTCAGTGTTTCCAGTTCAAGTCCTTTCAAAGTAATGCTGCTGTGAACATTCTTGAGTGTGTATTCAGTATTCCTCTGCACACCTTTCTCTTGAATATATAACTGGAGGAAATGAAACATTCTGAGATTTTTCAATGTTCTTATAAAAAGCCCTAGTCACAAAAACAAATACACTGCAGAGAATTTTTGCTTTCGCCTTTCTTAAAAACATTTTCAAGTGCCATAAAGATTAGATCTGCAGGCATTTATTTTCCTAATAATGGGACTAATTAGTCAGATCCAAGAAATAGTAGCATCTCTCTTCTGTCCCTAAAGCTAATGAATTAGATGCCTAAGCTAGCGTCACACCTGGAGGGCTGGAGCCCTGTGCCTGAGACATTTCCATGATTATCTGGCTGTCGGCTGTCCAGCTTCTGAAGAAATTTTATTCTGTTTGCATCCAAATGAGCTGGAGTTGAGAGGAGACTTTTTTTTTTTTTTTTTTTTTTTTTTTTTTTTTTTTTTTTTTTTTTTTTTTTTTTTTTTTTTTTTTTTTTTTTTTTTTTTTTTTTTGAGGAGAGAGAAGAAGCACATTTTCTCCTACCTGGTCCTGGGGGAATCTCACCACTTGCTTATGAAAAATTTCCTCTGGCTTAATCGTCTAGTTTTTTTTTTTGTTATTTTTATTTTTCCCATTTTATTGATATGTATAAATGCAAAACATAGAGTTTACACTGATCTTGAGTATTTTGTGCACATACATATTGTCGCAAAGTTACAAATCCTTCCCTTCTCTCTTTTCGACCTTCCCTCCTGGTCCCATTATCTCCCACATTAAGTTCTATGAAATAATTGTGATCTGGGTTTCTCATATCAGAGAAACCATTTGATGTTTCACCTTCTGCTCTGACTCACTTCACTAAGCATGATGGTCTCTATTTAGCTACAAAAGCCTCCAACCTATATGTCATTATAGAGGAGTAGTATTCCATGGTATATAAATACCACAATTTGTGTATGCATTGGTCTGTTGATGGTTATTTTGGTGTCTTCCACATTTTACATATTATTAGTTGTGCTGTTATGAATATGGGTATGCATGTATATATGTTGATTTTAACTCTTTGGGGAAAATTCTCAGGACAGGTACCACTGGAATGAAGTGGGTGTACAAGAGGCAGGCAAGGTGGGCAGGGCAGGAAGCACATTCATTATTTATTGGGAGGTAATAGATAAGAAATCTGGTTTTCATCTCAAACATAACTTGTGTTTATTCTGGGTAAAAGTAATAAAAATGAACATTGATTTCTGATATATAACTAGATACCAAATTTCTGATTGGTAAGATATGTGCATACTCACCCCTAGATATTTCCAGATTGTTTTCCAAATTGTTGATTTCAAGAACCTTTTGCTTGTTTGGAGGTTCTACCAGGGGAGTGCAGCTACTCCTGTAACCTTGGCCGTGAATGGTGCTCCCCTAGCCAGGAATGTCGACCAAGGGACAGCACATGGAGTAGTTAGGGAGGAAGGGGCCACTGCCCAGCTAGCCAGATCAGCACAACCAATCCTGCTGATCAATGGGGTGACAGATGTGGCAGCCAGATCTCCCTCAGATCTTATCCTTTTCATTCCTTTTTTGTAAGAAGACATCAGAAAATGGAAAGATAGCCCTTGTTCTTGGGCAGGCGTAATCAATGTGGTCAAAATGACTATACTGCCCAGCTGATAGAGATTCAATGCAATACCTGTCAAAATATCAACATCTCTCTCTCTCTCTCTCTCTCTCTCTCTCTCTCTCTCTCTCTCTTTCTTTCTTTTTTTTTTTTTTTTTTTTTTTTTTTTTGAGATAGGGTCTCACCCTGTAGCTCAGGCTGGTCCTGAGCTCACTATGTAGCCCAGGAAGTCCTTAGATTCACAGTAATCCTCCTGCCTCGGCCTCCAGAATGCTGAGATTCCACGCATGCGCCACCACCTCCAGTTTTATGTGGTGCTGGGGAATCAAACTCCAGGCCTCATGCTTGCAAGGCAAGTACTTTACCTACTGTAACATTCCTCCAGCTCCAAAGAACTTTTTTTCACAGAACTTAAAAAAAAAACAACTCTTGAATTCATGCATAACCAAAAGAGACCCAGCATAGCTAAAGCAATCCTTTATATTCTTAGCATCGGTTTTGTTTTACTGGAGTTCCTGCCCAAGGCCTGTGCCCAGAACTGTATCTCCAGCCAATTTTGGCTTCTGAGTTTTAAGTCAGAGTTTCCTTAAGGCGCTAAGTTGCTCTGGCTGCTTTCAAATGGACAGTCTTCCTGCCTCAGCCTCTTGGAGTGTAGTTTTTGAATGGCTGGTCAGTTCAACAACATTAAGGATCTTCAGTCACTTTTGATTTTAGCTGTTTCAGTGATTCTGCTGTCTTTTCTTTATGTAGCTTTAGTGTTTGTGGTTCTCCAGATGGCGAAGGGGGCTGATCACTTTGTGTGTGTGTGTGTGTGTGTGTGTGTGTGTGTGTGTGTGTGTGTGTGTGTCTGTGTGTTTTGGTCGTTGGGATTTTCCCGATTTTTGAAGTGTGGTTTAAGCTCTTTGCTGACTTTTGTATTCTGTTTCCTCTTTTCCTTCCCACCACCACCTTCAAGTTATTGGCAGGCTCTTACGTAATCTCACGTGTAGCACGTGTGTTGTCTGTAAGCCTTGAAATTTGAAGTCTAACACATATTTTTCTATTTTGGGTTATTTTTCTTCAATTTATGGCTAAATGAAATTCTCGATTTCCGTGGCCTATAATTTATCATTCTTCCTTTATATTTAGTGTGTTTTGTGTCCTTTTAAAGTAATTTTTCCCAATGTCATAAAGATAGCCTGGCTTGTGGTCATTTAAACACTTTACTCTTCAGTGTCCTGATTATAATGCACTTAGGAGTAATTTCTGTGTTTAGAGTTAGAGGTCAAGATTCAGTTTTGGACTGATAACTAATTGACCTAGCACCTTTACTTAAAAGGAATATTGTTTTTCTACTGATTTGCCCCCACTTCACCATGTGTGGCCATATTTATCAGAAGTTTGCATATAGCTGGGGTCTGGTTTGGATTTTTTTCTCTATTTCATTGGCCAACTTTTCCTTCTTCCATAAACGTGACACTTTGTCTAACTTAACGTTCCTAACGAGTGTAAGTAGATGTTTACACAAAATACATACCAAGGTTTTGATTGGAAATGCCTTGAAATATAGCCCAACTTTGGGAGAATTAATTTTTTTGCAACTTTGATTTTCAATTTAAAAACATGATATATACTCTATTTTTACTTTGGACATTTTCTTTTGATTTTTCTACACAATTGAGAATGATTTTTTTGCATTGACCGTAAAATCAACAACCTTGTTACATGTACATAATTATAGTAACTTTAATTATTAGGGTTTATGTAGAGTCATTTTGATTTTCTGCATGTGCAATTATGTAGCCTGACAATAGTTTTACTTTATTTCTAGATATCCTAAGTTCTCATGATTTCAGGAGAATATTTTTAATATTTTAATTTCAACATGTCTTCTGTTATAGAGATTTCACAAGAACTCTTCATCTGATAAAGCATGAACAATTCAATTGCGAGTATATTGTGATTTTAAAAAATTTGAATTGCTGTGAAAGTCAATTATTTGTACACCTGTAGGGGTGATCATGTATTTTCCTTTGTTCTGTTAAAATGGTAAATTATTGCTTGATTTTTCAAATATTAAATTGACCTTGCACTGCCTGTGCTACTGGAATAAATCCAGCACAATTATGATATGTTATTCTTTTTTACATGTTCCTATATTTGATTTGCAGGTTTTTTTCTCTCTTTCTGAGAGTTCCATCTTTGGGTTTGAAGGAGAATGGCTTAATATATGGTCTACTCTGGTAAATGCTGCTGGCTGTCTTGAAAAAGTGCAAGGTCTGCAGTTCAGAA
This sequence comes from Ctenodactylus gundi, assembly GCA_004027205.1. Classification (NCBI taxonomy): domain Eukaryota; kingdom Metazoa; phylum Chordata; class Mammalia; order Rodentia; family Ctenodactylidae; genus Ctenodactylus; species Ctenodactylus gundi. The sequence continues at coordinate 727,299 of PVKB01000092.1, read as the reverse complement.
GGTCTAGATGTGTCAGTGAGGCCAAGCAGCTAGTAGCTTCTTGATTTTTATTGATAATTTCATCTCTAAGTTACTGAGACAAGTATGATAAATTCTCCCAATATGATTGTGGGCTTATATGTTTCTCATTTGGTTCTGCCAGTTTTTGCCTTATGTATTTCTAGGTCATGGTACTAGGGAGAAACAGATCTGCGTTTTAAATATCTTTGTAGTGGCTTGACCCATTCATCCTTAGAAAGTAAAAAGAGTCTTTTTGATTTCTAATAACAACTTTGTTATTTAAAATCTGCTTCAGCTGATATTATAGCCGTGAAAGCTTTCTTTTATTAGCGTGTGCAGGCAGTTTCATGTATCTGTTTCTATTTCAAATCTACAGCCTTATTCTCATTGTTTGATAAGTTAATGCCCATTTAGATTTACTCATGTCTTTATCATGAGCTTCTGTGTCTCCTTTTCTGCTCCTGTGAATTTCAAGCAGTGGTCATCATCTTCTTTCTTGAACAGCACTTTCAATATTTTCTTGCATGCAGTTCAGCTATGGATGAATTCTTTTAGCTCATTTGCCTGAAATGATTTCATTTTACATTGATTTCTGAAGGTTGTTTCAATCTATGTCATTTCAATTTGGCAGTTATTTTCCTTCAGTATTTTAAAGTATTGCCTTTGGTTTTCATGCTGTATATTGTGAACTCACCTGAAGCCCTGTTGCTGCCCTGTTGGTGATAAGGCATAGTGTTTCTCTACTTCCTCTTAAATATTTCTTTGGCTTGATAGGAATACAATGTTTTTTAGATGGATTTTTAAAATGAAATATATTTATCCTTGCCTAAGAGTCATTAAATATCTTGAATTGGTGGGTGGATGGATGGATAGATAGAAAACTATGTAGATAAATGTTGTTGTGGTAGGAACACATAGGAGGTATACTCCTATAGCAGTGTGGCCTTGCTATCTATTGTCACAATGTTGCAAAGCAAATGATGATCTCTAGAACTTCCCTGCATTACACAAATGAAGCTTTATCCTTTGGACTCTCCTGTAGTTCCCTGCACCCAGCCACAGGCAACCACCATTCCACTCTCTGCTTCTGTGCCCCTTACTTTTTTAGATTCTTCATGTATGAATTTGTTTTGCTGTGACTGGCTTATTTCATGCGGCATATTGCTCTCCAGATTCATTCATGTTCTTGAATGTAGCAGGATATGGGCTGAATATTATTTATGTACAGTGTGTATGTGTGTGTATGCATGTACAACATTTTAGGTATTCATTCATCTGCTGATGAACACTTAAGTTGCTTTTAGATCTTGGCTCATGTGCATATTGCTGCAATGCATAAGTCAGCAGACATTTCTTTAGTATAAAATTGATGTCTTGATTTAGCCTTTTTTTTTTCTAAAGTCCTATGCTCATATCTTGTGCTAGTTAATCTTACTTGTTTACTAACTGGACTGTATTGAGAGATGTTTAGTGAGTTGATTTGGTCATAGGGACACTAAACTCATGAGGACACTGCCCCATGACGTTTATGGCTGAATACACTAGTACGAAGTGGGTGATGGAGGAGTTGGTGCCGGGGTCTCTCAGTGGTGCTGTCCTCCTTCCTGGCTGCTGTGAAGTGACCTGTTTTGCTTCACCGTGACTTTCTGCCTTGATGCTTCTGTGATGAAGTCAGCTAAGCAGGGCTAAAATCTTTGAAACTGTGGCCCAAAAACCCTCAAAATTCTTTTAAAATTATCAGGCAGCTAGTTCCTGGTGATGTAGAAGCTGACTAATAGAAAAACAATGGTACCAGAAAACTGGAGTCATTGATGTGATTGTACCTGACGATGAGGTTCAGAAAAGTTTTGAAGTGGTTTGGAAGATATTTGGAAAAGTTTTGAAAGTCAGGTTACAAAAATCCTGAAATTCTTTATATAAAGCTTTATGGGCGATTCTGGTCAGAATGCTGATGGGGATGTAGAGATTAAAATCCAGGCTTGGGAGGTGACGGGTGAGAATGAGGACCCTTGTGGGAGATAAAAGAGAGGTGGTGTATGTTTTATTCTGTCAAAGAATTCGCCTACATTTTGCTCACTTTCTGAGACTTTGTGGGATGCTGAGTTTAAAGGCTATGGACTAATTGATCTGAGCAGAGTGGATTGAGGAACATGAGTTGGAGCCCATGAGGACCTTGTGAAGCCCCTGTGAGTTTCTGTACCCTCTGATCTTGGTGATAGAGGTACTCTACTGAAGCCAGAAGCTTACACTGCAGAGTGTGACTCACATACCCAGCCTATGAATCGGTGAACATAAAGGGAGTCAGAACTGGAGGAAAGTGAAGTTCAGGCTCAGGCTTTGCTCTATGCCTGTGAGATGCATGGGCATGTTAGCAAACAGAGATGACAGTAGGTGTGTCAGAAAGAAGTAGTGGTTTCACAGCTTTCCATCTCTGCTGCCTGTGGTCTCAGCCTCAGGGAGGGCTCAAGTCTCTAATTGACTTCTACTTGATTAAGTCAGACACACCACATGTTATAGGTCAAAATTAAACCAAATGCCAACTGCGCAAGGTAAGAATTCTTGTATTACGACCAAGATATTATTACGTCTGGTGGCTGCACTGTCCCTAGATGCTGGGTGAATCTTCAGAGAGCAGCCTCAAGCAAGCTGTACATGAAGACTATACAGAGGATTTTACATCATTAATACACAGCAACCAAGCATAACCCCACACCTGGCCACTGTGCTTGGTGGGCTGTTCCTGCATGAAATAAGTGACTCTCTCAAAATACATGATTCTTGTGAAATATGTGATTCTCGTGAAATGCATGACTCTCAGGAGCTTGCTGTGGAGTCAAGGGGCAGAGGGAGAGGTTAAGCCTCTTCCTTTATCATAAGACTCCAGAGATATCCAGTGCACAAGCAGGGCTCCAAGGTGAGGTGGGCAGGGCTCCAAGGTGAGGTGGGCAGGGCCTCACAAGATGAACTCATAGCACGCTGACTTATAAAGTAAATTCTAATTTACACGGCAAACACATAACCTGAACAGCATAATCACTACAAAATGGAGTCCCTTTAGTACATTGTCAATCTGTGTGATATCATTTCAAACCCGGATACAGAAAGTTAGCATCAATGTGAGGTTACAGAAAATTATAAAATTACAAAAGTATATCAAATGTTGGATTTGTAGTACACTGTCACACACACATTCTCTCCCCTGGTGCTCTCAGAATTTGCTGACATGGGGTTTTCACTATCTGAAGGCTTTTAGCAAAGCAGTGCAGTGCAATGTTTCATTAAATAGGGAGGAAGGATACCTAGGAATGTCTGCTGCCTTCCAGCCTCCAATAGCAGGAGGTAGTCTCACCTGTAACCCATTAGAATTTGTACACCATACTAGGCAGGAAATTTTAGGAGATGGAACTAAGTCTACCCACAATGACAAATCACACATCCACCATAATGTATACTGTAAGAAACTTCATTGCATACTCAATATGTTATAACTGAGTGACACAATATCACACAGGGAAAGCACCATATTTAGAGAAAAAAAAAATGAGTCCTTCAGTTAGCCTGTGACATCAGGGGATATCCAAAATGGTGGGGCTCTTGTCACTTCAAATACTTCATTATATACTCCTAAATACTCACATAGATTCTTGCCAGATGCTTTTCTTATAATTCTCATCTCTCTGACTTTCCACTTATTTTTCCTTTTCTGAGTCTTTTTAAAACCAGCCAAGTGACTCACCCTTACATCTATGATGACATTCCTCTCCACACAAAGTGGACCAGTAGGTGAACTGTCCAAGGTTCTACCTGAGGGAAAGATGGAATATGCCTGCTGTCTTCCAGAGACATCCCTGTTAACTTTTACATACCAAAATGTCTCAAGTGTAAAACCAACTCACCCGTCTCTCACTTTTCGTCAGCTTTTCAGCAGACCATGCATACAACCTACTTCAGTCTGAGCTGAAGAAGAGGAATGAGCACACTAGTGGCAGATGACATCTGGTGTTTACATGTGCTTTCTGGTCTGGCTGCAGTAAAATGCCAAATTAATAACAGATTACAATGGTTTGCCTTTCTGCCTTGAGTGGGTCTCATAGAGCTCATGTTACACAGTTTAGGTTAGATGGTTTTCTGTTATCCATGGCTGCACGGTCATCTGTTTTGTCTCTATTGAATGATTTCCTTTTTATTTCTCCCCATTTTGTTTGTATATATAGGCAATAAACAATGGTTCCATTGAGCTTGAGAATTTTGTGCACATACATATCACGTCAACATTACAGTCCCTTCTCCTCTCCCCTTTTGGCCCTCTCTGCCTCCCCTATTCCCCCTCACTCCCACTATCACGCCCATTTGGTTCTTTCTATAAAATGCTTGTATTCTGGGTGTACCGTATGAAAGCAAGTATGCTACATTTAATCTTCTGAGTCTGACTCACTTCTCTAAGCATGATGATATCATGAAGCATCCATTTACCTACAAAAGCCTCAAATTTATCTGTCTTTATAGAAGAGTAGTACTCCATTGTGGACACGTACCGCAATTTTTGTATCCACTGGTCTGTTGGTTGATACTTTGGCGTCTACCACAGTGTAGCTATTGTTAGCTGTGCTGCTATAAACATGGGTATACATGTACCTCTATTATACCTTGCTTTTAACTCTTTTGGAAAGAACCCCAAAACAAATGTTTCTGAATAAAAGGGAATGTTTATTTTCAGCCTTTTGAGGATTCTCCATACTGCTTTCTATAATAGTTGTATCAATTTACAGTCTCACCAGCAGTGTTAAAGAATTCCTTTTTCCCTGAAAGCTCACCAGCATTAATTGCTGTTTGACTTTCCCCCTCATTATATATATATATATATATATATATATATATATATATATATATATATATATGCAATACATAGGAACTTGAATATTTTGTGCATATATATATATATATATATATATATATATATCATGTCAAAATTATAATCTCTTCCCCTCTTTGATGTTCCACAACTCCCATTATCCCCCCTTTTTGCATATCATCTCCCTTTCTCCTTCCCACCCTTGCTCCCCTCTTTTCCTTTCTCTCTTTATAAAGTCCATCTTCTTACTTTCTTTCTTGTGTTACATGTTTTATAATTTGATTTTCTCATACTAGAGAGACCATGTAATATTCAACTCTCTGGGTCTGATTCATTTTGCTGGTCATCGTGGTCTCAAGGTGCATCCATTTTTCCAAAAATGACTCAGATGTGTCATTGTTAATGGCAGAGCGATGCTCCAGTGTATATGCACACCACATCTTCTTTATCTGGTCATCTGTATTCGGGTACATTGGCTTCTTTCAAGATTTGGCTATTATCAATTGTGCTGTTGTACAAAAGACATAGAATGTTTTCTTTTGAAAAGATGTGTGAGTTTTTACTGCAGGTGGCATGGTCCTGCTTGGGAGACCTACGGTTCTACACAACATAGTTTCTCTCAGGGAAGATGGTTGTCCAGGTGGGTGTGCTTGAAAATCTTCAATCTTATCAGTCTTGCTGAGGACAAGAGGCTCAGTGTACCATTTACCTTCAATCATAGAAAACGGATTGCCATATCAGACTCGAGGACTTTGAGAATTCATTCTCTCTGGAGCTCTGCTGTTCATATATTAGCAATTAAGTTCTGGCTTCTTTTCTCAACTTTCTTTGCCCCTGGCTGAGGAAGTTTGTAATTGTTAAGAAGCAGTTGCTTTTTTTTCACATTTCTTAAGTTGATGATCAATCACCCTCAGCCTTTCATCATTTGGCTCCAAAATAGTCCCCTGTCACAGCCATCCCAGCATCCTAATATGATTTTTCATGCTTGGTGTGCTCTAATCACTGGTGGGATTTATCCTGTTGGTATATTCTCTCAGTTCTTCATCAATGGAAATTTTAATAACAGCTCTGCCACTCCTTGCTCTGAGTTACTCATTACTGTGAAAACAAAAATAGCCTTTGATATAAGGTAGAAAAATTTCTTCTGAGTTTCTTAAGGCTCCATATTATGGAAAAGTAAAGGGAAGGTGAGAGCAGAATGAGGAATTGAACTCCAGTGCTTCTGCTATGGCGGCCTCAGGTAATCCTTGCATGTTGTGCTGATGGTAGGGAGTCCTTCAGGTATGAGCTACTTTGAGGTAAGGATTCTAGGTCTCTTTGATCTTTCATCATTTAATCACTGATCCACAGCTGCCCCAAGGAAGGTCATAACCTAGGATATTTTAGCTTTCTCCAACTGATGGCAAGCCACTGAAAATAAGGCAAAGGCTGCAGGCTTTGAGCACACTCAGTAGGTGGTGCCCCAGAGCCCAGGGTGGGGAGGGCACGTTTGGAGTGGAACATGGTACCGTCTATGCTAATTTTTTCAAGGATTCATATTTCATGTTATTTTGTCAATGTCATTTAATAATTCTTAGTGAAACTGCTGATTAGATATAAGCTAGGTTGCTGATGCCTGAGAGAAATTTTACTGCCTATCCTTTTATTTGGCTTTAACTAAGCCAAGTCTTAAATTTTTTACTTTCAAGAAAATTATTATATGTAGTGCAACTACAATGAAAAAACCAACCTCTCATTTAAAAAGAAAAACAACTTATTCTTACATTTTCTCTTCTGTGTGTGTGTGCTTTTCTATTGGTCACTCTCCGGAGTCATCTGTGATCTCTGCTAATCTCTTTGATTCTTTTCACCTCCAAGGTTCAGGTTTGATCTTTTTTTCTTTATTTACCACTACTGTTCAGTCTTTCATATCATTTTCTACTTATCTGTGGATTGTTGGTAGAATTCTTTCATTCACTTACTCCTTTTGGGTGCTCGCTTTGGCAGCACATATACTTATTCCTTTTGGGATTGTTAAGGTGATTGCAAACAAAGAAATTGTAGAAGAAAAGACAATAAAATTCTTTCGTGAATATCTGAACAACTATTTACTACTCTTCAATACTGAGATTAGACTAGAGGACTTATAGGGTCAATAGGTTTTGGGCAACTTGCCTCAGATTTACAACCTCAGTTAGGCTTCCTACTCACTCTCCTTATCTCTGAGATCACTAGAACTATGGTGCAGTCTTCAGTACTACTTATCCTAACAGTGGATCATAGATTAGATAATGAAGTTGGAATTATGAAGGGAAATACTTTATTGATTTATTTTTAATACAAATAAGGAAAGAAAATATAGCACTTCACACACAGCAGGAGCATGTAGTGAGGAAAAACCACATCCACTTGATATCCGAGTGCACCCAACCTGGCGGCCATTGTTACATCAGTATTTTATTCCTTCTTCACTTGAAGAGAACTAATTTACACATGGACAGATGCAAATGTATGTGGAGAGAGGAGCTGGCATTTTTTTCATTCCTAACCCTTAGTCCTTGCTTAGGTTTGTGCCAATGTTTTCTCTTTAGCTCCATATCTGTTTCTTCCTTGATACTGAGAAACAGAAACACTGATACCTCTTGAGTACATTGCTAAGACTGTTAGCCAAAAGAGAGAAGGAGCACAATGAACTTTGGGATAGTGCAAAGTTAAAAAAGAAAGAAAGTTTGTTCTTTTTCCCTTGTGGGCATTTTTTTTTTTTCCTTTTCATGCTGAGATGTTAATTAAAATTCTCATTAGAATTCTTGCCTCATGTTGATGCCTGAGAGTATAGAATGGATATTTGTTGGTTACACTGGTATGTATTTTCACTTTTTCTCCTCCTTTTCTTTCCTTAAAAATTTTGACTTTTCCTGCCACACACTTTGTGGAGGATTGACACCTGATCCCAGACTTTGATGACAACTGGTGATCTTCAGTTGCCTTGAGTCAATCAACTTGACTCTTGGTAATAGTGCTTGCTTTAAAGATGAGACTGGTAAACTCAGGTTAACAAGATACCAGGAGCCTTTGTTAGTGTCTTTTGAGAAAGAAACTTGAAACCCTTCCATCACTACTGTTAGAAGAAGGAGGCTGTTTTGTTGCACTGAAACCAACATTGCACACAGAAGCACACAGGTTCATAAATAATTGAGTTTTTGTGATATTGTTCAGTCAGGACATCAGGTAGAACCTGAATGGACTACTGTCAATTATTATGAACCAACAGATTCATGTATCTTTTGATAAAGTTGGAATTTAGTTTTATGCTTCTTACAATCAGAGCACTTTCACCAGTGTTGGAGGACTCCAACACTTCCTCAGTATGAAGTGCCGGCTAATAAGTGCCTGTGTTGACTTTCTAAAATACCTGAGAGAAATCAATTAGAAGGAGGAGATGTTTATTTAAGCTTATATATTCAAAGGTTTGAGTCTGTGATCACGTGGCTCAGATGCTTTGGGCCTGTGGAGGGGTAGAGCATGGTGGTGGGAGCGAATGGTAGACAGAGCTGCCGATCTTAGGGAGGCTGGGAAACAAAGAGAGACTGAATGATCTGGCATCTCAGCATCTCCTTTGAGATACTGAGGGAACTAACTTCCCTCCAGTATGCTCTTTATTTTATAGTTTCCATCATTTTCCAGTAGCACCATAGTCTGACAACCAGGCCTTTAAACACAAGGGTCTTTGGAGGGCATATAAGATCCAGCTATAGGAATACCTGACCAAAAAAGAATAATAAAAAAGTGTGTGCCCATTCCCTCCAGATCCACTGTCTAGGTTAAGTGCAATGAACCCCTACCGATATCAAATTCTTTGCCTAAGGGCTTTGCTTCATCACAGAATCATCCTTAATGACCTAATAGTTACTTCTAAAGGTGCATAGAAATAGGCAGCATTTTTAAAGGTGTAGTTTCTTTAATCCAGTGTAGTGAAATCCAGTCATTGAATTATGCAATTATTCTGAATGTGCAATAAACATAAAAGTAGTAATATGACACTTTATATCTTTATAGTCCTTAAAATTCAGGGTGTATTTTGTATTTATACCATGTAATTTTTAAAAAATGTAAACAAATTCACAGGCAATAAATTGGGTCTCTTTATAGGCAAGGCTTTAGCTTCTTCTAAAATTTTTTGTGTTAGACCAAGGGTTTAAGATGGTGCAACTGTAGTTAATATTTGCATTATATTTCATATAATAAACTAACCATATGAGAGAGAATACTTTTTAATACCATTATCTTGAATCATTTATACATAAATATTTTTATGACTACCCATTGCTCTGCTAATTTCTTAGAAAACCTGCAACAAGAAAGGATATGTTAGTTTTACATTTTCTACAATATTAACATTAAGATTAGAATTTCTTTTCTTAATTCAGTAAGGTACAGTGATACCTCCACTTTTTTGTGTGACTGGAAAAAAACATGAATTTTAAAAATCACATGTAATCTGTCTAAACAAATTACAGGACTCTTGTTTATATTGAAACACATATTTTTAATGATTTTTAAACATTTACCAGAGAAAGAAAATTAACTTGTATACTTTTCATGAAATCATTCAATCTAAAAGGATATGTGTATGTATGGATGTGTATTTTCTCTCTCTCTCTCCTCTCTCTCTGTCTCTTTGTCTGTCTCTCTCTCTCTCTCTCTCTCTCTCTCTCTCTATATATATATATATGTGTGTGTGTGTGTGTGTGTGTGTGTGTGTGTGTGCATGTCTCTGTGTGTGTCAATGTCTTATCCATCTGTCTATCAATAAATGTGTCTCATATACATATAAATAATCCATGAAACAGAGAACATTTTTTCAGAGCTGTGTTTATACTATGAAAATAAAAAAAAAACCAAACCAACAATTTCTAGGTTTCAAATGGCCATTTTGAACAAGATGGTGTTTGTTAATTTGTCTGGACATTCAGAGGCTAAAAAATTCATTTGATGGCAACACTAGTACAAGCAAATTCTATAAAAATAAACAATAAATTAGAAAGCGTCCTTAAAATCTAGTGTGATGCTGAAAAAGAATGGTGCAGAGTTCTCTACTCCAGTGATAAGTTCAGAAATACCACACACAGACAATGGAGAAAATACAAACAATACGGCATGAAATAATGTGGGCAGAGGAAATTCTCTGCAGTTCTCTATGGCGTTCCTCAAAGACATTAGCCGGATCATTATGGTAGTGTCACATTTTAGCTTCACAGTGACACTAACTTTTTTTTTTAAACAAGAATCTGTAGGTCTTTTCATTTCCCTTCTTTCCATATCAGGGTTTTTCCATACCACATCAGTTGTGAAATAGGCTGAACCTAAGAGAAGGCTAGAAAAGTAGGAGGGGATTACTGGGAGACTTTAATAAAAGGAGAAAATAAAACTTAAAAACATCTAGACCTACCGCAATAACAGAACAATTATTCTAAATATGTAGTCAAAATAATCATGTATAAGTATATATTTTTGACTATCAAAATTTTGGTTGTTTTATGATGTCTGTTGTGGTATTTTCATAGAATCACATGTGCATGTTGAAAGTGACCTTAGAAATGGGGGTAGGAGTGGTGTTCAGGTCACCTGACTCTGAGAGTGCAGCCCCCAAATGGTATTGTTTGACAACACTACCGAGGATGGGCCCTTCACATAAGAAAAGGACTTTGACAGCATCCCATTTTTTTTTCCTAGTCCATTCTTTGAAGAACAGAAAGCTAAAGATGATTGGTTTATTCACAAACAATTTGATAAGTCTTTTAGGGAAGATAATTTCTGTGTTTTATGGTTAATGTTTTGTCTAAAAAGATGCTCAGTGACATAATTCCATGCTTTGTTGTGGTCAAAACCTTTTAATCAACTTCAGTTAAGCACTTCATTTTTTATGGCCTGAAATAATTTTGTTTTCAGTGTTTCTCGTCATCACTGTCACCGTAAAACTTGGACATCTTGTCTTTATCTGTCTTTAAATCACACACAGTGGCAGCTTCCGTACAGTGTTTTTTAGCAAGATGTTTTGTGGTCACACATTAACTCCATTTTCTACACTATTGATGGTGACAGATGCTTTCCTCTCCTTACTACCTTACCCAATACAGGCCTCTTTTTAAACTCTTTGTCATACATTTAACTTTGATTTACAGGATTAAAAAAATCCATTAATCAGATCTGATGCATGTAACTGGGAGCAACTGGGAGCAACTGGCCGCTCAAACCAGCTGCCGCCTGGCTTTGCTACTAGAAGGATTTTGGCCCACATTTACAAAGAATTTTCCCTCTTACTGATTTTCAAAATTGTGGACATGTGGAGATTTATCTATGTTACTTCGTTTTTCTTCTGCAGAGAGACCCTCCCCAAATGGGTCTTGTTGCTCAGAAGAAATAATAAAACCCTAATTTTGGAAGGACCTTTGATCATCAATGCTAGTCCACTTGTTCTCCTTTGCCTCCACTCAGTGTATATCCCCTCCATCCCAGGTATTTAACAGAAGGAAGTGCATGATTTCAGCCTTCAGGTAGCTCCAGCCCTCAGGTGAGAGGAAACAACATAACAAAATGGGAAAGAAGAAGTATACAGATAAGCAGGAAGGAGAAAAGACATTTAGCTGTGACTATGAAGTACTAGTAACCAACTACTGCTATAGACAGCTGCAGAACTGGCCAAAATATGCAGCACAGCCGTCTTCAAGCCTTCAGTGAATGTGCAGGACCCCATCCTTATGAACAAGGGGACTATGCATGCTTTCCCCCATGGATAGATTTGAGACTGGGATTGTTTTTATTTTTGTGTTAGATATTAAATCCAAGGCTTTTTCACTGAGCTACATTCCCAGCTCAAAACAAAAACAGACCAAAACAACTGGCTTCCTATTAAAAAAATAAAAAAAATTGAGACAGGTTCTTGCTAACCTGCTAAATTGTGCAGGCTGGGCTCCATTTTGCAATTCTCCTGTCTCAGCCTACCCAAGGGATGGGATTATAGGTGTATACTACCATGCGTGACTCCGACTAATTTTTTTTTTCTCCAAGGAAATGAAACTCAAGGATACAGTAGGTTTTTGCTGATCATATGAAACTGAAGCTGCAGTTGTGCAGGGAGCTGGAATTTGTGAGCCAGGTGCACGAGAGGAGCACCTTGCTCTTGCTGAAGGGGCTGGTGGGGTTGCAATGAGTTGGTGATATTATTGCCTCCTGTTGGTCTTAATCTTTGCACTTCTCCTGATGTCTAGGATGTGGCCTTCACTTAAGCCCTCAGGAACTACCTTATGCTCTCTGTGATGGTTGGTGGTAGAGTATTCCTGTGGTAGCTTCTCCACAGTTCAGGAATCCTCTTAAGAACTTTCCAATTAAACCTCATATTTTCACTCTATGTGTGTCTGTCTGCAATTTTTTGGAGGCATGTTCAGTTTGAAATTGCTGACATCATAGTGATTTGAGGGACAAAAATGTTTCATAATATCAAACTGATTTTTGAAAGTTTTTATTGAAATATGCAATTTTAATAAAAGCTTAAAAGAGCTCAAATGAAACCCAAAACCATCCAGTACTCAAATAATGAAAAATAATTTTATCTTCCTTATTAGTTTTTGGCACTACAGCCTTTTTCAGCATCTCCTTCATCCACAGACTATTTTATAGAAATTCAAAACATCATTTCCCAGGTAGCAAATTACACCTCTCAGAAATCAATTACATTCCAGGACAACACTAACACTACACATCTTTTTATTAGGAAATAAAACCACAGGATATGGGTAGTAATAAAACTGGAATTATTTTACTGGCAAAGTCCATAAAGATATCCAGTAATTTCAAAATCAAAGAGAAAAACATATCCAAGATCTGCTACTGAACAGTATTAGTGGTATTATTTTCCCCAAGTTCACATTAATTTCTTCCCTCTACTTCTGATATATTGCTCACATTTTAAAAACCACATGTTGTAGGCTTACTCCCCGGTTGCAGAGTGCTGAAAACTTTCTCACGTTATACTATACTTGGTATGTTAACTCTGTTCTTTTTTAATTGATTAATGAGGGAGGAGTGAAGGAAACAATGTTAGAGGAAAATTTCATTAGGTATAAATTGCAAGACATTTGTTTAAATGAACATAATATCTCAGCTGTATTTTGATGGGCCTTGGGGGAAATGCTTTAAGTATTACTGTAAGTACCAGGCGAAGCACTGAACGATTTAATGGTGCCATTAGAGCACGGCTTTGGGTCTGGATTTTTGCTTCTAAATGTTCTTGGGGAAAACTTCACGGCCTGATAAAGACCGAAAGAGTTCAAGTCTATTTGTTATCAACAAATGATTTAAAGTAAACCAAAAAAAGTCTATCTTAAAACCTTAAGTTATTTTAATTTTCCTTTCCTATGAGAAAGAAAATATACATATCTCACAGCTGTATATATCTGAAAAGTAAAGCCAGATTCTCCAGCCAAATTATATCTGATTTGTTTTTGTGGAAGATTTATATTTGCAATGACCAAAGATTTTTTTATATTATTCTTTATTGCCAGTGACTTCTTGTGCTTGTTTTATAAACTTTTTAAAAAAGATTTAAGACATTTCAAAAATAGAGAGTAAAAAAAATACAGTCACCTACTTTTTGTTTATCTAGTGTTGAAAATTTTACTACTTCATCATAAATTGCTTTCAGTTTTTTTTCTTAAAAATTACAGATTTAGTAAAACTATCCACAATTGTAATCTTAGGATAAATTCTACAATGTTTGTTTTACTATTTCTTAAAAACAACAACAACAACAAAAAAAGCAAGGGCTGGAGAAATGACATAGCAGTTAAAGTGCTTTTCTTGCAAGCACAGGGCCCTGAGTTTGATTCCCCAGCACCATGTAAAGCTGGGTGTTGTGGCACACACTTGTAATCCCAGCACTTGGCAGGGTGAGGCAGGCTGATTGTTTTGAGTCCAAGACCAGCCTGGGCTACACCACTGAGTTCAGGACGAGCTTGGACTGCAGGAGGAGACCCTGTCTCAAAAAAAGAAAACCAAAAAGAAAAAAAAAGAAAAAAGAAAGAAAGAAAGAAAAGCAAAAAAACATGATTAGTATTTGTACTATGAGAGTGTGTCACATTTTAATATATGCTACTATCCATATTTTGTCTTATCTGTCAGTTAAACTGTCTCCATGGTAAGTCTAGCCCATGTTCATATATAGTATAATTTATTATTCCAATTCCTATGTAAAACACCATGACAAGGATGTTGCAAATGCTCTTTCTTGTGATTATGTACAATTAGATCTCCATGCTATATGTGTTTTTATTTTTACTTTTTTAATGATTAAAATATGCCACAACAAACTTCTTTGAATACGTTTCCTTGTGCACATATTCAAACTTTTTGAGGAGTCAGCTGAGCAGAATATGTTATACATCTGGAAATAAAATAGCAGTACACTTGATGCTACTAGATTCTGCTTAATAGCCCCTGAAATGCCTGTACCTGTTTTTGCTCACACAGTATATGGAAATTCTTCTTTCTTATAGCTTCATTAACTATCAGACTCATGTATTGGACTGATAGATGAAAAATGGGATCTTATGTTTTTATTTAGCAATTCCTTGGTCTTTGTTGATGTTGAGGGACTTTCTATACTATTTACCTTCCATTAATCTATCATCTTATAACAATTGTCTTTTCCTGTTTTTTTGTTTTTGTTTGTTTGTTTGTTTGTTTTTCTCTGCCTGTCTTTCTCATTGCTGGGGCAGAATACCTGACATCTACAACTTAGGGAAAAGATTTATTTTAGCTTATAGTTTCAGAAGGTCCATTGCTTGGTGGGTGGTTGGAAATGGGGAACCACATGGCTGGGGCTGGAGCTTGAGGGAGAACTACTCATGGTAAAGCAGAACACTGCCAAGTGTGGGAGAAAGGGTGGAACCAGCACATATCCCTCCAGATCAAGCACCACATATCAGTCCCTTTTCATTAGGTCCTAACTCCCAACAGAACGCAGCATCCATAGGAACATGAAACTTTTGGGGGACACTCCAAATCCAAACTAGAACATTCCATCCCTAGGTCAAGGTGAGTCACCCTGGCTCCTAAAAGACTCATGTTTATCTCCTTTGCAAAATGCATTTAGTCCTTCTCCAAGAGTTGCCAAAGTCTGAACAATTCCGGCACTGCTAAAAACGTTCAAGTCCAATGTCTCCTCTGAGATGCAAGATAACTTTCAGCTGAAAGCTCTTATGAAGATCAAGAAGTCAATAATTTCCAACATAAAAGGCACAGGGTAAATTTCCCATTCCAAAAGAGAGGAATAAAAGGATAGGCCATAGCAAGTTCTAAACCCACAGGGCAAGTGTTAAATCCTGTAGCTCCATGTCTAGCACCTGGGCTAAACCTGGGTGAAATCCAAATGGCTTCTGTGGCCCCATTCTTACATCACTACCTCTAACTGTAACCTCCAGCTTCTCTCCTTTGGGCTCGATACCTTCATAGCCGGCAGCTTTTCTCAGCCAGTAATCCATGTTCCTGACATCTTCCAATTTTTGAGGTCTCCATTGCACTTTAGGCTTCTTTACAACATCACACACTGCCCTTCCAGGGCACACTGCCTAGCCTCCAAGGCCTTCCTAACCTTATTAGAATAAATACAAAAAAGAAAGTAAAGTGAACAGTAGGAACTCTCCTGCAGGCAGGGGAGGGGCTAAAGTGCCAATTGATCAGCAATTAACAGTCATCTTTTATACAGGTCTGTAGATCTGCACAATCACTTTCCTATAGATTTGGCCTTTACTGACTAGTGCACATTAGCCTAAACCTAGTTCACTGGCTTAAGATCAAATTCAAGGGTGCATGATAAGACCCCAGACCCTGGGGTCACAAAGTCCACTGCCTCTTGACCTGTGTAACTTTAGGTCTCATGACTTGTACAACTTTAGCTAAAGTTTCATGAGCTGCTTAACTTTTATCTTTGCCCTTGGTCATTTCAAGGTATTTTTATTTTTCCCAAGTTGTGGAGTTTCATATGTGGGGAGCAGTTCTTCATCTAGGTATGAGGTTCTTATCTGGAGACACTGTGTGACCCACCCAGCCCACCTACTCTGAGCCTGCCTAGTGGAATTTATCTTAGCCTGGATCCCTTGGAAAAAGCTATAGAGGCCTGTGGATTCTTAGGTGATTGAATTCTAGGTATATGGACTTTGCAAACATTTTTCTCTTTATCCCCAAGATATACTGAGGAGCAAAGTTTTTGTCTTTCCCCTGGAGTTGGTAAAGTATAAAGTCTTACTGACTTTTGGGATGCCCTCAAGGTATCTTTCCTATTGTCCTGATTATAAGTACTTGCTTCTTTGTAATGCTAATATCTTTAACTTCCTCATACTCATCTACCACACCACTGCAGACTCTTTCAGTCTGGAAAAACTGCAAATTTTTATATCATTTTTCTCTGCCATTTTTTCCTCATGCTTTTTGCTATACAGTTGTTTAAAAGCCACAAGCAGTAACCATGTGACAGAGAACATTGGGTTGCCTTGAGATTTCCTCTGCCAGATAAAGTAGTCCACTGCTCTTAATCTCAGTTTCAGGCAAAAGTCTCTGGATGAGGGCAAAATGCTGACAAAGTCTGTCAGAGTAGAAAGCACAGTCTTTAGATCATTTGCCAATGCATTTCTCCTTCTCTGGTCTTTGAAATGCACTCTTCTCTTAACATTTTGGTTATTTGAACTCTGACCTGAATCTCCCATCAAGCTTGGCTCAAAGCACACTAAAGTTTCTCTAGCCAGCATTTTCTAAACTTTCTAAACTGTTCCCGCAAACGAGTTCCCAAAACTTCCCAGCCTCATGGTCAGGTGAAGTCTGAGCAGTGACCTCACTTCTCTGGTACCAATTTCTTTCTCACTGATGGGACAGAATACCACACATCCAAAGTTTAGAGAGGAAAAACTTATTTTAGCTTATAGTTTTAGAAGGCCACAATCAATTCATGGGTATGTCACTGGAAATGGTGAAATCACATCATGGGGATAGGGCTAAAGCTGGAGAGAGAGTTCCTAATGCCAAAGCAGAACAGAACCAAGTGCAGGAAGAAGGGCAGAACCAGCACATCACTCCAGGTCAAGACCCAAGTATCAGTTTCTTCCAGCTAGGCCCCACCTCCCAACAATACACATAGGTATAGAGCCTTTTAGGAGACACTTCAGATCCAAACCACACAATGCTTTTAACATCAGATTAATATATTTAAAAGTTTCCAAGAATTCTTTATGTATTCTTGTAGTTTTTTTGTCTTTTATGATTGTTAATATTCAGTTTCTTTAGCTATACAGAAGTTCTGAATTTTAATATTTTCAAACTCATCTATTTTGCTGAATAACCATTTGTATTTTGAAGTCTAAACATCTTCCTGAAGTTTGAATACTCTGTCCTTATTTTTGTTTGTTTCAGAAATAGTCTCAGGTTTGCTTAGGCCTTTATTTGTCATGTAAATTTTAGTAGAAATGTTTAATTGGAATTAAATTGAATTTGTAGGTTGATTTAAGGGGACTAAATGTACTGTCCTCTCCTTTTAAATGTGACATGTGTCTTCACATATTTGTGATTAACTCATATCCTGTCTCAACCAGTTCATTTTTTAGAGCAGACTACCTTAGGCTGGGTAACTTAAAGAACAAGTGTTCATTTTTCACAGTTGCAGAAGTTGAGAGATCCAAGATAAAGATGTGGGAAGATTCTTTGTCTAGTGAGGCATACTTTTAGATTATGAGCCATGGTCTTGTCATATTCTCATATGGTGGTTTATCGGTTAGTGTTTTTAGAAAGGTAGCATTAAAAGTTATATATAAACAAAGGGGATTCATCTGGAGGGCTTATAAGTTGAGAGAGATAGTCCAGAATAGCAGCATGCGTATGTGATAGCTGGAGTGTCTAGTGGCTGCTCAGAAGTGAGGCAGAAGAGCACCAGTCCAAGACCGCAGAACAGCCAGTGCGAGTCTGTTGTCCAAAAACTAATGGTAAAGACCAGAGACTAGAGAGAATTTGTAGAGGAGATTCACGATGTGAAGACCGGAGTGAGTATGTATCTGGAGAGAGTGGCAAAGGCCAGAGTTTTCTTAGGAATAACTGGAACAGTCTTCTTTCTTCGTATTTATTTATTTGTGTATGTATCTATTTTGAGATAGGATCTTGCTCTGTAACCTAGGCAGGTCCTGAAGTCACTGTGTAGCTCAGGCTGGCCTTGGACTCATGCGATCCTCTTGCCTCAGTCTTCCAAGTGCTGGGGTTCCAGGTGTGTGCCACCATGTGGCTTATGTGGTGCTGGGGAATCAAATTCTTTAACTTCTCTGCCATTAATCCAGCCCCTTCCTTTTTATTTAGTTCAGGCTGGCAGTTGGGCCAACCACAGTGAGGGTGGGTGTTCTCCCCTCATTTGCTGAACCACAAGTCAGTCACTCACACCTTTGAGCTGTACTCTGGGCTTTTATAATCTCGTCAATAGTCGCAGGTGGTAAGTGAAGGTAGCACTCTTTAAAAGAGTTCTACTCCTCTTCATGAGAGGTCTGCCTTCATGCCCGAATCATCTCCCAGAGGCCCTTTTTTTTCTAATATCATTATATTGAGGGGTGGGGATAGGACACATATCTTTTAGTAAATGTATAATTAGCTTTATTTTTAAATTACAATTTACAAAAGCCTTATTCACAGAATCTCTGCTTAGCTTGATGCTTCCTGCCCATCCACAGCCACCATTTGCAATTCAGTTCCAAGGAGACTTGGCCTGTGTATGCACTACTTCAGAACCAGAGGAACAAACTGAAATCATAGCAGATGGCGAGAGTTCCTCCTTGCCTCTTCTTTGTCTTCACATTCCAGCTTTCTCAGGAGCTCCACCACCAGTCCCTTTCCACAGCCTAACAGCGACTACGCTGTAGTTCTGATGGACTTCATTATGTCACAATTGGAGAAGTAACACCCTGTCTACTTTTTCTTTCTCCTCAGAGCCATGCCATATACACACAGTGCTCTCTGGCTGTGGAAACAGTTGATTTGTCTTGGGTTAGCTCAGCCAATAAGCCTCAGAGCAAGAGCGAACTCATTACCCTGGTGGGCCCTTAGTAGTCATGTCTCCTTTATCTTATTGTATTGACTAATACTTCCTAAAGAACGGAAACTGTGAACCTATAATCGCAGCACTCAGGAGGCTGAGACAGCCTGGGCTACACCAGTGAGTTCAGGATCAGTCTGGGCTACAGAGTGAGACTCTGTCTCAAAAAGAAAAAAAAATAATAATAAAGAATATTGTCTATAAGTAATAACAGATCTTTTTGTCTTCATAGTCCAAGAAACATTTTTTTTTTTCATGACATGAGGATATTGGCTCCTTTTTGGTTATGACCCAGGTTAGCAGAGGGATTTTTAGGCTTACGTTCAGAGAGAAGCCACACGTTCCCAGAGCTCAGCTTCATGAGCAAGCACAAGTGAAATGTGAATTTGTACCGGTGTCCTCTCTGTGCCACTTCACCGTCCTGACGGGGGGCTCCTCAGCTGATGTTAACTGTTAGTGACCCCTCAGCCCTCTCGACTAACTCCAAGCTGTGGTCTTCACCTGATACTTGCCATTTTAATAAACTTTAAAAAAACTTTTTAAATCCTTTATTTTAGATAATGATGAAGAAATATATATTCATTAAAATTTAGGATGTCAAGACGAAAAAGAAAGGAAAGGGAAACTAATACTGATTCTATTGTCATTTTTCAGAGGTAACATTTTTATGTGTTTTCATTTACTAATCTGCTCTGCAATAAAATGTATGCCTGCTATTTTCTGATGATATTCTAAGAATTGAGTTCCTTGAAATTCCCCAAAACCTTAAGTTTTAAATCTCTATATTTTTAATGTAATGTGGCTGTTTTTGTCTTCAGATGAGGCAGTATGCAGTGTGATTTATGGGTTCTGATGAGGAATACTCATTTATTCTCTCTGAAGACACTCTCTTAAGCACAATGATATTTTGACTTATAAATTTGGCCTATATTATATTTTAATAGCTAATCATAGAGCTACATGTTTTCATTTTGTCATTTCTTTATAAAACTCTTGGGTGCGATCAATGTTTTCCTGCAACTAATGGTACTTTTACTTTTCCATTTACACTCTTTTAAGAGCTGCTGCTTTAATAATCCCTCATGAAACATCAGTGTGATGTTGGGCTATTAGGCCATCTCTTTATCACCAGTAAGTCCAACTTACGCCCAGTGTTTTGGCAAAATTTATAGATTCATTACACATAATTACTTTTCCTCCTGTAGTACATGCGGCATTTAAACATGTCATTTTATTAGTCTGCCTAAACGTCATGGAATAAATCTCTTTAATGCCTCCAGTGTTATTTCTAGGGAACAGAAATGAATGTGATGAATTCGTGGTAGAGCTACATTTGTTTTGCTGTGCTTGGATTATGCTTTCAAGTATCTCAAAGTACCAAAAAATTCTTTAAAAAATTAAAGAATTTCTGTCTAGATTTCCCACAAGGAAACATCTTTCCCATAGACACAGAATACTCAAGAAGAACATATGATGATGACAACATCAGACTGTTGGCTGCTGAAGATTGTTCTCTGCACCTTCTTTAAAAAATGTAGCCAAGTAACACATGCATGTTGTTATTGCAAACTAAATAAAGTAATGTAAGCAGAGTAAATTTCCCCCCCACATGCATTGTTTTAGGTCATTTTCTAGGCATTGCTTGTGTGTATACACAAAACACATTATGATTTTTTATATATTAGTGCATATTTACTTACCAAAGAAATTTATAGATCACTAGGAGAGTGTTCAGAGGAAAATAAAGCAAAACTCATGATATTTTCTCAGTTTGTTATTCTGCTTAGATTTTGAAAAGAAAAAAAAATGTAGTAGGAAAAATCAAAATAAAGAAAGTTCCCTATGGCCTAAATATGCAAAGTTTCGTTCCCAAAGATTTATAAAAGTAGGCCTTCTTATTCTAACTTAGGTGATTAGCCTGGCCTGCAGGGAAGAGTAGCCACACGACTGCACTCAGGCCTAAAAGAGACATAGTCACTCAAACATGAGCAGATACCACCTTGTCCCTCTTGTCGTGCAAGGAACGTGAGGGCACTGGCTACAGAAGGGATACAGGGTCACTGTGACAGGCCAAGAAAATGAGGGACGCAGTGTATCGTCCATCACAGAGCCACAGAGCCAGGGAGCCTTTTATGAATTTTTTCTTTCTTTTTTAAAAAATAAATATACTTCTGATAGATTAAAACAAAACAAACAAGAAGAAACCAAACAAACATATCCCTTTGCCCACACGATAGGTTTTCAGAGCATGTGAAGTAAAGGTAATCCACCCCGGGGGACCGAGCAGTTCTGGCACAATGAAACCATGTCAAAACCATGTCACCACTTCCACTTTGTGGGGCTGATGCTGTCCATGGGTGGTCTGGTGATGTAGCAACCCAGACACTGTTTTGAAAAGGTTTCTTAGAGCACTTTTGGGTTCAGTTTTCACCGCTCCTGGCCCTGTACGATCTCCCCTTGCATAAGAATCTCTCACCAGGAGAGTATCCTTGCTTACTTCATCAGCTTCCCAAAGACATTTTGATAAAGAAGACACAATGCATTATGTGAAAACATGATCATCCCAGCTTGTGTTAAGCTCATTCTATGAAGTGTGCACAAAGATTAAATTTCCAAAAGGCCCTTTAGGAACGTGTCCTCGCCATCATGTGAACCATGGCTCTACCTGGGCTCACATTAATCCAATTTCTATGAATGGCAGCAACATGCATCTCCTGTCACTTCAAACTCAAAGCATCCACTATTAAGTAGAGTGTCACAGACAGACCATTCATTGATTTTAGAGCCAAGCAAACATTTGGAGTCCCAGGTAACTCATTTGAGCAAATGACATGAAGTTGCTTAGATACAAAATGAAAGATAATTCTTATTTTAAGTGGTAAAAATTAGTGTGAAATCATAGAAAGGGAAGGGAGAGGAAAAAATGAATAGGTACAATCCAGAGGATTTTTAGTGTAGTAAAAAACACTCTATAGGACACTCTGCTAGGTACATGGGATCCTACACTTACAGGAACCATAGAGCCTGATATACTGTAAGTGTGGAGTGAACACTAATGTACCCAGGGAATCTGGGCACTTCGGATGAAGTTGGTAAACCAGGTTTACCAATTGTAAGCAAGTATACTCTCCTGGTGAGAGAACCTCTCTTTCTTTACTTCCCATATGCCATGAGATGACCAGATCTCTTCCTCCATGTGCGTCCTGTCATTATGTTCTGCCTTGCATATGGTCCAAAACAGTGAAGCTGAGTGATCATGGACTGACACCTCTGAAACCGTGAACCGAAACATATCGTTCCTCCAGCTACATTGCTTTTCTCAGAGTCTTTTTTTTTTTTTTCCCCCAGCGATGAAAAGCTGATTCACAGAGTGTGCTATAGGAATTGAAATCCAGAATCCGGAGATGGCAAATTTGAAAATTAGTTACTAATGAAATTACTTTTTTAAAGAGAAGTGATAATATTATTAGTGCCATGTGTACCATTTCTAGATATTATGGGTCATATATTTTTGTCAACAGCAACTTCCTTAGAAAAATGGTATACTTATCTTTCTTTCACACTGGGAACAGCTATGATAAATGAAAGTTATATCAACATTTTGTCACTAAAATATATTAATTTTAGTTACTGCATGCTCTAAGCTGAAGTGGATCTAGTCATGTGAAGTGATGACATTGTTCTTCTTTCTTTCCTGTTATTTTTTTTTGGGGGGGGCGGGGTGGACAAAGTCTTTATCTGTCATCCAGGCAAGTCCTGAACTCACTGTGTAGCCCAGACTAGTCTTGAACTCACAACAATCAATCTGCCTCTGCCTTGTGAGTGCTGAGATTACTGGCATGTACTACCATGCCTGGCATATGTGGTGCCAGAAAATCAACCCAGGGCCTTGCACTTGCTGGGTGAGCATTCTAACCTCTGTGCTAGTCCTCCTGCCCCAATAACAGTTCTGTTTAATCTCATTTGGTTACTTGGGCTCTGTGATTTAAAAAATATCTTTTTTGTTATCAAAACTCCCTATTTGTAAAATGTTATCAAACTGAAAACAAATCTATAAATTTTATAGCAGGAATAATAGAATAAAGCTGTTTAAATCTATTTTATTATATATTCTATAATCTGATCAGTATTAGTTCACAAACGTACATCATCTGGCATGGCTTACTGACATATTGACATTTTTCTTGCAATCATGTGTCATTTACAGCTGATTTTTGTCTTTAGATATGAGTTAGGTCATGATAGATTCAAAATTCCAATTCTAGACATTCATTGGCATATTTAAAATGAAAATTTTATCTGAACATATAAGAATCCCAGTTGTAGAAAAACATCACTATTTCTAGAGGATTTTTTCACTGTATAAGATGTCTCATGATGTTTTCTGATAACCAATCAAAGTATGGAAATTTCAGATATCCCTAGGGGAGAAACCCGATTGTTTTAGAATCCTTAGAGTTTAAATTCCCTCTGGATCTTTACAAGCAGTTTGTAAACATCCTAAGTAGTGAAGCTTTACAGTGCATCTCCTCATCTAGTCTGTGTAGATATTCATATTTATTGGTTCTGAGTGGAGCCTAGAAACTGAAAACTTCAAAAACTCTCTAAATCTTCTGTGAAGTCAGTACGGAGAACCATTTCATTAGATGAAAAAAGTCTTAGTAGGTCTTCCACGTCAGCCATTTTAATGGAGATTTCCGTATCATATCGGGAGACACTCCTCTTTTTATTTTCTGTGCATCCCGTTTTTATCACCAATGTTTGCAGCTCTTCTTAGGTGACAGATTTCTACATTATCTGGTTTAATTCTCACCAAAATATCACTTTGTCTATAAAGAAACGAGGGTTTAGTGATTAACGAATTTGGTCTAAGTAACAGGTAATTTTAGGAATCAAAACAGTTATGACTACATTCAGCTTATATGATACTGATTGTTACTTTTAGTTACTTATACTGATTGTTACTTCTAGTTCTGCTATGCTTATTTTTTTTTTTTTGAAAACAGCCTGAAAAGAAGAGAATTAGTGTTTTGCTCCTTAATCTGTACGGGAAAACGATATTGACCACCAAACAGGCTCTTCTGAGGTGGTTCACCTGGATGTGCTTCAAAGTCTGGACTTCAAGGCAAAATACTAAGTCCTATTATTTAAGTTGATAATAGGAAGAGTTGGTTTTGCTTTGGGCTTACATTTTTGCACTTTTGTATTGGTCTCTCATTACCTGTTATTAACACTTTTGTGCTGCGCTGGAGGAAGCAGTTCTGAAAATGTTGGAGCAGCTCATTAAAGTAGTGTCTCTGGAGACACATGATTCCAAAGTTTGAAAGGAACCTACAGGTCATCTTAGGTCAAGTTGCTCACATTGCAGGAAAAAATAATGAAGCCCATGGAGGTTAAGGGGATTGCCCAGGTTACAAAGCCCTGGAGTGCTCAGCTGACCCAAATTCTGTCCGCCATCTGGACTTCTTTCCACTACAACCATAGATATCTTGGTTCAGCAGGAAAGAGAAAGAGCCCTGGAATCATTAAATTTCCCAGTCCTTGAACGTTTGAGCTGAAGGAACAGGAGCTGCTGTGCTGGATCAGAGTTGAAGAGTCCAGGGGAAGATTCTAAGAAGTCACCTTATATTACTTGTGAGTTGATAACAGTTCTCTGAACAAATGTCTTACAAGGACATTCTCCATGCCCCACTCCTCAGGGTGGTGATTTATGAGGAGTTAGAGTAAATACAAAGTTATATAATTGGATTCTATGTCTTAATGTGTAATCTCAATGCTTTTTAAAAGTAATCTGGATTTTGAAAATATATTTCTCTTAAGTATTTATTTATTTACATTTAAAATATTTTTTAAAGTTTGGACATACAATTTCTTCATGTCTCTGGGATCCCATGTGATGTTTTGCCATATGCACACACAGTGCAGTGTTCAGGTCAGCGCCAGCAAATCTGTCTGCTCCAACCTCTGTCATTTCTTTGTGGTGAAAAGATGCAGAATTCATTCTTCCAGTCTTTCTGAAATACGCAGCACCTTACTGTTATTTAACTTACCCAGCTGTGCAATGGAGTGCTAGAGCTTCTATCTCCGTGTAAATGGACAGATAGTACAGACTGACCAGCTTTCTCCCTCATGTTTTCCTATGCACTTTCCCCATCCTTAATAATCACTCTTCTCCTCTCAAATTCTACAAGATTGGCTTTTGTCAAAATTTTTTATTTTTTTTAATTCTACATTTGAGTGAGATCCTTTGGCATGTACCTTTCTTTCTTTCCCTCATTTATTTCACTTAATGTAAGCCCTTCCAATTTCATCCACCTTGTTGAAAAGGACAGGATTTCACCCTTTTGTGTGGCTGACTAGTATCCCATTTGTGTATATGTGCCACATTTTTTCTTTATTCATTCACTGTTTGACAGACACCTAGTTGGTTCCTGTTTTGTGGCTATTGCAAATAGAGCGGCCATGAACATGGAAGCAGTGATGTCTCTTCAACATGTAGATTTCACTTCCTTTGGGTCATTTAGTGGCTCTCTTCTTAGCTGTTCTGGGGAGCCATGGGCGCTGTTTTCCACACTGGGCAGGGCTGCTTCGTTTCCACTGTGCACAAGGACTCTCTTTCCTCCATACTTTCACTGGCTTTTACACAGTAGCTTCTGTAACTGTTTTGAAATAATAGCTCATGTTGGCATTTGTTTGAATTTTCCTAATGATTAGAGACAGTGAGAATGTTTTTCAGGTATCTGTTATGGTTTGCATGACTTAAGAGATTGAGTTGTTTGAGTTCCCTATACATTCTGAATATCAGCCTTTGCTGGACAGCATTTTTTAGTTTGATGTATTTCACTTGTCTGTTGGGCTTTTGTTTATTGTGCTCTGTGAATCTTGGCTTTCCAATGTACTGAGAACATTTTCCCTTTGTTCTCTTCTTGTACTTTTTGTTTTGGGTCTTACATTTAAGTCTTTAATATTTTTGAGTTGATTTGTATAATGGGTGAGAGATAAGAGTCTGTTTCATTCTATTGCATGTATCCACTTTTTCTAGGTTGTTCAGTCTTCTCAGAACCAATTTTTGATTCGACTATCCTTTCTCCAATTTATATACTTTTCCTTTTTTCAGTGGTTGTTGATAATGAGTTTTATGACTACACTTTCTATTCTGATTCCTTGGACTGTGTATTTTTTTGCCAATATTATATTCTTTTCATTAGTGTATTTTGAAGTCAGGTAATTTAACAGCTCCTGCTTTTACCTATTTGCTCAAAATTGCTTTGGATATTGCTTTGGGGGATCCTTGTAAGTTTTAGGATTGTTTTTCTAGTTTCTTGTGATCAAGTCATCTTTATTTTGGTAGGAATTGCTGTGAGCCTACAGTTTGCTTTCGATAATATGAACACTTTCACCATATTTCTAGTTTTATTGTAATTTAATAAGAATAATTTATACACAATATTTTCAGTATTATGGTCTTTTAAATTTGTTTGTATTATGTGTGTATATGTGATTGCCCTTTCAAAAGTATTATTTTTCTTATTTTATCTAAGACTGGCCATTATTACTACTTTTGCACTACATTGTACCTTTAGTTCAGGTTTTTCAAGGCTTTGGTCACTGTGTTGTTGCTGTGTCAATACTTGAGGGTAATCCAAGTCAGGTTTGTCTCAAATCTTTAATCAGTTTGTTGTTCAAAGTGAGTTGATACAGTGCCTGAAAAGAGTTGTCTGCCCCCAAAAGCCTCTGCTTATAGCGAGGGCCAGCCCAGATGCCTCATTCAAGGTAACTAGTGAGTTCTAAAACTCAACTCAGGTTCTTATATGAAGGATTGGTGACTATTTCTCTCTCTTCTTCCCCTCTATCTGCTTTTTTGGTGTCTTGTACTGCTAGGGGTTGAAGGAAGGGTAAAGTGGATAATTCCATAACAACCAGTAGTCATACCTGAACCCCACAGACCCTGAGACCAGCATAGCAAAAGGGTTAGACCAACACTTTCACAGATAGGAGTTGGCTGATACTGTGGAATAATTTGAGCCTGAGTCCATACAACTAGCCACAGGTGATGCTGGTCAGAATAGGAGCCCACCCAACTGGGGACTTTAGTCAGAAGCCTTTGCCTAGTACTGGAGTGTGTTCAGAGGCTGTCCAAGCACACTGACTGGCATAGGGACATGGCCTAAGGGCTTGGAACAGAAACGTGGCCTTGGTATGTAAACACTGCTTGGCTCCTCTGGTATAATTTCCAGGTAAAGTCTTGTGCTTACTTTTCTGTCCCATACCTCTTGGGTGGCATCTTGTGCCACACTCTGCTGCCCAAATATGGCAAGATGTAGTGGGTCTTTTGACCAGCTGGCCAACAGAAATCTATAGGCTCAGTCTAGAGGCACTTGGGCTGGTACTGAGTTCTACTCGAGCATTACTGATACTAGTGTTCAAATCTAAGGTCTAGACTTAGTTTCCTTTCCTTCATTTAAGAAGGTGTTTTTCTCCATGCTGTCATTTCAGTTCATGCAGGCATGATGAAAGGTAATACCTTCCTGCCTTCTTTGATGTATGCTTTCTTAGTATTATGCTAAAATCAGATACTATGATCTCTTTCATGGTTTCTCTAAGTTTGCAAAGGTAGTTTGGCAAGTACATAATTAGCTGTTCAAATTGATGTTTCTATGGGGACAGAATCCGTCAGTTTTATTTTATTGTGATTGTTACTATCTGAAAGATGAATTTCATGTAGGACTAAAAGCTATTATTTAATTTTGACAAAAAGAACAATGAAAATTAGTAATTCAGAGGTGTAGGTTCAGGGATCCTGAGGGACAATAATAAGAAATTAAAACATTTTATGGTGATAAATAAATTGATAAGTGGTTTAATGAAACTTACATATGGTTACCAACTAAGGAAAGATTCTTGGAGTAATGAATCTGGATTCATGGGATGGACCATTCTGTTCTAAGCTTCACTCCTTGCTGTCTCAGCCTGGACCCTGCTGAACTCAATCCCCGCAGCCCCCCTGTGACTTTCTTACTTTCTCTTAAAGCTCTACCTATCTACCTTATCCGTGTTAATCCTTCCCAGTTTTATGTTGTCTCATTATATTTCCTTCTCTTCTCCTTCACTCTCATTGTTTTCGCCTCTACTGCACAAGGATATATTCATTCCATTGGCTTCTGTTGCTGCTGCTACACTTTCTTGGACGTGTATACATGTTTGGTGCTTGTAACATTTTTTTACTCCAATTTTGGTTGCATATTTTTGAAATTGTAACAACACAGTTAGCTCAAAGTTACTTCCTGTTTTTGGTTGATAGAGGGTATCAATTTGTGCAGTAGTTAGATGTGGGTGGCCCAGTGCTCTCTATTCTCTTAGTACATTTTAGCTCTATGACCTTGAACAAATCACTTAATCTCTGTGCTTCAGTTTTCTTATATATAACCTGGTTTTAATATTAGCACCTATTTTGTAGCACTTTTACAGGGAGAAAAAAATCAATTAATAAAGGGAAAGTGCTACGAACAGTATCTGACACATAAGAAGTACCACACAAGAATTAGCTATTACACAGTTTTATTTGTATTTTCTCTCAATTTTCTGTTTTAAAGATCAATCCCTGTTGGTGTTAAGCACATGTAATTTTCTTGTTCTGAACGCTGCCTAGTGTTCCATGTTATGGGCCTATTGTAATTGCCCAGTAATCTAACAATGAATGCCTACGTTGCTTTCAAGTGTGTGCCTTTACAAATCAAGCTGTAATTAACATGTCCTCTTGCAGGACTGTGTAGGACATTTTTCTTACATTATGGGATCATTAAATGTACTCACAGTTTGCTTCAATAAGTACGGCCAGATGTTTTTAGAATACTTTACCGTTTTACACTCCCTTGACTATACACTGGAGTCCCATGAATATGGTTAACTTTCACTGCTTCTGTCCCTATGTGCTGATATCACAAGATCGGTACCCATATAAAGTAGCCCCACTTAGGGCGTTTTCAGTCCTTAAAGATACCACACCACGCCCTCCCCCCCAACACACACACACTTAAGATATAAGCTTGTTCTGTACTTTCTACTAGAGTTGCTTTCTTCCTCCTCCAGGCCAGTGCCAAGGAGTGCTCAGCCTCCATGTTGCCCAAAGCTCCCAGGAACTTACCCAGTTTCTGAGACTCTCTTGCCAATTCTGAGAACCCTTGAGTCTGTCTGCTGGGCGGCCCCTACTGCTTCTTAGGAGGTGGCAGTGGATCGTGGCTTCCTTCTAGCCTTCAGTGAGCCCTGGTGCCATCCCTGCTCTTCCAACCACCTCTACCTCTACCCCATCTGGTTTCTATCACTCGTGCTCCTGGTAGTCCATATCCTGGGTGGCCCAGACCTAGAGTATGGGTTGTTTTATTTTCATTTTTGGATTGTCTAGTGCTCCAAAACTGTGATATTTTTCATGTCAAAATTGCCTGGCTTCGTGTCTATGGTTCCTTCTGTGCGGCATGCCCCCCCCCCCCTGTTTTTTCTCTAGTAACCCTTTTGAATCTGTAATCCAGATGTGCCCCTCATTTTGGCTTATGGACCACTGCTGATACATGAGATAATTTTAGATAACATGTAAATAAGAGCAGAATTTAAAATTGAAAATTTGAAGGGGAGTCATTTTGTCCCTGGTGTGGTAGCACACACCTGTAGCTCCAGTACTAGGGAGGCTGAGGCAGGGGGATCATGAATTTGAGATCAACCTGGACTACACAGTAAGAACCTGTCTCAAGCTAAACAAAAGTCAATGTAATGAACAATATTTAGCACAGAACATCAGGTGCTGTGAGATTGAAAAAAAACTAAAAATTGTTTTTGAAACAATTAAAATTTAAGAGATATCATCTTGTGTTAAATTCTTTTACAAAAATTTCCCCATCCTGATGTAAATATTCTTCTAGAGAACACAGAGTCCCTGTGTACTAGATATTCCCAGGAATGTCTACACTTCTTTGATAGGGTATGGTTTAGACAAGCTGTGGTTTCTAATGCTGGCAGGTCAAACACTGCCCCTGGGATCCCGTTCTGTTGCTTTAATTTTGTCTTCATTTCTTCCTTATGGGATTTCCTCTTTCACTTTTGATTCTTAGAATTTAATTAATTTTGCTTCAATTACATTCAAAATTTAGTGAGAAGGCAACAAGTTTTCATCCTGGAAAAAGTTATAATTTGCTCTTCACTTTGAAATCATTTTAAACTTATGGAAATGGAGCAAGAATTTAGTATGGAGAACTTCTTTCTACCTTCATCCAGTTTCTTCTGTTAACCTATCTAATTGTTGTACAATTATCAATACCAGACAGTTAATACTGGTGCAATATCATTAACTAACTACAAATTTTATCTGAATTTCACCAGCTTTTACACTAATATTCTTTTTTATATTCCAAGATCCAGTCTAGAATCCCATAATGTACTGGGTTGTCACATCTCCTCAGATCCACGAGTTACTCAGACTTAGTCTTTCACAATGTGGACAAATTGATGATTGTGTTATGAAATATTCCTTAATTAGCAGCTGATACTGTCTCACTAACAGGTTGAGTTTATACATTTTTGTCAGTAATGTCACAGCAGTGTTGTGTCCTTCCTAATGTACCATGTCAGGTGTACATGGTGGCTATGTGCCTTCCTGTGGGTGAATATGACCTCGATCACTACGATACTGTAGTATCTCCTGGGTTTCTTCATTGGGAAGTTACTGTGCTCTTTGGGTTAACACACATTTTGGAGGAGATAATGACGTTCTGTGTTCCAGACTTTCATTTGCTCATGTTGGTATCCACAGCTGATCTTGTCCACATAATAGTTGTCGTGGAGTTCCAATGGCGATTTTTATTTTCCTCATTCCTTTTGTATTTGTAATAGAAATTATGCTTCTTACCTTACATCTATTGAAAATATTTTCTTCCTTTTTTACGGGTTACAGTCTTTCTTTTTTCTTTCTTAATTTATTTGTATTTTCAGAAATCAGTTTAGTTTTAGCCATCGGGAGCTCTTTAAGTGGTTTCTGTGCTCTTTCCAGATGTTCCTCTATCCTTTCTGGGCCAATTTTTCTTACGTTGTATCTCTCAATATGCTCCAGGATTACCTTGTGTTTTTTCTGTCTTTGCTGTGGAATCAACTAGTTTTCTAAATAATTCCTTTCATTGGAGAAAGTGGAAACCACTATGTGGATCTTCAGGTGTTGTCATTTCTATGGGGTTCTTTGCTTCTAGGCATGTTAGGAGAAAAACGTTAGGAAATCTGGTATTTCCTTATTTTGATATGTGTGCATACCAAACCATACACACAGATATCTATCTATCTATCTATCTATCTATCTATCTATCTATCTATCATTTATCGGTCCTTTCTTTTTTTTTAATCTACCACACTACTGAGTTCATACCAATGCTCCCAGCTCCAACCTATTGGCACAGGATTCTTGTTAGCTCCCCTCTCTCTTTTTAATTTCTTTCATCAGCAGCAAACAATCTGGATCTCATTAATTATAAACTACTTATCTGCTCAACATTAAATACCCTTAAAATATGTTTAAAATTGCTCACTTATGTTGCCACAAGAAACAAGGTTACTAGCCAGCGTATTATGCTCTGTTCAACTCCTTTTGTCTTTAGCTTTACAAAATCAAGTTAGATGCTGCTTCATAAATTTATTTGTTCTTTTCTTTCCTGGCTACCATACTGTGGCTTAGAAAGAGTACTTTGAAATAGTAGCCAGGTGAGGTTTTCTGAGGTGTAAGTTCTTCCAGGTGTATGATTCTGAAGTTTATAGCAATGTTCCCTCATTGGTTTCCTGTGTCTGGATTGAACTTAGCTTCTATTTTTGTCTACTATGACATTGAAGGAATTGGTTCATTCTTTCTCATTAAAATGAAATTCCTTGTTTGATCTAGGGTCACTTTTGGCATGGACAATCAAGGAAGCAGTGGTCAACAATTTATTTTTTTATTTTTTTCTGGAGCTTTTTATTTTTCCATATAATGACCCTTTTAAAGTTTTTCTGGCTTATGTTAGGATTTCAGGTGAAAGTTTAGTTTTTGGAACTCTAATCTTGGGGAGGAAGCTAACATGAATGCTCAGAAAGCTCGAAGATTCTTTCTCCATTGGCTTCTTGGCTGTGGTTCTGGACTGCCTGTAGTTGAATTGTATCCAGCATAGACAGAGAAAGAGTTTGATTAATGGAGAGTAAAGTCATCCCTCTATGTCTAAAGTTCTCCTGGCATGACGTGGTGGCACAGACCTGTTCAGGAGGCTGACACAGGAAGATTGCAAGCTCTAGCACAGCCTGGCCAAATTGGTGACTTAGCAAGACCCTGTCTCAAAATTGAAACTAGAAAATGCTCTGTGGGGTATAGGTCATTGTGAAGGCTCTGATTTCAACCCCCTCCCATACCCCCCCCACACAAATAAATAAATAATAAAATTCTCTGATAAGAAATAGTGACCTGGGATAGAGCTACCAAATTGGCTTGTCATACTAAATTGTGAAAACAATAGAATCCTTGGAAAAAATGAATTTTGGTCTGTCACCTCAGGTTTTTTTCTCTCAAACTTTTTTCTTTGAGATATTGTTGTTCTTACTTCTTTGACTCTGGTCCCTCACATCCCAGCTAAGCACCACCCTGCTGCCACTGTGACCACACTCTGGCCGGTCTATCTGTCTTTGACATGCGGTCGTGGTCCCACTTCTGCATATTTGTTCCTCTGAGCAGTCTGTACTCTTGACACAGCCCAAGACTGAGCCATAGTAGGGACCTTAATGCTGAGCGTGTCCCATACTTAACTCCAGCAAAGCTGTCTAGCCAGGGCACTTATCTGTGCCTTGTTTATGCTTTAACTGTAGTCTGTCTGCTTTACTCCTAGGTGAGAGTATTTGATCTATTGTTTCCAAAGAGATTTTTGTTTTATCTCCCAGAGGACAATAGTTATATATATATATATATATATATATATATATATATATATATATATATATAATTAAATATGAATCCATCAAATGATACACAATTTGATGGGGTAACAGTACAACCGCATGGTAACTATCATCTATAATTATCAAATTATAAACTCCACTTGACAGTCTTTCCCTGCTCTCCTGCTTTTCTTACTGATTTATTGACTCACACTATGCACAGAGTTGGCCCTTTACGCCATGGGCTTGCTTCTAAGGGGTGGGCTAAGGGTTCTGGTCTGAGTGAACTACAAACAATGGAGCCTGTTGTCATAACTAAAAATAATCCTGTCCACTAAGCCTGGGTTCCTCCACATCTATAAATTTCTATAAGCTTTATTTCACTCTGCACAATGATGATTATCTATACTTCTTCATTTACTCTAACTTACACATCAGTGCTATTTCTGGCAATTAAACTTAGTGAGAAGTCATGTAAATGAAATTCATTTGAACCCCCACCCCACCCCATTCAGACATGGGTTGGGGGCACGGAGTGAGTCCAGGGGGAGAAAATTGACAAGTGGATTGAATTGAGGTTTTAGGAAAGAAAACTTTAGAACTGTCATGTTTCTAGCTTTATTAGTCTGTGATCAATTTGTAATTAAAAGCATGAATCCTCATATGACAAGGGGAAAAGGTGATTTCTAAGTAAAGTGCTGAATATCTTGTTTTTTTAAATTCCTACTCAGCCAAAACAAATCAAAACACTCACTAGTAATTTTAATTCATATATATATATGTGTATGTATACACATACACATATACACACACACGCATGCACATATATATTTTTTAAGTATGAGAAATCCCAAAAGTTTCTTGTGAATTTCTATTCTATTGCTTGTGATCATTTTGGGAAAGGAAATACACTTCCGATCATTTGGGGAAAACAAGAGTAATGCTAATTTCATTTCAGTCTCCATAAACATAATTTTATATTATTCGCTTGAGATGAATTTATTGCTTTTATATTTCTGGTCTTGTATACCATAATAATTGATCTCATATTTCTCAGATAAAGCAGTCATATCACTTTGATACAGAATGCTCCTGTTGGAAAAGAACTTGTTTTTCTGTCAAATACTAAACAAAAACTCACTGAAGTAAATTCCCTGGAAGACAGGGAAGGAGGGAGAAGGGGAAGAGGTGATGAGGAAATGAGGAAATAATAAGTTTATGTCAACGATGAATTTGCAGGAACTCTAGTGGACCAGTTAAAAACTATTAATAGCTTTGTTTCCCAAAGTAGATATTCATAAAGAAACTCTGTTTATTTTTCTTCTATCAAATAAATTACATTTAAGCGAGTCACACAGCTAACAAGGTAGAAGGGGTCATATTACACATGAGAAAACTAAGAAAAGTCAAGAAACATCATCATAATGTCTTTTGTTACTCTTCTTGTCTCCTTAAAAATCTTTACCCAATTCACTTCATGTTTTTGGTTCTCATAATCTTCTTTATACCACTGTTTGATTTTAAACAGATACTCATCCAACATGAAGACAGTGGAGAAGACTTTGAAGTCTGGTGACAGAAGCTGATGCCCTGCATCGGTAGGCTCCTCCCACCTTGAGTGAGATTGTGCACATTCAAATATGGCCGACTGATTCCCACTCCATGCTGTCACCACTGTCTGCTTCCACGTGTTCCAATTTGTACCATCCATTATGGCTGAAGAAAGACAGTGGCAAGTTAGGAGTGATTTGAAGGAACTCTGAAAGTTTTCTGTGTCTTGTTTGGGCTATGTTTATATACATATATCTATACATAAAATTTATTTAAGATGTGAGCATATTACTGTATTCAAGCCACCTTTTGATGAAAATAGAGAAAATGGGAATGAACAAAAGGAAAAGAAAGGAAGTCAAAGAGAAGGGAATAGAGGAGAGAGAGGAAAAAGAGAAAGGAACATTTTGTTGGGGGAAAACACAACCACTTCTGGGCATGGAATTCTCTCTTCTGGAGGCTGCTGCTTTGTGATGCTGGGATTCAATGATTTCTAAAATTGTTTTCAATGGGAACAGTCAATGATTGCTTGAATAAGAGAAAAATATATAAGGTGAAAACTTGGGAATGGCAAAGTAAAGTTAACACCAACTTTTATGGCCTAATATTATGATTGCCAATGGACCCATTAACAGGAAAATGTTACTAACTGTAAAATGTCTAAATCGCTGTGTCAAGTCCTCGCTTGCCTTACCTGAAAGCTATGGTTACCTTGTGCATCATAACCTCAACTATAAATTAGGAAACTCTTTTTACTTCTTTCATCTGTAGAGACCACTGCTTAAAGAGGGAGTGTTTGAAAGAATTTGAGAATTCAAAATCAGTTTCATAAAGTCTTACCACTCAGAACAGAAATAAAAAAGCTGTACCCTGCTATGATAAGCAGAAGAATACCCTTAGTTTACGTATTTGCCCTGTGGAGCTGTTGTAACCAGAGTGATTTAGGCTACACTGTGCTTCAGACATTGAAGATATTTAGGAGCAACCGCTCCACTGGTATTTTTGGTTGAAGGGTTGGAGCTGTTACATATTCAATGGAACATTATCTTTTCCCCTCAGACTTAAGTAAAGATAGAGATCCACAAAATTCTGCCTTACTAGAAATTAGAATATTAGATCATATTAACACCACAACATAACTTCTCTCTTTTGTATAAATATAGCCTCTAATTGATTTTAAAACTCTCTGATGACATCAAAGAGTATACTGTAGTTGAGTTCCTAATGTTTCCTGGATTTTAATTTCTGTCTCTTACTTGATTCTAAAGCACTGCTGTCATTTTACAGCTGAAGACAGTGAGACTCCGTGGTTACATGAAGCATCTAGCTCCTGGGAAGACACTGAGGATTCTCCTGGTATGTGTTTGTCTCTAAAGTTTGTCTCCTTTCCAGTGGATTTTCCCACTGACTTCTTTATAGGAGGGCACATTGTAATTGCTCTGGACTTATAATCAGCAACAACTTTAAGTAAGTGCTATACAGGAACTACTAGAGTCATTATTAAGAGATGTGCCTTGCTGTCATTTCTTGTGAATCAAAGTTGCTTTTTTTTTTTTGCCATGTTAGTATAAATTTGTTTGGCAGAAATTTGACTACCATCAATTTAAGGTATCATGGGCTTTGGGTTACTTGAGGTCACCCATAGTTCTGGAAGGATGGCTCAGTGTGGGAGCTTGGTCTAAGCCTGGATCTTATTCCCTTGAACCTCATAGCTTGTGTTGTCATTCAGCACCCAGGACATTTTCAAGTGTCACTTAATGTCTGTTACTTCTTTAGTTTGCATGTCTTCTTCTAGTCTCTAGGTCAGGGGCAACCCTGGAGGCTTCTCTCTCTGGCAGGACTGCTGTTTTTCTCTGATGATCCTTAATATAACAGAGGTTGTGTACATGGTTGATAGTTGAGGGTGTTTAAGAGAGACAAATTCAGGATTTTGCTACTTTCCCCATTCTCAATTCATGAACACTTAAATTTGTCCAGGGGTTCTGTCAATTTTCTCCAGTTTTGTCATTCTGTCCTAAGAATATTATTAATACTCAGTGAATTCTTAATAAATTAAGCTAAATGAAATATTACAGGATAGGTAATATATTTTTCAGCCTAGGATTTTCAATCCTGGATGAACATTAAAGTTGTCTGAGATGCTTTAAAATTGAGATCTCTGGGGTTCGTCCCTGGAGTTTTAAAACTCTCAGGTTTCAAAGGAATTGAGAAATTTTATTTTAAAACAAGAACAAAAATAACTGTTCCTATATGTGGACAAGTTTGAGAACTGTTGACTCAGATGATCTGATTACCTAACTTTGTCGAATATCACTCTCAGAAGTGCAGAGCAGAGGCTCAAGAAAATGAGTCTTAACAGAGACATTTTGGTAATAGAGGAAGTCAGAATTACTTGCAACTTCATGGAATAGGCTCGGAAATATAAAATTTGACCTTTTTATGCATACATTGTACTTGTCTCAGGACAAAGCAACAAATTCAGGTCCTCTTTTCTTCAGACTCCATGCCTTCTGTTTTGAAATGCTCTCACATCAAAACAAGTGGAATTTAATGTAATTTACTTCAATAATGAAACAAACCTGAATAAATGTGTTCATTTCCAAGTCATTTGAATGCTGACATTTTAATAAAATGTTTGTGTCATATTAGAAGGTCTTATGAGTTGGAGAGAGTAGTGGTCAGAAAGATATTTTTAGGGCTCAAAAGGCCTTCCTGTTTCAAAAATCATATAGTACCCGAGGCTTACATTTAAATTATATCTATATTAGTAATTTTAGTTATATGTCACTGTGGTGGTGGTACAGAAGGAGCATAGAGGAGACAGAGGAGCAGAAAACCTAGAAGAATTCTACTGGCATCTTTTCCTTTGTGCCAGTTAATTGTAATTTCTATTATTGATGCCTTTATCTACATACTCATTGATAGAAATTATTGCTCATAATTAGAAACAAAATTGGTAAGATATGACCTTGACTTGGGAGAACTCACAGCCCAGTGGGAAGTGGGGGTGTTGGGAGGTGAGGGGAATGCACCCAGGAAGTCACAGGCATTCTGAAACTTGGAGCACCTTTCAGAAGCTATGCAAAGTATGTTCCTCTGAATTATCTCTCTTGGGAAATGAGGTGCCTGGGATTTTCTATTTCCTTTCCTCTTCAAGGGGATAACAAAGAAGTGAAAGTCACACTGTATTGCTTTGACAAGTGAATGAGTGCAAAGGATAAAAACAAGTCAAATCTTTTATATCTATTGCTGAGGAAGAAGAATGAAGGTAGCAGCTTGATAAAGGCAGAAGACCCAGCACATTTTTAAAGACTTTTTTGGAAGTTCTATGTTGGCCAAAGGGAACAATCAGAAGGGAGGGAGAAAGTGAGAGAAGATGGAGCCAACGTGGGATAAATGATACATAACATTTTGAGAAAAATTGGAATGTGTGGAACTCAAGCCACACTTACAGCAGGTGACAATAGGTTTGAGAGGGGAGGATGCTTGCTACTTCTTTTGAGAGATGCAAGAGTTTGATAGGGCATACATAGATTTTGAGGGAAGCTCAGCTGCGGGAATTTGTATCTGAGAGCTTCGTTTTTCTGTGCAGAGAGGAATATAGATGGACCTTATACAATGACTTATCTTCTGCAGAGACATGAAGATCTGTGAAGGCAGGAAGCATGTTTTTGTCATTGAATCCCCAGCACCCAACAATGCGGCCTTCTCAATATTAATATTTGAACTCAGTGACTGAATCCAAAGTGAAACACACTTTTGACAGTTTGAAATACTTAGGCTGAAATGCTGCCTGACTGCATCAGAGTGACTAAATTACTCACCTGTTAATTCTTAGGGCTAAAATAAGGATTTATTACATGAACGAATGTGCAATGTTTATTATCCAGAGAAATGAAGTCAAAAGTAATAAGTTATTTTTTACATAATGTTGAAGCAAGTATATCTTGATTTTAGCAAATGAACCTTTCTCTTTATTTTTTCCCGTTGCAAAGGGGAGTATATTTAATCTGGCTGTTTTAATAGAAGATTATTAAATGTTATAATTTTCACGGATAAAAGAAGCATAAATTAGTGGAACACAAAGGGTTTCTTGGCCTAGAATAAAATGTGCACATATTTTCTCATGCTCTTGGAAGCAAGCAAAACATCTCAAATTTTAAAAGCAAGTTACTCAATGATGTTAGATTTAAAAACTTTCCTAAATGTTATCCAGAGCCTAGAGGGATAGCTAATTTCACAGAAAACAGAATTAATATATGACAGTTTTTGAAAGTTAGAGAAAGAACAGAAATCAATAGAGTGAGGTTTAATCAAGACAAACGGAAAGCAATTCACCCGGGAGAGATCAAATCTGAAGACAAACTTCGTAGGTTAGAAATTATTAATGTGGAGGAGGAGGTACTCAGGTCATTATCACTGGAGACTTTGATGAAAGTTTACAATGAGGTGCTGCTGCTGCAAAAAGTGGATGCCATGTGCAAACGTATTAAGCAATATAACATATATAGGATTGGGGATTGAGTGCCATTTTTTTTTTTACCAGATTGCTGGGTACATATATAAGACACAATAGTTACTATACGATCCTCAGTTTATGATCTTCAAAATAGCTCCAGGATTAAAAAAAAAAAACACATGTCAAACACTAACAAGAATAACCCACTTAGTGGAGAACGGTAAGGAAGAGCAAGTTGCCTAGTATAAGGTCTTCCTCAAAGAGTCGTCCTCGTAGCATCGCTCTGCAGCTTGGCTGCTTTTCTACCAGCTAAACGTGCTTGCCTCCATTCCCTGACTACAGAGATTCAGTTCATCCATCTAGGCAGTCTCCCCCGAAGGGCCCGGGGTGAAGTCTTTAGCTTCTGCTGCTGTTTCCAATATTTCATGCCACCTGTGTTCTGATTTCCTTTGCCTGAGATGTAGTTTGGGAGCGGACAAAGGATACTAGAGTGGGGGAGAAAACCACAGTCACTGAGTTTGACCTGGGCAAAGCTCAGCCTGGACATTTCAGAATCACCCACATTTCACGAAGTCCTGGCACAGCTTAGATGATCGCATGGTGGAATGGACACACTAAGAGAAATGCACCAGAGGATGCAGAAATACACTTCAAGAGTTTTTGGAGAGAAAATGACTGCATCTCTCCACTGGTATCAGTGTATTGTTGGTCAGCACCTAATGCTTTATCAAGGGACCTAGAATCTAAGACAAGACCGTCACCATCTTGGGTCTGCACCCAACCCTGACTATGTAGCCATTTTATTATTATTGAACACACTACCCACCACCCACTACTTAAATGAAGAGAGATTTATTTTAGCTTACATTTCAGAGGTCTCACCCCAGACATGCTCAGATGGCAATGGTAGAAGGGCCTGGCGTGGAGGAAGCAACTCACAGGATGGAAGAAAGATAAAGAAAGAGCCAGGGATAAAAATATATGGTTCCTGACCATTCTTCAAGTGACTCACTTCCAATCAGCCCTCTTAAAACAGCACAGGAAATTATCAATGGATCAATTTACTGATTAGCACGGCACTCCCACGATTCCATCACATTACAAACATGTGCAACTGGAGGGGTGCATTTTAGATTTAAGCCATCACACCAGGTAAACAAAATTCATCTGATTACTGGATCTTCCTTAGGACGTTGATCTAATACCTCATCAGTGATCCTTGAAGGTTGAGTACACTCTTGACAGGGAGCATGATAATACCAGGAACCTTGCTTTTTTTCCTATGCAGAATGACATGCAAAGTTTCTGGCATCAGGTAGGAAATTTAACAGGAAAGAAGATGCAGGCCACCCTGGCACTTGGGTTATGTGATCCAACAGACCCCACAATACTGCTGGTGTTAAGTGAGGGGAAAAGAGTGACTGTGGAATTAATGGCAGCTTCTATGAAGAAAATTATAACACAGGCCTTTAGAATGTCAAGCAAGACCATGACCAATGGAACAGAGAAATACATATCATTTTAGAAATAGTTTCTCCTCTGTTGCTGGGCTCTGCTAGACTGAATCCTCAATCCTGAGCCATGTGAATCTAGAACAGCTCTTTTATAGGTTAGTTACGTTGGATCACCACAGTGGTTTTCAGAAAGGCTCAGCAGAAGTGGATCACTAGAGGAAAATATCCAAGTGTAGGGAAGGCCAGAGGATAAGAGGAAGCTGCAGAAGAAGGTGTGCCAGTTATTCTTCACTCTTGCATGGTGACCAGGAGTGTGGCGGGTCTCACGTGACCAGCTGAAGGAAGATGACAAACCTCCAAGTTTCGCTTATGAATGAATCAGGTTTTTTGGAAGCAAAAAAAAAAAAAAAAAAAAAAAAAGCAGCAACACTATAGCCACATCCAAAGGTAGTCTGGAAAGCAAGAAGGAAATATTCCCTGTGGGCAGGGCTGTGAGGTGTGGACTTGACTTTGTGTAGAATAAGAAATGTACCAAGGAGAGTGTACACAAATCCCTGGGAAGTGGTCAGTTGCCTCCAGGCCGGTTATGGACAGAGACAGCTCTCCTGGCCTTAGCATCATATTCTTGGGAGCCTCTGCACCATGAGAGTCAAGTGGAGCAAGGAGTGAATGCACAGGCTGAAGTGCAGAAGAAGAAGGGTGAGGCAGAGGTCCACACAGAATGGCTCATGCAACCATGGAGGCCAAAGGAGCCGAAATAAGGAGTGCCAGAGATTGGGCACACTGGCGCAAGTTACTGGACTACTGCATGCTGCTGTCCGGAGGTGTCCCAGTGGATCTAGAACGTCCTCACCATCTTATCTCCAGGACCATCTCTGAGAGAACACCTTGCTCATAACTAAAGCCAATCCTGCTGGTACTTTACCCAGGACCTATGGTATTCTGGTCTAGTTCTCAATTGTGGTTCGATAGCTTGTATACAATAAACCATCCCTTCTGTGTTCAAACAAACAAACAAACAAAAAAGGAGCAGAGACAATGAGTTCTGAGATAGAAGCACAGTGATGGACATACAGGCTGACATGTGAGGATTTACCTATTCCACACTCATGCTTTCAGAAGGCGTTCATTGTGGATGAATCGCGGGATGCCAGACAGACAAAATGACAGTGATGTGGCTAGAGTCTAGCCTTTGTCCCTGCCCATGCTGAAGCTGATTCAGTAGACACACTGCTAACATAAACTTTGTGTCAGATATGAGCCTTG
Source organism: Ctenodactylus gundi (assembly GCA_004027205.1). Taxonomy (NCBI): domain Eukaryota; kingdom Metazoa; phylum Chordata; class Mammalia; order Rodentia; family Ctenodactylidae; genus Ctenodactylus; species Ctenodactylus gundi. The sequence goes on along the minus strand of PVKB01000092.1, from coordinate 685,693 downwards.
TGCACAGAGACTTAGCACAGGAATGCCCCTTTGCAAAGATTTATGTAGGTAATGATTCTCCTGAATATTCAAAGAGCCACCAAGAAAGACACAGAGTGAGTCCCCTAGATGGCACTGCTTTTTGAGGAGTCTCATTTGGGGGCAAGGAAACTACATCTTGCAGAGGCTAGGGGCCTGTTTATAGACATAGGTACCTATTTCTGCTGTGTTTGCCTCCTGGGCCCATAGTGTTTTAGCTGGGCCTTGTCATACACGAGTGTACAGAATACTAGGTGTGCAGGTGTAGAATACTTCTTAATAAGTTCCCTAATCAGGGAATCGACTTGTAGCAAAAGAGGTTTAGAACTGGGCCAATGAGTTTTAGATTTCTAGGCTGGATGATAGGCTATGAGTAAGTGGCCTGTTGCTGACGGGGCCTTGATCAGTGTCCTTCCAAAGGTATTGCTGGTACACCAGGTTGAGACCAAGTGTCACCCTCAGAACATGCTGATTGCCTTAGATCAGAGACCATATGCTACACTCTGCCTATGATAGGAAGAACACAAGGGTGGAGGACAAGTTGGGTAGTAGGGGCTGTTTCTTGTGCCATCATGTCCACTGACACACTAAAGAACTTCGTATTTCTCTTTGTGTGATTCATTGGGGCACTTCTGCCAGGAGACACAGCAGGAGCCCCATTTCACCAAAGCACTGTGGATTTTTGCATTTGGATTTCATATGCAAGAGCAGAATCATTGCCTTGACAAAGTGATTAACACTGTTCAGCAAGAGAAAGAAAGGGGATCTTTTGGCAATGGTGGCAGGGAAGAGTGCACAGAGGTGACCTCTGGGCACATCTCAGCACTATGTTGCTTAAGTGTAATCCTGTGTAATGCATGCAGTGACCCCAAACAGAGAAGAATATGAAAATCAAGGTCTCAGGTGACAGTTTTGGTCACACTGCCAGGTGCTTCACAAGGAACTCTGTGCCGATTCTCCATATGATTGACCCTAGTTTCATTTTTGACTTTTACTCATTGCACTGCTAATTAAATTTTGCTATTAGGTTTTAGATGTCATACAAGATTTATCTTCTCCATCTCTCTCTTTTTTAAAAAGTTGGTTTATCATCTGTCTTTTTCATTTTAATTTTATTCAGTATGAATTTCTACAAAAGTTTCATAGAGACTTCTTTTCTTTTTTATTTTTAAGAATGCCAAACAATTTTATTCCATTTCATGATTTAGAAGCTTGTTCTTTCTGCAAGCCTCTGGAAATATTTTTTTTCCTTATCTTCCACTGTTCTGACTCCAGATTACTTATATTTTAATGCTAAGTGAGACATTTACTTTTGGTAGCTGGCAACAACCAAGGCATGTATGTATTGTTCCTGGCTTTAGTTTATTTGTTTATTTGACTAGAAGTTAACTTTCTCTGTATGTTTGTATTAGTTTGGAAAATTCAGTTCAGAATTAAATTCTTTTTATATAACAATCTCCACGTATTTCCTTGAAGTATATTAGCTCTAACTAACAGAAATTCTCCTAGGAGGTATAAGTTAAAGCAAAACTAAGATTTGATTAAAAAAAAAGTGTATCTTAGAAATGATGAATGACAGAAACAATTGTGCCAGGGATGGAATGCCATGGGGACTTCCTGTTTTGTCTTTGCTATTGATGTGTTCGTTCCAGTATCTCATCATCATCATCATCATCATCATTTTCCCTTTCCCCCTGCTGAATTTCCTCCTTCATTTTGATTTCTTGGCCAGATGCCTTTAATTCACTTTACTCTTTTGATATCCCAATGATATATTCCAAAACGGTGACAACCAAATTTTTAGACACCATGGACCAGTTTTGTTGAAGACTATTCTCCCAAGGGCAGGGTGGGGAGGAGAGTGGACTTGTTCTGCAATAGGTTGTTGGAAGATAGCTTTAAAATGGTGAGCAGCAGCAGGAGGGGAGTGGGGAGCAAATCTCCACCTCTTTGAGCAGTAGCATTAGAACCCAATAGGCACTGCTGGTAGGGGGTGCTGCTCACATCTCATCTGTCCTTGACCCGGGGGTTGAAGATCCTTGGTCTAAAACATGGCTGTCATGAGCTTTGAAGTAGCATCTCATCTGTGAGTTAAGGAAACTGGTTGATCCAAAATTTTATCCTTAAGTCTAAATTACCCAGAGAAGAGATTTATTGGTCACCTGTTTTACCACCCTTGATGTAGTCAGCCATGGTCCATGATGTGGAGTCATGTGATATTAAAAATCTTCGCTGCTGTGTATATTAGGGGAGAAAAGAAGACACTTTCAGGGAAATATGCACTGTACTGTATTGGATGGCATGGAGCATTGGGGCAGGGAGGAAGGAGATGGCTGGGTAGGGGGTCTGTTTATTAGATGTTTATTCATTGTGATTGTGTCAGTCAAATTTTGATCATGATGACGAAACACCTGAGAATAACAACTTATTGGAAGAAAGGTGTATTTAAACCTTAGAGGCTTATGGTTTCAGTCTATGGTTTCTTGTTTCCATTCCTTCTAGGCCTGTGATGGTTTAGAAGCATCTGTTAACCTTATGGCAGCCAGAAAGGGGAAAGAAAATAGAAAGGACAGAGACCAGGGACAAAATATAAGTTTTAAGCCAGTCCAATCAAGCCCCACCTTCTGAAAATCTGTTCAGCTAATGAACTCATCAATGGGTTAATCCACTTGATGATCACAGTCCTCATGATCCAAGCAGATCCCCAAAACTCTATCACTAGTAGCCAAACTTTCAACACAATAATTGATCTGGGGGATATCTTGGATCCCAAACATAACAGAGTTCAAATATGGACTCTTCTTTCTTTAACAGCTAGCTCCCTAAAAATATAAACTTACAGGAATCAGGAAAGTTCAGTGATCATTAAATCCTGCCCATAGGATTCTTCTTGTTTCTACCATTGCCTACTTCCTTCACCCATCTTGTAGAACTTACAGCCTCCTGGTGTCAAACCACCATGGCCAATTCCCTCCACTGCTTGTGTATTTATTTATTTAAATTTGGAGTTTATAACTGGACATAGAGAACTAGTTATGAAATGGGTAAAACATGTGCTAGGCTACACCAGAAAGTATTGTCTATGCAAGAGTTATAGCAATTTTCTGGTTACTTTACTTTTGGAGGCATACACAGAAGGAGAATTGGGAGCAGCGGTTCCACTATTTCCAGGTAGGATGGCGGAGCTCAGTGCTTTGGGCCAGTTCTGTTTGGTCTCCTGGCCATGTTGTTGGTGCACAGTAGTAGCAGATTTAGTTAGCTTTTACTTCTTATTTGCAATATCATTTTCACCAACTCATTCTCTTAATTTGCCATTATATTTTAAAGTAATGCTAATGCTGATATGCCTAATCCTTACCCATTCAAAACTGGATATTTATTATGGTGTAAGTTATTGACCAAAATATTACACTAATAGAGAGATATACTAGTTTATTTTTTAACCAATGAATCATCACATATTTTAGTGCATATATAAAAAAACATAAAAAAAGATCACTGTAGAAAACTAGGCTTATCCTTTCCTTTCCTCTCCTTTAAATTACATGAGTTAGAAATGCTTAGCTGAGAAAGACTATTTAGGTTTCTATTAACTTAATTTGTTTCTTTTATACTTAATTTCTAAAAAGTAAACCACTTTTAACTGTTATAATTAAAATAAAATAAAAATAATTTAAAAAGCTATAACTTATTAAAAATAACCAGAACATCCATCTGGTGTAGTTAAATACATAATTTGTTTTAAAATAAGCTCATGAAAAATATAGTAATTCAGAATATCAGCATGGGAATAACTGAAACAGAAAACTAATTTTTTTAAACAGGTTTTCCCACCTGACTCCTATTTTTGAAACCTCAGCAGGATACAAAGGAAATTAGTATTTAATAAAAAATTAGGAAGGGAGAGTAATCTTTTAGTTGAGTAAATCAAAGAGAAGATTTTTAAAATATGAATGATACAGCATCCACAGTATGTGGCAGAAGAATGTTAATGAAGTGTGTGATGAGTGTCCTGCAGCATTTTGGGAGCTCTTGGCTCTTCGTGGTGCCAATGCTTCGATACACACAGTCAATATTTGGATGACAAGAGAGCGAGCAATGGGTTGTCTGAACTGGCATTGCTCCTTTGACCTATAGGATTATCTGCTTCAGATGTGAAGGAAATATTAATATCCATTTTCAATGTTAAAGTGACACATTAGGCTGTGAATACAGATAAAATACAGTAAAGCAAGTTTAGGATAACAACTGTCATGTAAGGGTTCAGGAAACAAATGGTGAAATCCACATAAACCAGAAAACTTTAGATTGGACTGGTCAGAACTGGAATGGCTGATAATAGGAATGAGAAATGTTAACTAAGGACATGTACAATATAACTGAAGGAGAGATCATATCAAGCCTCCACCATGAGGTGATATGTTTAAATTATGTAATATTAAATTGTGAAGCATTATAATAAAAAAAACCACACCTGGAGCCAGCTTCTGTATTGGACCGTGTTTCTTTTGTGGGATATAATTAAGGAAGAAATTCATTTGACTTTCTTCTTGCTTTTGGATAGATTTGTTCTGTAGCGATAGAAACAGATACACTTTCAGGTGCCTATTTTTATACTTTTGAGAAAGAATTAAAGTGATTTGCAAAGTGGCATAAGAAAGAAAGATAGCTTTTTCTTCAGTCTAATCTCCCCCTACAGGAGGTGCCCCTTTCTCTAGAGAGCTATTGTCCCTTAAATAACAGCCCGATGACAGGGGTATTTTGAAGAAATAAAGGAATCAGAGCAGTGCCTTACTTTCAGTACTGCTGGACAGGAAATAGCACCATGAGAAACCAAGGTAATCAGCAAACTCGGTTGATGGCGAGGAAGCGGAAACTGAGATGTGTTCTTTCCTTGGCAAGTGGAAGGCCTCGCACACGTCTCCATTTACTTAGCCAATTACTGCAAAGAGTGGGAGGAATTATTCACAGAGCAGATTGAGTTTGATTCTAAACAAATGGCATGTGAAACTCAAATGCTAAGATGATGTCAGTTAACATGGGCTCTAAGATAAACACTATAATAAGATAAAACAGCACAGGAAGTAATCCACTGAGGTAAGAGAGACAGAGTGAATGTTGGAGAGAAGAGTACAGTTGAAGAGGAGAGCATGGCACCAGCGAGATGGTGACACATGTGAGAGCAGCTCACCTAAATCTGGGCGCGATGGATCGCACAGTTTGTGGTGTTTGTGGGAGGATCCTAAAAAGGCACTCACCAAACATCAACTGCCCCAGAGAGTAGTCACAAACAAGTGTTGGAAACAAAAGGGAAAAAGCAGAGTACAGCACTGATAACTTTAATAAAGACGATGTACACTGTCCCCATGGTACTGTGGGAAACTTCTTTCTTTAAATAAAACTTTAATTTTACTTAGTTCTTTCTTCAAATAAGTGGAACATACACATTTGAGTATCTGGGTGCACTGTTACAGCAGTTCTGGCATCTTCTTCTTTCTTACCTCAATGAAGGGCTTTCCCCCAGTCTCTAACTTTTTAGAAAGCATTTTTTTTTTTTCACACAACTCAAAAGTGGTGTTATTCACTATAATAGAAAAAAAAATGCATACTTGCAGGTCATTTAATTCACGGAATAGAAAGAAGTTAATTAGCAGATTGTAAATATTTGTTAAAACTAAAATGTTAGTATATTTTTGAAATAGAAATTCCCTGCCATGCTAACAGGTTATTATGTAATTATATATTTAATCAGATCAGACTCTTAAACTGTAAATCTGCAAGTTTTGAAGCAATTTTTTTTTTTTTTTGAGACAAGGACTCCTTCTGCAGTCCAGGCTGGTTCTGAACTCACTATGTAGCTCAGACTGGCCTCAAACTCCAGCAGTCCTCATGCCTCAGCTTCCCAAGTGCTGTTATTACAGGCACAAATCTGCACACCCAGCTTAAGACAAAGCTTTCTAGTCACTGATGTGTGTGATTGATGCAGGTGTGATCTTAGGGAAAACCAGTTAGTATAATAGGAACTGTAGATTTTTCCTAGATGTCCTTTATGGAATGACAAAATTCCCTTATATTCCTGGTTTACTATAAGTTTTCATTAGGAACAGATTTTGAAATTTGGCAGAATCTTTCTTTGCATTGATTGAAATGATCATTTAAGAAAGTTGTTAATGTAGTAAATGAAATTGGTTTTGAAAAATTTAACCAAAGTTCAATGTATGTGTCTTATAATTCACCTATTTAAAATGTAACATTAAAAGGTTTATAGAATACAATTGAGTACTTTTTAGGATGCTTGTAGAGTTGTGTAGCATCACACCAGCTTTTGATCATTTTTGCCACTCCTAAAAGTGGCCTTGCGTCCACTAGTGTCATTCCTGCTTTCTTCACATCCCCAGATCTGGATGATCACTAATTCATTTTCCATCTTCATAGCTTTGCCTGATCCAGATATTTTATTTAAGTAGAACTTCATGATACCTGGTCTTTAGTGGCTGGATTCTTTTACTGAGCATACCAGTTTTAGGTTTTATCCTTAGTGTAGTTCATATCACAAATTTCTTTTTATTGCTGGATAATATTCCATTATATACATCCCCATATTTGATCACTTATCAGTCTATATATTGATTTGTTTTTGGATGTAAACTAGCCTTGAATCCCTAGGATAAATCCCACTTAATGTGTTATCCTTTTATATACTGTTGGATATAATTTGCTAAAATGGTTTCGAATTTCTGTACCTATGTCACGAGAGATATGGGGTCTAATCCTTTTTGTACAATGTCTGGGTAGTTTTGGTGCAAAGATCATGTTGGCCTCCTGCAAAGAGCTGTGAAATGCTTTGTTTTCGTCACTTTTCTAGAAGAGTATGCAGAGACATGGCATGATTTCTTTCTTCTGTGAAATTATCTGGGTCTTCGGTTTAGATAAAACTGGGATGGACTTTAGTGACAAATTTGTTTTCTTCACTAGGTGTAGCAACTCTTAAGGCCCGTTGGGAGAAAATCAGGGGGTCATTTGTAAATGATCTCCTTTCACACCTGAACTTTCTCACAAGGATGTTGGCACACACCTGTAATCCAGCACTCTGGGAGGTAGAGGTAGGAGCATTGTGAGTTCAAACTTCAGCCTGTCCCCTCTACCCCCAAAGAGACCTGGGGGTACAGTTTAGTGTAATGGCCCTGGGTTTAGTTTCCTGCACCACAGAATCAAAACAATCCAAAATGTGACATCCCTGCCATTTTTGTGATTCATGTGCCCGCCTTTAGCTTTTTTGAATTACTACAACTATTATACTTGGTTGAAAGGTCAGTTTCTAGAATCACCAAACACCCTTTAAACATCTTTGTTGTTTGTTTCTAAGGAAAATACACTATCCAAAGGATTTCAGTGTTTGGCATCCTCTGTAGCCATATGCTCATACTGTAAACTGATAACTGTCATTCTTACTTTGTGTGTGAGTTTTAGAAACTTACTCCATGCAGTTGTTCCTATTCACACTGTCTATTCAGCCCCACCAACCTGCTGGGTTTGCACTGTGGCAAATTAATTAAAGGTCTGAAATCTTTTGAAGGCATATGGGACTTGAGAGGGGACTTTTTATTAGCACAGTCAAGTCTTCTTGCTATCAGTTATTGTGATGGTTAACATGTCCTTTTACCTTTTTGATTCTTTAAGCCTGCAATATAAAATATGATTTCAAGGGAAAATGATTTAGCCCTATTCCATTGATTAGAAGGTGAGGGATAATATATGTAAAATTTTCGAGTCTACATTTCCAACTGACAAAAATTCAAATTCTTCTTGGATCTCTACTCTGCTTAGGGCATGACTACTTGAAAAGACACATCGCACAGGAAATCAATACCAGCCCATGTGCAAAACCCAAGTGGAAAGAAAGGTCTTGAATGAAAACTAGTATTCAATAGAAAGTTCACAGTTACAGGCGTCTAATTGTCCAGTGAAAGCAAATGCCCATTCTTGACCTTCCTTAGATCTAAGAGCGTTAGAGGAGTTTTGAAACAGTAAACAAAAAGGGAAGAATCAAACCGAGAAATTTAATGGCCCCTGAAAAAGCTAATAAAAGACAGGAAACAAAAGTTTTCTGAAAAAGAAACTCCAAACATATAAAATGTCAGTTCCTAATATCTGTTTTCTAAATAGTAAGGACAGTAATAAATTAGTTTTACTAATTTATTCTTTAGCCTGCATTGTATAATGCCACAAGGAACATAATTATCATGGAAGTGTTAGAACACACAGAGCATATATATGCATTAAAGGGCTTCAACTTTGAGTTTCTTTAATTGAATTTGCTAATAGAACTTACAATTCTACTTATGTCAAGGGCCTTAAAGCTGACGCTTAAAATTTTCTTCATATTTTTCTTTTTTAGGTGCCTTTAAATTTTTCATTATTATTATTTTAATCTTGTTCCCACTATATCCAGTTTCATTTTTCATGTTTCTCTTACTTAATATTATCAAAATATACTGGAAAGTGTGTTAGCGTAATATCTTGAAGGAAAGTAAATTATTCGTTATAAATTGATAAGCACAGACTCTTTCATAATAAGGTATTTGAATACAGATTTGTACAATGACTTTTAAGAGCAATTGGGAAAGGTTTAGCAAAGTCTGAGGATATACATTGTCTTACACCAGTAATTTTTATTCCTGTTAGCTGAAGAATATATAGACACACACACACAAATACAGGCATAAAAAACATAAAACATATACAGATATATATGTGTGTATATATATATATATATATATATACATATGTATATATATATATATATATACATATGTATATATATATATATATCACTATTCATTGTTATATTCTTTGTAATTAAAATGAAAATTGCTATCAAAAGAAAAGTGAATAAATTATCATATAATCTTATGAGTATTAATAGTAAAGTGAACAAAACAGAGGGTTACAGGTTGTTAGGAGGCACAGATTTAAAAAATAAAATTTTAAGAACAAAGAAAATTATATGAAACTACATAAAGCATAATGTAATTTACATCTAGTTTGGACACTTACAAAACAATTTCATTAGCTGCAGGATATACATGTATAGTGAAACTCTAAAACACACCTGGGATAAATACTGCTAGACTTGGTATCATAATTACCACTGGAAAAACAGGTGTGCTATTTCTGTCAGTAATGTTTTATTTTTAGTTTATATTCTGTATATTTGTTTTTAGTTGAGCTGTCTAATGTTTCATCGTATTTTGTATGACTGAAAGTATATTTAGAAAAACATTACTTTAGGCTGTTCTTTCCACATTACTTTTTTGCTCAGAGAAAAGCTGTGTGCTTCATGGGGAGTTGATCTTTAAACATTTTTAAGAAACCCCACTTTGCTAGATTTACCTCAATCACATTTTTATTTTCAGAGAAAAGCGTAATACTTGAAAGTGTCCTGATATAACTTGGAAATACTATACCTGAGAGGTATTTTCTAGTGTCATAATAATTTCCCTTTGATTTGAGTCATAAGGTGTGAAATACCATTTTTACTGTTTACTCCATTTTTATTGCTAGGAGTAGCATCTCGGCCTGATCTATAGTTATACCAAACACAAAAGATTAAATGATACGATGCAAGTGTCTCTTGTATACAAATTCTTATTTCCTGACCCCTTCACTCTGTGTTCTGTCATCTCAGAGTTTGAGCAATGATGGCACCCTTCCCAAGAAATGATGTTCAAAGGCTTGGTTTAAGTAGGAAGATGGTGGTTACTTTCCAGGAGGACAGACCTCGGCCCTATAAAAGGGTGGAGCCTGTTTGAGGAGACAGGGTACTATGAGATATGCTATACATTTAGCCAATTAATGAATTAGCATGTCATGCGATTGTTCTCATAGGAGTAAAAGTGAGAGTAAAGTTTGTGTCTGAGATCTTTCTCAGTTCTGAAATTTGCACAACTTTACTTTATTTCCCCCGCTAGTCCTATTCTAAAATATTACTAGGTAGTGGTCTATAAGCATAGTAAAGGAGACAGATTTAAGAATCACAAGATTTTTTTGTTAGTAAGTCTTGCATCTAGTAACAGAAATATGAAGCAAAAGGTATGGAAAATCCATAAGAAAATATGTGAGATGCTGTTTCTTCTTCAAAGTGATTTGCCATTAGTTCCTATATAACAGCCACCTTTATAGACATGTATCGCCGCTAAGCCCTGTAAAACTGAAAGACAGTGTTAATTCATCCCGTTTTGTGTTGATAACATAGACTCAGATAAATTCTGGATAATTATCAAAGTTACCCAGACAGTAGGATGCAGAGTTTTAGGTGGGCTCAGGTTGTCTGGATACAGATGTGGCCCTTAGCTCCCAGCTGTGCACTGTCTTCATTACATGCCTGTTGTCATCAATTTGAAATGGTAAGTAAAACAAAAGAGGGGAAGCAAGAACGCCTCCTCAAATTCTTACTTTGAGTGCCAGTATTTCCATCTCTTCCTTCACAATTTAAGATCATGACACATTCATTGTGTTTTGAAGAAAACCATCTATTGCTTATTTCATGTCTATTCACATAAGCCTATCTTAACATTCGAGTCCATAAACTCTTTTAATATGTGCTATTGTTGGATGCAAACTTTACCCTATTTTTTCTTATGACCAATGCAGCATGAACATCTGTGCCCGTGTCCCTTTGAAGTGATGTAAAATACCTCTCAGCAGAGTTGCCTGAGAGTCCAGAGCTACGTGATTTCATTTCTTAACTGCAAATCCTCTTCTGCCTGTCTCATTGAGCACAAGTTTAACTAGCTGATTGCCTTCCTTCCCATCCCTTGGGGACTTTTTTCACCAATGATCTGTTCCCATGTGTGCTTCATCGCTAAATTCTGCCTCACTGTTTTTGGCTCTTTAAAAATTGTCTGGATTGATTGTTATTTCAAACTTTTGCCTTAAACTTTAATGTGATTAGTCATTTATAAAGCAAAGCAATATTGTGTGCTAATGGCTCATATTTCATAATTATAGAAATATGTTCTAACAATAATTGTTCTTTTAATTGGTTTCACCTTGTGGGCATTCTGGAGAACTGACAAACTAGGATTGACCCTTGGGTATGTAATATCTGTTACTAGATGTGAGTTTCTTTGAAATCATATAATTTTAATAATGCCTTAGAAATTAAAGAGACAAAACACTGCAAAAGTAATGGAAAGAAAGAAAGAAAGCTTTTTTCAGTCAGATTTGTTAAGACTTCAGTCTGCCACCCACCGGTTGTATGTCTCTTGGAAAATCAAGTTATCTGAGTTTTTACTGCCTTAATAATGTATATTGAGAATAGGGATAATGATAATAATAAAATTGGTAATACTAAATATTTTCAAATTTGGTTAAGGCAAGATTTTCTAAAATGATTTCACTTAAAGAAAAGCTCTGTGGCCAAAAAAAAATTAGGATAATTTTTTCTTCCCCCTCTCTATAGATCTCCACAGACAATTTAATATGTGAATGTGTTATCAGAATATGAACGTCAGGAAATAGTTCAAAGCAGTCCTTAGACAGTTTTTTCAAAGAGCACTGTTAGTGGATTTGAGCTGCAAAGAACATAGCTTTGGGAAGCTCTTATTTTAAGGTTTCAAGATAATATATACAAAATTTCTGCAATACTTTAGGTAGTCAATAATGGTTTTTATTACTACTGTAAAACAGCTTTTAAAATGCAAAGTCAAGGCCATATAGGACAATTGAGAAGCAGGAGAGAAGAAGGAATAGAAACCAGAACATTAAAGAAAGGTTTGAAGAGAAAAAACTTTATCCAATAGGTAAGCTCTACTGTGCCAAAGATTTGCCAAGCTTAGAAGGTGAAAGTCAGAGGTGTTAGTTTCCAACAGACATGTTAAATTTCTCCTGTCTTTTCCATCATTATCCCATGTGTGAGCATATTGGCCTGAGACTAAAAAGCTCCCAGTGGTCTTGAAGCACAAAAGAACAAAAGACTAGACGGACCAGCAGCCTCAGGGAGAAGGAACAGGGCATGCAGAACAGGCATATTGAGAATGGAATAAAGGAAAAACAAAACTGGTAGGTGCCTTTATTCCTCGGGTTTGATATACTTTTTGTCCCACACATTGACAAAGTCTGCAGAAATAATGATCTCTGTTGATGATTTATTAATTCAGGGCATTCGCTTTAAATACAGCAGGAGTCCATGGATTATTTCTGGTATCTTCTAATCGTCTAGTGCCTCCGATATTATTCTATTGATTGCACTTTTCCACCGTGTGTCCCAAAGGCAGAGCAGGGCAAATAGCAATCATGAAATATGAATGAGATGCTTCATTAACCTTTGGGCTTTTGAGTACTTGGAAGCCTCTAATCTATGTCATTGGCAAGAAAAGCCTGGGAGCACCGCAGGGGTGGAGGGAGAGGGGAAGGACAGTCCCCTCTGGTGGCTAAAGCTCCTCTCTGCCAAGGGCTGGCCAGGTGCCACTCTCACAAAGCAAGCTCCTGCATTAAACTGGCTGTTCTGAAATTTGAGCAAACGTACATATTGCAAAGAAATCTGCCGAGACTCAAGTCAGGCTCTGCCTCCAAGATTCTGGCTCAGAGCTGGGGTATATTCTAGTGATGGGATATTCTGGCTCAGGGAATTTGTGAACCACTTTTGAAGAACATCTCACTAGATCTATTTAACAGAAAGGAATTAAGTTGACAAAGTATAGGATTTTTATGGTTTTTGCCACAATATGGGGGACTTTTTATACTTTCTGTATGTCTTGGTTACTTTTTCATTGCTGTCATTTAATATCTGACATATATTAATTAGAAGAAGAAAGATTTATTCCAGCCAACAGTTCCAGAGGGTCACGGTCAATCCATGGCTTTCTGGCTACAGTGGCTGAAGGGAGGTTGTGGCAGCCCCTCACAGAATTGCAAAGAGGGAGCCAAGTCCCCAGAAGGAAGGAAGAAGTAGCATTTATCCTCCCAGGCTTTGTCCCAGTGATCTGTCCCTTCTGGGCCCAGCCTCAGGTTCCACCCCTTCCCTGATTAAGCCCCTAATTCACCATACACCTGTAGTATAATCCATATACCTACATTCTATAATCTGCCACATGCCTATCTTCCACTGCACACCTATAATCCACCCATGCACACAAGGTCCACATCTCCTAACAGCACATGATTCCATGGATAGTCCACATTCACTTTCGGGGGATATCCAGATCCAAACCACAGTATCAAATGTTTTCATTGGGAATACCTTCCTTTCTTCCTTCCTTTCTTTCTTTCTTTCTTTCTTTCTTTCTTTCTTTCTTTCTTTCTTTCTTTCTTTGAGACAGGGTCTCACTCTGTGGTCCAGGACAGTCCTGAATTCACTTCAGAGCCCAGGCTGGCCTTGGACTCACAGTAATCCTCCTGTCTCAGCCTCCCGAGTGCTAGGATTACAGGCATGCACCACCACGCCCAGCTTATGTGGTGCTGGGGAATTGAACTCGGGTACTTAGTGCTTGGCTTAGCACTTGCTCAAGCGCTTTAACCACTGAGCCATTCCTCCACCCCCGGGAATACATTTCTTATAAAAGCACATGCGATTGGTATTTGGCTGGCATCTCCATTTCATGAAAAGTCCACAAAGAAGTTGCAACCTAGATTATTTAAGACATGTGTTTCCAGATTTTGCAGATATACTTTCTCTCAGTAATTAATTTTTAAAACTTTTATCAAGTCGTTATGGAATTTAAAATGCTTTTAAATGTTACCCTCTTTCTGTGTCTTACTAATACTGATTTTTGTATTTTGCACTTTTCTGATAATAGCTCTTCTCTTTATATTTTATTTTAGAATGCATCACACACATCCTTCTGTGTTTTATTTTTTCTCAAGAAAGTTTTCTCAAGATTTTGCCTTTTTTATTCTTATGTCTAAATACAATATTTTAACATTATTTCTTTCAATAATATTTTTCAAAGCTAAGAAATGTAAATTAAATATCACATGGTTTCTCTAACACGAGGAACTCAGAGTATAAAGAAAGAGTAGGGCCGCGTGGGTTAGATATTGGGAGTTCAGGTAGGGGTGGTGTGGGGGAGGATGGAAAGTGGGAGAAAGGAACGGGAAGCTGACAATAGTACATACAAAAATTTCTCAAGTTCAATGTAACCATTGTGTATTACATATACATATTAATAAAAGTGTGGACAAAGGTTAGGTGAACATCAATGTATCTTCTAGCAATTTAGGGTTTTGATTTTCATTTTTAACTATTTGTTAGGCTTCTCTAGGGGAACAGAATCAATCGAAAAAAATGTACATACAGATACACATACAAATCAAGGAGATTTATTAGACAGACTTAACAGAATGAGGTATGAGTACTGAAGAACCAGGGGACCCAGTAGCTGCTCATTCCAAGAAGGTGAAAACGAACCAACATGAGGGATCAAGAATTCAGCTCAGGGGCTGGAGGAGTGGCTCAGCGGCAAGCACTAAGACAAGCACTAAGTACCCAAGTTTGATTCCCCAGCACCACATAAGCTGGGCCTGCTGGCACACGCCTATATTCCCAGCACTTGGGGGACTAAAGACAGGAGGATTGCTGTGAGACCAAGGCCAGCCCAGGCTCCATTGTGAGTTCAAGACCAGCCTGCGTTCCATAGCGAGACCCAGTCTCAAAATGGAGACGCTCATTGGAGGGTTGCTGGTGCAAGTCCGCATCAAAAATCTGAAGAAACTGAGAAGTTTGCTCAAAGGTTATATGGAAGGCTTCCAAAATGAGGGCACGTTCTTCCTTCACTTTTATTCCGTCTAGGCTACAAGCCTGTTGGTTGGTGCCACCCAGTACACTGTGGGTCTTCACTAACACGCCCGATGCTTATTCTGCTAAATGGACAAAATATGATGAGTGGTCACACCATTTATATTTTCCTGGAGTTTATTTTAGTGTGACTTTTTTTCTCCATGCTTTTTTTTCCAAATGCAAAAATATTTATGAAGGGCTTAGAACAATAGCTAAGAAAGTAAAAATGCATCCAGTAAGGTAAAAGAGGTGTGCCCAGAAACAGCAAGTGTTAAAGAAAAACAAGAAAATATTTCGGAATGGCAACTTACTATGATGCTCATAGATATATTAAATAGGAATAAGTAGAAGCAAGATTTCAAGAAATTTTTATTTGCAGTGAGATTACAGAAAATAGAGTTCCTTGCCAAAAAATTAAATCATGATTTTAAGGAAATCTTTCCTCAGCCATCCATTCATTATACAGAGGATTTGAACACAATTTATTGAGGAGATTAATATGCTCTCCTAAGTGTCAGCAGGAATTAACCTAAGTGATAGTCACTGCTGGAAATGTTAATATTTGTTATATCTGTGCAAAGGGAAAAAGAAAGGAACAATTTTGAAATCTGGAAAAAGTGTTGCTATTCTTAGTATTATGGGAGTAAATATATAGAGACTATATACTCGATGTTTTGGAACGTGGAGGGTCGATTACAGCAGCCCCTGTGGACAACAAAATCCACAGATGCTGATGTTTTTTCCTCTAAAGTGCTGCAGGGTTTGTGCATAAACTACACATGACCTCCTGCATTCTTTTTAACAAATATTTATTTATCTCTAGGGATTGACCTCAGGGCCTTTACACTGATCTTTCTTTTTCTTTCTTTCTTTCTTTCTTTCTTTCTTTCTTTCTTTCTTTCTTTCTTTCTTTTTTCCTTCCTTCATTCCTTCCTTCCTTTTTGGGGGATGGGGTTTCACTCTGTAGTGCAGACTGGTCCTGAACTCACTGTGGAGAGCAGGCTCACCTCAAACTCAAGATAATCCACCTGCCTCAGCCTCCTAAATGCTTGGATTATGAACATGCTTCACCATACTTGACTAATTTTTTTTGTGTGGTACTAAGGAATTGACCTCAGGGCCTTGTGCACCCTTGGTGAGTGCTTTAACCACCAAGTTATACCCCAACTCCCATTTTCACATTTGATTTTGACACAGTGTTGTGCTAAGCCACTAAATTTCCTAAGATGGACTTGAATTTGGGATCCTCCTGACTCAGCCTCATAGATTGCTGGGATTATAGGCCTGTGCTCCCAAGGCCAGCTCCTCCTACATATCTTAAATTATTTACAGATTACTTATATTATGTAATCAATGTAAATTCTACATAAGTAGCTGTTGGATTATATTTTTTAGAGAAAAAGGACAGGAAGCAATGTCTGCACATAGTCAGTTCAGAGGCAAACACCACAAGCCTTTACCTTGTATGAATAAGGGTAATACAACGTTCTTTGCCGAGTTTTGATCTGAGATTGTATGAATGTAGAATCAGTGAAAGCAAAGGCCTAGGTGCAGTTTCTTTGCCTCCTTCCTTCTCTCCATTTCTCTGGCCCTTAATTTTTTTATTTCTCTTCTTCCCTCCTTTCACTTGATATTTGATAAGAACTTACTCTGTGACAATGCTTGAAGGTACAAAAATGAGATATTGAATCTTTCCCTTCAGGGACCTTGTAGCTTTGAAAGGGACAGAGAAATGAATGAGGGAATATAACAAAGTAAAACGAAAATGAGCCCTGGAGTCTCAAGAAGGTGTCGAAGATGAAATCCCAGTGGGGCTTGGAAGCATGCAGGCATTATCCAGGCAGGAAAGGTAATGGAATTTTGCTATCCTATCTTCTCCAGAAGTCAAATACCAGTTTTATAATCAGAGAATCCTATCAAAATCATTCATATTCCTTCTTTTACACTGCTATTCACCAGTTAAAATTTTAATTTCATACTCTTTTTTTGGACAAAGAGCTAGGACTGAGTAATATGTCTAACAGGAGTGGAGTGAATAGGAGCCTTTCTTAACATGAATACCCATATTCACATTCTAATTCACAAGTTGGTCTTTTGTTTGCAGTTTGTTGTTGAATCAGTGATTCATTCCATAAGACCCAACTGTTTCTTGTGTATTAAAAAAGTTTCTACATGAACAAAAATACAGGTGGAATTTTGGGTATGGAAGCAAAATTTGACGGCCAAGTGAGTCTCCTTTGTACATCCCAATATCCTTTACTTTACAAGCTTCAGCATGATGACAGGACCCCCCGAGGAAAATATACCGTAACAGAGAGAAATGGAACATTTGATCAGTCTGGGCTCAGGGACTCTGCTGGTCTATCAATAACAGAGACAAAAAGAAAATGTAATCTTTACCCATGGAAAAAATCTGAGAGGTAGAGGCTTGGAAAACGTCTTCAGGGACACAAAAATTGTGTAAACCAAAAATAATTCTATTTTAAACCCTGTGTTGAAGAAATGAACAGGCGTGGGAGAGGGAAGAGCAGTGAACAGGGAGGTTATATGAATAAATACTTTATAAGCTTCCCTGATCAAAAAGGTAGCTCTTCAATTGAACCTACTGGCGGAATTGAGAACACCATAATTTAAAAAATCTTTTTTCAAGAAATTTGGACTTGAGTGCAATGTGAAACAATTTTTTTAAAAAGGACAAATCGATTCACTTGAACACAGTCTCATATTCTTTTCAAGTTTTAATGTCCATTTTATTGGACACGTGGTCCTCATCTTCTAAGGCAGATGGAACAAATACCAGTTTATCTTCTTTAGTGAGTAGCAGACACAAATGAGTCCTTTATTTTTTTATCATGAATCGGTGGTATACCATGGGAATATCATTAGTAATTAACTAAATCCAGCACAGTACTTAGTACACAGTGCACATTTGGAGGTTTCTCAATTGAATGCTAATAAGATGCAAGATTAGTGCACAATTGAATGTCAATAAGACACAGGTTATTTCTCTGAATTAATTATCATTTTTGTATCCAGGAACTTGAACTTTTTATTTAGGTTCATAAACATATATGTTAGATTACATAAAGTTCAGTGTAATATCCTGGGAACTTAAGTTGACATCTCACTTTATTTACACCTCCTTATTTTAATATTCTATGGCATATAAAGTATTTTAATTTTTGCCTGAAAAATGACAGATTAGTGATAATCTTCCTCTGATGTTCAATTAACATGAGTTTTCTTTTGTCAACTGATTTTGATGTGTAAGAGGAAATTGTTCTGAATACTCTACATATTATTGGTTATTTGTAATTCCTTCATTAGTCACTAGACAGTCATTAGATAATCTATGTTAGCACTGTTTCTTACTGCAAATTCACTGTTGTCTATGCTGTCTTGGTAGTTATAATTTAGTCAAGAATCTGTCAATTAAAAATTGAGACAATGATGTACCTGTCACTCAGCTAGGCAGGAGGTACTGGCATTAGCAGTTCTAACATTTCTGTCTTTTTTCCTAAGTAAAAACTTTATTCAGATGTAATTCATGCATCATAACACTTATTTCTTTATCGATCACCTTTCAGTAATTTTTTAGCACATTCACAAAGTGGTGAATTCTATAACATTATTATGACCCTCAAAAAATCCCATTCTTCTACGTGTTTACAGTTCACTTGTCTCTCCCTGGAACTCATATGCCATGTATATGAATTTGACTATTCTGAAAATTTCCTGCAAATAGAATCATGTATATGAACTTCTGTGTTACTTCTTGCACTTTACCTAATATGTTTAAGGTTCATCCATATTACAGCATGTATGGGTACTTTGTTTCTATTTATAGCCAAATAATGTCCTGTTACACTGAGTTGCATAGAAAAGCAAAGAATTAAGGAGAAGACTGAAATGATATTATAATCTCATTTCTAACATAAGATATATTGGGTATATTTCTGTAATATATATTTTTCCTCTTGGATGGAAGAGAAAAATGGTAGTTGGAGGTTTTCAAAGAGGCAAAAGAGATAAGAGAAAGAACAAAATTGGAGAAATTATCCTTCCATGGATGAAGTTGGGTGGCATGAAGGCCAGGGCTGCAGAGGGCAGGATTCTGAGGTGGGGGTAGTTCGGTGGCTTCCTTTCTTAGTAACAGAGAACTCAGTGCTCCTGTGAAGATACAGAAGGGGAAGGTGAATGTGTGATTTTGGAATAACAGAGATAGGGAAGCTCGTCAGAACCAGGTGAGGTTGCATTTTAAACATTTAGAATGGATTGTTCTGCACAGTTTGGACAACATCCAAGTAACAAAAGCAGAGAGAATCATTACAGGGCTGATTCTATGTTTGTTGTCTTTTGTTAGTTTCCAGTGTTGCAGAAAGACTTGGTACAGGATTTGAGATTTTTCATATCTTAGTCACTTTCTCATCACTGTGACAAAATACACAACACACACAGCTTATTTGGGGGGGGGGGGGTGTTCATTTCGGGTTACCTGTCAGAGGTCTCAGTGCATTCTGGCAGTGGCAGAAGGGCACAGTGGAGGGTCTTGCCAGAAAAATACTGTTCAAGATGATGACAGCAAACGAACAGGAAGAGGAAGCAAGAGCACCTTCTCAGGGATCGGCCCATCCAACCAGGTCCCACCTCCTAACAGAACAGGAAATCAACAGGGTATTAAACCACAGATGAGTACAGCACCTCCAGAATCCAATGACTTTCCGTACAAATGAGGCTGTTGGACAACATTTCAAATTCAAACCATAACAATGAATAAAAAGGAATAATCTATGGATATTCTTGAATTTAGATCAAATGGAAAACAATGGAAAAGCCCAGGGACATGCTGACAGGAGATCTAAAGGAGAGACTTGATGTCCTGGAGATGGATGTGAAGTGGAAGAAAGGGGGCTCAACCTTAGGACGGATTGGAAGCTGGTGATCATCGGGTTAGGTGTCAGGAAGGACTTCAGAGCAGTTTTGAATGATGAAAAGGTCAGCTGTGTGTGGGAAAAGATGACAGAAGCAGAGTGCAGGTGAACTCAGCTCAGTTGAGAAAACTTAGAGAAGGTGGACATTAGAAGAGTTATCCAAATGAAACTTGAATCTTGGCATTACAGATTAAAATGCTAAATGAGCTCTCAAAGACTTCCTCGATGGGTTCTGGTCACGTCCTTGTTTTCAGAACACTGAACTTGTCATTAAGGAATCTAGCTCAACCACGAGCTATGATCCATCTTCATGAACATTCAGTTCTGTAATATTCAGATTTCTTTACCAGGAAGTGAATAAGTAGAACCAAGTGATTTATAGTGTCATCTTGTTCTATGTGTTTAAATTCTTTATGCTTTAACTTTAACTCCTAATATGAAAAGAAACTTTGAAATAAATATGTAAAAACTTTTTAGAATGATGTATCTGCCCTATGTGTGAAAGAAGAGAAAGATTTTCTGCTTCACTAGAATTTGAATATTCTACCCCATCTGGGGACTCACTGGTTGGAAGCAGCCACAGATCCTCTTAAATGACCCTCTTCAAAATAGAGCTTGGGGACCTAGGGTCAAGGAGAACAGTAGGAAAGACTTACGGGGTAGGCATCATGGTAAATGCCTATTATCCCAGCACTCTGGGAGGTTGAGTCAGGAGAATCATGAGTTTGAGCCCAGCCTGGGTACTTGAGGAACTTAAAAGACCGTGCCTCAAAATCTGAATAAAAATAAAGGGTTGGAATTTATCTCAGTTCAACCTCAAGTATTAGGAAAAAATCTCATGGCACAGGAAGAGGACAGACAAGAACATTGATAGCATTAAGTGACTATCATTTAGGCATCACAAATGTATTTATGACTGAAGGAAATAGCTGAGCGTTTTTGCTGCCCTGCAACTATGACTATCAGTGACTATGTAGTAGCCAAAGTATTTGCTTTTCTGGTAATGCACTTGACTGCAGAACCTCACAAATGTTTCGAACTGAAAAGGAAATATGTGTTCTTCCACTACACAAACTCACTTGTATAGTCTTCTATGTGCTCTGTAGGAAGGCTTATGTTCTAATCAAACTAGCTGATTTATTGCTTTTAGATAGATCAGTGTTTTGCTTAATCATTCCCTAAATAAAAAAATCTATTTTGAAAATTCATAATATATTTATTTATCACTTTGTATATGGATTTAACATTTTCATAAATATTAATGAGTGGCTCTGCTCATAGATTGCAACAATTGAAATTGAACTTGAATTTGGTGCTAAGAGTGTCTGTCCACGAGTATACCTTTGGTTCATTGCCATTGTAAAGCTAAGCAAATATCAAACTGCAGAACTTTTTTTTTCTCATTATCTGTTATGGTTTGGGTGTGGAACATCCCCTAAAAGGTTTATGTATTTGGATGTTATGGAGTGTCTGTGGTTTCCACATGTTAGTAAGAGGTAGGGCCTGGTTGGAGGTTTGACCCAGAAGGGGCATAACTCTAGAGTGTGACCCAGAAGGGACAGTCACTGGGACATGGCTCTTCCTTGTCCACTCAATTTCTTATCTTCCATGCCAGGAACAGCTTCTGCCTCCCTTGTTCAGCCTCCACAGGTGCTTCCAATAATGCAGACCATCCATAAATGGACTGAGGCCTTCTGAAATTGTGAGTCAAAATAAACCTTCCTTCCTTAAGTTTTGGGTGTTGGGTATTGAGTTCCAGCAATGAGAAAGTGACTAAAACACAATCTAACAATGTGTCTTGCTGCTTTGATAGGAATTTCAGTTTGCTTTTTTTTTTTTAACTCATGAATTTTAACATCTTCCCAAATGCTTATAAGCCATTTATGGCTTTCTTTTTGTTTGCCTTTTTGGTTACATTTCTCTTTCTCTCTCTCTCTCTCTTTTACTTTATTTGTTTATAAGAGAGCTTTTGTGTTAAGGAATATATCTTTTATCATTTCATTTTTGTTTGCTTTGGCTTTTATGAATATATATGCCAGTAAAAATATAAAATTAAGAGAAGATGGTAATCTAACTGTATAAAACAACCACAAAAATTCATTAAGTTTTATCATATTGGCAATAACTTGAAAAGACAGTGAAATACTGACAAAACAATACAATACTTTGGAATAAATTAAAAGATTAAAACTCCATTTGGAAATTTATACATGGGATTAGGGGATCAAGAAAGATCTAAACATAGTCATACCATGTTCCAGGACACAAAAATTAATTTTATAGTCCGAGATAAACATTTAACAAACTACCAGTTCATTCATGTTTTTAATGGACATCAAATTTATAATTCAAATGGACAAATAGATGTGAGAGGATGTCTCTCCAAATGATGACATAACTAAATGGTGATAGGATGTTTTATGTATCAAATATTAAGGCTGACTACACAGTAATAATAAAGAAAATATTAGCAAAGGAGTGAATATATATCAAGAGAAGAGATTGGTATCCCAAAATACATCTATTACATGCAGAAATATAATGTTGGATATAGTATTTTAATTCAGTTATTGAAGAAGGTATTTTTTGAATAACAGTCATTGACCAAAAATATCTTTCTAATGGAAAAAAAAATACAAGTATAGATTCCTATTTTGCATTATGGAAAAAATATAGTGTAAATAATGACATAAATATTTGTAAAAGAAAATGTTTGGAATGAGACAGGCTTTGGGACATGTGTCTATAATCTCAGCTTCTTGGAAGGCTAGGATAGGAGCATCATGTGAGCCCAGAAGTATGAGATTGGCCTGGACAACACAGCAAGACTTTGGTTCTTAAACAAGCAAACAAATAAATAAATTGACACATTTGAAAAAAAGCCCGAAAGTTAAACTTTTTAATATAATAAAGCATATGTAAAAACTGAGTTAAAAATGAGTATAAGAGAAATGCTTTGAGTATTTCTGACAGATAAAGGTTTAATTTATAGAATTTGCCAAAAGCATTGATAAGAATGCAAGATGTAAGTCAGTAGAAAAGAGAAAAATACATAAGCAGAACATGTAGGAAAGAGGATGTCCAAATGGCAGGAAACACATGAGATGATACTTATGTAGTAAAACCAAGTGAGCATCAATAAAATGATATGTATCTGGCTTGCAACCAAAATGTTTCATTTTAAAAAATATATAACTGATTCTTTATTTTCTTTTATTCTCAGACATTTGAATATCTATTTACTTCTAAGTTTCCAGAGAAACTTGCTCCTGGCATTTTAATCAAATACAGGTCTTTGAGTAGGACTCTTGTGTGATTCCTCTTCATTCAATGTGCTGATTTCTTAACTTCTTTTACTTATTTTGAGCAACATTCTTCAAGTCAGAATCTTCAAAGCAACACATATGAGTCCGTTAAAATGTACTTCCTGATTGATCAGGCAGATCAAAACGTACAACATAATTTGACACCTAACATTGGATAAAATAGCCACTATTGGAAGTCACTGAACATTTGAGCTGCAGCACAGACCCAGTGAGTGAGTTAGTCTTTATCTACTGTCCCAATTTTCCACTTAAGAACCATTAGACAGGAGCAATTACAAAACTATAAATGATTATTAAGTATGAGTGATAGAATTATGTTTTCTATAACTTTAAAGACTTTTCTAAAATTTGATAATAAACAACACCTAACTCTAGATTCTGCATTAGTGATTTGTAAGTGGGTCATTGCAAACCGTTCTTGGAAACAGTTGTAACAGAATGAGCAGAGGTGGAGAAGAAAACAAACAGTGAAATGGATCCCTCATTTCCTCCACACCTGGGCGGCCCTTCTCTTGCTCATTAATTCCCATTGACATGATACGAGCACATCATTCTGTAGCGTGTTCAAAGAAGAGTTCAACAAGCCATAGCCTGTGGACCTGATGAGGTCCACAACCTGTTTTCTCAAATAACACTCTATAGGAACACAAACATGCCTATTTGTTTAAGAATCACCTGAGGCTGTCCTCATACTTTTCTGTTAAAAAGGTAGCGTTGAGTATTTGCCACAGAGACTGCAGGGCTGGTCAGGCCTGAGGTATTTGTCACATCATGTAGCCCTTTATAGAAAAAGCTTGACTCCCTTTGGCCCATGCCACCTTCAGGTTATCGTGAGAAAGAAAGTCAGGGAGTTGACACCGAAATGCGTTGCTTTCCTTTCTTCACCGTGGAGATGCTCCCAGAATCTGTCATCAGTCAATCTCACACAAACCCCTGGAAATAAGCTCAACTCTCTCTTCTGTGACTGGTACTAATTATTCTGGCCTTTGCATCATTTCCTAATTTCCACTCAGCCTGATTTTTGACCTAAGAGAAAACCACATGGCCTTGAACCAGACGCAGTGGATCTACAGGCAGCTCCTTATTTCATGGACTGATGTACTTGGTTTAGTCGTCACATATATTTGACATTTTGTGCTGTTTCCATCACACTGTGTCTAGCACACGCAGTGTCCTCAGTCCCTTCTCCTACAGTCACATGCACTTTCAGATTCCTCAACCTGGCACAGATTTGTGCGCTTCAAGGTTACAGCTCCTATTCTTCACTGTACTTTCAACTAAAAAATGTGCTGGTTTCTGGTCATCTCTTTCAAATTTACAAATAAAAAGTTCTAAATAAACTCTAGTTGGTTCCTCCTTCATGTTCCTTAAGTAGTCTCCATGGGAGACATCTTGTCCTCCCTAGGGAAGGCTCTGCAGTGTCTCAAGGTCACCTAGATATGTACATGTCTTGTGCTTTGTCCGTGGTTTAGGTATTATCCTTTCATGGGGAAAGCAAGAAACTTCTCTTTGGTTCTTTCTATCTTTTAGTCTTTCTCATCTTTCGTGGCCCTTCGGCCATTCTCTATGACATAGTAAGGGACAAGAAAGGCTTTTCTTCTTTTTGAGCAACAGAAACTTCTGTCCTATCATGCATTCTGTACTGAGCTCTTATTTGTTTCCTCAAGCATTGGTTTTTTGCATGCGAAAGTCTAGACACATGAATCCCAGAAAACTCTTTTCTTTCCTCTAGGTCTGACTTTCTAGACTTTCTCTGAAATTACATGATTCTGACTAAAACATTGTGCTTCATTTTCAATCATTTGGTGTTTCTATCCTACTCTTCCTTTACTTGAGGCAGATATTGTGATTTTAATGACAGTTTAGCCACAGTGGGGCAGGCACTATTTCAATTCCAGAGAGTGAGAGCATGTATTGCAACTTAAACCCTAGTATGTTATCAAAATCTATGTGCTGTGTCAATTTATATATTTTAATTAATTAAATATATTTATATTCATTTGATTATATATACTTTCAATAGCAATGTGCCATATTTTCAGAGCAGTATATCTTGGAGAATTTCCTGGTTATAAATACATATCTTTAATTGTATTTATGGAATAGAATTCTACTTTATGTCAATCTGTGTTTAACTTCTCTCCTACCGACATTACTTCAGTTGTATTTTTATTTTCTAAATTCTCTGTTACAAACAATGATAGAACTGTTTCAATTTGTTGTTTCTCCCCCATGACAGCTTGAGCAGTGTGTTCTTGATAAATACACTTTTATATTCTGAAAAAGTGAAAGTGTGCCTCACACATATAGAATATTAACATCCATTTACTCAGTCATCTAACTCCATGCACTCTTATGTCTGGTAAACTCTCCTGAGAATGTTTAACTGACTGCTTAGTGAGAGAGCAATGTAGAGATTGATTGGATAAGAGCTATAAAGAGAGGGAATAAAAGTATTTTATATAGTATTTGATATATTGATTTGAATATTGAACTTCAAATCACAGAAATCTGGCACCAGTAAGTATGAAAATATTTTTGATTTTATATGCACATAAAACTTCATAAAAAGGTGAATGTGAGAAAGTTTAGAGCAGTGTAGTGGGTGCAACACTTACTCTGTGTGTAAGTGGGAAAGCGTCGGTGAATCTCAGAGTCAGGGCGATTTGCTGTGGTGTGCTGATGCAAAATCAAGATCGACCTTCACACTGACAGAGTTTAGATCCACCCTGATGATAGAACTTTAAGCCCTTGGTAATAGCGGCCTTGCAGGATCATCTCTGCAAGAACTTGTCACTCATGTGTGACATCCAACCATCGCCAGTTAATCCTTTTTAGTTACTAAGACAATTATTCCTTTTCAAAATGCATATGCTCTTGAGAAATCATTTTAATAACTGTAAGACATTTTAAACAGGAGACGTAAGGATGATAGCTGCGGAGAATGTAGGACAGGTTAAAAGAAAGGTCATTCATACTGGAGAATTAAGTCAGTGGCAATATGGTCTGTTACCAGGGATTATACCTTTAAGAAAAGGCTAGGAGCTTCTTAGTTACTTTACTACATGTGACTTTTGATACTACCTGTGGCAATGGTGGACGCTCACTAGTAGTGCTGACTATTGACATTTTATAGTGTTCAGAGTGGGAGAGAAAAAACTCTAAAGAAGAATGACTGCTGATCATGCGTAATCCAGTTGCCCCAGGTTCAACCCTTCTCTCAACTTCTGTATGCGCCTTTCATTGGTCCTCAGGGTGTGTATTCTGGGACATTGTACAGGTATGTCCAATGCAAATTTCCTTTTATAAATGTTGCTGTTCAAATATCTCTCACTTTTTTTTGGACTGGAAATTGAACTCAGGCTTTCACACTGAGATACATCCCCAGCCCATTTTTAAAAATTTTTATTTGAAGACAAAGCTCAGTATATTGCATACTTACCCAGACTGGGCTTGAACTTGTGATTCTCCTACCTCAGTCCCTCAGCAATGATTGTATGTAATTCCTGCTGAATAAGTATGTGTTGAGTAAATGATGTAAGATTTTGCGTGTATTAATCTGTGAGTGCTATGGATTATCATTTACTGCTGTGTTGATCTGGTTACTTGCACATTGCCAAACGTGACAAGACCTGAGGGATCATCTAATTGCACCCACTCACTGTATTTCTGAGGAAGTCACGCTCTAGGAGGCCAGGTAAATTTTGCCTATCCGTGGGAGAGGTAGGAAGAGAAGTCAAGTCTCTGACTGTAAATCACAAGAGCTTTCAAGTCTTAATTCTGTGTAACAAATTGGATTGTCCATTGTCTAATTACTTCCTGGCGTAATCATATCCTTTTATTATACCTAAATACATGCTTCAGCTGTACCGTCAAACTGTGTTGATATTGGCTTAAGTTATTAATCCTTTTGCTGATTTGAGGTTCAATTTATGATATAGAACTTTATTTTTTGCACTGATTATTCCCTCTTCATCCAGGAAAGGCATGCTCAAAATTATTGAAATGCCCTTTACTTAACATAATACGATATATGAATTTCACAAAGACAACAATCTCTCTAAGAAATACGCTGGATTTAAATGGCACTGATTTCATCTCAGTGCACAAAAGTCCTTGTCACTTCATGACATAAATTGTGCAGTGGGAATCTCTTTTCAAAAAGGTCAACCATCTTTGGGATTTAGTGAATCAATATCATCTGCTCAGGGATGAACTAGCGCTTGCCTATTCATGACAGCCAATGGACACATTTATAAAAGCAATCAGAGATGTCTCACAGAGAATGGGGCACATTTTAAATCTCAGGTAGTCCTGGAGACAGACTTGCTACACTTGAGCAGATGAGGCAGTAAAATGTCAGCCTGAGAATTTGGCAGTGAGGAAGCTGGTAGCTGTCAGCAAGGGTGGAGTGTTACATGGGGAAGTGGCTTGAATCCTCACTCTGCACCTGCACCCGCAGCTTCCCTCACAGATCTAAGGACGTGTCCTTGCCATACTTTGCAAACACCAAGGAGGGGAAGTCATCAATAAACTCTGAAAAATATATTGATGGAACACACTCAGAGGTCAATGGCATAATTTCAGGATGGTCATTCCTTTGTACTTCAAAGTTTCACTGAATTGATTTACCAAGTCGCCTAATATTTTCTCCATGTTTACACTGTGTACACTTTTGATATTGTCAGCTGTTACCAGCAAGGGAATGAGCCTTTTTATCCATGCCACAGAAACAAGGGCTGGGATTATTGACAGAAATAGAACTCCATGGCATTTACTTAGATTATTTCAGTGTTTAAATTCTTTCAGTGTTTAATCCATAGAACTCGGTGCTGTTTACACTCCTGTTGCTCGTAGCCCTTTCTGTCATTTTTCTCATGAGTCATCACCCCTTTTCTTAAAAGTCTGTCATGATGGGCGACAGGATTTGCAAACAGGATATTCTGAGTGTACACACTTTGCATTTTAGAAATTATTTAAATTTTTGTCTGGAGCTGAAATATCTACTCTTGGGCTTGAAAATATTGACCAATTAGCTATTTAATTGAGATATTTTTGTATTGATGGGGCACATCAGAAATCCCTTTTCTTCTCTAGGACTAAAACAAAATACAACAGCAACAACAAATTTCGGGCATCCCCTGAGATTAAGGTAAAATCAGCAAGACACTATATGACTAATACTAAGTCAAGCCAATAGTAATGACCTTCTTCTAGCTTCCTTCTCTCCTAATTGGCAGAAGTCTGGTTACTATAGCAAATAGACATAAATGTCATCCCAGTCCATCCCAAGACACCCCAAGAAGACCACCAGCTACCAAGGTTGGTTCAAGGGCTTTCCATTTCCTCTCCCGAGCAGTGCAGTCGCCCTTCTCCACTGCCCGCTGGAATGGAAGGAACGACATGTTTGAACATCTGGGAGAGGAGCTCTCTCATTCTAGCCCATGCACCTCTCCTCTTTTGTCCTCTTTCCTTCCGTAGAATAGTGCATTTGTTTTGCAGCAGTGTTGAATGACAGATTTGCACATCTGTCTGAGCATTAATACCTGGAGGGCCAACTCCTCTTCAGATTTATAGGTTGTCTTTATTTTACCCACTTCTAATTTGTTTGCTTCTCCATTCAGACAGCAGAGAAAATCTCAGGTTTGGCCAAGTCAGAGGTGGTGTGTATAGGTGGGCTGGCAGAAGGCCACCTCTGGAGGGTAGGACAGGATCAGGAGATTAGGGTGGCATGGAGAGACCAGATGATCAGTAGGCATTCCCTGAGTGGAGATGAGATACACAGGGTGGCAGTGCTCCAGGTAGATTTCAATGTAAGTTTCTATGGAGAGATTGTGGCAGGCCGAGGCTGCAAAGTGACCAAGGCCTGCCTGGAGCCTATCTGAAGTACAGCTCCTCTGGGTATCCTTGGGCATGTGCCTTACCTAGTACTTTAGCAAGGGATAATAAGGAGGAGGCAATCCCTCTAGTGATATGTCTTCTGAGACTCTTATTCCTGTGCTCACTTAGAGGAGTTAGAGGAATTTTATCATTAGCAGAGCACTTATACCAAAGGATGCATTTTCATTTGAGATCAACAATTTGATGTGACACAGGAAGATAAGACTGGAGCCACTCAAGCTGACCTTCTGGCCTTGGGTGACCTTACATGGCTCTATGGCTCTTTCCTGGAAGCCCTCCCTCTCGTTGAAGTTATGAGGTCAACCTGAGTCTAGAATTCAACAAAGCACAAGACAGAAAGAATATCTGGAGAAAGACAGTGAAGTAAACATGAGAGCGTGAGAGGCATTTGGTTGTTTGAATACACCTGCCCGGTTCTGGGGATGAACCCAGGGCCCTGTGCAAGCTAGACAAGTGCTATATCACCAAGCCAGCCTCCTGAATACATTGTAGTGAAAGAATTGTGCATTTTGCAAAAAGATCTTCCTTGTTGCTGATAGGTCCAGAACAACAGTGGTGATTGTACACTTTTATGTAACATAGAGGTACACCCAAGCTTGGACATGCAAGGAGGCGTAATGAAGAATCAGGACCATCCACTCCAAGACCCACAGAGGGCCCAGGAGTCTTAGGATTCTGCTCCTTACTGTCTAACTAAGCAACATCTCAGCATTCAGACATCCAAGGTGAGGTAAAGCATACAGATGGGTACATGAGCTTAAAAGTAGTTTACACATTATGTTAAGGAAAAATATGCTCTCTAAGGTTTGGCGTCTCAAATATTTAAAATTAATATTTTAAAGGCAGATGTTACTTTTTTACATGTCTATCATTGTAGGCAGTTAGATTGTCTAACTTGAACAGTTAATGTTTTTGAATAAAGTATAAATACATGCTTACTTTAAAAAATAAGATTTAAGTTTTAAAATCATCCACTGAACAGAGCATGCTTTTAAAAATTAAATAATGCACTTAGTTATTAATTACATACATGGTTGGTCAAGTTCAAGTGCGACATTGAAGGCTAGTAGAATACAGTAAAACCAATAAATATCAAGTTATTACTCATTAAATTTTGATGTGGAGAAACATGCTGCTTGTTTTCTAGTGTTTCAAGTTCAAACAACATAATTGTAATGATTGATAGGTTCATCATTAAAACTTCACAATTGCTTTTCTTCATGGAATAAGGCTTCCGATATCTTTATAAATTGTTATTGTTGTGAACAACTGCTGCTACCAATTCTACAGTCTCTAATCCAGAACAATAAGCAAAAGAAAACAGACTTTCCAGAAGTAATAAAGCTACATGACAAGTAATAATGAAAAAGAAAAGCAAAATTTTAAGATGCAATATTATTGGGCACAGGTACTCAAGTTGGAAAGGATTAAAGCAAATCCACATCATTTCAGCGGGAAGGAAAGAAGCCAGGGAGGGGCACATGGTTAGAAACGAGGCCCTAGCAGACAGAGTCCCAAATGCAGTATACAGATGGTGGCACTTAAATTTCCAACGTGTTTGAATTAACTGCACTCTCATAGTGGGGAAACATGATACAGTAACATGACGATCTCTGTCCTTTTCCCCAAGATACTTCGCACTCTTCGTTGCTTATAGACACAATGAAACCATGTTTGCACCCACCAGTGATGTTTTCTAATACCTACTCTTCAGATATTAAAGCTTTAATTACTAAAGAAATTGATTTGAAGGCTTTCTAAAATAGTTAAAAATTTAAAAATCTTTGTGAATCCACAAGAAGTTACAAGACTGCATACCTTTATTCCGTCTCCCCTAATGATGCTATCTTAGATATCTGGAGTACAGTACCAAAGCTGGAACTTAAAGTAGGTAAAACCCCAGGGAGGTGTGTTGTATTACTTTGTCTCATCTAGAGTTGTGAAACCACCCCTGTAACCAAGATACACAGTTATTGAAATTATTTCATATTTTGATCACTTCTGCAAAGACGTTCCTGTTGCTCCTCCTATATGGACATGTCCACCGTCTTTTGCCATCCCTGTATCTCCTAATCCTACCGATGGTTCTCCATTGGTAGAAACCTGTTTTAGGAATTCTAGCCACAGAAAGGAAGACATATAGCGCATGGCCTTCTGAGAGGCCTTGTCTTGCCCATACAGCACAGTGACCTAGAGATGCAGCTCGTGTCCTTGAGATTTATCAGTAGGTTTTCTGTGTGTCTTGTGACTAAAGAATTGGTTATTCTAATAATGGATTCACACTGATGTAGATTTGAATCCTGGCATTATCTCTCGATCTAATGTAGTAAAGAAAATATTTCTAGATGGAGTTGAGACATAAGACGAGCTCAGTAGCCAGCAGAAAGTAGTTCTTGAAGCCAAAGGACTTGAGAAATGAAGCATATAATACTTAAGCACGGAAAATTTAAATAAAATTTTCTTTTAATGTGGAACTCAAGAAGTATTTGGAGAATATTCTAAAGAAGGGAAGTAGAATCGTGGGGTTAGATGAAACTTGTTAGTAACAAGCACCAGCGAGAAAGACATGTTTCCTTTAGAACTTACTTTTCAAAGGAAATCATTTAAAGTGAATCTGTTCTTTCTTATATTTAAATGTTTACACTGCTCAGTACAAGATTCTTGTATTAAATAACAAACTCATAGTTAGTTAACTAAAATTAATGAATAGAGACACTAATGCGATAAACCTGGACTTTTCCTCAAAACATCCATTAGCAATTGAGAGGGATGTCAACAGTGATACCACAATCCACCACGTGGTGGCAGTACATCCCAGCCACACGATTGCAGCAGACTTCTTTTCAAAGTAGGGTGGGAGAGGGTGGGCAGCTCCCAGAAGCAGCTGAGCTAGTTGTGGTTGGGTAGGTTGTGTCTATTAGTGATCCCATAAAGGACGATGGAGACATATTTGTTTGACTGATGAAAACTTTTTTAAAAAAAACTATTCTGCCCTCAATTAGTTTTGTATGTTCCATATTCTAACAGTAGCATGCATGAAAATTTCCCAAGTGGTATAATCAACTCATTAATATTACAGTAGAACTAATCGCGGCTTTTTAATTGAGTTCCTTCATACAGCGTTTCTCAGCCTGTGTTTATGGAACCACACAAAAATATAGCACAGTCAGAATTTTTCTCTGTTCTAGAGCTTTGCTGTACTAACAGAATACTTGAGGTTTATTACAGTCTGTGTGTCTAGTAGACACACAGAAAGTGGGAGACTTCAGTTACAGTGGAGAGTGGAGAAACAATATTGAAAACAGTTTATAGAAGACCACACAGCATGCGTCAGGCTAGATCCTATTCTGTTTCTCTTACTGGGCTCCTAGAATTTAGTAGCCAAGAGGTAAGTTCCAAAAACATGAACATTGCTGACTCTCCAATGAAATGGCTCCCAACCAGATTTCCCAACAATAAAATCATCATTGAGAGGCTCTAAACACACACACACACACACGCATGTGCACGCACGCACGCACGCGTGCGCGCACACAGTGGATCGACTTGTTACATTCTCACCTTAAAAAACTCGCATGGCCACAGAGCTGAGGAAAGCTTCCTACATAAAATACAGACACTAAACAAATGAAAAGGGGGGAACTCGGCAGAGACAGAGTATCCAGCGAGAACGTATAAAAGCTACTAGCACGAACATTGCTCAGAGAGCCTTAGGATGTATTCATGAAACAGAAGCCATAAAAATAAACATCAAGGAAATAAGGAGCTTCCTGAGGTTAAAACTAGGATAGCATAGAAAAGGTTCGGAAGAAAACCTTGGAAAATAAAATGTGTACAATTTCCAAAAACCCAGCACTAAGAAAAATAAACAGAAAAAAAAAGGACATAAAAAAGTTGAGGACCAGCAAGCACAAGACTAGCATTATTTGCTGAGTAACAGATGGTCCAGAAAAGGAGAGCACAGCGATAGAGGTAAACAGTTATTTCCAAGGTAATAATTTAAAGAAGTTTCCCAGTCAGATACAAATTAACATCAGGTGTGTGAGCCCACTGATTGCCTAAAAGTACGAGGAAAATTTGTTTTTCATTGAAGCACTTTATTTATTTATTTATTTATTTATTTATTTGTGATGCTGGGGGTTGAGCCTAGGGACTTCACACCGAGCTACATCCCAGGCCATTTATTGATTGATTGATTGGTTGATTGTGATATTGGGGGTTGAGCCTAGGGACTTCACACTGAGCTACATCCCAGGCCATTTATTTATTTATTTATTTATTTATTTATTTATTTATTTATTTTTGGACACAAGGTCTCACAGAGTTACTAAGTTGCCTAGGCTAGGCTTGAACTTGCCTAGGCCTCCCAGAGTGTTGGGGCTACGGGCCTGAGCCACCAGGCCCATTATTACAACCTGTCAGGATGCTGACGAAGAAGAAAATATCCTCAGTCCTTCCTGAGCTGTATTATTCAATAAGGTAGCCACATGTGTAGCCACATTGAGTCCATGGTGTGTAGCTGCTCCGGAGTGAGACGTGATGTAAGAACAAACTAGATTTTGAAGACATAGCTCGTAAAATATATTAAATAGTCATTGCTAAAATGTTTATGTTCACTCCTTTACATCACAATATTCTGGATAAATTTGGTTAAGTTAATTATTAAAATCAATTCCATCACATTTATTTTGTTATTTTAAAAGGGGGCTACTAAAATTTGAAATTAGAAATGTAGCTAATGTTTGTAGATTACTTCATAGTTGTGTTAGACAGGAGCAAGAATTCTGTGCTTTCCAGGACGGAGAATACTGGAGCACAAAATTCTGAAGAAAAATGATGCCCAACCTATGATTTGGTACTCAGGCCAATTTTCTGTCAAGTATGATTAAAGATATGATCCTCTGTGATAATTAAGTCCTCAAAATAATGACTCTTGAAATATCTCAGCTTAGGGAGATATTGGATATTTTTTCTATCAAAATAAGTAACAGAAGCACAAGGAAGACATGAAATTAAAAAAATAGCAAAACCAAACTAGGAGTGAGAAAACTCCAGATGGTGATAAGGACCAGCAAGTCCTTATCTTATATGGAAGCCCTTCAGATGGCTTCATGAGGTAAGATTACGAGTCGATGAGACTCTGCGTTCGGGTTCTCTAGGAGAAACACAGGATTGGCAGAAGGTTTGCGATTCAGTTAGTGAGAATTAATTACAAAGAAATTTTTAAACTGGTATAACCACTATGGAGGGCAGTATGGGGATTCCTCAAAAGACTGAAAATAAATATTCCATTTGATTCAGAGATACCTCTTCTGGGTGTCTTTCCAAAAGCGTTAAAAGTATAACATAACGGAGATACATCTCTACCCATGCTTATAGCAGTACAACTGCAGAGGGTTAAATATCACATGGTTTCTCTAATATGAGTAACCCAGAATACAAACATCTTATTGAACAAAAGGGGAATGATAGTGGGAGTTAGGGGTGACAGTGAGGCTGTGGGACGGTCAAAAAGGGGAGGGGAAGGGATCATAATGTTGACGCGATACATCTGTGTACAAATATTCATGCTCGATGTGGTTATTGTGTATCACACACACACACACACACACACACACACACACATATATATTAATAAAAATGGGTGAAAAGAGGTAGTATATTTTACAGGGTTTTAAAAGCTTATAGCTATTGAAAAGCAAATCATATAAGATAGAACCAAGTGAAACAGCACACTTGGAATCTTTGTTAATCTTTGTTCTTTTGTTCATTTCTTTAAAAATATAAGTGTGTTAGTAAAATAAAAAAGTATAACATCATAGTTTATAAGTTTAGGAGACTGAACATTTTATTGATATGAATTTTTTACTGTTTTAATTGTCT
The DNA here is from genome assembly GCA_004027205.1 of Ctenodactylus gundi. Taxonomy (NCBI): domain Eukaryota; kingdom Metazoa; phylum Chordata; class Mammalia; order Rodentia; family Ctenodactylidae; genus Ctenodactylus; species Ctenodactylus gundi. The sequence continues at coordinate 650,855 of PVKB01000092.1, read as the reverse complement.
AATATTTTATGTATGTTCATTAAAATTTAAATGTTTTGGTAAGAAAGAAAATTCCCTATGTAACTATTAACTCCTGGAAAAAAGTGCCATACAAAAAAAGTAGTAATTGATTGTGTAGCCCAGTTGAGACCAGGGCTGATACAGTCTTGTCAGTGAAATACTGAACCTTGGTCAAACTAACAGCTAGGTAGCTTCATTTTCACCCTATATGATGGATATTCTTTCCACAAAACTAAAAATTTGATGATAAAGAATCATAGAGTACATTATTGAATGATTTCAAGATAATTTACTAAAATATTGTGTGTGTTATTTGTGCATGTGTGATGATGCCATAACGAGGAATTAAACTTAATACCCAACTCTGTCTATGAGCTATATCTCCAACTCTTTTAAGTTTTAAGAACATTTATTTTTATTTTTGGACAAGGTCTCAATAAGTCACTAAGCCATGGGCTTGGTCCCTAATACAAAAACAAATCAAATCAAAACAAACCTTAAATTTAGAAATTTCAGGTGCTACATTAAATTAAAAATAAAAGCAAAAAATCGAGTTCTAAAACCATTAGCACAGAAGCAGTAGAAATCCCAAGGAGAATGCTAAAAGCCCAGGAGATAGAAGTTGTCAAGTGTTACAGTAGATAGAACTAAGAATAAGGGCGAATTAAGAGCTAATACTGTAAAAGAAAACAAAAAAGGGAAAAGATGATTTGTGAGAGTATTTAAAATGTACAAAGAAATACATCACTTTCATACCATTACAATTTCTCTTCAAAATGGAATATTTCTAGGGTGATTTGTAAAACAGTCAACCTTTTGAAAATCCCACAGTCTGCCGAGAGAAGATTTACTTGAGTGGGGTGAGCTGGAGGAAGCCAGGAGGAAGCCAACTGCCAGGTTGAAAGTGTCCTGTTGCCTGAGCTCAGACTGTGCAGATGGCGTAGTGGGGGGACTGGGGACATCCTGGGCATCTTGCTGGGAAATCAGACTTCGAGATAGATCTTGGCTGGTTTTGCCAGCCAGTGATGTCTGATTTTAGCCCTCATATAAATTTCATTCCTTTCCTTTCCATCTCATACTCCCCATGACATGTACATTAAATTAAAGTTTAAAAGAGCATAGAGATCATGCATAGGCTGTGTTTGCTCACACCCTTTTCCTATTACCGGAGTTGCTCTTTAGCATCCATAGGTGTCCTTAGGACAGAAGTCACTTGTAGGCAAGGTGAGTTAACACTTTTGAACTGAATGTGCCAAGAGTTTGAAGATGAGAGCTACAGACCGAGGGAGAGACAGACAGACTGAGATATGGAGCAATGGAGAAGTAGAGGAGAGGGAAATCAATAGTAGCTCTTGAATTGGGTGAAGTTGGTGACCAAGTTGCTGGGGAGTGAGGTCTACAAGCCGAGGCGTCTGTGTACTGTCTCAGGGAATGGGAACCCCAGGGACCTCAAGACAGCATGATGCCCTTGCTTTCTAATTTCAGTGCGTCCTTTGAGACTTCTGTTCCTTAACAGCAAATATTTATAAAGAAAGGCAAGAGCTAAGACTCGTGGAGACAGGGAGGTAATGGAGGGAGGGAGAGGGGGAAGTGGTCCTGGCTTCTCAGTGCAAACAAATGAACAAATATACAAAGAATAAACAGGTGTACTTCCTGGCATGAGAACTGGAGTATCAGGGACTCTTAGCTCCTTTGCAAGACCTTGCTTGAGAGGATTGACTGAAATCTTAACAGCTTCTTCAGGGAAGTTAAACATGAAGTGTTAATCATTAAACCATTTTTTTGAAAACAAAGAATGAGGGACAAATATATAACTACAGCAGTAGGTCAATTCTGTGACATACACAATTAATATCGTAGAAAGCAGACATGCTTCCAGAAAATTGTTGAAACAAGGCTGGTCCATTTTTTACAATTTTTTTTTTTTTTGAGTTAGCTGGACCAGACTGATAAATCCAGGCAGCTGGTGCTCAGCCCCTCTGATCTTGTCTTTCTTCAAGTCCCTTTGCCCCTTGGTGACATTTTGTTGCACTGTACACAATGTTACAGGAACCAGCGCTCTCGAGATCCAGTCCTCTTCCCGAATAAGACATTCTGGAGAGTGGCCACTTACACTTAGGCACAGAGGAGCTGAAAACTCATTGCTTGGCACTACTAAGGTGGAATCTTTTTCTAAATAAAATATTTGCTTCTGTTAAAAAAAGTTTTCATTCCCTCTGAACAACTGAGGACAGGGGAAAGTATGTCTTCTCATAAATCTGCAACATCAAAGTGATCTTGTTTTGTTAATGAAAACATCTGACAATAGGAACTTTGCTTTCAGAAAATTAGAAAAAGAAGAAACTGTAAGAAGCTATTATATAACTGTATATACAGTGTATTTTGCATAGCTATATATTATATACATGTTTCCAAAGAAAGCTTATCTTTTTGCCCAGTCTAGATGGCTTGTGCAGAGGGTTAGGTTAATGTTATTTGGTTTTTCTGTGTCTCTATCTACTTGTGCTGTGGCCTGCAGAGGCAAGAGGCTGGGATGAACTCTGGCTTTCATTTGCTACTTGGTACCTAATGGAGTGAGCAGCCCGTTTACAGTCCTCTCAGATGACTGAATGTGTCCTCTACTGGAGACGTGTCCCCACATCGCAGTAGCAACAGGGCTCTGAGTGTGCCCCTGGGGCTGCGGTATTCAGGGCACAGAGTTCGGTCCTCCTTGGAGAACCCAGAAAGACCTGTGTCTTCCCTCCCTTTTATCTGCAGTGCTTTCACCCCCTTCAGAACTCACTGCTTGTCTTGCTGGGCACAGCCATGCCGGGAGCTCTGGGCTGCCTGCAGGACTCCTAGCCCTCCGTTGGTGGCAGGGCCCAGAGTGAGGCAACACGCAGTCAGAATTCAGAGCACAGGGCAAGACGAATTACATGGAGTGTCTAGGAGCATATGGATCTTTAAAAAGAATAATATTCAATCTGCAAGTAAAAAAAGCATTGAAAAAATGGAACTGAGAGAATCTCATCGCAAGTGAACATCTTAGTTACACGAGAGTCAGTGTGAAGTATCTGTGCCTGGGGCATCTGGCTCAGCGCGCTCCTCTCCATCACTCCGTGCGCACATTAACTCAGCTTCTTATGATATCAATAAATCAGGGAATCAGGTATTTATCTAAGGCTTATTACAGGGCCGGTGCTGTGCTGCGGACTGTAGGGGCATCTTAGAAAGTCAAATGATGCATTTTCTTACCAAGGAAATTATAATCCTGTTGGGGAAGGAAGAGCCATTACAAGATTCATTTTAGATTTTATTTTGCATGTGAACCTTTAGGAACTTTGTGACATTTCAGCTGGTCTTGAAAGTCTATACAATTTACACTTTTGTTTCTTGCCCTGAGGGCCATGAGGAAAGATTTGGGTAAGAGTTGGTGAGAATGTTCCAGAGCTTCTGACTAGCTGAGTTGAAAATTAGAGAAAAAGCTGAGACTGATTTCCTCTCAAAGTCATTTTTTTTTTTTATTTCCATTGTCAGTCGGGACCTGTGAGTGATGCTGTTTGTTGAATATGGTGAAGGCTGGGTCCACAGGGTGGTGCCATTGGAAAGTGGCGGAACCTTAGGGAAGTGAGAATAGGTGGGAAGTCTTTGGTCCTTGGCTAGGGTTAGGGATAAGGGTGTGGGGTGCTTCATGTGCCACCCCTTAAGTTTCTTCACAGAATTGCTACGGAAGGAGCAAACCTGGCCCCTACTGTCCTCTCGTTTCCTCTGCTCCCTGGCTTGAGATGCCACCACTCACTTCCATTTGCTACCTGCATTGTTTCTAAGTTCTCTGCCTCAGTGCTCTGCTTTGATTCTTCCTGGGAAATGTACTCAGATGGAAAACTGCCCAGCTTTGTGTAATAAATCCATGCTAACTTGCTGGCACCCTGACCTGCTTTTGGCCCTCCACTGATGCAGTTCTAGCGTGTCTGTAACATTTGTTGCAGGACAGTAATGTATCTGAGCATCAGAGAGCCATCATGTAAGCCTACTATCAGGGATGCGATTAAGTTCCTTGCAGAGACATTGAACTCTGAATCAAAGAGGAACTTTCCTGTGCCAATGAATTCTTGCCTATTCAGATTTCAGTCCTCTCTGAACTTCATCAGCAAGACTCCCAGTCCCTATCTTTCTCTGTTTTCTGGATGTGCATATTTAACCACGATGTAAGGTCTTGGAGGGAATCTGCTATTGACTTTTAGACCAAGCACTGCAATTCCCTGTCTAGGTTCATGTTGTGATCTCATCCTAATTTTTGGTCTTTAGGCAGTGAAATTACATACATCTTGTATAAGTCACCTGGTTTGGTACCCAGACAAGGGACACTTCCTCTTCTGTTAATGGGGCACAGCCTATCTGAAGGGGTCAGGGAACTCTGGGACTCAAGAATCTTATGTTCACTGGAGATCACCAGAAGTGGCAGCCGAGGAGCTCAGTACTTTCCTTTCCCCCATGAAGCTGCTAATCTCGCTCTTCCTGCAGCTCCGCCACTGTTACAGTTATGTCCTGGTGTGACTTGGGGCTCATTCTTTCCTAGGACTCTAGAAGATAAAGGTTCCTTTTTACATTGAAACTGGTTAGTTGTACAGCGTGTCTTGAGTTGAAGGTAGACTAACTTTGAGCTTGCCGATTTATTTTTCAAGGCTTCTGAAGAAATCGACAAAACTCCACAATCCTTAAAGTTGTCCTTATCCCAATGTTCCATCCTGCAGATGCTGCATTCACCTTCTGCCTGATCTTGACCCCTAGTTGCCAACTATGAGAATCTGAGCACGTAGCATTGGCTAATCCATGCCAGGAGTTGTACTTACCCATTGCACTTCTGTGTGCCCAGTTCTAGAATTCCACTCCAGGGTCACACTGTAGAGCTTATCTTAATAGCAGCTTTCTTAGGTTATAGCAGAAAGCATAAGCTAAAGTGTGATGGTGTATTTTGGGAAAGTGATGTCACTGAAGAGGAACGATGGACTGGGAAACACAGGACAGCAGGGAAACATCTAAGTGGGTGCCATTTTACCTGTGATCCCCCATGACCACTTGGAGCTAGATCATGCTGGATCATCTCAGGAGCTCTGCATAACGGACCTCCATCTCTGGTGTAGGCCATGGCACACTCCTGGACTCACTCATGCATTTGGATAAGGCATGCTGAGGAGCTCCCCAAGGCCTCCGGGGCACTAGGTGAAGCATCTCTGGACTTCAGTGCATGAGAGTGGCACAGCTTATGCCAAGTGCCCTCTGATAATCCCTCATAAGAAATGAAGCAGCATCGTGGGCTGGGATAGACAGTGGGCTGGAGGGACATGGGGTAGGCCCAGTGGGTGTCTATAATCACCTTGTCCTTGATAACCTTCAGTATTTCTCTATTTCTTTTGTAATGGTGGTGATATCTGTGAAGTATTTATCTCCAATTTCCTATGCTCTGATTGTTTCAAAATATTTTAACACATATTATACAATATATCTTTTAATAAACAATGAATATGTACAAGCTGGCATCTGATGCTTTTGAGGAACATTTTTAGAGCCTCTTTATGTCATTATTTTCAAAGCTATAATTTGTTGAGCTTGATTTCACTCATTTGCCACATTTTTAATTTTGGACCTAATATAGGCCAGGCGCTAAGCCAGGCACATGCGAGTACAGAGGCAAATACAATAAAAAGTTGGCAGTGCTGAGAATACAGCAGAAAATGTAGGCATGCAAAACCCTTTCAGAGCAGTGTGGGTTCTGTTACATAAATACTGTCAATACTGCGGGATCACAGAGAAAGGAGGATCCAAAATTAGTCATTAGATAGCAGAGAATGTTTCTCAAGGGAAGTAAACTTTGAGGTGGATTGTAAGGATGAGTTGAGCCTGGAAAGATGGAGAAGTATCTGCAGTTACCAAAACACAACATCATAAAGAAGGTCATCATCTTTGAGACACATGGGCTGGGGGGCAGGCTTCCAGTGGGGACAGAGGAAGTGGAAACAGGAGATTTAAAACCAATGCAGAAAGGAAAAGGATTAAAAATTCACCATACCAGATCTTGGATAGTGTACTAGAGAGTTCTTTTCTTTCCTTCTTTCTTTCTTTCTTTCTTTCTTTCTTTTTTGTCAGAAACATCACATTTGAATTTTACCTCTGTGACAGAGGGTAAAAGAAAGGAGAAGAGCGCTGGAGTAAAAGGTTGACTGGAAGATTATGATAACCCAAGAAAGAGAAAATATAATCATGAAATAAGGCAAGGGCAAGTGGTAGCTGAGGATGATGGATGGAATTCAGATATATATATATATATATATATATATATATATATATATATATATAGCAGAATCAACTGAATTTGCTAAATTAACCCAATATTAAAGTAGAGACGAAGCAAGAGTGAAGATTTCCATTTTGATGTGATTGATAGATGGTATCATTAACTGAGAGAAAGATGTCAAGATGAAACCCATATTTGGAAGTGAGGAAAAATGAGTGCATTTAGAGAAATATTGAGATACATGGGACTGGGAGAACCATGCAGTGCTCAGTAAGGGAAGACAGTCAGCTCTTCAAATAGCTCGTCACTTCCCTGATTTCATCCATCAGTGTTACAATGAAGACCAGCATATTTATTTATCCAGGACAAATTGCTCTGAGTTCAAAACAGTTTCCCACAAGTATCTCAGACTCGTGGCCAAACCTGAACTTCTCTCTCCCTCTGTATTCTATGTTCTTTACATTTTAAAAAAACGGTGCTACTGTGGAAACACTTCATTTTATCGACTTATTTACTGCCGTGTGTCAGGAACTGTTTTGGGGTCTGTAAAGCAGGGCCAAGCGTATATAAGTCTGTGTAGTAATTTAAGAAATAGGCTAAATAATAACAGCTACAACTAAGAAAAATAATGTAAACTTAAAGGGATAAAAAGCAAGGAATTACGTTAGCTCGGCCAGCCAGGGGAAGAGCCATTTGGGAGGGACGTTTTGAGTTGAGTTCTCAGGAGAGGGAAGGGGCAACACCACAGGGTGCGTGGTGCTGTCGTCCTGCTGTGGTAGCACATTACCATAAACTTAGTGTCATAAAATAACACATCGGTATCACAATTCTGAAGAAAAGAGGTCCAAGCGTGTCTTACAGGGCTAAACAAGGTGTAAGGCAGCTGTCCCATGGCAAAATCTCCTCCTCTGCATTTTCAGTTTCTAGAAGTTTCCTACATTCTTTGTCCCATAATCCCTGCAAGATCAGAAATTAATATTTTTAAATCTCTCTACTCTCATTTCCCTGGCTTCCTGATCATACCTTCTCTGACTTGACCCTTTTCCTCTCTCTCTCTCTCTCTCTCTCTCTCTCTCTCTCTCTCTCTCTCTCTGTGTGTGTGTGTGTGTGTGTGTGTGTGTGTGTCTGTGTGTGTGTGTGTGCGTGTGTGTGTGTGTGTGTGTGTGTGAAGGTCGAACACCGCGCCTTTGCTCTGAGTTCTATCTCCCAGCCTCTTTTTTCTTGTTTCTTTGGCAGAAGGTCTTCCTAAATTGCCAAATTGCATGGATTGGGATTGAATTTATAATTTTCCTGCCTCTGTTTTTCCGAATGCTGGGATTACAGGCCTACGCCACTCCTTCCTCCTTGTAAGAAACCTTGTAATTATATTGGGCCAACCTCAAAAACCCATTGTCATCTCTCTGTCTCTTGATCCTTAACTTGATTACATCCAGCAAAATACATTTTGCCATGGAAGGTAACATAGTCACAGGTTTCGGGGATTAGGACACGGGTATCTTCTGGAGGGTCCTTATTTTTCTGTCACATATGAGAATATGCGTTCTACCCAGGGGAAAGCATGTTCAAATAATATGAGTTAAGAACATGAGTTTGGGGTTCCTTCCATAAACCTGGTGTCTTGCATTTGATCAATCACTAAACCTTTCAACAAACTAATCAATTGTTTCTATTTATTTTGTCCAATTCACTGCTCAAACCTTTGAGTGAAATATAGTGAACTTCTAGGTGAACTAGTGTCATTATTCCCCGAATCCACTGGTGACTTTTTTGGTCTGTTCTCTTCTGAGAAAGATCTCTTAATGATACCAAATGAGTGATGTGAACTCTCCTTAAAGTTATTAGGTGGATTTCTGGCCGACCTAGGTGATTGTTCATTTGTATCCGTATTTTTTGGCCTATTTTCCTAAGAAGCTATTTGGATTAGCAAAAAGCTCACAACCCTGCACACATGTCTATCAGCAGAACTCTCCCCAGAGCTGCTATGCCGTGGTTGATCCTCATGAGTGGAGAGTCCTGGAGCTGAATGGACAGAATACAGGATCAGGGTACAGAGGACTCAGTGAAAATCACCCAGAGACAGCTCAACGTGAAGAGTTCACCTGCTGGGCCCAACACTAAAGAAAGGGAATTGTCTTGCGTATGTGTGGATCCAGTGGCTGCTTCAGAAAGGCTAAGTTCTGGAGGAGAAGGTGAATGGAAACATGAAGTGGACGAGAAGTTAAAAATACAAGGAGGGAACGAAGCAGAAAAGCGCAACAATCACAGGGTAGACCCTCTGCCTCCCTACCCCTAACTGCATGGCACAAGGATGAGGCTGCACCGCCAATGAAGGGAAAGGGGCACTTTTGTACAATCACCCACCCAATGAACTGGAACAGGATAAATCCACAGAAAGTACTGTATAGAGAAGAGAGAAAATTGAAATCAAATGCTTGAGCTGTTGCACAATTTCCACCAAAACTAACCCACGAGCAGAAAGATACCCTGAACTTTAGTCTTACTTAAGTAGCCTCATGCAAGTATTTAATAGTTTCTATTACAGCAAAACATAATGAAGTAATTCTTTTCATAGAATGTCATAAAGGGAATTTTTTCCTGAATGGCATAGTTGGAAAAATGCAGTTTTGTGCCCACTATAATCACAAGCAATTTTTTTAACCCAGGGCTAAAACTAGTGGGTGGTAGTTTGAACAGGCTATGCACACAAAACATTGGAATATAAAGGCATTTACCACAAAAGGAGAAACAGTCACATCATACTGGAGTTAATATAGCAATCAAAGTTGATGTCTTTAAGGGTTACACTGACGTCAGCTACCTGTCCATGGGCATCAGTGAGAAGGACTCATCACTTGTTCTGCACTACAGCCCCAAATGATCACCTCACTCGACTTAGGAGAAAAAATTCAACTCACATTGGATGACTATCCTTTAAAAATGTCAATGTCATGAATAAAAGAAAGGTGAATGATTTATTTTACATTAAATGGCATTAAAAGGATAGGGTGGGTAAATGTAATTAATGTATGAAGCTGGGTACTGACTTAGGCAGGAGAAAGAAGGCTAAGAGGACACTCCTGGATGTCAGGTGGCTCGGAGCATCTCACGGAGCAGCTCAGTGGCTACCAGCACTGAAGATGTCCCTGATGAAGCTGGTGGGTGGACTTGCTACCTTTCCATGGGTTTAGTGTAAGGAGACAACAGGTGTAACTGAATTCAGGTGGTTTACTATGTAGGAGGGTTATAGAAAAATAGTGAATGTGTAAAGTAGAAATAGTTGTTCCAGTAAGGATCATGCTGCTTATCGAAATCCTTCCCCTTGCTCTGAGCTCATATACCCTAGTTTTCTATCACCACTTTCTGAAGCAATTCTGGAAATCCTTTTCTGTGTCTTTAGGTGTGATGTGGCTGCCTCAAAATCCTCAATCAGTTCAAGATATTTACCTTTCACTGTCTTAGGGATGAGTCAGAGGTGGCAAGTGCGATGGGATAAATGTGTTTGAAGCAAGGAGGATGTTTTGAGGGGAATTAATGGCCTGTACTTTTTAACCACAATATATGTTTTTAAATTGACATACTCGCCATATTTTTTTGGTTAGACCTTGTGTCATGTGAACAGGGACATCAAAGTGTCGGCCTCAGCTCCTCGATTCCCTATCTCATAAAGTGACACTATCTGGAAGAATTATACAGCAGCTGGTGAGGTGGCAAATCGCTTGGGTAGTGAGCAGGAAGAGTCAAGGAGTTGCAGAGATTGCCTCAGGAGCTTGCAGCTGTGTTGTAAGGGGCAGGGAGGGCAGAGAGTCCTGTGCTCAAAAGAAATCAGGTAGATTGATGCGGAGAGAATTGGGGTGGCTTTGCCAAGGTGGGTACCTCCCTGGGCTCCAGGAGAAGCCATAGAATGTTTTTCTAGGACTTGGGTGAACCTGGTCTAGCCCATCTAATGGAGTACTATTTGAGGACTTGCAAGGACGTTGGGTGCCAAGTATCACAATGAGGGCATATGCTGTATTCAGAATAACACCTGTGCTCAGAGAGGCCTATTGTTTGATCACAGAGCCGTCAACCATGCTAGCTGACATGGCTAAGAGACCTTTGGGAAAATGGGAATTGTTTATGAAACTTTCCCTCACATAGTTCAGGAAAATAAAGATTAACACGACAAAGATGTTAATAATTAGTAAAACTTGAGTATATGGATGAGTATATGGATGTTGTCTTCACCATTCGTGCAACTTTTAGTTTGAAACTTTTGCTGAGTAAAATGTTTTCTTAGACTGTTCTAAGTGATCTTCTGCATGTCCTTCCACATATGCTATGACATGACCAAGCTGCCTCCCTGTGAGGGGCTGGTGACCTTTTCAGCAGTATGTGTTTCCTTGTGCCTGTCCCTCACTGCCCCAGTTGCAGCATCGTCACTCACCACAGCTTGACTGCTCTTCCCAGAAAATTCATTGCCCTTTCTTGTGAGACTGTCACGATACCAAAGAAAGATGGAGTAGAACAGGATACAACAAAACTCTTTCAACCATTCGTGCATTGATTGTACAAGACAAGAATTAATAATGCATTAAAAGGCTAAATAAAATTTTAAGTGCATTTGGGAAAAGCATTAAATTCTGCCTTAGAAATAAGTGACTATGGGAACCAAGTGGTACTTCCACATAAAGATAAGCGGTTTTCCGTGTAAGCTGTTTGTTGTAAAAACTTATTTTAATTAATGGTAAGAAAAAGATGTTGTATTATTCTTCCCTTTTTAGAAGATCTCAGAACACTTGATAGAGCAACTGGATTCAGACCTAACTCTCCTTACGTAAAGAATTGAGGGAGGGTAGTGTTTATAGGAGCACTGTCAAATTTGGGGAGATGTATTTCCCCCCAGAAATGATAGAGAAATTAGAAGAAGACACAATGAAGGACCTGGACAGTATGAGTATTCTTCCCGGAGAAGTATCTTTTAGCTCAGGGTTGGATGGTGAAATTCAGTTTGAATTAGTGCAAATAGGAGATGCAGATAAAGCCTCATGATTCATGAATAATACAGGATAGTATGTACAAATTATGAAGCTTATTGTAAATAATTTAAAAATGGCAGAAATATCACAGTGCTTATAAGTGCTCATTTTTGTTATTACACCTGTTTACCCATTGCGAAACATGTATACATGGATGTAAGACCTTGTCAACCATGAAGTACATAAGAGAAACAAAATTCACATGAAATATAATTGATTCGAATTTACTTAATTAGACAAGGAGATAGAATTTTCAAAAAATTTTTCTTGTGTTTTTTTTTTTTTTTTTTGTTAACTCATCAAAGTGAACTCCTGTTTTTTATTGATTTTTTTTCCCATTTGGGATCAGGCTGAAGCTATTTAGATAATCTTTTATTTTTTAAGTAGCTGGAATGAACAGGCTTCTAGCTGATTATGTTGCCTTCCCATTTTTTTCTTTTCACTTACATAGGGAATAAAAATATTGTTTTGGGGTGGGGTTACTGTTTCAAAAAGACATGTGATGGCAATGTTTCTAAAGGGAGACAAGACATGTGAGAGATGATTTGTATAGAATAAAACCCACTTTCTCCTGAGAAATGGATGAAAGCACAACATGACATATTTAAGAAGACTCAGGGATTACACACTCAGGAAATACTTATTAATAAATTTAAGTGAGTCCAAAGAACAAAGCCTAATGGCAACTGTAGAAACAGAGATGGAAAGCAATGTAAAATTGAGCATATCCCAGAAGATGCAATACCCTTACAAGTGGTCAAAAGGAGGTTTGTGCTAGGAAGACATTTTAAATAGAGTGTCCTCAAGTGTTCAATTAGAAATTAGCAATAAAAACACCTACGCTTAGCTACATTTCTTTTCCTGCACTTTACTTTTTTCTATTCTCTCATATTTTAATGACACAAAATTGCAGTGCAAAACCTGTCATACCAGACAACAGGCATTCCAGTTTCTCAAAATTCAGTCTTACATTTAAGTATTTAGGTAAAACTTTCCAAAACTAAAATTAGTAGATATTGATTGAATAGTTTGACCTTTTGGGTTCCCTTGAGCAGATTTTTTTGGGGGGTTCCCTAATGAAGTGCACTCTTGAACATGATCATGGAAATTCAACTATGGTGGTCTGGGGGTACACCTCAGTGGTGAAGTACTTGCCCAGCACGTATGCCCTCCTGTATTCCATCTCCCCCTACACAAAATCAAGCATTTTATCAAAGAGAATACTTACGCTTTTAAGAATGAAATCTGTATTACACACATGGCATAGTAACATTGCTCCATTTTTATAAACAAGGCATCAATGAGCCAAAAAACAAATTTAAATATGACCTTAAATTATCCCTTTATTATAAAGTACTATGTATAGTAGGAAAGCTTGATAACACAAAGGCAAACCTGAAAGCTTTTTGCATATGTTTGCTATAAACTTTTGTTGACCTTATGTAGATTACTTATTCCTCCACTCATTGAGAAAATGTCACCCTTCCTATGTAGGTTGGCCAAAAATCTGCATGGCCAACAATGCGGTGACTGCATTTCCTCATTGCTGGGCATGCTTTTAAAAATCCCATTACTAGTGGAGGTAATCTAAACCTCCTGCTAAAATCTTCTCCAAAGATTGTTTGGTTTTAAAGTGCATTTAATGCTGAAGTGAAACATATTTCACGTCCAAGAAAGTCATCCTGTGATGAAGCCCTTCGAAGCTTAAGAGTGTCTGCCTGCCTTCCAGAATTAGACCGAATGAAGGTAATTGGGCCAAATGGCAGTTTTATCCCCAAGTGAAATTACTTCCACTGCATGGAGAATAAGGCATCGGAAGATTTATCTGACATTCCTGATACCTCAGCAGTGACACTGATATTGAATGACACATTTGGCTTAAGAGAAGGATGATTTCTCTTTAGAGTACTCTATATTTGTTAATTAAATGATCATTGCCAGATGCATCCTCTTTATGAATACAAAGTACTAGCCCAGAAGAGGACTCGTCTTGGCCTGCCATTTTTTATTATGAAAAATTTTTGAGGATGCAATGAGCCCGATTTACACTGCCACTTGACATGTTTAGGGATAGCTTTATCTAGCACTGAACACTGTACTTAAGTAACTTGCACTTGGGTGTATTGTAGCATATGTACCAGCTCTTATCTTTACTTACGGAAGACATTTTTTTCTCTTAATGATGTGCATATTGCCAGCAGAATTCTGCACTCCGGATGCCTTGGTAATGGACTACTATATGCCCACACTTCCATCAGTGCTCTGTTGACAAGTGCTGATATGTTATACGCTTAAGTTTGTCTGTCATTGATTTTTAGTTCTGGTTTGGCACTATTATTCAAACTCAGTGACTTTTCTAAATAACAGAGTATACCCCAAAGGCTAGCTCTCACTGGACTCTACGCTCCACAAGGGCAGAGATTTTTGTTTTTTGTCCATTATATCAGCAGGTGTTTAATAATATTTTTAGACAGGCTGAAATAACAGTATAGATGATCCAAATGAAAGATATATACCTTTGTAATAATATCTTCATGAAAATAATTACATTAGACTAATACAGACTGTACATTAGAAGTAATATTACAACTATGAAAGAAATATCAAAGAAGTACAAATAATAGCAAAATTTGCAAACTTCCTCAATTTAATGGACATGTATCATGCCATTTGGCATCCGGTTTCTCTTGAGTACCCTTCTTTTATTGAGAACCTTCTTGCACTAGGGGCTCATTTCTGATTTTCTGTCTTTAGGTACTATATTTCCCACCTGCAAGCCTCCTTTCCAGGTATACTATCAGTATAATAGTTTGTAGTGTAAAGATGCTTCACTACCCCATTCATCTCATCCATGCTTTGGGTTTTTTTTTTTTTAATAGGGTTAGGGATTTCAAATACAGGCGATTTTGTATGCTTATAACTATTTTTCAAAAATGTCAACTAAGTATCTTATTCTAACAAAACTGGAATTTTTGACAATCTTTAAACAATGGAGTAGAGTATATTATTGAAGTAAGGTCAATATTTGTTTTGTTTATAAGAGGAAATTAGATAGCCAACCCTGTGTTATAATGATAATTACAATAATCTGTACTCCATAAGGAATCTCACTTTCTAATTGATTTCATGAAATGTGAATATATAAAATAAAAAACAAAAACAATTGATGTTATGTACCGGAAAAATTTGATATTTCTTCTCACCCAGTATTTGCTAACTGTATCAGAATAGTATTGATTGCCGTTAGGGGCTATAAGAATTGTACAAGTGTTTCAGGCTGGGAAATTGGTTCAAGGTTAGACTTCTTGCCTTGCATAGACAAGGCCGTAGGATTGATTCTCCCCATCAGGAAATAAACACAACTGTTTGAATTATAATGTTGGATACAGTATTATGATTAATATTCAGTAAAATAAAAAATAAATCTATATTTAAATATAATGATGCAAACAACAAAATTTAGTCTGTACCATGCCATGGAAAATATGGAAGATGTAGTTTCTGTGATTGCGATGTATTCTAGAAGCCAATGGGTTGGAGCAACATGTTATTAGAGAGATTTAAGAATACAAGTTGGGGAGGCCAATGAAGTGCTTAAGTCATCAAAATATTTCTAACACTTGAGAAAGAAAAGGAACAAAGAGATAAATGTGTTTTTAAACAAGGAAAGCTGACTAAATAAGTATCTTGTGACAAAAAATAAGAGGAGAACCGGGAATACCAAGTTGGTTTGAGATAGAGAAGAGTTGGAATTTTGAAGGGAGTAAGGAAAACGAAAATAAGACACGGGTAGGGAGCAGGGAAGAACTCAGTGTCACTGATGTGAGAGCTATTTGAGGAGTTAGAGAAAACCCTCCAATTTGAGAGTAATAGTTGACCCTGTACCTCATGGAATAGATGGCATGATCCTTCAGAGAAGACAAGCAGCAGCGGAGGGCGTCAGTCACACACATGGTCTCCAACATACGCCAACATATCTTCCTTTGTCTTTTTCACCTTCCTCACCACCCCGTATGTGAACATTTGCAGTTATTTCCTTCCCAACATATAGTGGTATTTACTAACATACTTTTCAGATACATGTGTTCTATGATGGTTTCCCAAGTCACACGAAGGAATTTCTATTGCCTTCTGCATCACTTTCCTTTACTTCTCATCTTAATCATTAATTATTTAATCTAATGTCACTCTATGAGTTCTGAATGTGTGCAGACCCATGTCACCAGTTCAGGTCTAAGAGAACTAAGAGCCAACACCATGCTATTCATTTTTTTCATAGCACTGCAGATATTTCTTGGTACATACTAGGTGTTATGTGGATACAACTGAGATCTTAGAGTTTGTGAAATATTTTATCGAGTTGGACACCCATCCAGAGAAGTAAGATGACTTGCTCAAGGTCTTACAGTTAATCATAAACTTCTGGGATTTTTCTTTAAACTCAGTGCTCTTTGTAAGGAGCCTGTAAGTTATTTCTTTTAATACTATTAAAGAGTCAATTCAGTTCTCAAATGATAGAATCAAAGCATTCCAGCACATCCTTCACCATCAGCTACTATCTCAAGAAATTGGTTACTTGTAGCAGTAACAGAAAATATTACCATAGACTTATAGAATGACCTCATTATAAAACATCTGCCTAAGTTCAGAGAAAATAAACAATTGCATGCATACCTTTGTGATGGATGAATTCTTAGATAGAAGTTGAAAACAAAAAAACTAAAATACATGAATAAATTACAAAGATACTTCTCTTTGGTTTCCTTAAGCCAGAGAAAGAGAAAAAAAAAAACATTCAACTTAAATGTTACAAAATATATTATGATTTTAGAGTTGTAGAAAATTAAAATCATTTGCATGGAAGTTTGCATTAAATAACGAAGGCAGATTTTGTTTTAAAAACTAAAGAGAATTAAGTAAAATAAGTAAAAATAATAAACTATAAGTACATAAGTATAAAATTTCATTTTGATGTTAATTACATTCAGTAGAAAGGACATTATCTAGTATATTACAGTTTCTCTCCAGAGAAAAGACTCAGTGTACATACACCACAATTTTTTTATCCATTGGTCTGTTGATGTGTATTTCAGCATCCTCCACATTTTAGCTATTGTTAGTTGTGCGACTATGAACGTGGATATGCATGCATCTTTGTTATACATTGTTTTAACTCTTTTGGAAAGATAGAATGCTGCTTTTCTATAAAGACAAATTGATTTGAGGCTTTTGTGGATAAATGGATGCAACTTGAGACCATCATGCTTAGTGAATTGGGTCAAATGCAGAAGGTTAAATATCACATGGTTTCTTTAACATGAGAAATATATAATACAGGCATCCCATAGAGCCAAATGTGTATGGTAGTGCTAGTTAGGAGAGGATGGGGAGGGCACAGAGTGTCAAAAGGAGGGGAGTGGAAGAGATTGTAATGCTGACGTGATATATATGTGCACAAAATATTATATGTAATATAATATAAGTGCTCTAAGTAATCATTGTGTATCACACACATATGTGTAATATATTAATAAACACATATAAATATATATTTAACAAATATTAATGAAAATGGAAAAAAATTCTGTGGTTCTGAAAATTTCACTCTTGCATTTGTACATAGGCACCCACAGGTTAATTTAAGGTGTGGCACGATTTTCTAGAAGGAAGAAAACATCCCGCAAAACATTTAGGTTGATTTGCTTCATAAAGATCGTCAATTCTTTGGGGCTTGTGTTGATAGTCTTTTTATATTAAAGGAAAGTATCTCTTTGCCGTATTCAGACTGAGTACCATGAGGCACGGCAGAGCTCTGAGGGGCAGCTGAGAAGAGGGGACGTTGTTATTCCATGAATGCTTTTCTTGTTCACTGTTGTTCAAAGAGAGGTGTAAAACCAAACATCTTGCAGAATGGCATTTTTGAGCTTTAGCCTGCTTGTAATATTTATCCTCAGTAATACCCTGGAAGAGCCTCTTTGGCTCCACGTGGTTGCTGTGCCCCAGTAACCTGGGCTTCCTGCCAGCATCAGCTTTGTTTTAATGAACAGGTTAAAGTCAGCACCCAGGGGACAGAACATATGTGCAGCCAGCTAAGCGTGTTACTTGGAAAATGTTCAGCAAAGATGGAAAGCTGGTGGTAGCCCCAGAACTGAGCATTAGGTAGGGCAAAATATCAGAACTCACTAAAATACATAAATTATATTCCTGTGCGTACTCTGTCTCTGCCAATGTCTATGTGTGTTTAGGAGACAGAAAGGAGCTGCTTTTCCTTGCTTACTTTTTCTCTTGAAGACAATAAAGTTGGCCCAGATGTGTGTGCATTCTTCCCTGATGTGAATAGAAGCTATAGATATATTTTCAAGAAAAAAATGTACGTTGTCTCAAACAGTATCTTATCTATCAATCACATGTTTGTACCAGAAAAAGCGAATCAGACACCCAACTAAAGCTCAGTGTGTGTGGTAGGATTAACAGATTTGGTAATCAATGGAAATTTCTGCAAATTATAGTTCTTCCAATGGAATTGGCAAGTGTGGTTTCTGGTGGTTTGACCCAGCTTCCCTTGTAGCCTTTCTCCCCGTCTTTTAAGAGAAAGAAGACATCCAGAGATCCATGTGGTGGAATCAGTCACAGTGAAAGTGTGCCACCTGGACATGTCCTCTGTTTTGGACAGTGTCCTCTGTCAGGTCATGTCCATGGCGAAAGCTAAACTTCCACAAGCAAGAACTTTTGTGCCCAAGAATGAGGATATCTTCATGAGTCTTCATTATATAAAAGTACTGCTTTTATTCATATTCAGTTTGTATGTGATCACGGGCATCCTTGGCAGTGGTCCAAGGATTGGAGAGACTGCGATGCTTCTACTGTCTCAGCATAGGGCCAAGCACACAGTAGGTGTGTAATGGAAAGCTGACCACGAAGCACAGAGATAAGTGCACATTAGATGTACAATAGGAAGCTGAGCATGAAGCTTTCTTATAAAAACAACTATTTTCACCAAGAAGAAGTGCCTAAAAATGAAAGTGCATAAATTGTATAGAAAAATTTGTAGTGGCCAAGGTATATAGATTGAATGAAAATATTTCTCTGTAAATTTAAGTGCTAATTTTTATGAGCTTACAGGTCCATATGCCAGAATTTATGTCTCACTAACCAGAATGAAACAAAGTTGCCAGAATTTGGCCAAATAATGTTTCAATGCTGGTGATGTGTGTAAGCTTGTATTCTGCCTTTACACATATTTGGTTAAGATATTTACTAGCTGAGTGAATATGATCATGACTAATGCTAAAAATAATCAACAATGGGGCTGGAGGAATGGCTCAGCAGTTAAAATGCTTGCTGTGTAAGCATTAAGTCAAGCGCTAAGAACCCGAGTTCGATTCTCCAGCCCACATAAACTAGGTGTGGTGGCACACACCTGTAATCCCAGCATTCCGGAGGCTGAGACAGGAGGATTGTTGTGAGTTCAAGGCCAGCCTGGGCTCCATACTGAGTTCAGGACCTACCTGGGCTACAGAGTGAGACCCTGTCTTGTGACCAGCAAAATTTACATTCCACTTGAAAGAGTGACTTAGTTGGCTGCATCAAAGGAAAAGGAAAATAAAATAGGGACACAAGTAGCTGCAAAACTAATGGAATTAGATTAGAAGTTTGAATGGTTTCAATGAATTCGTGTTAATACATGCACACACAAACACACACATATCAACAATATTTTGTATAGGAGTTTTTAACTTTCAAAACCTGTTCCATTGACCACAATGACCTTGTGGACAATCTATTATTACATTGAATTAGCACATGAAGGAACTGAGACTTCATCTTAAAATGAGCCTGAGGTCCGATCTGCTGCATTTTATACACACCTACAGAATACTGAAAAGTGTTGAGAAGCAAATCACATGTTCTGACGTGTGATTTGCAAATGCTTTTGCCTTTGACCCATCCTCATTTATTCAAATATTGTCTTATTCTTGTTTATCATAAACTTGATATGTATACGCTTCTAATTCTAGGGTAAGCAATGTCACTAGTAAGCATAATTTTAATTTCTTTCAATATCTTTAATGATGCAATGGAGAAAAATGCTTTTCTACTGGATAGAAATGGTGGAAAAGTATATGTGGTGTACAATTTCTCTATAGTGACTGAAATAATGGCACATAAGTTGCAATGCCCGCTCTGTCTCGTATTTTTCTTTTTAGTTTGTCTTACTGCCTTCATCTTTAGTTCTCCTTGGCTCAACGAAAAATGATCAAAGAAACTTAGAGGTCATTAACTCTTCCTCATTAAACCTCTTGTCTAAGTATTTTAAACAAATAATTTACAGCTGGATCCAGAGAGATTGTGTCTAATCAAGCTACTCAACTTTTGCCTCAATGTACGAGTTTTAGTGAGACTGTCCTTCGCAAATGCCAGGCATGACTGTGTTTGTGGTAGATTGCCTCTTCTACTTTATATCAAATGCCTTCTGAAATATAGGTATAGAAGGATAAAAGCCAATAATGTACAAGATATTTTAAAATAATATTTATTATTGCTTTCAACAAATATTATTGAACATCAGGTAGTTTGAGTAATTTCAATGAATTCAAGTTTCAAGGGACATTGTCATTTTAATTTTTTTATTATTTGTAATATCAACTGGAATGTGAGCCCTGCTGAAGCATTCCTCAGGGCCCTGATCGCTATCCCTAACCCCAAGGACAGTACTTGGCACATAGTTATTGCTCAGTAAATATCTGTTCATTGGTGAATGAACCAAGTGAATAATGCTAGAAATAAAGTAGAGAAGATGAACAAAAGCAAACATTCATCAAACATATGAGATTATTTTTAAATTGTAGTGCTTGCTATGAAGAAAAAATAATCTCTAACTGCTAAGAATAATGGAAAAGTAGATTACTTTGATGTTATGGTCAGAGAAGGTTTCTTCCAAAAGGCGATGCATTAGCTGAGGACAGAAGGCCTCAGAAGAAGGGGAAGAAGGAGGAGCCCTCCACTGGAGTCCCAAAGAGTGGCGGCAAAGCCAGCAGAGAAAGCTTGGCTGTTCCTGGGCCAGAAGGCAGCATTGGCCAAAAAGGAGTGAGTGATGGACAGAGTGGCCCAAAGGTGCAGGTGCCTTAGGGGCCCTGCCTGTTGGGTGAGTAGAGGGGACCCTATGCTGAGGTTCTAGAATTCCAGAAACTATTGCTGGTTGCCAACCAGCACTATGTTCTTTTGTTGCTAATTGACAAAAGTCTTGATTTGGTTGAGCACAGCAGTGTTATGTCAAAATGAACCGATGAGCAGACTCACTACCGCTCTCAGCCTTTGTGGAACACCTTATGGTTTCCACCTGGTATTGTACAAGCGCAAAGTGTTTGAGTCACTCTTACAGGAAAATTGTGCTTTCAGGAGGACATTGCAACTGTGATAATTTCCATGCCTGTGGCCCTTTCCTCTTGCCCTGAGTCCCTGTGATGCCTGAAAGGAGGGCCGTCCTTTCTGTTTCGATTGCAAGAAAAGAAATAAATAATTCTGAATGACTCAGGCCTCCGATCCTTGCCCTGCACAAGCAACATGAGGTCCCCAACAGTCTTAAAGCCTAACATGAGGGAAAAAGGATATATATTTTAGAGCAACTGGCAGTCAGATTTTATCTTGCCTATAGTTTAATGTGTTTTGAATTCTCCTGTTACTTAGGGAGTGGACAAAAGCTGCTGTCAGCTCAAAGAAATTCACTGAACACATTAGAGAAGGAAGATTGTGTAGATTAGCATCTTCTAAAGGCAGGAAAGGAGAGAACTAAATAATACACCATTTTCTTTCTAAGAAAGAATGGGAGAAAAGGATGGGTGGCGGGGGAGGGGAGGAGGAGAGACACCCCCGGCTGGCTCTGTGGGGTTTTGCTTCAGTTGAGTCAGGACTGAAAGGAGAGAGGTTAGAATGAATGCTCTCCAGGGCCTCTCCTACTTCTTGCAAGTCTGTGTCGGTCATAATAGGTCTATTCTTTTTGCGAGTCTGGAAGATAGATAAATGGAGGGACATTGATTCCTGGATGTGAAGAGGAGGGTGGACATGGCCTCAGTTTTCTTTATAAAAGCAATGAAAGTTGAATCGAGAAATCAGTGCAAGCTGAGGAGGGTCAGACTGAAGATGTACAGCATGAATTATTTATGGTGTTGGCTGTGATGTTCCAGTTTCCTTGGAAAGGGCTCTTCAAGAGGATCGAAAGTGGAGGGGAGCTGGTGGGGGCTCTCTGGCAAAGTCTGGTGTAAACAAAAATCAAAGTGCGGGTGGAAGAGTATGTTCATAACAGAAATGAATACAGAGTTTCAGTATATCTGTCGAATGTCTAGTGCTTTACAAAAAAGAGAATTATAATCTGTTGCTAATTTTTGGTTTTTCCTTTTCTTAAATTATCTGACATTGTTATATTCAAATATAAGCTTCCTTTTGGTTATTTGTCTTCTAAATATTGTTTTCTGCTCCATAATTATTTTTACTCTCTGCTTGATGCCTTTTCCTGAGTGTAAGCAATTATTAACATGCTTTACAATGAAACTTTTGCTTTATAGCTAGTGCTTATTGTTCTAAGAACTTGTCTACCTTGTCAGAATGATGGTATCTCTTGGTATGATCTAGAATGTTTGTATTGTTTTGTATTTTGCCATTGTATATAATGCACATATTATGTATCTAATGTGTAATTGACCTGGAATTCATTTTTGTGTGTAAAAATTTCCTATAATTTAAATTGGCTGAAATTTTACTTTTGTGTTTTTGTTTAGAATGCATGGGTGTTGAAATTTAACAAATGTTTTTCCTTCAACTATTGAAATGGCTAACATTTTTCTTTTTGTTATTGTTTACAGTATAGCAAATGACAGTAAGGTTTTCTAAAAAAGAAAGTGCCATTGCATTCGTGGAAGCAAGTCCAATCTTAGTGATATGTATGATTTTTAGATCACTTGATTTGGCTTGCTCATATTTTGATTAATATTTCTATATGTGTTGAGGGCCATTATGACATTTTATAGATGTGCCAAATCTTTAAATAAGCTGGAAAGTATTGTCACCTTTATTCCTTTGGGAAGAGTTTGTATAGAAGTTCAATTCTTTCTCTGTAAAGGCTGATAGAATTCATTGGCAAAACAATATTGGCCTAGAGTTTTCTTTATGGAAGTTTTGTAACTATGAATTCAATATCCTTAACAGTTATTGCATTGTTCAAAATTTCTATTCATTTTCTTGCCAATATTTGTAAATCATGCTCCTGTAAAATTCTCCCATTTCATCTGAATTTTCTAATAGTTGATACATACTTTATATAGTATCATACATTTTTAATGTCTGAGTTTATAGTGATATTAACATCATAATTTTAAAAATAATGTTTTCTGTTTTTACTTTAGTGCTAGAAGATCAAATCCTGGGCCTCACACATGCTAGGTAAGCACTGTACCACCGAGCTTTACTCTTAGCTCTGCATGCTCAATTTCTGTCATTTAAAAAAAATCTTGCCAGAAGTTTATAAATTTTACATGGTTTTCAAAATGCCAACTTTCATTCTAGAATATCTGTAGAATTCACCAGCAAAGTTATTTAGGCCTGGAACTTTATTTAAGAATTTATTCTCTACACTGAAGAGAAAAATAGTGAAAAATGTTAGTACTAATTTTAGATTCTTATCCTGCTAATAGTGAGTATTTTTGTTGATCAGTGAATTTTAAAAAGTGAATATTTAAATTATCACATGGCTTTCTTAAATGTTGACACTCTCCTATCTTGCGTTGTTTGCTTTATGCATGGAAAATGTATTTTATCTAAGATTAAAACATAGTAAATAAGGATTAAATATACCATATGGTGCTTTTTTAAAAAAATTATATTCCTGTACCTAACTCTAAATGAGAACTATTTTAGTATAGAATATTACCTTCGCCCTATACAGAAAAACTATTTCCTAAAACAATGAAACCAAATTTTCAAGACCATGATGGACCTTAATTTTATTAAATATAAGAAGAAGAAGACATTTGACTTGAGTGCCAGATTCATACTAGAGATGATAGCATTTCTGTGGTCATGTTGCCAAGATATTTTTAGCATAGAAATTCGCTTTTATCTAATTACTCTGTAATTAAGTTCTGAAACATCTTCACCAAGTAAATACCTCTCTTCTTCTATTTCCTGACTTACTACCATAAGGAGAGTCTAGGAAAATAACCCGTGATGTTCTGGCTGTTCTTTAAGTCTAATACATGTGCCTAAAATTTTACAATAAAAATCTTCAGATAGAACACATGAGCAAATGTAGCTTATCTTAAACGTAAGGTTCTGTGTTTACAAATTGTATGATCACTCCGTGACAAATGAAATGGTGAATACACAAGTGTTGTTATAGATTTGTTTTAACAAAATCATTTTAGAACTTCAGTAAGATTGTACCTAGTACACAGGGTTGAAGACTGACCCATCACACAAGACTGGTGTACTAAGAGCACACCATGTTTTCTTCTAGAATAAAAAACTATCAACAGATTCAATATCTCTCCACATAGCCTACACTTTTTAATTATTTCAGATTAGGCACACTCCTTGCCAGAAGAATTTGCCCATCCTGTGGGCCAACTCAGAACCCAAAGTGGCTAAGGACTACATTCACATAATGAATGAATTATTGAGCTCTGTGATTGCTGTTCTGCAGTCCAATTATGAATAGAGTCGTTATCTGAAATGAAGAATGAATTCGGTGAAAACCCTAAAGCAAAAACCAAAGCAACACCCCGCCCCCCATGAAGCACTGGAGACCCTGGAGAACCCTTCAGGACCTGGTGAACAGGCTTAATGGGGGTGTCATCTCATCCCTAGTGCATTTCGGTCCTGAAAAATATGATGCCCACCGTCTATTTTGAATATTTTCTAATTGTGCAGGAAAGGTTCTGTCACTTGAAATATGTTTCCTTGGAGGCTCAGAGAACTTTTTATATTTTGATGATTTGTGAGTGCACGTATTTTAAATAGGCAGTGGTGCACCTTTAGCTTCCTCATTTCTCCTCGCCACAAAGATCAGATACTATAATTAAAGAAAGGCATGAAATGGGAGTAGAAGATAAATGGTGTGTCTCCCCAAAGTACAACTTTGAAAGAAAAAAAAAACTCCTTGTAAAGCAACAGGAATATGCTCTGTGATTATGTGCTCTGGGGCGGTTACGCAGCACGCATGATGGAGATTACAAATTTGCTAGCTCTGCAGGAAGGATATGCCTATTAACAGAAACCAGCTGTTCGGAAAAACTGCTATGCCCAAAGTAGTGAAAGGATGTCTTAATTTAGCTCTGGGCCACATTTATTACTCACGATTTTTTTTTTTTTGGAAACTATCAACTCCATTCAATTAATAACAATCCTGTGAGTTTATGCAACACAAAGGAAATATTAAGAATAGTCCATCTAGAGCAAATCAATCTGTGTGGTTTAACAACTTCTTTCTGTGACCACATGGTGTCTGCAAGCTCCCTGACTTGCTGTTTTTCATGGAAGCTTATGCAAAGAGGCAATTTAATCAAGGTGGTGGGAAACGTTTGCCCCTTCCTTTAGGACTGACCAACCCCCTGGACAAGCCATGGTGAATCTATTTCAGCACAGAGAAGAGGAGAGAACTCCTTTTAAGAATAAATGAGCATAGTTTTCAACTTGTATTTCTCTGCAAATAACTAATATCTTCCTAAATTTGAGTAAATTGCGTGGCAACGTATGGGTTATGAAGATATTTAACTCAAAAATAAAACATGTGCAAAGACATAAAATCTTGTATTTGGAATATATAGGACCCAGAATATAACATTCTTATTGGAAGCTCTGGAATTTCTTCTAGAATGATCTTAATTGGCTTTTTCATCTATGTTAATAAAAGGACTGTTATTGAGAAACTTTAATGAGCCCAAGTTTCCATCTCTGGGACATAATTCCTCAAATTCACCACTTGAAGGAGAAAAGTCTTAATTTGATGGCAGACTCAGATGATTCAATCCATGACCAGCTGGCTTCAAGTTTGAAACATCACAGCAGAAGAATGTGAAAGAACCAGTATGCTTAACTGCTGGTGGGCTTGAAACAGAGCAAAGGAAGAGTGCCAGACAGGAAGGATCCAGAGAGCAGACATAGACCCTGAGGCCACACCTCCATAACCCATCCCCAAGCCACACCCAAAACTGTGCTCCATTAATTCCCTGGGCGGATCCCAAATCCAATTAAGTAAACTCTCCCCACTAAATGCCACAGAGCTATTATTATGAAATGACACCCACTTTTAATATACCATCCCCAAGACAACTGACTTGGGGGCAACTTATCTGTGGTGAAACAATGATTTATAAGCCTAGGTGGTATGTCCTATGAATACTTACAAGCTTAAAATACAGAGAAAGAGCCCTAAGAAGAACCAATGAGCTCAATCTTGTGTTTAGTTTGTACATGTGCATGTGTGTGCATCTTCATGGGTGTGCACATATGCACTCTTGCACAGAGAAGAAGCATTACAATCAAGAATTGAAATACGATCATTTGTAGGTAAATGGACACAACTTGAGACCATCATGCTTGGTGAATTGAGTCAGACTTAGGAGGTCAAATATCACATGATTTCTCTAATATGAGAAACCCAGAATAGAAATAAATAATAGCATCAAGTGGGTGAGCATTGGGAATCATAGGAGATATTAGAGGCGGTAGGAGGGTGAAAAGGGGGAGGGGAAGGGAATGGGAATTTGACATGATATATCTATCTATCTATCTATCAATCTACCTATCTATCTATATCCACAAATTTCTCAAGCCCAGTGTAACCATTGTGTACTGCAGAAACATACTAATAAAACAGGTAAAAATGATAAAAAGAAACATGATGGGCTTTATTTAATTTCATCTAGTGGAGAATACAAGGAAAGGTATTCTGAGCACAGGGATTAGAATGTATGGAAAATTCTAAGGAACTACTAATTTGTGTAACTTCTCCAAAGAAGGTCAGAGAACTGAAGTCAGAAATGCTTGCAGAGTACTTCCCAAGAAAGGATCTATAAGCAAATGCCAAAGAGTTTGAATTTTATCCTAAAAGCAATAAAAAAGATTTAAGTAAAGGAATGACATTAGATTGAAGATTTAGAGGTCTCAATACTCCTGTTCTCTCAAGATATTTGTCAGCCCGTGTGGTTGCAGCCTGGGTGAAGTTTGACCTTTAAACATCCTTGAGATCAACGATGAACCTGTTCAATACTACCTAGTGTGAAAGCTGAGGATGTTTTCAGGAACACTAGGTGGATTTGGCAACTTTTACAAATAGATGAAGAGGTAAATGAATTTAAAAACCTCTTTGGATGTCTAATTTTTTCTCAAGACTTAACCGGGAAATTGAAATATTGTCTGACTTTCAACTTACAATATTTACATTAAACAGTGAGTCATTACAATCTGAGAACACCTTTCCAATAACTCAATTATTGGTTTGTATCTGTCAAAAATTAAATTTATCTTTACAAATATTGATTGGAATTCTACACTGAGTATGTCCTCGTCTTAGGGGTTTCAGGTGATGTAAAGGAAACACAACTAAATGTTTATCATTAAACAAATTATAGTTTCACTTTTATTCTCTCACAAATAGGTTCTTATATCTGGTATTTTCTTTTTATAATTGAATTATAAATTTCCCTGCAGCAGGGCAATTGGGTAATTATCACCTTTATTCAATATCTCATTTATCAATATTATAATCAAAGACCTTGATATTTCATTGTCACGACTGTTTGCAAAATATCTATTTTGATTAAAGAATTACATTTATTAAGCAATCAATCAATTGTTTTCAACTTGATCATATTTTGCTATCCACAGCATATTGTGGCCCACTCAATATGAGTTTCATTATGAACCATATTAAAATGTGATTTTAACAGACGGCAAGTGACAACTCTGCACTTTCAGGGAGAAAAGCCTGGTTTGCTTTTTCATGTTAATATACAGAGTCTTGGTTTGCTTTTTACACATGAGTAAGTTGGATTTCTTCCATAAATCTTGTTATGGTCATTTTGACCATCTTTTCCAGAAATAATTTTCTTAACTTCTTTAGAATTCGGAAAGTGATGGGGATCTATCCTTACAACGGTCCTTTGAGATTTTTTTTTCATAATTATTTGGATACTGTGCTTACAGTTTGATTATAATTAAGAGAAAAATACTGTTAAATGCACAGACAAGAAAATATCAAAAACCAATGAAATGTTGGAATAAAAATACCTTACACTCAATTGTTTTCAATCTTTCATTTTGGACACACACAGTCAAGCAAGCATGCAATCTTAACTTTCAAAGTTATTGTAATGGTAACATTTCAATGCACGTATGTGGAAAATTTAAAAACTTATTTTCTAGATTGATATAAAGTTCTCTTTAGTTTGAAATTATATTTAATATGACTAGAATGTATACTAAAAGATTACTGCCCTATTACTGTAACATTTTAAATGTTGGTTGCTTACATTTTGCCCATTTCAGTAGGGTTTTTTTTTTCCCTGCATTTATTTTCTTTTCAAGTTAGAGAAGAGGAAAGAAACATTTAAGCCTGTAAGAAAATTATATGGTACATTCATAATTTCCAATGTCTGGGCCAATTTGAAGTTATGTTCAGTTATGCCATTAAATAAACATTAAATACATTTTATAAATTGGATAAAAGATGTCAAAGCTTTGTAGCTTGGATGATCACCAGTAGATTTTTTTTCCTGGATGGCAGATCATGGTGGCTTCTCCTGTAGACAGAGACAAGACCAGAGCTGTTAAGAGTCTGAGGTCAGCCATGTTTCCTGCTTTTAGCTAGAGCACAGGACTCTAACAATTTATTTTAAAATTGGAGAAAATACTGCTGGGGCTTGAGGGATGTAGAGAAGCAACTCAGACTTTTGCTAGAGCTAGGATCAGGCATCTCTGGCAATTAAGATGGCTTTGGGATCTGTCCCAGGGATTGATGGAGCTCACTTCTGGGCGTGTCTGGTTGGGTCATAAAGATGTGGCTTTGGTGTCCATGTCTGGTCCCTTGCCTGCTCCTCTCTGGCTCTGTTCTGTGGTTCTGCTTCCAGCCACTGGGAACTCAAAGGGTTCATCCACCAGGCTTTTCTGACATGATGTTTTTGCTTTGAAGCTAGGTGGACTGAATCCACATAAAATATTACCCAAATCAAAAACCACTCTTTAATTTATTGGTGTTGGGTATTGCATTCAGCAATGGGAATGTGAAATAATAAAGAAAAGTGATATTCGAGGTGTAGGGTTGTGTCTCTGACTGTACCTGATCATGTAGTTTACAAGCCTTTAGTATCGTTTTGTGAGACAAGTTTGGAAAAGTTTGGGAATGTGGCTAGAGAAGCCGTGGAAAGCTGTATTTGAAGCTTGGTGGGTGATTCTGGCCTGAGCTCAGAGGATCATAATGCTCACAGAGAGTTCATGGCCAAGTCCAGGCTCAGGATGTTTCAATGGGAACCAAAGAGTCCATTGGCAGTTGGGCTAGGGGCACATGTTACATACTAGCAGAAAAAGGTGTCTTCGTTTTGCCCATGAATTGAGACTTCACAAGAGACAGATTTAAGGTGGTGAACTAAAGTGGTTGGGGAAATTCCAAGACAGACCAACAGTGAGGCTGTGGCATGCTTGCTGTAGGCTTCTGTTAGTCCGTTTGTAATGAGAATTGAAGGGCAAAAAGCAGGGTAAAATTTTTTGAAAAACTTAAATTTCGGCCCAGGAGGAGCCATGCGTAAACTTGGAGGCAAAGAAGTGTGGTTGCTGATAGGTGAGTACCTTTGAAAAGGAACCCAAAATTGTGTACAGGGATAACAAGAAAGATGCTTTGAGGACATCTCTAGAATCAGAACAATCTCCATTGATATCACTGATGTTAAGTACAGTGGTGAAAAATTGTCACTTTTTTTTTGAGAAGAGAGCCCCTCGAAACAGTGATTAATAAGAACTTCTACAGAATTGGTTCCCTGGGATTTATTTCACTATTTCAGTCATACATCTACTCAAAAGGCATGACAGCCTCAGCACCGTGAGGCTTGGCCAGTGCTCCTAGTGACAGAAGACTTTCATTGTCTGTGTCACGCAAGTTTTACTAGCATGCAGAGCACATGAGTCAGGAAGGCTTGTACCCAGATTTCAAAGGAAGCTCGGGGAGGGCCAGGCAAGGAGTCTCAAAGAGAAGAGAGTCGGAAGCTATGGGAATCAATGCAAACGTGCACTGGAAGCTCCTGGAAGTCAGAGATGTTGGGGATATGGTATGTCTGCCAAAGAAAGCTCTGGGCTGAGAAAGGAGCCAGTACAAGAGAAAGTCTCTGTGGCCTGTAACTACAGAGGCCATACACAGGGTTGGGACCATCTAGTCACTCTGAAATGCATATCTCATCGCCTCATGCCTGGGATGCTGGACATGGACTTACAGGACATCACAGTTGCCCTGTTAGGTTTCAGTCTTGCTTTGGTCCTATTCCTTTTTATTTCTCTATTCTTTCCTTCTGGAATGGGGATGCTTATTTTGTGCCATTGAACTTTCAGATTATGTAACTTGTTTATTTTTTAGCTTTACAGAAATTCACAGCCATGAGGTTGTATTGAATTACAGAAGACTTTCATTTGATATTTTCAAAAATATTGGAACTTTTGGTACTTTGCAGAAGGGATTGTTGCCTTCCAGATGTGTGCAGAGTAGTTGTATCGTGTTAGGCAGAAATATAAACTTGTAATGTATTTTTTTTTTTTTGGAGATTAAATGTGTTTTAAGGAAATATATTTGGCTACAAAGTGATGAACAGAAGGATTTGGCAGTTAGAGTGGAGTGTGAAATGACTGTTTTGGGGATCCTAGAAATATGTTGAGCAGGTCTTTCACTGTGTCTGGGTATGTCCTGAAGATGTGGCTTCAGAATGATGCGGGGCCCCGTCCCTTTCTTTATAGCTCTTTCCTGCCTGTTTCTCAGCTGCTGTAACCTAAGCAGCCTTTTCTCACAATGCCCTTCTGCCATGTTTTTCCCTTGGAGCCAGCTAACCGTGAGCTGAATTGAATCCCTTTAAAACAGAAGCCACATTAAGCCTCGTCTCCCTCAAGTTGTGTACGGCAGTGTGTCCAGCAACAGGAAAGCTGACTAATGTATCTGGCGAATGATTCTTTTCCCCTAACAATAATAGCAAAATGAAGGCAATTAACATCACCTAACAGCCACTCTCTGTGCTAGGTGCTTCGTAAAAGATCACAACTTTCCATCATCTATGTGATGCAGATTTAGTGTTCATGTTGTGGAGGATGAGGGAACAGCTTTACAAGATCTGGGCACCTTGCCCAAAGCCACAAGAGGAGCTAGAAGAGGTTTTAAATTTAACCTCACAACTCACTCACTGCATTGACAACATCAACAGCTTCTTTCTTGACCCACCTGTGCCACTCTTCCCTCACACGTTCCACCTGGGAAGCCCGCCCAGATTCTCTATTCTGGTCACTTCTACTCTCAACGTCTACTTGTCCTTTACCTAACATCTTCCAGGTTTTCTCCATTTTTAT
The DNA here is from genome assembly GCA_004027205.1 of Ctenodactylus gundi. Taxonomy (NCBI): domain Eukaryota; kingdom Metazoa; phylum Chordata; class Mammalia; order Rodentia; family Ctenodactylidae; genus Ctenodactylus; species Ctenodactylus gundi. The sequence continues at coordinate 619,979 of PVKB01000092.1, read as the reverse complement.
TTTTGCATCATAATCTCATTTCAGGGGCTTTCGTAAACTAACTTATCAGCTCAACGGTAAAGACTAAGACTTGACACACTTTCACAAGGAACTCCACTCTTTTTTTATTAGTATATACTTGTGATTCATATTAATTACATTCAGCTGGGGAATTGGTACACACTCATCTCTCTTAGATAGCTTTGCAGTAGTCATTTTCCCCCGTGTTCACTGAGATATAAGAGGAAAAAAAACCATATGTATATGCATATTGTGTGTGCATGTGTGTGTGTATTATATATGTATTTAGCCATTTTGTGTTGGTATAACAGAATACAACAAATTGGATAAAGAGAGAGAGAGAGTGGGTCAGGGATGGGGGCAAGTGGAGACAAAAGTCTTGTGCTATTAAAAGGAAAAGCACTGCTGCTTGGTAGCCTGGCTTCCGTGTGCCAGAGAAACCCTGGGACTTGGGTGTCTCTTAAGGGTTTCACCTTCCATTACTTCTACATTCAGGGTTAAGTTTCCAACCCATAAACTTGAGAAGACCCATTCAGACCACAGCAGCCGTCAAACTAATTAGCACTGATCCATCTTTCGCATGATTACTTTTGTGTGTGTGATGAAACACCTGAGATCTAATTTCTTGGAAAAATTTAAGTAAAATAAAACAGACATTTTTATTGTTTATAATCACCAGGGTGCACAGTAGGCCTCTGGTATTTATTCATCTCATATCAGAAAGTTTTCCATCCCTTGACCAAAATCTTCCCTTTTCCCAGCCCTCACCCTTTCTATTTTTTGTTACTATGATTGATGTTTTTGTAGAATTCACATAGAAGTGATATCACACATTATTTGTCTCTCTGTGCCTCATTCACTGCATGATATATAATGTCTACCAAGTTTATCCAAGTTGCTGTGGATGGCAATGTTGTCTTATTTTTAATTTTTTTCACATTATTTTCTACTTACACTAATTGCATTAAACCATTGAGTTGGGGAACTGGCACAGATTTCCTTCTTTTCAAAGGCTTAATGGGTGTCCAATGTGAGCATGTGTACATGCAGGCACTCTTACAGATTTATACATCTGTTTACCTCTTGGTCTACATTATTAACTTTGTTAAGGTATTAACTTTATTAAGATTGGACTAAGTATTAATAATACTGCACCAAGCATGAGTGTAGACACCTTGTTAAAACAGTGGTTTCATTTCCATTGTCTACACACTCAGAAGTTGGATTCCTGGATTGTGTGGTACAGTCTTCCCTGAAGTTTTTGACCTTATTTTATATATTTGTCAATGGACTGTGCTACAACACTCCTACAGCATGGATTCTTCTGACCTGGGGGTATTCGTTAAAGCTCTATGGTCATCTGCTTTCTCCTAAATTTCTGATGCAATTCTTAAGAGAGGGACCCCTTTACCATGCACAATCATGGACCTGTCATGAATTCTGTGGGTATGTGCCTCCCTCAGGTCTAGCAGAGATGAAGAACTTAGAATAATTAAAAATGACCTTTCCTTACCTAGGATTATTAGGATACTGGACAAGTCTTAACTGCCTAAGGAAGATGAATCAACACAAAATGACTTATCATACCCTTCTCTAATGTTAGTTGGGGAGCTTGCTTACATGCAATGTAATTCCTGGACAGGTTCAGCTTTTAACTGATTGACCTTCTCATCCACAAGCTTTGTTAAATTCCTCCCAGAGGCTGAGATATAAACCTTCCCTCATGTTTACTTTTCTGTTTATGCTTCCCTTGTGGAAGCCAAACATTATAAGTCTCTTCTTTGATTCTGGAAAACATAAAATCAGAAATATGATTCTGCCTTTAAAAAAAGAATCAGCTTTAATTAAAGGGAAGCTGGGGAATTTTCCTGGAGGAAAAATACTTGTCTATTCAGTTTGTGTCTTATAAATCCCTCTGTGTGCTCATGAGAAAGCTAAAATCTCAACCCAGTAAACTAGGCAGAAGAAAATCTTGGGATGAATAACTAATCGTATTTGGAATACATTGCTCACATAAGCTTGAACTTGACTGCTCTGCAGTTGGGAGGCTGACGATTTCTCTTTCGTGTTCAGCTTGAAGAGCAAAGGGCAAATCTATTGTCATTTTACTCAGCTAAAATGTAACATTTTAAAATGTAAGTCTTGATATTTCTTTTCCAATGGTGTGAGCCAAATTTCAGAGAACTGAAGAAAGTCCTGACAATTGGGAAGTAGTGATGGTTTGCAGTTATGATTTCAAAACTAAAAAAAAAAGCTTAAATAAACTCACATTTATTTCCTCTATCTCTCTTCAAAGTCTTTATTTTGAAACCATGTGAAGATCTTGGTAAAATTTTCAGTATCTGGAAGCCACTTAAGCGCTAGTCTGCTAAGCACAGCTGTTTAGAATATACATGAAATTTGTCTGCAGTTCAAATCCAAATCCTAACCCCTAATACAACATTACCAGTGCCTTAACACCTACCTCCTGGCACCTATGGTATTTCAGTTTGTGAAAGTAAAATATGTTAAATTCAGGTTCCTCCAGAATCCTGGCACCTTCCTTCATGTGCATAGCTCATTTAGTTTCCAGACAATCTGTTGACCCCAACCTGCCGGCCATCTTGGGTTTGGACACTTTGCTAACAATCTAAAATGTTCAAATTTTAGGAATGTGCATTTTATTGTATATAGATGTTCTTAAGACTTCTTAAATCAGATCAGCAATTTGGGCTTTCTACAAAAGTGAAGAAAATGCTAATTATGATGCTCTCACATCAATACCAAAGAAAAATAAAACTGGAAAACAACATTAAAATAGCATATTGTCCAGCATTTATTGTGTACCAGACCCTCCATTGAGCATCTTCGACCTGTTGTGTCATTGGAGAGTTATAAAATCTTCTGAAGAAATATGGTCTGATGAGCAAGATGGTCTAAATGACCACCTCCTGAGAGAAGGCAGCATGTCGACTGTGTGGACCATCAAATCTCTAGATGTCACACAGATCTATGCTCAGTTACTATTTATGTATCTAATTATTGAATGGCTGCTGTCACCCTTGCTTTACAGATGTAAGGACAGAGCATCTGAGAGGTTGCATATTCACCGAGAGGCATATGGTGAGTACCTGCTAGATCTGGAAAATTATCCTGGAAGCCCAGCCTTCAGGTGTTCTGCTCTTTTGCTTTCTTGCGTTAGTAGGTGAAAATGGTTTTGTTTCTATGTTCAGAGTATACAGAATTAAAGGAGAGGAGGCTGCTGAGCATTTGCTATGTAGAGGCAGCTGACACAGTTTTATCTTACACAGTAGCCTAAGCTCATCATCACGGGACATAAAATATCATGTCTTGACAGCATTAAGCTCATAATAATGACCAGAATTCCACGGCAAGTGGGCTTACTCTGGTGTGTCAAGACAGTCTCTGTGGTTGATGAAATTCTCTAAATCAAAGAGATGACCATTCTTTAGAAATCATTCCAGATCTCAGTTTAAGACTACCAGCAGAACAAAAGCGTTTTCCCAGCTGTAAATTTCAAAACATCTCCTATCCTTGCCTGAGACCTGAAGCACATCCTCAAAATATAAATTTATTCCAAGTATGTGGTTAGTTTTTGATTTTCCCTCCACCACTTTGAGACTGCTTGTCTCCCTGTGAAAAGTCAAGCTCCCATAGCCCCAAGAGCCTCTCCAACACCCCTCTGGCACCTCTCCAGTCTCCACTACAGAGAGACAACACTCCCTTTCAAGTCTTTGGCCTTCTCCTTGTCCTAGAGAACACACAAATCTATCTTTTGAAAGTTATATGCTTTGGACTAAGGTCCAGATTGAGTGTGAACCCCGAAACGTTGAAAGCATGCTTCCCCATGTAGAATTCACGATTGATGTAAGATTCTTAACGGGCATGCCCTAGGAAACTCGGCATGCTTACACTCTGACTAAAATATGCATCGTGTATTTGAGGAAGAACATTCACCCAAAAACACAGGTACCAGTTTGTGCTGAACTCTCTTGTATTTAAAAGAAAACTACTCCCCTCAAAGTTTTTGTTTTTCTTAGGAGCTTAGGCTGTCCTGTTAAGAATTAACCAGGTGTTCTAAGATATTAAATAAAAGAGGTTCCAAGCTTCCAAGGGCTATCAATAAAATAAGAGGAACTGACTCTTCGCTGGATGTGTGTGCTGATATCACTGAGCAGAATGTTTTCTGAGCTACAGAAGAAATATAGCTGGCCAAGAAACACAGGCACTGAATTTTGTTTGCTGCAATTCTGAAAGGGTGTCTCTTAAATACATAATGGGAAAGCCAGATTCTCTGTGGTGTTGGCACTGCCCACATGACTCTCTATATACTCATGATGTATCTTTAAAATTGTTCTCTAATGCAAACTGACAAGATCACAGATACAGATCTTCCTAGAATTCAAAATATTCATGTTTAATAGTTCATCAAAATGATTGGAAAGGGGTGCTCCCCAGCCACCCTTGTGTAATTTTAATTGTGTGATTCATTTTGTTGAGGATCTGGTGAAGCTAGTAAAAGTTAATTGTTAGATTTTACCAGGTGTGCAGATTTCAGCAAATGACCAGTATGTAGTAGCACCATAAAAAGCTAACAGAGCTCTAGAAGTACTAAACACTCATTTTTAAAAAATAACAATAGATGAAAAAAATTTATCCCAAAGCATTTATTTTCTACTTTAAAATGAGTCTTTAGAAAATTTTAAGTGAATTGCAAAGCAGCATGGTGTTAGCTTGAGGAAAGGAATAAATACAAACTAATAAGAAATCATTGAGTAGGAGAATTATTTGTTGTCGTCTTAAGAGCTTTTTTTTTTTTTTGAAAGAGAAAGAGAGAGGTGTTATGCCCAGAACCCCTAATCCCCAAAGACCTCCTGGAGGCTGAGCACATATGCAAAAGCAGAGAGTCTTTATTTCAGGCTTAAACTCTGGCTCTCAGACATCACCATTGCAGTGGATCCGTGCTGAGAGCCTAGAGCCTTGTGAAGCAGGGTTTTTATGGGGTAAGGGAAGGCGTGGTTACTGTGAGCAGGACGCAGGTGTAGCACACAATCACAAGTACCAATTACAGTCACAAAGCATTCATGGTAACAAAACTGACCAATCGGAATTCATTACATTTGGCGAGACCCAATCATGATTTTTGAGAATCAGGTGAGTTTACAAGTCCCACGTGGGCTATAAACTGAAACTCAGGCCTCCTGACTTTTCTACAGGCCTAAAGCCTGTCATGGAGTTTGTCTAGCTCCGTCCTTTCAGGAGGGAGAGAATCTTGCTATGTAGTCCAGGCTAGCCTTGAGTCTGAGACCCCCCAGTCCCCTACATCCTAGGTGTTGTGATTACTGGTGTACATCACCACACCCAGGTGTTTGAAAGATTTTTTTATTACTCTTCTCTTCTGACTCTAAAACTATTTGAGCTATTTTTACAAGATAAAAATAGAGAATGTAAGGTAATTAAGTTCATTTTTAGTGTATAAAACCTCAAATCTTTATTGTCACCAGTGTCATATTTTCTGATTAATAAATGAATACTGAAGAGTATAGCTGGAAGCACAGCTGGCAAGTTGCAGACAACTGTGAAGATGACAGCCACCAAATGAGAGGAGCCTAGTGCCCGCAAAATCCTGAACAACTTCTGCAAGCGCTGCTTTTGTTCCATTTTGTTATAGTGTCTTAGTTTGTACTTTAGGAGCTCAGTCCCCAGCCCCCCAGGACTTGGACCAGTACCTGCCTGTCCTTGCTGCCAGGATGGATGGACAGCGAGCAGGAGGGGAGCAAGGTGTGAAGCCCTGTCTCTTGTCAGCCTGCTCCTATTAGGTTCTAATGAGCTGCTGCCTGACAGGAGGTGGAGCTTCACTCTCCGTTCCACTCCTGCTGTTGCTGGACCTTTTGCAACTATCCACCAACAACCTACTGCACAGCAAGTGTCTCTGTCACCCACGACTCACCTGGTCCTCCAGGGGAATGGTTTTCAACTACATCTGTTCCTGATGTCAAAACAGTTGGGGTCTGACTGGTACAGTGTTGGAGTAGAACTAATTTAGGAATTTATTTTGTGTTCTCTATCTTTGATACTTAGATTTTTATTTCAATTTAATTCAATTCAGTATTTTGTGAGCTGAAAACAATCTTTAACTTTCAGCCAAGATGGAACAACAAAGACCACATTTACTGTACTCTTAGAAAAGCATGTAATGTACTACAGAGCACTATAGTGTTTGAGACCATGGACATCTGACATCAAGAGGAGTGATTCCTGAGACACGGAATACATGAGGTGAGCCCTATAATTGCCTTAGCCTATCCTGTGAGGGAAATCCCAGGCCCTGGAGGGAAAGGAGGAGAAGGATACAGGAAGAGCCTAGTCAGGTTCTTGATTTAAGGAGAGAAGAGAGGAGAAGAGCAGGGAAAAAGAGAGGAAAGGGAAAGGAAAGGGAGACAGGGCAGGGAGAAGACGTGGAAGGGGAAGAGAGCGAGCTTGAGAGTGACAGAGGTGCCCGTTCTGTACTGTAGCTGAGAGCGGATGAATGTGCCTCCAGGAGGAAACCACCCAAGGCCAAAGAAAGAATAGATAAAATAGACCACTTTGACCCACAGGGGCTGCTGGGAGACTCCTCAGAAGTGCCTTGCCTCAGTAATTGGGTATTTTTGTCTGATTAAACTCCACTCTTATTCTACCTGATGAATTTCAGCAGTAACATCTGAGAGGATCAGACTCTTACCATGTCATGCAACCTGGTTCTAGAAGCAGCTCAAGGACCATCAGAAGGATGTAAAAATACCCAGCATGCACCACAGAGAAACACACAGTGCCTGGCACCAAACCCAAAATCTCTGTCTGTCTTTTTCACTTTCTATCACTAGAACAAAATACTTGACACCCAAAGTTTAAAAGAAGAGAGGGGTATTTTGGGTCACAGGTTTAATCTGTGGTCACCTGGCTCCAAGAAGAAGTCATGTGGTGGGACAGCCTGGTGGAGGACAACTGCTTAATCAACAGCGACCCAGGAAGCAGAGAGAGAGAAGGGAAAGGCCAGGGATAAGAACATACTTTTCAGGTCATGTCCCGGTGATCCGCCTCCAACCAGCCCCCATCTCCTAACAGCACAATGGGCATAAAAGCCCCACAATTCAATAACCTTCAAGCACATGAGACCAGTGGGCAATGTTTTAGATCTAAACCATAATGCTATCCAAAGACACAGGCCAACATGATGTATAATACGGGAAGAATTAACTGAACTAATTCACAGTGTTGGAAATGTATCACAAATATTACATTTAATGACGATGGATATTAAAACAGCTGTAACTGCATTTTGTGTGTTCCAACAGATAGGTAAATAAATTAAGAGTTCAAAAAGATTCAGTATTTAGTGAGTTGTTGAGCAAATATCTAAACTGGAGAGAAGGCAGGAAATGGACTATATCAGACAAAATATTTACTCAGGGAAACTAGAGGCAGGCAGAAGTAGCTAGAAGTTCAAATGGAGAGGAAACTGACATTCAGTGTAGTCAGAAATTATCAATGTAAGGTCATAAGGCTCCTGACAGACTGTTTACAAACCTTCATACTACCAAGTTTTCTATTTTATGTCTTTATAATTTTCTTAATTATTTGCTTATGCATTTGTAATTAGGTGACCCAAAAAGGTGGAAGGCGTGCCCCTAATTTAGAGCTTAACTTTATCAAAACTCTTTCATGTCTTTGGTGACCACTGTGTCCCAAAGGAGTTACCTAAAGTCAGAGTTTTACCTGCAAGCAGTATTTCTCAACCCAGACATGGGTATTCTTGAATGCATTTTGGGAGTCTTCAAATTCTTTGTTGATAAATTAGTGTTCTAGAATGCTTTCGTTGAGCAGCATTCTTTGTTGAAGAAGTAAATGATGTTTTGTAAGCCATAGGGAAAACAACGCTTATGGTCTAGGAATTTAGAGCTTGTGATAGTAGGAGAATGTTTATATTTTTGTACAGCTTCTGGAACATGTACATAGAAGATTTATAATTCTAGTGTCACATAAAGGAACTATGAGAACAAAGTAGAAATTTGGGTACTGCAGAGTAGCTAAAGACAGTTATAGTTAGATTAGTAGAGTTGCAAGATGACACTTATTTCAGTTACAGAATAAAGGCATTTTTGATACTCAAAAAACAAACAAGATAACATGTATCCTTAAGACAAAAAGGGAAGAAATCAAGTTTGAATTAGTTGAAAGATAACAGTTGAATTTAGAAGAAATTCAAGTAGGATAGAAAACATACATCTTTGATCTTATTTCACTTAATTTCTATTTATGCTTGGAAAATAGAGTAAAGAAGGAAATTTGTTGCCATTATTTTAAAGTGCTTTCTTTTAAACAGCAGTTATTTGCAGTATTGGTCATCTGTTATTATTAGGATTTCAGTTCTCTTTGTGTAGAGATATTTCTATTTGGTCTGACTTGCCTGAGCTGTTCGTTATCCACAACACCTCTTGACATTTGCTGAAATTGCACCACAAATTTAGAAAGAAATAATTATAATAGTTATCTAAAGTCAGAGCTTTAGTTGCAAAGCAGCATTTTCCAGACCAGACAGAGGTATTCTTGAATGCATTTTGGAAGTCTCCAAGTTCTTTGTTGAGAAATTAATGCTTTTTCAGGCCTTATCTAGAGGAAAAAAAATTATGAAATCAGAGGGACACATGCTTTCAAATTGACATACACATAGGTATGGAAATTCTATACAAAAATAGGACTCACTGAAGTTTTTCTTTTATGAGATAAGCATATGATGTTCGCATTACTATATTTGGAAAAACTTTGGAATAATGACCATGTATTCAATTATTAAAACTATGGAAGAAAGAAACTATTCCATAGATTCTAGTATTCAATTTTCATCAATTCACCTAAGCCAATCAGTTCTGAAATTATATGATTTTAGGTATTTCTCGATGATTTCAGATATTCTAGATATCTGAATCTGGTATTCATTGTTCTCTTTTTGCTCAGTGTCTAGTAATTCCACGTAAGAATAGAACATTTTTGTATCTTTGTGACATCCACTTCCTCTTACAATTTTGTCAGTTCTAGTCTTTAAAGCCTGTCAATTTACACTTCACATGTGCACATCAAAGTGCACCTTTAATATTTTCTCTTTGTGAAATGGATGAGGACAACTGTGGAAAGTCATTTCTGAACACCGACATTAGAAGAAACCCTTGTAGGATGGATAGAATTTCTTCTGTCAAAAATGCTGTTATAGGGCAAGAATCCTATTATAGAGTTGGCTTCAGACATTGGGGGTCTCTGGGCAGATTATTTTTTCTTCTGTGAGATTCTTCTGTAACTTTAATATGGCAAATATTGTGGGCAAGTAAGGGACTTCAGTTTACTCTGTGTGCCTTATGGCTTTGTCGACTGCACTGTACAGTGTACATGTATTTGCAGTTAGATGGTGCATCTTGACCTTGCCATGTCAATCAAAGACCCCTTTTCTCATAACCACACTCAAGCTTTCTTAGAAAATGTTACCATCTCCTCACATGGGTAAAGAAGAGCTACCTCCTTCCCCAAGGGAAATCAAGTGGCTCTGGGTGGAGAGTTCTCTTTACTCAGAATGAGCCAGAAATGTAGTTGGGAGAGGAGAGGTCACTTGAAAAAGAGAAAGTTGTTCAGTTCTGAAAGGACAGGAGACCAGAAGTGAATACTTATGGAATGGCCAGGCTAAGTAGGTCAGTTCCAGGGGGACCCTTGAAAAGGAAAACATGGTTCTGGATGGTAGTAGCCGAGCCAGGCAGGGCCCTTGCAAATTACGGACTTAAATACTAACGTTTGTTCTGTGCAGCGGGTCCTTGCAATTCATTATGAGCAGATATTCTAATGTTTTTTTCTCCCATGATCCCCTTTACTCCATGGTTGATCTCTCACTTGGAACAAGAAACCATTTTTTTTCTAGTTGGTAACAAACAATTGCAATTTGAGAGAGGTAGAAAAATAGTATCTTCTACCTCTGATGAGATTTTTAACTTTTGCAAATGGTTTGTATCTGTTCCTTATTAACCCATTTGAATGTCAGATCAACTCAGGACATAAACTGTAGAACTATTGAAATTCTTACTGGGTAAAAATCAGTTGAAAAGATAGAGAAAAAGGAGGAGAAAGAAGTGATATGAGCGTGTGGATAAGAGAAGGACATTAGATATGTAAAGAAAAAAATGAAAAAAGCTATAAAAGAGGGAATGATTTCAAATGCGTCTTTGACCATGTGAATTGGATTATTTAAATTCCCATGGAATTCCTGCTCACTGATATTTTCTCAGCCTTTGAGCTATTTTCTTTCAAGTATTTTCTATGTTTCTTTTTTGATACTCAAAAATACTGCAAGAGGGTTAGAGTTAGGTTTAGGGTTAGGGAAAAGAAAAAAATTTAAAAAAAATAAATAAACGGCAAGATTACTGAGTTTGTTATAGGCTTTAGAGAGATGTTGAGGTAAGGCCCTGAAGTGATTAAAAAGGTCTGGCATATTTCACAAGTAAGCTAATGACTTCAGCTTCATTTAGCCAATCTGAAAGTGGCTAGCACTGGTAGGATGATGTGGGAAGGTCTCATTGCCTTGAATCACACCTGTGAAATTTGAAGAGGATTGAGTCAAATTGAATTAACTTATTTGCAAAATCATGTTTGGAAACGTATGGTTGCTACTTTTGCTTTTTAGGCCTTCTAACTTATGAATCTTTCTAAAACTGTTTCCAGAATTGTGGCAAATGACATTTATAGAAAAGACAAGGATGTTTAAATTACATAAATTTAATATACTTTTCACATTAAAATAATTTATGATTCAGTGTTATGCTCTTAGTACTCATTGCTTGAAAGAAAGAAAATTATAAACTGCTTATCATACCTGACATGATAAACCTGTGTATTATGAATCTAAGTTCTAAAATCAAATGGGGCAAAGTTGTAAACAGTTTCCTGGGTTTCATTTAAATTACCTAAATATATTTCCTTCAGGATGGTTTCTTTGTGCTAGGAGAGAACTTCTAGTGGCCCAAACTTGAATTCTATGTTCCAGATATTTCTGAGTGTGGAAGATGGCTGGAGATGCTACCTTGGCTTGGAATGCTGAATCACTTAGCATTAATTCACGTGTACACTGGCTTTATTTACATTTTTTAGTTAAAAAAGACAGTTCTCTGTCCTGATTGAAGCAAATCTGCTGGCATAGACTATAGTAGAGAGATGAGAATTGATATCCTATGTAAAAGCCAAGAAATTGAAGTTTACTATGAAAATAGACATCTCTTCAATAAGATCACTGACAGTACATTTCACTTATTTATCTGGTATTTGTTGAGTGATTAGAGGTCTTACTTAGTCCTTATGAAGTTGGAGGATAAAGGGCAAAAATTAGCAATGGAAGAAAGATGTAGGAAGAAAACAGAGAAAAAAGGGAAGATCTTGGGACAAGAGTCCACCCTTTCAGGTCATGCCCCTAATGCCCTAATGACCAGCACCTTTCAACAAAGTCCTTCCTTCAGGTGTGAGGCTTTTGGGCACATTTTAAATCTAAGCCATACAGCAGATAGGATGAAGTCAGATAATTGTGAACCTTGAATGGCAGGACATCTGGAATATATTCTCAGATAGAGGGGAACCACTGACAGCATTTGAGGAGTTGAAATTAGCATTTGAAGAAGATAAATCTGAAAGCACAATAATATATGGGTTGGATGTGATAGAAAAGTATTGTGTTTCCTTGGCTATAATTTTCACTTAACAATGTAGTAGTTAATGTGATGTCAGATAATTCGCTGAACTTTTCTGGGCTTTCAGAAGTGTCATTTATAAGATATGCTGGAAAGTAAGTGAGAGAGACTCTTTTTCAGATTTTTTTTTCAGTTTTTTCTTTTATTGCACCTTGGCCAGGAGGACAAATTATACAATTACCTACTAAGTCAACTGTGAGTTAATGATATTCTAGAAAACTAATAAATGTCCAGGAAAAAGGAGAAAGAAAAGGTCAGAAAGGGTCTCATTTCTAACCAGTGTGGGTTTTAAGAACCAAGACTAGATGCAGGTTCAATTCTGGTGTGAAACAATTAGTGAAGTCCCTACCTCACAGGCATATACTGACAATAGTATGGTATTAAGATATATAGGTCTATAATTGAATGTTGAAGAGTTAAATTTACTTACTATGCTCTTAATCAATGGTATTACTTCAGGTCATATTCTTTTCACCTTATTATACTTTCTCTTATTCTGATAGCCTGTCATTTCTCCAATCCTGTTTGTCTTAGATAATACACTCATGAGGTTATTTCAGAAAAGATAAAATGATTGTGGGGCTAAGAAGTATACCTTGGACATTTTACATTGAATTATTTTTCTTTGTTCCTTTTATTCATAGAACTTGCATTTTAATGTGTATATTGTCCATATCTGGCAATGTCTTTCAGATCCTGTAAGACTCCACAAGATGGTGTAGTCGATATTTAACAATATTTTATCACTTTATATCGTATTATTATACCTCTGTTATTTTTGAATCATAACACAGATTTAAGTATCAGCAAGTCTTAATAGCCACGACTTTGTTGTTTAGAACAATGTATTTTGAACTTTTTCTTGGTTCTTGTGTAAAATGACCCAATCCCCTTCCATGGAGATGGTCTGTATTTGTCCCCGAATATTTTAAATAATATAGTTGGACTTTGAACTTTGTAGGTTCATTTTTCATAAACTATTATTTTATTTTAGAGTGTTAAGCATTTATATGTATAAACCTCCTTAAGTAGTACTGAGTTTAAGCCTCAGTTGTTATCTGAAGAACAGGAATTTTGAGCTACGTCAGTATTGCCTGGTAGCCAACAGCTCTGTTTTGTCAGTTGCCAGTTTTCACTTCATTACTTGAAGATTTTATTGTGCTTGCCCTTATTCATCTAGGAAAAAGTAAGAAGTGTGGGTCTCATAAACTTCACCAATGGAGACAAAAATTGAAATAACTGGCTGTGTAAAAATGGTGAATTTTTAGCTTCAGTCGAGTATTCAGCTAATTTTATGCTCAATTATATAAGTGAAAAGAAAAATATTAAAGAATATGTTCTACCTATGAGACCTAAGAGTCTCACTTTTGTAGTTTGATTTTTTCATTGTGGGCAGAAACTATAATTCAAAGTAGAGGCTTCTTGTACTTAATTTCTCTTTTATTAAGTTAAACTGTCCACCTTTTCAGGATTCTGATTATTAGGAAAGAATTAATTGCTTCATACACGTAGTATACTCTGTGGAAATGTTGTATTCCTATGAGTGACAAATATCTATTATTCTGAAATATTCTGCTTTTTTTGTTTCTACATATGTTGAAGCAGTGCATGGGGGAAGTATTCTTAAATTAACTAAATTCCAAGAACAAAATATTAAAAATAGTTCAGTTACCAGAATTTAAATATTTTTATTATATTTTTGTTATTGGAACACCTGACTGTTTTCACTTTATTGAGTATAATTTCTCTCATCTGGTTTAACACAATAATAGCTAATCTTGGTTGATTCAAGGCCATCTGGTTAAGGCTAGTTTAATTGTCTTTCCCTGCCTTTCTCTCCTTTTCTTTCTTTCTTTCTTTCTTTCCTTCCTTCCTTCCTTCCTTCCTTCCTTCCTTCCTTCCTTCTTCTTGAGACATGGTCTTGCTCTTTAGTTTGGGCTGGTCCTGAACTCACTATGTAGCCCATGTCTTTGGGTCAAGGTTTTAATAAACTCTGCCAATTCCTCCCTCCTCAATCCAGTCTTATTTTTCATTATTTTATGCTTTGATTCATTAATGAAGTTGAGTTCATCTTCTTGGCTTATCCACATAATGTTTCTTTTAACATTCAGGGGAAGAAAGAGTGAAAGAATATTGAGGGAGGTTTGGAAGGTGCAGACAGAGGAGGAGAGGCCTCTTCTTTATGGTATCTTGGTGTGCAGGTGAAGCCATGTACTCCTTCAGATGGAGACAGCCAAGTACTGTGGTTCACAGCCTCGTGATTCAACTCAACTGAAGGACCCTCCCAGCCCCACCTGCCCATTTTGCTGCAAAGGAAGCCATTTTTCATGTGCAATTATAGTTAAATGCATTTGGCTTGGGACATGGAAGAAAGTGGAAGAGATATCTCTTAATCTAGAGAAACAGATGTTAGTTAATCCTGCTTCCCAAGGTGAACACCTCTCTGCTGCACTTGGGAAATAGATTTTTCCTTTCTTGCCAATTCCTTTGCCTCTAGAGAATGTCAACATTGTCTGATTGTGGACTTCGGGTTCCTGGGATTTCTACCTTCCTGTCCTTTACTGTGCCTGGGTCTTCTTGGCTTAGGCCCCTATGGCGTTCACCAGACATTTTCTGAATGGTGTCAGCTCATCACTGTACGGGAAGCCAAGGCGCCCTTTCTGACTGAACTCTGTCTGACACAAGCTCTCTTTCCTCAGATGTGCAGATTAAATGTTTCATGCCACAGAGGTAGGAGTGAGGAGCTAATGTAAGCCACACATGATATTCAGTGTTATAATAGTTCTATAGATCAGATAAAATCGAGTTCTGCTTTTCCTAAAAGTTGACTACTTTTGATTCTTTTTAAAAACTCAGACAGCATCTCAAATCTGCATAATTGGATTACAATAAAATAAAAATATTTTTAAAAATACTTATATAAGGGGAGGATTTGAAATCACACTATTTCTTTAAACCATGACATAGTAGTGTCACATGATCATATACGTAAATATGAAAGTTAAAAATGAGTTCTATAATGGCAGGGAAGATCCAGGATATATCATCCCCACCTTTTTTGAGATCCTCCCTGAGATAGAAGGATTGGCTTCTAGAGACGGCAAGACTCTTCAGGGAGAATCTCAGCCCTGTGATGTAAGGCTCACAGTGACTTTTCAGATTCTCCAGAGAACATTTTTTTTACTGTGAGAATATGAACAACGAATAACCCCAGAGATTTTCCTCTGACAGTACCTGAAGCTTACACATCTTGCCAGAGCTCTATTTTGAGTACATTAAGAAGTCCATTCTCACCATGTGGCTAATTCTTCTTTAGGTATGCATATTTGGGGAAAGTTGCCTAGAAGATACACAGGCTACCCCAGAGGGGTATATATTAGCATGTGTTCCTCTCATCATGCATTTTATTGCTTCCCATTGCAAACAATGGAAATCGACAGTGAATTAACTCATTTACTACGTCATCATAGAACCCATTTGAGTTTCTTAAGCAAATTCATTTAAAATACAATTCTATTAACAGGCATTGCCTCAAATAGGAAACACATTTATTAAATGTCCCCCTCCTTTTTAACATAGCTACATAGCCAATGTGTTTTTAAAGGGTATTTGTATTTATTGTGATTTTCAAAATAGAGACAGTATATAACCTCTTCCAATTTTAAAAGATATTATTATTCCTCCTGTGACACAAAGACACTTTGACATGGATACAAAGAAAAAGAAATGGAGATCAAAGGGGAAAAATAAATAAGAGGAAGACAAGCACCAGGCATGGGTGTGTATAAAGGATAGAATATGCAGACATGGGGCTTCGTGTTGGAACTTGGGTATAAGAACATGGTTTTTTATGGGGGGGAGGGTCACAGGGGATTGAAACTTGGACCTTCACACTCAACTATTTCCCTAGAACTTTTTATCTTATTTTATGATCTCACCCAGTTGCTAAACTGCCCAGACTGGCCTCGCATCTGCCATCCTCCTATTTCAGCCTTTATGATTTGAGGTCAGCACTGATGTCCTTGACTCACTTTTGTCTGCTCATTCCCAATCCGAATCTGAGGTTACCATAGCAGACCTAATTTTATTAAGAGTTGTAATTGTTTCTGGAGCTTGAACACCCTGAAAATTAAGTCCTCTGCCTGGTCTATCTTTAGCTTTCTCTGTAATTTTTCTGCAGGAGAAGGGAGATCCTTGCTCTGCCACCAAGCAGAAGCTCTGGCCTTCACACTTGCATTTTCTCCACTGGTCAATACATTAAGCTTTCTGGTATTCTTTTCCAAAGCACCGATATTGCTTAGCAGTGACCATTGAATTCCATTTCCTTAGTGACTCTTCTCACATTACTCAAAGCTGCTATAAGCCATGCCAGCTAATATACTTCTTCACAACAGTGTGCCGTTCTGTTCCAGTGTGAAAGCTTAACAATTATACTGCTGTTTTGAGCCTGGTGATATTTGTTCTACCATTAATGGTGTCCTTATTGCCTTCCAGATTATTTGTTGATAGCTATGGTTTGAATCCGAGATGCCCCCAAAAGCTTCATGCATTTGGAACCATGTGCTGTTGGAATATGTAGGACCTAGCTGAAAGAGGTGGGTGATTGGCATTTGATCTGAAGGGATTGTGTCAAAATGTTGAGATTGGGGGTTGCTCAGGGCAGATTTCAGGTATGTGTTGTTGACTTTTGGGCCAGGATGTGAGTGAGGGGCACCCTGGATTTGGAGTCTCCACACATCCATTCACTCTTGGTTCACTTGGTTTCTGTGTGCAATGGGTTGAACAACTCTACAGCCTCTTCCATGTGTTCCCATCACTGCTGGCTGCCCATAAATGAACTGCATGAGATCTTCTGAAACGGCCCATAGTGGAATCTTCTGCCTCGTTCTTGATCAGTTAGTCAATGCAGAGACTTTCAGAAAGGAGATTGATACTGCATAATGTAGCTTTAGTAGCTGGGGCAGTCTCTGCAGGGGCCAACAGGGACTTGCTGCCTCCTCCAGGCAGCACACACAGCAACCTGGAGAATGAGTTCTTCATATCTGAAAGAGGATCTGGGTGGCTCACTTCAATATTTAACATCTGCTTATTTTAACGGACAAGATTCAGTAAAAGGGCACAAAAAATTTCCCTCTCAACTACAGTTTCTTATGTGGCTGTTACCACTCTATACTTGGGGATGATAACCTCTAATTTCAAATTTAGTATAACAGAGGAAATTAACACACTCCATACAGCCTGTGGCTTATACTCAAATCTATAAAAGAAGACACAGTTGATTACATGGGAGAAAGACAGTCTAGCTAGTTAGCGGCATTTGTTTAGAAATAGTTCAGAAATCATAGTGTTTATCTATAGCACCAACATGACGGAATCAGTTGCTTTTATAAGTCAAAGTTGGAAGAAATGTATATTAAGATAAATTATTAGGTTTTCTTTTTAAAAACTTGGTACAGAGCAGCCCATAGATATTGCTAAAGTTCTGTGCTTTTTCTCCATTGATATTTCTTAGTTCTTCAAGTAACTTCCCAGGTGTTTTAAATCATCTTTCTCTAATCACATGTGTAACTTGATTCAGTTCTTGTCTGACTTCCGACTTAAGGAGAGTGTCTGACTTACATGGCTTTCTACTTCGATCTGGATAAGCCTTCTCGTACAGCAAGCTCGCATCGTCTGAGTTCAATAAGCTGCTCTTAGAAGTCCTTTGCCAACAAACTGGAGTTGCTGAAATGATTTTTGTGTGACAAATTACTGCATCTCACTATCGCTATTGATGAAAATATTGGAAATTGATAACTCAAATGTAATACTAGAAATCCAAGCTTACAACTTGCTGGTTTGTAGAATTATTTTCAAGCCACCATGAGTGGCATTAGTTCTTCTTTCCCCCTGCTCATCTCTTGTTAGGGCATTGGGTCCCTTTGAACCAGAGCCCAACAACACATTTCTGAATTTTTTTTAAGTGACTGTGCTAGCAGATATCAGGCACCTTAGAAAATGTGGATGAAGGGCATAGGTGCTTGGATCTGTGAAAGGTAACAATCAAGTTTGTGTGTAGAACAGATAGTTACACAGGCATCCCTAGCTTGAGGAAACATGCCACTCTTCCTTTATTATTTTATTATTTTGTTTCTTACCCAGGGGAATGGCTTTGCCAGCTCTTAAATGCATGATTAGTTGGTAGCCAAAATGATCCTGATACTCTCTTATGTGCGTTTTCATACTTTTTCATTGCTGAGACACTGTATCAAGCACTCACAACTCGAGGGAAGAAAAGTTATTTCAGGCCACAGTTTTGGGGTCTCAGTCCTTTCATGGGTTGTGGCCATGGCAGGAAGGGTCTAGTGGATGGCATTGCACCCGGAAAGTTCAGGCCTTCAGGAAAAGCAAGAGCAGGACTATGTTCTTCCAGGCTCTCCAGAACAGACCTCCATGATCTGCCTCTCTGCAACAGGCCGCGTCTATTAACAGCCCACTTAATCTGTAAGGCAATCCAGGACATCAGAATATGTGAGACTTTTGGGGGATATTTCAGATCCAGACCCTAACAAGGTATTTCCATAATCGATGGGTTCTTTGCTCTAGCTTAAGTGACTTTTACTTTTGGTTCTTTTAAGTACAAGAATTCATAAAACTAAAAATCTTAGAAGTCTTCAATCTTTTCAATTTTTGTAAAACAATGGTACAAAACATTTGGATTTTATTGTTTCTGTTTGCGTCCCCTCTGTCAATGGACCATCTTTTCTACGTGACTGTGAAGAAGCAGATTCTCGGTGTTTTCAGCTTGGACGTTGAGGGTTTGGCATCTTCCTCAAGGAGATGGGGCTATGGCTTCTGTCACTGCAGAAGCCATTCGCCTGGTCATGGCCACCATACTTCTCTGGAGAAAAATTGGAGGCAACATCTGCTGTCCTTTCTTAGCAATGACAAAGAAGAGTATGTTAGGAACTTTGCAAGAATCACATTCTTTTGTAGTCACATGTATTTTAAGGTGAATATGCATTTTATCTTATGATAAAATATAATAACATTTAATTTAACTTTCTGGGAAGAATACAGACAGATTTTGATGCAACTTACTTGAGAATAATAAGTAGTTAACAGTCTCAATTCTTCTTTCTGGTTTTTTTCCAGACCATGAAATAGTATTTGTGGTAGACAATAAGGAGATATTAAGTCGATAATGTGACAGTTTATTAAGGATTTGGTGAGATAGGAATCATGGAAGTAAGTGTTTGTCAAAAGTCAACCACAGCTTTAGAGACTTTCACTGCATAAATGGAACACTAAACCTCAAAGGGCTTTATTCACGCAGAATATATATATATATATATATATATATATATATATATATATATATATTCTCTAAGTAACTTATGTCTATTAATACTTTTGTAATTTCAGATGAAATTGGTTTTCTTTATAAATAAGGAGCTGAAGTGTTACTGTTAAGCATGATTTAGTGAAGTGGTTTATCTGGCAGTTTCAATCTTGACCTTATCCATTAAGATAGGAACTGAGATCTCTTTCTATTCTTGAGCTGGGAGGCGTGCTAGTAAGAAGAAAGGCACTAGTTGCTCTGAAAAAATTTTGGAGGGCCTCACTTAAAAAGTGCAACTCTCTGAAATTCCCAGGAAGCAGAGAGGCTACCAGTGGGTAGACTTCAGCAGAAGAGAGAAAGAGGGCATGACAAAATTCTTAAAGAATCAGCCTTGGGGGATGTCAGTGTTCCAAAAGAGAAACAAAAGCAGGCACCCTTGAAATTCTAGCACCTTACATACCAAGTCACGCAGGTCATAAGTTTAAGTCCGGGGCAGGCAATTTGATAACTTAGTGACATCCTTTTTCAAAACAAACAAACAAACAAATAAATAAAAAGGGCTGGGAGTGTAGCTCAGTGTAAAGATCCTAGTTTCGTTATCCAGTACTGAAAAGAATGAGACAGAAAGAGAGAGAGAGAGAGAGAGAGAGAGAGAGAAAAAGAGAGAGAGAGAGAGAAAGAGAGAGAGAGAGAGAGAAGAGAGGAACTATCCTAAGGTAGATGTTGACATATACTAAAAAATACCTAATAATTATCTAATAAATAATAAATATAAAGATTCAAATATACATAGGTTAATTGTGCCATTCACTTGTAATATTGTCACTAGCCTTGACTTCATCATAAGATGATCACATTGTAAGATATCTCTACTAGTGATACTGTGGAGAATGAAGCCAGGAGCATTCACCTGCCTGTCCTCTGAACTTTCTACTTTTTGGGAACTAGGAAGCAAAGATGACCACTTGGAGGCATTTTGCCAGGAGGGGAACATGGCCCCTATTTTTGTTGCGTTGTTTCAGGAGCCATTGAACTGAAGGACTTATTTGTTCTTATCATGGGGCATTAAAGAACATTAAAGACAGGTAACAAGAGTCAGCTGAACTTGTAGGTGAGCCCCGTGATAGAATCCCACTGGTGGGTGGTGAATGGAGGTCTAAGTTGACAGCTGTGTGTGACATGAATAGGTTGTTGGGGTCACCAAATTTCTATACCCCTGTACTTGACAGAAGTACCTACTGACAGCAATTGGTCCACTTTCCTTATGACATTTATTTCAAACGCTAATTCTACAACCCACCAGAGCTACTTAAGTAATGACAGTTGGAGTTTGTGCAGGTCCTTTCTGGAATTTGAACTCTGTATTTGGCTCCTTTACATAAAAAATTGTACATTTCAAATGGTAACTGCGTCATATAGGCCAAAATTTGTCAATCCCATGTCTCATGACATCCAACAATACTTCTGGGCATTGTCAAACATGCCTTGGAAATGAAATTTCTCCCCATTGAGAATCACTGGCAGAAATAGAAACTAACACGTCTACACATAGAGCATGTTCTTAAGTTAGTAGAACACTTGTAGATAGACACTAAAACAAGATAAGAACCTATCAGCAAATGTGGATATGTTATACAAGGATCTGCTTGTGTTATTTCTTTTTTCTCCTGACTTCAACTCCACAGAGATCAGCTTAGAACAGACATCTTGTGCCTGAGAGAATCACTGTAGATTACCGGGGCTTTGGGCACCCTTTACATGAATCATTTCCCTAAATCTTAAACTAGTCCCATGTCCTCTATGTACAACCACAGTGACTGGCTTTCACACCTGAGTTTCAATAGGCTTTATTCATCTTCTGCTTGTCCTTTTCTTTCTGTAGCACATCAGTGACTCTCGTCATTAGCCATGTGATACAACTTCTACCATGCATTTGAAATGCTTGACACATTACACCTGCTAATGGCTTCTTTTCATTAGTGCTCAATCCTGATTCACCACCCAAAAAATGATGACACCTGGACCACTGCTTGTACTCAGGACTGCCCTGCTCCTTTTACCTGGTTTCTAACTTAGCAGTAAGGATTCTTTCCCCTGATTCCAGAGCACTTTTTTTTTTTCATATTATTTCTGGTACAGACTGTCAGGTCAGTGTTCTGGAAGACAATAATGGTGTAGGATGAGGAAGAAAAGATGTTAGCTGAGGATGAACAGTGATGAAAGAAAGGGAGAAGAGCGGAATTGGTCAGTGTGAGAAGTCCACCTGTGATGGGGTGCCCTGAACCCCAGAAACCTTGGAAGAAGGCTGGAGTGAACATCAATCCTTAGTTTAATTTTTTCAGGATTGAATGCTGGGCATTTTATCCTACCTTACTTAGCTTTTTGATATATGTTGTCCTGGGTAAGGGTATGGTTTTATGCCACCCGACTCCCTGCTTCATAAGTGGACCTTGAGGGGCAGAGCACTGAAGACTGTTGACCACTGTTATGGTATAAATCTAAAGTGACCCTCAAAAGTCTTCTGCTTCCTGAAGGTTATTGATCATGGAGGCTTCATACATATCAATGGATAAACCCATTGATGATTTTGTGTTCTGATAGAAGGCAGGGCCTGGTTGGAAGGAAGAGTCCCTGGGTGTGTGATCTGGAAGGACAAATTCTTGTCCATAGTTTCTTGCTTCTCTCTCTGCTTCCTGATGCAATGGAATGAGCAGTTTCCTTCTCTGTTGCCATTTTTGCCTCGGACCAGCCAAGTTTGTGTGGACAAAGATCTGTAAAATAAAACTTTGAGTCAAAATAAACCTCCTCTTCCTCCTGCTAGTAGTTGTTTATTTGGCATTTAGGAACTTACACTCTAAAACAGTCCTTTCAAAAGAGTGTTCTTAGCCCACAGGAAAGACTTTCCACGTACGGAAATTTAGGCACACTGGAAGGTTAATACAAGTGAGTCTTTTTGCCGTTTCTGTATTTTATTAGTAATAAGTGACTATTTAGGCTCACAAGGTGGACTCTGATCACATTTTCTAAACGAAAACTGGGAATACAGAATGAGCACAGGGAATAGAATTCTGCTAAGTTAGTTTATGCTTTCCACTAGATTATTTTGCATCATCTTGTAAAAGGAAAACTTCCATATAAATTCAGGTTCAGAATATATTTTTTGGATAAGCCCAGGCTAATTGAAATGTTGCCAAGATGCCACCAGGAGCCCTTTGTTTTGTTTAAGCCATTGGAGAGTAACGCTCCTGAAAAGTTTAGTGTATTTTTTCTGCAGAGCAGGAAATTATCTTTCATAACCATCATGCGAATAGGATGTACTCCTACCACCTTTTTCTCAGCCAATCTTAACTTTTACCCGTTGTCCCAATATTGCCTTCTGTAACAAAAGGATGTGTAAGTATAACTCAGCATCTAGTGAATGTATTTGATCTTCTTCAATCTGTAAATACCCTGAAGGGTACCCTTCACTTTAAAAACTGAGCTTGAAGATTATAAGAAAATTACAATATTTATAAAATTTAAAAACTCATCCTTCAATTTGGGTTTTCTTGATGCTTTTTCATAATTATGTTTATCTGATGCATCTTTGGCAAGGATGGCAAAGTGACACTGACTTCTACCCTGTAGCAAACAATTTGGGTCTCTCCCATTTCTGGTGATAAGCTTGATCACTTGATCAAAGTGGCATCTGCCAAATGTCTCTGTAAAAAATACTTTCTTTCCACAGTAATGAGCAAATATTTTGTAAAAATAAAAAAAAATAAAATTACTTTGAGATTGTAACTATCCTGTTCCCATCAAAAAATTTTCACTGTTTCAGTATGAACTAATAATTTTCTAGCTTAGCCAATAGAAAATAATCTATTACTATAATTTATTTTGATGCTAGAATTAGTAGCCTCATCAAAGCCTTCTGTGTTATTTGACACGCCTTCATTTTTGTCTTACTAGTTCCTTATTTACTGGCACAGCAAGATGTTCAAAGCGTATCTTACACTTTGCCTGCGGAAGCCCTGGGATCAGCCATTTCTCCAAAGAGATCTGGTTCTTTTTAGTAGAGGGTGGTAGAATTGTTCCAGGAACCTAGACTCCAATACCAGGTGTGCTCCTTGCTGTTGAAGTGTGTGCAACTACCTCAGGGACAGCTAAAGAATTTATGGATGAGTGTGCTCATGTAAGTTTCTACACCTATATATTGAAATCATATACTCATGGCAAAGCCTTCGGTTTCAACACAATGTTATAGCTTTGAATTTTTTTCATATGTATACTTCTGTCTCATGAGAAAACTATCATTCATTATATTTAATAGACATATATATTTGATCAAGAAGTTTCCTCCCTCTGCCCCTTAGCCTTGAGGTTGATCTGTTGTTGCTTTCACTGCCCCTCCTGTAATTACTACTGATTGACTCTGGTGCATATAGCGGAACACATTGTCTCCTGTGCACCTTACTCACTGTCCTTCACATATGGGTCCACTCCCTACCTGGCTTGGGCTTGAGTGGGCTGCCCTGGTCGGTCTCCCCATGTGGGCACTCTGTCATTCTCACTCCTCCTCAATTCCTTTGGCCGCCAACATTCTCTTGGCCAACATGACTGCATACCCATCAGCTTTCTCCTACAAAAATACCCACACTGCTTGGCCCCTTCTGATGGCATTTGTACTAAAGAAGGTAAGTGAAGTTGAGGTGGAAGACGAGTGGCTCTTATTAATTATGTTTTCCTTTGATTCACTGAGTTTCTGGTAATTGGTATTTGAGTTTCTAAATACAATCTTTGACAAATTTTATCTGACCATAATTTAACTTGAATTATGTACAGATATGCTAAAGTCTAAATAAAATGTACTTATATCCATTGACTTAAATTATACAAAAACATCGGCATGGCAGATCAGGCCTGTAATCCCAGCATTCTGGGAGGTTGAGGCAGGACGATCTCCAGTTTGAGCCTACCTTAGGCAGTTTACCAACTCAGTGAGAAACAGTCTTAAAAAAAAAAACAGTGCTGGTGAATGTATTTGATCTTCTTCAATCTGTAACATCCCAAAGGTTACCTTTCACTGCTAAAACTCAATTTAAGATTACAAGAAAGTTGTAATAAAGTCTTAAAACTCAAACTTCAATTTGGCTCTGAGTTCAATGTCCAGTACCAAAAGAAAGAAAGTTAAAAAAAGATATGAAATATAACTCATTAATATTAATGTTTATGTATGAGAACTTATTTTCTATGAAGTCTCTGATTTTTCTGTTACTCCTTCACATCCAAATCACTGTCTGTGTGTTTATATATATACATATATGTATACATATGCACATATACATACCTATATGCACACATACACACAGTATACACATACATGCACATATATGTATCTGTATATGTATAGATATGTATATACCTCTATAAACACAGAGTACACATATTTATGTGAATGAATAAAAGAACAACGTAAACTTTAGAAGACCACACCCTCGATCATTGGGGGATATTTTGAGTTTTCCCCCAGTGTTATGGCTTGTGTTTGGAATGTCCCCCCCAGATCTTCATGTATTTGGAAGGTGATTGACACATGTAGTTAACTGTATTACTGGATTAATCCATTGATAATTTCATGTGCTGTTATGTGGTGGAGCTGGTTGGGGTTGGGGGATCACTAGATCATGACATGGAAGGGGCAGGTCGCTGCTGCATGACCCGGAAGGATGCACCTGCCTCACTAGCTGCACCCCCTCCATGTGATGAACAGTTCCCAGCTGCCCTCTGGTATGTCTGTCTGCCCTTGCCAGACACCCATGAAGAGACTGACATTGTGAGCTAAAATAAACCTTTCTATACACTTAGGTTGCAGGTGTTGGATATTCTAGTAACGAGAAAGCGACTAAGACACCCAATAGAAATTATCTTGAGCTTGATCTTCGAAGTATTTACTAAAGCACCTAAACTTGGAGCAATTCTGTCTAGAAATTTTATAGCCTGGGTTTTGCAGCACTTGGGTCTCTACGCACAAGAAACCTCTTTAACTGAATGGTTTCACAGCTGTTCAGCAATGGCTTCAAAAACCTGCAAAATGCAATGTCTTTGTAAAATAATGGTTTTGGTATCTGTCTTTTTAAAAAGAAAGCCATTATTTAATAACAAAGTGACAGTCATTAAATGTCACCTTAAGTTTAAGTGATATGCTTTTACTTGTTGGTGAGGACAGCTGGGGAAGCTTTTCGTTCTGCACACCAGAATTGATTCTGAGCAAACTCTCTGAAGGCCTAGAAATGAGTGTTTGACATGGTTGTAAAGAGAAGCAACAAAAAAGATTAACTGTGAATTTGCTAGTTTCTAAGAACCCACTTCTTATTCGCCTCATTTTCAAATTAAACACCATTGAGCTGTGCTGTGCAGCTGTAAAGCCCTGCACCTCTGTCAGGGAGACTCCTGCTCACCAATTTTCTGTCTGGCAAGAACTCTACAAAGCCTCAGTAGAGCATCTTTGCCTGGCTCCCAGGACGATTTTTATGTCCCTCTTGGGATGCCGTTGTCTGAAGGATAGATGCAATCTCTTTACCACAAGGACCAATCTGAGCCCAAGGCTCATCTTGGAAACACTTGTTATGCATATTTAATGTCAAGGTTATTTTCTCTTGTCTCTTTTCCAGTTACTTTGATGTCTACTTAAAGATCAACACATTGCTCGCAGTAATGATGGGTACCAAAAGACACTGGGAAGGAGTCAAAGGCAAGGTCTCTGATCTGCAAGTCACCATTTGAGGAGGAGACAGAGCTGATACACGCACAGGGGCCACAATAACAGAAAAGGTGACTTTTTTAGATCTTAATTTGGGTTAATGCTTTTATGGCCAGTCTCAATAATCACAAATTCTGTGGTATGAATACAAGTGAAGATCTACTTAAAGTATGTTAACTTTAAAAATTATAGCAAAATCTAGGGTATTTTAAAACAAAATATGAATAAAATTATTTACATGACAATAAAGTAAATATACAAATAATTAGCCATCTACTATATATCCCATGAGATTTGTTTTTATTTTCTACATTTCAGGAAGATCTTTATGTGTGCATAATTAAGATCTTCATGCATTTTGTTCCCAGTGGAGATTTAAAACACTAAAAAGTAAACATATTTATCTTTCTGAGCTAAACTTGAAAAAATTTATTAAAACATAAATCCATTTTTCAGAAAAGTTCTTAATCTTAAAATATCCAAATTGCCTATATAATAAATATTTAGCTCTGAATTCTGCATATTATAATTAAGAAATATGTAAAACTTAGGTCAGTGATAAAGTTAAAAATTTAACTTTTAAAATGTAATTGAGTATTATTAAATATATCCATGTCTTTGGTCATGTACATCATTTGTATCTTATTCAAGGCCTGTTATTCCCACTAAAATATAGTTTTTGCAAATAAAGTTAAGAATAATATGAACACTTTAACATTGTAAAATGCCTCTGGTCACTTAAGGGTTGCAGCTGTCATGCAATATTATGGACACATCCAAAATACAAGTTTGTTCAGTACTGAGACAGTCCTGCATAATGGGATTTTGCCATGCAAGAATCCGCAGCAAGTCTTTCAAGGGAGACTGGGGTTTTAACATGTCAATTTGTCACAGCTTTCAATGAGGCACAGCCTGGGCTCTCATGTCCCTGGAGCAGAGTTGCTGTCCAGCAGCGGCCTTTCCACAACCAAGTCCTTTCTGGCATCCCCATGTAGTCACGTGTGTCATAGGGAAAGAAACAGGGACCATCACTCTCTAGGGTCAAAAAGTGAGCATTTATATTGTGAGTTGCCCTCTTCCAATCTTTTCCCACTGCATTCTGAGTAGCAGAGATGGTTATGTGCTCTTCAGTGACTACAGTGTGTGTGTGTGTGTGTGTGTGTGTGTGTGTGTGTGTGTGTGTGTTACACAGAGTCCTATTAAAGCATACAAAGTTCCAAGAATCAAGAACCATTCTTCCCTATGGTCAAGTGAAATTGGTCTTGGAGAATATATAGGATTTAGACAGGAAAGTCAGCATGGAAAGGGTCTTTATGGAAAGGGATAACATAAATTTGAGCAAATTTATTGTAACAAATAGTGTGTCCTGCCTAGCTAGGAGAAAGACACTGCTGGGCCTGTTCTAATTGTCATTCAAATTGTAATGTTAAAATATTTAAAAAGACCCTTTAACTGAAGACTTGAACTTCCATATTTAAGTTAAGCACACAGAAGATGGATATAGGAAGATACTCCATGGAACGGGAAGGGAATTTTCCTTTACATAGCTCAGCAAATCTCATTGCTTCACCAACTTTTCCAAATCTTTGCCATCATGGCTCTCATATTTGGCCCTGAATGTTAATAGCAAGATTGATGAGGATAATTTAGTCAGATTGGGAATCAATAGTATGAACCATCTTTTTTTTAACTAAAAGATACAAGCAGAAAATGGTTTACTACTAAGATAAAACAATTATGGTTAACCTATTTTTAAAAAAATTTGTAATTAGCAGGTTAAATTCTTCCCAAAGGCTACATGATGTTTCGGGTCCACTGGTGGGTTAGATAGCATTGGCATTATGGTAGGAATAGGAAGATATTCTATGTCAATTCTATGTCAGAAGTCTCTCTCATGCAAGCTAAGGGAGTGTTCTCGGCAAAGTCCAAGTACATTGTGTGTTCCAGGCTTTCATGAGCACATATTTAGAGTGCTATGTTTCCAAGTCATGGGACAATTTCTTCCTATAAGATCTCCCATGATATTGATTCTGTCATTCATAAATCTATCTAGCTTGAAATTTGTATGTCTATATTCTTGAGGGTTAAGCTCCGATGTCTCAACTTTATCCTTTTGAAGTAAATTGTGTTTCAAAATCATTACTTGAAACAATAGTAGATTTATGGGAATGCACACACATCATAATCTAGTTGTTAAACATGAAATGTAGAATTTAGTTTTATATAATGCTACCAAAAGAATGTGCTTTCTCTACATTCATGCACATGCCATATATGTGTATGGAAAGACATATCTAAGTGCATGTATAGTACACATGTAAAATTTATATGCCTATACATACGTACATGTATAAATGTGTGTGTATATATAGCATATGTAGTATATATAGACATATCTTTATATGTACTTGCAATAATATATGCATAAGGATGTATATTTGCATAGGTACATATTTTGAATATGGACATGTGTATATATGTGTGTGCATATATATTAACCCATAATTTATAATCAATATTTAATTAGAAAGACCATCTTAGAAAATATCCTTAAGTAAACATACTTTTGTGCTGGAATTTTCAGTTATATATTTTCTTATTTAGCAGAGTTCAACTCCAATCTGTCAATATGCCTTCAGTGCCTTAATGTACAGCTGCTATATTCAGGCCCCCAAGTCATCTACACAGTCTTGTACTACATGGAATTAACCGGGGTCTTTCACAACGGAGCTCCTTGTGCTTGAAGACTATTTGGTGATCTGGGTCCTACCCATGACTCTTGTGTGGTAAGTTCATGAAATAGATGTTTATAATTAAGAAGATAATTCTTGAGGAGGTAGTTTTGACTGAATGAACAAAGTATAACTCACTGCTTGTTCTTGACAAAATTGCTAGAAAGATAAAATAGTTATTGGTTTTAGGAGATCTCTGCTAAAATGCTCCCAGCATGGCCTGGTGGAAGATAGTAATAGTTTCACAAAGTATAGACGTTGAGGTTCAGGAAAGGTCAAGGCCAAAGAGCGTGACTGTTGCTGACACCAAGAAGGTTGTAGAATTTGCTGTAGGACTTTGGCACATACCAAGACTAACAGAGTATTCATTTGGATTGGAGAAGCTGATTGGAATTAGAAAATGAAAAACAAAGTTTACTAAGGATAGGTGGAAAGGAACAAGCCAAACATTAATTTACTAAGGATAGGTGGGAAGGAAAAATTCAAACATTAGTTTCTGATTGTGACAATACACATTGCATTGGGTATGGAATGTAAAGTGCAAGGTATTCCCATTAGATTTGAAGGACTATAATAAAGCTGTTTCCTCTCTTGGTGTCCATCTGAACTATAGTTCATCCCTTCAACACCATTCCTGGACTTCCCTGCACAAGCTGGAGGCAACTCAAACCTCTGTGCTTGTCCTATGAGACTCGACACTTTGACCATAGATCTAGGTATGGAATCCTGATCAGGGTGAACTAAGACTTTAAAAAAAAATTGAATATAAGACCTCAGGACACAGAGAAAGAAGCAATCCAGTTAGGCTGATCTTGGCAAGTACTCTTGAGATAATCCTGGCTGAAATGCTGATTTGAATATAAACTGGGAAAGATAATTTACCAATCTGAGCCTCATTTGATATACATATGGAAACAACCAGCTATTTTCTATAATTTTTGATTGTGATGATATGGATTGCAATGTGTATTGAATGTAAGGTGCTAAGCTGAGAGAATAATAGTGGTGGGTACTCAGTGGATCCTGATTCTCTTTCAATTGATGCCAAGAGTAGTATTTCCAGAGGTTTCTGAAATCTGCCATTTTGGGCTTTCATAAAGATCTCTTAATGCCAACATTTCTTATGATTAAGATACTGGGAAAGAGTTTTTACCTAATCCAGATCATTATTTAGCAGTCAAAGATGGGACTTGATGGAAGGGAGAAAGAATTACTCTTGAATAGGATAAAGCAGATGGCATCTGTTGGTAACACACTTTATATAAGAAAAGACAACTGAGAGTTTGTGTTTCCTTCAAATCTAGTGGGAAGTGACCATTTTTTTAACGCATTTCACTAACGTGTCTGACACGTAGATGTGTCTGAACCTTAAGCCCTAGGATGGAAGGCCCGGGAAGTATGTACCAAGGTGACTAAACCACTGCTCTGCTCTCTTGTCCTGTTAATTCTGCAACTAGGGCTAGCATCAACCTAGAAAGAAGTCATGTAGCCACAGATTTATGGAAAAAATATTAAAGGAAAAGGGAGATCAAATATAGCAACAGCCCTAGCATCTTTCTGAAATGAAGGGAAAGCAAGTTAATGTAAAACTGAGCTGAGAGGGCAGAATTTTTAGGATAACATGGCTCTGTAATTTTTTCCTACCAAAATTATCTCAGTTTCCATAAAAAATTTTCAATTTTTTTACCTTTTTGCATCACTGAAAGGACAATTTCCACTACATAAACCCCACATAAATGCAAATCCTATGGCAATCCTTCTCTTTTGCAGTGACAGTATTGTCCCTTCCGGGTTTTTGGAAACCAGGAACATTAAAAAAGGCAGGCTCTGATCCCTGAGATGTGGCCTCGGAAGCCTCTTACTTTCCTTTTTCTGTGGTCTTATGTCAAAGCCTGGTTTGATATTTCAACATTGGCATGTTTGCTCTTTAGGGAGTCTAAGGAAACAATCCAAGGCTGTTTCTTGGACTAAAGAGCTCTCATATTGTTCTACACAAAACCAGCTGATCCCCCTTTTGGGCCCATAAGTGTATGAGGATTATCGAGACCGAGCTCCTCACTGATAGCTCTGTCTTCGCAACCAAGCCAGTGCCCTGCATGGAGTGACAAGGACAGCTTAACGAGCCTGTGCTCTTCGCTATTCCTTCATTTGTATGTTATCAATACATTTCCTCACTAGATCATCTGACATTGGTATTGTGGGTCACATCATGCACTTTGTATAACAAATAGGTAAAGTTCAAGGCCTCCAGGTAATACAGCTAAATGTCCACTTAGATTTAACTTTTATATCGAGTGATGTACTTTTAAGGTCCACAGAATGGACTGATCAATGCACATTGCTCCTTTACACTAATATTTGTAAAATAGATTTGATCAAACCCTGAATTGCATTTTTTATATATGTGTCTTTGCCATCCCCCAAAACAGCATTTTGAACCGTATAACACAATTTTACCCATGCCACTTTATCTTCCTGTCTAGTGTGAGATATTGCAATTTTTATATCTGTGTGTGGAGCTGTCACTGGAAATTTTATCTCAAGCCCCAGCTTCAGGACATTTGGATTTTCATTCATCCTGAGCGTGCATATACGTGGTTTCTATTGCTTTTTCAATACATCTTTACAAGGCTTGTTTAAGATGACAACTGCAGCAGAATCCATTAGTGTGTGCCAAAGTTTTGTGTTCTACCTTGAAGTGTTCAAAATAATCACTAGAAACAAGTTTCATAGCCAGAATTGTGTTTTCCAAACCCCTTCCAACCAAGAAGTGATTGGGTACAAAGTGACAAGTTGTTACCAGGGCAATACTACCAGAGGCAACATGCTTGACTTCCGGAGTGGGGCTCCATGGTAGTTAAACTTGATTATGTTGACTTGATTGGTTTGTGAAGCCCACTCTGAATATGTCTGGGTGAGTCATGGAGAAGTGACCTTGGGCTCTGAGTCTGGTTGCCCACCCCACCCTCACTGGCACTGTTCCCTTCCCTGCTTCCAAGTAGTGATGAAAGAAGCAGTGTTGCTTGACTATGCCCTTCTGCCACTATGTTTTTATCTCACATTCAGCCAAATGTGGACTGAATTTCCAAAAACAGCGGCCAAATTAGGCCTCTTCTCATTTAAGTGGTGGGTGTCGGGTATCATGCTCAGGAACTGGAAAGCTGGCGAGCACCAGCTCTCACGAAGGATGTATCTTGGCCACTTTTCTTTGCCCATTTGTGGACTGATTGGCAAAGTTTTAATATAAAGCCCTGGATAGAAAGTACTTTAGGGTTGACTGACTTTATAGTCTCTGTTGCCTCTGCTGAAACCTGTTGTTATCTTATAAAAGCAGAACAACAATACATAAACAAAAGTGTGTAGCCATGGTTCGTGGACCATATGTTAATGATACTTCACAGTGGTGCCAACTGGAGGGAGCCTAGGTACCAGCACTGCTTCTGGAAGGGCATCTGTCAGCATCCAACCTCAGTTGTCTATTCATTTGACAAGACCGCAACTTTTATTATTATGAAAAATGAAACTTTGGGGATTTGTAAAACGTTCATACAGTATTTAGCATCATCTTAATACCAACTCCAACACGAGACTTGGAGACATCCCCATAAAAATAATTGTGAAAGTAAGATGTGAATTATTGCTTTTGTTAGACTTAAAAAACCTTTTCTACCAGATGGCTATTATAAGCTTTTGAAACTTAAAAGTTTTTCAGACTGCTGTATTTTCTCTAAATAGTACTTCTACTGTTCAAAAGAAAACAAATAGCAATGTCTCCAGTAATGTAATGATTTTACTGTAAGTCCAATATAAGGTGACTCCTTTTCTGGGAGATAATTTTAGGGAAAAATTCACTTTGTGTTTCAGTAAATGTGGCTGATTACTTTTGTAGCTTTTATGGTACCAGGTGTTGAGAAGTAAAAAACAAAAACAACAAACAAAAAAATAAAACCCCCCAAAAAGAAGAAAGAAAACAACAACAACAAAAAGAATGCAATGGCAGAGAGAATTGTATCAAAGTCTGGGTGAAATAAAATAATTTCCTTTTCCCAATGAGAATCTGTGCTTTTATAGTGGAAAACATGAACTGTAAATTAGGATGGACATTAGACTTTAGACACTTGTTTAGCCTCTCCTGGCCCAATTGTTTACCTGGAAGTAGGGACCTCAATCTCATGGGAAGGTTGCAAATATTAAATCAAGTGTGTGTAGTGCTTAGGTAACCTTTGTCTCAATCAAAATAGACTTGCTCTGGCATTTGCCACCTAAGCTAGGCAACGAACCTTCCTATATACTGCTATAGAAAATCAGAAAAATATAATTTTTACAACAGATTTACCCATCAAAAAACATTCAAAAATTATAAGATGAACTACCAAGTAAGAGAAAATATTTTCAGAATAAACAGGTGAGCCACAGATGGGGAGAAAACGTTCAAAGTTCATAATCTGACAAAAGTTTATGTCTTGAACATAAAAATAGTCCAAAAATGAATGAATGGTCAGAGGACAAGCAGTACAATTAAAAATAAGCAACGACTTTAGCAGACACTTTACAGAATAAGGTGTGTGAATAGCCAAACAACATATGGAATAACTAAAATTATTCTATGTGCCTGAGTAACTGAAATTAAAGAGATTGAAAATACTGAGTGATTTTAGGCCACAGAACAACTGAACTATAAAATTAGGATACTGTAGAGATACTTAAAATCATGTACAGAATATCATTTTCAACTTTGACTCTCACAGTATTCTAAGGTTTTCCCACAAAATGCATGTCATTGTTCATTCCTTACTAATATTGTTGCTTTCAATTAAGATCAGATTAACTCATTCCCAATATAATCTAATAACTGCATTTCTTTTCTTAGACCAAATTATTCTTTGTAAATTTACAATGCCATTATAATTCACATTAAATATATATTCAATGTTTTCACTATTTGTTTTTCTAAAACTATGTCTATGTGTGAATAGTTTCCTAAATTAAATAAAATGTACAGCGCATTTTGTAGTTTTCTTCAAATCAGTGCCCAATATGCAATCACATAAAGTTTACAGATTTTAAAGGCAGGAAAGCAGCTGAAATTAGTGAATTAGTTAAGGACTATAAGCTCCAGATAAAAATGTCACAGAAAGGATAAGATGACTACAAAAAATCCTTGATTTTAATTACTTTCAATACTTTATACTGTTAATTTCATATTGCCCAACAGAATCACTAATTATTCTCTTTTATACCCACATTTCTTGCTTAGTTGACAGTAACAGCCAGCAAAGAGCTACATCAACTCTCATTCTGTGTTTTACCTCCTGGGCTTAAAACTCATATCTTGGTACTTTTTTGATCCATTCGTTGGGGATGACTAAGTTTATGTGTCAGTTGGACTGAATTAAGAGATGAACAGCTAGCTGCGGGGGGTGGGGGGGGGGACATGTTTTCTGGGTGTTTCTGTGTTACCCGTAATTATCATCTGAATCAGTGGACTAAATAAATACCCACCCACACCAAGGTGAAGGGAGCCAAAAAGAACCCAATGTAGAGGAATTGTGGACTTGCTCTTTGCTGGACCTGAGACATCCACCTTTCTGGATTTCAGAGCTCCTTTTTTTTGTTTGAGACTGACAAGAGCAGCTACCTTCTTACCATCCTTCTGTAGCCATAAACTAAAAGTTACACCCTCAGCTCTGTGGTTCTCAGGCCATTTGACTCAGGTTAAATCACACCACTGGCTTTTCTGG
Organism: Ctenodactylus gundi; assembly: GCA_004027205.1. Lineage (NCBI taxonomy): Eukaryota > Metazoa > Chordata > Mammalia > Rodentia > Ctenodactylidae > Ctenodactylus > Ctenodactylus gundi. Next base: position 585,687 of record PVKB01000092.1, on the reverse strand, counting down.
GTCTTTCTCCAGCTTGGAGAGGGAACAACATGAGACCTGGATAGCATCTTATTAAGTATTAATTACAGTGCTTCCTTTTGCCCTGTATCTTCAAAGAGCTCCGAGCATTTCACAGGCATCACTCCATCCCTGATGTCGACGGTGTTCTTGCGTGAGGAGGTGATAGCAGGTGTTGGTCTCCCTCTGGGGGAGAACACAGCAAACACTTTAGAGAGTTGAAGTGAACTTAGTGCTTAGCGTATTTGTTTACATTTAATATACAATAGTAGACACCCTCTGTGCTTATCACCTACCCCAGTTGTACCTTAGAATTCCTAGCCTCCGTTGCAATTAACATAAGAAAATACAACCAGTTTTGGTCAAGCCAGTATAAGCAGAAGAAACCTGTGTTGTTTCTTAGCCCCGACATCCTACCTACTCTGTTTTTATCTTCCTTTGCTTCTTGGCATGGTGACATCGGCTGTCATTTTCCAGATGATTTAACCACAGGATGAATGAGGGTGTACAGCACACAACAGAATGTGATGGGAGGGAAAATAAACATTTCTTGGTTAAGCCTGTGAAATACTGAGGTATTATTTTGCAACAACTAGTATTAATTGCTCATATTAACTAACATATTTTGTGTGTTTATTTGTGGTGTTTCAACTCAGCTAGAATGTACAACTAATATGTATTTATAGCATGAATGAATGAACTGAAAAAATGAAATCTTACAATTCTCCTTCCTTGCTCTGACCCTCTCTCAGCACCCTTATCTCTCTTGTCTCATGTGGTTTCATCCATGCCTTCCTTTCATGAAGGGGGGACTTCCTGAGGGGTTGGAATAGTTGAAGTGAGATGCAGGGGATGAGAAAGTACACAGGTAAGCTGGCTGCTCCTTGCCTCTTCCTTTCCCACAAAGTGAACAAGGAGACGGGAAAAGGTGACGGAAAGGGGCGCACAGCTGACCTCCTGTTTGTGAACGAAAAACAGACAAACATCCAGGGGACTTACATATTTCAGCCTAAATATATTATTTTTTAGGAAACCACAATTCTCAGTTTTTAGTAGTGTATCCACATAAGTTATATTCAGATACATGTATGTGATTGTCTCGAAACAGCAGCACAGGGTGTTATAGGAGGATCTGCCCTGTAGACCCTGGGGACCTGGTGGCTGGCTGGGAAGGGACCTGTGTGCTTGCTAAGGCTCAGCCACTGGGCTCTTCCACACAGTTCCTTCCATTTGGCAGCCATTGGCTGTGACCTTAAGTTCCAGACTGTGACTGTACAGACTCTATTAAACCATTCAAAGCATGACTGAGGTGTTTGTGGTGCCATCGCAAGACCAAATGTCCCCATCCTTCTGTTTCCTCAGCAACATGAGCTTCACAGCAAAAGGGCAGACATTTCCATGGTGTGATTCGCACTAACTTTTGTGTATCTGTATAGAACATTGAAAAATGTCCACTGTTCTTGGACCAAGACTGAGCCCAGGGCATGCACAGTGGGCACACAAAAATATTAACATTTTTGTTGCAGGATAAGTTAAATAGGTAAGATTTTTTTTTTTTTTTTGTATTCTTAAACACTACCTATGAGGGAAAAAGCTAATGTTTGGCCTTAGATCTCTGCTTCATTCTCTGTGGTCCTTCTTGGGATTTCATTTCCTAAAAGTTTATGTGTAAATTTTTCCTCCCCATGCAAGCTCTTTTGCCATTGGGGTTGCTGCTTTCCATCTAGAACAATTTTAATATCTTTAACGCCAGGGACTCTTAAAAATCTATTAGTCTAACTAATAGATGAAAAATCAATTTATTAAAGTCTAATCTATTAAGAGGGCTTATCAGTATGTGTAATAGTGTATGCATAACTTTTTTTTTTCTTTTTGCTATCTTCTATGACAAGGCAGAACTCACTTTGGAGTATAACATTTTTGTCCTGGGAGAAATCTCTGGAATGGCTCTTGTTACTTATGCAAATAGAAGAAAAGAGCAGCTTCCTCCTCTGAAGTAATGATATAATTTTACCTTATTTTCAGCCTTGACTTGAAACTTACTGCCCCCCCTCCCCAAAGCCCTATGCATTTAAAATTCCTCCTTTGGGGGAAACTCAGCCAATTTGCTCTTAAAAGGAAGAGAATTGAGCCCTCCAGTCTTTCCTTTTTACAGACTCACTGCATTTAGCTACTGATGAATAGATGTTTCAGCCTGAGGCTGATTCTGAAGACAGTACACAGTATGTGGAGGCCTCAGGGGGACCTCACTGTAACCACAACTGCAACTTAGGCCACTCACCTATGGCTCTGCAAGGTGGCCTAACCTATCCTGAGGCCACAGTCTTGCAGAACAGCCACCTGGGAGGTATTGGAAACCAAATTTAATGTAAACTTGGGAAACCCTGGGAAGGAACAAGGAGGTAGGAGATCAACCAGCCCAGGAGCCTAATCCTTGTGCTTTGGAAACTCACTCCAGTTGCTAAACTTCAACACTGGCAGGAAGTTTGACTCCATCTGTTTCAAATGAAACTATCATTCCCTGTGTGGGGGGAACCTTTTAGAAAGTGAGATTTTTTTTTAGAAGACATAGGCTATGAGGCAGCCATTGTCTCTGTTTTCTAATAAGTGTTCATAGTGCAGGGAAATTTATTAAAGACTGTGTTATCCTGTGCAATCGAGTTACATACATTTGAAGTGTGTATCTGAGGATACACGTGACTCCTTTCTCCCTTCAATGACTAGAGGGAACTCCCATTTAACCAAATAGTCTTCCAGATATTGAACCATAATTTGGCTTAAACCGCTTGCAGCATGGATGTTATATTAAAAAAATTAAGAATCATAAGTGTATTAAATAGTAATAAAGAAAAGCACAGGTTGTGGTGGGACTACTCAAGTGTAGAATCTAACCTGGCAAGTGAATCAAAGAAAGTTTTCTTAAGGAAGTGAGGCCTGTGGGACTGTTGTGATAAAAAGCTTTGGAATTAGTGATCCATGCTGAGGATCTTAAGAATATATGAGAGTCACAAATTACTAGATTAGGAGCACAAAGCCTATGAGGTGAGGCTTGGGAGCAACAGGAAGAACTTTTCCTTTTCCGAAAGGAGTAGAAAGCTAGGGAAAGAATAACACGTATTAATTTGATTTTTTTGGAATCAAATATAATTTGCTTATAATGGGACAAATAATTGTGTGTATTTGTCTTTCTATGTGTGTCCATATGTGTTTGTGTGTGTGTATATGTCTGTCTGTGGGGGGAGTGTGGGCAAAGAGCTAATAACTGCATCCAATCAGGAGTTAAGTACAAAAATCCAGAGGACATTAAGGAGTAATGTGAGCAAGAGGGAAGGTAGAGGCCTGGGGAGAAGTGAATAGCTTAGAAAGTACAAGTCTAGGCCGTTGGTGATTTGATGAAGGCCAGAGAAGGAAGTACAAAAAGAAGCAATGTGCCCAAAGACTATTTCCATAAACGTCAATTGAATATGAAAAGTTTTTAAAAGACATCAAGGAATAGCTCATGTAAATTTCTTTTTAATTACAGAGAACTTGATATTGCCCAGCTTGAAGAGAGGCATTGTTTTTTCCATTTAGTCGCTGTTTAGCGACAAAACCCAGACTAGAGACTATGTCACCAACATGTGCCATTATCCTTCACAGCACCTTTCCCTGAACACACACAAGTAGTCGCTTATGGCTACTAAACAATTTAGAGACACTTATGCAAGTATACATACAAGTGTTTGTAGCATGTTTTTTCTTCTTTGCTTCTTCCAAAAATGTTGAATATTGACTTAAATGGTAACACAAGTGCATTGTCTTAAAATTATCTATACAAACAGTAGATGTGGATTAAATGTTCCACTGAAGTGTTATACTTCATGTCACTGGACATAGTTTGGATATAACACATGAAATACTAAAAATATGTTATATTTGTACAATTGACTAAAATGTCAGAAGCCTCTCAGTTGGATGTGATCTTTCTTAACTAGAGTTCCTTCCTAACTGTGAGTCTAGTTTCCATCTTTTGGCAAAATCTGCACCATGGCAGAAACTCAGATGCTATTATCATTAAAGCTTTAGTATCTCCATCCGGTATCATTGAGCTTATGCCAAGGAGTTAACTTTAGAAATCTTTTTTTGGATAATTCGGCCTCAATACAATTTACTATCAGCTTAATCAGGGGAAACCAAGAGAAAAATGAAATAGATGTTTCAATTCAAATGCTAGCACTTAGATAAAGAACTGTGTAAACATGGTCATTTAATTTTATTGAAATTTAAATTAGTTTAGTATTTGTTGGATCTAAGGTATGTTAATTAAGGTGTGAGTGGCTTGCAAACCCTGGAGGAGTGTGTATTTGCCTTAGACTGTTGGTGCTGACAGTGGTCTTTTGTAGTAAATGAAAGGAGGTGACTAAGGACTGTGCATTTTCACATATATTAGATTTAGATTTCATTATTTCTTGCTAGCTCACAGCTGGTCATTCTAACCACTAGAAACTCGACTAGTAACTAATCATGTTTTGACAAGGTTAGTGTAAGCTTCGATAAGGAGATATTATAGGAAATTATATGTGACTCTGATCTGTGCTCACAATCAAAGATGATGATTTTTTAAGTGGTATGTTGGTCGTGCAGTGAGAGGAGTTTTTGGGATACTAAAGTTCTGAGGATGTAATCTTCACATCAAAGATCTCACAATTTTATGTGGGAAGGAGACAGACACAGAAGAGAGTTATGGTAACTAATATTCTAATAAAAATTGTAGAAAATACTAAGTGCATAGCAATTAATTCTACTATGAGGGGTGACTGGGACTCCTGAATTGAGTTTCAAAGCTGGGAGGCATAACTCAGATAGGAAAGGGCACTGAAATCACTAGGACTTTCTTAAATCACTTTTTAGAAAAACATTTCTCAGAGGCGATCCAGCTTACTTAGATGACCAAGATGCTAAGTAAAATTATCTGGAACTTGCAATTAAAGCAAAAGATGGTCACTTATTTTCTTTCTATTGTAATAGAACTTTGTCTAAATTCTTCAGAAGATGTTCCTTTGTTTTGACTTATTATTTGTGATATATGAGAGAAAAACCTGTGTGAAGTTTTCTGTTAATGTGTAGATTTTACCCTACAGAGATGAGAAACATTTCTGTTCAAGAGAAAGATGATTTTGAACACTGCAGTTTTGTTACCCAGAAGGACATAGAATCTAACAATCGCATTCCAGCATTTGTTGCCTAAATATCGTCATCACTGACATTCTGCCTTTAATCATCTGAACGATCCTGTTGGGTTTCTTGCAAATGAATTGAATATATCCTTGATAAATCTTAATTTGATATAAAAAACATGTTTTTAACTTTTTTAGAATTACAGTTGGGTGAGACATGCATTGGAATTAATCATTTTTTGAGCCACATAGAATCTGATCTTCTTCCCACTTAACTGAAAGAATGATGTCATTCTCTTCTTTCCTTTCTCTTAAGTCTCTCACTACTTCCCTATGTCTCTAGAAAAATATTAGTAATCACTCTTCATCAGATCTTTGGGACCCTTCCCCTCATAAAAAGGACCCAGAATATGGGCAAATGCAGGTCTGCATCAGAACAGGTGAACTTGGGAACTTCTGAGAAACTTGCTGTGGTTGTTAGTTCTAGAAATCTGAAAGGAAAAAAAAAATACGTCTGAAACATCAGTTTTTGTCGCTGAAACTCTATTTTCCCATATAGTATATTTATTTGAGTCCAACATACGATTTTTAAATTCACTTTAGGTTTTCATTTAGATTAAGATTTTAATCCACTTCTTGGGTAAAGCCCAATGGTACTGGCTGGCTTTTTATACAATGAAAATGAACAAGTATTGCATTTAAGACATCCTGTCTAAAAACATGAAAATTCACTTTTCTACTGCTTTTTATTCTTTATAAAACAAACAAAATATACAAATATACGTTAGCTAAATGTCTGCCCTGAGCGTGCACCTTAGTTGCTACTGCATTTTTCACAGATTTTTATTTTATTTTATTTGTTAGTTTTCCACTACTGAAACAGAATACTTGAGGTAATCAGGTTTAAAAAAAGAAATGTTCCCCTTGAAACATTATTTTGAAGATATTTGCTCTTGGTTGATGAGCTCTTTTGCCTAGACCTGGGATGAGGTAGTGCCTCATGACTGGGAGGACACAGAGGTAGACCATGTTTCTCTCCTCAGGGTTCCAGGGAGCTAAGGAGAAGAGGAGGGGTTGAGCTCTTCAGGCCCCAGGGTCCGCCCCTGTACTCTAACTGGTTTCTACTAGGCCCCACCGCTTAGAAATTCTACCACATCCTACGGATATCACTTTAACATGTTGGGCCTTTGGGGGACACGTAGCCAAATTATAGCACCTTCAGACCTAATTTGTGAGGAACACATAATTTTTATGTAAATGATATGCTATGCTATTTGTTTTGAAATTTAGGGCGATGTCTTTCTAATCCTTAAGTGGGTTTTGTAGTTTTGACTCATGTGTGATCTCATCCAAGTCTAAGCCCTGTTGGGTTCGTGCACAGGTAGAAAACCATCAGTTTTGTGTTGTGGTTTGGATCTGGAGTGTTTCTCAAAAGTCTCATATTCCTGTGGGTACTGTGTAGGGGTGAGAGGTGGGGCCTGGTTGGAAGGGGTGGATGCTTAGAGCTTGACCAGAGGTGCATGTGCTGGTTCTGTCTTTTCTCTGAGTCTCTCTCTCTCTCTATGTAACACTATGTTATGAAGCTCTCTGCCACTGGAGCTCTGGCTCTGGCCCTGGCTTGGCTCTAGCCCTGCCATATGCTTCGATCATTTGCTCGTCTGGTGAATGGACTGTAACCTTCTGAAACTGTAAGCTAAAATAAATCTTTCCTCCCTAAGTTGTGGATGTCAGGCATTGAGTCACAACAAGAAGAAAGGAACTAAAACAGAATATCATATGCCTGTTAAGCAGGAGAAAACAGCCAGCTGTGAAGTGGTTAAATGCTGGCCTTCCCTCCTGAATGGGAAAAGAAGACTTTTGGAGTGACTTTAGCACTTGAATATTTATGCTACAGAGGAAATCAGCCACACATTTACATTTTTAACAGCAAGACTCTAGGAGAGATGGAAAAGGAAGGATAATAATTTTTAAACAAGACATTGGGCAATAAAATTACTACGTCACAAAAATCTGGCCAAATAGAATACATGATTACAGAAAATAGAAATTTCCTTGTTCCTTCTAGGACCAAGAAGTGCTCTCAATGCCAGGTTTTCCTTGACTCCCTTCTTTAATCAGATGTGTTCTGGGATCACTTGGGTAGTATTTTAGTGACACCATGTTTATCTAAATTTGTCAGAGAACTGGTTGCACCACACAAATGAATTTTATAGAGAACTACCGTATCCAACCTCAAATGTGCAAAGCTTACACAAATGAACCACTTTTGTGAAAACACTCCTAAAATGTTGTGTAATGTCTGCTATCTTAAAGAGCATATGTAAAATAATTTAGGGTTGCTCCTAATGTCATTAATATCTTCCCAGAACTTCTAATTGTGACTGGGAGTAGACTAGAGAATGAAAACAGTTTCCAAAATTCCACCACTGCTGCTGGGCCTGTAATCTGAGGTGTCAGACTTGCTCCCCAAGGCATGGTCATCTGTATGTGTCAAGCTGCCTCTGCTGCAGTGGAACTGAGATGTCACTGAGTGGACTGCTGCCTTTTGATACTTTGTGGCTGCCTGCTGCTCTGTCTCCTGCCAAAAAAGTGATGGTCATTATGGTTGCTGTCCCAGAATGACTTGTCTCCTCTCCTAGCATTTCCTGTGGCATAAACGAGCTGTTAGTGTGAAGGTCACCTGAGGTCCCTGAAGCTGCTCTTTAGAAGTAAGGGGGACAGTTTTCTTGTCACTTGGGTCACTATGTTTCTGATGTCTTACAGATTGCATGTGGAGACAGGTCTCTATTTCTTATATCCACACTCATCATTCCTTAGGAATAGGTGAGTTCATGGAGGCATGGCTGAAAAACAGTACAGATGATGAATACCTGGGGTGCTCCAAGTAGGAAGGGGCCCTGAAAGTCTTTTTGAAGCAGATAATCTGTAAGTGCCTCACCCGGCATCCTAATACATCACTCATGCCAGTCGCAAGAACTCAGCTTCAGCTCAAGGTGCTAGTGCAGTATTTGAGTGTGTCGCCAATTATAGTAAGTTGGCATTTCACTGTGTGGCTAAACGGTGCTCTCGTTACCCAGATTTTTTACTACTGGGCCATCAAATGTCAGTGTGAGAACTTATTCTAGTCCCCCCGGACTTCTAACTGGCCGTTTTTAGCTTATTATAATCTGACAACAGACATAACCAAGGATGGTGGTATTTTGCATAAATCATGGGTATATAAAGTACAAGGAAAGATCTCATTGCAGTAGTCCTCAACACATTTGTGGTCATACACCTGTGGCTCAGCAGTGTCAGGGACTTAATCAGTTTTCCAAAAATAGCTTCCAAGATCAAGTTGAGCTATGACACAAAGGATGCTTCAGGGTAATACCTTATAACATAGCTACAGTTAGCTCTTCCTTTTGTTGGTACCATTTGAGCCCTTTGGCACTCGGTTGTTTTCTTTAAGATTGTTGATATCCATCTTCCCACTGTTTCTCAGTTTTCCCTCATATTCTACCAGTGGCGGTCATTTCCTTAAATACCTCTTTATGTACCTCTAACTCACAGGACAAGACATGCTCATTTCAGTCTCCATGCAAAAGGTATCTCTAAGACATTCTCATAACTACCACAAATCTTTTTATTAAGGCATACACCTAATAGATCATTCTCCCTCCCCCCTCAATTGAGATTTCAGACCATGACTATAAACTTGATGCAGTGACAAATATGTGGTCACTAACCTTCTGAAGAAAAGCATGCCCGTGTTGCATGGCATATCGTTTGAGAATTGTGCCACTGTTTCTACCTGGCAGCCCCTGCAGGGTTGGCCACAGAGTCACAATGTGTCTCTGTTTCTCTGGTGTCCACCCTCCTGAGGTCTGATCTGTATGTGTCCATATCTTAGGTGTGAAGAAATGTTGTTTTACCTTGTACATCTGGATATATTCCATGGCTTAGACAAGAAGGTATTTAAGATCTGTTTTAACCCAACCAGCTTGTGTTATGAAATCGAACCCAGAAGCTGCCATTAGGGCCAGAATTGCTCCTGGGACCCCTGATGTCATTTCAAATCTATGCATTTATAATGAGTTTGATCTTTCATCTTCCCTCCAGTCTCTCCTGGACTGTTCCTCCTCTTGCTGTGTTTATCCCCTTAGTAATAATTAATGTTGGTAGTACTGTCTGAGTGAAGGGAAGGGAAAATCCAATATCTTTCTTTTCAAATAATCCTTCTATAGGTCAATATTTTGATGTAGTATGGTTCATTGTGGATCTTGGAAAATTAGAGTGAGTTTAAGGCTTCATAAAAATCTATTTCTTTGGGATTCTCAAATGTTCTATTAAGAAAATGAAGATAAACAACTTTTATGTACATGTCTCTATAATATTTTCATACAATATGGATCAGTGACTTAGTAGGTGGCTCAAATTGCTGTTATCAATTTCCTTGGGCTGCTGTAGCAAATTACCATAAAATGAGCAGAGTAAAATGACAGTCATTTAACTCTCAGAATTCTGGAGTTTAGGAGTTCAAAATCAAGATGTCAGTAGAACTATGTGTCCTCTGAAGGCTCTGAGGAGAACCCCTTCCTGTTTCTTTGCTGCTGGTGGCTCCCAGGAATTCCTGGTGTCTGCGGCTTGGAGCTGCGTCACTCCAATCTCTGACCCTCTTGTTGCATGCCCTTTGTGACTGTTAATCATGTGCTGTCAGTTGAATGGATTAATAAGTATCTAGTTGATTAGTGAGCCAGAGTTTTGAGTGTCCGTGGGTGATGCACACATAGGTCAGCAAACTAAGGGAAGAAGAGCTGCCCCGGATGCGGGTGACATTAACTAAAAAGGCTACTACTCTGGAAACAGTAATGCAGGAAAGGAAAAGGAAGGGTTTCCTTCCTTTCTGAAAGAGCTTCAGTCTTCACACTTGGCTCTAGACTCTATTCCCAGCTCAGAGTCACTCAAGTCATTCTGCAGCTAGCTTCTAGACCTCTGACCTGGGACTGGTACTGTATCCTAGGTCTCCTTGTTCTTTAGTTTCCTTCTTGGGCAGGTGTTGCATTCTTGTCTCCTTGCTCTGTGGGTTCTATCTTCTTGTCAGAGCAGCTACAGACAGGGTCCTCCAGCTCTTCTATGTGCAGGATGGTCATTATAGACTTCCCATTAAGAGAATTTATTAGGTCAACTTATGTGTATAAGTGCATGTGAGTGTGTTTCGCATATTTCCATCTTTCTAAATAACACTGACTAATACGCTCTTCTTTCTTGTACATCTTCTGTGTGTTTGTCCTTTTCCACTATAGAATTGGTTTAGTTGGTGAAAGTTTCTCAAAATCCTTAGTGGCCCATGTGTTTCACGGGAGACTAAGTTATCAGTCAAGAGCTATACAGCATAAAACTTGATAACCCTGCATCTATCCCTGATTTCTGTTGAGGTGATTGGATCCATCACTCATAGCATTTTTTTTTCTCCACTAAACAGTTGTCCTTTTACACATTACAAGGTTGGGAATTAATGTCATGTTGGAATGAGCCACTCACAGGATGAATTTATAAATATAGTTTCCAGAAATATCAGCCCCACTTCTTATCTCAGCCAGAGGAGACAAAAATATCTGTCATGGAAAAAATATAAGTTTTGGGTAATTCACGTCGTAGTCGAATTGGGAAATTGAAGCACTGAGTTCATCCCTTATTCTCCCTCTTTCCCCTAATAAACTGCATTCATTAGTATGTTCCTTAGCCAGATAAAGCATCCCAAGGAATCTGAATTCATCGGGTTTCTGTCATTAGGAGAACACCAACCTGAAGGAGGAAAGATTTATTTTGGCTTACAGTTTCTGGAGTCTCAAGCATTTCTGTGGGTATCCTCCTGCCTTGTCTTCCCATGTTTTTATTGTTGAGGGACTTCACTTTCAAGGCCTAACTGAGTGGTTTCTTCAAAGGGTTTGAGGGTGTATGTGAGGGGAGCTGCAATTCCTCAGAATTCTGTCCTGGAAATAGTCAAGGAGGGAGGACCTAGCAGTCTGGTAGCATTTAAGGTGTCTTTTTATTCCCAGGCCGCTCAGAAAAGCTCTCTTGCCTGTTCTGGATTCCCTGTCCTGAGGGCAGCAGTGCTTTCCACCCAGGGAGGTGCTCCCACTGCCACTAGAGCTGGTCAGGAGGTCAGCAGCCCTTCTGTCCTCTCCACAACTGTCTCTTTTGCCAGTCTTTTCCTATGCACTGTTTAAGAATGATCCCCCAAACCCTGATGTACACATCTGAGCTTTCTTTTACTCTAAACAGCCCAATCTCGGGTTCTTGTTTGAAAGTTGCTCCTGCTTATGTCATTGTCTGTTGTGGCTGCCGAGAGCTGCTTCCGATCTAGGCTTTAGAAGGCCTTTTGTAGTGGGAGTTAGCATTGTGTTTTTAGTATGTATTACTTGCAGGCTTGTGTTTGAAGGCTGAGGCTACCAGCTGCTGTCAGTTCTCTCTTCTCCTGAACTGGAGCTGACGTCAATCTAACTAAAGTTCTGGGCTTCAGGCTTTCCTACCTCTGTGGATGCTGGTGGCTCCCAGCCATTCACAGTTGTCTTGGGTCTGCTTCCTGGACTGTTGTTTACTTCTTCTTTCAATGTATTTTTGGGGGTTTCTTACTTTCCCATGCCCCCTTTCAATTGTTGGGACACTTCACCCTGTCCTAGCTATGCTGAACAGGCAGTTTTCGATTATATTATCAACTTTTAAAATAAATGATGAGGAGACATTGTGCAGCTCTGTTACTCAGCTGCTATCTTGACTGGAAGTTCAGTAATTAATTTTGAATGAGATCATAAGATAGCTCATATTTGATAGATTGGTGTTATTGTAAGGGCAGATATCACAGAGCTCACTTACTCTGTTTCTGTGAAGACACACTGAGGAATAAGCATGTGCAGACATAGTAAGAGGGCAGCCAATCACGTGCAAGGAGAAAGCTTTTACCAGGTGTTGAGTCATTTAGAACCTTGGTCATGGACTCTGGCCTCCATGATTGTTGTGATTAGGATCTAGAGTGTCCCCCAAAGCCTCATCTATTTGGAGGGTGATTGCCCTAGTGGATTAACCATTGATTTTCTGTGCTGTTGAAGGGTGGGCTCTGTTTGGGTTACTGAGGGTGTGGTGGATCACTAAGGGTGTGACTCGGGAGGATGTAGTTTCTCCCTAAGACCTGCTTCTTCCTCTTGCAATGCCATGAAAACTTGTTCTCTGACAGACTCTTCCACCATTCCACCATTGCCAGCTTATGAATGGACTGAGACCTCTAAAATGTGAGCTAAAAAGAAAACCTCTTCAAGCTGTGGTTGTTGGATGTTGTGCCCTAGTAATAAGAAAGTGATCAAGACAAGAGTTGTTAGAAAGCGGATTTGTGTTGTTTAGATCATCTAATCTGTAACATGTTTCTGTGAAAGTAAAAACAACTACACTATTTCACTCCATAGAGAGTCAGTGACCTCTCTGAAAAGAGTCATTCATGTCTTTAAATGTAATCATTAGAGAACAAATTTCAGAATCTGAAAATCCAATTCAGAAAACTCATTTTTCACAGTCTATTCCTGTAGAACCACTCTTGTTACCAAAATCTGTATTAGTCAGGGTTATCAAGAGAGACAAAGCCAATAGAAGATGTATAAAATTTATTTAAGAAAAGTGACTCATCTCATTGTAAGGGATGGCAAGTTGAACACGGTTAGGTAGGCCAGATGGCCGGAAACTCTTGGGCAGGAGTTGACCACATATTCTTGGGTTAGAAAGTACCTTATTTCTTGTGGAAACAAAACTTTGCTTTTGAAATGTTCTAGCAGATTGAATCATGCCTATGTTGTCGAGAATAATTTCCTTTAGAATAGCCTTCAAGTAGATTCAAATGGTTACAGATATTAAATACATTCCTATAAAATATCTTCTAGACATTTGGTTGGTTGCTTGGTGTAAATTCTCTTTTCTGTTGTTACAACAAAATACCTGAGGCTGGATAATGTGAAAATAAGAGGTATATTTAAAACCTAGATTTGGAGCCTGGCAGTTCAAGGTCAAGCAACAGTATCTAAAGCTTCTATTTTTGCCTTGACTCAATCATCAGCTTGGCTCCTGGCTCTATCCCACAATGGCAGATGGCATTATGACAGGAGCACCTGCAAAAGGGAGGTCACATGATGAAATCAGAGAGAGTCCAGGAAGAGCTGGTCTTACTTTCTTATAATACCCCCTTTGAAAGAACTAACCAGAATCTTACGAAACTGTATTAATTTTTGCTAAGAGGATGCCCTCAATGACCTAATGTCTTTCCATTAGACCCCTTCACTTAGATATCTGACTACCTATTATCATAGCCACATTGGGGAACAATCTCCCTACATGTGAGTCTTTGGGGAAAAGCCCACACCGGTATCATGGCACTTGACCCTGTAGTCTGTATCATTAATGCATAGAACCACATAGAACAGAAAGTAGGGATGTCAAGACAAGGAGGCACCCTACCCCGCAGCCAGCCAGGCTCTGTGTGTATCCACAGCTGTCACTCTAATTGCATGGGATGAAGAATACACCATAGTTCTGTGATGACAGAGCTCACAGGTTACCAGACTAGAAGGACAAGGAGTGGTTGTGAGCACACATTGACTTATTTTTTGAAGATTATTTTAGATTTTTTCTTTCACTTAACAAAATTGCTCAGGGATTTGTAAAAAGCAACACGATAAACAGCAGAAATCCCCATGTGTGGTTTTTCTAGCAAGCACACACATGATTCTAGTTAAAAATTCCTGCCAGCTTCCCACTGACACATCTCTCTGCAGAAAATTTTGGTCTAACAAGCCCTACATATGCTCCTTTTTAAAGCTCTGCCCTGCTAACAGAACTCTTTCGATAATGGCATGCACTCTGTTGATTTCTTCTGAAGGACTGTGGGTGATCATTAGAAGATTTCTAAAGCATTGGCTTCAGGCTCCCATGAAATGTTTCCCCAGGTCCCTGTTATACTCCTGCACACCTGTGCAACACGCTCACCTGCAGAGTGCTCTCACACTCATGCCTTTCTCACGCCTCTCCTTTCTGATGACTGTTTCAGATTACTTTTCTTTTTTTTCCAACTCATCTTTTCTCCGTCTACCCTCCCTCTCAGACTTCAGCTCATTGTAATTGGTCACCTTCCTTGTTCTACCTGCCTTGTGTCTTCCCATTTCCTTCTGTCACTTTTTAAGCTGACAATACTGATGTTTTTTTCTTGTTAGCAATTATTGGCATTTATATGTATATTTGCATATATATACATATGCGTACAAATCTATGATATTTATACAGGTGCCTACAATTTCATTGAAAAAGTAAATTCTGATTTTTTTTCTTGTTTGTGTCTGCCACCCTCTCTTTCTGGTGGTCATACAGTAGTTTCCACTTTTTCTTGACTCAGGCAGGTTATTCATTGGGTGGTTAGGTACAGTACCAAGAAGGCATAAATTTTTTTTAAAAAAACCAGAAAATATTTTAGTTTCCCTTACTCTCTGAAGAAAAATATCCACAGTCCAGTCTTTATTATATTTATTCTTTATGCTAATGCAATGATAAAATAAGATTTCTCATTATATCTTACAAAGAACCAGGCCCACAAAGTCATCTAAGGCTTGTGTAAGACATAATGCTGCCCTGCATGAAACAAAATGAGGTTTAAAAACAAGCACATATGTTATTTAGCTGTTTAAAAATTCTTGTATGAATTTCTGTTACATTTTGGGTAAATACTTTCCATTTAGTAGAAAGCTTTCAACATTCTCAACTTCACTTTATATCTTTCTCTCAAAAATCATTATCTTATGAAATCTGTACTTAGAGTTTCTGGCACATCTACCTTTTCTCACCTCAAGGCTTCCTCCTTCTGGAACTTTCTTCCACCACTGGACTTGGTTTTCATCTGCCTTATTTAACTGTTTCTCCCTGAGGTGACTGTTCTCTTTCATTTATTCTAGTCTATAGCTTCTTTTTATAATCCCAAAGCTGTTCATTTGAATGCTGTAGTATTGATCACTTAGCTATTGATGATTTTTAATTTAATATTCACTCCTCTGCTCTACAGTGTACTCCATAAAGGGAAGGCCAGGGCCTGTTCTCATCTCTAGTGTGGTCTGAGAGCTCTGAACACTGCTGGGCCTGAGCTTTCAAACTGTAATTGCAGAACTAATTAGCAGCCTTCAATTGGTGAAATATCATTAATATATTGGGGATTTAAAATAAGAAACAAAAATATTTTGACCTCTTTCAATTTCTGCATAATGACTTATCTCTCTTACTTTTACTGCCTTTATTATTAGAAAAGATATTAAACTGTGTAATCATGAGCTAAAACTTCAGCAACAGACTTGAAAACTCAAGGACTCAAAAATCAAAATACATGCAAGTGGGTTTTTTAAATCTTAACTAATTTTAGTTGGATCTCTAAGAATAATTGTGTAATTTTCCTCTTTCTTATCATAAAAGGAAAAAAAATCACAAGACCAAAGAGATTAAGAAACATTGTTCACTCCAAAGGCACGCTAGATTCAGTTGAATATTTTCCAAATCCAATCTCTTAAGACCTTTCCTCAGAAGTTTTTTTTTTTTTTTTAAATTTAAACTGGCCATAGAGCAGTGGCCTCCAGTCTTTTTGACACAAGGGACAGGGTTAGTTGAAGACCATTCTCCTGTGGACCTGAGGGGTGAAACTCTGCCTCTTCCCATCAGATGAAAAGCTGTATTAGGACTTCATAGGGCACTATTAGGGGGAGGAGCTTTTCTCATTGCCTTGTCCTTCCAATCCTACAGATGGTGCCTGTTGATATTGAGGGAACACTGCCAAGAGAGATTTGACCAGCCAAGTGATTGTGAGTCTGTGTCAGCGTGAATCTGTATCAGGTAAAAAAGCAGAGTGATTTGATGTAAACCAGTACTTTCTGTTTGATTTTGACTTTGTTTCCTTTCAATTAAGTAAGAAAGTATTCCTCTTTAGAAAAAGAGTATAAACTATTTTTTTTTTTAAACTAATGGATTCTTGTTGATGAATAGGCACTTGACTCGACTGGAGTCTTAATTCAAGGACAGCACCCTTTCTAGGACCTTCACTTTAGCCAAGGCATGAATGAAAACTGTCTGAGAAAATTGTCTTAGCTGAAGCAGGCATCTTGCTCCTTCTTCTCTAGCTTTGAGACAGAGGTTTTGGGGCACCACAGCTGGATGGGAAGCTAGGAAGCAGCTCAGGTTTCAATATACCAGAGGCCAACTCCATTGTAACAAAAGGAGAACAGACCCTAGAGGTTTCTTTGCTGTAAGTTAACTTCTAGAGAGAGTTCAAGGAATATTTTTGGATATTATTATGACTTGTAATTTATTTCTGTTGCTTACAAAAGAAATTTTTTTAAAAAAATAACAAGAGGTCAGTATTAATCTCAACTCATCTCTAGTAACACAAGATGAAGAAGTCTGCATTATCTCTAGAAAAACCACACACCATGTTGTAACCCATAATGAAGTGTTGGGTATCTTCAACTTTTAGGGAAAAAAGCCAAATACTAAGTGTTTGAATAGGTCGCATGGGCCATTCTCAGGAACAATAAAGCCTGAAAGAAGCAATTTATTCAAGACAGACTTTGATGTGTCACATTTCTTTGACAGGAACAAAAATAAGTTGAGGGAGTGTCACTTCTCAAATGAGGCAGGTAATCTTTAAGCATTCTGATGTGTCCCTAGAACTCAAAGTTGAGGATTTTTCTCAACCAAGAGTTGATGTAGTCAGTGAATGTTTCTTCTTGTGCTAAGTTTAGACTAGAATGTGAGTTCATCTTGAAAGGAAATTATTTATTAAAAATCTATTCAGCAACACAAACCCAACTCAATGAATAATAGTTTTGAAAGTATTGACCTCATTCCTATTATGAATATATTTGAGGAACCAAATAGTGTAAAAGATGTTGCATTATGTAAAAAGATGTTGCATTTCCTGTGTGTAGTCTACAAGGCATGTTATAATCATAGGAACGTAGCAGATAATAGAAATCAAATATTAGACATATGCTGAGCATTCACAGCATTACCACAGTTTGATGAGATTAGAGCCCTTAATCTAATACAATACACATTATTGACCTCTTTGAGAAATGAAGTAAATTGTTCTTCCCGCCTACTAGATCTGTGGAAGCAAGCAATTCATAAGATCTCAGTTTTCTCTTTTGTGAAGTAACGAGAGATAGATTGCAAGTAAGCACTGGCATATTACCTCTGAATTGTCTTCCAGAATGATCATTTCATAATCTAACTAGTCTTATTTCCAACTGAATTTTTCTCATCAATAAAAACACTTAACTGTTCATTTTAAAAATATAAGTTAAGCTTTGTACGCCAGTACTGCTAAAAAAGTAATGAAAATGTAATTTGGCCAAAATTGAATGAACGTATTCAAATTTGACATATTGCCCTTACAAGTATTAATAAAGAATCAAATAAAATAGGATTTCCCATCCTTCAGTGGTTACAGAATAAGAAAGTACTACTACTGCTTTTCAAGCATGTTACTTTTTGTTTCCAAATTATTGCTAGATTCATTGCAAAAAAATTCCTTTGAAAGAATAATTTATTAACTTTCCTTTGTGTTTTATTCAACAGTAGTAAATATTCATTTTAAAGGAAGAACTTGAAGTAAATATCATTGGCAGCATTTTGGCATTAGTGCTCAAATGAGAGTTTTCAATACACAAATAATTGCTATAGTCTTCTCAAAATAAAAAGCTATCTTTAGAACAACTTCACTATATTTCAGAAAACATGCACATGGCCCTTTAAATGATCCCACTATTGTAAAATGCCAGGTCATTCTATGAGCTGCGGAGATCTCAGCCTTTATGGATGAATAAAATGACAGTGACAATCTGACTGCAGAGACCTGAGAGAAATAGTGATTGTAAGTAGAGGGACTATTTCTGTGCTAAGTAGGTTAATTTTTGGCAGAGTTGCTTGAATCTAGTTAAATTAATGAAGCTTTCCCTGAATTAAACCAAGTTAGTGAGCTTTGCTAAAGCTTTAGAGGCTGTCACAACTCTGCCAATAGCAGACACTTGAAGTCTTTCAAAGAAAGAGAATAAGCATCTCTTGAATAATCAGGGGCTGCTTTAAGAACAATTAAGTGATAGGGATTAAGAAAATGAATATGTATTTTAATCATCAGTTAATTTTTTAAAGAGCTTGATAAAAAGCTTTTCTTATTTTTTTCATCAGCTTTTACAATGATATTGATTTTAAAAATGTGAAGAAGTAAAAAAAGGGGTATAACCCTTCTTTTGTGACTTCTGTCTGTGCTAAGGTTTCTCTTTACAGAATTCCTTTTGTGCCGAGGAAAGGTGCTCATAAGTCTATGCATGGAGATCACTGTGCACTAAAGACCCAGCACAGGCCTGATCTAAGCAGAATTGTGATAGTTGCCTTAACTTGGACTCCCGTTTCAACTTCTTCCCCATAATTCAGACAATGGACACCCCCCACTTCTCATGAACCCCTCTTTCCCACCAACACCTTGTTTTCCTGTGCCTCACCAGATGCTGTGGGCGTGTCTTGTGTACTTCATCATCAAGAGATGACACTCACATTGGCAAGACACCGAAGGAAACAAAGGTTCACATTGCTCATTCCATCAACATGCTGTTATTTTCACCAACTCTGAGATAGGTTACTAGATTTGTAGATTTAATAGTCTAGTACATTTTTCAGAAGCACCAAAATGGTCACGTGAAGAGAGAAAGGGGTTAAATAAAAGGGCTGTCAATTCAGTATTTAGCTTGGTGGTTAAAGAACCTGCCTAGTAAGCCCTAAGGCCCAGGGTTCAATTCTTCGCACCAGGTAAATTGAGTGTGGTGGCACATGCTTGTAATCTAGCACAAGAGAACCTGAGGCAGGAGGACTATAGTGAATTTTTGGTTCTTGCTTTTTCTTTTCTCTTTCTCTTTCTTTCTTTCTTTCTTTCTTTTCTTTCTTTCTTTTTTTTTCCTTCCTTCCTTCTTTTTTTGAGATAGGGTCTTGGTCTAGAGTCAAGCCTGGGCTACATAGTGACTTCAGCCCCAGCCTGAACTACAAAGTAAGACCCTGTCTCAGGAAAATAAAAGAAAATGCTTGGCCACCAGCTTTGATTTTCCATTGACAATTCAGCTATATTGTGCTGAATTCCCTTGCATTATTTTAACATGCAGCAGGTGGCGATAAGGAAGCATAAAAAAATCTGGTTGGGTTTGATCTGTGATGAGAATTCATGATTAAAATAACTCTGTATCTCAAAAATCCAATTAATTTGATTACTAAGTAAAGCCTATCACCTTATAGCAAAATCAAGTCTGCAGAGCAAAGACCCAAAGCACCATAACATCTCAAAGCATTTATTAAACTTTTTAATTTGATTTCTTTTTGGTATACGTTTTCTTTAAGCATTGTATTCTTATTAATGACAGTTTTAAATGTGTGGCTCACTCTCAAATTAGAGTTCATTATATTAAAGCCAAGTCCCAGCTTCCAACTCCCTCCAGTCCCTTCTCTCCCTTTCTCTGTTGGTTGCTTGTTTGTTTCCCAAAGTTCCTGCTGTTTTTCGTCCAGCTTTTTCCTGTCTACTGGTGTGATGAGAGATGGTCCTAGCTCTTGTTCCTTCCCCACTTTCAGCCTTCAATTTTTCAAAATGACACCCTTACAAGCTGTTTACAGTTCTGCCCCACGGAGTGAGTCAGAGCAAGGTGACAGAAAGGGATCAATTGTTTAGAGTTACTCTGCTCAAATGACATTTACCCTCAGGGACCGTAAGGCTAACAGGAGGTTCAGGATTTGAGGACCTTTGCTCTGAAGTCACAGCCCATAGTGGGTCTCTGCGTGGATTATGAGCAGTAGGAAAGGGAAAAGGGTGAGTGTGAGTAAGGGAAGATTACGGAGTAAGGGAGCAAACGAGGCATGTTTTCAGAACAGTGGCCTTCCTCGTCCTTTGTGCGTGTATGTGTGTCATTGCTCTAAACCTGATTCCCAGACCACTGTGACTTTAGAAATATGACCAGAATCTCATTCTCAGTCCTCACTTAAGCAGCTTAAAATAGTGATTATTATCTCCTTATATTCTGAATGAGGACTTGTTGAACAAGATCAGCAAGTTGCTTAGTCATTTGTTTTACTTCCCCACATAATTTTTAAAGTCAAGTCAAGATCAAGAGCCAAGTACTTGAAAACAGTGATTTTACTTTACCAAGTTGTGATGGGTCTTCACCTTGGGCCGGGGGCCTCTTCCTCGATCATGGTAAGAAACCTTGAGATACAAACTAGACTTGGCTCAGAGGAAAGCTGAGGAAAAGAATTCAGAAATTTCCCATTGGCTCAAGATGTTAATTTAATAAACTTTTTACATTGTGAATTATAGTTCATAAATTTATAATGTGAATCTATGCTATTTTATGAGCATTGTCAGAAAAGTTTAGGGTATCTACTTCTTTACCAAGAATTTATCTATAAAGGTAATAATATATAAACAGGAAGAACACACAAGTATGCAAATACCCATGTTTATTCATTATCATAGAGCATTATACTGTAACTGATGATAAATATTACACATATCAGTATTTTTCAAACTGCAGCTATGATCTAAGAGGCTGTTGGGAAGCCAATTTAGAGAATTGCAACTAGCATTATTTTTTAAAATACAAGAAACAAAATAAGATGGGATAGAATAGATTGAAAGTTAAAATATCAGAGTTCACATTTATGGTGTTTTGTAAACATTTTTTAGAACTTCAAAGTCTCAGATTGTCATATAAAGCTTCTTACACGGGATGACTGATTATCAACGTGTGTGAAAGTCATTGGGGTAATGGATAATTCTTTTCCCTTAGAGATAAAAGAAATGCATTGCATAAAAGTTAAGAAAATTGTTCTCATTAAGAAAGCTAGCTCATGAAAAAGACTGGATTAAAGCTGAACTTCATGATTATTCCCATTTTTGGATTTCCTTTTGCATACTATCAGGGAAATAGGGAACTTTTGGGAGATATTAACAAGTCTGGCGATTATTTTATAGTCATAACAAGAAATGATTTTAAGTTTCCCTTCTTTGATAAACCAGAACAATAAATAAGATTAAAACAGCGAGAGGTGAAAGGACATAGGGCGGTAGATTGTGAGAGATGGAAAGGGACTCTGGAGGTTGAGGAAGACCACATAGCAGCATAGGGAAGACAAGTAAAAACAAAGATGCAGTATGTGCACGTACCAGTTCTCTCAGGTGAACATGCTTATGGGTCACAAATATATACTAGTAAGTAAATCTAAAAAAGAGAAATTTAAGCTGTGGAAAACATAGAATTAAAATCCATAGTTCACATACTAGGTTCTGCTGCTTTAGAAGACATTTTATTATTTTCAATCAAAATCATTAGGTTTGGAAATCTCTTTAAATTCTGAGAAAAATGAAATGAGATATAGAAAAAAAACAGATATCAAGGACAACTGACATATTCCTACCCTAATTTTGTTAGCACACCCATCAGCAATGAGCAGCTCCAACAGTTATGGCCACAGTGGTAGTGGTGTATTGGTTGACAGCCATGATTGGGCTGGTATTGATTCCCTTTCTACTTAATAGGAGCCAAAAATTGCCTTCTGCTGTGTCTTTAATTACTATTATTCATTTATTCACCCAAACCACCACTCAGCCTCATATACTTCCTATATTCTTGTACTCTGATGAGCTCTGTGCATGCAAAGGTGAGCAGAGGATTATATTAGAAATGTAAGTCAATTAGATGTCATGCCCAACTTCTCTTCCAGCTTAACAAGTGCTCCCTTAGTCCTTGGCAACTGTAGACCCATGTTCCCTGTGACATGCTCTCATTCCCAAGTCACAGCAGAGCAGATCTGAAATGGCCACCTGCCCAAGGGCCCGGGAGTCTGCAGACCAGATGCTCTCCTACAGCACATGAAGGTGACCCAAGGTTGTCACTGGATGTGAGCTTTCTGAGTTATGAATTTATATTCCAGTGATGGTCACAGTGTCTCTCTAGCATACCCCTTGGACCTTAGCTTTCTAAAGATTCCTTGCTGGCTTCCCAGGGCAGCGAAAACTTTCCTGAAATTTTCTTTTTATCCTGTAAGCATTTCCCTCTGTTTCTTTCATAATAATTGTTATTAAATAATTGAAAGCTGAAATCTACTATAGTGAAGAACCACACATTAGTCACCTTCCTATCTCTGGGACAAAATACCTGACACATGCAACTGAAATAAGAACAGGTTTATTGTGACTTATGGTTTTCAAAGAGTCAGTCCGTGTTCAGTGACTCCAAGGCCGACACAGAGGGGTAGAAGGCGCAGTGAAAGAAAGCTGCTTGGTCCACCGACAGTCAAAAAGCTGAGAGGGAGGGAGGTTCATACTTCTAGCAATCTGCCGCTTCCAACCAGATGAGACTTTCTGAGGGCATCTTAAATTTAAACCATAACAAACAAGAAAACAAATAACCATTGCCATTATCGCTGAATTTAAAATATTTTTACCTTCTAATTTATTTGATTAAAAACGAGGTAAAAAATCTCTAAGCCCATGTTAAAATGCATTCTGAAAAGTCTTCAATTTCAAGTCCATGCTAATACTTGTCTTTCATCTGAAGAAGCAAGTGTCGTCTTGGATTCTTCACTGCCTCTATTTCCCACATCTGTTAGAAGTTCTTGTCAACTTTATCTTCAAAACCTATTTTAAATTTAAATTACTACTCTCCCAATCCAAGGTAACATCCTCTCTTACCTAAGCCACTGCAAAAGCTTTGGTTAACTCGCCTCCCTCCTTCAGTACACCGTCAGAAAGAATATCGTCTACTCCAAAGGGGTTAGGTTGGCTACGTTAACACTTAAAGCTTTCTGGTAGTATCTAAAGGCACTTAGAATAAACATTCTCTTCTTGATCCTATAAATTCTGATTCTTTTCATTTTTCTGACTTTTAATTACCTCTCTCTCCATTTGGTCACTGTCCTTCAGCCACAGCTAGTTGTGCCTTGGTCCCTTTCTCTTTTCTACTTTAGGGTTTTTATTACCTTAGTTTCTGTTTCACAACGGGCAGTCATTTGCCTTTCTCTTTACCTAGCTGATTCCTCCCGGTCACTCACTCACTTTCAGTGCTACTTTCCAGCTGCTGGATTTACAGAATCACAAGCCACCTGTTGTCACATGATTCTTTATTAGTTTTTTTTTCCCTGTCCTTATTACCATTTGTTATTGTTCTTGCTCATATAATGTGTTTATTGTAGGTTTCACTCCACTAAAAGGTAAATATTATGAAAGCAGGACGTTGACTTCAGGTATATTTTAATATCCCTACAGCTGGGAAATTGTCTATAGGAGTGTAATAGAACCTTAATAAATGTAGGAAGAACAAGATATTGTGAGATGGAAGCACTGTATCTGGAACAATTCTGTTATCTACAGATTGAAAAGCTTACCCAAGTGTGTTTATTCTAATTACGTAGAGAATCTGACCAGAGGTAACATTTCATTCTTTACCAATAAGTGTGCTCACCCCTGTGTCTTCTCTGCATCCTTTGTACTGACAGTAGAGAAGAGAAGATATTTCTCTGTCCCAAATGTCAATAAGGAGAAAAATCACTTCTGAGAGTGGAACTCTGGAGTTAGCACCTTGTCCTCCCTCCATTGATCTCTTTGAATGAATGAAAGAATAAGTCCTGAATCTTTGGGATCTCTGGCTGGCTTTGGGTTTCCGTACTGATCTCTCTGGTAGGGATCATAAAGGAGTTAAGTGATCAACGTCCATAAGGCAGTTGCATAATGGAGGGTGCTAGAGAGAGGATGGTCATAATCTGTCTTTCTGACGTCTGATACAAGTAACTGGATGAAGGCAAATAATTTTTTAATGCTATGGAAGTTTCTCATGTACAATTGTTTTATAGCTTTCGCATTGTGCAGGCTTTTATTCTTTTTTTTTAATTTAAAGTTATGTATCTCTTCTCTTTCCCCGTCCTACCTTATTTTTTATTCTTGAGGTCTTAGACCCCCAATTGTTGCTTTCTTAAAGGCAGTCATCCTAATATCATTATAAACGATTCTGTCAGGTGGAAGTAATTTTCTACTTTCCACTTTCCTGTAAGTGGCAAATCATCACCCTTTTATTACAGCACTCTTTCTCTATCAGAGCAGACATAAAACATGCATTTAAATCATTCTCTTCTGCAAGCACCCTGGTAGGCATTCTGTTCAGACTGAATTTGATAAAAAACGGCATGGCTTGTTTGCTTTGTGTTTGTGTCTCTGAGGGCGAGGGCCCCACTCCCTGGGGCTCAGGCTTCCCATTCCATCTTCTGGTTACACTAAGGCTGGCAAATGGTTAACAGAGGCATAAACCTTGGCCCGCCTTCCGTCCGCTGACTCTGAGCCAAGCATTGCAGAAATGGATTTACTGTGGTTCTATCACCATTTCCCTCTAAGTTCCTTTCTTGCAATTACTTTTATATCCCCGTGTCTTCATTATTCTAGTGTAAAAGTGCCGAATAAACTCAGTCAAAAGAAGCCATTATAAGTTTCACATCTGTACATTTCTTTAAATGGTGCTTCAAGAAAACTGTGATAAAGGAACATTTAATCCAAAGGAAAAGAATTACTAATGGAACATCTGTGAAAATGCTAGCATTTTAGGCAAGGAAATTTCTGGTGTCTTATAAATCATGTTGTATAATATTACCTGTCGTTATCAACACTGTTTAAAGTCAGTCCTGCTTCAAGTTCAATAATTGTGTCAGAGTTGAATTCAAGACTATGCTTTTCTTTTTGATAATGTTGTTTTATATCCTCTAGAAGCTGAGTTCATTAGAGGCAAAAAGGAATGCTCTACCATGGTGGTACTTCCTGGCTCGTTTGCCCTTGCCCTGTGTTTTTAAGAGAGTTATAAATTAGGAAGTGTAACTGTGCCACAGAATTATAGTGAATACAGAAAACATCAAGAGAATATAGTAAGACCTGCAACGACATCGGGAGAAAAAAATCAAATTTCTGATATTCCCAATTTAAAAAGACACCAGTAAACTTGAAACTCTTGGTAGCTCCACAGAAGCTCTAACTAAGAATCAATTTTCTCTGAGGTGTTTTGTGTCCTCTAAGCCATGCAGAAAGTCACACAACTTTGTGCCTCTACTCAAAATACTAAGAAAACAAAGTTTTGTAGGAATGATCTCACTAAACTGGTCCAGATACTTCTGTGTTATGGAAATTCTAAGGAGTTATTACTCAGAAAAAAAGCAAAGTGTGCTTTTTTAATGAATCAGAAGCATCAGAAAAGTGTTTTTCTATAGTCTTTTCACATCTTCCATTATGCTGGGTCCAGGTTTCTTTTCATAATTAGAAGTATAAAAAGAAAACTCAGCTTGCCCAAATTTCAGAGAATGTTTGATATAACAATAAAGGGCTGCACCCATATATCCTCGGCTGACAGACAATAAAGGAGAAAATTGGTGTACTAAAAATGATAGTATGGCTTTGGAGACGGGACGGGTGGGGGTAGGTTTGTTAAATGGTGATTTTGGCTCTAATCTTCTAGAGGACAGAAAGGGTAGAAAGAACATTTTTTTCTTCCTTCTTTCCAAAGACTTCACACCGCAGGAAAAAAATATGTATTAAAACTAAACCACAACACAAAATCAAACTGTGTTTAATAACGTTGGCAGTCATGGAAGAGGAAATGGGAAGCAGGCAGCATCAAGAAAGGGGGGAAATTAGGTTTTGGCTGCTTCTTACTGTCCCCAGGCTTGTGTTCCTTTCCGCGTGTCTATATGACTCTTTCCTGGCTGTGTTCTCATCTTGTTCAAATGTCTCTTTTCAGGTAAGTCACTTGTGTAAAACAGAAGCATAGAAAACAAGTCGCCTCTCTTCTCACCATAAACTTTGCTCCTTATTCCTTGTGTTTCTCTATAATGGATTTGTAATGAATTTAACTTGGTTTATCTTCCATCCTCCTCTACTAGAATTTAAGCATCATCACGACAAATACTTCATTATTTCTCTTGACTGGTGTACCCCAAGAGTATCTGACAATACCAGCATCACAGGAGCTTGTGAAAATTTTTTGGGATGGAGCGAATGCGTTCAAAAAATCATTGATACTATCCAACACCATCTCTTTGTTGTTTACTCAAGTTAGTGGTCAAGTTAGTGGTCATTCTTTTCTTTGTGACTTGGGGTATACTGTGGTATTGTGGACCATTTTTTCCAGAATTTTAAACAGTTTATTACTTATGCTTACGTTACAAGTAGCCAAAGTGGTATTTATTTTTTCTAATTATACTTTAGAATGGAGCTGGGAAAATACCGCGTTTACCTTAGGCAAAATTTTAATCTACCTGGGTCTTTTGTGGTCTACATAAAATAGCCCAACTCTAGTGGTACAGAAGAAGACAGTGATCTTTATGAGTTGATGGTTTTCTATGCAGTGTTTCTGTTCAAGGGAGATCATCTACAAGCATGGGCACACTTCCTATGTAGTGGGAAGATCTTCATTTTCCAGAAAAGGTGCTGCCTCAGTCGATCTGGAATTTCATCTACGTGCTTAAAGGACAGGACACGTGGAAGAAGTCTCTCTCCTTTGCAATTTGCCTGTTATAGTGAGCTTTAGATCACAATAGGCACGATACCCAGCACAACTAAATAGGTGCAGTGGTGTCACTGTTCCTGAGCTTACGTAGAAGGCCAGTACAAAAAAGGCTGCAAGGATGGCTGCCTTGCCACCTGGAGCTTTCAAATGTAAAGATGGAGCCCTGCCATCTCACCCCCTAAGTGCCTTCATCACCCATTTGTGTGTGTGCCCAGGACTTATGGGCACCAGTTTGAGGCTGAAGACTCCTTAATAAATGCTGCCACCAGCTGATGGCAGTGCTGCAGTTGTTAGCTTTGTTTCCAAATGCCCAGAAGCAGCTTATCCTGGGCACAAGAATGTGCCCAGAATCTTCTTTCAGTCCTGGTATTCTTAAGCCCTGCTTGAGTTCTACCTCCGCATAATTAATTGTGGGGAAAACCGCTGGCTTCTCCACAGCATCGTGCTGCCACCATAACCCATCTCAGGAAGAACAAAGTAAAAACTTTACATTTATCTTTACATATTCCCTTGACATACTGGTCATATTGGTCTATAGTTCATTCTAAATAAAGCTATAGAATCTGGAGAAAGAGCTCATCTTGTTAGAAAGATGACAACTTTAATTTGGAACCCTTGGGTGCTAATGGATCTTGTTGTTCCACTCTTCTTCCCTGGAAGATCTTATGGAGCTCGTGATTCCATCTTCCACCTTATCTGACTTCTGTTCTCTTTCTTATGTTGTCATCACTGTCACCACAGACAAAGCAGGTGACATTTTCTCCTCATATTGAGGATAATTCTGATGCCCAATCAGGCATGGGAAATGCTATCCAATGTGAAGATGATGGAAACATTTATTTCCACGGTCCTCGTGTTCCTATGGAGATTCAAGATTCATTTTGATTTTTTTCCTAAGGTAGGCAAAGAGTCTTTATTTAAAAACCTAGTGCAGAGGGGTAAAATTTCCTGCTATTTGGAAGGGGCCCCAAATGGGATTGCCCTTCTCTTTCAAATTATTGTGTGCCATTTGGATAAAGTTAACTATGAACAATATTATTAGACTACATATCACACTCTGTCTATAAGATTTACATGAGGTAATTATCCCATGAGGTAAGCACTATTCAAATCAAACTCTTTTGTGGAAACTCTGCTTCTACAGTCTTGTTTTATACTCTCTTCTACAAATGAGTAACTGTACCCTGCAGATATCAGCATTTTTGTTTGTTTTGATCCCCTCATCTAGTAGATAATCTCCTTTGCTCATACTCTTTATCCTGATGAAAGTCAAAGGAGCCACACAGTTAACTGGATTGGAGACCTGGGAAATGCAACTGGCTCTTTCATTCTCTCTAGTTTCATAGTTAGTTGGATATCTTTTGGTGCCTGTCTTCACGGTACCTCTTATAGAAGGCTTATTTTCCTTTTCTACTACCTCTGATTTGAATTAGTCCATGTTTGCTTTATTTTTTTCTCCCTAGGTCTTGGCAGCATTTTCCAATCCTCATCACACTCCTCGTTGTTGAGGAGTAACCTCCAAAATACGGATCACATCTTGACTTCACCCCTTAAGGTCTTCAGCCAGTTCTCCTGGCCTTCCTGACGAAATCCACACTTCTTGAACATTGCCCAACATTTTCCTACATCTGCTGCCTCATATACTTTGTTCTTCAGCTATGAAATTGCTTTGAACTTTGAATGTAGTTCTCTTGCGTGCTTCAGGAACCATACCCACTGCCCTCTTTTTTAATCTACCGCACCATTGTACTTTAGGATACAACCAGGTCTTCCATGAAGGTCGGGGTAGCTTCTGTATTCTTTCAGGACTCTATGCATTCTCCTACCAAAAACCTGTGCCACCACTTCAACGTCCTTTATGGCAGGTATTCCCAAAATTTGAAGGACTGGGCTGCCAGGATAGGTGAACAGCTGGATGAGCTGTGAGGAGTTGAGAGGTGAACAAATCTTCACCTCCTGCCAGTGAGCTTCCATTGGACTCTAATGCTGCTGTGGATTGTCAAGGCGACAGAGCCTTACTCTCAGCTGGCCGCCTGCTGCTCGCCATTTCAAAGCTGTCCTCCGACAACCTACAAGTAACAAGTACACTCTGTGCCCTTCATCCTTGGGACAATAGTCTTAACTGAAGTGGTCCCGGATGTCTGAAAGTTTGGGAGCGTTGCCTTGTGTCCTAATGAAAACAGAAATACTTCAGTATTTCTGCACCTAGAAAGTGGCCCAGGTTTACACACGCGCGCGCGCGCACACACACACACACACACACACACACACACACACAGAGTCTATTGATGCCAAATAGAGTCTACTGATACCTTGCAGGGCCTGAGAAGGGGATTTGAGATCAGACATCTAAGAGCTTGATCTTAGAGTATCATTGTCTAATTAGTTTCATGAGAGAAGTTGGAGTAAATAACTGGCAGGCTTGCTGATCACTGGCTTGTTTAATGATCATAACTTCCCAATGGTAAAAAAAAATCTTGAATTAAAATTATTTATTTCAAAAACTTCCTGACTTTATTTCTGAGTTTAGCCAAATCTTAGGGAACTGATCAACTTGGTATTATTATATTTTGTAAAATAAGAAATGTGGAGTCATGTGTGAGTTTGTTCTGAAGCTGTCATACTTATGGAAAAATCAGTAGTCTAGTCTTGTTTTATATAAGATGCAGAGTCACCAAGCAGGTGGTGGCCATCACAGGAAAGATCGGAATCACACCTAAAAGCTTCTAGGAGTGAAGGATGGGAACAACTGGACTAGCCAGAGTTCAGCCTTGTTCTTTAGTCCCAACATACCACCAGTAACGAAATGAATGAGCCTAAGTTCACTCTTTAAAATTCGTTTGCTACAGGTGCATATATATGGAATTCTCGGTTTAGCTAACTTGGCTTATTTATCAAAATATACTGGTTATAAATACATAAAGCAAATAAAAGCCATTTTATTCTATATTTTCAACATGCACAAACCTGATAGGCGAACCAGCAATGACATCTTGATACTTTATGCAAATATTTTGTGAGTAGCTTTGTCCAATTGAAGTGTTCATGTAGAATCATGTTATACCAATTTGCTGTCATCATGTTATTATTTACCAAGTACCTTAAATGATAATAATGCCTAAATTTCACACAGTGACCCTAAATTCTGAAGGGCAGCATTAAGAAATGTAAAGTAGCTGCTCATAAATGAGAAATACTATCTAACATTGAAATAAAACTGGAAAATCACCTCCAAAATTCATTTGATTTGAGACATATGTCAACATTAAGAACATATGTTTAGCTAATTGCCTTCATGTAACTGATCTTCTTGGATGTCTTTCACAGAACATCCAAACTCACCTAATATTTGTAAAAATATTCCCTAACTTCATTTAAAGCCACCTGGCCAGAATCTATGGATGAACATTTTACATAGCGCTACAGAATTCTTTATGAATTGCTAATGCATATATTTTAGGACACATTTCTCTCTGTGAGTCTTCTCAAAACATTGGGCTACATTTTATGTCTAGTGCAATTGTGTCCACAGCTGCTTTGAAATAATGTTTCCATCTTTGAATATCACCTTGTTCTTGTTGAGGGTAAATTTAAGACAGAAGTATATCTTCTAAGAACTAATTTTTGACAGGTATTTCGAGAGCCAGAAAACCATTCCTCCTGTGCCTAGTAGAAAGCAGGGATTTGCATATAGTGTGTGAAGATTTTTATGGCACGTCACTAGGCATCCAAAAATTCAAATAAAAGAAGCCGGCTACTGTAAAATTTCCCAGGAAATATAGCATGGGCTCTTTTCATCTGTAATTGGATTGAAGTCAGATTAAGCAGTGCTGTGATTCTGGAGAAAAGAGGTAGCTCATGTTCAGAAAACAGTCAGCTGAAGCTGAGTTCAGGTGGGGACATTTGTGGGCTGTTGTGATTCTAAAACAGTTTGCCTCCTCTCTGATAATTGACTTTTTCCCCATTTTATTGATATGTATAAGCTCAAAATTTAAGGTTTACAATGAAGTTGAGCATTTTGGGCACATACTTATCTTGTCAATGTGAAAAGGACTTTCCCACTCTCCTTTTATCCCTCCCCATACCCTCTCCTCCCTCCCTCGCAGACCTACCCTCCTGTTTCACTTTGTTTTTTGTTTTAAGTTCCATGAGATAGTTGTGATCTGGGTTTCTCATATGAGAGAGACCATTCGATGTTTCACTCTCTGCTTCTGACTCCACTAAGCATGATGTTCTCAAGTTTCTTCCATTTGCCTGCAAAAGCCTCTACGTTGTTGGACTTTATAGATGCATAGTATTCCATTGTGTATAAATACCACAGTTAGTGTATCCATTGGTCTGTTGGTGGGTATTTTGGGATCTTGTCAAATTAAAAAGTTTCTGCACAGCAAAGGAAACTATCAACATTGTAAAAAGAGGACTAACAGACTGGGAAAAAATATTCACCACCAACATCTCAGATAGGAAGCTCATAACTAGAATATACAGGGAACTGAAGAAAAGTAAGCCTACCAAAATAAAGGATCCTATTGAAAAGTGGGCAAATGAAATGAAGAGGCAGTTCACTCACGAAAAAACTCAAATGGCCAGTAGATACATGAAAAGATGTTCAACATCCCTAGCCATAAGAGAAATGCAAATCAAAACAACACTAAGATACAATCTCACTCCGGAGAGAATGACCTATATCAACAAGTCAAATAGTAATCAGTTCTGGCAAGGCTGTGGGGAGAAAGGAACCTTCCTGCATTGCTGGTGGGAATATAAATTCATATAGCCACTTTGGAAAGCAGTATGGAGATCTCTCAAAAGAGTAGAAATAACTATCCCCTTCGATTCAGCAACACCCCTCATGGGAATATTTCCAAAAAAGGCCAAAACAACACATAACAGAGGTACATGTATACCCATGTTCATAGCAGCACAACTAACAATAGCTAAAATATGGAAGTCTGATAATTGACTTTTAATCTATAAATATAACTTTATTCCACTAAGTGCCTCATGGTAACTGATTTCTTAAGCTTTAAAAAGAGTATTAGTCTATTGTACATATTTTAAAGCCTCATTTTGAGGATTACATAAATTAATACTTAAAAGGTACCTGGAGATGTGCCTAGCATTAGAACATCCTAATCTTTTTGTAAGAAATAAAAGCATGTCTACATTCTTATTCTCTGTGGTTATGATTTTCAGATTTAAAAGTACTTTGAAGCATATTTCTCTGTAAACTTTAATGATAAGGCCCTTTTACTCACACTGGAGGTAAAATAAAACCTCAAAAAAAGCTAAATGAGGACTATGTCCTACCTCAATGTTTTGTTAATATTTGTTTTTGAATTTTTTTCAGTTACTTAACATAGATATTGGTGTAATAAATCACTCATCTGCCGTATTTAGAAGAAACTGAGTGTCTGTTACTAATAAAAAGTAGAAATTTCTTCATAATTCTCCAGTTTTAGGCAATTGAATAAGTTCTCTCTTTCTGGGTTGTTTCTTTCAAATAACCACTGTTAGACAAAAATCTATATTGTCTTAACCCGAATTAAAGTTAAAATTTTATTTCTGAGTTGTATTGGACTATTTCCATTGTAAACTAGGTAAAGAAATTGCAGAGAATTAAAAGGAATTAAAAAAGTAATAAATTTGCTTAGATTGTAATTTTAGCCTGGAGGTAACTTTCAAGTTCACAGAAGTGATACACTGCTTCAGTGTTAGTTGTACCATTGCAAAATGAGCACGTGGACCTTTTGCCATGAGAACCCAGCCCTGTGTTCTGTTTGGGACTAGGCCTATCCACAGAGACCTGAAGATAAAAGTAAAGCTGCTTAACTTCTCTCATGTCACATCTTCAGAGATGTTTGATGGTCCTAGGAACTGGCAAGGGGAAGATTTGAGTTTGATTTCCATGTGTTTGGACTGAGCAACTGGATAAATAGGGATGAAATTTAATAAGATCAGATAAAACAGAAAAGAATCCAAATACTAGGGAAGTGTGATGAGTTCAGTGTAAGGTGTGCAGCAGCTGAGGATTTGTGCCACGTGGGATTGTAGATACTCAGTACGTGCCTGAGCAAAAATGTGCAGTTCAGGGAAGATATAGGCCAATGTTGTGGTTTGGATCTGAAATGTCCTCCGAACACTTATGTGCTGAAGACTTTGTCTACAGATCTGAGGTGAGGCCTTGAGGAGGTGATTGGATTCCGAGGGCTCTGATCTTATCAATCAATTGATCCCTTGATGGCTTCTTAGCCTAATGGACTAGGTCTAGTTGAAGGAATAAGGTCTCTGAAGTTGTACCTTAAAGGGTGTTTTGTCCGTAGCCATTTATAGATTCATAATCTCCTCTCTCTCTCTCTCTCTCTCTCTCTCTCTCTCTCTTTTCTCTTTCTCTCTTTGTGTGTGTATAGTGTGTGTGTGTGTGTGTGTGTGTGTGTGTGTGTGTGCACGCGATCGCGTGCTTCTCAGCCACCATAAGGTCAACAGCTTTCCTTTGCCATTCTTTTCCATCATGATGTATCGCTTTCTCACATCCTAAAATAACAACTGGGCCAAGATACCATGGACTGAAACTTCTGAAACCACAAACAAAGTAAACTTTTCTTTCTTTGAGTTGATTTCTCCCAAGTACTTTGTAACAATGATGGACAATTGACTAACACAACCAGAAATACAGAGTAGCAGTAATTGGTTCACAGCTGTCACTCAAACCATACATAAAGTGGATGAAAAGGAGAAGATAAGCCAGAGTCCTGAGGTGTGAGTGCTGAGGTGCTTCAAAAGGTGTGATTGGCGATATACAATGTTATAATAATCCAAGAAGTGTATAAGAATAGAAAAGTCAGCATTGCCTAATGTATCTTTGTGTTACTAAAAAATCTAATGTAAGATCTAAAGAATGAGTTTTTGAGCAAGAAAATAAAAAGCTAAATCAACGATTAAGTTAACCATGACTTTAAACAATTTCCTTCTCTTTGTAGACAGACATGGTAAACTTTTAGGGGAAAAAACCTTGGATTAATGCAGTGAAGAAATGTCGTGAAAATAGAAACTGCCATAACGTGTTTATGTTTACAACAATTTAGTGCTTTTATAGATAGAGAGAGCATTTTATAGATAAGAAGGGAAGAGAAGAACAACTTGTCTAAAGTCACACGAATAGAGTAGAAAGAGAATTAAGAGTTCTGACTCTCAATACTTGTTTGGAAAAACAATAATTAAAGTGAAAGTACAATAGTTTATAATAATGAGTGTTTATTAATATGACTCAGACAGTAATGGTGACAGGAAGTGCATAAGAAAAATCAATTGCCTTGGAAAGTAAGTAATAAGCAACTCATACATCCCCTGAAGAAAGGGAAAGGAATTTGTTACCTGTCTGGGAATGATTGAAGCATCCTAAGGTCTGTCTACAGGTTGAGTGATGACCTTAGATTCCCATTTTGTCACAGAGAGAAGTCCCTGGCATAGAAAATCACAGTCATCGACTCCTGTGCTGATGATCTTTTTAAGGTTTGTTCTGAGCATTAGTTGTATTCAGTGTGATATAAACAGATGTGAATTTCCCATATAATCTATATTTATAATTTAAGACAGCAGCAAGATAATGAAGGAAATGCAGTCAACTAAGTATACATTGAAGATGATTGGCTAATCATTTACATCGTATATGAGGAAAATTTTCTTTGGAGAGTAGTGATTGTGAGAAAGATCACAGAAATTGCCTGTTTAGATTTGTGAAATGGAAGAAAAATCTACTGGTTTTCTAAAGCAGCAACAAAATTTATAGCTTCATATTGGGAAGTAAATTTCATTGTAAAAATAAGTCCATCTAGCTGTGAAGTGGGTGGCACTGAAGTTTTGAGGAAATATCTTAAAAATATATTCTGTGATGCTTAATAATAATCGTACGTGTCTCTGTGCATATGCGCATGGCCCCACTCCGTATGAGCATTAGACATTAAACATTACAAGGTCTAATTCTCTGTATATTCATAGAATACTATTAAAATTTGATTTTTCGTCTTTTGATAGTGTACCCCGTTAGCGAGGCTAGGGGTGCTGTCCTGGACGGACTCCTGTTCATCCGGCTGCTGTTCAGTTGGCTTCCCACTTCTCTCATGGGAGAGGCTGATTTTCCTAAATTTAGATCCCGTAGCCCATACGCTTCGGATTCTGGGATTCGGGCACTTCCTGAGATATAACACAAAGCAAAGCTCGACCCCTGACTACATGTGGCCTGCTGCCCATCCATAAAGTTTGGCTGGCATACAGCGACATCGTTCATGACTTGTCTGTGACTGCTTCACGGAGCAATGGCAAAGAAGAGTTGCCAAAGAGAGAGTGCCGTGCACGGCAGGAGCCCTTCACTATTTGGCCTTCCACAGGAAAGGTGTGTGGTCTCTACCGTAAAGGAAGGCATCCAAATGCTTAGTGCGACTGGAATTTGAGGGTTGATCTTTTCTTTTCAACATACTATGCCACACCAAAAAGATATCACTCCATGTCTCTCACAAAGGAATATTTTGGTGTGTTTTAGACCCCTGAGTGCTAGCATTTTATTGAGGCTACATAACTTTTCATAGAGTCTGTCCTATCAACTGCTGACCTGCAATTGTCTTACTCTCACTAACAGAATATTACTTCACCGGCTCTAGTTAGCAAAAGACATTGACAACAAATGATATCACACTATTTCTGGGGATACAGGAGGTCTTTGCAGATCATGTTAGGACAGCAATGAGGAAAAAAATATATGTATAACCTTGAAATAAGACAGAGAGGGGGTACTGCTGTTTCTGCAGATGAAAGTCATCAGTCAGTCTCTGAGAAAGTTTGTGATAATCTGGTGTCACTGCCAAGATCCATTAAGCCCCTACATCAGCCAAAAAGTTGAATTATGCAGAGATACAAAAAGAATTAACACCCTCAGCTCTTTATTTTTGGAACTAATATTTGGAATTCCTCCACACACTCATTTCATATTCTTTTGCAATCTTGTTTTTATTCTGGGGAAGGCAGTTGTTCTCAACCATTCCCCCCATAGTAGCCTGCACACATGTGCACACCCACACTCATACACCAGCATAAGGATTACAGTATGGTTTTGTGCCTCTGTGTATGATAGGAATATATAGGTAAGCTCCGATGGATTCTGCAGGTACACTGGACTTATGGGATTCCAAATTCATCTGATTTCTAAAATTTCCCCATCTGACTGATGAACCAAAGTGATGTTTTGAGCCCCTGGAAATTATCATCAAATCAGAGTGAACAGCTTTGAATTTCTCCTGAAGGCACCCCATACTCTGTTTGAGTGTGCATTGTGAGTCATTGAAGGAGTCCTCCACTCCTGCTAGGTGCTAGTTTTGAAATGAGGTCTGGTGCCAGGCTAAAAGAGAAAACTTCTGTCTATTAAAAAAAAAAAAGTTATCCTCTAAAGCATAAAACAATATACTCAGTATTTTCTCCAAACTATATATTTTTTGAGGGTCTTTAGATAATTTCTACTTCATCACTAGAGACCTATCACAAAAATGCCAACCACAGCGCTTCTAGCTTGGCTGTGGTGCAGCATCGAATCACCGTTGCTTCATCCAGCCCAATTTGTCCGTCCCTTCTACCTCACTGGTATCGCTTCCACCCCTTTCCTGAAAACCACCTTTGCCTTCCACCTTTTCAATGAATTCCACTCTTAGTTGTTGATACAGAATGATCTAATTTTCTATCGTAATTGTTAATTATGTAATAGTTAATGTAGGACCTCCTAAATATGATTCATGGGCATTCACGTGTGTATTCATTTCTTTCTTTCACTTCTGTTTGTATGTCTGTGAATAAATATAAAAATGTCTAATTATGCATAAATACGTGCTAGTTTTCTTTTTTATTATGCTGGTCTGAGTACAGACCCTATGCATACTACTACTTCTCCAGGAGGTGTCACTACTCAGTCTTACATCAGTGACAGGCTTCAGAAAAATCCAAGTGTCCCCTTCCCTGTGATGTTTGGCTTTACAACAGATTCTTTTGTGGTCTAACGCTCCAGGAAGCCATCACGAGTTAATTGTAGTGCTTAAGGTGACCCTAATCGCTTATTCTTGATTACTAAACTTAAGCCTCAGTAAGGACAGGAACATTTCTTAAATCTGTCTCAGCCATGTGCTTAGTATCATGCCACCATATTATAGGCACTTCATTTGTATTTGTGATTAGGCTGTTGATAGTGATTTAAAACGTGCTCAAGCTAAAGATCTCTCTCAAAGTTTTTTCTGCAAACGATCCCCTAAATGATAGTTTAATTTTTTCTAAGTTTTATTTTTTTAAAATTTGAACGCTTTATGTCTCTGCATCTCCCTTTCTTTGTAGGTCTCAAAGTGGAAAACACAACTTCATATTTTCAAATGAACTCCTTGTCCTAAAATCATCATGCATGTTGATTTCTAATAAAATCTCAAAGTTTCAGAGTTTACAGATTCATATAATAAACCACTACTTCTTTACAAATTAAGAGCATAAGTATTGACTATTAATATCTATTAACAGAAAACTGCTATTAAATTTTGTTACAGAAGTGGTTTTTATAAAGAGGTTAACTTTATAAAAATAGTAAGTCATTTTATTTTATTTTGTTAAAGATTTCAGGACAAGCTTTATTATCCTGCAACTAGTCATGACTCCACATTGTCCATATGAGTGAATCACTTTTTCAAGAGATCATTATGTGCTTCTGTTTTAAATTTTAGTAGAATGAAAAGGAAACCATTTAAGGAACAAATAATGTGAAAATATTTAACCAGTTTCAAAAAGTTGTCTGATCCATAGCAGTTGCTAATTATAGATGATATTATATTTTGTCTCTGGTTGGAAAACATTAACATACATTGAATATTTTTGGTTTATATTATTTTATCTTTTGGCCAAATAAAAAAAGTTAATGATATTTATGGTATATTGATTATTGTTCTCTAAAGGATTGTAATCAATAGAAAAATATGTAAAATTATCCAAGAGGACCTGTTAAGGAGGCTTACAGGATCAGATGTAGCACAGCCCCCAGTGGCTTCTCCATGCTCCAGTGCGAGAGGCCTAGTAGCTGTTCAGATAGAGAAACCAGAATCCACAGGCCAGAACAAGAAGAACCAGGAATGCAGCACCCCGCTGAGACCAAAAGCTTGGGAGCTCCCAGGGGAATTCCTGTTGGGAGTCCTCTTTGAATGGCTGAAAAAACTGGACTCCAACATCCTCACACAGCTTTCTTTAAAATTTGAGTGGAATGTCAGCAACCCCACAGCTCTTGCATCCTGCCTGCTTGAAAAACTACAATCTCACAGGCACCGTCAAGGTCTGCTGCCAGCTTGGGGACTGGCGAGGCCTACTTAGGCCATGGCTGCGGTGGCCTCTGATGTGTGGGTGTCCGAGCATGGTAAAATGAATCCCAGAGACCAATTACCTAGGTAGCCCCTCTGGAGCAGGATGACTGGGCTCTCTTCTCAAAGGAAAGATTGACAGTTTCCCAGGGTTCAGGCTGAGATGGGTAGGGTCTTTCTGCTTCCTCACACAGCCTCATGGCATCTTTCTCCTGGTCCTAGTTTAAGACTCAAACTAATCCACAGCTTTATAGTGGTGCTCATCTCTTCAGTAACCACACAATCCTTGGTGTCAACCTTATCTGCTACTCTTTTTAAGCCAAAATTTAAATTTAAAATTTGTACACCTGGCTAAAAGCAGCTAGCAGTACTCACTCCACAGCCTGATTGTTAAATTTCTTTAGTTTTTTTTCCCCAGCAGATGAATTAGTTTGTCATCCTTAAGCTTAGCCTTTTTAAAACCTGAAATCATAGAAAAAAAATTTATTTTTTTAAAAAATGAAACAGGCATGGCAGCTAGTCCAACTCCTACCAGAAACTTCATCAGCCTGACCTCTCCTATGTCCCCATTTCTGTCAGCATTCCTGCATTCTAGCTTTGATCCAGTTTTCCCACAGGCTCTGTTGATAGCATGCTAGGGCTTTTCTGGCCTGGGTCTCCCAACCTTTCTAAGCTTTTGCTACATACGCATTCCAAAGGTTTTCTGAAACTCACGGTTGGGTATAGTCACAACATTGACACCACTTCTCCGGTATTGATTCTCTGCTTTAGTCAGCTTTTTGTCTCTGAGACTAGACACCTGACATCTACAGTTGAAGGATGAAGTGGTTTATTTGGCTCTTGGTTGCAGGAGATTCAGTTCATGGGCAGCTAATTCCAAGGCAGGAATGTTGTGGCATAAGGGATTGGCAAAGAATACTTCTCACCTCATAGTGGCCAAGAAGGAGCCAGGGAACAGGATCAGAGGAGGAAGAAGCCAGAGACCAGATATAGTGCCCAAAGTCATGCCACCATAACCCTTATATCTGCACTCACAATTGTGCTCTGATAACTCCTGATGTAGCTTTGAATCCATTCAGGTTGACAATCCAGATTAACTATCATACACATAATAGATTTTTCTGGTTTTTTTCTATGTATGACACTGACACCAAAAGTAGAACCTATAGTATATCCATATTTTCTTAGTTCTACATATATAGGTATTTCCCTAAGACTGGCAGTGATATTGGCATAGTGAAGTCATAAAATAAGTAATTAACATATATTACAAAAATTATGTTTATGACATTTTAGTAATCTGAGTTTTTCAAATAAGTGGAATGAAGTGCATAATTCATTTGTTGACATTTATTTCACAAAATTGATACACTTTGAATTTTATGTTCTTCAATAAATTTTATTATATTCTGAGGAGAAAATATGTCATCGTAGAAAATAAAACATACTTATTTTTCATGGCATATGATCTTTTGCTAAAAAACATCAGGTACTCTCTTCTGGTAAGTGATTTATCCTAAAGCAAGTATTTTCTCTATTCTTTAGAAATAGAAGAAACTTTGGAAATCATTGATCTTGACAAACATTATGTAGCTATTTCAAAAAATACTTCGTTGAAGAGAAAACTCACCATAGCTTGAGGGAGAGCACTTTTCTTTAAAAAAAAGGAAGAGTCATAGAGTTCTTTCACAGATAATATCAAAATATGTGTCCTTATAATTTTTCCACATGTTTCATTCTAAATCATCAGAAAGCAAACCTATACTCTCTTTGATATAACAACCTTAGTGAATGAATTGTGCTTTCTCTGTCTTTCTTCAGGTTAAAAGTTCTGATCTTTCTTATGTTTTTCTTCAAGCATAAGTACCAGAATATTCTAGTTACTCTAATGTGCATTATTGCTAATGTACATGTCATTTAAAAATGTTAGCTGTGGTATGTTGATGCTTGGATTAAATATGTTACTATTGATGTGGTCTGGTTATGTCAGGCTTGGGCTGAATATTGCTCCTTTATTCATTTGAACATTGAGTTTCTACAAGGCTGGTGTAAATTTAATTCAGGTTGTCTTTAAAATTATACTAGTAAGATTTTCGTATGCATAACTATCACAATATTGGCCAATTATCTTAAACTGTCCAAATCCTTTTTCAAAAGTAAACCTAGCACTTCACATAAAATATTCTAGTTGCCATCTCATGCCACGTCAAAATCATTCAGTTATTTTTTATGGCTTCAATGCATAACAGAAGATCTAGCCCATAGTGGCAGCTCTAGAAATGCTTTTAGAATAAATATTGATAGATTAGACATTTCTGAATTTTCTTTTAATTGTAACTTATCAGCTTTGTTTTAATGGGCCATTTATAGCAAATTTTATAATGATTGCTACCTCCATTCAGTTCACTTTTATTAATATCGTATCAGGCAAGCTCAAGGATAGCTCTTGATGGCGATATATCAGGGAC
The DNA here is from genome assembly GCA_004027205.1 of Ctenodactylus gundi. Lineage (NCBI taxonomy): Eukaryota > Metazoa > Chordata > Mammalia > Rodentia > Ctenodactylidae > Ctenodactylus > Ctenodactylus gundi. The sequence continues at coordinate 545,071 of PVKB01000092.1, read as the reverse complement.
TCCCGCGGGCTTCAGTTAAGTTCCACAAACATTTATCAGCACTAAATATGTGTCAGGCTTGTGTAGGCATTAACAGTGTGTTACCCTCAAAAATACACAGGCCAGTTCCACAGGGCCACATTAATCAACACTGATTGGCTACCATGATTCAGCTAGCAATAATTCATCTATCTATACTGTCATTTATATCTCTTCTGCTTTTTACTGATAGGCTATTAGACATAGTTTGATTCATCAAGATAAACTATATTTAATGCATTAATATAGTCTGCCAACCTGAGAAAGCTGTCAAAAAGATATTAAGATAGATCTTAATGGCTCACTCAGGAGAACATACCTTCTGTACATTAAGGCACAGTTAAGATCTGTGTTTGTTTATTAGCCCATCAAACTACTGCCCTGACAATCTTGGATAAGTTACTTAATTTTTCTAACCTTAATTTTTTCTTTACTAACAAAATATAAACAATACAGAACATATGTTAGAGAGTTGTTTGGCAGATTAAATAAAGTGGTCCATTTTCTCAGGTTTGGATGCTGGGAAAATGATTCCAAACCTCTAGAACCTACTTGCAAGAGGTATATTGGAAAATTTCCTAAGAGTCAGCACCTGTTGAGACTGAGTGATGCTGTCACAGATTGAAGGGCTGGGTAGAGTTAGAGGCTGAGTGCTCTGCAGGTGTGACAGAAAAGACAGGTGATGCCACAGAATGCTCAGGAGATGGCAACCATCAATAGCAACAGTGGTTCCTTTCACTATTGCCTGGACCAGACCCTGGATGCATTTAAGTCCCCAGGAAGGAGACCTAGCCTTTTGTGAGTAGCATCCCTGGGTAGCAAGCAATGAATTGGAGAAGCTCAACTGTGAGGTGCCAGTAGCCAACACTGCTGTCCTCAGAGCCTATGCTCTGTGTCCCGAGGTGATTAAGATGATGCCTGCTGTACATGAACTGAATGAAGTCTATTACCTATTATTATCATAATTATTCATTCACTTCTACATCCATTTACCTGTTCATTTAAGGATATTCTATTCTGATAGTTTGCTTTGATCTTCCATTCAAGCATCATCTTAGAGAATCTGTCAGATTAATCAGCTCTTACATCTGCTCTCTGAGAATATTACTATTTTTAGCACTTTATTGATTTATAAATGACCTCCAGTAAACTGCACATATTTCGAATGTATGAGTCAGTGACTTCTCTTGCTCTCCTACAGATACTTAGTAAAACTGCTACTTCAATATGAAGAAAATGAACATTTCCGAGTCCTTTTGTTTTGTGCTGTGATCGTCCTTATTTCATTTCTCACACTTTCTTTGGAATTCCCTTTTCTTTCTTCCCGTTCCCCAAGGTAAAAGATGTGGCATTAATCTGAGACCTTTATTTTTGACTGTAAGCATCTGGTGCTTTAAATTTCTATTTAAACAGTGTTCTCATTGTCTTCCACAGATTAGGACGATGTTCTGACTTCTCAGATTTCTTTTTAAATTTATTTAGACAATATTTTGTAGCTATTGATATTGTTCAGGTATCTCTGTGTTATTGCCATCTAATTAAATTGAACAGGTTTCAGAAAATGTCTTGTGTACAAGTTAAACCAAATTAAACTACTTTTTTTGACTTCAGGTCTGTCTGACTTTTGACTTTTTTATATATTCATAAATTTCAAATTCTAAAACACATTAGAGACAAGTGGTCTGGGAAATCAGCGATCATCTATGCCCTGCCTCTTCCCCACTTTTCAGAGATTTATTGCTGTCCTAGCTGTCCGTTACCCCCCTTTGTATCCTGAAACCCCTGTTGGGGCCTTTTCATCTTTCTTTCTTTCTTTCTTTCTTTCTTTCTTTCTTTCTTTCTTTCTTCCCTTCTTTCTTCCTTTTTTAAGTTGTGGCTCAGAAAATGGTCTATTTTGCTACATGTTCCTTATGCAATTCAATAGTTTGAATATTCTGCAGCTACTGAGTAAGTCTCCCTAAATGTCAACTAAAGCATGCTGTTCAATAGTACAGTTTAGGTCTCTTTCACATCATATATCTTTCGCTTATTTATTCCATCAGTTTTTCAGGAGATGGTATTGAAATCTTGTAGTAAAATTTTAGATTTATCTATTTCTCCTTATAGTTTTATTATTTGTTATTGAGGGTATAAATATTTGTAATTACTTTTTGTTGATTTCTGATTCATTTATAATTACAAAATGACTTACTGATAACATTCTTTTTTTCTAAATATCATAGTCTTCCACTAATAGAGCAGTGCACTTTTGCTGTTGGTGTCGGGATACAGCCGTGTGCATGCTGTTGCTTTTGCCATACGTCTTTATAGCTAATGGGCACTTCTTTTAAGTAACATATAGTTTATTCATGGTTCTTTTAATCCATTTTGACCAGGTCTGCTTCTCCCACCTATTTGCTAATAGGCTGTTGCTAATTAATGTGACCATGAACACTCTAATTTAAAAAGTAACATCTTGTGATTTCCTTATCTGTCCCATCTCTTCTTAGTCATTTGGTTCCGTTTTGCTGCCTTCTTTGGCATGTGTTTTAAAACTTTTATCTCCTTTTATGTCCTATTCGCTACACCTCTTTATCTTAAAGGTCACTGGAACGTTTGTAGTATACATAGTTAAATTGTCCGAGTCTACTTTCATATGATAATAATGTCACTTCACGTATAATTTGTGAACTTTATAACAGCACATGTTAGTTGTCCTCTCCAATCATATTTTTGTGGACTTAAAAACCTCTTCAGGCCTGCATCCTCCTGCTCAGCCTCTGTCCAAATAAGATGAAATGCTTAGCGCTTTGAGTAAGCTCGACTTTGCCCCTCTGTGATCACATATCAGTGATAAAGGAAAGTGGTTAGTTGCAGGCCCTGATTCAACAGCTGGAATCTTGGGGTCTTTCTGTCTTTCTTTCTTTCTTTCTTTCTTTCTTTCTTTTTTTTTGTACCTGAGAATGAGGACATGTGAAGAATTGTAGCCAGAATGGGAAGAAAAAGGGGCCATGTGAAGAGCTCCTGGCCCTGCTCCTGTGACTCACTGAGGGATACCCTGGGTAGTCCTTCAGAAGTCTGCTAGGGATTTTTAACCCAATGGGGTTGAAGTATTAGCATCAGTTGTATGTATATTTGTATCATAACCTACCTTCAAATATTCTAATCACTGGACATTTAGTATAAAATTTTATAGTAGTGAATTTTCTTTTTTCTCTCTTTGGTCTTTGGGATGCCCGAGTATCATTTGGTACATTTTGTGCCTCAGAGAAAATTCCTATTTGGTATATTTTGATCAATCACTCATGAAGACTTGAAGAGAAAAATGTATTGATTTTAATGCTTTCTGTCTCATGCAGGCTATGTCTCTCTTTCCTGGTATCTTGTGAAAAGATGGTCATTTTGGCATCGGCAAACACCAAAGTTTGTCTCCTCCACTCAGTGTGACTTCATAATACGATGCTCATGCCCATATCGCTGCACTATGTTTTAGAAAATTCCCAGACGGAAAATTTAAATTTTTGTAGGTGAGTTATATTTGTTTTTCTTCTTTTGGGTCTCACTGACATGAAGTACTTATTTTTCTACATTTAAAACTATTCATATATATATATATATATATATATATATATATGTCTCATATTTACATATAATACACATATGTACAACATACACACACACACACACATATATGACATTGAGAAACCTACTTTTTCTTTAGGGCAAATTAAGGCATACTATGGAAGAGCTCTATTGTGCTTAATATTTGCCTAAATCTTTGCTGAAGTAGAAAATGCAAAAAGGTTGGTATCTACAATTCTTGCAGGAATATAGTAGGAGGAAATATTTCTCAAAAATGAGGACACATATTTACCAGGAAAAGAAGAAGGGAATTAATGCTGGACAGAATACTAGATATGAGTTCACATCCCCAGATTATTTTTAAAACACCTGTGTGCCATTGGTATTAATAGCAATTTCACGTGTCAAGTACTTACTCAGTGTTTTATCTCCACAATCTCATGTACAACAACATTAAGTAATTAGGTATTGTCCCATTTTGAAGATGAGAAATATAAAGCTTAATGAAGCTAGGTAACTCATGCTAGGATAAATTCTTGATTACCAAGTAGCTGATATTTGAAATGCAAGTCACTGAATTCACATCTTTCTGTGACCATCATCTTAATTATTATACCAAACTGCTTCTGAGAGATTTCAAAATTGACCTTCTATGTACTCTGATAATCATTCTTTTTGGCTTCAATATTCTTATCATAAAGGGGAACACGGTGTCTTTATGGAGAATCTAAGCCTTTGCAAATCATGAACTAAGCTTTGCATCTTTTTCCTGCTTCAATCTGCAAAGGAAGGGACAGTAGTAGCATCTATCCCATAATGCCTTATACTCTGTAACCTACATGACCCATATGCAGACAAGTTTTAATGAAAAGGGAGGGGTAGGGGAAAGTGAACCTTAACAAGGAGCTCACTATCTCCAGATGTTTAACTAACAGCTTATTACTTCCAGATGTTTTATATGTAATATTCTTAACGCTCAATTCCGCTTTGCACCAGGTAAGGCATATTTTGAAGATAGAAAGCTGATTCATAGAGGTTAATATCAAGGATTCATTTATTCAAATGCTCAATAAATTTTTAAATTTCAAACACTGAGAATCATTCCAGGCAAGCAATGTTGTTGCAAAGACGAATAGCACAGAGTCTCTGTTCTGAAGGAACTCACGATCTACTGTGGAGTAGAAAGCGGTGGACAGGGCTCATGGGTGAAGGAATTGGGACTGCAGTAGGAACGTGGGCAGAGGCTCGGATGCGTGCAGAAGGAGCCTTGACTCCAGGACACGACCGAACCCCGGCTCAGGCGGTAACCCAGCTCGAGCCTCAGAGTGTCCCAGAAGGTTGTGGGGAAGAGAGTGGGGTGGATAACAGGTGGGGCTTTCTGTACAGGGTATTTTAGGAGACTGACAACACTTGAGAGGAGAAAGGGACAAAGGGTGGTTTAATGTCTGCAAGAGTACAACCCTGTTGCAATGGGGCAAATCTGGATGACAGTTAAAGGACTTTTCCATCTACTCGTTTTTCTTTTTGTGCCCTATTTAGAAATGTGAAGGTTGAAACAATTTCCTCAAGGACTAGTAACCTTTGAATTTCACTTTGTGCTCTTGCCCAAGAGCTTTCCTGAAACTTTTTTCACATCATGCTTTTTTTTTTGAGGGGGTTTGACTATATCCAGATGATTTTGAAATTTTGGGGGCTCGGTCTCTCTTTTCTTATTTAAATACACAATTTATGCCACTAATACTTTGTGATGCAAGAGGTCAGAACATGAAGTGAGGACCTATGTGGTCTATGGGCACCTATAAGCTCCAGGTGGCTGTGCAGCTTGGCAGTTTCTGACTTAATTGATAGATCTTTTATTGTAACGAACAAGCACCATCCAAAGCTGATGCCAAAGCATGTAAAGTACCTTTTAAAAGAAAACCAGAATATTTCAACTTTGCCTTTCTTGCTAATAAAACTGTTAGGGTACGTAGCTTGGAAAATAAAGGTTAAGGGGTTAAATAATATTATGAATATTATGCTCAACTAAAAAATTCTTTGCCAAAATTTCCTACTCTGACATGGGCTTGCTATCGTTTGGCTTCCAGAGGATAAATAGAATTTCCAGCTTATTGTGAGTTAAATTAACCTCTGCTTTCATTATGTTACTTAGGGGCAACTGGGAAGTTCACTTACTAAGACTTAGGTGAAGTGGGGTGGATATTAAGTGAATTAGAAGTAGGGCAATGAGTTGGAAGTCCATATTGAGGTTACATTGTCTGACGTATAGAATCTTAGATACATGTTGATAAGTCTGAAAAATTTTAGAAAACCTAGGCTTGTGGCATTTTAAGAAAAATGAGTCATGAGGAGTTGGATACCAATCAGTCTAGCATAGTAGTTTCCATCTTTTCTGTGTATTGAAGTCACCCAGGGAGATTTAAAAACCCATGGATGTCAGGTTCCACCCAAAGCCAATGAAATCGGAATGTCTGTTAGTAGGAGTCAGGCAGTGGCATTTCATTTAAGGAAAATATAAGAGCATAAGTCTTCCACAATGCTGCCAATGCATTTGTTCATAAAGTTCTAACTTCTGTGAAAATTCAATTTGGAGAAACATTTACAGCTTGGGCTAAAATTAGAGACATGAAATTGCCCCATGAGCAAGTCTACAAGAAGATCTATTATGTGAATTCACATGCCCATTCATACATTACACAAAATACTAGGAGCACAGGCACCTTAAAGTATTTCTGTATCTTTAATCTGACATCAATAGCAAACATGCATTTGCTTCCATTGAAAGACTGGTAAAGGGCTTATCGATGTCTTTTCTTTCTTTCTTTCTTTCTTTCTTTCTTTCTTTCTTTCTTTCTTGCTACTTCTTCTTTTTTAATCTAAATTTCTAAAACATTTTACCCTGGCTCAGGAATGCTTTAGAAATGAGAAAAAAAGTGCGGCTCACATGTAGAACTTCACTTTTCATGTGTAATGTTTCTACCAGCTTCTAGTAGTTTCTCATGAGATGACGTGGCTTTCTTTAATCACTTGTGGTCTCTGTAGTTATCTAGTTTTGGGAATTTTGATGCTTCTCCCACAAAATGGAAATTTATCTGATGCAGACTTTGCAAATTGAATCCTCAAGAAATTATATTTAATGGTCTATAGGAGGCAAACTTCCTTTTTTTCTTTTTTCCTTGCCTCCCCTTTCTTTTTTTCTTTTAATCTTTCTCCTCTCCTTCCTTTGTACAATCATTTTGTGTTTGAATATGTGTAAATATATTAAATATTTATTAAGAATCTGTTTTTAAATGGCTCCTTACTTCCCAACTTCATTCAGCTCGATATGATCTTCTAATTTGTCCTTATTTTGTCGCATCCACATTGGATTCACTTAGTAAAGTTGCAGAATTGTCTAATAGTAGCATTAATACTGCCATGACTTGCTAAGGTGTGTCTCAGATTTTTTCCCATTTACTGTAAGTTTTTGTTTGTTGGTGTATTAATTCATTGCTGTAACATCCACAATTTAGGGGAGAAAAGATTTTGTTTAGCTCACATTTTCAGAAGGTCATTGCAGACAGAAACCAAGTGAAACAGAAGCGAAGCTCATCTCCTGAGACTCAGGCAAGGCCAGAGTCCTCCCAGGAAGAAGCTGTAATAATGTTTCTTCTTCTTCTTTCTTTTATTTACTTTCAGCTGAAGTTGCCCCCCCACCCCCACCCCCACCTGACATCATGGCAGATGTCCCTCCCTCAATTCCTGGCCACAGGTCAACACACTTGAAGGCCCTGCTCTGGAACCCCTCCTCCCAATGTCATTAATCATACTCCAAGCAAACTCCAAGCAACTGCACCTTCCAGCCAAACTAAGCCTTCCAATAACACACAGTTCCAGATACTTGAGGTTTTTGAGGGCACTCAAGATCCAAACCAGAGCAGTTGGTTTGTTATCTAATTCATTCTTATGGAGAACAGTCCTACTTTGAGGATTTTTTGGTAATATAATTTGACTTTATAAAATACAAGTGCTTTTTGAAATGCTCCATTGCACCCATAATGGACCAATGAAAACTAAAACCACTATATCCCTTTGTCCACCCGTCAAATATTTTTAAACTATTGTAAATTTGCTGAGCTTCCAGGGTAATTTGTCAGGATGTAGAGAGTTTTGCAGGCCTTCATCTGTAGTCTGTGAGTCTACACATTTATGAGTATGCAATCATGCATTGATATAGAGCCTTGTAATTTTGAACCCTAAAAATCTCAGGAAGAGCATATATTTTTTTCTGCCTACTCATTTTCCCACATGTTCCTCCTCATACACTTTCAAATACTCCTATTTACTCTGATCACCAGCACCCTGGCTTTCTGGTTTCAACTGAAGCAGTCATCATAAGCTGTCTTATATTGGACCCATCCCCAATTACTCTGTTCCAGTTAGTGGGGTGCAGATGCTAGGTGCTTTCTGAAAGTTTCTCAGTTTCTCACAAAGTAACGGTATGATTGAAAAGGTACAAATACCAAAGGATGTTTGAGATGCTCCTAAAGATCTCTAGAGCTTCCAGGGAAACAGTGTATTTCTATTGTGCTGAAGTCAGACATGAGTTCTCATCTTTGAATCTATTTTTTTCTTTTTGTTACCCATTGATCATCCTCCCCATGCTCAGTGAAAATTTCATATAAGACACTGACCATGGTCTGTTTGTGTCCCTCTAAAACTCGTATGTTGAAACCTGAAGATTAATATGGAATACTAAGAGGTGACAGTGTTAAAGGTGACCATGTCCTGATGGTTGAGTCTTTGAGGGTGGTAACAAATGACTTATAAGACAAGCCTGGGGGGGGGGGGGAAGGTTATATGCCCCATCTGCTATCTTAGGATATATTGGGAATTCATTGTCAATGAGGAATAATTTATCACCAGATACCAGATCTGCTAGCCCCTAATCTAGGGTTTACCACCACCCAGAACTGTGAAAAATAAATTTGTTGTTGATAGGATATTAAGCTTATAATTATTTTTGTTACAGCCATTCACATAGACTGACACCATCTATTGCTAGGTGACTGTATGTAAATTAGACAAAGTCATGGAATCTCTGTTTACCAATTGGTTAAGTGGAACAATGAAACACATATCTCAAGGTTTGTGTTCTTTTTAAGTAATTAAGACTGATGTTTGAAATACTTAGCAATATATATAAAATAGGAAGCACTCAATGAATGGTGGTCTTTGCTACCCAGCCGAAGTAGCAGGAGTAGCATTAATAGCTACAAGCCACATATAGCTATGGGTTTCTTGGAGACAGCAATTGTGATGAAGAATTTATCTCTGCATGAGTGAGACAAAATGTTCAGCATTGTTATTACCCAGAAAAATACATTAGAATGTAAAATGTTCTATAGGTCACCAATTGCAAACTTCATTAAAGTCTGAAGAAAACCAGAATTTTAAAGTTGAGTTTCTTTGCAAACAAACACACACACACGCACAAAAACAAGACAGCTTTAGTGCTTCTCTCTTGGACACCGATGGCAGAAGTCTGAAATCATCTGCCAAAATGATTAACTGGGAGAGATCCAATCTCGGAAGTCATCAGAAATAATCAACAAGGCCAGGTTTCATCTAGTCGGAGAGCATTGGTCCCGTTTTCATCCAGGTGTTCCAGATTAAGATAAATGCTTGGGGGTCCTGGGAAGCATGTATTCACACAGGCAGGGCCAGGCAGTGAACCCAAGCAAGTAAGCTGCTGTTCAGATGCAGCTTTCAAGAGAAAATTAACGTGAAGGACAGAGTGAGCTTACAGATCTCTAAGTGTCTTCTTTAATGCGAATGCATGGCTGGGATTTATGACAATTTATATTTGCATCATGCAGTGCTATTCAAATTGGCAAAAGAGGTGAGTTACATGAAAATGTTTCAATTTATATACAGAAATCTTCCACATACTATCCTATGCACTGCAGATGGCTTTAAATAATAACAGATAACGTAGCACCGGGGAAAGAGAACAAACACTGAGATCAGACAGGCTCAACATGAACCCCAGCTCCTTCACGTAGTAACTGTGTTACCTGAAGCAAATTATCAGCTTCTTTGAACCTGAACTTTTCCAGTGATAAAAAGTTTTGTGTTTCTTTTTTAAGTAGCCTTGGAAGTGTAGTGACTAAATTAGTTACCAAATTACTGTTTGTAGAGAGCTTAGCATAATGTCTAACACAAAGCAAATTTTCAATACAAATTTGTTCTCATCTCCTTTTTATCTTTCTTTTCTTATGATGTAAATAAAAGAGTAACATCCCATGGACTCCCTTTTTGTTGTTCAAGTTCAATCGGTAATAACTTTGATAGATAGTATTTTAGGAGAGAGTTAATCCACACAGGTAATGATCAATACTGTTAATTGTCGTAAGTGCCGTTAAGAACATTCAGGACAGAGGAAAGAGTGGAAGATAAGTGAAACTGAGAGTAGCTTGTTTACACCGTGGATTTCCCATAGGCTCTAATCTCTGTAGACCCTATTTTGAGCAGCACCCTTAGCCTCTGTTGGCATGGGATGCTAATCTGAGATGCTGGGAGAAAGGCTGTGGGTATTGAGGGGTTGCTAGAGGAAGGTGTTTGGGTGGGTTGAAGTGGGTAGGTCAGGGATGTGAAAGTGCTCCCAAATCAAGGGGTGGGAAGATGTGAGACAGCAAGGACGAGTTCTTTACCATTTTCAGAGGTAGATTTCTATAACCTGATACCCACTACCTATAGTTCCACTATATGTGACTCTTTTATTGACAAATTCATGTAAAGTTTGCAATACCATCCCCTAATATTTCAAAAGAATGAGATGTTACTAGAACTTTAGTTATTTGCCTCTCTGAGGCAAATTAAGGGAGGAGAGATTTATTTGGGCTTGTGGTTTTATAGAGATTTAGTTTGGCCCCAAGGTGGAAAGAAAACATCAGAAATGTCTGGGGTAGGTAGGAAAGCTGCAAATCCAGGACCGTCAGGAAGAAGAGAGAACACGAAGATTCAGTGAGAAAGAAACGTTCCCCAACGACACTATCGTAGTTATCCACCTCTTCCAACCAGACTCCCTTCCTAACAGCAATTGACCTATTAGCTCAGCAGTGGATCAATACACTGATAAGTTTAGTGCTCCCATGGTCCAGTCATTTTCCAAAAGCCCCACATATGAACTTATGTGACTTCTGGGAGCAGGGGACACAAGCATTTTTAAACCATGACAGGTAGCAGAATATTTTCTATTAAGAAAAGGCACTGACACTGCCCAGGCCTATCACGATCAAAGTAAGACGTTGGGTCTACTTTGTTTAAGTATGAAATGGTTCTGATAATATGTGAGTCAGCTTTTCTGTAGATGGACACGTTACTCAGCACCGATAGCCTAAAGTAAAGAGGTTTAAGTTGGCTCAGGTATTAGGAGAATTCAGTCCATGGTCGGATGAGTTCAATGTAGAAATATCATGGCAAAACTTACAGCACAGCCTTTTTGTTACGGCAGCTGGGAAGAAGATCAGGAAAACAGTGCCAGAGAGGCAGGGTTGAGGGGCCAAACAGAATCCAAAGCTGCATCTCCAAGACACACTTAGATAGACTCAGGAATATGATTCCACAAATCCTCAAGACAAACCCCCCTGGTTGGCAGTCTAATTGCCGTACCTATTACCAAACTTAGAAGATTCATGATTTACATGCAGCATGGACAGTAAAGGAATATTAGACAAAATTTGACTTTCTGGTCAATAGGCAAGAAGCATTTCAGATATTCTTATGGGGCTAGCATAGTAGGTAGAAAAATACATATTATTACAAAAAATAAACATTAACAATTGAAATGAAATGAGTTAAAGACCTAGGATCAGATCAAAATCATGCCCAGAAAAGAGTCTTTGTTCCTATACTGGACTTTTCACTTCCTGTGCTTACTTTGCCTTGAAATCTGAGAGAGAAAATCTTTGTATTTTTTATTAGTTATAAGAATAATGGTTTGTGGTGGTTAAGTTTGATACTGTCAACTTGATTGGCTTTGGAAATTCTCGGAGGGCTGGTAAGACTGTGTGGGCCCTGAAGACATGCCCTTAGGGTCAGTATCTTCTCTCTGCTTCTTTCTTTCTCATTGTTATCTGCTCCCCTTCCTGGAAGCCATCAATTGTCTTTGCTCTACCATGATATCTATGCATTGAAGTCAGCTGACCATGAATTGAATATCCTGGAATCATGAGCCTAAATTTTCTCTCCTCGTTTAAATTGTGAGGATTAGTAATAGGAATGCTGACTAATACAGACATCAATGAAAAGAAAAAATAATATAAGCTTAACAATAAACCTCCGTTGAGAGCTTGCAATGTATCAATCACTGTACTGTGTGTACAATATGTTTACTTCAAAGAATCTTCACAAAACTGAATAATATTAGTGTTAAGGACAAGTATATGTATGAACATGATTATTACAATTTCAATTTTGTAAATAAGGATACTTAGGTAAATTAGATCTAATTTCCTCTAATCTGAATTTAAATTCTAGTATGCAGAACCTGCAAAATATCCATAGAGCAAGGACTGGCAAACTTTTTCTGCAAAGGGCTAGATATTAAAGATTTCAGATGTGGGAAGGTCTATGTCTTCTATTGCAACTATTAAGCACATTTGTGGTATCACAAAAGTAGTCAAAGTCAATGAAAATACGTGAAGACATGAAAGTTCCCGAAATTCAGTGAAAGTGTATACATAGAAACATGAGAATTTGCTCCACAAGCCATGGTTTGGCAATCCTTGTCTGTGACCCTGAGTTGTTTTATCATCTTGAATGAGTTAAGAAATGTGTAGTCGTTCAGTAAAGCACAGTCCAGAGTGTGTCAATAGATGACTAAATGTAGGCCAGCAATCTGAGGAATAAAAACCAGCCGGGACATGGGTGGTCCAACCAATCCTCAATAGAATATAAAGGAAAGGAAGAAGGAAGTGTCTCCATTTTGGAAGAACTCCAATCTTGATGGCCTTGGATATCAATGGCCAACCTTCCAGTGTAGACTCACCAGCAATTCTCAGTAAGTTTCTAGGCTTTTGAACTTCTTGGCTTCTGACCTTGGAAGGGTCTGATGTGCTTAATCCCCTTATTCTTCAACATTTACCTTCTTGACTGAGCAGCCACTGGATGCTACAGCTTTCTCATGCACAGGCAGCCATCTGAGACTTCCTTTCTCTTTTTTTATTGACAGCAGATTCCGTAAGCCTACCAAATAAATCCCTCACATAACTTTACAGATATAGTTTTTATTAGTTTCATGTTTTCTAGGGAACCTGACTAAAACATTAGCTTAGAACATCCAATGGACTCCTCAGTAGTGATCAAAAATCTATATTTGCACTGTCAACATCACAGCCATTAGCTGCCTGTGTCCATCCAACACTTGTATTGTGGCTTCTGTGATTAAGAAAGCAAATTCTGTCTCATTTCACATTCATTAATTTATATTTCAGTTTTAATAGGAAAATTTATCCATGGAAAATGGTGTTGGACCTGACAGACATGGATCTTGGCATACTAGTTAGTGTTAGCCATCCTGGGATGGATTAACAAGGGTTGAACTGAAGCTCTTTTAAAGGGTAACTTCAAAGAACAAATGCAACAATCAGTTACAAAACATTGAAGGCAAAACAACAAAAACAGCAAATAGAATGAAAACATTCAAATCTTGTAGAATTATTGCCTCACTCTCATTTTTCTCAGAGTAGTGTAAATTTATTTCTTAATTTATTCTGCCATTTAATGGCATAGTATTGTCATTAAAAATGTTTTTCTCTCATGATCTCAGCCCACAGAGAGACCAGGGACTTATTTATTCTGATAGGTTCAGCAGACGGGTTATTATAAAGCCAGGTGACTATTACCTTTATCTCTCTTTGGAAAGTTTTGAGAATTAACTGAAATAGTATGCTAAAAAGTTCAACACTGTGTATGGTGCATGGTACGTGATGCCTAAATATAAATTTATTTGCTTTTTTTCCTTTGCCCTAAATTCATGGTGTAATGTTAATTTGATTTCACACAGCTCTAAACCATTTCCCTAACCACATTAACAACCTGTATCTCTCTTGCCCTTTTGCTTGTTGATACTTCTTTCAAGGATAAGTTATTGACATTACCTTAAAAAAATAGGGCTCCTAGATACCACCTGCTGACAAGCTACAAAACCAATATTCAGAGAATATGCAATAGCAGTTAACCTAACTTGCTTCTTCCCTTCTTTCTATTATTTAGATGATTCACAAATATGAATAAAGTAGCTGAAATGGATAAAGAGATTAGGCCCTCAAATTTTTGCTCTACTTGATGTTCTATGTATACATATAACGTATCCGCACCTTAATCACTGGGAAAGAAAATATTATATTTTTCTTTGAGGATGCTTGCAAAATTCTCCCCCCTCCATTATTCTTTTTATTAGTAGGCATTTGTGACCCAAAGTAATTACATCCAACTCTCAGAAATGCAACTCTACATATTGCATCTCAATCATTTTTACTCGCCTTTTCTCTTCTCCCATCCTGGCTCTCTCATTCCCCAGATCAGATGTTTGCAAATTAATTTGCGGTCCAATAAAACATTTTGATATGCACCACATCGTCATCAGGGTGAGTTGTGTTTATTTAATGCCAAAATAGCCAAACCAGAATTATTTCAGCCGTTCAATATGCTGCTGAAAATGTAGCACCGTAATATCAGTGCATATGAAAACATTTTGAAGGTATGGAGGAAAAATAAATTTGGTGCTTTCAAAGTGATATTTCATTACACACAGTTTTTTTTGCCACTCAGCATTTGCTCACTGAAATATGCTTAGATTTATTATATATCTTAAATATACAGACAGTTGGGAGTCACATGTCTCCACAGACAAGACGCTGAGGGGTCCTCATATGTACCATCGCAGACTTGAGGCCAACTTTCCTAATTTGCTGTTTTCAAGATAATACAAGTCATCAGTTCAATTGCAAATGCTGAATTTATGTTTTGTGAAAACTTCTGTGAAGGTTTAGGGTAAGAAGTGGTCACCCCATTTCATACAAACATTATCTCGGCCTCCTCCTGCTGCTTTGTGAACATATTTTTCTGCATATTTAAAGTTTATAGAAGAGCTCAGGTTCACAGTTTCTTTTCATATTGGAACTTTATAGCAAAGCCACAACCGCCTATTAATAGCACAGCTGTAATGTATTTCTAGTTAAGCTGTCATAAAGTTGGGGCTTTTCACATCATCACTTTTGAAGGTCGGCGCCCCAGAGAAAAAAGCCATTTGGACTGGATCACCATGGTGGCTTATAATACACATGGTTATAAATATCACAATATATTTCATTTTTATATGTTTCTGATGAAGAGGTAAAAGTGCATCTTCTGTAGCTGCTTTTCAGAAATTGCTCATCTGTGTGGAACGAGGGGAGGGAGCTGGAAGCTCGGCATCATTTATGGAGACATCACTGCTCTTCAGTCCTAGCACACCTGAAGTTAGGAAAGGAGGCTGGGACATTTTCCTTACAGTACTGACTTCCCGAGCTTGCCCTGCGAGAGGCCTACGTGTGTACTGGGGGTTCTTGTGAAAACTTGGAGATACTCTCACAAACGTGGTTTCCTGTATTTTTTTAAATTTTTATCATTATAACAATGTATGTGCTGTACAAATGCAATTGGAAATGTCTTTTGAGCCATTTCGTCACAGGTTTCATGTGGCACATAGAATTTGTGAATACAGTTGAGATGTTTAAAAGTCTAAAGATGTAGGTGTGTTGACAAATGAACAGTTTACATAGAACAGTAACTGAGAATAGTAAGGATTTTGTCAAACAAGGCAGATGTATTTAGTTATGAAGAATGACTTCGGAGAAGGGCCAATTGTATCTGTAGAGTATTTTTTTCTCTGTTATGATCAATTAGTTGTACTCATCCTTGGGTTGAAAATATAACCCTGTTGGCTAAGAGAATTCTCTTCCTGTTTGCCTTTTAAATTCTGTCCCATGACAACTTCTGTTGCATAGTCACTTCCAGGGTTTTGCCCTGTGTCTGAACATCTAACAGAATTAAAGAGACTGAGAAACAGGACAGCCAAGAATTAACGGTGGACTCAGATGCAGGAATGGGAAGGTGGGACCTCAGGTGCATTTATGCTTCACTCCGGGTGTCCTCAAACCCAGGCTGCTGAGGAGTACCACCCTCTGGCCTTGGAAGGAGCCCTCCTTTGGGAAAGATGATTTGCCAAGAGGAGAGGAGTAGGCAGCAAAGCCCCGGCTCCTGTCAGTGAGCTGCTGTCAGGTTCTTAGGCTAGTGCTGATCTTCCAGGAGGTGGAGCTTCACTCCTTGCTCCCCTCTGGGTACTGCTGCCCTTTTCAAAGCTACCCTCCAACAAGGACACCCTCCCACTCTCCCACCCCCGTCTTGTGGGAATGGTCTCCAATTGAACTCTTTGTTGGTGTCAAAAATGTTGGGGACCATTGTTTTACTTCCATTTCCCATTTCTGAGCCAGATGAGAGCACTCTCAGAAACCGAAGTCCTGCTTCCTCTGTTTTCTTTTTCTGCCTTGATATCAGAAGCATCAAGTGATCAGGGGCCTTATCTAGGTCTGGGAAAGGAGATAGCCACTGTGGTCACTCCCCCTTCTGCTTGTTCCTTCTGTAATTCCCAAATTAGGTACCCTAACCTGCTCATGTTTCTTTTTCAAAGGTGTAAGAGTTCATTTTACTAAGGATGATAAACCTGTTATCCCAGCACTGTGTATGGCTGAGATAGGAGGATGACAAGCTCAAGCCCACCCCTGGGCCATTCAACCACTGAATGGGACAGAGCCTTAAGATAAAATAAATGTAAACAAATAGCAAGGCAGGGATGTAACTCAGCGTGGAAGCTCAGTTCAATCCCCAGTTCCACAAAAGACAGAAAGCAAACAATGAAAGAGACAGTTTTGAGCAATGCGTCAAGAGATCCAAAGATGCTTAGCTAGAATTTTAACAGTTAAATATTGCATCATTTCTCTATTGTGAGAAAACCAGAAGACAAGCAGCTTATAGAATTAAATGGCTTATTTCAGTGATTTCTATGTGACTATGAAGATTTGATTTAATTATTAATTAACACTGATTCATGAATATATATATGGTATAAAAACAAAGAAATAATAAAGATAGTAATATACTTCCTACTTCAAATTTTAGAAGGAGCATGAGACTTTCAGTCAAATGTTTAAGATGAGCATTGTATGAGAATATGTGCTAGCTAGGATTTTAGATGTGTAGAATTGAATTGCATATGGCTTGTGAAATGAGAGATTTTCAGTGAAATCATGCCTGTACTTATATTCCGCACCTTTTGAGAATCAGACACATGGGATATGTCTTTATTCTGATCATACATGAGATTTATTGGTGTTTCTCAGTATTATTTTTCAGTTCATTGTAAAGAATACACATAAAAACATAAAAATCGTATTTTGAGGAGAAAGGTATTTGAAGTGAAATTTTTACAGGAATAGAAAATTCAGAGATTGGTAACTCTTTTGCAAAATGTTGTACTAGCTCTAAGGGATAATTTTGCATGTCTACGTGATTGGCCTAAGGGTGGCCCAGATCAATTGTTAAACATTCCTCCTGGGTGTGACTGTCAGGATATTTCTAGATGAGACAGGCTAGCATTTGAGTCAGTAGGCTGAGTGAGGAAGATCGCACTTGCCAATGTAAGTGAGCATCGTCTAATCTGCTGAGCATCCAGATAGAAGAAGACAGAGAATTTCTTTCTTCTTTTTCCTGAGCAGGGATATCTTTCTTCACTTGCTCTGGAGTATCCAGTCTCCTGACCCTCCCACTTTGAGAATCCAGGATTAACAGCAACCCCTCTTCACTCTTCCCTCTGTCATGTCTTCTGCTGTGGACTGGCAGCTACACCAACATCCCAAATGTTTGGATTCAGCCTGAATCATATCATCAGCTTCTCTGGTTCTACAGCCTTCTTGATGGGAAGTCATGACACTTCTCAGCCTCCTAAACCCCACAAAGTCCAATTCTCATGAGAATTCTCCTCTTCTGTCTTTATATTCATAACCTATTGGCCTGTATCTCTGGAAAACCCTCGTTCATAAGCTAGTTCAACAAAATAGATAAAGAGGGGCCAACAACAGAAACTAGTTGAACTTCAAAATCACAGAGGGAGGAACTTTCCTTGGCACTTGACTTCATCTTAATCCTGTACAACAAGTCATTCTTCATTCCTGAGTGTTTGTACTAAATATTTCCTCTCAAAAGGAAATAAAAGGATAACATGATTAGCTAATGCATTTTGTTCCAAGGATGGGAAAGAATAATGTAGAATTTTTTCAGAATGAAGACCCTCTCATCACTAGGTTTACCTTATTCAGAAAACATTATGTAAGGAGCTGCCCCAGCCTGGGAAATATCAGACACCATGAGTAAAGTGTTACTCTGCTGTCATTTGTGATTGCTACTTTTGTACACGTGTCTTTTACCCAGACGCTTTGGAGATGAGGGATGAATGATATAGTTGTGAGAAATCAACTGGATCCTACAAATGTGAACAGTGAAAGCTAAACGAAGAATAAATATATATAGAAAGAGTTTCCAAGTTAAAACAGTTTCTATACCGTTCATTTTGTAGTCTGCATGATTTCAATAAGGCTGATGCACAACTTTAAGATCACAATCAAGTCTCAGAGTAGGAAGGAGAAATCTTAACGTTGGCGAGAATGCTGAGGTAAGCAGACCAGTAATAAATCACAGTGTTACACTGGAATCCGGTCTGGTTTAAAGATCTGGGTCCCTGAAAAATCTATCTTTCATCACTCTAGGGGCCTCTGACTTATATGGAACATCCTTATTACTGTTATATCTTGCCTCTTGGCTACATTCAAAATTTATGTCAGAATTTACTGTCTTTCTTGCAGCAATGACATTTTCGATCCCCTCTATTCATTTTTCTTCAATCATATGCTCACCCTTCTGGTTATAGATTTTCATTTGAATTGGATTTAGCTTTACTGCCAGAAAAATGTTAGTTATTTGTATTTAATCTGCTTAATTGAAGCTTAATGTCCCTAACAGGGATGGGTATCTTATAAAAATAGCTTGCTCTATCGGATAAGACATTTAATTATTATATAATTAACTCTTATCTGATGTGACAGTTGCTTTGGCCAGGTGGGATCATGTGATTTTGTAGGCATATGCTGAACATTCCTTATCAGGTCTATAAAATAAGCTTACAATTTTTAGTTTAATAATTATATGAGGTTAGACCAAGGTACACAGCTACCAATCAACACTACAAACATGATAGGATCCATATATAATAGAAACTTCCCATTATACCAACATTTTTCCTTATGTTCCTTTGTAGTCAATTCTGTACCTTTTCTTTAGGATTCCTGAAAACCATAAATGAATTTCCAATCACTAGAGTTTGCTTTCCTCAAATTGCTAATGGCAGCAGTCTACAGTAAATAACCTCTTGAATCCCATGTTTCCATTCAACACTATGGTTTTCAGATCTTCCTGTATTGTTTGGGAATTAGCAATTTATTTCTTTTTATCTTGGTATTTTCTGTTACCTAAGTACATCAAAACTCTTTCATCACTGGCCAAATGACACCAATTCTAGTTGTCTTATAATTTTGGCTACTGTGAATCAGGCTCCTAAAAATACTTGTCTGAACTGATGACTTCATTCATTTTGTGGAACACCTAGGGGTGCAATATACTGAATTGTTTTGTCTTTTTGTGGTCTTAGGGGTTAAACATAGAGCGTTCACACTGAACTACATCCTCAGCCCTTGAAAAAATGTCCTCTCCTCTCCTCTCCTCTCCTCTCCTCTCCTCTCCTCTCCTCTCCTCACCTCACCTCTCATTTCCTCTTTTCTGTCTCTTCTCTCTAGGCTCAACTATAAGAAGTGATCCTCCTGCCTCAGGTGGACTTTCAGGCCTGTACCTCTAGTGCCAGCTCATCGCTGCTTTTGCAATAGCTTTTGTGATGCATTTTGTGTTCTGCATTTTGTAACAGAAGCCACCAAGGAGCTTTTATATCTGGTTATACCAGATATTCCCACCAGTAATATATGTACATTTTGTTTCTTCCCCCCCCCCATCTTCACCAACATTTGATGCTATTATTTTTGTTAAAGATATTTCAGTGAGTAAGTAGTGGCATTTTATTGTGACTTCAGTGTGCAGGTTCATAATGATTGATGAAATAGATCATCTTTTCATTGGACAATAAAGCATTCATGCATCTTCTTTGTTAATAGGATTATGAAATTCTTTGCAATTTAAAAAATTGGGATCATCTTTGATTACTGAGTTATAAGAATGTATACTGGACTCGAAACTTCTATCAGATATATATTCCCTTGATCTGTGACTTACATTTCATTGTTTTAACTGTATTTTGAAGAGCAACATTTTTTAATTTTGATGTTATCACATTGCAATATTTTAAAATTTTCATGTTAGTTATCCCTTCTCATTTGTGATTTATGCTTTATGGTTTAATAAAACTTTATATAATCCAAAGTCACAAAGTTTTTTCCACCTCTGTTTCTTCTCTAAATATTTTTGGTCATAGATAATGATCAATTTTTGCTGTTGGTGAAATGAAAATTAGGATTCATTTACATATTATATGGAGATCCAATTTTTGAAAGGCACTGTTGTAAGAACAATTATCCCTTTTTCTTTGATGTACTTTGGCAATATTGTCTAACGTGGATTGAACATGTATTTTCTGGATGTATTTTCTGCCTCTACGCCCTGTTCCACTGTATGCATATCTGTCACTACTCCAATGACACACTGTCTTGATCACTGCAGTGTCAGAGCACGTCTTGAAATGAGCTAGTGAACACACTTCAACCCAGTACAAGTTTTTTTCCAAAGTTATTTTACTATACTAGTTCTTTTGAATTTCAGCAAATTTTGAACAGAATTGCCCATTTCTACTCTCATGTAAATCCCAGTGTAATTTTGAGAATTATATATATATATATATATATATATATATATATATATATATATGCATGCATATATATCTGTTGTGCTTGGGGAGAATGGCTGTTAATCAGAATGAGTTTTTAAAATTATTAGTACAGTAGATATAACCATTTACTAAGAATTTTATCTTCTTTTAGCAGTAGTTTATAGTTTTTCTTGCCTTGTCTTGAGATACTTTATTAAAATGTCTTACATGATAATATTTTAATGGTACTAGTGAAGAAAATAAGATTTCCTAATTATTTACTTTTAATATAGAGATTTTAAAAATATACTATGACTTTTTAAACTCACCTATTAGAATTAGTACTTTTTGGTATGTTCTTGAGAACTTTCTGTGTGATTGTTTCATTTTTAACTAAAGACAGTCTGGTTTGCTTTCTAATGAACTTGATTTCTGTCTTTTTTATTTTTTCCTGGCCTCATCATGTTGCATAAGACTGGGAAGGGTGTGCACCTTGTTGATGTTTTACCCCAGGAAGAACCATCCTCCTTTCAGTTTCATTGATTTTTTTTTCTTTGTTGCTTTTTTGTTTTTGACTTCTATCATAATACTTGGTATTTCTCTTCTGCTTTCTCGGGATTTTATGTGCTCTTCTACTTCTGGCTCTTTAGGGTGAAAGCTAAGGTTATTTTGCTATAAATATTTCTTACTAAGACTTACCCTGAAAGGCCTGCTTTAATTGCCTCCAGCAGATTTCAGTACCTTGTGGTTTAATTTTCTTTTAGTTCAATATATTTTCTAATTCCCTTCGATTCTGTCTAATGCTGCCGTATAATTGATGTCACTCTGTCATTGATTTCTGGTTTAATTACACTGTGATTTTGTGACTTAGAACATTGTTTCATTTTGGAGAGTGTTTTAAAGTATACTTACAATCTCTATGTGATTGTATTTTAGGGTGATAATACCTATAAGTATCGGTCTATCAAAATTATTGATAGCATTACAGAAACAAGACGCCTACTACTTTCTTAGGTTTTCTATTAACTAATAAGAAAGTACTGAAATTTTTAACTGAACTTTTAACCATTTTTCTTTTCAACATCATCTGTCTTCTTTGCTTTTTTTGGAGCTTTATTTTTTCTTTCGTTGTGGGACAGAGGATTGAACACAAGGCCTTCAATGTGAACATTGGGCTACATCTCCAGCCCTTTTCTGCTTTTTATTATGAGCCAGGATCTCACCGAGTTGCTAAGTTGCCCACGCTGGACTTGAATTTGTGATCTTCAGTTTCCAGCCTCCCAGAATGCTGTAATTATTGGTGTGTGCCATCACACTGGCTGGAATTTTGGTTCTTGAATACATAGAAATTTAAGACTTTTTTTGTCCTCTTAATGAGTTAATTCCTTTATGTGTATGTCCTCTATCCCTAGTAATAGCTCCCTATAAAAATCTACCTTGTATAATTCTGTGGCATCCTTTGATTTATCTCCTAAATTGTGTCCTCATACTTAACTGGTTTTCCATATAAAAAGTATGTATTAGCTTTTAAAATTCAGATTGACACTTTACATTTTATTCTGTGTTTAGACCATTTATATTTAATATAATTATCGATGTTTTCTTTAAATCTAGTATCTTATTGTTAGCTTTGTATTTGTTTCATATTTTCATTTTCAACTTCTCTTTTGCCTTTTCATGTTAATCAAGTGTCTCCATATTTTTATTAATTTTAGTATTTTTCTTACTAGCTATATTTTATTTTATTACAGTAGATTATTTAGGGGATTTACTATTCATCTTTTAAGTAACACGGTACCACTCACAGTAGTTTAAGAAATTTGTATAATATATTCTTCCATTTCTGAGCTCCTATCTTTAATGATACAGTTTCTTTTTGTGGTTCATCTGTATTTTAATTTCTGATACCATGCCAGATAGCCCTCAGTAAGTGGCTGTATTTTCAGTAGTCATTTAATATTCCAAGAAGCACATTTTCCTCCTGCTGTTATATTCATTTCTAATTTGTAATTGAGTATTAAACTATTGCTGAGGTTATCAAGTCACCTGATTGAATATTATCTACACAGATGCTTCAACAGATGCACAACAGATGCTGTGCCTGTATTCTGGGTTTCTCATATTGGAGGAAACATGTGATATTTAACCTTCTGAGTTTGACTCCTTTCACTAAGCACAATGGTCTCAAGCTGCATCCGTTACCTACAGAGGCCTCCAATCTATTTTTGTCTTTATAGAAGAGTAGGACTCCATTGTGTACATATACCACAATTTTTGTAGCCATGGGTCTGTTGATAGATATTTCAGTGACTTCCACAATTTAACTATCACTAATTGTGCTGATATGAACATGGACATACATGTACCTCCGTTATATATTGCTTTTAACTCTTCTGGAGAGATCCCCAAGAGAGGCATTGCTGGATCAAATAGAATGCTTATTTTCAACCCTTTGAGGAATATTCATACTGTTTTCCATAGTGGTTGTACCCATTTACAGTCCTACCAGCTACCAGCAATGTAGAAGGCTGCCTTTTTTCCCACATTCTCACCAGCATAAGTTGCTATTTGAGTTCTTGGTATGCTCCATTTGATAAAATGGTATCTGAGTGATATTTTGATTTACATTCTTTAATGTTTCCTTATAAAATGGTTCATTTTATTAAACCATTTGCTTAATTTTAATGAAATAGTAACTAATCAAACTCTTTGTGTACATAATATATCATAACACTCAGTTTGAATTTTTCCTACTTGGTAATCAAAATATTTTAATAATTGCCACGTATTGACAGTTTAGTTTTTGTTGTTATGAGCATAGCCAACATGTTCCAAAAGTTGAATTAGAACTAAAATAGTACTTTGCTATGGTAGGTAAGTATCATAGAACAGATATTTCGAAGAATTTAATGTTTAAATATAAATTTGTATGATTGTAGCTCTATGAAACATGAATTAGCTTCTCCAAAAGCGCTGAACACATTGATCTGAAAATTTGTACCTGACCCACCAGCAGCTGCAGTAAAACACTCCATAGTATAAAAGTCAAGAAAACATTACCGGAAACTACGTTTAAATGAGGCAGTTTTTCATTCAAACAATAGCCTGGTCATAAAAAGCCAGGGGTCAGAGCTAAAATGGGACTTCATATCACGATCTAGCTCAAATAAAGACCTTCACTATATCTGGACATCTTGCTCAATCTGATCACGGTTAATTTAAAACTTTTATTTTCAATATTTGATATTTTACGGTGAATTATTTCCATGCATTGTGAGTAAGGATGGCAGCGGGGCTGCTAATCTTTCTTGGAAAATAATACAAAGATTAATTCTATTACATTTGACTCTGATTTTTTAGGTATATGAAAATCATATAAGGCTCCAGCCTTTCAGGCTCATAAAATTGCTACCAGGCCCATAAATTGGCTCCACGAAGTTCACTGTGCCTGAGGAGAAACCGTGCAGAGCAGCACAGTCCGAGCTAGTCAGTGCGTGGGAGAGAGAATTAATGCAGCAGGGAAAGATCCTGCTTTCGTCTCAAATATAGTTTCACAGCAGCGAAGTCTCATGTGTGAGTAGAAGTTAGACATCCATGGTGACTGAACGTGGGGATTGTGAAGGATAAAAACTGTGAACTCAGGAAGCAGTTAAAAGTGTAAAGGTAAAGTAGTTCTTACATCAACATTTTCATGTAGGGCTTGGGTCTCCTTTGGGACCTGGTTGAAGAAGAAAACTGAGGCCAACTACTCACGTTTCTCGGCCTTTTTGTTGTTGTTGTTGTTGTTGTTGTTCATACTTGACTTTGCCATCAGAATTTTATACAGGGAGTTTTTTCTCCCTTTGTTGCTCCCAGTAGGAGGGATAAGAAGGGTGGCGTTGATGGCTGTCTTCTGTTCTACTAAATGGGAGCGAAAGAATTGCGGTCATTATGCTCCGAAGTGATGCTTGAACTTTGTTAGCTTTCAGATTAAAGAATTGTAGGTGTGGTTCAATTTGACTGCTGTCATAAGAAGATATTCTGACAGGGCAAAAAGTGTCAGAGCATCTTTTTTTTCTTTCCTACTAAAACTTGAAAATCATGTCTAAAATGAAATACAGTTGGATGATAAGGTTCCTGAAGCCCATCTCTTGCAAATACCCCTTCTCCCCCAAGTGGTTTCCACTCCCTCCATCTGGCTGTCCAGCCCTCATCGTCCTCTTCATTTGCAAGTTCCTTTTCTTATGCCTCCTCAACTCCAGCAGAGAGGAGTCATTTTTCCTCCACCACTTTTTCTTTGTGCCTCAGCTGGTGTTATTCCTGCTTGTCCTTCTGCCCAGGTACTTAACAGCTTTCTGTCTTTCTCACATCCCCAGGCATGGACCAAGTGGGGATGTCCTCTCCTAGGATAGCACAACCTGACATAGCACTTCAATCCCTATTTTATTCCAATAGAAATCCTATTTTGGCATTTTCCGCACTCAGAAGGAACTCAATGGCAGTATTTGGGGGCAAATGTTAAATAATAAAACTGAACGCAAGAGTAACCTTAGGGATGCCGGGGTAGGAAGTACTGACAGTTTCTAAGCTTCTTTTAAAACTGGCATTAAAGTTTAAATGCAAACAGGGTTGCCATGAAGCTTAGACAAAAATATATGTGGATGGCTCATTTCCAAAGGGAATGGACTTTTAAGCACAGAAGCAATGACAGGACTGGAAAGAAAAAGTTACATCTGCACGTAAAAGATATTTCCAAAGTTATTTTAAAATGCCATGGAGAAGTTAAAAGGAAATTGGAAACTATTAGGAATAAATACAATAATGAGATCACATCCTTAATGTGAAAAACATTTCCACGGTTGATATGAGATAAAGCTTTACCTTAATGCATTACTGAGGTCATGGGAAAGGCATGAACACGGGTTTCTCCTACCTCCCCATCTAGGACTTAAAAGAAACAGCTGGATTTTCAGAAACATGTGGATTCAAAACCCAAACTGAAAGTCATTAGGAATTAGAACAGGTTCTGAAAGTGTAATCAGTAATATCCTGAAACAGTAGAGTTGTGATTGATTTTTATTATTCTTCCTGTTCTCTTCCGTGTTTCCAGATTTTCTACAATAATCATGACTTACTACTTTTACGATCACTAAAAGAATTCAGTACATATGTATTATTTTAAGAGAGAAACTCCCCTGCTGATGTACAGAGCCTCTAAGAACCTCTTCAGGGGTGGGAGAGTTTTTCTCTCTGCTTTGGTAGAGACCAAAGCAAGTATGGTCCTCATCACACCCAACAGAGGAGTACTGAGTTGAGCTTGGCTAAGGGCCACGGAAATGTCATTCTTGTATCTGTTGCTCTTGCAAAGCAGGTTTTTGGGAAAACCATATTTCTTGGAAATACATGTTTTAAGATATATTTTAGGACAGAAAAATGCAATGAAATGCAGAAACTATAGATGAAAAGATACAGAGATCTACAATGTGTCACTTAATTTAAAAAGAAGGACTTCAAATGAACAATATAAATATCAAATCACTTGGAAATGATTTTATGTTATGAATTAAATCTGGAATTTATTCAGTTATCTGTGTGTATGCATGTGGATAAGGCAGTTAAAGTTCAAGGATTTAATTTCTTTATTTGTACAGACTTTTGTGTTGTATAATCACTGATATACATCTTCAACAAACCTTAAGTTTCTAAAAGTCTGAATCATGTGTAAGTTCTAATTCTCTCATCTTCCATGATGAGTGGCAAGAAAACACGGAATAATAAATAACATTGCTCAAACTATTGACAATAATTTCCAGGGTAGTATAATCTTTGTTAGTCATCTTTCTGGGAACTTGCGGTTGAGTTAATCCCAAAAGTAATTAACAGAATTTGTAATTGTCAGTGCCTAGGTCTTTGAGACTGCAAGTCTATGAATAAAATAAGTTTTAGAGAGAAGGCAAAAGTTGCTTTGCCAAGACAGAATAAAACTCAGATATTGCTCCTCTGGTCTGTGGTCTAACTTCATTTCAGGCTAGCCATTCCTATGATCACTATTTTTATTAAATGCCCATTACTGCAGCACATGACTTAGAGGTAACTGATCACTCTGAGGAAGAATTATTATGATCATTTTTGTTCAAGCTTTAGTGTGTGGGCAGCAGTAGTATGTAGGCTTTTTCTCTTTTATTGTAGGCATATCTATCATTTAAGCATTATATCACAGCATAATAAAAACGTTTAAAAATCACCCTGATATATTAGAAACCAATCATAATTAACCATGAATATCTTGTGGCAGCTTTATACTTTTTGGGGCTAATTAACAAATAGAACAATTTTATGAAAATTATTAACTTTTAAAATTACTGATGCATAAAAAAGATATATTTGATAAAAGATGTTCAATTTAGGTCAGCAGTTTCAAATCTCAGGTTATTTTTTGTACAATCTTGATAGCACTTACTATGAATTTATTTAGTTATCATTTTTTCAAAAGACTTCCTTTTTAAAAAGTTTTGATATTTAATTTTATATTTTCATAAACCACTTACTTGTAATATGTATATCTATTTGCTTTTTATATGCCCATATCTATAGCATAAATATATGTAGCTAAAATATTATATAATAATGAAATATGTATGCATAAGCAAAACAAAATGTGCTATTGACTTAAAAATTACAAACATAAAAACAAGTAATAATACATGTAATTAATTTACAAAATTTTGAGGCTTAAATATTTTTCTTCATGAAGAACACTGTAGAAAAATAGGGTTTATCACCAATAATTACATGGCATTTCACTCTTTAAGATGAAAATAGGTCTTAGTGTTAATTAAGCATAGGCATTTTTGGTTTCATGTCAGCTAGCATGAATATATATTAGGAAAAATAATCAATATATTTTATGATATTCTCTCAATAGAATTGAATGTTAAAAATTCTTGATTATAAAGATAGGTGTCTTCAGGAATACAGTAATTTAATAATTTCCAGGTTTTTCTTTTTTGAGATAGAGTATCAACTATGTAGTTCAGACTGGTACTGAACTCAGTTTGCAGCCCATGCTGACCTTGGGCACATCATTTTCATTCTTATAAGCATCTAATTCATGATGCATGGGATATTTGAAATACTATTATTCTGTGAAATTAATATAATACCATAATATTTGACTGGAACAGGGAATGACAGAATGACTTCCTCCCGGAGTTCCTTTTAATGAGCTGGATGCTGTATTCACAGCCTGATGCTGGACACTCTCATTCATAATATGTTACTGACTCTCAGTGAGTTGACAAGAGGCATGTGGCTCATGAGGCTCATAGACAAGGCCAGAATCCAATCTAAGAAGCCCTTGAGCTCAACTCAGCTGTCACTGAGGAACCCGAGGTAGACTCCAGCCCAGGAGTCTTGCCTCATCTTCTCCAGCTCCGTGGTCCCTATTTGCAGCCTGGCTGGTGGATGCTGATTCTGCCTAAGCAGAAACTTCTCTGTCTCTACCTGGCCATCTGATCTCAGCTGTTCCAAACCTAGTCTCCAAGTTCTATGCAAGATTCTAGGCAAGTAAATGGCACAAGCTTATAACATGTGTGTGTACTCGAGCCACGAGGGAGTCAGAGGAACCTTAGCTGCCCCTGAATTTTCTTCTGGTAACATTTGTCCCCTTCTGTTTTTGTTCCCTCTCTGCCTCTTTATGCCATTCCATCTGTTCTTCTGGTTGAGCTCCTTTCTTGTTAGTATATCACCTGTTATAACGCCCGGATCACTGTCTGTCCCACTTTATCCATACTTTGACAAATAACCATTGTTTTTTTGAAGATTTTAAAGTATAATGAACTATAGGTTCTTATTTTTTAAAATCTGAAAAAATCTGTATAACTGTAGGTAAAAATATTTTTCTTCATTCTCCTCATTTTAGTGATATATTTTTGTCCATTTTCTCTTAACCGACATTAGTTTCATTTCATAAGGGAACCATGGGAAGGAGACATTACATATATTTCATAACTTGGGAACAGATACGAATGTAAAATAAATTAGTAAGTGAAGGAAAAGAGATGATTGAGATTCATGGTCAGCCTGGGGATCGAGGCGGAACCAGATTTTTTTCTACCTGTGCTGACCCAGGGCTTTGCTAATATGAACAAGAGGAGTCTGTATTTATGAGCCTCAAGGCCAGGGTCAGAGATGTTCAGCAATATTTTAAAACATCACTTTCTACTTAATGATTCTCAGGCATCGTGCATCCTTTTCATTCAATCATTTCATCCCTATTAGCATAGATGAATATTCTAGAAACTCTCATCTTAAAGTGAATGAAACCTGAACCACAAGCATAAACAGAATCTCAAATACTGTTTGATTCTATCCAACCCACCAGCTAATACTACAAATTTCTCCCTTGGTTTGTAGAAACGTTTCCTAAACTTGTGACCAACTTTCATTGTCTTCAGTTCCTCAGATCTTTTCCTCTGTGTCTGTTTCAATTTGACTCTGTCCGAATCACTCCCAGACTCAGAAAGTCATCATCTGTCTCCATTTTACCAGTGTCTATGGGAACTCTCTTCCTTACAACCTCTATCTTGTTAATCATATTAGCTCATCACAGTGTTTCTTCTTTCTCTTCACATGCTTTTTGATGCTTGTGATATTCAGTAGTTTATTCAGTGCTTCTACTCAGTGCTGTTTCCGGGCCACTCTCCTATTTGAGCTTTTAAAAATACATTCATCACAGAATATTACATTGCTATAAAGAAAGACAGATTTGAATTATTTGTAAGAAATGAATGCACCTTGGAACAATAATCCTTAGCAAAGTAAGACATGTACAGAAGTTTACATAAATAGATAAATAAATAAGGACAGACAGAAAAGAGAGGTAGACTTCCCAGGGATGGAAAGCGAACCTGAGGATAGGGACATGGGGAAATAGGGTAGAGGAGAAAAAGGGAAATTTTTCAAAATGATTAAAGTGCCATATGCATATTAACTAAGTCCCCAAGCTATATATTATGTACAGTGAATATATAAATGAATGTGTATCAAGACCAGGTACAAATAGAATGTAGATTTTTAGAAAAGATTTTAGGTTCCAGTTCATGCCCTTCTTCTTTAACGTCTTTGCCTGTTAGATTTCTCACTTCATCGCTGTAAGTGATGTCTATTGTCAATTCAAATCCTTTTATTGTAAGCGACATTTAATGCCAAATTGGAAAATGGAGTGATGACATCACAAATTTGTCTCCTTTTAAGTTATCTGTGATGTCATTAAAAGAGCTCATCAAGCCACCAGTATCGAATGAGTCAGCAAGTCCGAATCTTTACTCTCCAGCCCCTGGATCTCACAAATCTTGTGTCCATCTTCCAGCCAGCATTACGCTTCACTTGCAAAGCAGAATCAACTTCACACTTTGCCTTCTTGCACGTTCCCGTTCATCCTCCACACGACAGCCACGGTGATCTTATGTAGCAGAAGAAGGCATGTCATTGCATCATCGTGTATTCATATGTTGGCTTTCCGCTTCCCTTAGGGAAGGAAAAATCCAAGATTTTCAATGTCTTTCAAGCCCTTTAATGGCCCAAATTCTTCTCCAGCTTTGTCTCATGTTCTCATCTCCAGTAGTACCCATACACTCCTTTCTCCTTTTTGAGCCTATAGCATTCAGTACTCTTTCAGACCTCAGAGCCTTTGCACTTGCTGTCCTTACTGCTAAAATGCCCTTCCTTAAGCTCATGTCGTAGTTTAGTCTTCTCATTTCTTCTATTGGCACAAATATTTCCTAAAAGATAATTTTTCAACAGCCACCAAGTTGACTTCTCCTACTCTTTTTTTTTTCATTAAAGAAAAAATTTTTTGAGCCAAGCCCAGGGGTACAGGCCTTTGTTTTCTATTCCTTCATTTATTTTCTACAGGTGTGCAGTGTGCCACCCTGTCCAGCCTATGCAGTGCTGGGAAACTGAACCCAGAGCCCTGTACTTGCCAGTCAAGTGCTCTTAACTGCTGAGCTGTGACTCTAACCCCAATCTATTCTTTTTATTATGTCCTATTGTTGATTCCTTTAGTCTCTGTCATGGATTGGATCTAACGTGTCCCCCAGAAGCCTCATGATTCTATGGATACTGTGTAGGGTTGGAAGGTGGGGCCTGGCTGGAAGGGATGTTTGCTGAGGCTTGACCTGGAGGGGCATGTCTTGGTTCTGCCCTCCTTCCTCCCAGACTTGTCTCTGGTCTGCCATGTTGTAAGGATCTCTGTCTCTGGAGCACGAGCTCCGGCTCTGGCTTGGGCTGTATCTGTGCCCCCACCATGTGATGCCACCACTTTCCAGCTACCCACCCATAAATGGACTGAGACCTTCTGGACTGGGAGCTAAAATAAAACTTTTTGTCCCCTGATTTGCGCATGTTGGGTATTGAGTCATGATGGTGAAAAAGTAACTAACACAGTCTTTAAAATGAATCATTTTAATATTTATTTATTAGGCTTCTCATTAATGATTGAGATGGGGCAATACCTGTTTTTCATAACTCCTAGAACATAACAGGCACTGTTGAATTATGAACCTTAGGAATGAACAGTTGATTTTGTGAAAATTGATACATAGAAATATAAGTATAAACACCAAAGAGACACCAAGTAACACTCCAAAGCTGCATTTAATTAAATGTGATATGAAATGGATAAACAGAAAGTTCCATAAGCACTAATAAAAGTAGAAAGTGTTTATAAGCGGAAAAGAGACAAATGTATTTAGGGAGGTCATCGAGTTTCAAAGGAGGAAAATGCAACAATTTGACTATAGGAAATAAGCAAACAGCTTGACTTGATGTCACTCAGAGATGAAAAGTTGCAAATTCAGGATTAAGTTATTATATTTTTTAGAACTTTACATAGTAGGCTGACAGATTTGATTTTTTTTTTTTTTTTTTTTACCAAATAAAGGATCAGTGCAATAGGGGGCTATTGAAGTAGCCATTGGTGTGACACTGAAGAAGAAGAACATAGTGGGGGAGTCAGTTATGAGTGAACAAGAAGGAGAGTTTTAGGGGCATAACCTGGAGGGGCACATCAACACGAGAGGCAGGGAGGAATGCAGTGGTTGTGGCTGTGGAAAGAGAGAAAAAACCATACAGAAGCCACAGCAAGTGTCACTTATGAATCAGAATGGATGAAAATGAAAGAAAGATAACATGTGGCTGTTGTTGGCATTGACATTAAAAAGAGATGAAATTATATATATTTATATGTATATATATATATATATAGTGTGCATACAAATATAGACAAAATTATGTGTAAATCAAGTATAAATATATATTATGTAAATATAACAGATATATCAGTATATGATATATATAGTGATATATTTGACAAGAAATACTATGCTTATTTACAGATGATGCAGCTATGTGCCTAAAATAGGCAAAAATAATCTTCAATCAACTAGATTGAAAAATGGAAATTTAGTAAGTATTCTGGGTGTTAAGTCAGTATATACGAATCAGTTTTAAAACACATATCAACAGGCAGCCATAGAAAATAAAATTTTAAAAAAGATTGAAAAAGGATTAATTTCAGAACAAGAAAACATTAAATAAGAACGAAAAAGAATTAAAACGAGGGCTCTGCCAAGCATCTACAAAGATAAATAGAAATGATTCTTAAAGCGGAATTAGATGTATGGTTGAAATTTTATGCTCATAGATTGTAATATTGTAAAGCTGTCATTTCTTCTCACATAATCTGTAGATTCAGTGCTGTACCAATTAAAATCAATTCCTGAGAAGGATAAACATGTTCCAAAATTTATCTAAAAAGGGAAAAAAGCCAAGAACTTGGAGATTAATCTTTCAGGTCATATAGTTGCCAAGATGTATATCATAGGTATTGAGTTGATGAATATATAGCAGCCAAAATAATGTGGGCAGTCAGAGACACACCTGGGGAATGGAAACAATTAAATACCAAGTCCAAATTCACACACACACACACACACACACACACACACACACACACACACCCCTAATTCTGGTAATTTACTACATAGCGCTTTTGGGTTTGTTTAAATTAATATTTCATGTGTATTGCAGGATTTTAAATGCTATAAAGAAAATTTCTATCTAAACATTTCTATTAAAATTTTTACCTAAATGTGTTATGAATATAGTAGAAAACCAATATAAATTTTGTGATGTTAAATAAAGTTTTGTTTGTTTATTCAACAAATATTTACCAAGCATATCCTCGGGGACAGCTCTGTACTAGATGGTTGGGGTAGGTCGGCTGCACCAGAAAAATTCTTTATTTGCACCTTCTGTGACCACATCTTCTGTCAGGTTGATTGTGGCCAAGGTAAAAGCGTAAAAGAAAAATTGCAAAGAATAATTCAGAGAATTCTCATAGAAACCGTACCAGTTACCCCAGTTGCTAACATCTTGAGCTGGGATGTTAAGTCCGCAATGGGAAACCATTGGTTCACACTCCATTTGGATTTCCAGTTTGGGGCCTAACTTTTTAATCCTCTAAAAATCTCAGCTAAGATATGTTATTATATTTAATCCTCATGTCCCTTTAACAATTTCTCAGACTTCTTCAGTTGCTGACAACTTTCCCAGCTTTGCAGAGGACTGGATGAATATTAGGTACGTTGTCATTCAATTTAGGTTTGTGTGATGTTTTTCATGATGATATCGAGGCTGTGAATTGTTGGGAAGAAGACCACAGAGCTGATGCATCACTTCAACCACATCCAGTCAAGGATGCACACCATCAAATATGAATTATCATAGCGGGTACCAACTTTTATCACCTGGCTGGGATGCTGTAGCTCAGGTTTCTTCTGTAGTTATTTTTTAGATCTACATTTCTCTGCCATACTTTTTGGAATCAGCTTCTGTAGCAGTTCAAGTGAGAGTTTCTGATGCCTCTCTCTGAGGGCAGAAAATCTACATAAATTATTTGGAATTTTTTCTATAAGAATTTTTTTCCTCAATTCATTCCAACTCTGGACTTTTGAATATTCATTTTACATTTTAGGTAATAGTCCAATTCCACTTTTTATTTTTTCACTCAAATTGTTTCAACATTGGCTGTTGGGAGCTGTCTATTGATACCTATATTCCATCCATATGTTTCTATTGTTTTGTGTGTGTGTGTGTGTGTGTGTGTGTGTGTGTGTGTGTGTGTGTGGTGTACACTCTCTTCAGTGTGCCACTGAAAGATACTCAGTATTATCTAGTATATGTCATTTCCCAGTTCTAACTTCAGATCTTTATTTAAGAGACAGCTCTCTGGTTTCTTTACTGGAGGGAAAAAATTTACAAATTAAGCTCTGGGTGTTGTATGTGCTTATTAACAGTGTGCTGTTAGCTTCTGGGCTCTCACAACTGAAGAACCTAGAAGTTTGTATTGTTACATATTTGCGTTTTATAATTAAAATATTGTTATTAATTACTGTAAAGTATACTCACATGAAAAATGGTTTATTGATTTTTATAAGGATATAAGTTATGTATGTTTGTTATTTAGATTGTCAGTAACTGGAAAGAAATTTTGTACTTTCAGGAAACAATTCTTAAAATTGCATGCATTGAAGAAAGAAATTCTTCCCCATCTATCATTCCCATTATTGCTTGGTTAGTGATTGTATTGCCTGGTAATGGTATTTAAGACACTCTTGAGACAAGTAATAATGGAATAACTCTTGCAAATATTCTGATTTAAAGAAATCACATGCTTTTTAGATTAAAACCTCAAAAAGTCTGCCAAGAAAGGCACTTACACTAACAATAAGTAAGTGAGCTTGCATAATGAAAATTGTTATTCAGTTTTATGTAGAGGAGCCATGGAAGATCTGCTGAAAATTAGAGATAAATATATCATATATACCTAATAGGTACATGTATATACACGACATATATTCTATAGATAGATAGATATTAGACAAAAAACACATTTTAATAAATCTTTAGATAGATCTTATGAAGGCATTCCATATATATCTACAACAGAAAACCCTATGAACATTGATATAGTCTGGTTTAACATGATAAATTTTCTCTAAAATGTGTTTAAAATGTTTTCGAAGTTTTCAACAAAACTCTTAAATTTATTTTTCCCATTTTAGCTCATTTATAATTATTGTTATGTGCAGGATTTTTTGATGCATGGAAAACGTTGCTATACACAAAAATATCAAGTTGCTCACACAATTTCTTTCTTTTTTTGCAAGAACATTGCCTAAGAATGTCATGTGATTTGAGTTACATGCCTATTTTTATGATTTTGAAATAGTTTAGGTATACAAAAGTAGGTAGGCAGTAATGTGATGAACATCTTTAGCGCTGGGAGAGTGGAAGGCACAGTGAATCATTTCAGACACACTTGACCCTTTTAGCTCAATGCTTTTTCTCCAGATAACATCATTATTTTGAATGTCATGTTCACTACTTATATGACAGGTCTTATGCTTGAGAATAGGTGGGTTGATCCAAAAACATCATCACCTGAAGAGCTGTGTGTTTTATAATTGCAGTGTCATTCCTATATATCATTCAGGAACTTGCTATTAAGATTACAAATTATGGTTTAGGGATTGCCTATATTTGTTCACTAGCTCTACATCAGAGGTAAACTGGAGCCTGTAGACTTCTGCTTTTCTCAATAAAATTTCCACTTTGTCTCCAGTTGTTTGTGTGTCACGATAGCCAGAGTGACTAATTATGACATCAACCGCACAACTAGCAGGGTTTAAACATTTACTCTCTGGTCTTCTGTCACTGTCAAGGGCTCTGATTCCTGCTCTGCTTCCGCTTGTTTGGTATCGAGTATTCTATTATATGAATCTAATGGAATTTGTGAGCTTCATTTCATTTTCCTCCTACTGTTAGGTAATTATGCTTTTTCCCCCTAATTTAAATATCTCCAGATTTGCTTTCCCTGCAATTACTGACTTTGTTTTTCAGGTTGTCTAATTTGATGCTTCTCATCTAATAAAGAATGAACAATTATACGACGAGGCTTAATGCTAATCTGGGTAACATAAGAGGATAACTCTGAGTATGAAGGTTGGGAATTTCTCTGGCTATTACACGCATTCGTGCAAGATGGGCATCACAGTGTGGACAGCTTGCTTCTGTCTTCGTCCCCAATCCTCAGCCACACTCCTGATGATGCATATATCCGCAGACAGGCAGGGAGTCGGTTCTGAATTTATATGCACCTAAATACATCTGAGGCAAGAGAGCAGGGAGACAGAGCACATAGATTGATCCCTTGGCTCCCAGAAAACATCTACTCTGCTGTAAGAAAAATACAGAGATGTCACCTTCAAAGGATACCAAAGACATACAGAGACAGATGTCCAGTTAAAACACGTCCTGGACTGAATTATAGATTAACGATGGAATCAGAGAGGGAGAAGTTAACGGTGAAAAAAAATCCTTCAACTCTTCTTTAAGGGATCAAGAGTGTGAAATATACCCGCTGGCCGGTAAACATGTGTGGAGAGACGTTTCCATGGATCATCTCGTGGCGTGAAAGGCAGCAGCACTGTTCTGACTTCAGAATCCTGAATTTCCTTAATGAGTTCTCTGCTAGAGTATCACAAGCGATTCCATTAAATCAGTTTCAGAAGACTTAAGCTGGATTTGTATTAAAAATGATTGTTTATCTATCGTTGGGGTTCGGGGTGAAATGAGACTGGCAAAGGAGAATGCAACGTGTCTTCCTCAAACCCGAATTTATTCGATTTTTCAACCTTCTCCTCACACAAGTGCTTCTTAATGTAGGCGGAAGCCATCCATTTAGGCATGGCTTATTCATGCTCAAAAAATGATTGATTTAGACAGCCAATGAAGTACCGCGCTCGCACCCTGTTCCTGCCGCTTGACGTCCCTGCACTGCAGCTACTGATGGTTTAGGGAAGCAGGATTGACTAGACAGAATAGGGGCCACAGCACCAAGATGGAACAGTGACAGCCACGATGACTTTCAAATGCAGTTATAACCATAAAAGCAGGTAGGTGAGAAGGGAATTGGGGAAGCCCATTTAGCATCACAGTGCTTCTGTGGGGGATTTGTTAAGTCGTAAGCCACAGGAGCATGAGATTGTCTCACAAAGAAGTGACAGGAACTATCAGCTGCTATAAGTAAAAGGAACTCTCCCTTCGTTATCAGCTTCGGATATGAAGAATTAGTAGAAAATCAAACACAGATAAGGGTTAAAAGAGACAATCTGCATTCCAAAGGCATCATTTTTGGGGTGAAACATATTGGTCATGTTTAGTGGAATCAAGAACAAGGAAACTGTCTTAGTTATGTATGAAGTGGCGTTTATCTGTCTGAGAACACTAATTTATTTTTTGTGACAAGAAATGTAAGTTAGCAATCGATCTATAGATAATGTTTAGTTACTGAAAAGTAAACTTTCAGAAGTATCTGCTTTGCTTCCTTTAGGACACATATGAGTAAAAGTGCTTATTGCTTAAACACATTTTAAAAAGTGTGTAAGAAGTCATAGCCCTTTCTCCCTCCTTCCCTCCCTCCTGACCTCTCTCCCTCCCTACCTTCCTCTGTCCTTCCTTCCTACCGTCCTTCCTGCCTTCCTTCCTTCCTTCCTTCCTTTCTCTTGTTTTTTTTTTTGTCTAAAATTAATTCCTATTGCACATCATCTACATGGAAGAATGCTCGCTGTCCTGGATGCACTGTGCAAGAACATATGTACGTATACATGCATATATTTCAGCATCTGCTGTGACCAGTTTATTCTCGTTACAGGGTTTATCAGTGGACCTAGATTCTATCATATTGATACTAGGTATACTAGCCAATGATATACTCAACATTTATGATTACTGGTCTCAAAGAGTTTGTACCATGTGATATTCTTAGGGATTTTTAAAAAAAATTAAGTGAGGACTGGTGTAAGGATAGTAACCATCTCCCAAACAATAGTTTTTAAAACCCATCGAGAAGCGATGTGAAATATGCTTCTCCTACTGCTAGTGTTGAATCTATTAGGGCACATTTTATGTCTTTCGATGTATGCATTGAGTTATTTCAATAAGAAAAAGTCTGCTAAAAGTGAAAGAAACTAGGAAACAGCAGTGTGACCTCTGTTGTACCTATAATAGGAGAATTCAAGAGAAAAATATACACAGAGGTAGGTAAAAATATGTCAACTTGCTAAACAGATGGCTCATCCCAGAAAAAATGTAGGGTTAAATAAATTTGAAGCAGGCTAAATTTCTCAATTTGTTAATGTGAAAATGAGGGTTAATAATATTGCCAGCTTCCAGATTGATCTTGAGCACTAAATAAGATAATTAAGGGAACATGTTCACCTTAGTGCTTGGCCAGTTGCAAGTTCTCAGTGAAAGCGATCCCTCACTCACTTGCTATTACTGCCACCACTACAATTATGACCAATAGCAGATGTGATTATAGAGAAATTCCAATCACAACAGTACATTCCAGAGTTAAAGACACCAAGAACAATTCCAATGCCCATTTTCTATTTAATATGCTGGGTATTTTCCATCGTAACTCAATCTGAGAAAATTCTGTTTTCTACCAGAAATCAAACCTGGTAAATATTAACAAATTTTATAGTTTCTATCACAATATATTTTGTCAGTACACTTTACTTTAGCTTTCTTCAAATTTAAT
This sequence comes from Ctenodactylus gundi, assembly GCA_004027205.1. NCBI lineage: Eukaryota > Metazoa > Chordata > Mammalia > Rodentia > Ctenodactylidae > Ctenodactylus > Ctenodactylus gundi. The sequence goes on along the minus strand of PVKB01000092.1, from coordinate 506,840 downwards.
TTCCAAATTTGAAGTCATCATTTATTTTTATCTCATATTTTAAGAAAATATATACTTCCTAGATTTTTTCATCCAACTTTCTCTGATCAACTTCCTATAAAAGTTCACACACACACACACACACACACACACACACTTGTTTTAATTAATGATTTATTTTATTTTAATGTATTTTTGTTTGTGGCCATGGGTTTCATAAAATACTGAGTTTTGGTGTGGTATTTTTGAAGTGTATATAACATATTTACATTCATTGCTCAGCCACTCTCCCTTATACTCTCCTCCCCCTCCCTTTTAGTCCCATTTCTAGCTTTCTAATAATAATCTTCCCTTTACTTTCATGCTATCTTTTTCTCACCTTCCATACAATAGAGAAAAGATACAATCATTTCCTTTAAAGTCTGACTCATTTTGGTTCACAGAGCAATTTCAAATTCCATACATCTTTCTTTAGAACTGAATAATACTCGATTGTGTGTGTGTGTGTGTGTGTGTATGTATGTATATGTATATATATATATATATATATATATATATATATATATATATATATTTTTTTTTTTTTTTTTTTTGTAACCATCCTTCTTTAGACATGTGGCTTGGCTGGTTCCTTTTCCTGGCAGTGGTGAATCGTACCACAATAAGTATTGACCCACAAGTATCCCTGTAGTGTGCTGACTATAATTCCTTTAGGTATATGCCGAGAAGTGGTAGAGTTGGGCCATATGGTAGTTCTGTTTTCAGTTTCTTGAGGAAACTTTAAACTGATCTTTATAGTGGCTGTTTTAACTTACTTTCCTTTATCAGCACCATAGACATTGTTTTCCCTCTACAAGCTTACCAATATTAATTTAACTTAAAATATATTTAATTTTGTCTTCTGAATGACGACTATTATTATTTGGGGTGAGAGGGCGTAGCAATATAGTTTTAGTTTCTGCTTCCTTCATGGCTGAATATTTTGAATATTTTCATAACTTATTGACCAGCAAATTTTGCAACTTTTTCCCCCATTTTATTTATAAGTAAATGTGCAAAATTTAAGGTTTACATCGGAGTTGAGCATGTTGTGCACATATGTATCTTGTCAAGGTGACAAGGGCTTTCCCACTCTCCTTTTGTCCCTCCCCCTACCCTGCGCTCCCTTTTTCCTCCCTCCCAACCCTCCCCCCTCGTTTCACTTTGTCTTTCATCTTAAGTTCCATAAGAGTTGTGATCTGGGTCTCTCACATATTTGCAACTTTACCTGATGCTTTAATGAGATCAACAGAAAGAAGCCTGTTCCACAGAATATAATATTTTAATTAAAAAATCCACATAAGTATTTTTATTTTCCAAATTACTTACTTTTTACTTTATTGCTAATTGTTCTTTCTCATTTTTCTCCACAGAGTTTCCACAGGGTAAATTTTTTTCTTCTTTCCTGTGTAAAACCATTTTCTGAGCCCAAGTTCGAATGACATTCTAATGTAAGTTATTTATATAACACATGACCTGCAATTAGCAGGATATCCTTCAGTTAAGTGAACTTAAATATTACATCCAAATAGAAATTATAATATGTATTCTAAGATGATTCTTTGAGCCAAGAGGATATACAGTTTTTTCTATGTCATATCACCCAATAGGAGAAAGTTGAAATGGAATTAAGCAAGAGTAGTACATGTAGTTGTAGCTGGTTTTGAGCTGGGCAAAATCCATTGAATTTGATGATGACCTCATTTTTTGATAAGATAACCTCAGTATAAGAGAAAAGTAGACTGTGATAATCTTTCACTAAAGGTGAGACCAACTCTGTGGGCAGAATTAATGATCTAGACCTTCGCTTACCTGCAGGAAAAAAACACATTTTAGTTGTATTTCTTTCCTCTGTCCTATTCTACTTTTTTTACTACTTTCTCCTGAGGGCATTAAATTTTTAAAAATCACCGAATAATAATAGAATAAAAGAATAATAATTCTTATCTCAGGCTTAGCTTTAGAAGGCAAAGATAGAGAAAGAAATCAGGGAACCATGAAGATGAAATGATTGGAATTAATGGGGCCTAATGTGTGCGCGTTTGCCAGAGTCTGATGACGGCTGTGGAACTCTGTTTGATCTACTTTTCCAGCTGTCCTCAGTAGCCAGAGGTGGGGGTAGTGTAGCCAGCTGGTACTTTGTTGGGATAAAATGCAAGGAGATTGATTGCTGCTGAGAGGATTGTGTGGAAGTAGCTGATGGAATCTAGGCTGGGAAGGAATATGTAAAACTGCTGCTTGCATGAGGACTAAAAGAAGAACTTAGAAACTCTGGCGAATGAGGTGCATTTACTCTTTATTTATGGATTACACCAAGCTCTTTAAGACTGTTGACCTTAAATCTCCAATAAGTTCATAGGCCTCAGATGAAAAAGGGTAGGCTTTGGGACATGACAGTGTCAGCCCTTGCAGCAAGTTTATGCATCATTTTCTACCCCAGGAAGAGTGATGGCATGTATTTGCAGTTTGAGATGACATGAATATTTGAAAACATCCAATATTTAATCAGACTAATTACCAGAACAGAGGAAAAATCAGACTCAGCCTTGGCTCTTACTCTTTTTTTTCTCTTAGTTTATTAAAGATTGGGTGAATGCATTTATATGATTCCTCTATTGGCTTCAGTTTCTTAAACTTTTCTGAGCCAAGTGTAATCTCTTTAAAGACACATCCTGATACTCCGTAGTCCCTTCTCTCCCAATTAGTGGATCTGATTTAGTAGATATTAATGGTATGGTCCAGTTTTTATCCAGGTGAAGTCAATATTCTCTTATTGCAATATCTGACAAGTATGGTCATCTTGTGACTAAGAAACCTGATGCATCAGATTGTGCACTACAGCATGAAAATTTTGGAGGCATTAAATTAAACAGGAATGTGGAAAGCGTATATTGAATCCTAGCATTCTCATTAACTACCTGTGAACTTGAAAAATTGTTCTATTATCCAGTGTTCTCAGTTTCTTTGATCAGTACAAATCTATTGGATACTTCTGAATTTCAATTAATTGAGTATTTATTAAAGGGCTATTTTGTGTGAACATTTGGAGAAGAGTATGGCCTCTCTAGAAGCTCATGTCCAGAAAGAGGTTATGTGTTCACACAAGAACCTGAACTTTCAGAAGAGACCTGTTAATGTAATGGAAGTAAGACAGTATGCTATTGGAAAAGGATTTGGACCAGTTAGTGTGTTGAGGCCTTTGGGGTCTCTGGCTACCGACTGGGATCCGGGTGCAGGAAGTCTGAAGGAACAGGGTCTCAAGCGGATGTTAGTACGACGGATATTTATCCAGGCGACAGTATCAGTGTACAGCTCCTTTAATGTCTGCAGGGCTAGGCTGATAAGCAGTTGGAAGGAAGAGGATCAGCTAGGGTTGTAGGGTGTGTGTCCTTTTCTGATTGGGGGAAGATTGGGAACTGAAAATCACCTCATTAGCATAGTGGGACTGCGGAAGCCTGATCATGTGGTTTCTGGAATATAGGTCTTAGGGTGTGGGAAATGGAAATTTAGGCAAAGTGAAGAACTGAAATCTGAGCTCCAGGCAGTCCAGGGCCTGGGACAGGAGGAAGTGGTCCCATTCCTACTGATCTGGAGGTGAAATTATGGAGTCGGGCCGCCTTCTGCCTTCCCTTATCCCTGGCCCAGTCAGGGTTCGCATTAGTGCAATGGAAGGGAATGTCTTTTAGGCATGTGAGATGACAGAGAATTGAGCAAAGAGACAATAGTTCAGGAAAAAGACAAGTACTACAAGTGCTCTTCAGCTGCAGTCCTGAAGAACTGCAAGTATATCTTAAAATCTAACACAAACTGACTAACGAACAGCTAAAAGAGTAGAGGAGATGGGACAATCTGACGGCTTCACCACCGCTGTTTGCTACTATCAAGTATTAGTAGGCTAACCTCTCACCTTAAGCTACAAAGGCATCATTATAACTGCTGAGCATGACCTGTCAATCCGCTGTGTTTGGTGCAAATAAAATATAGAAGTACCTACTTTCTAGAGAGTTACCTTTTTCTTTTTTGTTTTTGATGATTTGCATAATATCCACAAGTATTTGTCATGAAACATAATTGTAATTTTAGCTTTTATAAGTTTCTGAGAACTATTGTACATTTATTGGAGAAATCTCATTTTTTCTTAATGGTCAGGTCATATTGTTTTGGTAGAACATTTTATTTTAAACATGACTCTGTTAGCATGACATCATAAGTAGCAATGAGATTAAAAATTGAGTATTTGGATACAGTAAAGGAGGGGAGGCAGAAATTTTTCTTTGACATATGGTGCACATGAGCATTTGAACAAAAATTTCATGGGAGAGAGTGAGATACAAATTTGTGTTTTTCAAGTTTTGTGGTTGAATGAGTATCAGGATCCTGTTATATTTTATGAAAAAAATCTTATGTAAAAATCCCATAAAAAATCTCTACCTTTCCACAGTTTGAGTAAGATGAGTATTTGGTAATAATAAAAAGCAAAGTTAATGGCAACTATGCCAAGCAGACAGACACACAGCCAAATGGAAAAAAGACCATTATTAATGCCCTAACCAGACAGAACAAAAGGGCACATAACAAATGCCTCAACCTTGAAATGAGCCACAGGGCCAGAGAAACTCAGGAAGAAGGTGGCCCAGGACTAGAACAGCCAAAAGGGGCTCAGGTAGGTTCAGTATCCTAGGGTCTTTGGAGAACCTGACTTTCTTAGGTGAAATGTCCAATCATTGGAAATAAACAAGGCTGCCAGGATTACCAAGACTGTCAAATAACTGCATGAATCGTGAAGGACTTTATTATGAAGGTTGGGATTTAGTTGTGCTGAGAGTAGCTACAAGTCATTTGTCAATCCCTCTAAATACATTATAAGCAACGGTATTTTGTTATCCATTTTAATCCCCCTGTAGGCCTCTTAATGGTCTTTTCTTTCAGACAGGAAACCAGAGACTCACAAAATGTTTACACTCTGTTTTTCTAAATATCTCAGGCAAGACATGATGCAGTCTGCATTTGATTCTGAATCTGTCTGGCTCCACCTCTCTTCAATTCTCACCATATGGACTTCTTTTTTGGAGATTCTTCAGGAGAAGAGAGTGATGATATATTGGTAGTTAGGAAAGATCACTTTTTCAGCTGTATGGATGGTGAATAGGAGGAGCAAGAAAAAGATCAAAGACAGGATGTCAAAGAGAGACTTTAGTTGTGATTCTGTCATTTCTATTTAATTTCTTTGACACTTTCTGTCTCTGATGAAATTGCCTAGCTAATCTTGCACATAGTCTACCTTTTGTGTTAAAGTCTTTAACATTTCAGTCCTAGTTATGCCAATTTCCCTGTTTTATAATTACAGTATCTGCACCACATGTGATGATGGCTTTGTCTCGTCCCACTGTCGTTTATTGCCCTTTGTATGCCTTGTAGTTTTGGTTGGATCTGTACTGAAACATAGACACAGAACTAAATAGACAGTTAGTGTAGAATTTATGCTGATCTATTTAACAGTTGTACCATATTTGAATTATGCTGTTGCCGTGGGCACCAGAGGCTGAGATTTCCTTTTGAGAACTCCCATTTTGGCTTTTGATCTTTGTGCAGCCCTGTCAACTGTGCTGCAGGTCTGGTATCCTGGTGTCAGGGGGTTGAGATGAATTCTCCTTCTCAGAAGTGTACGTGGGGCTTGAATCTTCACAAGAATTTCTGTCCCTCCTGCAGGACAAATTCTTCCATTTACTGCCTATTTTCTTGTTTTGTAGAATGATTATCCTATGGTGTTTCCATTCTTTGTCCTGGAAATACTCCCCACTGGAGATCAAGACTTTTGTATTATTCCCCTGGGTGCAGCAGGTGGGCAGAGTTGGAGCCTAATGAAGCATCCTTGCAGTAGCTGAGAGGCAATTTTAGGTATGCTTTCAGGTAATCTCTTAACCCTGGAGACTGAGTCTTTTGCTTTATGAGAAAGTTGTGGATGGACTTTACAAAGACTGATTTTCAAATCTTCCAGGTCTTATCACTAAAATCTGTCTTCCCTCTCCAGTTTCCTTTATGTTTTTGTTTTTTCTTTCAGAGTTTGAAAAAACAAAAAAGAATTGGGGCATGATGCAGATTCCTGCCAGTCTGAGGTTGTCAAGGCTTTCAAACCGCTAGACAAGTTTATATTTCTTCTCTAAATATCTATTAAATATCTGCTGCTCCCCACTTTCTCCTCTTCTAGCTCTACGGAAGATGAAAGCGGCACACGTTTAGATGCTTTCTACCCCCCGGGAGAGGCTATTATTTTTTGAATTTAAAAAATTTGGTTATCTTGTGACTTTGGCTATGTTAGGAGATTAAATAATTATGTTCTGTAGGTTATCCAACTTGTTTTTGTCAGAATGATGACAATTTTTTTGTGAAATTCTATGTTTGGCATAAGAGCAGAACTCTCCCAATTGCTGTCTTAACTCTGCTGACATAAATACATCATCCATAAACCCGGACTCCACAGGCATCCATTCTAGGGCTGCTCTCTTTCTATTCTTTCCACACACAAGGAAGACCACTAATTTATGTATCTATTCATTAATGCATCAAATTCCATTGAACACTGCTGCTCTAAGCATGTGATTCTCTTCACAAGGAATAAATAGGCAATTACAATCAATACAAAGCACTGTTGCTGAAGGATTGCTGAGTATCCTTAGAACAAACTAGAAATTCATAAGAATAAGTGTACCCAAGACAAGATACTCCAGATAATGATTTTTATAAAGAAAAAATGTATGTAAACTGGTATCAGAGTCTGATGAAGAGAAAGTAGACAGAGAAAGTGAATGCCAGGAATGTCTAAAACCATTGTTTTACTTATTTATTTTCCAATAGTGCAGATTGATTCTCGGGAACTTACACTGAGCTATAGCCCCAGCCTTTTTTTTTTTTTTTTTTTTTTTTTAGCTTTTATTTTGAGACAGGCTCTATTAACTTGTTAAATTGCCTAGGCTGAGCTTGAACTTGTGATCTTCCTACTGCAGCCTGCCCGAGTGCCAGGATTCTAGGCTCATGCTGCTGGGCTTAAAACCACTGATAAAGCATGGAAGTTAGAAAAGTTTAGCTCTTTCCAGAAATAAGTGAAATACACTCAGAGTTCAGCATATATGCAAAAGCAGAGGGACCAAAGGACAGCAGGAGCTGGGCCGGTTTCTCAACAGGAAGGAAACTGCAGTGGCGCTTTTCAGCTGAGCTAGAACACTTCGGTTTTAATAACAAAAAGGGTGCCAAGGAATTTAAGGAGAAGTGTCAGAAACTGTTTTTTCTTGTTTTCAAAGTCTTCTTCCCTTTTCCTATTCTTCTTCTGATATGACTGCTTGACAACTTTTAGCTCAGAAAGAGGAATGTTTTAAATAAATATGAGAAAACGATTCAGAATACACCACGCTGAGACAATAGTGTGAGAAAGAGCCTAGAAGTGGTAGTATTTTTAAATGGTGTGCTTGGAGTTTGCACATACAGTTTATCATGCTCTTCATTGTAAGATGACACTGGAAAAATGAACTTGTGATCATTTACTAAGTAATTTTATTATTATAGTTTTAAAACATATAAAATATATTGTCTTCTACAGTTTAAGCCTACATTTCAATAGCGTTAGGAATATTTAGATTGTTGTGAAATATGCCTCCAGCGTGTTTTCTTCTTCAAAAAATAGAAGTAAAACTCAATGGCCATTGGACAATCCATTTTCCAAGTCCTGTGGTCTGAATATTTGTGTCTGTTCAAACTTTATGTACTGGAACCTTAACCCCTACCCTGATGATATTAGGAGGCTGGTGATTGAAAGGTAGTCAGACCCAAAGAGTGGAACCCTCCTAAAAGATACTAATGATCTCAAAAAGGAGACCCCAGAAAGCTCTCTCTGCTTTTCTGTCACATGCAAAATAGCCAAAAGAATGCTATGTAAGAACTAGGAAGTAGGATCTGCCAGTTCCTTGATCTTCCATTTCTGTTTTAGTTACTTATTTGCTGCTGAGACAGAATCCCTGATATCCACAACTTAGGGAGGGTAGATTTATTTGGCTAACAGTTTCAGAAGGTCTCACACAGGCTGCTCATGGGCAGCTGGCAACAGAGGAGACATGTGGCAGAGGCTGGAGAGCTGCATATGGCATTGCACACAGAATCCAAGAGAAGCAGGAGCCAAGGTAGTGTCTGGAGACTCAGGCAATGCTAGAGTTTTCTAGAAAAAAGCAGTAACGATGTTTCTTCTTCCTTTCTTAGTTCAAGCTGCCAGTTGTGTCCTCCATACCCATGTGTGGGTGCTGCTTCCTTGTTTCCTGACCCACAAGTCAACAGCACACACCTGAAACCTCTGCCCAGGTGTCCCCTCAATCTCAACAAATTGACACGATGATTTCAGGTCAAACCCCAAGCATCTGCCCTTTTCAGCCAGTCCCAAGTCCCCCTATCCCAACAACACACAGTTCCACTGTTATCCCACTACAGCCACATACATGAAGCTTTTGGGGGACATTCCAGATCCAAACCATAGCACAGATGTATGAGAAATAAGTGATTGTTGCTTAATCTACATAGTCTACTGTAAGGACTAACACAATGATTGATGAAAATTTGAGGACAAACATACTCATGCACATGCAGTGAGACCATCAGTAGCAACAATGATTTCATGCATTGAGATATAGGGAGGGTCAGAAGTTGACCAGCTTCCACTGTAAGAAAAACTCAAGAATAATGAAAAAAATTAAATGGGATAGTTGACAATTATATATACAGTTTGCTTGCTATATTTGCATATTGGGTAAGTACTAACATGATGTGAGTTTGTGTTAGAATTTTGGAAATGCGATTTTGAAAAAAAGGATGAATATTATAGTTGTTTTAAATTTCATTTTTGATTTCTTTTGTAGAGCTAATCAATTATCTTATACTTTAGCAGTTTTAACTATCAGGATGTACATAGTTTTAACAGCATTGTGTAGTTTTTAATATTGAAAAATTTAATGCTGTTATAGGTTGAAATATAAGTTTTTATAGCTAATCCAAAAGTGACAGTACTTAAAAATATGAAATATAGATATCTATTGGTGATGTCATATCTGTTTTTCTAAATGTTTCAAACATGGATACCTCTTTTTAATAAGGATAAAACAATAGTGTTTTTAACTACTTCACAAGTATCTAGACCCCTCTCTAGCAAATACTTTTCCATGTTATGGCTTCACTGTTAGGTTTTATATTTAATAGGAGTTTAACTAGTTAAGATGGTTTTATATTTAATAGGAGTTTAACTAGTTAAGATGTAGTTTGATACTAATGAGGAAATATAATTAAGTTAAACTTTTTTCAGTTCAAAAAACTTATCCATATGAGTATAAAGGAAATAAAACTTATTATTTACTAAATAATAATCCAAAATATGATATGTTTCCCAGGAAGTCCACTAAAGGGATAACATAAATAGACATCTTTTTCTTTAATGTAGACAAAGCTATACATAAAATGTTTACAATTCTCAAGATAAACTGTAATTATTCATTAAATAAGAGAACCTGATAGCACCATTTATTTATTGTGCGTTTCTTTGACAATTGGGGTGACCATTATTCTGATTTCATTGGCTTTCTCTAATGGAAAATTAGGGCTGGGGCATAGCTCAGTGGTTAGATGCTTGCATAGTAAGCACAAGGTCCAGGCTTTGACTTCCCAGCACCTCATGGGGCAGGCATGGTGGTCCATGCTTGTGATCCAAGCACTTGCAAGTTGATGCAGGAGGATTGCCTTGCATTTGAGCCAGCCTGGCCTATATAGTAAGTTCAGGACCAGCCTGGACTACAGAGTGAAACTTTGTCTCAAAAACAAATGAACAAACAAACAAAATAATTAAAGGAAAAATCAACTTTTATATCTTTATGATAGAAGATAGTATTGAGATTTAGACAGTGACTGCTGGTCAACGTACTACCATTCCATGAAAACTGGAAGGGGATGGAGAAGTGATATCTTTCTTGAGGTTCTCACATCAAAGAAAGGGATTTTTATATCCTTGAAAAAGACATTTCTAGGTTGTATCCATAGCAAAAGGCTTATATAGACTTAAAAAATTGTTTCATATATTTGAGACAAAGAAATTTAGAAACTCTTATTTCAAAATACTCAAGAAAAAATAGAAATGAGTAAAGTCTCTTTCCTTATATTTAGCAGGGAGAATTAAATTAATATAAACTTTATTATTTTTCAATGTTATTTGCCATCATGGCACCTAGAAGTTAGGTTAGCCCACCAATTTGCAGCAGTTCCTAGTGAGCACTAGAGAAATTCATATTCTAAAGGTAAAACTAGTTAGAGGATAGAACCCAAAACCTTCTACCGTATTTATGATGAAGATCACTACTTTTAAAGCAATCGAACAATCTAAATGGCTTCATGGTGGAGATATTACCACTCAAGTATATTGTATATTTAAAGTAGCATGAATAAAGATGTTTCTTGTACTTTTAAAGACAAAATATCTTACACCTACTGATATTACCTATATTGTTTTCAAAATTCTATTTTATGATCAAGGATTCTTCTAATTTTTGGTGATGGAAGTTGAGGTAGAGGTTGCTTGGGTCAACTGTCCTGCTAAAAACAATAAAAATGACTATAAGAAGATTTTTAAATTAATTTGTTATTTTTATTTTGTAATTACATGAATTCCAAATTCTATAACACATTAGAGACATGGAGATTTTTAAGGAATCTTTTACTAAACCAACACAGAATCAGCTAAATAGTGGAGAATGACATTGCCCAATATATAAATAAAATTATACTAGCAGGTATATAAGCATTAAATCACCTTTTACCCTGTGGACACTGGCTAATCAAGTTCTCTTTGGTTTTGATTTGATTGCATTACCAAGCCAGAGAGACAAAAGTGAAGACCTAGGCCCTGGTCAAAGCCTAGAATTCAATAAAATTCCACTTTTTCCAATAAAATTGGGACTGCACAAGTCCACTTCCTCTGGAAGATGGTGTGCTGGCCTGAATAACTCTTATCCTTTTCTCTTTGTACTCAGTGTCCCCAGAGGTTTTACAGCAAGGCAACTGAGGAATGTAAAGAGAAATTAAGAGCTTATGGTAAGGATCTAATATTGCATGGGTTTACTTTTTTAGGAGATAACCTGAAGTGACCACAGAATTTCAGGGAGTGACCTTATATAAGGACATCACTGACTTGAGTGACTTCTTGCACCTGGTGAAAGCCGAACGCCCGAGAGCTTGTGTGTTCTAGGCCCCAGGGGATGCTCACCCTCAATTTTCAAATTGCATGATTATTAATCAAAGATAACTAGTATACAAAATTGTGCTTGCTCTTTTCAAATATATAAATGTGAACCATCAGTACACCTGCAGATAATATAATTTTGTAAGTATGACATTGACTGTTTGAAAAACAAGCACTTTCACTTGATTAGCAAAACAAATTAAACATGTAATGGTTGCTCCTGGTAATGCATCAAATACATAAAAAGAAATAACTGGAAAGAGAAACAAAGATGAAGACAAAAATTATCTGAGTAAATGACAGAAAGGCAAAAAGATCAGAACTTGGAGGACAGAGTAGGAGGCAGCTCACAAGTACTGCTCAAAATCTGGTTCTTCAGTCAATGACTTCAGTGTCTTCTAGGTGCTTACTAAAAATACAAATTTCATGTTTTGACTTTAGGCCTAACCATGTGCATTGCTTTGGTCCATGGGATGCTGTGAGAGTGCACATACTCAGTGCCATGAAGCACGCATTCTAGTAGATCTTGTCCTCCTTCACTTCATCTTCATGAGAAAATGAGTGGGAAACCATGCATCTAAAATTGTATTCACAAACTAGGGGTAGCAGTATCATTCAAAATGTTGTTGAAATGCAAATTCTCTGGCCCCATGTCAGAACTAGGAACTCTGGGGGAATCTCCATGGATACATGTCCTATTTCTTTAAGTCACCACAGGAAAATAAATAATTGTGGCTACCAATTCAACCTGCCTCATGCAGATGATGACAAGCTTAAAATAAAAGCCATAAACACTGAAAAAAATCTGGTGTTTTTATATTAATGTAGGACAAAATAAAATTTTTGTCATGAATTTCTTGTGATGAACACTGCCACAAAGTAGAAACAGAGGAAATACTTTCTAACATCTCTCTCTTTCTCTGTCTCTGTCTCTGTCTCTCTCTCTCTCTCCCTCTCTCTCTCTTGGTGATACTGGGGATTGATTTCTATCCTTACCTTGAGGAAAGTGGCTCATGCCAGGAGCCATTCTCAAGGCCCACTTTGGGGTGGGAGTCAAGGAAGCGAACAGGGATTTGGAATTTGTGGAAGAGGGTGAGGTAATAAATCTATGGCTATCTAGCTCTGAATGGAAGTTCTGAGGAGGAGCACACGTCATACAATTTTGAGCATTGGGGATTCTAAGACATGTTTAAAATTCACCGATCCCCTATGTTATAGAGGATTGTTCTCCTTCCATTGTACCTAACCTTTTTTATCTGAAAACATAACATCCTTACATAAGTTATATGAGTAGCTAAAGGTTAGGAACATGGAGAGAAATGCTGACCCTTCCACAGAGAAGTGTGAGTCCTCTTTCAGAGGACAGTCACCCTACAGAAAAATCCCAAGATGAGGCCAACCATGAAACGCAGCCAAGACGGAAAATCACTCTCGGAGTGACTCAGTTAGTTAGGCATCGTTTGGGACAGGCTATCTCCTGAACTACCAAAGGAAGGTGACACTTGGAAGGTGAGGAGGCCACAGTGGAGAAGCCTAATAATCATGCCTTGCATAGCATTTCAAATCTGAATGTCACATTCATATGCATAATTTCATTTGAACTTTACAGGAACCAGGTGTGCTAGGGAGAGTAAGCCATATTATTTTCTAGTTGAATAACACTATATTGGATGAGGTCATGTTCCCAGTTCAAGGTCGCTCAGCTAATCAGAGGTAGAATCAGGTTAAGTAGCCAGCAACGGAAGCAGGCTTGTGTCTCCACTTTTGAAAACTTTTCCTCTTTATTTTTCAGGTAACTCAGACTCATATGAACCACATGTGCTTAAGTAAAATCTTCTGATGTCATCTTTGCCTGTAGCCAGGAATATGATGTGTTCAGCGGTGCTGGGCCATCGTGGAGTTGATGTCAATTTTCGAGACCTTCCTAGTGGTGACTGGGCTACATGAGCTAAGATATGAGATCAACCAACAAAAAGTAAGTTCATATGCCAAAACTCTAAAAAGAAGATATCATTTCAGGGTCCATTTGATGCTCCACAAGATATTTTCAACAGCAATCAAAATGTGTGTGTGTGTGTGTGTGTGTGTGTGTGTGTGTGTGTTCTTATGCTTTGAAACGTGATGCTGCTGCTAAAAGTAATTCAGTTATGTTCCTTGATCATTGCCTGTTTGACAGATAGGGATCTAAGGAAGCTTCTTTTAGAGAAAGGAAGCTGTTCAATGATTCAATACTGTGAAATTCAATGTGCTTCTAGTTGTCTACGAATATAACACCATGCATGGATAACATCTTAGATACCTACTTGGTCACGTGCAAAAGATTAATGACCAGTACTGCTGGGAAGAAAGAAAAATTGTACAAATCATGAATAAATGCGCAGCATATACTTTAGTTTCTCTGAGTAGTACTTAATTTTTTTCTCATCTTGTGTAAAGCTATGTTTATATTCCTACCAATAAATGACAGCATTATAAAAAAATGCAATGAGATCATCAAGTCCCCCCCATGGTTTACTTAAAAAACTAGAATCAGTAAGTATCTTGCATTTCTAAATGATTGTCCATCTACACAAGGATGTACTGGACAAATATATCCTTGTTAGGAATAATCCCAGAAGAAAAAAATTAAGTTCTGATTGTGGAAAAATAAGAGTTCATAAAAGACTTTTGAGGAGACTAATAGGATCTTTTTCCTCTCAGGAATTATATATACTTTTTAATCTGAATAAATAAATTACCTTTCAAAATCTGACCCTCAATTACATGCATTAGGAGAGAAGCTACATTTAAAGTATGTTTCATAGGTTTTAATATTGTACTACAGTGAGCATCAGATATGTGGATTTTAATAAAATATTTTTATAGATCTTAATATTGGACTACAGGGAGCATCAGATATGTAGATGGTGATATGACCAGTCTAAATGATTCAACCTAATTCTGCCCAGAACAATATCTGAATTATTTATAAGATAAAATCTACAGGAGAATATACAAGTTATGTTTTCCTACCTTTATATACATGGGAAAACTAACGTATTTCATGCTAATGAATTTTCGAATAAGGAAGTCTGGATGACTGAAATAGTTTCACCCTATGCTCAGAAAGAAAGAGATTTGAAATAGCTTTCTTTATTTTTGCATTAATTTTTCAGAATAAAATTTTAGCCCAATTAAGCAAACTTTGTGTGGAAGCTTGTTTACTTAAAAATCAGCTCCAATTATTGCTAATTATAATGGACTCTTTTAAAGTCAATTAACTGCTGTAAAACAAATACAATTATTTATTTTCATCAAGTATTATTTTAATTTTAATAAGTAACAAAGTCTATTAAGCTTATATAGAAAGTAACAGTAATTTTCTTGAAGGAAGAAACTCTCACTTTTTGGGTTCAAGGTCTGGTGTGGAGCAGGTCACCCCAGCTGGGCCAAGACACAGTTCTGCCTGTACGTGCTGAGGTGCAGAAATGACCCCCGCTTTGAAACACAGTGCTGTTTACTAACGCTGTTTCACAGAAAGTATTTCTTAGGAGGGTTCATGTGCTTACAGTGGTATCATTTTGTATCCAAAAATAAAATTTAATGTGTTTCCTTTAATTATTTTGTGGACAAAAATCACTGCCGATTATTTAAAAATGACTCTTGGCATGCACCTTGTTTTTCTTCCTTTCCCCATTTAATTAAAAACCCCTTATCTATGATAAAAACAATCTTTGCCTTTAATTATAAGGATTTTAAGAAAGACTTGGCTTCTATGGAATTTACAGTACATGTCCCTTGTGGGAAATTGACAGTGTGTTTTACAGTAGAAGACATGTCAAATTCATAAAGGTCAGTTAATACAGATAAGTACTTTTGTTTATGGAGGAAAGAAACTTCCTGTGTCATGGCTTTGGGAGGAAAGGTTTATTTTTCTCATTCTAACTTTAAAAAATCATTTTTATTTTAGTTCAAATAAGAGTTTGGTTCGTTTTCTGAAGACAACTTTATAGCACTCTTAAAGTATGAAAACTTCATGATTGTGTTTGTTGTTGTCATTTCATTGAAAGACACAAACTTGTTTCCTACTGTGTTTTTATTTCCTGCCTACTCCAGTCCACTAGCAGATAGAGAAAGCTCCTCTGACCTAGAGGGTTGGACCCTGACTTTACTTGATATAAGTCTGCAATCAGGTCTTCTAAAACCTCTCACCTCGTGAGTGAATGATCAATATTACGTCCTTAAGGAAATTTGTTTGGGGAAAATCCTCTTAACGCTGATGTGTCCTTCATAGATCTAGTTCATGGGACTGAGCTCTGCATGGCTGGGAACCAATAATTCTCCTTGACTTTCCAGCTTTGTTGCTCTAGTGGAGGTCCCAAGCCGTCCAGTGGTAAGGGTTGCACTTCAAACTTGGAGACTGCAGAGAAATCGTGACCCAATAGACAGCGAAAAGATTATATGTAAGCACAGTGGAGTGCTACTCTACCATCAAGGAGGATAAATTTAAGTCATACATAGAAAAATGGTTGCAATGTAATGCTAAATAAACACAGGAGGAGGCCAAATATCTTACAGCTTCCCTTTTATGAGAAACCCAAAATATAAGTAATATGAAGAACGATTAAAATATGAATGAGAAGAAATAGGTAGATTTTGTGAAGGAGGGAAAAGAATCTGGGGATAAGGAAGGATAGAGAGATGAAAAGGCAAAAAAGAGAAGGGAAAGCAAAAACGATTCAGATGCTACACGCACACATGCACATGCACACACATCAACTCCTCATGATGAATGTAATTATAATGTATTACAAACACACTCTAATAAAAGTAACAACTATGGATAAAGTCTAGCATCTTTATGACTGATGAGAAATGCTCACCACTATGTTTCAACATAAAGACCTTTTAAATAAAGACAACTGGATTTTTCTTTTAGTGCTTGAAGTAGACACATGAAGAAAGGTTAGAGGCCCAGAGCCCACCCAGAAAGAAGACTTGCTGTGGCTTTTGTGAACACCATCACCTCTGCTAGTTGGTATGTACTGGCAAACTCCTAGCTCTACAGTGGAGCTGCTGTAGGGAGCAATTTTGGAGTGGAGTAAGCAGTGGGCCAACTGTAGGCGCTTTAGGCACTTTCAGTGCCAGTGCTTACGTAGAGGCCATGTAGAGGAAAGGCACTAAGAGATCATCTAGGTGGTGTTTGTTGTCAGACTTTTCCTTTATCTCATTACATTTGACCTTTTCCCAAATAAGAAGAAGTAAAAAAAGAAAAGACATTGAAAGCATTAGCCAAAGAGTCATCAGGCTGCTGTCCCTGGCCTACCTGGCTTCTGTCACAATCAGGCATACATGATACTTTGCCACTTAAGGAAGCTCCTGTGGACCAGGGAAGTTTCACTGGACAGCCTTTCTAATAAGGTGGCTTTCTGGAATTACCTTAATGGGTTTTAGAAATATGGTCAGGAGAGACAGAAGAATGTTTGGCTTCACTGTTATTTCTGATCTTCAGATCCTCTGACTACTTCCCTTCATGTTCTAAAACCCCTGCAGATAATCCATTTCTTTATATGACACTTCAAGCTCGACACTTCTACTGGGTTACTCCTGACACCTTCTATGAGTATACAGTGTGCAGAGTATAAATGGGCTAGTATCCCATGGTCCATTGCTTCTTAATGCCCAATGTCTAGCTGTAATGAGTACTTAGTGGTACAGCCTCGGAAAATGATTTGTATCATATCTTTTTTGCTTATTGCACATGACTAGCTTGCTACAGTCATTTGGTACACAGCACAAGTAGACAGATAGTCCAGGTTTTAAACATGAAGA
The DNA here is from genome assembly GCA_004027205.1 of Ctenodactylus gundi. Classification (NCBI taxonomy): domain Eukaryota; kingdom Metazoa; phylum Chordata; class Mammalia; order Rodentia; family Ctenodactylidae; genus Ctenodactylus; species Ctenodactylus gundi. Next base: position 489,751 of record PVKB01000092.1, on the reverse strand, counting down.
AGAGAGCGTCTTACATGATTGGTGTTGCTCATGCTGTTAACAGCTGTCATGACAATAGCTTTTATGAGAATAAATACTTCCTGACAAAAATTTGCTTATTGGCATACTCCTGAGAAACTCTATATCAGATTTAACTAAACTGAATTTGTCTCTTGCCTAATACAATATCTTCTCTGTAGCCCCAGTGAGCTGTCTGGATGTCTCAGGACAATTTCACATCTCATCTCTAAGTGTTTTGCTCAAGGAGTCTTGCTCAAAACTTTCACACAAGTAGACCAAATTTCTAGTCTTCCTTAAGGCATACAAAAATGCACCCCAAAGACTATGACAGTGTGCTGGATGCCAGGAAAGTGATGCATGCGACTTTTGCCTCCTCAGGCCAGATTATTTTTCTCTGTAGCACTTGCCTTCTGTTACTCCTTGTTGCTTTCTGGACTTCATGAAACATAAAACTGTCTATCACTGGAGAAAAATCAAAAGCACACACAGTTTTTTTATTCAGTAAGCATGAGAAAAAGAAAAAAATTTTCATCTATTTTTTTCTATTTATGGAAAATATAAAGCTTTCTGAATGCTTACCATTTCTTGAATTTCAGCTGTCCCTGATTTCTTTATTTTCCTTCTTTTATTATTCATGATTCCTATTTCAAAACTATTAAGAAAAGCTGTGTCAACTAATGTACTTTCTGCATTAGGGGAAAGAATTTCAAGATGGAATATTCAGAAAGCCTATCGCAATAAATTTCTAACTTACTCCAAAAATCAATTCATTAAATTCAGAAGTTTGTTTTAAATATGCAAATAAAATATCCCACCCCATAAGCAGTCTTGAACTTTTCAAAGTATAAAGTAACATTGAGGGCAGGGTTTGTAATTTTGATGTGATGTATATGTGCACAAAATACTCACATTCAATGGAAAAATTATGTATCACATATATACATGTCAATAAAATGGAGAAAAATAAACTCCAAAGAAAAGACCCATAAAAAACAAAGGGGTGAATATAACGACAAAGTGCAAATTTCTAAAAACTAAAAGAAATATTTAAAAAGAGAGAGAAAGAGGAAAAATTAACACAAGATTAAAAAGATGTAAGTTAAAGGCAGAATGTTCCAGGTAGATCCCTAATGAGAGATCATTAAACCAAGTCAATGTGATGTTTTCAAGACTTGCTGTAAAGAATTGTCACAAAATAACAAGTCACAGACTCTTGATAATCTCATCACACCCTGATTTTGGAAGTGGGATCAATTTTTAAACACAGAAACATCATTACGGCAATGATTGCTGCTGAAAAATTGCCCCATATGAAATGCAGCTTTCTTCAATTGGGATCTAAGAAAAATGGCAGAATTTTTTTTAGGATATACAACGTATTAATATTTTGAGTACATGGGCACCATAGACTTTGTAATTGGTGTATATAGAGTCAAAGGAAAGTCTACTAAGTTATACAAGTATGAAATGGTGACATGCCCTTAAAATATCAAGAAGCAGGCAGTTAAGAAGAATGGGCACCCATTTTATTGTACATTAAAAAAATCTCTTTACCTACTATTCCAAAAAAGGTAATAATTCTTGTTGAACAAACAACTCTGTGGAATTCTGAGCTGAAGCTTAATTTATTCAATATTCTGCTCTGTGCAATAGAATATGATAACAATACACCTACACACGAATTTCTGACTTTATAATTTATGATTAGTACTATAATAGTCATATCATCCCTGCTTTAAATATCTCACCAAATAATGATCTTTGGAATTGCAATGTTGTCTTTTCAGACGTAGGCAAATAGTATTATTTGATAAGAACATAACCATTCTTGTCAGTAAATGGGATGCTACATCTTAATAGTCCTTTCAAGAGGCGTGTTTTGTCTTTTTATGTCTCTTTTGCAATTTTGTGCATCTCTGGAAATTTTTCCTCAACACAGCCTAAAGCAATTTAGTTTTAAGCATTCAAGACTCAATTCTTAATGGCAAGATACTCAGAACATTTTGGAGATCATTTTGAATAAATATCCACAGTTTCCCAACATTTAATGGTTATTGATGTTAAGGTACGATGCCATTAGTGGAAGACCATAAATCAAAGTGCTTATAGGGAAGTGGAGAAACAAATTTAGAAAAAAGGGTCTCAGTAGGATGAATTATTGGCTAAAAATGAAACTTCCTAAAATGAAGTGGGTTCGATTTTCATCAGAATTTTCAATGTCAAATCAGATTTCTTTTTCTCTATTGAAGCTGTTAAAATGTATTAAAGGTGCAGTTTGTCAAAATATTGAGGACCCGAGGGAAAAGCTAGGCCTATGTGATAGTGACATTGAATGCACCCACGTCATTAGCAGGGACCTGGATCTTTCCTTTCATCGTGTCTTTGTACACCTCAGGTCTTCCTTATTTCTACGTCCCATTCCACTCCACGCTCTTCTAACACCAGCATTAATCACAGAGGTTTTCCTCCATTTGGGATAATCTCAGTTCATCTGTATCCTGTCAGTTTCTTTGAACTTGAAAGTTTCTCTGCTTTGAATTCCCCTTCTCCAACTGTTTGATGAGAGGATTAACTTTCACTGCTTATGTTTCCAATCAACATGACCTTCCCAATGGAAGGCTATTTCCAAATATAGCTATGTTTGAATAATTACTCCATTTCGCTACCACTCTTCAACCCTTCACATCCAGAGGTGTATCCTCTTGCCTTTCCTCTGAAATTTTGAATTAATCACAGAGTCTTACGACTCTTGACTACTAGGATGCAACAGAAGAGACAATTAAAAATTCCAGTTCAGACCTTAAGATGGCATGTAACTCTTGTCCTGACTCTTAGAATTGAGACTCCACATTTTGCTTGACACTTGCTATTTCTACATCATCCAGAGGAACACAGCAGTTTCCCTAGTAACTTTAACTGAAGAGAGGGTTATTCTATATCAAAAATATGAGAAAAAAAGCCTTCTCTAGCCTCACCAGTATTAAATCTGTGTTATGGTTTAGATATAAAATATGCCCCTAAAGTCTTATGAATGCAAAAGAGGGCCTGTAGAAAAATGAATGGATCATTGACTGTGTCTCAGTTACTTTTTCGTTGCTGGGACAGAATGCCTGACATCCACTACGTTAGGAAGGAAAGATTTATTTCGATGCACTTTCAGATGGTCCCGGTTCGCTTATGGGCAGGTGGCCATGATGGGAGCACATGGTGGGGCCGGAGCAGAAGAGAGAGCTCCTCACTGTGTGATAGAATAGAGAGAAGTCTCGGAGGAAGGGCAGAACCAGCACACGTGCCTCCAGGTCAAGCCCCAAGCATCCACCCCTTCCACACTCGTCCCACCTCCCTGCAGTTCACAGTATCTGTAGGTGCATGAGGCTTTTGGGATCACAGATCCAAACTACACTGGAGTGCTATACTCAAGACAAAAGTAATCCATCAATGAGTTTCTGGCTAAACATGCTACTAAGAGGCGGGTCCTGGCGAAAGGGGTTTGTCACTGGGGCATGTCTTTGGAAGCTGTATCTCCTTTCCAGGCTCCTTTGTCTCTCCAATTCCTCACTGCTACAGAGTGATCAGCTTTTCTCCACCATGCCGTTCTGCTCTCGAGTTTCCGCCTTGGAGCTAGATGACCGCACCCTAAACTCCCTGAATTGTGCACCAAATTAAACCTCTCCCCCTTTAAGTTGTGAGCGTCACGTATTGAGTCCAGTGACGAGAAAAGTAACTGATACACTGGATTTTGTTCCCACCTCTGAACCAGTTGCTTCTGGTCTGAAGGCTGTCCTTGTCGATGACACTAACACAGGCAGGCTGCAGGAGAATGTGAAACTATGAAAAGGTACATTAGAAAGGACTAACTTATGACTGCCTCTTTAAGATTGTGTTTTCAGCAGTTTACATCATAAATACTGGCAATATTGATTCTTATTTATCACCTACAGATTTGCTATTTACAATTTCTTCTGCCTCTGGCTTGTGACTCGGTGCCAATACAATTTGTAAATTTGCCAATGTATAGATTTCTTGGAAATTTGAATTCATGATTTGAGTTATTTACAGTCGTTTTCTTTCAGGGAAATTTCTGCTGTGCTAGATGTACCTCTGTTTTGAACTCTAGTATCGAATGCAGTTTTAGACTTAGAAGGACCACATACTTTGAGAATAAAAATGTTTTAAGAGTAGATTTTTTTTTACAAAGGACAAAATTACGACTTACTGTATATCAAGAACTATCAAAATAGCCCTAAATAGCCCTAAATATAGGATATAAGACTTTTTTCCTCGATTATCAAATTTCCATGTCTTCTTTCCTCAGTGTCTCTAGGTTTGTTCCTTTGTACTCTACTATAACTAGTAATTCACTCAAAAGATTAATGAGAGCCTACTTATTACTATAATAGCACACTCTCTGTGACTACCTTTCCCCAGTATTCCTACCTTAGATTAGTATGTTGCGTGTGTTACAACAGATAAACCATTCTTGATGGACTACTATACACTTCAAACCTACACTTTATTTGTATTTCCTTACTTTTTATCAAACTTCTCTTTTCTGTTTCATGGATAATTTCTATAACATAGTATTTGATTTAGTTTCGGCTCTTTCTGGTTGTGACTATTTCCCAAGCTTGCCTTGTCTTTGACGATGTCAGCAGTTTGGAAGAGGACTGGCCACACTGCACATTTTGTGCACTGTCCTTTAACTAGGAACTTGATGTTTTTCTTGTGATCATAATGGGAATAAATCCACGGAGGTAAAGTGCCATTTCAACCACATCCTAACAGGTCATATGCATATACTGTAAACGTGACTTTCTGTGTTGATACTGACCTTGATTACTTGACTGAGGTGGTATTCTACAGATTCCATCATGGTAAAGTTATTCTTTTTTCATTTCTCATGAATAGACTTAACTCACCAACTAGATGCCAGTGTTATTGGTGGGAGATATAATTTTGAATTCCCCAGGGTATTTCATGCATTTGTAACTTATATAATGAATTTTTATCTCATGTTGTCTTCTCTCTTCTTTTTCTTTAAATCTGCTCCATTCTCCCACTTTGGGTGATGTAGTGAGAGAGCTTTCTTTGACCTCCTTCATTTTTTTACTGATAGTTTAATGTTCCTCAAACTTTCTCACTGAGTTTATCTTCTTTCCTTTATGATTTTTATGTAAATGATGCCAGGAGCCAGAGATTGTATTTATTACCCTAAGCCACACCTCCATGACCCACCCAGACACACACAAATTAATCTCCTGAACATTTACTAACCCAATTAAGTGGACATATTAAGATTGAGTGGACATATTTAGATTGACCGTCATACCCTGCATGGCAAGGAGACTCACGTCCAAATAAAATCCTCAGACTCAAGGTCCTGGGAAGCTTCCTTGTCACACATCGTCACTGGGACAACTGATATTGCCTCCTCTGAGGCAAACCAACAGGAAGTTCATGGCTATTTTTTTCTGGATTCTTTTGTATATGTTGTTTTTTCCTTTACTGATATTAATCTTAATGCTCTTGGTACAAGAAATTGTGAGTGTGATCACAACAACTTTCTGGGTTCTATAAATCTTCCTAGCAAACCATCAAACCTGAAGACAGTCTTAGAAACCTTAATGTCTTCCTAAAATCTTGACTTAAAGAGCAAAAGTTTTCTCTCTGGATATTAAACTTTTGTCATGAAAGGTAATGTAGTGCATGCCATAATACTCTGTCTTAATTTAAGGGTAATATCAATACCACACCCACTCCATAAGAAGCACATGTGATAGAAAATTGGCCAGATGCCTCCCAAAGAGTGTAGTAATACAAGAGGCAAGATGAACAAGAAACAGAAGAAAGTCGGAGATTGACATTGTTCATAAAAAGCAAAGCCACAACCCCGCACTTTCCATTGCTTTTCTGAATGCAGGTCCTTGCAAACAATTTTTCGCATAAACTGGATTTCTACTCTTCCTGTCAACTCCTCCTGTTGCTCCATTCTGTGTATGTCCCTCATCTCTTTATGGGGTTGAGTAGGGGCGGTGTGAGTTACAGTGACAAAACCAACATGATAAATTTCTGCTGTGGGGTGAAATTCTTTCTGTGTGGAGTTCTTGACTGTTTGGAATCTTAATGTTGCGCTCAGGCAGTCCTCTCTATCTATCAGATGGGCACTGCCATCTGTACAAGTGCCAGAGTACCAAGATTTATGGGTTACTATTTAAGGAATTTCATTTTGGCAACTTCACGCTGCTCAGCTGGCCAAACAATAATATGCTAATTAACCTGCTTGACCTAAATTATACCATACTTGAGGATGTTCATCCAACCCAATTGCTCGACTGGCTGAGCGTTCCTGACCCTACAGTGTTGCAGAGAAGGATGTTTGCATCATAAAACACACAGTTACTGGTGTGCCTCACTTCATTTTCTGACAGGAAATTCATTACCTTCAGTTTAAGGGAGAAAATTTATATTTCATTTGGTTTCTTATGATGATACCAATATTTCACAATTAATGTATGTCAGCCAGGAGATGACATCTATTTTCTGTACCAAAATCATTTTTATTTCTTAGTGAGATGAAATGGAAATATGAAAATGTAGATATTCACATTTGTTACATCTTTCACTTAACATATGAAAATCAAGATCTATATGTAGGCTTCAGAATACATGAATGCACAGAAGCTATGCAAAGATTTATATATATATATATATATATATATATATCTGTGTGTGTTTATGGCATTTTACTGGAAAATGTCCTCTAAAGACACCCACAACAAATTCTTGCCCCCACAATGAAATCCAAAAATTTGCTCTTGAATGTTCTAACTAACAGTTCTTCTTTAAAAATTTCTTTCTGCAGGCACGTGTTTTGGTCCCTTAACCATTACACATTGCTAAAAATGTATTTCTGTTATCCCACACCACCACCAATCTGTGGCAGAACTCAAAAAATAAGATTCCATAGCAGAAATGATAACAATAGAAAAAAATGAAAAGAAATATTGCAGGGAAGCTCTTTAAGGATTAAATTTTACAGCAGTTCCAGTGAATGCCAAAATTGTCCAGATCCTAAAGGTCAAAAATCTCTGAATGTTTTGATGACAGAGGAGGAAGCAGAAAAAATGTATAAATAGAAAAAAAGAAGAAGATTCAATATGAAGAAGGAAATAAGAGAGGCGAAAAAAGTGAAAAATTGAAAAAGGTAAAAAAATATTGCATATATATGATAAACAGAAGCAACCCCCCCCCCCCCACACACACACACAGAGAGCTAGGTGTGCTCTCTTGTAAGTAGGTTGTTCACATACTTTTCAGAACTTGGAAAATCCTGGGATTTTTTTGCTAAATTGTACATTCTGACTCAACAGTCCTGGAATGGAGCCTTCCACAGGGACAAAACTAAAAAGTCTATGGAAGATGCTAGTGAGGTTCTACCTGACATCAAAATGTAGCTGTTGCCTCAATCCCTCACATTTGTAAGGTAAACTCAAAGCTACAACATGTTTTAAAGGTTGCCTTAATAGAAAAAGAAAATTATAACTGGACAATTTATGAGAATGATCATTAATGATCAGTTTAGTAGGATGAAGCATCTGCTTCTCTATGCTAACAAGTGTCTTATAATGACACCTGTTAAACAGGCATGGTGGCATATTTATATAATCTCAGCACTCTGGGAAGTTGAGGTGAGAAGATTTAAAGTTGGAGCCCAGGCTGGGCAACTGAGTGACATAGCGAGATCTTATCTCAAAAAGTGAGGACACCAAAGTACCCATTAACAGACCAATGGATACATAAGTTGTGGTATATGTACACAATGTAATACTACTCATTTATAAAGACAGTTTTGTGGCTTTTATAGGTAATTTGAGACCTTCATGTGTTGGATGCAGAAGGTAAAGTCTAGGATGGTTTCTCTCATATGAGTAAATCAGAATTCAGTCATTTCATACAATTAAGTGAGGGTGGATAGTGGGAACTAGTAGGGGGAGGATGGCCAGAAAAGAGAGTGGGAAAGGGTTTGTGATCTTGACATGATATATATGTGCAAATATACTTAAGTTCAGTGTAAACATGTATCACATATATACATATGAATAAAAGAGAGAAAATAAAATATTTGCATTAAAAGAACTTTAAATATCAAAAGAAGGCTGAGACAATAGCTCACTGCCAGGACCCTGGCTTTATCTCCTAGTATCACCAACAAACAGACAAAAAATGGAAACAAAACTGGCAAAGAAGGCCCAGGGACTCTGCTGGCTTGGCCTCAAGTGAGGCGGTTTCAAGTAAGGCGTATCCATGTGGTGGACCAGTGCACGGGAGAGGTGTGTTGAAGGGTCATCCCATAAAATCATCAGGCAAATGTGCTTGTCATTAGCCTACCAATTACTAAGCAAGCACTTCTTAATTTAGAAGAAGTCAATCTGTTATTCAGTTTAAGTGACTTTAAAGTCCTGTCTCATCTCACCAGTGCTCTGGCTACCTTTTGCAGGTGATTATTTTATTATTTTGTAATCCTACAATGCTTTCGATGCAAGCTCAATGCTTTCAATGCAAGTATAAGTAAAAAATGTATTCTTACTGTTTTCTTAGCAGAAAATGTTGGATGTTATATCTACCCTTTTGATGTGGCTTTCTTAATACAATATGTAGCATATTAAGTGTATCATTTTACATCAATATATGAGATAGGATCTTTGTTTTTTTTAACCAGTGGTGTAGTACAAGGGTCTGTTTAACTAGTCCCCTATTGATAAATTTTTGTATTTCTTTCAATGAAGACAATAAAGAACACATATTATAGATTCAAAATGAAAAAGTGGAAAAATTAGCTAGATACAGTGTGTGTATGTGTTAGTGGAAGAGAGTGAGGCATTGTAGATGTTTTTTTTGTGATGGAGGCTTATAAATTAAAAATAATAACTTTTAAAATTCTTTTAGCTCAAAATAATTTAGCAAGCTTATTTGTTAGGAGAGATGTGTACATATGCTTATATATAAGTAGGCGCACACATATCCACATATGTGTCTCAGTGGACATAGGGTGAGCCTAATAGAAAACAATGCAACTTTATTGAATAATTTGAAGACATTGGTAAATGAAGTCATATACCATGCTCCTGGACAGAAAGAAAGAAAATACAGGTATCCAAATCAATTGGTAATTTTCATGAAATTTTGACCGGTCTAACAATTCATGACTTCTTAATATGCTCTTTCTACATAATCACGTAGAAGTGAAAATTTATGAGAAAGAGAACTAGGTTGATGACTTGCTTTTTTAAGACATTAGGATGTGTCTCTAACCCACACACAGACAGAAACACTATCTGGCTTAGATAGAACTCACAGCCTAGAAACAAACTATCTACACAAAAATGTAGTTGTTTAACTATTGTCTAGTTTTAAAGTCTTTTGCTCTGTTGTTATTGATACCTGGCTTTGCTACATTGTGATCACACACACACACACACACACACACACACACACACACACACACACAGATCACGAGATACAATTCTGATTCTTAAAAATATGTTGAGCAGAGCTATTTTGTCTCTTTTAAAAACAGAATTGTATGGATTTGTATTAAAGTTACTCTGTGGTAGATAAGGTTGTACTACAGAGTAAAACTTCTCTTACTGTTGTTCTTTCTCTTTCTTACAATTTTTTTCTTACATGATGTACTTTCGTAGTGTATTTTGTTTTTTGGTATAGATTTTTGTTTTTTTGGTTACTGTGTGGATTCCAAGGAAGTATCTTTTCAGCATTAAAGAATATTTTCAAATGATAGCAATTTAACACAGATTGTACAAGCAAAGCAGAAAGAAAAAAGAAAATATGTTCTAGTAAACTTTATAATTACACTCCATTCTTCCTCACAATTTGAATTTTTAGTTCCCCAATCTACATTTTCTCTAAATTTTCTAACCTTTACATATTGATATACTTATTATTTTTTATTGTTTCAATTTGGTTGTCTTCATCCTAAAGACACAAATGATTTATGTAACATGTTTCCAATACTGCACCATTCTGAATTATTATAGTTCTCTTACCAGTGAATTTTGTATCTTCCCATATTTTCTTATGACATTATAATGTCTCTTGTTTCAAGTTTGAAGAAGTCCTGTTGGCATTTCTTATAGGACAGGCCTGGTGCAAATACCTCCTTTCCTCTTGTACTTATCAGCTAGACTCTACTTCATTATTTTGTCTCATTCATTTCTAAAAGATGGCTTCTTTATAGGTTGGGTTTGGAGCATTTCTTTAAGGTCCATGTGTTAAAACGAACAAACAAACTATTGCCTTATCTTGACACTAACAAGATGGTGAGGCCTTAAGGAGGTAGAGGTCATAGGTAGTGGGTTCTCAGGGAGAATTATTGGATACCGGCCTATCCTCCTCATTTTCAGCCAAAGGAGACTGTTGTATGCCAACCTCTGTAGCTCTTTCTTTCATTTTCAACCATGAGGTAAGTATGTTTATTCCAAGATATCTACCTTAGTGTATTGCCTCAAAAAGAGCTTAAAAGCAGTTGGTCAACAGACTATGGCCTGTAATCACTCAAATAGCGAACCTTTTTCTACTTAAGATGATTTCTCTTTGGTATTTTGACATAGTAACAGAAATCTTACTAGCACAGCTATGCTGTGTTCAGTATTCTTGGTTGGCAGTTATTTTTTTTTTCCTTCAGTCCTATAAAAATCTCATGGCCAATAAAATACCTCCTGAAAGGTCTCTTGTAAAGAAAATTCAATCAACCTCACATATTTTCTTTTTATTTTCTCTTGCTTCCTTGAGAATCTTTTTTTTTTTTTTCACTTTGAGGCCAACTTGGTTGAATCTGCCTGGTGACCTTCAACTTTCCTGTGTATGGATACATGTGTTCTTTGTATGGAATATCTTGTTATTTTTCCCTTTGAATAAGCTTTCTACCCCTTTAATATTTTTGAGTTCATCTCAAATGCCAACAATCTAAATATTTGCTCATTTCCTACTATCACAAAGTTTCTTAAAAGTCTCTTTTATTCCCTTTCATCATTTTTTCCCCTTTCATTTCAAGTGGCTGGTCCTTGAGTTGACTTGACTAATGTTTTTATCTTCTGCTTGATGCATTCTGCTGCTGATGTCCTCTATCACGTTTTAAATTTCACTCAGCACACCTGTCAGCTCAAGGATCTCTCTTTCTCTTTTCCCTCTCCACATCATTCTGCTTGAGGTTGGGTCAGTGTGGGTGAAAGCATCCTGTTGACTACTAAGTTGATGCCAGGGTGGCCTGTACCTGAGCTTTGTAGCCAGAGTCTTCCAGGTGTACCCAGCACCAACGTGCAGCTGATGGTGCTATAAGCTGAAAGGTAAATCTGTTCCAGTGGGGTACAGATTTCCACCTGCTGCTTGATCAAGTCTAAACGTGCCATGTTTAAGCACTGACTTAGAGATAGCTGTGCTGCCTGAATTCGGGCAATAGGTGGAAGAGAAAATTCCTCAGCTAACAAAGCTGACACCAGCCTAATTTACTCTGAAGCTTTATAGCCTCAGAAATTTTTGCAGGCAGGATGCCCCAGCTCTGCCTCAAAGCTGGCAATGATACAGCTTTGAGTCTGTACCAATGACATACTTGAGCCTGTACCATTGTCTCAGAAATCTCTGTCTAAAGCTGATTCAGATCAAGAGATTTTTCTGCAGGTTTTGCCTTGAGTGTAGAGGCATTTGGTTTTGCTTGGTGTTGGATCTTACAGTGTTGTGGGTTTGGCACTGAGCTCCAAGACAAACTTCTGGTGCCCGAGATTGAGGAAGGGAAGAGACAAGAGTCTCTTTTCCACATGGCTAGTGCAGTTCTCTGAGTAGACAGCTGCTCAAGGTCACAGTCTGTTGCCCTCCTCATTCGCCTCCTCAGAGATTCTTTCTAATTTCCAGATTAGAGAATACAAGAGCTGTTGAATGTGTTTCTGCTGTGCTCTACTCAGAAAGAATTCATCACCTTTGAGTTAAATGTCCTCTCATTCCCTGAAGATACCAAAACATAGTTCACATTTTACTTTACTTCTTACGCTTTTATTATTTCCTCACAATGGAATCTTAAACAGTAAATTTTTTCCTTGTTATTTTTAATAAATCTAAAAATTTATATAATAAATTAAACCATTTGGTTTGTGGATTTATTAAAAAGTAGGTGAAGGCTTATTCTGAAACCACAATTTCAGGAATAAATATGTTTTAAATCCAAAAATCTTCAGTTCATTTCTTTGTTATGCTTAGTAAGATGATTTAATAGAAAGCAATACATTGAAATTTAATATTCAAATTAATGTCTATGGATAGGTTATAATGAACAAGAAAGTTATTATCAAAATATGTAGGCATTTCTATTTTTCTGTCCTTTTCTTTTTTTCTCTCTCTTCTTTCAGAAGAGATGGGATAATATTCACATCTCAGGGTTTAGATGAAGACGTAAGGAGAAAGGTAAAATTACTTGAATAATTAGCAAGAATCACCAGTATCACCGTGAAAACACAAGAGTAAATATTTCCATAGAAACACTAACCTTCCTCCTATATTTATAATGATACCTGTTTATGATAATACATATTTTTTCTCTTTTTAAATCATATATAACAAAAATAAGAAGTAGTGTGTAATAGAAGAGATGAGATCGTAGGAATCCATTCACCCACCCAAACATCCCTCTGTGCACACATTCAATGAGTCACGATTCCCTGTTACAACAGGCACTATTCTCTACCCTAGAAATAAGGCAGTGGACCAGACAGATGAAATCCTCAAGGCTGGGCAACTTAGATGTTGGTGGGAGTAATTTAAAAGTAAAATGAAATCACACATAATTTAATTCCTTGGTTCTACATAGGCGTAAGAGCTCAAAATTAATGGCATAATGTTGAATATATGCCTGTGTACCTTGTTAAGCTCTTTTATCCCAGGTCTGGGTATCTCTCCAAAACCTACTTATTTCCGTAATTACTGAGTTTAAGTGCCTACGTGCTCTTCTAAAACTGGGCCATTTGATAGAAGTGTCATTTTACCTCCTGTTATGCACACACTTTTAATGTCACATGATAATATTTCTTTGCCCTATTTTCCAAACTAATGCTGATTTCTTAGTTAATCTTTGATTATCAATAGAATAATAAAGTTTTTGTTTGCGGTTGGTATCAGTATAGGATCTCAGAATTAATGAAGAAGAATTCTATACTCCCAATGTTGAATCAGAGGGCATTCTTTGGAGAAATTCAGATATTCTTTTTTTCTTTTCTTTTCTTTTTCTCTCTCTCTCTTTCTTTCTTTCTTTCTTTCTTTCTTTCTTTCTTTCTTTCTTTCTTTTTTTTTTGAGACAGGGTCTCGCCCAGACTGGTCCTGAACTCACTGCATAGCCCAGGCTGGCCTTTGACTCAGCCACCCACCTCAGCCTCCCAAGTGCTGGGATTGCAGGCGTGCACTACCATGCCCAGCTTTAGGTGGTTCTGGGGAATAGAAATCAGGGCCTTGTGATTGCAAGGCAAATGCTTTAACCACTGTGCCATTCCTCCAGCCCTTAGATAATATTAAATGACTTTAACCATAGTCATTATTACTGTTTAAGGCGCAACTTTCTATAAATGTTACAGAAATACACCTGGATTACATATCACAACCTATGCTATTTTCAATTCACTGCTGTATTGAAATATTGTACACAATGTCCTTTTCCTCATGTGTGATAAAATAATAATTAATACTGATCTAGTGCTTTCTATGTTTAAGGCACATATAAGTGATTCATATATATTCATTAATCTAATCCATTCAGATATCTCAAATGCTCTTTTATCTTTAATTTACCAAATGTAGGCAAAATTTAATTGTACCCACATCCAGGCATATTTGCTTGGGAATCTTTGTTCTGTCACATATGTCACCTTCATATCTCTAAAATAAAAATGTAGACAAAAACGCAATGGGAAGGTCATGTCATTGAGTCTTCTGCTTGAGAAGCAACACAAATGCATCTTCTATTTCATCTTCACGTTGTAAATTTGTATTTTCATCCTGATTCTCAAAGTCAGTGACCTGAAATTTGAGAAGTCACAATGTCCTTTGCTCATGGTACTGGGGATTAATCCAAGAACTTCACATTTGCTGGGAAATATTCTTCCAGCGAACTGTAGCACTGGCTGGAGATTTAGCAGTTTCTTCTTGGAAAAGTGTGCAAAGTTGGAAAAGTCTCTATAGAAACTGGATTGCAAAGTGTGATCTTATTCACTATAACTTCCTAGTTGGAGGTCACAGCGAATGGAAGAAGAGAATTGTTTTTCTTATGCTTTGTTGCCTTTATTGGCATTCTCTGCCTGGCTTATGAAACCCTTGCTTATTAATGCAGGTACAGAATGAGTGATGGTTCTAATGACACTCTAGGCTAACAGCTCACCTTGAAGTTATACCAAGAGTGTAAAACACACCGTTGCACGCTTCCCTTTCAAAGCAGGACCTATCTTGACCAGATGTATTGCGACTTTAAACTATTGGCCATTGACCAGGTCCAGTCTTGTTCCTGCTGTGGACAACTGTGAGCCAAATTGTCATAAGCCACATGTATATACCAGGAGACATATTATACTCCTATATTTTGTAAAGACAGTTTAAAGTGTATTGAATCAAATTGATTAAAATTATAGGTAAATCTTTTAATAAAGATTTTATTAAAATTGTCAATCATGAAGAAATCAAACAGATGACAAAAATAACTTTTATTTATGCCTAGTACATATGTACTAAGTTATAAAATAATGACAATGACAAAGCTTTTTCAGTATTTTATGTAGTGAAGAATGATTGGAGGAGAAAAATCATATTCATACCAAAATATGCTTTAATGTATTGATAGAAGTTCTGTTAATAGTGAAATGTTGGAATTTTCTCACTTCCTTTCCCTCTCTCTCTCTCTCCTGTTTTTTAATGCATATGGAGACAAACAAAAAATTTCGTGAATATGGCCCTGCAACTGTAGGAACCATTTACATAGACCCTAAATCCTTAAATTCGTATTTGAAGTTTTCATGCTTATCTTTGGGATATAAAGCTTTATTTCAACAATGGCATATACGAAGCACTCCCTGGCTCTCATTTCAAAATGATGTTAAAATTTGGGCAGATCTCACATTTTTCTAAAGCATCATGGATCAATCTTCCAGGAGGAGTAACTTTTTTAAAAAAAAGTAATCCCCAATAGCATTATTGACTAGCACACCGCCATCCTTCTATATTACGGAAGACAAATCATTTCCAGACATGTCAAGTAAGAAAGACTCACCCATCCATAATAGTTACAAAGTCTATTGATATCTTGGTGTTTCATTTTCATTACTTATAAATATACCCTCCACTAACTGAGCAAGGCTGTCTCTGCCCACAAAGGTTGACTTTTTTTGGAATAAACTTATTACTGCCTCTGAAACCACGATTCTTATTTGTCACCAAAGGAGACCGAGAGAGGCAGTTTCTGATGAACAGACTGAGAGAGGCAACTGGACCATCAAGGCTACTATTCCCAGCTCCCTTCTGGTGGCAGTGAGAAATTTTAATACTGATAATGTACTGAGAGAACTGTTTTTCTGGCCTGTTTCTATCATGGCAGTTGATACCTCTGGGCATCTTATAGAAGTTTTCAAGCCATAAGAAGTCTCAGAAAAACACTTTTCCAAATATTTAAGAAAAATTAGAATCGGTAAAATAAGTCAAATTGCACACATTTATTATAATTATAAACATCTTAGAGGATATTCTACATATCTGAAAATAAAACATCACTTTTATCCTTTGATGATAGCCTATAGTTGAATTGAACAGTTATGTATGACATTTAATCTTATCCAGTAATTTGGTAATTTGTAGCTCAAAATCTTTTTGCTACTTATAAAAAAATGAAAATCATCTTTAGGGACTTCAAAAACCCTAAGGCTCATGCTCTGTACATTTTTTTTAAATGTAAGAAATAGCATCATCATTGGGTTGGATGTAGAGTTTATTAAGGGACTCTTCTATGGGAATAAGTTTCCTTCTAAAATTTATAATTTTTTGATAAAGAATTTAACTATATTGCCTTATAGTAACTTGTCTTAGTTTGGCTCTTTCTGAGCAGTGCAATTTTTCAGCCTTTTTTCAAAAGTTACTTCAAGTACATGGCCTTGCTTTTAATATATTTTTGCATAAAAATGAAAGGATATCTGAGAAACATGCTTTTCTAATGCTAGTAACTGCTTATTTTTCATGACTGATCTTTATATTTTCAAATTTTAAATCTAGATTTCCAGCTTTTTTGATATTTGAAATAACGAATGCTCAAAAAAGAATGATCTCTATGATCAGAAGTGTAACCCTGAAATTGCTCCTCCTTAAATTGCTTTTAAATAATTGCATTTGGATTCCAGGACTGATACAATCTCCTCCCTTTGATAATGTTTGCAGTTATTTCACACTTCTAAAAATATGCAGATTGAAAGGAAACAAAACAAGTCACATAGGTAGGCCACATTTGTCTCAGAGCTGGCTGCCTGAGGTCAGTGGTCAGCGCTCATAATAAGTTTTATAATCATATGAAGCAGTCTTGAGAGATGACATGGCAGAGTTTAACCGATGTGGGCTCTAGATTCACACTGAGTAGGAAACTTAGCACCGTTACTAGTGTTGGGACCTTTTATTCATATTCTTTTCCTTCATCTAGGAAAGATGAGTAATAATAATGCTCACCTTGTAGATTTCTTACAAGAATAAATTAATATTCTTTTATGGTGCTAGAGACTTAATAAATACTCTAACATTAGAATTATATTACAGATAGCCACACAATTTTGTCTAATATTTTTAGATTATAACTGCTGCTGAGAAGAAAATATTCAAAACATCCCCGTCTACGTGTACCTGTGTGTAGGCGGGTGCTTCTGTGTGTGTGGTGTACACAGGAAATACACTCTGGGCATGATTAGTCTGTTTTTGATTATCCATCCTCACCATTTTGTAATGTGTCTTGGTCAGTTATTCATTCTTGTTCGTTGGATGTTAGAAGCCACCCGTAATAAAATTTAGACATGTGGACATTGACTTCAAATAATAGTCAGAATTTTAAACAGATGACAGACTTTATGACATCAATATGAATGATTTTGATACAGAAAAATATGGAAGAATTTTATATGTTTATAGCTAGAATACACAACTGGCAAATATGACAGACCTTTCAATAGACATTAATTTGAGTATCAAGGCAAAATACAGTTTTGGTGGAAATTGTTGCCAGGCGTCACATCATTTTATAATGGGCTTGCTTATGACTTGGAGGGATAATCAAGTATCATGTGCCATGTGATTTTGTGAAAACAATGACTCTATAAATTCACACTTTTTCTAGGATTGTATTTTAAAATTATAGCTATTTGTTTGGATCATTGTAAGGTAAAATGAAATAATAGATTTTCATTATTTTTGGTTTATTTTGCAGTATATTTTTTCTTACATTTAGCTGTTAAATTTTATACCTTGTTTAAATGGGTTTATTTTAATATGTTATTTTCATTCTAATAACTTCAGGCAAAGAATTTTTATGTTTTTTATTGTTATTATTTACAATTGGTCATTTTCTCATTTTGTTGTAAGATATGAGATATATAATTATAGTTCAAACATATATTATACATTTTTAATTTTTAAAATCCCATGGTCTAAAAATACACTGGGTTAAACAAGAACTTTTAGTAATTATTTATGTTGATTTGAAACAATACCAACGTTTTCTTTTTATTTTAATGTGTTTTACGTAATGCCAGGAGTAAGAACTTAGGGTAGTAACCAGTATATCCACTAGCAATTTTGACGTTGAGTCATGCAGCTTACAAAGATGTTAAGTTCTCACTTAAATTGAATGAAAAACAATTTTCATAATATTATGGCAATGTTAGTATGTGTGTATGTACATGCACGTGTGTGTTTGTGTGTGTGTGTTACTGGTCATCTAATGCAGGGCCTTCACATAAGCCACATTTCCGGCTTTTGTGTGTGTGTGTTTGATTTTGAGTTAGGGTCTCGCTAAGTCATTAAATGGACCAGCTGGGCTTGAACTAACACTCCTGCTGCCTCAGCCTCCCAGAGTGCTGGGATGGCAGGTCTGCACCACCAACCCTGGCAAAGATAATGTTGTCTTTGAAATAAATTAACAAGAAAACCACTGCTTATGGATATATTTTATTATTAATATGTAGTTTTTCAATGCTCTGTCATGTATTTTTGATATTTGTACTCTCGCCCAAGGATTTCCTGTAATTTTCAAAAATTTGTAAATATTAAATGAATAGAAAAAAATTTTTGAGACAGGCTCTCGCTCTGTGGTCCAGGCTGGTCCTGAATTCACTTCAGAGCCCAGGCTGGCCTTGGAGTCACGGTAATCCTCCTGTCTCAGCCTCCCGAGTGCTGGGATTTCAGGCGTGCACCACCACGCCCAGCTTATGTGGTGCTGAGGACTTAGCGCTTGGCTTAGTGCTTGCTCAAGCGCTTTAACCGCTGAGCCATTCCTCCAGCCCCCGAATAGAGAAATTTAATAAAGCAGATGCCAATGCGTACGAATGTGCATTGGATTATGTTTATTATTGGAAATGAGTACTTCTGCTCCAACTGAAAATATGTTTCTATTACTTTTCGTCACTTTATTCCACTGAAGAATCTTGATGCTGAAGGATGGGTATTCTTAGCACCTATATTAGTTTACTAGTATCATAATAAATGCCCCCAAACTACACAATTAAATGACAGAAATTTGGTTTTCCATATTTCAGGAAGATTTTGTAAGGGCATCAGACAACAGGACCAGTCTCAATTTAGAATGATCTCACCTTAAGTAAGTACATTTACAATGGCCCGCCTTCCAAATGAAGTCAAATTCTGACATTCTAATTGGGGGGATTTACTCAATCCTTTAGGTAATTTATTTATACTTTATTCCTTTATGAGAAGTTATCATAATTTATATTATTGTACTTAATAATACAATGTATTATTCAAATTCACTTTACTTTCAAATTTACTTTATGATTTTAGGAAATACCTTTTTTGTTTCAAAGAATTTAGCAAGTCCATGTATATCAGTTGCCTTCACTTTAATTACTGAGCTTTCCATTTTTTAATAAATGAGATTATCAATCCAACCTTTCAATGACTAAAATATAAATTGTCCTTTTTATCTAAACAAATAATATTTTAAAAAATATCCACATTCATGCCTCTTTGTGAAGATATTCTAGGGTTGTACCTATGAGAAAGACAGAGGGATCAGAAGAAAGACAGACACTCCTCCCCACACCCCCCACTCCAGACACAGAAGACTATATTTTCCAGTCTTACATGTAGGTAGGAGATATGAGACAAAATTCTCACCAAAATGAGATGAATGACTTCTGGGGAAAAAAAAATCTCTTGAACTCTCTATCCATTTACTTCCTCATTCATATGCAAATGAGGCAAATGAAGCAGAAGGTTATAAGACATGTGAGCACCAAATTGCAGAAGCCTGTGTCACAGGAGGGTGAGTCAGTCAGCACCTCCCAGAACACTGCCAGATGAGAAAATTTTCACGTAAAGTCAGTGAGATTTTTGAAGTTGCAAGTCAACTACCATTAGCTCTATGCGTTCACTCACACAAAGGTCTGTTAAGGCAGCACGCTACCCTAACAAAAACCTAGGGGACAACACAAGACAAAACAAAATAAAACAGAACAACAACAGACCCACCACCACGGGCTGACACCATCATCACCAAAAACTTGAAACCAAACAATGATAGTAAAATCTAGATAATGTGTTGTATTTGTGTTGGCAAAACATTTGGGAGAATGGCTGCCTACGGAGGAGACTTGGGCAGTAGATCATGATCTTACTTAGCCTTGCAAGTCCACTGGAGACAGATGGAAAGGAATGATAGCCCTGTGCACTGGCTGCTATTGATTACTACAGGTAGAAGGTGAGCTCAGTAATGAAGTGCCTGGTTTGTCAAGGGATAATTGAAGAACATGGAGGGGCCTGTGAAAGCTGGTGTTTTCTGGAGACGGAAAAGCCAATAGCTTTCGGAGCTTTGATAACAGAAAATAAAAGTTAAAAATGTTCTTACTATTTCACTAATAGAGACTTTACAAACTCAATCAAATTAACATTTAGGTCAGAAAATAAAGGGACAGCTGTACCTTCCCACTTATTTATTTATATGTATAAAGATACTTTCTTAAGAGAGAGACAGAGACAGGGAGAAAGACAGGTTACTGGCACAAGATTTCAGAAGATCATCAACATTTTGTGGGAACTATATTGTTAAAGAACACAGAAACTTAAATGAAAAATTATGCTTGTATTCTACAGATTTGCATTGCTAAACTTTCGTGAAAAGGAAGCTTCTTTGGCCATAGAGATGTGAAGAGGGCACACTGCACACCTCTTGCAGATGTGGTAGAATAGAGCAACCAATAAAGAGGAAGTTCTGGGAAGGAAGAGTGACACTGTATGCCCAATAAATGAGGAAACTAATCTCTCTTAGGGTAGAGGCACATGACCAAATTCTGCCCAGTTAGATGTGTCCAGAACTTTTACGCCACTTCCAGGCCCCACTGTTGGGAATCTCTTTTGTATTCTTTCCTATTGCATCCCCCATCTGTGTAGCTGACAAGAAGGATCATCATGTTCTGGGAGCCGCAGGATGTAAAATGCCTGATGTCCTCTGTCACCCGATGATGTTAGATAACTACCCAGAGTGAATCTTACAAGAAATCTTCATATGAGAATTTTACATGAGATTTGGGAATGGTTAGCTGTACCAACTGGC
Organism: Ctenodactylus gundi; assembly: GCA_004027205.1. NCBI lineage: Eukaryota > Metazoa > Chordata > Mammalia > Rodentia > Ctenodactylidae > Ctenodactylus > Ctenodactylus gundi. The sequence goes on along the minus strand of PVKB01000092.1, from coordinate 468,894 downwards.
TTTAATGAACACATCTAAGTTATTGCCAATTTTCTACTATTTCCAGATTGATCTCAAAAAAATAATTGTGCCATTAATATAACTGAAGATGGTATCAAACATTTTCAGTTATGGTAATTTGATTGTATAAAATGTCATCCAATCATCCTTATAATTTTTTTTTTTTTTTGGTAAGGAATATATTTTATGTGTGAATAGCCTATTTTGAAAAGTGACTCTGAAGCTAATTTTGGCCCAGAAGAATCTCTGGCCTTCTGAAAAGAATTTCTAACCTTAGGTTCATAGCATAGAAATTCTTGTATCAACTTGGTAGCACAAATTCAAACCTCAACTTCTTCAAATGATCTCAGAAAAGAATACCTTCTGATTCTCTTCTTTTGGTTTGGATGACAGTGATTTTTTAAAGGTTCTTAGCAATGTTTTGGGTCCTATATATTTGAGATTTTTCAGTACTTACCTTTATTGAAATGTGAATATTTTTGTTACTTGCTACTAGTTTTACAGATAACTTACTTGCAATTTTCTGTATTGGGTGGGCTATTGGGTCCTACTACTACTGTAGCTGGGGCAGTGTCAGAAGCCGCAGAAAGTGTTGAGCATTTGAAATGTGATGATATTTTTTGTAGGAATCCATTAGAAGATGTGGTGAGCATGAAGTAGCAAATAGTGACTACAAAGTATATATACGACTATTGGAAAATCCTGCTGTTTTATGAGCAGTGGTATGTAGCATTTTCACTTTGATATATTTAGAATATACTGAATTTATTACACACGTGTATTCACTGACATGAATGCCCACACCAGTTAACTATCAGGTCTTGACAGCCTTCCAACTGTAGTCCTGCTTTTTATGGTAGTTGAAACATAAAGATTTTAAATAAAATCCTCCAGAGACATGTTCTGCTTCTAAGCTCCAGGATGTAGATTTTGTTGGGGAATGGTTCTTCAAAGAATGAATGACTGTTTCCTGTAACAGCAGACAGTGACAATCTCTTGCAGGTTTCTTTTGTTTTTGAGAGGGGAGGGCACTGCTTACAAGCAATTCCCTTCCAAGGACCCTCTGAATATCTAACAGTGAAGAGCTAGCTAAGATTTTTTTTCTTTTCTTGCTATTACATATCCCATCCCAGTGTCCCCTTTTCCCTCCCCATAAAGTCTGTCTTCTTACTTTCTTTCATCTCTATTCTACTTTTGGATTGCTTGTTTTCTTCATATTAGAGAAACCATGTGATAGTGAACCCTTTGTGTCTGCCTCATTTTGCTAAGCAAAATGGTCTCAAGGCAAGTTAGATAAGTTCTTGTTAGAGCCTCTTTCTCCATCAGAAAAACTGAGAGGTAAGCAAAATGTGTGTGTGTGTGTGTGTGTGTGTGTGTGTGTGTGTGTGTGTGTGTGGAGAAGGGTAGAAAGAAAGTGGGAAAGCGAAGAGCGCAAAGAGAGAGAAGGAGAAGGGAGAGCGGGTGGCACATAAACACAGCTGTGTTCAGAGGCGAGACAAGAGGGTGTACATCTTATATTTGCATAATGACGTTTTATTCTCTTGCATAAAATCCACCTTCTGTTTAATCAATTTACCCTGATCAGTTAAGACAGGGATATAGAAAACACAGAATAAAATTGATTTTTTAAATTGTAACTAGATTCTTTTTTCTATTATGAAGTTGAATCAGGTGGTCATAGATGTGTTCATTTATCATACTAAGGATGAATCCCTGTCTGGTACATGAAAGGCATTTGATCACCTATAGCATTAAGAAATTAATTTTTCCAGCTAAAATTGTCTTGTTTGTTCCTTTTTACCTGCCATTAGACTACAGAAGTCTAAAATAGATCTTAAGGATTTTTGTATTTTACCATTTATTGAAATTGAAACTCAGAAATTTATATTGGTCTCCACGGTCTCTCTACTTCTACTGGTCTCTCTACAGCTAGGTGATGACTTATCATTTGGAGCTCCAACTTTATATATATATATATATATATATATATATATATATATATATATATATATATTTAAAATATTGCTTTAAATAAATAATATTTCAAAATAATTTAAAGAGTTAGCAAATCATTTTAGAATAGTTTAAAGAGTTTAAATTACTTCAATTTAATTAGCTCAATTTGAATAACAATTATTACCCTTATTGGAATTACTTTGTTCTGAATAAATGAAGGAACTACAAGCAGACAAGGGAAAAGAAATCATCAGGCTTATTGGCAAATACAAGTGGGAGGAAGAAATGACGCTAGGGAAATAAACTAAGTATTTTTGACCTTACATCTCTGCCCATCAGCGCATTCTGCTGATGTCAGATTCTGTGGAAATAAACTAAAAGAACTATGAGTTGTGTTTGGGATATGAATTTTGTTTAACTCAGTGCCCAAGTACCTCATTTCCCTTTGGTAAAAATCATTGTTTGCTGAATTGCAGAATAAAATGATGCCGAAAGAATAAAATGCGCTGCTTTATATCGAAAGCTGAATATTATATTATCATTCCCTGAATCATTTAAAGTATGTATGGGTACAAAGAGATATTATCTAAAAATTGCTTCCTTCTCTCTCTTTTAAGACACAGAGTGTTTCCATGTTTGGTCAAACACAATACTTACAAAAGAATTTACTTTCAAACTATTGTACATTCCTAAAATAGCACCCACAGGAGACAGATTCTCTTATTGTGTGTCTGAATCACTGAGGAAATCACAAGTGATAATGGGACAAGATAGTCCTTGCTATTGCTTTTATGGTGGCGACATAATAAAGCAATCTTTGAGATTTGGTAAAACTTGCAAAATTTATCAGGTTAAGAAATGAAATTTATTTTCTGATGAATTCTATTTCCTGTGTCCTTAATTAAGTGCCTGCAAGACTGTGTACTTGTCTAGCATAATTTCTGAATATATATATATATATATATTCTAAAGTACAGAATAAATTCCAAAAACTGAGCAGTGTTGCAAAACAATATCTGTGTGCGTCAATTTAGCATCACTTGGCTAGCTCTGAAAAGGTTAAGATGTTACATATATAAATGGGTATTAAAATATAAGAATCTGATTACAAAAATGGGTACACATAAAGAGTTATATATCTAAATATCTAGACCTATGCCTTCAATTTCTGTTTAAATATGTACATTAAAGATGATCAATATCATATATCATTAGGGAATTGCAGAGAAGAGAGATAAAGGGAGAGAGAGACAGAGAAAGAGAGAGAAAGAGGGAGAGGTCACCACATACAAATTAGAATGGTCAAAACCCTAAGTGGTAACGACACAGAATATGAGGAATAGGAGCAACAGACACTCGTTTTTTGCTGGTGATTGCAAATAATATCAAAACTGTAAAAAAAAAAACAATCTAACATTATCTTAAAACTTAAACATTGCCTTACGAACTAAGCATATCATTACTAAATCGTCCACCCATCATACTTGCTGTTATTTGTTGAAATAGACAGATCACTTAACTTCTACACAAAAACCAGTGCAAGGATATTACAGTGGAGTTAGCCATAATTACCATGAGTTAGATTTAATTAAGATGGACTTCAGTTGGTGAGTACATTAACTATGGAATATTACTCGGTGTGAAAAAGAAAGGAACTGTCAAACCCTTCAAAGGATGTGCAGTACTTGGACTATGTATTACTGAGTGAGAGGAGGCAAGGGGACAATGTGAAGAAGCTTCTAGTGCAGGATTCCAGCGGCACAGCATCCTGGAAAAGCCACAATGGCAGAGCCAGTGGAAAGATCAGTGGTTGATGATGGTTGGGGTGAGGGAGGAAAGAAATGGCAGAGCACAGAAATTTTTAGGGCTGTGAAACTCTTCTGCATAGCATGCTATTATGAACCAATGGCATCGTAGAAGACACAACGCTGAGAATAATTTAAGCCCTAGAATTGGTGCTGATGGTATGTCAGTGTAGGCTCAGGGGCTGTAGCAAAGAGATCACGGTGCTGTTGAACGTTGAGGAGGCTGTGGGGCGGGTAGCAGGGTACAAGGGAACTCATATTTACTACTCGGGTTTCTTGTACATCTATAGCTGCTCACAAAAAGTAAAGAGTAACGGTGCATCAACAAGTGATTGGTATCTTAAAGAACTCAAAATATGGAGTAGTAAAGCACAAAAAATGATTTAAGAAATGGACAAGGGTCCTAAATAGACATTTTTTCCAAATGAAGACACAAATGGCCAGTAGAATATGAAAAAGAAATCCTCAAAATTCATCGAAAAATGCAAGGAAGTATCAAAATGAGATATCACCTCACTGCAGTAAGAATGGCCCTTACCAACATGACTGAGGAGGATGTGGAGTAAAAGGAGTCTCAGCACCACTGTCGGTTGGCAAGAAAAATTAGTAGAGCCATTATGGAAAGCTTATGAAGGTTCCTCATAAAATTAAAAATAGAATTACCAAGTGATCTAGCAATTCCAAACTCTTGGTTATCTATCCAAAAGAAATGAAATTAGGATGTCAAAGAGATATATGCCCCCCTGTTTATTGTAGTGCTATCCATAAAGAAATTGAAGCAACCTAACTGTCCATTAACTGATAATTAGATGATGAAAATGTGGTACATATATAATGGGTTTACTAGTCAGCTTTCCCATTACTGGACACGGTGTCCAATACCCACAATTTACAGAAGGAAAAGTTTAATTTGGTCTTCTGGCTTTAAGGCAGAAATATCAAGACAGAAGGGTGTGAGGAGAAAGCTATTTAGTTCACGGTGGTGGCCCTGAAAGTAGAGCAAAGGGGAGCTCCAGAGCCGAAGGGGCCAAGGACCAGACAGGGATGCGAAGGTCACACCTCCAGGGCCTGCCCCGAGACACCCAAAACTGTGCTCCACGCATTGCCCGTATTGCCCAGGAAATACCTCTAATCCAATCAAACTGACACATCTCCCTAACCAGATAATGGAACACTGTTCTGGCATTAGAAAAAGAATGAAATTGCGTTCATGAATTCTTTTATGGCAGAAAAAATACCCATACAAATTAAACCACTAATTTGAGAGATGCCTGTTTAGCTGATAAACTGTAAAGAAATTAAGAAAATTAATAACATAGAAGTCAAGATAGTGAAGAATTCTGAGAGCTGTGAGAGAAGTTGGTGATTGTGGGAAGGTGGTGGGAGAGCTTCCCAGTGCTGATTTGGGCTCTATTCGATTGTTTGGATGGTGTAGCTTAGGTACAGTCTTTGAGATTAAATCACTGAGCTCTGTCTTTGTTTTATGAGATTTGAGTTACACTGAATTATATCTCAAAATAAAAATGATGAATGAAAACCAGTAATAAGTCCTTTTTTCACATCACATAGTATTACCATCTGAATCACAAGTGTTCACCCTACAGATGACTGGCTTAACACATTGAGGATGTACCTCAGTGGCAGAATACTTGCCCAGCATGTTCGAGACCCTGAGTTGACTCTTTTGCATTTTCTTGACTTACCCACCTCCCCCCCAAAAAAAAAAACTGGATTAGAGAATACATAATGATTTGCATAGAATTTGTTTTATTGTAGAATTTTTGAATTTATTTCAGCTATATGATTCTACTTAAGACAAATAATACTAATTAAGATTAATCTGTTTTCATCCCAGTAAACTTTTATCCCATCATTTACATTTTCTTCTCTGTAATGGAGAATTTTATTTCTAAAAAACATAGAATTTATGATATTAAACAATAAAAAATAAAATGACTAGCCTTTAAATAGTACTGATCTTTAATATATCTGATGAAGAAAAAAGTACACATACATTTTCAATGTATTTAAAGTTTAAGCATTTGTGCTCAGGTGTTTTAAAGTGAAGATTATTATGTTTCTTATTATTATCACCTTCTTATGATCGATCCCCATGAAGCTGTCATTTTGCCAGGCTTATTTCATTGTATTGTATGTAGTACTCTACTCTCAGTCCTCTGTTTCAGTATTTTCTGGTTTTGTTACTCATCTTTTGTACCTGAAGTGTGATTATCTCATTAGTATTCACAACGTGTGGAAGAATATTTTATGAAAAGGAAATCACCTGGCGCTTTAAATGACCAAGTAGACGAACACGTCTGCACATGCCTTCATGTGCCACTCCAGCGTCTTCTCTTTCCTTCTTCTTCTTTTGCTTTGTGTATTTTATGTAGTTGGTCATGATTGTTTTTTTAAAGTTAATCTTACAGTCAAACCTGAAGATTTTAACTCTATGCTAGTGAGTAAGATTCAGTGGGGAAAAAATGATTTAACAATCAGTGCTCCGTCCTATCTCTAGATTTTGCAATTAAATCTGCTAAGCGTTTGGAGAAAATATTTCCTCATTTTGAATTAAGTTCATTGTTTTTATAAGCTGGTGAGTTCAAAATACCTCTAACTCAATATTCCAGATGTTACATTCTCAAAAGCAATTAGATCGTGAAAAAATAGTCCAGTGCAGAATTGTTAGTTGTGAAATTTCTACTGTCAGTTGTTTTCTCTCTCTTCTAAAGCATGTGCTCCTACATCTTCTGCTGGCTGTACAATTGCAGTAAGAATATCTGTGCTACTTAATTTGGCATATTGGATATGTCAACTTATTTTCTTATTTGATTTTTTCCCCAGCTTCAAAGAGCCACTTCCTGATGGGCACCCTGGCCTTTTGTCACTGCCTGTGAGCTTTCCATTTTCTGAGCACATACTGATGACACTTGTCATCCTGTGTCATTTTCATTCTTCCTGGTATGTAGTTATCTTCTCTCTGTGGCATAAATTTATCTTATTCATCAAAGAACACAGATAAATACTCCCTGGCTCGATAAACTTTCACAACCTCCCCAGGATTAATCCTTGTCCCCTTTATACACTGCCTGCGTCTGGCCCTGTGATATCCTGAGAGAAAGAACAGTGTATTTTTCATCATTATATCCCATGAGCCTTGTATCATGTTTACGGAATCAGAAACATTTTACTTTATTTTCCAAGTTGCAAAGTGAATGTTTTATTTTGAAAACAAGGGCAGAGAAGTAAATGCTTTTGCTAACTTGAAAGAAACCCTTAAAGGGGAGAAGTTTGCCCCCAAATTATAAGATTATATTTATAAAAGCAATGATTGACTCTCAGATGGTCTTACATTTTATATTTATAATCATAGGGCTGAATATCAAACTTCTTGAAGATAATTAAGTGAGCTTGGGATAATGTTGTATCTTCTGTACTCAGCGCGGTACCTGTCACTTAGAAATTTCTCGGTAAGTTTTGAGACAATGAATTACTAAAGGGGTGAAGCTTCAGAACGTGACAGAGGAGAGACTCAGAACTGACTTAAAGGGCTCTTAGCACAGTTCCCTGACCTGCAAGCTCCGCATCTGCCGGCAGCTGGGAAGGCTAGACCGGCAAAGCTTGGGCGCTACCGCCCTCCCACTTGGCAACTGCGTTTTCATACTGTGTATGCTTGGGTTATTCAGCCAGCAAAATTATGAGCCAACAGATTTTCATAAAGGGCAATTGACTTGATTTTAAAAACCTGTCTTTTAAACTTTATTGTGTCTATCAAGAAATAACCCGCATGAATACAGCTTGCTGAAGGAAGCATTTTTTCCACAAGAAAGCTCACAACAGGAAACTTAGATATGGAATAATGGAATAAAAAAGTCCAGAATCCAGAGCTTCCTGAGAAAGGTGGGCCGTGGGGACCCTGAAGGTCTTCACAGGATCGACAAAGCGATTCTTATTCATTTTAATGATTAAGCGCTGCAGTGGAGGGCCGAGATTCAATCTATCCCCAGCTGTGTTTGACATTATTCTGTGACATATTTTCCGTTTATCTTCCCCAGTCCTGAAGTGGGGCAAGGTGAGTCAGTGGGTCAACATAGGTTTGAATATCTTGATTTGTGATAAATATAGTAATAAAATGTTTAGTTGCATTGTTTATTGGAAAACATGGTGGGTGAATAATCTGCCCTGTTCTGAAGGCTCTGCAATGATCAAAATTTAGAATCTTATGAGTGATAGTTTGACAGTTACTCTTTAAGAGAGGAACAAAACAAAACTCATTAAAAATGTCAGTTTATGCACAGAGGGTCATTAGCACCTTGTTGCCGGCTTACAACGGCCCCCAACTCCCTGCCCATTGACCCATAACCCTCTGTGGCCTTAAGAGAACAGAGTGCCTGGACTGATGAGCCAAACTCTGCCTCTGGTCAGGGAGCTCCTGTTAGATTCTAATGCTGCTGAAAATCTGATAAGGGGCAGAAAGTGGTCTTCAGCTAAACCTGTCTCTAAAGTCAAACAGGTTGGGGATCAGTGCTACAACATGTACCATTCTCAACTAATTTACAGCACATTTATTAACAGTCATTAGATTAAGCATAAGCAGAGGAGGACATAAAACATTTTTAAATGTCTGAAATTATCATGTTTTCTCTTTCAGAATTAAATGGAACTAGATGTGGGAGTGAACTCATGTGACTAAGCACCCTGAGATGCCAAAGCTGAAGGAACTCAAGGTGATGACAGCCTGGGAAACTTAGTGACCTAGAGAAACCCTCTTGCAAAATATTTTTAAAAAAAGGAAGAAAAAGAAGAAGAAGCAGGCCATGATATAACTCGGCGTGAAGGTCTTAGATTCAATTCCTAGTACCATAACTAACTAAATAAATTATTCCCAGCCCTTCCCCCAAAAATCACATTAGAATGCCATTAGAAAAATGCTTTCTACTTTATTACCTAATTGAATGTAGAATAAGACAGTATAAGTTGAAACTAACACATCAACTTATTTAGAAAATTTACTTTTTATCAATAGTACAGTTTCCTTGGAGCATTGAAAAAGAGTATAAAGTAGTTTAATGTTCCATCTAAACTTAAGATTATTCTAGTAGTGAAGTCTCCCTTACCTGCCAAAAAGTCTCAAGCCCATGAAGTCTCAGAAACCAGAAAACTTTGGCTATGGCTCTGGTGGAAATGATGGTGACTTTGCATTTCTGAGTCATGACTTGGATTGAGATTTAACTAACCAGCCTCAACTAGGGGGTACCCTTCTCTCATCTCATTCAGTCAGCCTTTCCAGAAGGTCAAATTGAAAAGAAACATGAAATTGCTCAAATTTGGTGTAGTCTTTTTTTTGTTTGTTTGTTTAAAAACTGGTAAAAATTTGTAAGTAAAAATTGTAGCTAGCTCCTCTGGAGACTAAGAAATTTCTACTCATAAGCCTTTTCAGTGCAAATTCTTTGTATTAAGTGATATGGATAAGATTGGGACTTTTAACTATTTTTATTATTGCAAATGAGAAAACTACATCCAGAGGAATTTATATGCCACGCTATAAAGGGAGCGTTGGCGTTCTGAGCTAGAATCAGGTCTCAAAATTGTTTTCTGACTCCCAGTAATATGTGTCATTCATTACTGAACAAGATATTTCAATGAATTTCCTCGTTGTTTTTAACCAGCATCTCTTGATAACTGTTGAATTTTCACGATCAAATCTTCATTCAAAGAGTCATAGAGGCAGCAATATTAAATATAAAATGGCAAATCATTTGGTTTCAATGCACCGTCTCTGGTCTAAGCTAAATAAGAGGGTAGGTTTCTTTTTTGAATGTTAGGTAAAAAGAAAGAGAAAATGAAGGCAAAAGTAGACCTTAGACTTTTTGTGTCACACACTTTATTGATGTAAATGCTTTTATAAGCTCTTCCTAAGAGCTATTTTCACAAGGAGAGCGAGAAAGGACAGCAGGGAACTAGAAAATTGTGAATTGATTTTAAGAAGGCATAGAAAATATTGGAAATAAAATCTAATCAATATATATTTTCAGGACATATTTTGTAAAGTCATTTCTAATCCTACATGTAGAATATGAATTTCTATTTTTCCCATCCTCTTTCTTACCAGTACGTTAACTAAATTTATTAAAAATTCTGCTTTTGAGGTGACAAGAATTTATCTCTATGAGGCAGAACTAAGGTGGCCTAGTGAGGTTAGAAGCATTATCATACATCCACTCAGCCCTACAAGCACTGATTCTACCCAGGTGCTCACTAGGGGATTTTCATTACAACTGAAACGAGCCCATTTTTGCATGAAAGTTCACCTAAATCGCTAAGGCCAGAATTAATGTTACCCAGTTTAGGGTACAGATAAACGCAAGAAGTCAAAAATCATCCCAGGGATTACATTCTTTATCAACAATCTACTCATGAATTGTACATTTAGTAAAGTAGGCGATCACGTGATTTAGAAGAAAGAATTCAGTTTTGAAGTTGCACAAAAAATTGACATAGCTCATTTTTTTACCCCCAGAGAATCTAGGAGATAGAATATGTTTAACCGTACCTGCATTATCAAATGGGCATTTTTAATGCTTTATTAAATACTTGCTAAAATTACTATGATTAGTAAAAAGCAAGCCATAATAGAGTACTGTTGTACGAATCAAATCATATTTTTAGTTTAGATTTTCAGATCTTAAGTCTGATGTTCATGTGCAATAATGTGACAATGAAGGTGTGAAAATATTCTTGAGAAAACACAAAAATATATATTACCCCCACAGTAGAGCAAAACTACCACTTGACTAAAATCAAGTCTCGTGGCACCAAACAGATAAAAGCAAACCTCAAAAGTATCAAAGTGTTTCCAAGTAACTGCCGTGCCCCATATCAACGATTAAGAATACTTACAGAAATGCATATAAAAATAGTGTATATGTGTAGAGATATACATACACATGAAGGTTTCAAGTAGGTAAAATTCACATCAAATCTAAATAACCCAAAGTTACCCAGAAAGCAAAGAAACGGGAATGGAGAAAGAGTGTAAGCAGACCCTTGAAAGACTCAGTGATGGAACTGATGGACTTGTATATTGAGGCAATTATGTGACACGTGTAAGAAAATAGAAAAAAAATGTGCTTTAAGTCAAAGTATAGAGGACATATTAAGGCTCAGATCAAGTTTCTAGAAATAAAACCTATATTATCAATAAATTCACCGCATGTGAATTACAGCAGATTCGATACAACAGACAAAAAGAGACCTTGCTATACCAATAATAGCAACTCCTGAAATGAAACTCATTGGGAGAAGAGACTGAAATATATAAACCTAGCAATGAATCTGGTAGAATTTCACGGAGATTTACACATATGTGCATTTGCAGCCCATGTCATAAAGAAAGAAGAAAATGTAAAGGATATCATGACCCAAAGTTTACATTTTCAAATGTGATGCAAGCTGTGAAATTTGATTAAACTCCAAGCACAAAAATGTGAGGACAATGACACTAAGACACTCAAAATGACATCATGTCTATGTATCTGTGTAAACTTTTCTCCTATCAATTCTGTTTCTGCAGAAACTTGTGTAATATGATATGGATTCAAAACCTTAAAACTTCTTATTTTTAATATCTTTACAAAATAATTAACTGTTTAGAACATAAATTTGTTCCAGGAGAACCACAGCTCTGAGGACTTCTCTCACAGCGTCCTGTGTTTCCCAGAAGGTCTCAGCTGTCAGCTCTTCTCAGCGGACTGAGTCCAGGGGAGACCACAGCGCCCCACAGAGGCATCCCAGCGTGACCTGAGACAAGAGCAAGGCAAGCTGCTTTTCATTAATTTGTATAAATCCGGGTATACCGGGTGCACTCCTTGACTAACTACATTCTTCTCTGCCTTGCTTTATTTAACAAAAGAATGAAGGAAGCCCATCTGGAAAATGCCAGCATTTTTACTGCTGGCTTTTAATGGCAGTCTTGGTAATATAAGTAGTTCAAGGAGGTAAATGTTACTGTTAGATCAATTTTTTCCCCACTGGGACATTTGAACCTTGTTACTAGTTATTTCAACCGGGTGACGTATCCAAAGATAAAGTCAGAATGGATGGTCTCAACTTTCAAATGTTCTACTTCAGTTAAACATGTCAATTTTTTTCAAATTATTACTCTGAAACCTCTGCTTGGCTGCAAATTGAGAAGTTGCAACTGATTTCTCAACACTGTGTTCTGTATCTGTATCTCTCATGCAGGTAGGACTTACTTTTCATTATCTCATTTATGTTGTTAATATGACAGCAAGACTTCATGCTATGAATGAATTAACTTGGGCAGAGTAGCTTTCAGGCAGTGTGACTTCCCGACCTCTTTCACCAGCTCCCCGCACCGTGGGCTTTCCTCATACTTATCAGTGTTATAACAACGAAGCATGGCTGGGAAAGAACATTGGTAGCCTGAAGAAGTATAAAAGAGGGAGATGGGTTGTATTTTCAATTTTATTAAAAATTCTTATTTTCCACTGGCTATATGTTTTTTATGCTTGGCCTAATTTCCTTTTGGCTGTGGGCAACTTTTCATGGGTTTTACAATCTCTTCATAAAACACAACCTATTCCATTATCACATTACATACCTCTATAGGCATGTAATATTTTTCTCAATTTAGAGGTAGGGAAATAAAAGCAGGAACAGTTTTCAAGGTTTTGAACTTTTCATTAAAGTGCAATTTACTGAGTTCTGCTCCTAGTCACATGTTAATGAATATGCATGATAAAACATTTGAAAACTTTTTATTTACTTATCTGTGCAAATCTCTTACACAGGTAAGACCTTTCTAAGGTAGCAGCCAACTGATGAAGTATATTTATATATAGTTTTTGCTTTTCCTCTTTGTGGTTTATATGAATTGTTATTTATTTTACATGTATCAGGGTACAAGATTCACTCTATAGTCACCTGCGCAAAAAATAGATTAGGTTGTTTCCAATGGTTGACTCTCTTATCACCTGAATAAAGAAGAAAGTTCTACTTCCTAATAGCTCAGTGTGTTTTCTAGGTTAATGAGTTTGCTTTCAGTCTAAATAGTTGACCTCCAGTTCAAATTCCTATCAGAGCTGGTTTTAGGCAGGTACCTTTGTACCAATCACCTTCTCTGGGCAATGGCTCCTTGGAGTTTCACCCCATGACCCTGTACCTCAGGATCATGTCAGAGTGAGCTTGTGGATGATGGTTTCAGGGCATTTGAGACTGAAGAAGGATTTGGCATATGCTCTCTGGATGTTTGTTGTTGTAGAATTTAATTCCTTGCAGCTAGAAACTGAGGTTCCCTTCCCTTTTTGGCGGCTGGCCAAGAGCTCCTACGCGCACTCTACGGCTGTCTGTGCTCCTTTATCTAGTCTCTCTTCATCTATAAACCAGCAAGTCAAGGTCCCCCACTTCAAATCTCTTGTCTTATGCCTCCTAACTGGAGGTGACTTTTGGTTTTTAAGGACTATCCTCTGATTCATTTGTTCCCACCTGTTAATCTCTATATCTTAAGTCAGTTGACTCAGAATGTTATATTTGCCAAATACCTTTGAAGCCATATTAATGTTTAAAAATAGGAAACATCATAGAGTCATATGTAGAATTCTGCCCATTTAGATTTTATAGGCTGTCCTAGTCTCTTAACCACTACGTTCCTTCGAAAATCAAGCAAACATTCACTTCCTCCCCAGATTCCCCAAAGTCTCACTTTGTTACATTTCAGATTCCCAAGTTTTATTTATAGCTTATCTGCTCAAATTCCTAAATGTTCATCACCTGAAAGGTGTGGATGAGAGGCTACTTTTCTTTTTGAAGGGTCTGTGGGAGAATTTGCTTCCAATCTATTCAGATTGTTGGCGGAATTCAGTTCCTTGCAGTTGTGGGACTAATGTCCTACCTCCCTACTGCACTCAGCTTCTGGGGGCCAGCTGCAGCCATCTACGAGATCCGTTGTTCCATGTAACATAATGATGGACATCTGGGAGCTTTTCCATTAGCAACAACAAATTCTCTGACAACTCTGGACACTGGGAGCTCACCAATTCCGTTTTATTTTGCCACTTACTCTTAAGAATTAGTTCAGGCTTCAAAGCTGAAAGGCTTAAGTTCCATGAGACTGTTCCCTACTTGCAAGAATTGCAAGGCTTGGACCTCGTATAATCTGACGGACCTCCTGTAAATTGGGGTTCCTAGAACCCTTTACTAATGTTCATTAATTTATAAAAATGACTGACAGAAGTTACTGAGAAAGAATGTTTACTTACTGATGTATAAGAGACATTCAGATAAAAGAGAAGGTTGGGAAATGTATGTGGAATAGTCACAGAGCTTTCATGCCCTTCTGGGTAATGACATAATCCTAGAATCATAGTGTGTCACCAATGAGGAGCTCTCTGAATGCCATCATTAATGACTTTTTAGAGTTTTATCTTTGACACTCCTCACCTTTCAGGGAGCCAGTAAGGGCAGCTTAGAGTTCCAACCAATTTCTTGTTCTATCTGGTGACCAATCTCATCCTGGGAGCATCTGTCCCAAAACATCTCATGAGCATAAACTGAGGTGAGATCCAACGGGTCCCATATAGAAATAATATAATGAATTCCAGTCACCCAGGAAGGGATAATGCTTCAGGAACTCTGTAGTAGGAACTAGAGACAAAGACGAGATATATTTACTACAACACAATATGACATCTCACTGCATATGATTTCTAGGGGATCGGTGAAGGACAACTTTGGTAGCCCTCAGAGAGGGGATCACCTGAAAGATCTCAGGAACTTTCCACGTTCATCAGCCTTCCTGTTGTTGGATGTCACATTCATCACTCACAATGTAAAGGAGGAAAGATTTAGTGACCTCCTGGTTTAGAGGAGAATTTGTCCATAGCCAGGTGACTCCCAGGGAGGAGCATCACGGTAGGAGGGCATGATGAACCGGATCTGCTTACTCCATGGAGGGTGCCAAAAAGAGGATCAGTGCCAAAGTGACATGAAAGAAGGGCTGAATGTAGCACCCGAGGCTGTGCCTCCAAGACACACCCAGGCACACCCAGAAGTGTGCTCTATGAATCAGCTAGGGGTTCTGAGCCCAGTGAATTTGGTGTATGAGGATTAAGGGTGAGATCTTCCTTCTTCTCTTTTGTCTCTACTCTGTCTGAATAATCAGGCCTCAGTTCCAGATGTCTGAGGCTGTCCCCATGCATGCAGACTCGTTTCTTTCTTCATCTTACAATTCAGTGAAAGTTTATTCTCACGACTTTTTAACGTTTTTTCTACTGATGATGGAACTTAGAGCTTTTGCATAGAGTTACATTTCCGAGACCATTTTCATTTTTAAATTTCAAATGGGGTCTCACTGAAGCTAGGCTCGATCTTGCAATCCTTTAATCTCAACTTTTCAATAACGATTTTTTCATAAAAAGTGTTTTTAATTATGTCTGCTAATTATAATATTTTGGGTGCCATATGCGAGTTTGAATCTTAGGAATATGATGTTAAAATAAAGCTCAGCAATCCTTCTGTTCTGTTCCTGGTGAGAGAATCTAACACTATCATGCAAAGTATATGCAATGTATAGAAGAGACAAATACAGATTCATGTAATTGAATAAGTGTTAAAAATAGAAGAGAAAGTACAAGCCGTAACTATCTAATGCTCAAATTTAAATTTGGATCATTAACTCTGTGGTGGATAGAGGCTCTTTTGAATTTTAATCTTAGTCTGTGCTCATATGTTTAATGCTATTTTGGTTGGATGTCCAGAAGAATCAATATAATCTGAGAAATAGTATAATGAACATATTGATTAAAACAAAATATATTATTTATGTGACTTTAATATATACTAAATATATGTATTATATATATGTGTGTGTATATACTATATGTATATATGTTATATGGTATCTACCTACAATATATGTTTTGGATATGTTTCTCATTTTTTTTTTTTTTTTGAGACAGGGCCTCCCTTTGCAGTTCAGGCTGATCCTAAACTTGGGAGTTAGCCCCGGCTGACCTTGAACATGGGCAATCCTCCTGCCTCAGTATTCCAAGTGCATTCGCAGATTGTGCGGTGGGGGGAATTGCAACCAGGGCCTTGTGCTAGCTATGTAAGTGCTCTACCTGCTGAGCTATGCCCACAGCCCTGGGCACCTGCTATATACATCAGTAACTATTATTTGAAAAAGTGACTAAGACAGACTCAGACACTGTATAAGGAAGGGATACACATAGCAGAGTGGGAGGTACCTGTGGTTCTGGCTTCCCTTTATCACTGATGCAGGAAACAAGATTACAGGTTGAGAAGGAAGATGACAGAAGAAGTGAAAAATAATTTTAAATTTAAGTGAAGAGGAGCTACATAACAATATGCAAATATTATTGCTTTATATTTTATGAATTATACTGAAATATAATCGCATCTTCTTATCTTATTTACTTACTATTGGCATTTTTGGTAGAACTATGATCCTGCAGTGTTCTCTGCCTGTAATTTTATTCAAGCCTCTTGCTGTGCTGAAGTGGTGTTCTATGACTCTCAGAAATTGGAAGATACTCTTTAGATATTTGGTTTTGTGTTGTAACTTGTGTATCTCATAATTTCTTTTTGATTGATTTTTAGTCACTTGTATTACTTTTGTTTCTGATGTAACTTCTTTATCAGGACACTTAGCTACTAAACACTTACGTTTAAAATTTTTAATTATTTTTATCTTTCTTGTAGGGCCCTAGAATCAAACCCTGGCCTCTGGTATGCTAAGCACTGTACCAGTGAGCTACATCCCCAGCCCGTGAATTCTAATTATTTTACAACAAAACAGAGCCAACCTATCAAAAGCAAATTATTCCATGTATTTACTTCAGCCACGGATCACACCGTGTGAGAATGTTTCTATTATAAAATAAATGCCGTATGAAAATTAGCCAAATCGTGAAATTCAGCTCCAGCATAAAAATAAGAACCTGTGTACTGAAGTGAAGGCTGGAATCAAAGGTAAGTTGTTTTAACACATGTTAAATTCTTACCGATGTTCTACAAATAAATAACTAGTCAGGCACTTAGAACCCATATAGAAATGCTATCTCCATCTAGTCCAATTAGGGAAGAGCCACTTACAAGCAGAGTTTTCCAGATTCCCTCATGCATTATTTTCATATTTACCTACAACACAGAGATTAGGTCTAACCGCCAACACTGTAATTTTTATCAGTACACAAAAGCTGTGGTTAAAGTACCATGAGTCAGTAGTTTGGGCTGAGCAATACCATTTTAAGGGGAAAACACATCGGTATACATATCTAGAGTTATATCTTAAAGAAAGTACATGCTGCATAAATGTGCGCTGAATAAATAACATGAAATTGAGGACACCAAATTTCTATACCAGGCATGAAAATGTATTTTGTTTATAAATAAAGAGCAAATTTCTATGCTGCTGCATTCTTTCTTATGATGTATTTCCTTTCACTTTTCGTATGAATCACAAAGTCACCAACATGAGGAAATAGATCAACTCCAATAACCTATCCATAATTTATTTGACAGCTACATATTTCTCTCTCTCTCTCTCCCTCTCTCTTTCTCTCTCTCTCTCCCATTCATATACGTATTAGAAATTATGCTTGTGATTAAGAGCACAATGAAGATTAGTTTTGGAGGAAAGCTACAGATAAAGCAAGAACACTGTTATAAATTGCTGATACAAGGGGACTTAAACACCCATAGCAAATACAGAGAAAGCCAACTATTTCCAGAAGATGATCGAAGTTTAGTACTTAATTTATTTAAAACTGCGATGTATATGACAACAATAATAAAATTCATGACCATCCAAATAAGAATGCCAGGCAATATTTTGCTGGTAAATATTGAGTGGCAGATCATACATCCCCAAGACAGGATGCGAAGGATAAATAAACTACTGACAAATGCTTAAAGCACTTTATACTTTCTAGAAACATTTGAACTTTAAATAAATTTTTGCATATGTGATAATCTACTTAAAATTAGAAATATTTCTTTAAGGTGCTCTTAAATTTTTCTGTGTCATATTTGTTACCTAAGATCAAGGAGGATTAGGTTATGATAAACTAAGTCAAATCTTAGTAACTCTTTATAGATTAAAACAAAGTAGGAGCAACCAACTCTTCAATAGAAGAAAGTGTGGATTTTCTCCATTTTTATTAGCTTGAACTTGTCCTATGCAGTAGTTGCATTAAACGTGAGAATTTTGTGGAATGAGCCCATCAAGAGATAGATGGTCAGCTGAAATGATAAAAAGCTTCTCAGAAAAGGATGTGCAAATGGCCAACAAGCACATGAAAGCATCTTCTTCATCACTGGCCATCAGAGAAATGTAAATAAGAACAACACTGAGGTTTCACCTCACCCCCGTGAGAATGGCCTGCATTAAGAAATCAAAAACAAACAAAAAACCAACAACAACAACAAAAAAAACCCAATTGTTGGAATGGCTGTAGAAAAGAGGGAACACTTCTTCCCTACTGGGGGGATGGCAGGCTGGCTCAACTATTATGGAAAGCAGTCTAGAGAAAAGCTGAGAATAGGAATCCCATTTGATTCTGCTAAAGCTATGCTAGGCATGTTGTAAAAGAAATCAAGTCAGCATACCATAAACACATGCATATCCATTTTTGTAGCACTACAATTCATAATAGCTAAATCCTGGAAGCCATCTACCTGCCTATCAATAGAGGAATGGGTAAATAAGATGTAATACAGTACGCCGTGGAATACTGTGCAGCTGTAAAGAGAGATATGAAACACTTGAAAGAAAAATGGGACCACTTTGAGTCAATAATACTTAGTGAAATGGACCAAACACAAGTGATAGGTTATCAACAGATGTCTCTCTTATCAAATTCACAAAAATTATTGCATAAAAAGGCCTCAACCTAAGAGATGGGGTAAGAAGAAAGATGATGGGTTTCGAGGAAAGGGACGAATCTTTGAGAGTGGGCCAGGTTGGAGTGGGGGATGGCATAGGAACAGGGTGTGCAGCACAAAAACACAGGCCGAAATTGGTATAGATGGTCATTGATTTTCTAAGCCATGTGATCCCAGTGTGTTATTGGATCTGTAGTTTGTGTATATATAAAAACAATAACCAAAAAATAGATAATTTGGCATCTTCCATGATTTAGCTGCTATGAATTGTGCTGCTGTGAACACAGGCATGCTGTGTCTCCATTATGTGATGCTTTAACTCTTTTGGAAAGGTACCCAGAAGCAAAATGGAATGTCTATTTTCAGTTTTTAGCGAACTCCCCATCCTGCTAGCCATAGTTGTACCAGTTTACAATCCTACTAGCAACACTAGTTCCCTTCTGCTCTCATCCTCACGGGCATCCATTGATTGTTAAGTTCTTAGCAGAAGCCATTCTCATGGAAGTAAGACGATATCTCAGCATTGAACTGATTGCATTTCTCTAATGGCTAAAGAAATTAAAATTTTCACATTTTTTTTCATTTGCAATTTTTCTGAGAACTATTTAATTCAATCACCCATTTATATTGACTTTTTGATTTTGAGGATCTATTTTTCTTCAGTTATATTTTAAATGTAAACTATATGGCCTATACTGTGGAGATAATAAATACAGCCTGTATTTGGAGATAATAAATTCCACTTATGACCAGCAGATCATTTTGATTTTTTGTTTCCTGTTATGACTTTGTCCATAAGTTCTATATTTGTTTGTATGTTTTCTTTGTTACCAGGAAAAAGTATTGTCAGCTGACATTATGCCTAAGGATCTTGATTGTTCTTGTAAATAGCTCATTTACTTTTGTTGATAATGGGGATTTTAAATAACATTTTATCAACTTTGGATTCTAATCCTTTTTACTTGAGGATTTCTTTCTGAGCTTTTGTGTTTGTACTTATTTGGTTTACAGGGAAATTGCCTGAACTTAATCTATGGATCCTTTTGTTCTTCTGCATGCTCACTGTATTATTGTTATTATTACAGCTATAATTCAGCTTTGGTTTCCTAAGTTTTCACTTCTTTGTGGTCAAACACTGATTCATTGTGGGCTGTAATATCATGCTGGGCACCTACAGGAACAAGGTTGTGCTCTCTGCTGATGAATCATTGTGTAGGTTTCAAAGTATTTTTTGAGTTCAAGTGATATTCAAGCTTATTTCAGTTTTGTAGTTTTGTTTGGTCATCTGTGGTCTCCATTATGCTGCTTCATGTTCTTACAGACAACCCTCAATTTGTGGTTAGATTGAGAAGCTCACCTATAGTTCTTTCAATTTCAGCTTCTATATAAATTTCTAGCTGTCCCGCTAGGCCACCGTACAATCTTTCTGGAACGACTGTGTTAGGAAGAGAGCTACAGAGTATCCAATTCATTTTCTACTGAGCTTTCTACATGCATTCTCAATGTGTCTGAATGTGAGGACTCTGTTTTCTCCTCCCGGTTGAGTGAGTTGGGTCTGACCACTCTGTCTTTCCTGGTTATGACCAGTCACTGCCCAGTGGAATCATCGAGCTGTCTGATTGGATTCCAGTAGTGGTAGAAGACACAAACGCTGTTGACACTCATGGGCCTTGCCTAAACTGTGTGAGTTACATTGTTTGTTTAAATAATGAAAGACTGCTTCTCATTGTTTTTCTTGCTTTTGGTTGATTTCCAGATCCTTTCTATGATTCTTCTGGACATGTTTGTTGTTTTATAGTTTTTTGGTGAGAGAGGACTTGTCAAACTTCCTATTCTGCCAGTGAGAATCTTATCCTCTTCCATGTTATTTTTTTCTAGTTCAATCTTATTGTTCATGCTTTTCATTTGTTAGTATTGATATTTCTGTAGTTAATGCTATTTACAGAACCAAAATTGATAAGAGTTTTTTTTATTACTTCCAGTTAGTTTCACCTTTGCTTTATGTACATTATTATAAGTCTTCAGTGAATTAAAACCACTCTGGGAATTTTATTAATAGCCCTGTCCAAACACATATAGCCCTTAAATGTTTCTCCAAGATTTATTGTGTTAAGTGTACAGAGAAATATTGTTCTATTATTTAATTCTTTATGATGGTTTCAATATCAAATGTGTTAATATTCATTTTCTGAATAATTTCTTGGGAGTTGTTTTGAAACCAATCTATCTGTTATCTATCTATCTACCTATCTGTTATTATCTACTATCCATATAAATATTTGCAAACTTTACTGCTACTAGATAAAACAGCTCTACACCATGCTTTCTTATTATTTCTTTTCCTTTTTTTTTCAAAGAGACAGCAGAGAATGATAATTTGGAGGACAATCATTTGACTGAAGTTGTCACCAGCTAGCACAGCTCCTTGCTTCAGTGATAATGGAAATTAAAACAGGCAATCAGCACAAATTTGCTGGAAAAAGCCTTAATTGGAAAGTAACAGAAAATGGTAAAGGTGAGTGGGGCAGAACACTGACGAAGTTCAAGCTAGCCCCTTAATGAAGAAAAGTAGGAGAAATTAGGAAAGAGATTATAGCTTGAGGAACTGAAGGGAGTACAGATCTGGTGAAGAAGACCGAGTGACTGGCTAACAGAAGAAAGAGGACCAGTTTTATGGGATGTGCTGGTGGAGTGGGCATTCGCTAGGTTTGGATCTCCAGAAGCTGCCAAGGAATCCTTATGCTCAGTGGACAATTTATTTCTCGTGGGATGATTGTTCTCATTTGAGGTGGAATGGTGGGATGGGTACTCGTTTCTGTTAGGTGGTAATTGTGTCAATCTCATCATGGATGTGGGTTTATTTTCTCCAAAGATTCTCTCTGTCTGGGTGATTCTGCAGAGTTATGACAAGGGTAAAAAATTATTAGTATTGTCTTGACTGGTGTGGAATTGGGTATTGCACAAGGTGAAAGATGAATATTCCTATAAACCCTAAACATTACTGTTAAGCTTATCTGGGTGCCCTCAGTATTGAAGAGGGACAAGCTAGGCTAGGTAAATTTAAGGCTAGCAAAACTTGTATTTCACACTCTTGAAGTTATTAACATCCTCATGGGCATAACTGAGCAGAGCTATTACCCAGAATTTGAAGGTAATAAAGGAACAACAACAAAAAAAGGCAGGGATGTCAAGATTTGGCCAGCTTTGAGTCATCTATTGGATATCTGTAGGTCTACACTTCGAATACATGTTGCAGTGCTCCCTCTGGTTACCCACTTCTCTGGAGTGCTATTAATTTATGTTTGCCACTTGTGTGAAGTGTCATATGTGGAAGACTTAGCTGATATTCCATTTCCAAAATAATCCATTGATACAGACAGGTCCATTAGGAACCCGATCTTTGAAATTGATTTTGTTTTAGTTTTGCTTTCTATCCACTATTGTTTATATTTTTCCACAATTACCCTGATTATTTTAAAGACTATAGTAATAACAGAGGCATAATAATGGCACATTGGTTTTGGAAGGTAGTTGACAACTCTGGCCACCTTGGTATACAGCTCAGCTAAGATTTCAAATAGTAAATGCTTCACATAGCAAAGAAACCTATGTCAGACCTCAAACCAAATTGTGCTTATTTCTAGAGATTCTGAAGGTTCCTAATTGTGTGGTGACAAATTGTCCACATGCTGACTTCTCAGGTAATTGTACATTGTCTTGGCTCATGGGTTATTGCAGATTCTTGTCCCAGCACACACAATTTAACTGAAAGTTCAACTGCTCCTTATGATTTTAACATGTAATTGTAATAAGCACCAATTCATGATTTAGCACACACCTCCCATAACATGTATTGGTAAAGTTAGAAAAAGTAAAAGGAGCTAAGAAATGGTTATTCTAAGATGTTTTAGTTTTTTTAAGACAAAGTCTCATTCTGTAGTCCAAGCTGATCCTGAGCTCGGTATGAAGCCCATGATAACCTTGAGTTCATGGCAGTCCTTCT
Source organism: Ctenodactylus gundi (assembly GCA_004027205.1). Classification (NCBI taxonomy): domain Eukaryota; kingdom Metazoa; phylum Chordata; class Mammalia; order Rodentia; family Ctenodactylidae; genus Ctenodactylus; species Ctenodactylus gundi. The sequence goes on along the minus strand of PVKB01000092.1, from coordinate 446,205 downwards.
GCCTCAGCATCCCACGTACTGGGATTATAGGCATGTACCACCATGACTAGCTTATGTAGTGCTGGAAAAATCACACTCAGGGCCTTGTCCTTATTAGGCAAGCATTTGAATGTTTGTGCTATTCCTCCAGCCGCTATTCTAAGACTTTCTAAAGATAACAACAAAAAATAACAATAACAATGTTAATGGACATCATCCGATTTTGGGTTGAGGGCAGCGGATAGATAAAAATAAGGAAAAAATATCTTCATGATGTCTTAGATGACTAATCAATTGCATGACAGACAGCACATAGATTGTATTAGCCAAAAGAGGTTTAATTTAGATTACAGTTTTAGGGGATTCAGTTAATGGTTAGCTGATCCCATGGTAGGAATATTGTAGTCAAAGAATGTGGGACAGCAAAACTGCTTAGTTCTTGGGGGACTGGAAGAAGAGCAGTGGATCAACACCAGAGAGCAAGGATCAGGGACCAGATTCTGTGACCATTGTCGAGGCAGACACACCCAGACGTATGTCCTGCTCAATTTCTTGGGTGTCTCTCAAGCCAATCAAGTTGACACAATCAAGCTTAACTATCATCTAATTATACATTTTTCTTTACATTTATGGGGTATTCTATTGTCATGAAATTACAAGCAATAGCCAGGCTCATATTTTAATTTTATGGCATATTCTTTTAAACACACACACACACACACACACACACACACACACACACACACATACACATATTTTTCCTTTGTTGAAGTGCCAGGCAACTGTTAAGCAATTGAAACATTTTTAGTGATCCCCAAAACATACTTTTCACACTAAAAATGTTTTTACTTTGGGGGAAAAGTACAATTAAAATCAATTTTACTCTTGCATTCTCCTTGGGCTTATAGTATTTTAGTTGTCTTAGTTTTTTATTAAAAGCCTGCATTTTTATCAGCTGAAAAAATTGGAGCACAGCAATATTTTCTGCAATATTTGAATTGCTAATTAACTGTGGGATTTATCTTAGGGTTGTAGTTTCTGAAACAGCAGAAATAACAGCTGTGACTGTTCATGTTGTGCATCTGAGACTCTGTGCACTTCGGCATAGTGTGTGGAGTATAAAATCATCAGTCTCTAATGCAGGGCAGTAGAATTCATGGTATGTTCTCTCCATGGTGAAAAAATTGACAAAAGTTCTCATTTCTGTTTTTCCCAAACTTCTTTCTCTCTCTTCTTTTCTCCGTTTTTCTCTTTCTACCTTTCTCTAATTATATTTCCCTCTTTCTCTTCCTCCAAGATGCCCTTTTTTCTATCTAGAAGATGTTTTAGTGGAAAGAAAAATTGAGTGCTATGAAGTATTTTCATTTTAACCCTATGGAAACTAATTTTAAATACTGAGAATGATTCTGTGGAATAAGCTTAAAATTAATGGTAATTTGATCTCATCTTCAAATGGAGTCTATTTTTCAGTTAAGAAAAGAGCTGAAAAATCTCAGACTTCTACATTTTCATAAAAACAGGTAAGAAAATAGGACCATGTAATAGAAATTTAAGAAAACTTTGATTTTTTGCCACTGAGTATATACAAAAAATTTCTAAATTCTTTGAGTCTTAGATTTCCTTTCTTTGCAAAATAAGATAAATAATAACTGCAAAGAAGTTATTCTTCTAAAGACTAAGCACAATAATGCGTATGAAAGATTTACTATGGTAGAATTTATAAATTGTAAACTCCATCTGTTTTTAAGTTCATGACTCAGTGATTCTTTGTATATTTGCAGGGTTGTAGAAACATCCTCATGATCTCATCTTAAAGTAAAATGATCACTATGATTGTCAGAATTCTAAGATGGTGTCCACCTTTTTTGTCCTTGATTATTCAAACACTAATTTCGCTTCAGCTAAAATTGCCCCAATCATTTGGCCTTAACACACGATAATTATCTGAGTGGTCCCGACGTGAAGGGTAATGAGTTTTCTCTGGCTGGTGACTGAAGAATTAAGAGAGATTTGAAGACTGAAGAAGTTGGTCATGGATGATTCATCTTCTGCTCAAATGGAGAAGATACTGGGGCCAGGAGATGAGAGTGGTCCCCAGCCACAAGACAGAAAGACCATGGGGACTACTCTTTCTGAAATAAGGAATTGAAGTTCAAGTAGTTTTGGAGGGAAAGATAAATAATGTTTGCTACCAGAGGATGAGGGGACTGCAGTAGGAGTTGGAAGGTAGCCATTTTTAAATCCAGCTACCTCCAATGGTTACTGGGATTTCATTCCTTGGGGTAATGGGGGACAGAGCAAATTCAGTTCTTAGACTTCTCCCACCCAAGAGGAGAGAAGGCAGGTATACAGGCACTCAAATTCCAGGGACCCAAGTTTTGAGGGATGTGACCCAAGAGTATCAATGACCTTATACTTCTGACCTCACTTTTCCTTGGGTAATGTTATTTACCAGTTTTCTGACTAAACACTATTTATTAAAAGACAACATTGGCATAGAAGTATATCAGGCTCTGTGCAATGAGATATTAAAATGATTCCACAACGCATTTTTATTATTTCCCATTTTCTTTTTAAAACTCTGCATTGCTTGAGTAAACCTTGCTGGATCATTATGAGGGATGAGTGTTTTTATCCCTCCTCTTGGTGAGCACTCCTATTCCGTGGGCTTATGGGTAAGGACCACGGAACTTCTGCTCTGATGGGAAATGTAGAGGAAACCACCTTGCCTCCCCATCAAGCATTAAGGCATGTCCCAGATGATTCGCCTGTCTGATTTCTCCTGTTCTCTTGGGCACTTCTCTGTGTCTCCTAGTTTGGGGCTTCTTTTTTAAACTAGTGTTGCAAGTTTCCTAGGTGCGAGATGAATGCAGATTTCTGTTCTCTGCTTGATTTCTTGATTCTTTGATTCTTTACTTAGTACCAACCCATGGGTTCCATCTTCTACTTTTTCTATCGATGTACTTCTGAATTCTAGCGAGCCTGGAAGATAGGATGAACCCTCCTGTTACCCCAGCACCCAGTGAAAACAGACAGTAGGAGAGAGTCTTGTGTCCCTGCCTTCTCTCAAGGAGTGTGGTTGTGTGGACGGCTTTATAATTTATAAATTCTTAAAACAGGGTCTCTCTAAGTCATTAGGCTGTCCAGACTGAACTGAAATGTGTGATCCTTCTATCTCAGCCTTTCAGAGTTGAGAATTCAGGTCTGCCCCACCAGGCCTGGCTAATCAAAGAATATTTAAAAGAAGTAGTAACAAATTACTACAGAGGAAATAAAATATTCCTATGGTAATCAAAATCCACAGGATGTGTGATATCCTGTAGATGAATCACTTTGTTTCTTTGACAAATAGAAGGGAGAGTTTGAAAAAAATACAGTGCTCAGCATCATTGTACTCAGAGATATAAACAAGCAGGTTTTTTGTAGAATCTTTTCAATAGTTAAAAACAGAGAAAATGGAAAGAATTAGAACTGCTAGATAGTTGAATAATTAAAATTTAGTATCTTACCAAATTAAAAATTTTGAATAAGTGAAAAAGTAGCTTACAAAAGTAGTTCAATCTCTAAAAAATACTGTTTAAAGGCAAAGCATGCATGCAATGTTCCTTATCAACCTCTTGTCCCACAGTCCGTTGTACTGACTAAATTCTTGCTGGCACCTTTTGCTTCCTGAGGTTATTGCCAGCCACAGCCTTGCCTTGCTCAGTGCCTTTCCTGAGAGGCTTGTCTCCAGGCATCCTAATGTCTATTTTTTTTTTTAATCCATGGCTTTGCTTCTCAGCTTAAGTAAATAGCATTTCCCACCTACCTTCCTTCTTTCTTCCTTCCTTCCTTCCTTCCTTCCTTCCTTCCTTCCTTCCTTTCTTTCCTTCCTTCCTTCGTTCCTTCTTTCTTTGATACAGAGTCTCACTCTGTAGTTCAGGCTGCTCCTGAACTAACTATGGAAGCCAGGCTGGTCTAGAACTCATGGCAATCCTCCTGCCTCAGCCTCTTGAGTGTTGAGATTACACGCATATGCGCCCAGGCCCAGCTAGTAGGTAGCTGGTGAATTCAGCCCAGGCGGCCTGCTTCCTAGGCCAATGCTGTACTCACCAAGCTGTGCCCTCCTCTGAAGCAGTTCACTTCCTGGCAGCCTATTGTGAACGTACTTGTTTAGCTTCTCAGCTAGAACATAGAGCTCAAACAGATAAATCTTGTATTGTTTTTCACTGTAAATACAATTTTAGCTTACTTTCTAGCCCATAGTAAGTGCCTAAATGGAATGTGTTATGATGTAATCTAAAATGTCCCCCAAAAGTTTCATGGTTTTATGAGGTGATTGGATCATAAAAATACCATAGTCAGCAGTGGGTTAATCCGTTAATGATTTTGTGTGCTGTCAGGAGGGGTGGCCTGGGTGGAGGAGGTGGGTCTGGGTGGGGGTGGGGTGGGGAGGGGGTTGGCCTGGAAAGATATTCTTACTCCTTCTTCCTCCCTCCCTTCCCTCTGTGCTTCTTGGCTGCCATGAGATAAACCCTTTTCTTCAGCTAGCCTTCCACTATTGCCCTTCCTTCCTTCCTTCCTTCCTTCCTTCCTTCCTTCCTTCCTTTCTTTCTTTCTTGCCTCAAAGATGGCTGACTTTGCATGGACTGAGACTTCTACAACTGTGAGCTAAAAATCCCCTCTTACTTGAGTTATTAAAAAACTATCCTAGTCACTATCTTGTGCTTGAAACATAGACAGGTTGTTTAGCTAAATAATGTGTATTTCCATTTTGTGTCATTTACTAAAGAATTGAAAATCATTTTTACGCAGGAATGAACACTTAACAATGGTACCAACTTGTGCATGAGACCCAAAAATCAAATTCTTTATGATGGAAGGTGAGAAAAACAGTGTAAGGAACAAGTCCTCTGGTGGAATCAACTTTCTAAATGAATAGTATTTGATTATTTTAAAGAAATCTGAAGCAGGTTCACCTAATGACAGGATTAGATAGAGACTCTGAGGTTCAGTTTGTGTATGAAAATGCTTGGACAAAAGACTTGAGGAGAATCAGAGGTTGGCTATGGTAAACTGCTGACTTAATTTTTTTTTTCTCTTCCTACTTTAAATTAACCTTTTTACTGCCTTGGTGATGAAAGAGTACATTTAGCTTTATGTGAAAGTGAGCTATAATGAAGATATGGAAATAAAAGGAAGGAAAGTGCTCGCACAAAATTAAATTGTTGACCTTAAACCACCAGTAAAGTAAATTTCCTTGCAATGATCTTTTCGGTTTTAAAGTGGAAGTCAGTACCTATACACAAAGTAGAGTAGAAAAAAATAAGGATTTACCCTTTCTCCTCCAAAATTGGAAGAGTTATTTTGTAAATTTTGATGGTGATTAATTAAATATGGAATACAGACTATTTTATTAAATTTTAATCCAAAAAGCAAGAAAATAGTGCATTATCATTATATATTTATGCATTGCTTAAGTTTCATGCGGAAGTCTGTATGGAAACTGCATTAGTGCTAATATTAAACTAAACAAGCATTTCTCCTGATTAAACTTGTATGTTTGCCTTTCTTCGTTTTAAGTAGTACTGCATGCTAATGAGAAAAATTAAGTTTAGACAACGTCTCTTTGAAATCAGAGACTGAAGCAAAGCTCACGTTTGTGGACTATAGTGGGAAGAAGGGAAACAGTCATAAGCAAATATGATTTGGTGCATTATGAAGACAAATAGCCTTATAAGTAACAGAACTAATTGTTCCAAGAAAAGGCTTATGGAAGAGCTCGGCCTTGGGGTTGAGAATGACTGGTTTTTTTTTTTTTTTTAATGTTAGGTACTTTCTATATTGTGACCTACATTAAACAAAATTTACCCAGTTAACTCTTGTTTCTTTCATTTGTTTTGCTGTCTGACCAGCTGGGTGGCCCCTGTGGAAGTTGGAGCTTCTGTTTCTGGCTGTTCGAGCCCCAGCCCCAGATCTGGAGCTCCTGTGAAGCATCCAGGGTGGCCCTCCTGACCTGGAGAGGCCCAGGTGTCCTGAGCGTAAGAAGGTGAGATAAGAGGAGAATGTGAATGGGGAGCGGGGCTCTTATTCCTGCCAGCAGCCAAGGTCTAGGGCATGGTGGAGAAAAACTGTGTTGGATGGGGTAGAGATCTAAAGAGATGTCAAAGAAAAAAAAAGAATCTACTTTAGCTTAAAATTTGAAGATGTGGTAGTTTCTCTGAATGTGTTTTTTGCTTGATTTTGTTTGGAGACAGATTCAATTACAATGTGATAGAGAAAATGAAGAACCAATTAAACTTCTTGTTGTAGCTAAAAACTAATTTTCCAAAAATTTCTCAGGTGATCTCTCTGAAGAAGAAGATTGAGGTGAAGCTGAGACTGCACGACAACCTGCTCAGTGTGTGAGGACTAGTCTCTAGTGGATTCCTGGAGGGCTGAAGGAACTCGACTCATGCAAATACCAGTTATTTATGTTGTAAAGTGTGACATCAAGAAGCTTTTTTTTTTCCTGATGTAATGAATTCTTTTTTTTTTTTTTACAGAACAATCTAGACACTTCTGTGGGCCTACTGAAGCTGCTGTACTTTAGTATTTCTTGCATGGATATCTGAAACTATATGTTAAGAGATGCCATGAAAAGCAACTGATCCAGCCAAAAGCTTAACTTGGCTACTGGCCTTCCATTGTTGACAGGCTGCCTGAACAGATCTATTTGAGATTTTCTTTTCTCTCTGAAGGCTTCACAGTAATACTACTTAGTAGGGTTAAAGTTGTATATTTCAGAGGTAGTTAGAAGAGTGCTTACAGGATTTTAAGTGCTACAAGTAGAGCACTTAGGCTTTGGAGTTCTTCCTGAACCTCTCTAACTGTGCAAAATGTGTGCAAATTTCCTTCTCTTTACACTGTGGAAGGAGGAGTGAATTACATTTCTTTATTAGACTTATTTTGAAAATTAATTGAGATGTTGCATGCAATGGTATCTGAAAGTCGTTGGCATGAGTTAATTATTATATAGTACACATCTCACAAAATTTTAGTGCCTTAGAGTGGTACTGACCTATTTAAATCTTTTAGTTCACTTTGCTTTTCATAAAATCATAGGAGTTCAAGACAAGGAAATCTAGCATAAGTTCATTTATTATTTAATTTGAACATTTTCTAAATATTTCCTTAATTATAGCTTTTTTGGTGAATGACTAGCCTTTGAATATATCTCATTTCACAAAGCTAACTACCTTGAATGGTAGCCTTTACCAGGATAGAACCACCTCTGTTTATTCTAAGCAGAATTACTGTTGTGTTTCTAATGCGAATTACATTGTATATCCTTGTAATAGTACTTTGCACAACAGTAGGTCTAAACTTATTCATTCATGAACACTTCCTAGTAAAAAATAATTCTTTGAAAGTGAAATATTCTTTTAGTAGTGATAGAGAAGAAAAATAAAGTATGTTATTTAAAAATATATTTTAGGTTTTGATTCTATATCACTAATACTTTCAAATGTTTGGTACTTAGCATGGAGAATAGGGCTGCACAATTGCATTGTGAACCCTAATTTACAAGCATCCTGCCAATTTGGGGCAATTTTCATATGAGTATTACCATTACCATGGCCATCCATAATAGTACAGCTTACAATATGGGTTATTTTTCCTCAACTTACATTTGAGTCTTTTAAAAAAATTTAACATGAAAAGTATGCAATATACTATCTTGATGATTTCCATCCAATTTCTACAATAGAGAGATAGAATATCACTTTTTCCCATGTGTCAAATAAAATTAGGCAAAATAACTTGAAAGAACGCTTCTTCACACATTATCACATTTTTCAGCTTGCATTACCTATCAGCTGTGGACATGTGTGGTATATTTTTCTTTTAATAGAGAAAAAGCACTGACAGCCCATTGTACTGAAGGTTATGTTATTAATGACCACTGTGTGAACGAGAGGAAAAGAATCTTGTATATATAAATGTAATAAACTTCCCACTCTTTCAATCATCTCCAGATATAGAATTCTCTATCAGGAGCCCTAAAACATGGAATTGAATGTGAAAAGAATTCATAGCAAAAATAGTGTACATTAAGAAGATATTTAAACTTTCTTATGCTTTATCTAACAGCCTTTCATTTATTTATCTGTATTTTGAGAAATTCTTCGGGCAGAGCTCTGGCTAGAGAGACCTGAAAATGGCTTAATATCCGAGAGACTGTCAGACACTGCTGGATCATGCCGGTGGACAGCCAGCAAGCCATGGTGTGCCAGGAGTCAGTGGTCAACCTAGAGAACTTCAAGAAGCAGTATGTGTGCTGGAGACGGAAGCTGTCCTTCCTTCACCATCATCATCTTGTGCAGCCACCTCACATGCTCCCTGATGAAGGAGGTGCACCTTGGCCCAGTGCAGACCTGAGGAACTGCAAGAATGACACTGGGGAGCAGACCCCCAAGAGGAAGGCCCTGTACCCTGGGAGGGGAAGCATCACTTCCTCATGGGCCTGGCTTGCTATGGCCACCAGGAAGGACTGAAGGGCCCCCTACAGGGCCCCTTTTGAAGCCCAGACTCTTGTGACTGGCTCATGGCAAGTTCCCAGGTATTCTGCATTTCTTGGTGCTTGGAAGAGAAAAGAGCTTGCAAGAATCAGAGGGATTTGCCATGAGCCACAAGACCCTGGAGCCATGGCTGACTCCTGTGGCAGAGGCTCCCGTGGTCACAGGGCTCTTCATTCTCCACAAACCTGGCATCTGTCTGTCTGTCTGCTAACCTCAGGACCTAGGGTAGGGTGTGGACCTGGGAACACCACCTTCATCAATGGGTGAGGGTGAGAGTGAGGGTGAAGGTGAGGCTTGGAAGCTTGGAATCGCACCTCACGGGGAGAGAGCTTAGAACCAGCCTGGTCTGACATGACCCCAGCAAGACAGAGGCTTCCACTGCAGGAACTGGGCGAGTGAGTGAACAGAATCCTGGTTGTGAGGGACCAGTCCTGTGACCTCCCAGATCCCCCATGGGGTCAGGATGTCAGACTGACCAACATGTGAGACCTTCAAGAGCAGCCCTTTGCCAGCCCACAGTGTTATAACAGTTTTCATTTTTATTAAAATTCTGTTTTACCTGAAAAAAAGAGAGAACTATATCACTCACAGAGGAAACATAAAAGAACTGTTCTGAGTTCTGAAAGCATCTGTTAAATATTCTTGAATAGATTAATACAAAGGGAAATAAAACCATGATACCGAAGACTGGACTTCCAGTGTTGGTTGACGGTACTTAGATTGGCTCATCTTCACATGATAACCTGCGACCATTTGGATCGAGGCAGTTCTCCAAAAGTCTCACGAAGTGGGACAGTGGCTCATGGAGCTTGATGGGATCCAGTGAATTAATTCATGGACGGTTTCCTGTGTTTTCAGGAAGTGAAACCTCACTGGAGGAGGTGGATCACTGAGGCCTAGCCTGTTGGGGTATTTCTTGCCCCCATCTCCTTCCTGGTAGAGCTCTGCTTTCGGGCCACAGTGGGATGGATAACTTTGCTTCGGCTACGTCCTCCGCTATGTCCTTCAGCCATTGCCAGCTGACTTGAGTGGACTGAAACCTCTGCAACCAATGAGCCTCTCCTTTAAGTGGCGGAGTCAGGCATTGTTTCCCTGCAGTGAAGAAGTGACCGAGGCCAGCGCACAGTTCCATACTTTAAACCATGTGCGTTCTGCACATGGGGAGGAGCAAATGCATATAGAGTCCATTGTTATTTTCTTATTTTGTAAAGAGGCCCCAACATGTTACTGCACAGAGATTCTGAGACATCAATAAGGAAGACTTATGGACAGTGACGGCCGTGTTCTCCTGTCAGCATCTCCCGCTGAAAAGCCTTGAAACAGGTGCAGCTTAGAAACTCTGAGCCCATCCAGTCCCTTTGGAGAGACAGAGAGGTGACAGCACTCTGCTTGTATTTCTAGACCTTGAGACCAGATGTTCAGGTATGTTAAAATACCCTGGTGTTCAAAATGAATCTAAGGTGGCATCTAAGTTTTTTTTTTTTTTCCTGATCAATGTTTAACTTTTTTCCAAAATTAATTTTTATTAGTACTTGTTTGTGATACATAATAATTACACTCAACCTGGAGAGCTGCTCTCTACGCATACCACATTGAGACCACAATGCTAAGTGAAATAAGTCAGACATGGCAGGTTAAATATTGTGTATTTCTCTTGTGTGAGAAACCCCTAAGATAGGTAATCGGAAGAGTAAAATAAAAGATCGATGATAGGAAATAGATAGGTAGATTCTGAGGGAAACTAAAAATGAGTATTTAACTTGAAGCAGACAAAGTTTTGGAATTTTGTCACCTGGAAGTATTACTAATGATAAATACTTTAAATGAGTGTTGTAGTTTCAGTGTTAAACTTTTCCTAGGAAGACAATAACTACTCTTCCCTCCAGATTGTCCAGACAATAGACCAAAGCAAAACTTGCACCAAGATCCAATTAGGTGAACCAGTGTGTTTACTGAGGTTACTTCCAGGATTATGGGTGAGGGGTTAAAGAAGCATGCATGACTCAAAGGCAACTGCAACACAGCAAAGCCCATCCCCAAGTACAAGAGGACCCATGAGAGTCCATCTCTGGAGCTCACTGCAGGACTTGAAGGCTGCGCTGCTAGTGCGAGAATGTCCTTCCCAGCAACTGTTTACTGCTTCTGTAACCTTGGCAATATGTCTTTTGACTCTGGTAAGTTTCGGAAACTCTGCAAGACCTGTAAGTTGTCCACTTCCTCAATCTCATGAGGCCCCCTACTCTCTCTAGGAGGGAGAGTTTCAATTCTGAGGAACTTACTATGTAACACCCTGAAACCATGGTTTCGTCTTCTTCCTCTGCTTTTGTCAATGATCGCAGCTGCCATGCCTTTGGCAGGTCTGGATTTTCTAAACTGAACACCACCTTAGGCCTAGTAGTTCGCTATAAACTTAGCCTGGCTTGCCACATAACTCACACATAGCACAGAATGGTGGCAAAGGGCTCAGGGCCTGCGCTCGGCTAGATCTGCATACATAGAGCAGAGCTCTTCTTAACCGTAAAAGGCTTTGCAGTCCATAATCCTATGCTTGGCCACTTTCTCAGATCATTTCTTCACCTTTTTTGCTTCATATTATTGAATTATAAGAATTACTTTATTGCTCTGCAATATTCTCAAGTTGCATTATAAACTCTGTTTTTTTTTCCAGTGCTTCATTATAAATTTCTTAAATAAAGGAACTATATATGTCCTTTCTATTGACTATAACTGAATGAGCCCTAGTAGACATTGCTAAATTTCAAACACTAAATCAATACTTTCTAGTTTTCTTAAATTAATTAATGTCAGTACTTGAGATTCCTAAGTTAGTCATAAGGTTTAATTTAAAATCTAATTATTAGTAATATGGTTTTCTTCTAATTAAAAATTCCCTTAAATGTATGCTATGAATAAGCATTTAATCAAACCTCTTTGTCTGCTGAATGTTATAGATAACACAGAAATTATTATAATTCTGAATATTGATGATCTCTCTGCATATAATATGATTATTATAATTTTTTGACAATCTTAAAGGAGTCCAGAACACTCACACATATGCACATTCGTTATATTTCCAGCCTACTTAAAAAAAAAAAACTTGCAGTTGGGACATTCTTGGTCAACTTGTAACTTGTAACAACGGGATAAGTCATATCTCAAGCCAAGCAGAGTGAATGGCATAAGTGCCAACAACTATTTCCTTTAATTCCTCTAGAATATGATGATTATAAGTTTAATGCAGTGTGTGGTCTGGAACTCCAAATGCCATATTTTTTTCAACTGATGTTTCGTGAGGCGAGGGATATATGAAGCAATGGAAAGGGTGAAAAACAGCCTTCTGGCAAAATTTATATCTTCAAGAAGTATTATCATAAAAGTAGGATTTTAATATCCCTTTGGAAAATTCACCACAAAACATCTCCAAGGTCACATCTCCTCTGCTATGTTAGATACATGTAGTGATGCAGAAGTTAAAGAACCTTGCACTCAGGTAAGGCAGAAATTAATTGTTTGTGAACAAAGAAATTTGATAGCCCAAGGCTAGCAACTTTATTCAGGTGCCAGTAGATTTTGGAAAGAAAAGAACCCAGAGCAGATGGCAAATGTGACAGTTAACCTTTCCTGTGTTGACATATCTGACTTGGAACCACCAGGGGATTGGCTGGAGCACAGTTCTGGGTGTTTTGGGACGAGTCACAGGGGCTTGACATTGGGTGCCATAGGAGGCCCCGTTCTGTCCTCTCCTGTGCTTCCCCCTTGCTCTGCCCTCTGGGCTGCTGTGAACTGAGTAGCTTTGTTCCACCATGGCCTCTTGCCATGATGTCCTGCGTTAGAACCAGCCTACCAGAAACTGAGCTATATTAACCCTCTCCACTTGAGTTATGGGTGTTACGTACTGTGTCCAAACAGAGGAAAGCTGACTAATACTGTAACCAATTGGCATTCCTACCAATCAGCTGTGGTGGTGATAGATGCGGTAGTGAATCCAATAGGTCAAATACTAGGAAAATTTCCTGAAGAAGACAAAGTTTGTTTATCTAACTGCCAATCCTCTCATCCTCACCACAAGTCCACTTGTGGACTTTTAATAACTATTTTTAAGTGAATTAAAATAATAAGTTACACTCACAAGATTAAAATCTTAATAGACTTAATATTTATAGATGTTTATGTCATTTGGAGAATGATTGTATGTGTATTGAGCTAAAGCATCCAATTATAAAATGCAATACTAAAACCCCTCTAAGAATATTCTCCGCATTATTTAATCCATGTGAAATGCTGAAAAGTTCCATGCATGTTCCATTTCTGCTGTTTTCCTATTTCCAGATCCATTTTGTGTAACATGACTGTAATCGAGCTGAGTTTCTGAGTCATCTGTCATTTTAGGAGTTTTGATTCTTCTGCATCGATGGTCATCCCTGACTTGAATGCGCCCTTGTCCATTGTGAAATATGCAGAACTACTGAAACACAGGAAAGCACCTAGCTGGGAGCCCTATTTACCCCAAAGAAGCTTTGTAAATTTTTGAAATTTTCAGTGTCAAGGGAGAATTTATCAGTTTGGAAATAATTTTGGTGGAGAATATAGAGGCTACAGAAGAATGTGAAGTAGGCTGGAAAGCTGAATTTTATGACCAAGGTACCTAAGTGCCATTATAGAGGCTAATTCTACACTGCAGATGTCATGAGAATATATTACCATTAGTCTCGTAGAGTGAACTTTAGTAGAAGACCTTGGGAAGTCACCTGGGAACACAGAACAGCATCATTTTGGGGGGAATAATCCTTTGTTTCATCTGATGCCCTCAGACAATCTTACGAAGGATGTTATCAAACTTTGTGAAACAATGAGACACTGTATTTTTAAGTTTTTATTAATTCATTTGAAAATATTTAGATCTCAACATACATGTCACTGGAGGAAAAACCATCTCATAGCACTTTTAACATATTAATATGTTTTGGAGCCCATAAAATATCTCAAAGGAATAGAATCTATATGGAGAGGAAAAACAAAGATCTCTTGGGGATTTGCTTTCTTGCAGTAATTTCTTTCAGCAGCATTCAATTCTTACAGAAACAGAAAAAAATGTGTATGATACAAAAGTTAAAATATACTCGAATGTCAATTATTTTAACATGATAGAATCAATAGCATGTTTGCCGTCTTTGTGATCATAATGATTTATCAACATTTTTAGAATAATTTTTAAAACACATGTGCATTTTTTTATTCTATATATAACCCTTGAACTTTTTTACATACACTAAGCCTGATGACAACCTTACTCATTAAAGGAAGTTAGAAAATATAATAAAACAGGTTAGTTATGCCTTCCAGGTGACTGAGGAAAATATGTATAGTAACTGTTAGCAACATTTTAATATAAACTGTGTCTCCAGATGAAAAGTAGCACTCCTAAATCATCATGCAACTAATTCTCACTAGGTTGATGGAGCTTTTCGGGAGGGAACATAAACTCTACCTTCTCTGTAAGAATCTTCCAGATTCTTATTTTAGGGTGATCACTGCAGGTAGTGATGTGAATGTGGGGAGATGAAATCAGGATCAAGCTGCCAGGCACAGCAACATCCTGAAGGAAACAATCACTGTGTCGGGGTTGATAAGCCCTACCATTCCCTGGTAAAAGTCACCATTCAATTGCAACAGTATGAAGAGGATCCATCTTGAAAACTTTTGAGCGCTCAGAGAAGGCAAAAAACAATTGTGGCTTAGAAAGTAGTAGTTATATGGATTCTTATCGGTAAGAAATTGTTACATACTTGGCTTAAAGACTACATAAAAGGACAGGCTCCAGAAAAAAATAATATTTAGCAAGTAGTTATATCTTAATTATATTATGTTACAATTAAAAACAAGTGAGGCAGTTTACAATGTAGAAATAATGATGGGGCAACGTATGCAGGTTTCAAAGTCCCAATATGTAAAGAGAAAAATCATGGTGAAGAACATGCCATTCTGGTGAAAATATTGACAAGTTATTGGAATGGATTAAAGTGTGTAGGAATAGACCCCCAAGTACAGTCAGCTGATATTTGACAAAGGAGAAGAGTCAATGTCATGGAGGAAAAATAATCTTGCAACATGTGTTTCTGGAGCAACTGCATCAAAACAAACCCGGAGGCAAAACCATACTTTTTCACAAAAAAAATCATTAAAACTGGATTATCTACCTAAATATAAACTTATACGACATCTGTAAAGTCACAAACTAGATGACATGGCATGGGGATGACTTTCTGGATACAATGTCATATGTGAAACACCCATGAAAAATCATTGACCAGTCAGGCTTTATTGAAATTAAATCTTCCTCTCTTCAGCAGACAATGCCAAGAAAACAGAATATAAGTCATACCTGGAACAACATATTTGCAAAAGACGTAGCTGATAAGTGACTCTTTCCTAGAATATACAAACAACTCAAAACACAAAAATAAGAAAATGAATACTAAGATCAAATAAGAGCTAAAAATTCAACTCCCTGGTATTTGCCCCCAAATAATTTGAAAGTTATTTCTACACAAATCCACACAAGGATGTTTATAGCAGCTTTCTTCATGACTAGCAAAGCTGAGAATTACCTAAACTATGCTTCAATCAGCAAATGCACAAGCTGTAGTAAAAGCAGACAATGGAATATTATCTTGGGCCAGCAGCTAATGAGTTATCAAACAGAAAAAGACATGGAGGATACGTGCATGCAGTGAAAGAAGCTGATCTGAAAAGGCTACCTACTGTGTGATAACACCTATAGAACATTTTGGAAAAGGAACGATTACACAAGCAGTAAGAGTCTGGTGATCAATGAAGAGCTGGAGGAGGTAACGAAATTTTAAAGAGAATACGAAAGCAACGAATGGTACTGCAGAAGTGGGCTTGTGTTATTATATATTGGACAAATTCATAGACTGTGTGGAAAAATGAAACCTAAACAAACCACAGACTTTAAGTGGCAATGACACGTCAATGTATGTTCGGCAACAGAAACTGAAGGAATATTTTCCTGTAGAATGACACTGTAGTGGGTAGTGCTTATGTGGAAGGGAAGGGTCGGGAGTGGTTAAGAACAGAATGAATATTGAATAAAGATAAAAATAAATATTTGTTACAGTTGAGGACACATTGCCATTAATCCCCTTCAGAAACCTCTCCTTGACTTCAAACACCCCTCTTCCATCATCAAGGCAGCTCTGGAAGTCTTCGACATCTTCTGTTAGCGTCTGTTTGTGGCTTCTTAATCATCCTGGTTTCATTCGAAACCTTTACTGGAGTTTCAGTCCTGCAAAGTCTTTACGGTGTGTCCTCATCCACCTTATTCATCAGCTTTGGCACTGTGCACCTTGGCTCTTCTCCAAAGTGAAAGTGAACGTAAAAGGTAAGTGTTCTCAATCAATTCAGGACATCAAAGTAGCCAATAAAAGACACTTGTGAAAAAAAACTTCAGAAAAGCTCCAGAAAATGGCAAGAGCAGTGGGTCAACTTGTTGGAATCGAGGGGAAGTATTTTGATGGGGGTTAATGACATCGGTCTTTTACTATAATAATTTGAAGTCACCATAGAGGCTTTTCATACTTCGTATGTGGAAAATATTTGTGCCTTTCTCTCCATTTTAATATGAACTTAAAGCTGCTCTTAAACAATAAAGTTTATTAAAAGAAAATAATCATTCCTCTTCATTTGGTGAGACCATTGAAGTCTGTTATCTTAAAACTGAGATAGAATAATTTAGGAATTAAAATTTCTTTTCTATCTGTGTTCCCTCGTTCAATCAGCTAGCCATTGCTAGAAAATAATGCAGGAACATGAGAAAAATAGAAATACCTTGCAAATATTCTTATATTTTCCCCTATATATTTTGTTACAGAAAGAATGAATGTGGGATTGACTAGAGAAAAAAAAAATCTTAGAAACATGAGGTGGAAATTTTGTCCGGAAAAAAAGGGCCTATTTGGCTTTTTCCTAGATGCTGTCTGGTCTAGTTGAGGAAAAGAAGCACTGGAAAGAAAGTGGTGCGAAAAAAGAACAGAGTGAATGCAGCCCAGACCAATTCCCAGGAGCCTGTTGTGCCCCTTCTGGGTTCTATGAAGTTCCCTTCGTGACTATGGTGGGAGAATTTATACCACACAAATGGGCAGATGCTACATATGAGGTCTTGTCTGTCAGGAGCTGCTTTGTTAGAAAACCACTAAATATGACTTGAACATCCACTCCAGCAACACACTGAGGAAGTAAGGAACCTTCAAATAATTTATTGCAAACAGCAAGATGTTGTCAATTACATGTTGAATTGGACTAGATGATAGTTGAGGTTGCCACGTCTCTGTGTGTGTACCATATGAATGCCAGTGTCTGTAGTAAACACACACACACAGATGCTTCGTTTTCTTGAGATAATTTATAAAAGCAAATGTAGCTCCTCATAGGAGGATTCTTTACAACGATTTCCTTCAGCAAAGCAAATGATTGTAAACATTTTTGAAACACATGCAAAACAGCAAGGGGAAGATATTTTCAATGGCATTTAAACTGTAATTATAAAGAGAACACTGATTCCTTCAAGTGAGCTCACGGATTTATTGATTTATTTATTTATTTATTTATTGTGTATTTATTTCATTTCTGTGATGTTTACACTGAAAGCATTTTGCTTACAAATCATATTATTCTCAGTAGTGAGCTGTGCAAACTTCACCTGTCTTTTGTCAGCCAACCTGTGCTCCCTTTCCCTGACATCAGCAGCAGTGGCAAGGATTCTGCAAACTGAATTTAGCCCACGGTGTTGGAGCTGACGCGAGAGGCAAGAGGAATCCAGCTTGCTCTCCCATAACAGCATTGGTTTAGCAGGAGGCAGTGGTGATAAAACTTGCTTTCTGGTACCGAGGTAAGTAGATGCTGGGCCAAGACACCCAGGGAGAAGAACAGTGCTAAGTGAAGCTGTGCAGAGTTCGCCATATGGCATCAGCTTTCTTCCCTGTTTGCTTTAGTTCCTGTGATTCTTTACCCATTAAATTGTATTTTGCCTCATTATAATAGAGGTACAGATGGAAAGGCTGATAGGCACCACGAAATCACAGGGTTTCCTTCTAACATGTAGCTTCATAATTTCCTATAATGGTTTGTCTCTTCTCTATTGTAATTGAATAATCAGCCAGCACAAAATGTGTATTCCTCGTCTCAGGAGAACCGCCCGACCCAAGCTTCTGTGCAACATCTTCCCTTTAAGAGGCAAGAATGAGCTCTGAGAGAAAGGCAGGTAAAACGTGTGCAGTTCTAAAATAAAATCCCAGACTGTTTTTGGAGAGCATCCACTTCAAACTGCACGTTAGAGACATGAGTAAAATGAGATTGTTATGTGGCCCAAGTTCAAAAACTAGGCAACGAAAAAAGAAAGATCTTATTATAAAGTTTTCATTTTGCCACGTTGTGTATTCAAGAAAATCTAGTTCACTTATGATTGGGCTACTTATTAACCCCATACTTTTGGACAATTGGGCATTTCCCCCCTCAGAGTCAATTTCTTCATCCCAAGTGAAAAATAGCACCTTTTAATTTATAGGTTATGCTTAGAAATGCATCTGTGGCTTTTCTCCAGCACCAACAGGAATCTTTGAGTTATTTTATGTGATAAATAACAGATATTAGAGCTGATACCCTTTGTCACAGTGATGGTTAATTTTATATTTGAACTTGACTTATGCTGGTGCTCAGTTCTTTGGTGCAACACTAATCTAGATGTTACCCTGAAGGTTATTTTGTAGAACTAGTTAACATTTATAATCAGTTCACTTTAAGATTACCCTCTATAATGTGGAAAGATCTCATCTACTGAGAGGACAGCTTTCAGGGAAAATCTGAGATTATTTTTTTTCTGGAGAAGAGCTAATTTCTTAAGATTGTTATACATAAATTTTTCTTGAGTTTGCAGCCCACCATCCTGTCCCATAGACAACTAGACATTGGTCAGGTCATCAACACTTCCTTAAAATGAGTCCTTCTCTCTTTCTCTCTCTCTCTCTCTCCCTATCTCTGTCACTCACTATTTCTTTCATCGGTCTGTTTCTCTAGAGACCCTTTATTGATAAAGGTGTAGAAATGATTTATGAATGAATGAATCAAATAGTCCCACACCCATACAATACAAATATTTTATTAATTTATAAAGAGTATTTTATTCTGTATGATAATTGCATAGTCATATAATTGGAGCTAAGCCCTATTGATATGCTTATATATAAAATCATGTTATCCTTGCTCAATGTGTGAAATATTACCCTTCTATCAAATATTGACTTTCCTAGTCCAAGTGCATCGTTTACAGATTGAACAATATCATAATGCTTTTTAGAGAAGGGGTGGAAAACATCTGGCCTTTTGGCTATATATTATTTGATATTGCCCAACCAAGGCCACACCAAAGAGGAGCATATTTAACCATCATACTAGGAGTTGGTGAATTATTTTACCAAATATAACAGGCTAATGTTCAAGTTGATAATTCTGTATGGGTCAGTCAATGATGTCATAAATATCAAAATGCCTCTTGGCAGAAGAAGAATTTCCTTCCTCACACCTTAGGGACAGAACTCTACAGAGGAAGAACTCAGAGTCAGTTTCTCTGACTGGTAATTAGGGTACTACAGCTTGCAAAGTACACAGTTTAATACTTGGATTTTTTTCTCAATAACTTTATGTGATAAGGTGAAGTAAAATCATATTTTCATACCATTTAAATAATGGCATTATTTTGATTTGATGATAAAGGTCTTTTCATTAGGATAGACTTGTTTTTTATTTTTCTCTATTTTTATTAGCATGTGATACACAATAGTTACATTAAACTTAAATTTTCTGTGTTCATACACATTGCATCCGTTTCACATAACTTTCCTCTCCCTTTCTCACCTTCCCAGGATCTTGCACCTTTGACTGTATTACTTGTTTTTACTATGTATTTCTCACATTAGAGAGACCGTAGCATATTTAATTTTCTGAGTCTGACTCACTTGACTCAACATGAAGGTCTCTGGTTGTGTTCATTTCCTTACAAATGACTCAAATCTGTCTATCTTTACACACACAAACACACACACACACACACACACACACACACACACACACACACACACACATATTCCCTCTTTTTTTTTTTTGTCTGTTGGTCTATTGATGGATATTTTGGCATCTTCCATGACTCAGCTATTATTACTTTTGCTGCTAAAAACATACGTTTGCATATATCTCTGTTATATGATGCTTTTAAATCTTTTGGAAAGTTACCCAGAGAAGACATCACAGGGTCAAAGGAAATATCTATGTTCAGGTTTCCCCCAGCACTTCATAGAATTGGGTGTGGTGGCACACGCCTGTAATCCCAGCACTTTGGTGGCTGAGGCAGGAGAATTGCCATGAGTCCAAGCCTAGCCTGGGCCCCATAGTGATATCAGGCCCAGCTTGGGGGACAGTTTGGTTTACATTTTTCTAATGGTTGAAGATGCTGAAATTTTTTTTTCATGTATTTGTTAGACATTGTACTCCTTCTGAGAACTGTCTGTGCATCTCATTGACCATTTTTAATTCGGTCTTTGATTTTGATTTTTCCTCACTCTTCTGTACATTCTAGTTATTAGACAAATTAGGGAAAAATAACCTACCGCATCAGATACTATTATTGCTACATGTCTCTCCTGCCTTTATCATTGTCATTCCTGAGCTAAATTGCTGACTCACTAATGCTGTTTCTGGTTGCTGATTTGTGATATTGAAGAGTCCTATCTGTTCCTCAGTAATCTTATGAAATCTTGTCATTTTACTTATTTTTAGAAAGTTATTACAGACATAGTATGTGTAGAGGTTGGAGATATTTGAGAATTGGTTTGAGAGAATGAATATATATGAAATAATCCTTGAGGGGAAAGAAGTTATATTCTATTTTCAAATATTTAGAAATTGTGCTCCACTAGTAAGGCACAGAGAATGCCTCCTGCATATTGGGACCCTTTCTGAGGCTGCCTCCCTTTCTTCAGAAGAATAAAGCAGCCCTTCTTCCCTTGTCCTCTAGGTTGGTGTCAGAGGAGGCTTTAATGAGAAGCTAAACTTTCCTTACTTCCAACCCACCTGTTCTGAGTCACCCCATCTTAGACTGCCTCCTGCCAGCGGAAGCCATTGCTTGTGGTTCTTTTGCTCTTCCCAGCCAAGTTGCATCTATGGAGGTAAGTAGGAAGTCTGGACTTCTAACCTGTCTCACAGGTAAGTACATGTCTTAACCCTTTCCTTTTATAGAACCAGCTCAAAGTAGAATGTTTAAATAAGCTCCAGATTCTTCTAAGAGAGCAGCTGAGATGTCGACGGATCAGTCTGAAAAAACTCATTATATCAAACACCAGGTATATCTCAGCTTGACTGAAAAAGAAACAATCAAGAGCCACCAATACTGAATTGACAGAGACCTTTGAATTAGCAGGGGGAGAATTTGATACAGCCATGATAATATGCTTCAAAAAGCAATCTTGAATGTGCTTGAAACAAATGAAAAAAAAGTCTTGGCAAAGAAAATCACCAAGGAAAGTGGAAGATATTAAAAAATTACCAAATGATTTTTTTATAATAGAAAAGTACAATATCCGAAATAAATGTTCAATGGTTAGTCTGTAAAGCGGAATGGGAAATACAAAAGGAAAAGTAGTAGAATGCAAATTATTCAACCTGAACAAGAAAATAGACTAAAGTCAAAATATAGAGGCCCCTAGGAACCTGTGGGAATAAAAGTTATTCATTTCATTAGAGCCTGGAATAAGAGGAGAAAGAGAGAAGGACTGTAAAGATATACAGCAGATAGTGGCTAACAACTTCCCAAACTTACCTCACAACATAACCTTAAAGACTAAGGGTCTGAGCAAACCTTACATCAAAGGGGAAAAAAGAGAAGACTCAACACACGAAGAATCTGGTCAAACTTCTGAAAAATAAGGATCAAGTCTGATGTTAAAATGATTTAAAAAATTTAAAACTATTTTAAAATCCTCAAAACTCAGTACCGAACAGAACATTGATTAGAAAAAGGACAAAGATATGAAGAAGAGAAACTTTTCCAAACTCTTGAAAATTACAAAAAAGAAAAATATCTCACAGATAAGAGAAAAACAATCCCCACATGAGTTTACTTTATTCTCTAGTATTTACTTGTTTCGATTTGGGACCTGATTACACTCTGGTCATATTCCACAACAAATGGTAATTATTGAGAACACTTAATTGTGAACAAATGAAGACAAAAAAGAGAAAAAGGATAAGAGGAAATAAGGGGAAAAGAAAGGAGAGGAGGGATAAGAGGAATAGAGAACAAGGGAGGTAGAAAAAGAAACTAAAAAAGAGTGAAATAAAAGATCAGATAAATAAGGAAACAAAAACAATGTAGGGGAGCTGAGCTGATGAACATGTTTCACCTGTGGAATTCTTACAACTTCCAGAGTGCCCTTCTGTACCACGTTCTACCCCAGGCTGTAACTCCCGCAATCCCTCCATCCCAATTATCCTGGAAATTCTTCAGCTTCCTTCTGTCTCTTCGTGAGAGCCGGGAAGGAGTGCTCGGTGGCCAGAGGAAGGATGGTTCCTGAGGATAGTCTGCAGGGGTACAACCCTCTTTCTTGACCTTACTCCTTAAGTTTCTCCCTAGACACGTGTCACACCTTCTTGCTGCTCTGAGAATGAAGTTGTGGTTCACATACACTCTTGGCCTTGTGTTTACCTGCAAGCTCAAACTAGGCAACAGTTCTCTCCACCAAAAACTCTTCCTTCAAACACACTTTCCCCTAGCCAGTGGACACTTCCTTTTGAATGTCCTACTCCTAGTCAGTAGACACTTCCTCCTGGCTGTCCTATTGCTAGCCATGGACATTTCCTCTTGCCTGTCCTGTCCCTAGCCAATGGACACTACTTTCTTGTTCTCCTACCCTAGCCTGTGGTCTTTTACCCCTCATTGTCCTAAGGACACAAGAGGCTGAAAAAATTTCTGGCAGGAAGGAATGGAGGGATTGTGAGGCCAGGGGTTAAAGGTAGAGGGCTATACAAAAGACACAGCACTTAGAGTGATAGTAAATGTAGTCATGGAGGAATAGGAGAGGGGCTGAGGACTGGCTGTTGAGAGGGCAGGTAGAAAAGTCAGCTAGCTAGTCAGCAAGGGTTAAGAGGAAGCTAGGAGGATGAGTAATTTGAACTTGATCTTGTAAGTGCTCAGGACTGTTATTATGAAAGAAGGAGCTAACAAGTGAAAGCACATTGTAAATGGAGAGACTCTGTTAATATGAGGCGTTGAGGTCATTATTCCCATCCTCTGGAGGCTCCTGCAGCAGAGGAGTGACAGGATCAAAGCTCTGCCTTAGAAGATTAGTGTGGGAGGGATGCTTGGAGAGAGAGAGAGAGAGAGAGAGAGAGAGAGAGAGAGAGAGAGAGAGTAAGCAAGGAGATTGGCTGGTTCTGCTGACACCATGACACCAACTTAACTGGGAGTTTGAAAGGATACTAAGAAAGAAAGTCCTCCTTCTCTTCCTCGCCCTCCCCACTGGCCCTGAGACAAACCTCCCCTTTGCCAGAAAACACTTAGATGCGGCTCCAGCCACTCCGGTGAGCACGGATGAAGCGATAAAGGATGTTTAGCCTTTGCCACCTCTGGCCAGAGCGTGGATCTGCCTGTGCCTTTACTTTTGCTTCTTCCATTTGGTTTAATATACCAATCTCCTTTCCCTTCACCTCTCCTTCCAAAGAAATAGATGTCACAGTGGTTAAAAAAAAATCTATGTATGGTTCTAGGAAGAGCAAACTAGAGAAAAGTAGAAAGAGAAAATCACAAGGGTCTCTGGTTCTGCCCTGTTACTGGCTTGGGGCTCCCAGTACATACACCTTCTACGGGTAGTTCAATGTTACAGTTGAGTCAGTTGTTTCTGCTTCCTCAAAATTAAGCTTCTAAACCAATCCCCATGTGTGCCTCATAATAAATTTTAATATCCCACTAAGAACAACAATAAATATAAACATGCATTTTTAAACAGTCAGTCCTCAGGGAGAGGAAAAGACCTGAGATCTGTAGAAAGGGCATATCATTGCTAAGAAGAAAGGCTGGAGATGGATAATAGGAAACTTCAACTTAGAGGAAGAACGACCTGCCGTTAGCGTTGAGTGATGAACTGCCAGCAGCAACATTAGAAATCAATCTGCTGTATTACAAATTAGTCGGGGTGAAACCAACAGCAAAATACAGTCATCATTTTTAGAAAAGGAGGTGGAGAGTAAAACCCGAATCCCACGGATCCGATCGAAAGCTGCTGTTCGTTTGTCGAGGGAAAGCTGCCGAAGCCTGCCAGAGCAGCGCGGCCTTGGCTTCTTTGTCTCATCTTTTTGGAGAAAGTTCAAGTAAGCCAAAGCCCTCAAAGAAGGCAGTCCCAGTGAAGTCCAGAGGAAACCACACCAAGAGCAAAATTTGTGTGGAAACAATATGGCTTCCATTTATCATGTGCTAGTTACCTCAGGGTAATCAGCACTATTGGTAGGAGGTCAGGGGAAGCTAGCCTCCCGGGTTTCTGCAGGCAGAGCGGCTCTGCATGGGAAGGTCTTCCTACTCCTGGCCTCCACTCACAGCCAACGAGCCCAACTGTCCTCACTCCAGGCGACTACAGAAAAAGAAACTAGCCTCCAAAACTCCGCCCTTTGTAATGCTCAGAGTGAAGTGTTCAACTTAAGTTTATTTTCCAAAGAGTGTAAGTGAGAAAGAAACCCTGAAATTTCTTACTTTAATCTTAGATGTGTTTAATAACTAAGAAAAAGTATTGTTCTCTTGTTTAGGAAACATGGAATTATACCTAATATCAGAGAAAAGGGAAGACAAAGGGAAAGAACCACTTCATAGTACACATTACATATACCACATTACGGTAATTGAGATTGAGCCCAGGACCTTTATACTGAATGATGTCCCAGCCTCTTTTTATTTATTTATTTTTTGGTTCTTGATACTGGGAGTTGCTAAGTTGTTAAGTTGCCTAGGTTGGGCTCAAACTGGGGATCCTTCCACCTCAGCCTCCCAGAGTGAAGGGAATACAGGCCTGTGCCACTGGGCCTTGCTAGAAACTTCTCTTCTAATTGATCTCTAATAACTAGAACTAGTTGATTGTTATTTCAAGCCCTCAATGATAGGATTCCAAGCCAACAGCAAAATGGTAGTTGGAATGTAAAACAGTGGTGTTGGGAAGCTCCAAAAAAGAGACACGTTGAAAAAAATGTGAAAGATAACCAACAACCTGCTGCCTGTGGGGAAAAACAGGAGCATTGTGGGAAAACATTGAAGATGTTTCCTATTGGATTTTCCAGAGCCTGTCTCAGTGACAGAGTAGGAGCTACCAATCTCAAAATCTTTTCAGGGAATCAACCACGTATGAAGGAAGGGGCTCCACATTTTGGAAAGGGTTCAAAAATGAAAATACTTGATTTCACTTCTTGCTGTTGATATTGCTTACCATGTGATTTTAAAGAAACTCATACAATCTCTTTAAGACTGAATTCTCAGCTTCTAAATGAAGAGAGTCAAGTATTTTTTGTGGTTTGCATGCTGCTTTTGTGTGATCCTCTGAAGTCACATAAAATTGTACTGAATATACCCTACCATCTATTCATGAGTGTGATACTAGAAATAGATGTTAGCTAAAGGTAATAGTCTAAGCCAGTAAAATTTAGAATGATAATTTTTTCAAGATAAGAAATGTAAATTTGCAAATTAAACACATGCATACATAGTATGCATATTTTACACACACACACACACACACACACACACACACACACATGTATTTGGTACATATTTTTGTTCAATCTAGTTCTGTTACATCTCCTGTTATGGGAGATTATGTAGCACTTTGGGACCAGGAGGATTCTAGCTCAAGTACTAGTTTATTTTACCTCTCAAGTACATCACCATGAGTAGATGAATGATGTCTTTCAATCTTCATCTAAACATGCTGTAGACATATAAAAAGTAGTCAGTGCTCAGCTCATAGAAGTTATTTCATTTTTTAATGCTCAAAAATTCTTCTATAGAGCACTTTTATCCCACACTATTTTGAGTATCATTTGTTGCCTCTTCATTTCAAACTTTTGAAGGATCAACATGATAACACATTACCTGTCATTATACTGAATAAAATATTGCTGCTTTTAATACATAATAACTAGATAAACTGTTTACCAATGATTATGATCTGATAGCAACTTCTCTGGAAAAAAAAAACTTTGCCATTAAGGACATAGAAACAATTGCTTAAATTACAGTTTTGACCATCTGTAAATTTTAATTGTGCATTTACAGTCAAGTCCCAGTAGATGTGTTGATGGCTTTGGAAATGTTATATGCCTTAGAAATGAAGAGGGCAAAAAAAGAGAAAAATTCTCAACATTCATCTCGTAAAATCAAGTGCAAGTATTATCTTTATAACTTATTAATGTTATAATAAAATACTATAAGTTGGGATAAATCTTTAATAGAGTTTTCACAATACAAACATGTTTCTTAAAAATAAATGCATTCTAGAAGTACAAGTATCTGCAGAAGGCTATATTTCATGTAGCTGCTTTAAATTAACAACTGGCATCTCATTTTATGAAACACACACACCAATGGAAAAATCTCAACCTCAAGGAAACATCTGCTTCTGCTTAGTCACAGGGCAGCTTCTCTGGGAAATCCCCTCTTTGAAGTTGGTTTCAGCCCTTCTTTTCGACTAACCACTTTGAGGTGATATATATATATATATATATATATATATATATATATATATATATATATATATACTTTTTCAGATGTTTTGTCTAATGTATCCGCTTTAGAATTCTGGGGTTAGTATGAAATACTCACTTAACGAAATGTAACTTAATTAACTACTCTTACAGAATAACTTTTTTTCAAAGTTGTGAAAATCTTTCATGAAGTTAGTAAAACTCTTCATTAGCCTGAGACTTGGGGAATTGGTGAATTATGTACATGATTTGATAATTTCTAGCTTCCTCACAAGGCTCTATAACCTGTTGTGAACTTCCAATGGGATTTTAAAGGATTTTAAACATTGCTCTGTAGCAGACAGCTTTTAAGTTGATTTCCAAAGATCCTGTATTTCTGACATTTTTCTACCCTTATGTGCTACCTTCTTTTTGAGGCTGGACCTTATGAGTTGCTTATCACAAATAAATGTAGAAGTGACAGTATGTCATTCACTATATTGGTTTATTTAAAAAAAAAAACTTATCTTGGGTATTATTCACTCCGAAGAAGGTAGATGCCATGTCCCAGGAATATTTATTTTGAACGAACATGGAGGTTAAGTGCCCAAGTATCAGTGAAGAAATTAATCTTATCAAAAATAGATTAGAAACTATTTCTCATTCTTAGATGGGCCTTGTACTAATTACAAACAGCTTGGCCAGAAATTCAAGAATAATTCTGCAGCAGACCCACCCAGTTAAACTAAATCTAAATTTTTGACCTTCAAAAATAGTTACAGAAGGGGCATTTGTTGTTTAAAACTGTGAAATTTTGGGGTGGCTTAACAATTGCCCATCATTGTGTTAGTTAAAGACAAATAAGACCCTTCACAAGAGGTTGCAAATTATTGTTAAGGATAAAAATTTGGTAGTGTAGCTATATCGCTTCTATGCAGAGCACCTGTCAAATTACATTGTTGATTGAAACTTTTCATCCAGGGAAAACATGCCTGCTATAAGAGTAAAAGAACTAATAAAATAAAGTAACTGTTCTAGGTTTGGTAAGGATGAGGTAAAATTTTAATTGACATGTATGTTAGAACTTCGTATACAACGCAGCTATAAGTGAGAAAAATTACTGAGGTCCATACAGCATTGTTGCAGATTGACTATGTTAGTTTTGTACAGAGTAACGTATCTTTAAAAAAAATCATAAAATAAACAGGCAATGTCAAGACGTCAACATGTGAAAAGTTGAATCACAACACTGGTTAACAGCTAACTTCAATTAAACCAGAGACAACTTCAAAGGTGAAACTCAAGTGTTTTTAGGAGATATCTGTTGGAAGGGGAAAGACAAGCAGAAATGGATCATAATTCTCCAAGAGGTGGGGAAACATCCACGCAGACAGTTTATTTCTTGGACTTAGGAAATGCCTTCCATGATATTTATCCTAAAATTGAAGCTGATGTTGGAAAATCAGAACTCTCTGCTTCTTTGGTAACTAAGAGAAAAAGAGATCTGGTTTAGGAGATGGAGAAGATGTCAGAAAGATGGTGGCAGGCAGTAAGAATAGATTGGCACAAGGAGTAGAAGTAATGTCAAGTTGGCGAAGTCTCTACTATAATACAAGCTTCATAGTTGTAGGTGAGGCCTGGGTGCCCGGCCTGGCTTTCCCTGCAGCTCAGTGGAGAGCAAATGTGGTGCCAACTTGTTGAGGGCACTCAGGCTCAGAGATTCTAAGATGCAGCTGCCAATCACAAGTGCCAAGCCAGAGCCTGACATGCGGTCGATGGCTTTCTGGAGTGAGCAGAATAGAGACGATGCACCAATGGGAATGAACTGGTCAAGAATATAGAAAATCAGAAATACAGGCAATGGGCTCAAGACCATTAAGACCATAGAAGGGATAGACCAAAGGTTCATTGTACTCTGCGGGGTTGTGGTGGCCAAGCATTCTACAAGCATATTAGTATTTTACATAGTATAACTAAGAGTTACGGATGTAGGAAAGGCTTATTTTGTGAGGATGGGTCTCAAGTCCTTTGACCCTGTCTATCCACAAATTCATTGGCTGTTTCTCTGAAACCTTCTCTGACTCTCACACTCAGCAATAGCACCTGCCTTCGTGGAGTCACCACGATGCACCGCACAGTCTGAGGTGAGTGATGGATGTCCTGACACGGGGTATTCAGATGTGCCAGATGAGTGAGCATAACATTTTCAAAGCCAGGCAAAGATGGATATCTCTACCTATTTTATTTGGACTCATCTGGAATCAAAAATCGCCTTTCCCACATCACAAAGTCATTGATAAGGACAAATGAGATCTTATGAACAATCAATGATCAGATGAAACACCAACTCATTTAATAGAGGAAGTAATGTTTATTGATTGAAGATCTTCTCAGTTCTACTTTGGCTATTTTGAGTTACATTCACTATTAAGGTGAGGAGCCTTATAAAGGACAATAAAGATAATAATTACGATGAGTAACATTAGCTTCCAGGTAGGAACAGGAAGCCAGATGTATCTGCTTCAAAGGAATGGGTTTCTATTTCACTATAATTCACTTTTTCCTTATTGACCTGAAGTTAATGTCAAACCTTGTCTAAAAACAAAATAGCTGGAGATGGTGCTTACTATCAACTGCAAAGAATGACCAAAGGATGAGAAGGAAAGCACTGGGAGCTGAGCAAGGGAGCCTGTGCTGTGGTGAGCCAGTAATATGGACGGTGATCTTCAGCCGGTTTTGTGCTTAGAACAGAGTATGAAGTCTTCAGTAAGAATAAGCTCTTGGAAATTAGAAAAAAGCTAAAGAATTTTTGATAACAAGACTTCAAATGTCTTTATAGATAATCTCCAAAAAGTAGCATTTCTTTATATACATTGATATACACATACTTATGTACCATATAGCTTGAAAAAAATCATATAAGATAAATATAGAAGCATAAACAATGGAAAGTATCTAATTTTTAAATCTAAAATCCTTATGCCTTTTAAGATTAGGATTGTTCTTTTCATATTTTGGAAGACAACACAAAAATCCAGATATTATGTAACAACACACACGCGGTCTGTGGCAGGCCTTGTAGTCAAGCATATTAAAGCATTCTGCTGCAAAGCCTAGGATTCTTGACACTTAGCTGTGTAAATAAGTGCCATGAGTGTTTGTCTAGAAAGTAGCAGACCTATATATAAACACAGGAGAGGTAAAGACAACTTGTCTGAGTGAATTTTTTCATTGCCGGAAGACAGTACCCGACACCTACCACTTAAGGGAGAAAAGGCTTATTTTAGCTCACAGTTTCAGGAGGTCTCGGTCCATTCATGGTTGGGTAGCAATGGTGGAAGCAGGTGGTGGAGGGTGAGCCAAAGAGAAGCTTGTGAGACAGCATGGCTGGACAGAAAACCCAGGGAGGAAGAGTGGAGCTAGTGCATGCATACCCTTGCAAGTCAAACCTCAGAACTCCACCCCTTTATACCACTCCCAGCATGAGGCTTTTGTGGAATATTCCAAATCTAAGCTGTAACACCACTTATATTTTAATATTTGTGGAGCTGAGCATATAGTTGAATGGCTATAGCACTTGCCTAGGAAGTGTGAGTCTGCAGGTTTGATTTCTCCAGCATCACTTTCTAGCTGGATGTGGTGGTTCACACCTGTATTTCCAGCACTCTAGAGGCTGAAGCAGGAGGATTGCTGTGAGCTGGAGGCTAGCCTGAGTTCTATTATGAGTTCAGAACTAGCCTGGGTTACAGAGAGAGACCTTATCACACAAACAAAAAGTAATAAAGTAATATATATATATATATATATATATATATATATATATATATATATACATACACACACATACACACACACATACACACACACATATATATATATATGCATGTTTGTTTCTACAGAAAACTTTTTACTGAAATTCAACCGAGGTGAGTTCCACTGTAAGTCAAATACTTGTATGTATCATAGCATTTGGTTGATCATGAAACACAGACACTACATCGTGATGAATTCAACATAACTAGAAGGTTGCATTTAAACCTTGATGGTGGGTCAAGGTTATGATTCTTAATGTGGTCATTAAGAATGAACTTTCTGATCAAATGAGTGAGCACAAGCATTAGTTGAGTGAATAGTGACTTACTGAGCTTTTTGGATTAAGAATTAAGAGCAAAGAATTATGCATGAAATACATACTATATAATTTCATGTTGGATTGGTTGCACATAGAAATATAAACTTTAGGTAATAGACTTTTCTAATTATTGATGGGATTATTTTTGTGATAATAAGCTTTTTTCTTGATTCTGCTAGGTTTCTATCAATATTTTAATTAATATATGAACCAGAGTAGCTGAGAAAAAAAACTGTACTTTATTATTGTACTTCATTATTTTCAACAATCAGTATGGTTCCAACACCTGAAAGAGTTTGAATCTATTTTCCTGTTTATGTGCAATATGTTTATCTATACAGAGTTTTGTAACCAATTCATAGATCTTTGTATTGTAGTCACATATTTATATTAATTAAATTTATGTAGATATATACATGTTAATCAGATACTTATTAAGGATATAAACGTTCTAAAGACTGACAAAAATAAAAATCAAAGTGGTATATGTGATAATTACTGTGTAAACTAGGTGTATGATTTTTTCCAGACACAAGAATGACTGGAAACATATGAGTGTTTCAATAGCTTAATTAAGATTAGGTTTAGCTAACCATTAATCTAACATTATTCTAGATATTTTTAAGAAACCAGTATTATTTTAATAGAATAAAATGTGTGGTTTTACACTTGAGATTTCCATTTATTTAAAAAAATATTGTAGAAAGTGTCATTCTTTTCACCTAGGGAATGTCTGAGTCTATAAAAATTAGTTTTTAAATTACAGATATACAGACCCTGTATTGCTAACATCTATATAACAAATTTCAAAAATGAGAAAAAGGAAGCATTCCAAAAACCTGGTGCAAGACAGATGTAACATTTGAAATTAAATTAATGCATCTTATTAGTGAAACCAATCTCAACAATTTCCCAAGGTTTTGCAAAATATTAAATGGTATTAACTCTTATTAAGATGATGAAAAAATTGTATCCACAGGCTGGGAAATTTTGAAAGCTCTTTCACAGAACTGGAAAGTGTGTACCACTTTTCTATTATAAAACATCTGAAGAGAAATATGCATCCTAGATATTTTTGATACATGTCTACAGCCAGGGCTTTTCTAAAGTTAAGGAAAGCTATTAGTTAGCCTTAGACAGATTTTTAAGATTTTTAATTAAATCAAAAGAAACTTGAAAGAATACAGAGATTTTTCTACCTTAAGCTGGTTTCCATTTATAATCTGAATTTTATATATTCAAGAGGTCCAGCTGTTATCCTCAAAGGAAACACTCACTCATTCTAAAAGGTTCAGGATCCTCCTTTCTATTCATCTGGGCTAAACACAGACTCTTTAGTCTAAGAAGGTCAAAGTCCCCAGGTTTTCTTTACAACACAGCAGGTTTGTGTTTAGCAAACTGTTTAAGTGCCAGGGAGACAGTGGGGAGAGAAGAAAACACAATATTTAGCAAGATAGAACTTACACTTGACAGTTTTGTATTAAATCCTTCCTCCAGTTTATGCTACTGTTAAACATGGTCAGCTTCCTCAGGGTTTGGTTTTCTCAGGCACAGAATGGGGATTGTAACACTAACCTGACACCATCATCTTCAGTATTAAATGACAAAGTCCAGTGCCTGGAATAATGATGCTTATTCTTATTGCAATAGTAAAGAAAATAGACCTCAGTCCAAGGTCCTAATTGTTGTTTGTTTACATTTTTTTCTGATAGTCACTCTAGTTATACAGTGCAGTTATTGAGGTTGAAAAGATTACACTTCTTGCAGGGTAGAGAAAGTGTGTGTGTGTTAGTTCAGGCCAGCTATAATGTATCATCCCCTAGGTGGGTATAAGTGAATAAACCTAGTTCTTAAGATTCTGGTGGCTGGGAAGTACAAGTTCAAGGTGCTTGCTGGGAGTCTTTCTCATTGCTTCTCTTTGTGTCTTCACAGTGTGGAAGGTAGCTAGCTGGCTCCCTAGGATCTCTTTCATAGCAGTTCCACCTTCGTGAATGATGACTCTCTCTTCGTGACCTGTTCATTTCCTTAAGGCCCTGCCTCCTAATACCGAAACCTAGAGGGTCAGGATTTCAACATGAGTTTGTGGGATCACAAACATCCATAAAATAGCATTGCACAAAAAAATTTTAGATAGATCGTAGGATGACATGACAGTTGTGGATGACCTGTCGGACATGAGCATCATTACCAATCAGTCTTCCTAGTCCTGGAGCACCTGCTTTTGCTCTGAGCATCTTTGTGGTAGGGGGTTGGTGGCTCAGGGCTCTGGGTCAGGTTTCTCTAGCACAGCATAAAGAAAATGCTGGGATTGAGAAGGTTGGTCCCTTGGTTTGCCGTATCTGAAATCCTCTGTTCTACTTTAAGACATTTGAAACAACCAAAGTCACAAGAACTGACATGTCATTTGAGGCTCTCGAGTATCCTCTGGCCAATTTGTTGAAGTTATGGAATCATCTACAGGCTAAATTTTCTCAGGGATAGTTTTTCCCTCGTTCTTCTGTTACTGGCTCTTTCTGAGCTGGGATTTCTAATCTTTCTACAAATACTTTTTTTCAGATAAGAAAACTTTTTAAAAACATCTTTTAGAAACATCAAGAAATTAACTAGTAGTTACAACAAGTTTTGTTTTGACCTCACAGTGTTTTTTATTTCTCCGTAGCTTACAAAGAACATCCACAAGCAACATGTCTTTCAGCCTCAGAAATGCAGCTTTACGTATGATAAAAGCAAAGGAATCATTGGGTCATGGAGTCACTCCCCAGTTATTGACCAGAAATATGTTCAACCAGAATAAAAAGATAGGGGAAGTAAACATGACTGTGAACATTTAACGGTCTCTGTGAGGGCTTAGGGAAAAATTCTAGGATATTCAATAGCAATTTGGAAACCCACTCTATCTCATCCAATTGGGTTGCTGTTCCTCACTCTTGCATTTAACGTTCATCTGAAACTGATGTTCTGTCCAGGCAGTGTCTCTTTGTAGAAAGCAATCAGTGTTCAGATGGCACTCATCTATCTCATCGATTAAAACTGAACTGTCAAAATTTGCTTTATTTCTGTTCAGCTGATGTTCTTTCAGAAGTGAAAAGCTATTGATATTTTCATTAGAAACATAATTTTGGTGCTTTGATAATAAGGGACAAGAGCAATGATAAAAATAGAGTATTTATTACATGTGTTGAAGAGCAACACTTCAAATTTTGTTTGAAGTGTTGGGATGAGGTAAAGATTTTACCTAAATCACATGATGATTAGGCAAAATAATTAGATTGAGTGGAGAATGAAGTTCAGTAATTCTGCAAGAAGGTAATTAAGCGCCTACATACTGATGGTAGAGGAAGAAAAGACTGTGTGCTCCAGCGTAGACTGTGGCCTGGAGGTTGAGCATTTTCATAAGTCAGTCTAGAAAACAGTGGAGTCAAAATAGTATAAAAATATATTTGTGGCAGATCTATGAAACTTTACTTCCTTCTTCACCATAGAAGAGAAAGAAAATTATCTGCAGTCAAAATAATTTTGTATATTTCTCTTATTATACCTCTTAGAAAAAAAAGAGCATGTACTGATTTGTGATAAAGATGACTCAAACAGGCTGTAGACTTTAATCCTCAGCGTGCATGGTCTACAAGGCCATGTAGCAGATGACTGACTGGTATTGAGTTTCACTGAGGTCATAGTATGTGTTAGAATAAGCCTGGACAGGTACCTCTCTCCAAATTTCATTGTGAGCAATCTTTGAGAACAGACATCAGTAAGGGAAGGTGAAGAGGAAGTGGAGTCCTTACCAGGGGAGATCAAGTCTGAAGATCTGGACAAGACTTTCCATATTTTAAATGCTATACCAGGCTTTCAAGCAGAAGACCAGTGATTCATTCTCTGATACAGGGGCTTGTAGGAAAAGAGTAATTTGAAAGCGATGTTGCCATAAACTTGCCACAAGCCAACTAATTGTAAATCCTCCTCATTCATTGGAAGGAGGTAGAGATTAGGAAAAAACCTTCAGTGTGTTAGACCTGGTCACCAAATACTCTGAATTTTGCCTCAGGATGCTACAGATTCTGAAATGAGAAAGAAAATAAAGCCGCTCTGTATTGTGTCCAGATGGCTACCTAGGTCTTGAAGACTTAGTGGGATTTCCTTATACAGCACATATTAAACATCCCAAAACTTTAGGTTGCTTTGTGGCAACAGTAATGTAGGGAAGCTGATGTTACCTGTGTTATAAGAAGTAACCCATGATGTAAAGATATAAAGGTGAATTTTCACATATAGCATCTGTTTTTATTTACAGAATATGTTATGACAAAGACTAGGTACAGCCACTGCTTTCTGGGTTAAAAATGACAACTCTTTCATATTTAAACAGATTCCAAAGTTACCCTTAAGTACAGGTCTAATAAAGTCCGGAAGAGCTTAGGAGCAAAAGGTAGAGGACACTCTCCAGACAGGCAGACGGACTGCATCCTTCTGCTACTCATGGGCCGAATGCTGTGAATGAAATTTTCACCTTCATCATTTCCACGATTAAATTACAACTTTATTTTTTCCCCCTCCTGTTTCTCTGGAGCAATGCTATAAAAGGCTAGCTCATCACGCTATCTATTACTTCATCTCAGAATGTGGGTGTGAAAAAAAGAGAGAGTTATAACTCCTGTGACTGGTTGCCTACCTGATAATAAAATGAATGCATGAAAA
The DNA here is from genome assembly GCA_004027205.1 of Ctenodactylus gundi. Taxonomy (NCBI): domain Eukaryota; kingdom Metazoa; phylum Chordata; class Mammalia; order Rodentia; family Ctenodactylidae; genus Ctenodactylus; species Ctenodactylus gundi. Next base: position 411,072 of record PVKB01000092.1, on the reverse strand, counting down.
GCAGCCTAAGGAAGAATATTTTATTAGATCAATTAATATTGTAGAAGAGCTTTGTTCTTGGGTTAATCATTGGTATGAACTCTTTGCGTGGAGTTAAGGTTTGGGGCTAGTCGTAAAAGTGACTTGGAAAGGACACCTCTGTCCTTTGTTCTTTGTCAAGGACTTTAATTCAGAATTATTCAATGTGGCACCTGGAGATTTCTCAAATACCACATTTGCCAAAGGAATTGTAGGAGGGGTTACATTTCAAGGGTATTTCATTTCTTTTGCTTAGAGCTTTTTTTGCAAATAGTGAAAAATATGAGAGCACTGAGGTATCTTCTGGATTTTAGTACTTGGAATTGTTTTTAATTTAAAATGACAAAGAATTCAATATGAATTCATCCTAAATATTGACTGCTGTTTGTGTTCCTTCTCTTTTGCAAGGTCTTCATAAAAGAAATCGCATTAAGATGGGGTCGAGTAGGTTACAGCAGGCCATGCATCCAACATGACTAATGTCCACATAAGAAGAGGGAAACTTGGACACAATTACACAAGAAGGCTGGCCGTCCTACAACGGAAGCAGAAACAGAGACACGCAGTGGCAAGCCAAAGGATGCGGGAAAGTGCCAGTGGCCACTGCTAAGAAAGAGGCAGGGAACAGGTAAGACAATGATCACCTTGGAGCCTTGATTTCAGGCTTTAATGAATTACTCTCCTTTGCTTAAAACCATCTAGTTCAGTGGTTCCCAATCTTTTCAGAACCGAAGTTTCTGACTTAGCTGAAGACCACTCGCCCAAGGATGGTGGTCCTTGTTCTGTAATAAGTTGTTGCAGGATGGCAGTGAAATGCCCTGCAGCAGAAGAGGGCGGGGGTGCTCTACCACCTGTCAATCAGCAGCAGTATTAGCACCTGATAGGAGAGTGCTGACAAGAGGTGGAGTTTAGCTGCTAGCTCACTTCCTGCTCCTGGTCTATCTGTTCCAGGTTGCCTGCTTCTTCTCAGGCTACCAAACAGCGCCTGTGGCCTGGGGTTTGGGGTTCCCTGGTCTAACATAGTGTTTGTTGAGGAAATCAACAAAACTAAAAGAGGGTGGTTAACACAAATTTAACGTCTTGTCCCTGACAGGTTGGATTTTCCGTGAAGGGAACATGTACAGAATGTGATATTGCGATGTGCCCCTTAAAGGGGATCCCAGTGTGCTCTGTCTTTTCCTACTTTCAGGTTGCCCTCTGCAGTTGGGCTGTGCCCCAATAAATCCCTCCTTCTGCCTTTTTCAAATTCACACTTTCCTACAAGGAAGAGCGACCACTTTCCATTACATCCTGAGAGAGTTTCTTCCTCTCTACCAGAAAAGAAAGCCAACTTCATAATTATTTGCAGTCTTCCACTGCTTACTAGTCCTTCACACTTAGGTCCATGAGCTCTTGGATGACAACTGTCTCCCTCCACTTTCCTGGGCTCCTGTCCCATGGCAACTAGTGGATGAGTTGCCTTCAATTCTTGTTTAACTTTCCCAAAAGAGAAAACCACAGACACACTAGTTGTGTTACTAATTGATATTTTAAATAAGAGAACATCTTAAAATAAGCATTTTCCATTTTTCAAGACAACATACTCTGAGTGAGTTGTTTCTAGTTTTGTTTTGTTTTTTTCTGGACCATCTACAAATTTAGTGAAATTATCATGCAGGCCATCAGATTTTGATGTATGTAAGCACTCACTGCTGTTTTTTTAACTAGGAATTGAGCCCAGAGCCTTCACACTGATACACCCCCAACTGAGTGCCCGGGTGACACTCAAACTTGTGATTTTCCTTCCTCAATCTCCCAGAGTGCTGGATTTACAGGTCTTCACCACTGGCCCTTATTCTCAGTTTCTAAAACAATGGCACCATTTTGGATTGGTATCTGCTATCTTAGGTTAATAGATTTTTATGTTCACCATACCTCTGATACAAGATTGGAGGAATGATATAAAATATTGAAACTTTGCTAAAACGTAAAAATAGAACCATAGTAAAATCCTGGTTGAAGATAGTGTGCTGACTCTCACACAGATCTGATAGCAACATGCAAACACAACTCATAAACTCTTACCAGGGAGAATATATGTACATTTTTAATGCATGCTGCTTTTGTTCAGAGGGAAAAAAAGACACTAAATGACTTTCTAATTCAAAGTCTGAGTGGATATCCCAAATATTAGACATAATAAATAATTCATTGTGAACAGAAAGGGGTTGCTATTATTGAAGATTTTCTTAATAACATTGCATTAAATTAATGTAGCAAATTAATAGAAACTTCAAATCTCAAGAGAAACTGGTAGTGATACAAAATGATCAGCTGCTGCTTTATTAAAAGTGCAGACTCACCTCTCATCCCTTTTATGTTTATTTTAAAATTATTGGCTGTCGTGTGCCAGGTTCTCTGTTAGTGTCGAAGGTAACAATTATTTGATGGCTACAGATGGGCTCTGCTTCTCTTTCTCTCTTTCTGTCTCTCTCTCTGTACTTGGGATTCAATCGAGTGTCCTCATTCTGTGCTACATCCTCGACCCATTCCATTCCCTTTATTTTTAAATTATTTTTATGTTGAAACAGGGTAATGCTGGATTTTTTTTTTCACATTTTACTTTTTGGCAGTAGGGGTTTGTGCCTCTACTTAATGGCCTTTGCTTGCTTTTTATTACAGAAGGAATAGTTGATGTTTTTGCTGCTCTGAGTAATTCAGCTCTTCTCTCCAGAATGGCACTTACATGGTATGCCAATTTCCATATGGGTGTAAGTTATTTTGGGACTCACTATTGTAGTTGCTTTTTAATCTGTTTATCTATTTGTGTATCAATTACACATTGTTTTAATTACAGTAGCTTTATATTAGGCAGAATAAGAAATTTATCTTTTTTCTAATTACATGTTTCTCCTGTACTGGGGATTGAACTCAGGATCTTTGTGCTGAGCTATGTTCTCAGCTCTGTTTTGTTTTCAGTTTGCTTTCTCTCTCTTGCTCTTCCCCCCTCTCTCTTTCTTTCTTTTCTTTCTTTCCTTCTCTCCTTCTTTCTTTCCTTTTTTGTTTCCTTTTCATACAGGATCTCACTAAGCCTCTGAGTTGTCCAGGCTGTTCTTGAAAGGTGACTCTTCTGCATCACATTCCCAGAGGCCTGGAATTGTATGTGTGTTCCAATCGGCCTGGCCATCATTTTTAAAGTATTTTTGCATGCTTGTTTTTCTTTAAGAATCTTAAAAACAGCCTGTCAGGTTTTTTAAATGCCATTGGCTATGGATATAAGAAATACATTAACTTGGGAAAATCAAATTTCTGATGCTTACATTCATCAAACATTCCTTTGCGTGTTTGAATAATATGTTATTATATCTCTTTATATAGAATTTCAATGATCTTATTGGGTTTATCTCCAGAAATTGTATAATTCTTTTGTGAAATTGGTTTGGGTGAATTCATTCCAGGTTTTGGGTAAGCTGAGTGAAATTTATTTAAATTTGTCTGGTCATTTTATTGAATGTATTCTAATAGTATTTTCATAATACTATTGTACTTCTATATGGGCATTGGACGTTTTGGGTAGGAAAAATCCTTTACCAAGCTGCATTTTATAATTGTATTGGTATATGTTTATAGTGCAGAGTAATTATTTTAATCATGGAGACTTGGCATATATGCATATCTTCATTATTTTTACTTTCCCTTCTGAGCCTGTCTTTGGGTCTCACCCTTAAGATTCCTTCTCATTTTAGGAGACTCTTTCCCTGTTCATAGGTTCTCAATCACAGTAACTTTTGTAAGAGAAAAAAACTTGAACATAAATATACTAAGAGAAAAAGACTCAAAAATAAGTATACTAAGAAAAAGACTCGAAAAGTCACAATTGTTAAGAATACGTTTTTAATTATAAAATATGTCTGGGACTTGAGACCAAGATTAAGCTCCTTGATTGTTGTCCTTACTGAGCGCAATTTTAGCATTCTCAGCCTATATTGGAGAAGAAAGCGTATCAGTGTGATCCCCAACTTGTTGGGCAATGGAAAAATTGGGCTAAGAGAAAAAAAAAAAGTTGCTTGATCTGAGACACAACATAAAGAACAAGAGCCGAGGGAGGAATCTACAAGTGAGGAAATTCAAGAAATGAATTCTGCTCCATGGAGCATTGGGTTTGTTCATGTAGATCCATTGATGGACAGGAGTGCGCCCTCTATAGGAGAAGTTCCTCATTGTGAGGGAGAGAGGAATGCATAGGCTGATGACGTTGCTCCTTAGCTGCGGAAACCCTTATCGTCCTCAATTAAATATAGCTGCAGCCCTGAGCAGTATATCCTTTGACTATTTGTTCTGTGACATTGTATTAGATATAAACTCAAGAACAAAAGTGACTAGTCTTGCTCATGACTTAAGGTGGTATCAGTCACGTTTGCTGGGGATCTTGGGTAGATGATGACTTACATTAAAATCAGATGGTTTATGTCTGTACCGATTTTCAAAGGTTGTAGAAATCATGAACGAGAGTTACATGTTACTTAAGCTTTTTTCATGTATTCAAAACATTATTTTTTACCTTTGCTTTATTAATGTTATGAATTATATTAATGGTTTTCATTTAAATGTTTAGTTTATTCCATCTAGATCGTTTTAATAAGCTAAATTTTTAAAGTAAAGTGCAGACTTTAATCAACTGCACCCTTTTCATTTCATTCTTTACTCTCATTGTAGGATTTTATAGCTTAGATTAGTTTAAAGACTTCTTTGACTTTTTGCTAATTTTCTTATTTTGAAATTATATTTGTACTTTGTAGATTGAATAATGCAGTGATGCCAGAAGGTAAAACACAGACTTGAATTTCTTATATTGTCCTATTTTTTTTTTGGGGGGGGGCTAGATTGAGAAGTAAGAAATTAAACATGAGAATTATTTTAGAAATCTTGCGGACTTGGTGGCAAAGTGTCTTAAAATAACCAAAACCACACCCTGCTGAGGTGTCATTGCCTAACCTCACAGCTTCTTCTCCCGTGTTTGATAATACTTTTCCTCCCTTGTCTAAAGAAAGACACTGTTAGGGTCTTGTCAGAGGCATTTACTTTTCAAGAGGAAGTTAATTTTCCTCCTGTCCCTTCTCTATCACTCCTCATTATCTCTAGTCCTATAATTAGAATCCAATTCCAGTGTGTGCAGGAGACCAATTACTTAGTCAAATATAGTGAGGAGACTCACACACCAGAGGATGCCAGGATTTTGTTCAATTAATGTTGAGGGCGAGGTAGGAAAAAAGGAGGATACCAGTGGAAAAGGATCCTGAGAGAACTGTATCATGTACAGGGAAGGTAAATTTAAATTAGACTTAATTTATTGATATTAATACACTTATCAAACTCTTGAAATTTTGAATTTAATGTTCAACTTTTTATATAATGCTTACACATGTACTAATATAGATTCCTCAACTTACATTGTTTCAACTCAGGATGTTTCTGCTTTATAACCATGTTAAAATGCTATGCAATCAAATACAACTATTTTTCAATATATAAAAACTGTATGTTAATAAGAGTACATAAAACCATACTGTTTTTCATTTTCACTATAGTATTCAATAAGTTACATGAGATCGTCAGTTCTTATTGTAAAATAGACGCTATATTAGACATTTTAACTAATGACTGATGCCAGTGTTCTGAGCCTGTTGCCCATCTCAGCTACACTTTGATGTTTCATAGGACAGGTGTACCAAATGCCTCTCAGCTTGTCATTTTTTCAGTTTATGATGCTCTTGTCGGGGTATAACTCCATCCTAAGTGCAGAAATATCTTTGTTTCTTTTGTCTAATTAGGGTTAACTCATGCTTTTTCATCAGGGAGGTTTGTCAATGTTTCCTTGATGTGTAGAGAGGATATGTTAAGCTCTTTTGGCACAACCTAGCAATATGTCTTTGAATTACACATTCTAGGTATGCCCAAGTATCATTTCTGTCCATTGATGTGGCAATATAAAGGGCCACATTTTAAAAATAACTTTGAAATCTACTTCCTAAGGTAGAGATATTAATGAAAAATTTCGTAGTTGAAATGGGTTCTGAAATCAAATAAGAGTTGGTAGAAACCTCAGGTATATGTACACACACACACACACACACACACACACACACACACACACACACATTTAAAGAACATTTTGACAGAAAACTCATTTGAGGCACCATAAAAATGTTATATCTTTCTGCTTAATTCCGAGCAGCAGAGTCCTGAGAAGTGGGGAACCATGCACTTAGAACTTTTTGGGAAGGATTCTGCTTTGATTTTACTCTGGGTGCTTTGGATCTTCTTTCTCAATTTGGTACACAAATATGGATTTATTGCTGTAACTATGAATTGAACAAAAGAAAATTACTAATTTATTCATTATTTCTGAACAAATATCAATTTCTTGAAAGTCACTTCATCAGTTACTCTTTAGAACAAAAACAAAAACAAAACCCTATGGAGTATAGCTGTACATAAGTATTGAAAATGAGCCATATAAGTAATTTTAAAATTTGTAGTAACCTTATTAAAATGTAGAAAAGAAGCAGGGGAAGCAGGTAAATTATGTATGCTTAAGAGGCTGGTAGGAAATCTCAACAGAAAAGTCATACAACTAGTCTCTTGAGTTTTAGAACAAAGATAAATTCCCATTAGAATGTAGGAAATAACTTTTGTCCCTGGAAGATGACAAATGACATTGGGACATATGTATGAGTATGCAATCTCAGATATCCATCAGGAACTGGTGTCGACTAATCAATCTATTCACAACATGGCATTGTTACGCCACAGTTACCAGAAACTGTGTGTGTAGTAAGCCCGGATCCTTTACGCTGAACTGTATCCTCAACCTCATTTCTAATTTTGACTTTGAAACAGAATCTTGCCGAATTGCCCAGACTGAGCTTGCTCTTGACGTCCTTCTGCCTCAAGCTTCCCAGAGTGCTGGAATCTGAGGCCTGGGTCACCAGGCAAGGCTTGATCTTTTTTTGTTTTTTCAGCATTACATAGAAACATCCTCACTGAGAGATGTAGAGTGGAGTCTCAAGTGAGGGGAGCATTGGAGCCTTGGGACCAGTATCTTATAGAAAGAGATAAATTGTTTTTGTTAATAAAGTAGTTTTAAATGGGTTTCAATCACTTATCGCAAATGCAATTCTGCTAGTACCGCCTTCCTTTCATGTGCCTTATGCTCCATTTTCTCTAGTGGTTCACTTTCAAAGCAGGCACTTATTCTTGAGTGCTTCTCAGGATAAAACAAACTCAAAACTCACTCTAAGTTTCTTGGCCCTCTCTTCCTGTTCCACTTCATTAAGCCCTTTGAAAGCATCCTTAAAGCTTCCTCTGGCTCCTCTGTTCCCCTTGCTCAGATTGCTGATCTGGCTTCCTTCTTTCCCAGCCTTCTGGAAGTGCTATTGCTAAAATCAGTCATGTTTTCACATGAGTAAATCTACAAATTATTTTTGTGCTATTCATTATTTATTGCTTTGGCATTGTATGTTCGCTTAATCACATACCCGATTTCTCCTTCTATCCTATGGAAGAGTTTCCTAGTTTAATTTCTTTTTTCTATTTTATTTCTGTGTTGAAGGAGTGAACCAAGGGCTTTGCCCGAGGTGTCCTTCTTTTTCTTTTTCGTCCTTCCTTCCTTCCTTTCTTTCTTTTTCTTTCTTTCTTTTTCTTTTCTTTTCTTTCTTTTTTTTTTTGAGACAAGGTCTCACTCTCTAGCCCAGACTGGTGCTGAACTCACTATGGATGCCAGGCTGGCCTTGGATTCAAGGCAATCATCCTGCTTCAGCTTCCTGAGTGTTGAGATTACAGGAGTGTGCCATCACGCCCAGCTTATGTGGTGCCGGGGAATTGAACTTAGGTACTTAGCACTTGACATAGCGATTGCTAGGCAAGCACTTTAGCCACTGAGCTATTCCTTCCGCCCCCTTATTTTTCATTTCCAGACAGTTTCATTAAATTCCTCCAGTAACCTCAACCTTGTCATCTGCCTGTCTATACCTCCTGAGTACTTGGGTCTTCTGGTTTATTTCTATTTTCTTAACACCTTTATCATTCTTTCAAGGACTTCTCAGCCCAATATGATGACCTTTTCCAAAGAGTTTTCCTCAAACCTTTGTTTTCTCACTGTTTATAAATTTGTCCCATTTAGATTCAGAAATTTAGTACATATCTATTTGCTAAACAATTGCAGATTAAGAATTCTTGTTTCTGGTAAGAGTTGACCAGATAATTCAGAACAACTATTATATTAATAACCACCATAAATGCCAACAAAAAATAAAGCATGCCTTTCTTAGATCACAAAAGGCTTGATGATATTGTAATATTACCCAGATTAAAGTAGAAAGAAAGAAATGAAGAAACAGAAATTCAGAGAGGTTTGTCCTGGGTTGCAGAGAGGTTATTGTGTTGAGAACTAAACTTATATACCAAGGCCTTAAATAGAGCAGGGTGTCTCAACCACAATGAAGGCCACATGAAAAAGGGTTTGCCTAACAGAAATATTCCACACTATCATCCAAAACTCACCAGTTGAGCCAAATATAAATCGGCACTGTATGGCTGGACAGCTGCTCTTGGCCATTTCTGGGTTGTCTCAAGCAGGAATTTGATATCCTGGCACATAGATGTCATGCAGTTCATGAGAGTAAATAGGAATCCTCCCCAGAAGATATTCCCTTTACCCAAGAGTTATTCTTATATGTATAATTTTAAGAATTTTTGAGCCACATGAAGCCAAAATCCCTAAGCATAGAGTCAATATTGGCTTCCTGAGCAAAATTTCATAGAAGCCACTAAGAAAACCTACCTATTCACCTTTGGATATCACAATTGTCAGCTATACAGTTAGGCTTGATATGTATAAATAAAGTAAAGACCATTTTGGAGACAACTGCAGGAAACTGAAAGTTAGAAAATAGTTACTTATATTTGGGAATGAAAACAAACTAAATACCTATGAATTGAAAAAAAGCAATAATCAAAATCAAATGCTCCATGATAGGTTTGGTAGCATATTCAATAGCTGGAGAGACTTAAAACTTTAACCAAGAAAAGGATAGCACCAAGTACTTGAAGATTTTTGCCTTTAACCCCAGCTAGTATATTCATCTGCTTTTCTAAATGCACCCATTAGCTTCTCCCAAAATGATCTTGAAGAACTTATCTAATACTAAACTCGTACCTTTTGGATCCATATCCTTTATTCTCTAGATGTACTCTTAATTACTTCCCTCACTCAATAGCATTAACCAATAGCCACAGCAGAATCGAGGCTAATTTCATTCCCCTCAGCTCCAACATCCTGCCATTCACAGTCCAGTCCAATCTAAATCACTGTGATTACCCGTGCCCATCTTCAGCTGTCTAGTTCAAGTAACGGCTCAATAACGGTGGGACTCTTGACATTTTTACTGCCAGGGGGCAGTGGGCAATGCTATTGGCAATCTTCTAAACATGCAGATCTAATCCGTGCAGTTCCGTGTTTCAATACTGTCATGGCTTCAGGAATTTGAATGAAGACATCTAACTTCTATAGAGCTGGTCTAGCCCTTCCTACCTCTTCATCTGTCATCACACTGCATATTCATGTATGCTTCAGTCATACAGAAGTATTCATATTTCCCAGATTAGTCTTTTCAGAGCTTCTGTATGATTTTGCTTCTTTTCCCTGAAATGGTCTCCTTTAATCAAGTTCCTCTGCCTAGAATCATCCCTTCTCATTAGATGTCTGGCCACTGTGCTCTGTGGTTCCCTATAAGGACTTGTCACTCTGTAGCAATCGCTCGCTGCCCAGTGTCCCTTTCATATTGAAGGAAGAAGATTCTCTGGAACTGAGTCAGTAGCTCCTGCTCAGTAGTAAATGATAAGCACTTAACTGATATTGAATAATATGTGTGGTTATTTATTATATAATTTATAATAAATTATATTATATAATTTATGTATTCTTTGGGCCTTGGAGCTGAAGCTCAGTCACGTTGAGATCTTACTCTATATTCTTCAGCATATACTACAAAGATGAATCTGATGTATTCCACTAGTACATGGAAAATGTTTCCTCTCGTGATCTTGGTCTCATTGATGGTCCATTAAATACCTTTGGACCCGGAAATGGAAGATGCTTTCTAGATTTCCAGAAATGAATCAGTGCCTTGTCAGCTTATCCTACAAATAACTTTTATTTAAGGTAGAAGTCTCTCTGTAGTTCATATGTTGAAGCCTCAATGTTTAGTACCTCAGATTTTGGCTATATTTGAAAATTAGGTCTTTAAAGAGGCAATAAATGTTAATTCAAGTCCTCAGGGTGGGGTCTTAATTCAATACTCCTGATATCATTGTAAGAAGAGAAGCATAGGACATAGGCACATACGGAAGGAGACCTTCACCTTAGTTACTTTTTCATTGCTGTAACTCAATACCCAACATGCACAACCTCAGGGAGGAAAGATTTATTTTCGCTCATGATTTCAGAAAGTCACAGTCCATTAATGGGTGGGAGGCTGGAAAATGGTGGAATCACATGTCAGGGCTGGAGTTGTGTTGGAGGCTAGAATCTGAACTGGAGCTATTGTTATAGAGACAGATATTCTGAGAGCATGGAAGAACATAGCTGAGTCTCCAAGGAAGGGTGGAAACAGCATTCACCCCTCCTGGTCAAACCCAAAGTATCTGCCCCTGCCCACCAGGTCTCAACCCCTCTGTAGTATACAATATCCATAAGTACATGAGGTTTCTGGGGGACATGTCAGATCTGAAACACAATAACCATGTGAAGACACAAGGAAAAAGATAGCCAGCCATCTACCAGCCAAAGAAAGACAACTCAGAAAACTGAGCCTGTGATGCTTTGGTCTCTGTTAGTTAAGCCACCCAGTCTGTGGAACTTTGTTATGGTAAGCCAACACATTGGTCCAGGAAATGACTTTTTTATCCAAAGGAGTGTGAAGAGTTTTAGGTATCATTTTTGAAGCCTTTCTGTTGAGTCACTGTGACTTAACTCATTCTTTGTTGGTCTACCTAAAAAGCAAAGAGAACCCTGAGAGATCAAATACAGAAAGGGCTTGTCTCTTTCCTTACTGGAGTTACATGAAATGATTTTAATTTAAAGGAGATTATATATATATATATATATATATATATATATATATATATATATATTCACCAATAATGTTTTTAATGTCTTGAATTTACCCACTAGTCTATAAAAGAATAAAGGTTAATATAAATGTTAATTAGTGATATCAGTTTGAAACGTTTTTCAGGCATTTCTCACTAGCACTTCTGTCCTTTACAAGTAAGAACTTAATTAGTCTTTTTTAAAATTAAAAAATCACTAATCTACCTTTAAAAAAAGGAGAAAGAATTTTTTAATGCTATGAGGAATAGAAACAGAAAACTTTAGAAACTAGGTAAGTTATCCTTTTCTCTGATAAATGCTGTATTCTTTATAATTTTTTGCACTTAATTTCTCCTCATAGGTTCATCTCCAACCTAATTTCAGTTTTCTGTGGCTTCTTTATTTTTTTATAAATTTGATTAAGAAAAAATTAAATGAATAAAGAAGTGAAGATAATTATAGGACAAATTTCCACTTACTGTTACTTAAATTCAACAATTATCAACCTTGTACATATTGTCTTACCTTTCTCTCCCTATTTTGCATATGTTTGCATGCCTCTGTGTGGGATTTTTTTTGTATTATTTAAGAGCTAATCCCAGTACTAGTCACAATATTGTCAGACTCAGCAGTTCTTTTCTTGACACAACTGCCATGTAACTATGGGCTCTTGGATATTAATGATTGTTTCTTAATATTGACTCTCATCTTGTATTTAAATAAGCTATTGTTTATGAGAGATGTTTTTGAAATTGTCAATTGATGCTTCAGAGTTATTTGTCTTCTCTCTTCTGATTGATTTCTGTCAATTCATAGTTTTAGGGTTGTTATTTAGACAAAAACGCTTTCTGGGTGACCCGATGTAAACTTTGCATCTTCCACCATTAAGATGACGTGTGGCTTTTTGCACGCATTTACTTAATTTTAAATAATAGCGTGTTATCTTCCAGTAGCAATTCTACCTTCCTTCTATTTTGCTCACACAATGTCTATGCAGAAGAAATGGACCCCATCAATTTCTTGGCTCTGTGTACTTAGAGAAAGGAACAGTAAATCCTCAAGAGCGGTGGCTGGTGTCCTTGTACCTTGAGTAGGGGTCTATGATGCTAGACTTTTTATTATAAATATGATCTTATCCATGTTTGTATACTGCCTCATCATTACCAATATTCTTCTGTTTCAAGTGTCCAAGAGGAGCTCTGTCTAATGGCCTTCACCATTTTGTCAAAACATTATTAGGCATTTATTTTTTTCTTGCTTTTTGGCATAATAACCTTCACTTTTAATGTCTAGAGGCTTTCTACTGGTGGCCCTGATGTCCACTGTCAGAGGTGCCACCACAGTAGACTGCATGAGGAAGGGTCCTCTAACTCGAGAACCCTTCAAGAAATCAGCTGCACATCCTGAGGATCGTCAGCTCCAGAACTGTGTGAACCAAGTCCTTGAAATACTGGTGAACTTCTTTGTCTTGGTTCCTTTTCCCTAAGGTGCCCTCATGATCACACACTTGTATGAATTGGCTGAGCTAAAAAGAAACCAGGATAGGAGTATGTCCTTTAGATCTTGCTCGAAATTCCATGTTCTCTCTTCTTGTACCTTCTACAAAACTTTAACTAAATATACAAGTTCTGTACATAGTAAATAAACTGCAGCAAAGATAGGATATGAGTAATTCCAGAAATGATAATTATACTCATAAAAATGTGTGTTTCAGTGGGTATACATGGTATTTCATTATTAACAAAACAGAGTTAGACAAGATGTTATTTTCTCTTTATTAACACTGTTAAGGGGCACCATATGCTTCTCAAAATTCTGTCAACAATTATTTGTCAAAATCCAAATGATTTATCAAAAAATTAAAGATGCAGTTTTAGCTACTTTGGTTTTTATTGGGGTTTAATTTCTGGGAATCGACCATGAAGGAAGCCTAAAATCACATTTCTCCCCCAAATTTATTATTAGTTAATTATAAATCATTTTTTTCTAGATCTGGTAATTTCCTTCTATAAGCTAAAATTTGCAATTCGGAAATTTGAGATTCCCCAGGAAATAATGAAATTGTGGACCCATGCCAAACACAAATAACAAAAGCTTTTCTTTTCATACTTCTGACATTATAGCAAGTAAGTAAATATGCAACAAAAATTAAGTGTCTGTAGAATAGTTCAGGAAAAACGTCCATTATTTTTTTCTACTGCTTCTTTTCCTTAGTCTGCCCTGGTTGGTTGATTGAGATAAGGCCTAGCTGTGTTGCTGAAGCTGGTCTTGAACTCCTGGGCTAGCGTGGTTCTCCTCCCTTAGCCTCCAGAAGAGCTCAGGAAACCATGGTAAGTTCTATGTTGTTTTTAGTAATGAAGGCAATTATCATATGAAAAGGGTACTTTTATTTCTAGTTATTCTGATTGAATTTAAGGTGCAATACTTGAATTTTAACTGCATATCTCACTTTCATGGGCCAACGCCTCAGGCAAGGTAATGTACAATAGGTGTTTGATGTAATGTGAACATTTCAATTTTTTTCCCTGGAATCTCGATGTCAAATCCTACTTCCTCCAAAAGAGAGCTTCTTACAGAATATCTTAATCTTTTCATTTACTTGTATTTTGGTTCACAAACAAATTTGAGAAGTTACAAAGCTCTGAGCCCTATGGTGTGAACTTACGCAATGGAGTACACACAGTGCAAGAGATTTTTTTTTTTTCTAAGTGGGTGAACCTGGTTCCAGACCAACCATTGTTCCAGGCATTGTTGTTATGAATAGCTCAGATTCACATACAGGTCAAATATGGGTCATGTATTTTCAAATAAGAATTTTTTGTACAGATCCTAATGTGTGGATAATAAGACAGATTTTGCTAGAGGTAGGAGAGGTCACTATTTTCTTCCTTAAAGACTGCTTCAGGGCACGTGTCATGTGTAGGTGGACTCTTCCCACAAAGCCATTTTTATCTTATTGCAATATCATAAAAGCATGTTCTAAAACAGCATCTGAAGAGGTGGGTAGAAGGGAAGAAGATGTGGCGGTGGCTTTTGACTATTTCTGCTTAGTGCTGACCACTCGATTTTGCTTATATTTACTTACATGAACAAAACACTTGATCCTGTGTAACTTAAAGACATTCAATTTTCATTTTAGCACTTATAATCCAACTGTTCAAATACAGGTTTTTAGAGAATTAGCAGAAATCTTTGGGAGAGTAAAGAAAAAAATAAAATATTAAAGGTAATGAAATCTTGAGCATTAGTTCAACATGGCTTAAAATGTCTAATTAAAAATACTTATAGGATGTGGTTACACATGCACATAGAGAGGCTGAGGCAGGAGAATCACAAGTTCAACCCATGCTTGGGCTACTTAGTGAGACTCTATCTCAAAATAAAAAATTACAAACTGAGCTCATGATGTAACTCAGGGCAAAGACCCCTTGTTCTGCCCTCAGAACTGCAAAACCAAAAGCAAATAACAAACAAAACAAATAACAACAAAAAACAAAACAAAAAAATCCTGTTACTTGCTACATCAAAGTGAGTTATGAGTGTAGGGCATAGTATTTTAAAATCAATAAATAACCACTATACTCAAGAAACACAATGATAATGGCCTAGCAACTATACAAAATATGGACAGGTTTAAAACAAAAACAAAGCCAAGCAACAAAATACAAATGTGATGGACTGCGATATAATCAAACCTCGAGGGCACATTTCTTACAAAAAGTAGGGAATGAGAATTTTGTTTAGCTCGAATCACACAACATACTCAGGTTAGGACTTAGGAGAACAAGTTATATGAGTTGAAAATAAGAAAATGAATGTCAGCTGTCCACGCACTTGTGTAGCAAGTACTGGACTTTTGGTTCAATTCCCTAGCACTACCTAAGCTGATGGTGTATACCTGTAATTTCAGCACTCAGAAGGCTGAGGCAGCCAGCTTGGGCTACATAGTAAGTGCAGGACCAGCCTGCAGAACGAGCCAGAACTACAGAGTGAGCTGCTGCAGAGAGAGAGAGAGAGAGAGAGAGAGAGAGAGAGAGAGAGAGAGAGAGAGGAAATACTGTCTAACAAAAGGATGGGCCTCCTCTCTAGATGACCCAGCAAACCTTTGTTTCTTTCTCTGTGTGAGTGTGAGTGTGTGTGTGTGAGTGTGAGTGTGTGTGTGTGTGTGTGTGTGTGTGTGTGTGTTGTGTGGTAATGGGGACCAAGCCCAGGGCTTTGACACCAAATCATCTCCACAGCCCCATTTTAATTATTGATGTTGAGACAGAGTATCAATAAATCAGAGTTGGCCATGCTGGGCTGAACGTAAGATGCTTCTGCCTCAGCCCCCCAAAGTTCTGGGATGACAGGCCTGTGCCACAGCAAACCTTAAGAGTTTTCCATGATAAAAGTTTACTTCCGATATGACGTGACCCCATGTCATCATTTCTAGTTACTCTCAGGGCCATGTTATTTCCTATTGTATATTCTTGATTAACTTGTTACATTTAACGTAGAACATTTCATCCTGACAGCGTCTTAGGGACTACAACCTTCTCCTTGAACGTGGTTTATTGTTGTTAGCCTTTCTTTAGCCTAAGTCTCCCATTCCCTCTCTCCGTCTTTTCCCAGTCCCTTTCCTCCCAGCACCATCTGTCCTTTCCAAGGGAGCACATATTTTCTGCTTACAGATATAAAGATGAGACGTACAACTGGACTATTGAACGTGAAAGAGACAGATACTTTTTTCATAGCCATTTCTATGCTGAGAGAGGACTTGGCTACCCTTGCTGTGCCTGTAGATGTTTCTTTCACTTAACTGACTTGATACTGTGTATATATTTCCTTGGAGGAAAAATTAGAAAGGCCAGGAGACAGAGCAGAAATGCTACTATGGCCAATTCATCTTTACTTGTACTTTTTTTTTTTTCTTTCACAGAGGCTGTCAGATGCTGCCAGGAGAAAGAGACGAAGCTCTGCTGTGACAAATAGGACCCGTGATCATTTTCAACAAGTCGCCGAAAAGTAGGGCAAAATATCTTAATGTTTTCCTCTTTGCCTTCATGTTTCATTGAGCTGCGATTGGCTGTCATTTAGAAAGGTCATCGGGCCTGGGAGGAGGCCAATAGGGAGAAAGTTTGGGCCTTGCCTCCAAGTAGACTTTTAAATACCGATTTCGCTGAAAAACTGGGAAACAAGAGCTCGGGACTGGAATGTGTCCGAGTATTTCAGGCGAATAGAGTTTATTAGGCCACCCGCAGGCTTCTATCTGCTTGGGGTGATTGGGAGCCACCGGATAATACAGCGTTTTCATGGGGAAGTGATGGGAATGGTAAAAGCACAATTTTTTCCTCGTTTCCTCTCTTGAAATTGTAGATTGGTTTTAGATATGAAGTCCTAAAGAAAAAAGAAGTTCACACGGAATACTCTTTGGCACTTAATATATATACTGATTTATTTAGTAACTCTTTCCTCCTCTTGGGAGGCATTTTGAAGTAATAGACTCCTCAAACTGTAAATGTGACTAAAGCTACCATGAATAAAAGATGGGCCGAAATGAATATCTACAACCACTTAGCCATGGCCACTTTAGGCTTGGAAACGGGCATCGTACCTGAAGGATTTATACTAATTGAAGGACTTTTAGAGCGTGTATTGGATGTAGTGCCATTACTCTCAAGATAAGCCAGCACTGTAGGAAACTCGTCACCGTAAATTTTTACCTGACAGTGTGACGCAGCGTGACAAGAGGCGACACCTAATGACTTTTTATTCAGTGCCTACTCTGTGGAAGGCGCTCGCGGGGTTGGGGGGGTGGTGAATGGGGGCCTGAAAACTCTTCTAGGAGTCTCTGGACATCAGCTTTTTGGATGCAATGCCCTGGAATCAATGCTGCCTTTCTCCCTCCTGAATAACCCTCCCCTGGATTCCAATGTGACTACCCCCCTTGGTCTCCTATCACTGAGTCGTCTTTACTAGTTCTTTCTCTAATCTTTGGAGCACACTTTTGACCGTCACTCCTAAGTCATTTAGTGGAGTCTCATTGCGTGCATTTCCCTCTGAAGACTCCCAGACTGCTGTGAGCCAAGAGACAGCGCTCCTGGCATTCTGGTCCTTGAGTGATTCATTCTTCTTTATTCTCACATAGATGAGAAATAATAAAGCAAATATTTTTCAAAGTAAAATTTATGATTTTTTTGACATAGTATCTTTTTTTTTTGGTTTGTTCTTCTTAATTAGAACATTATTCTATCAGTTCCTCAGGGAACACACTTAAGATTTGTCTTTGAATACTTTCTTTCCTTACCTGTTATGGCAATTCAGCCTATCAGGAAAATCCTGTACACTCTGTTTTCAATATTATGTGAAAATCTCAGTATTTATCCCCCTCCAGCCTGGCTGCTGCTAGCTGTCATCTCCTTTGAGTCTCATCTGCTGTTCTTCTAGGCCTGGTTTCTCATACTGTTCAGATTTTAGCTTGAATCTACCCCTTTCCTTCTCATGACCCAGAGCACTGTTGATAGCTCTTGTTTTTCAATATACAGAATAGTTAATGCCACCTGGAATAACATCCTTTTATTTTGTTATTTTGAATACAAAGTTTTTGATAGTTAGGGTGTTTTTTCTTTCCTTATCATAAAGTAGGTTTCAAAATCCTCATTAAAGATGGTAAGTAAGTAAAATAATCTAATTTGGGATGTATGGTTATGGACTCACTGCAATGGTCTAAGGCACAGATACTGAAGGAGATGGGGCTTCTGATGAAGTGGTCACTTGGCATGTGTTTACCTCTTGTGTGTTGCACAAAGAAAACAGCAAAGCGATCATAGCACGGGAATGAAGAGGCAAGAGCTGGGGTATTTGGGCAGACAGGGCATGGATGTTTGAAGATAGAAAATCAACAGATGGTTCCAGTGTCTTCAGAAGAGAAAATTAACATCAGAAATGTAGGTCAGGGCCATGTCATGGACAACTTTAAACTAAACAGGAAAACATTCCATAGTATCAGCAGTGAAGAGCTTAGGAAAACTTTTATGCAGAAGATATTATGAAAGTCATATTTTAAGATGTGAAATCTTACAGTAACAGAGAGAATGAGTCTGCCTTCAGCAAAACATGGCAGCAGGCTAGGTCACAAAGGGGTGGAAAGCAGAAAGACACTAACCTCTGTACCAGTAGACGGGAAAAGCGAGCCAGAGGTATGCATTCCCGTGAACACATATATGTTCACTTACTAGTTCACATATCATAACTGGATTTTAGAGATAAAAAAAGGAAAGAGGTGATGCTTATGGTAAACTGTTGGGCACCTGAGGTTATAAAAACGGCAAACTGAAATTAATGGAAGATAGCAGGCAGCTATGTGGGTGTTGTGGCCGGAATGTGACACATAGTTATTATTGCTTTGAATCTAAGGTAATATAAGTAATTGAAAAAAATCCAACTGGTTGTTACCAATAAAATTCTGATCCCAAGTCAGTATGAACGGGCCTGAGCGTTCAGTAGAAATAATATTTTAAATATTGAGAGCCTATGAATTCTCAGAAGGAAGGCTTGTACAGAGAATAGAAAAGAAGTGTTTGTATAATAGTGCAAAACTGTTGAAAGGAGCATCTTTAAAGAAAGGAATAATGACGCTGTTAAATGACATAATATTAAAAGGAATAAAAATTTGACATCTATGAGATTGATGTTAACATTTCATTATTTTGTTTTCAGTGTTACAGGAAGATGTTCTCAGTAAGGTGGTAAAATGTGAAGGGATCAAGACAAAACAAATACAATTTATACAATACAATAAATATAGACTATCTGACTCTAAGAATATGTAAATTTATTTGAGTTGCTATTTATTATTGATAATATATATACATGTGTACACATAAAATTTATCTGTATATCTATATATAATTTTCCTATGTTTTTCTTTACTGTCCTCTTGGCTTATTATAATATATATATAATCCTGTAATTCACTGTATTCCTGTAAGTTCTTCTGCCTACTACTGATATTTTACAACTTAGTAGAATCAGATGTAAATTTATATATAATTGATAATGTGCAGTTACTTTTTAACTGTCCAATGGAAACTATAATGCCAAAAGTTAAGGGGGTTTTCCCTATAATGCTTGCTCTATTATACAGATGTCTTTATAATGAACTTTAATGCATAAAATAGGGAGAGTAAGAGAACAGTATCAATAACTAAGGAAAAAAAGAAAAATATTCCGTAGTTGACATATTAGCATTGGAATAATTATAAAGGGTAAATCCAGTAGACTTAAGCATTTTGCATAAACTTTGACAATGTTTCCATATTGAAAGTGTCTTCTGTTATCTAAGCTGACATAAAATAAGATGTAGGAGGTGGAAGTTACTCAAGATCTATAGAGTAATGGAATGGTTGTCTAAATGAATAAATAGATGAATCAAATTAGGAATGAATATTTGCTGTGTATCCTGTATTCTTGTTGAGGAAACACAAAATATGCCAGCAAGACAAAGGATAGGTAACTATAGAGTATGGTTAATAGTGGAGAGAAAACAGGATGATGAGATAGAATGACTACAAGAGACATTAGGCATTACAGTTGATGGCAACAGATATTAATTCCTATGTGTTTGACTAAGGACTCTTGGTCAATGGATAAACATGGCCTCTAGTCCCAAGGGTGCAGTCTTCACAATAAACAGGTTGGCACCTGAAGGCCTTGGTGAAAATGCATGACCAATCAATGAAAGTAATAAACATAATGGTAATGAGCCAGGAGGAAATCTGGTTGTGTCCATCAAAATGAACAAATTTGTCTACAAGTATCCTTGGCTGTCAGTTACTGCTCAATCCTGGACACTTATGGAAATTACTTTTGATTTTTTTTGATTGTCAAAAATGTCCTTGGAATCTAACTGCCAATACAAGATTCCATAAGACGTATCCAAGTCATTAATCAGATTATGAAATGAAATTTTGAAGCTTATCTCTGCTATAACTTCATCACGAGTATTCTGTAGCACAAAGCAAAACTGGTCAAAGGCTGGAGGTATCACATTAGCAGATGTTTATTGGCCAGTTGTAAAACTTTTGTGGAATTTCTTAATCCTGTGGACTACTTTCATTTTTGTTGCTTTACTGTAATAATTTGGTTTTCATCATAAGCTACTTAACACTTAAAATGAAGAAAACACAGAAAGTAAAACTTACTTTGAGAAAATTTAATTGAGCCTTACTCTTTAAGCTAGCATTTTGGACGTATTTATCACTTTGAGAGTATGGGTGTTTTTATTTAAATCAGGGTAATAGAAACTCATGAATCTGTTTGCCAATATTGCCTTAAGCAAAGGCCTTCCAGAGTCATTTCTTACATCTAATTACAAAGTTATTTAATACAGTTTTGAAACTCATAAAAATTGTTTTGATTTAATTTTTAATCTTATGGCAATGTGAAAGATTTATGTGATCTTGAGAAAATTGCTAAAAATCTTTGAGTCTTAGTTTCCACATTCAATTTCATGGGATTCTTATAAACATTAAATATGTACAGTGTTATGACTGTGTTTCATTGCATGGTAAATACTTCATAGATGATATGTGTACTGATAGCCTAGGAGCTGTGTCAGGATCAGCACAGACAGTGATGAACATAGCAATAATATCTGTAGCAATAGCTACAGTAACAGCAGTGGAAATATTAGCAATAATAATTAATTGTGGGAAAAATTTAACAGTCTCCATCTCATATTCTGTACTTTCAGTTACTTGTGATTCCTACGGACTGTGCCAACTCTCGCCACCACTGACATACTCCTCCTTCCAGTCCAGTGTGGCTTTTTCCTTCTAGCACCTGTTGTTCTCTAAAATATTCTAGATCCATCAAAAATGAAAACTTAAGTTCATTGAGTCAGTGATTGAAAGAAATTTATTTGAATTCTCTCTGTTGAAGCAAGACTATGCTCTTGATGATCCTGTAGGAGCTGAAGAGCAACTTTAATATTTGTGATTCTACTAATTTTGATTTCTATTTCTGTGACTTGGAGATAGCTTAAAACACTTTTTTCCCTCAAAGAAAACAGAAAACAAATTTTAATAAACTATTCAGATGTGAAGATATTTTTATTGCTTTCGTTTGGTCATGAGTGGGAAAAAACACAGGAATCTAAAAATTACTGAATCACAAATTTTTCCCTAAACATAGCCATTTATTCTACTGTCAGTTGAAATTTCATTTTGCCAAAGGATTTGAAAGTAACATTAATTTTTCTTCTTTTAAATTATCTATTTTGAATTATCTTATAATTCAGACACATTCAACAGATTTCAATTAACACCTTAATTTTTCAAGTTGAAAACGTGCTATATTATTTTTTGAATAGCTCATGCCAAGAGGTCTTGGGGTTGGATTCAAGTTGTTTCTCTATATATTTACCTATAACCTTATCAGAATTTTATCTCTTTTTATCTCTTTGTTCATTCAATGATGCCTTTTCATGAAACAGGATCTTGCTCTCTAGTCCAAGCTGGCCCTGAACTCACTATGTAAACCAGACTGACCTTGAACTCATGGCAATCCTTTTGCTTCAGATTCTCAGCTGGTGGGATTTCAGGTATAAGCCACTATGACTGGCTAATTTTTATGTGGTGCTGGGTAGTGGAACCCAGGGCCTTGCACATGTTAAGGAAGCACTCTAGCCACTGAGCTACACTCCCAGGCCCAGTCAATGAGGCTTTCTAAAATTTACTGTTTGTGCTTTTAAAAAATGAGTGTTAATTTAGCATTTGTTAATATCACTAATCCTTCTTAAAATTTTCTTATTAATTTCATGTTTCCCTGTATTTTCATTTTCTCTATTTTAATTTTAAAAGATGTGGATTTTTTTCTTTATTTGATAAACGTATACTGTCTCTCCTTGCAAACTACTGGAATTGTTCAATACTTTTCTAAAAATGCCATCTGGACCTTGTAGTAAACAATATATATGTATGTATTCAATTGTTAAGTACAATATATATACATACATATAAAATAAGTACCTAAATGTAATTTGAACATTTTTAGATCCTATATATATTTACATTTAAGATGCAAGTAATTCATTCCTGTGTTTGGTCCTTGTTCAGTGTTTTTCAAGCTTGTTTATTTATGCTTACTTACTCATTAACAAGTACAAATCTTAGTAGGATAGATAATATTGATTACAAGCCAGTCACATGTATACCCTAAAAAGACCATTTCTTCATAAAAGGACATATTTTATTTTCACGCATAGTAAATGTATATTAATCCCATTTCCAGAGAATGGAACATTTTGTTTGACTATTGCCGATATGTTCTGGGCATTATCCATAGATTGGCACTATTGGAATGCAGATAAAACCTTTAGAAATGGAGACCAGAAGAAAAATATTTCAGAATTTTGGGAGTGTGACCTTGAAGCATATCGTGGGACTCCGGCCTTATCCTGTTGGTCACTCATTCCCAGCAGCCCTGAGATGAACACCACAAACTCTCCAGATTGAAACTATGCACTAAAACCTCCAAATCTGTGAGCCAAAATTTGTGACTCACTTTCTGGAGTGATTACTTCATGCATTTTGTTGCAGTGATAGAAATACAAGGATGTAAGAGAAATTTTGTTTATTTAATCCCTTACAAAGCCAACAGTAGTCATTATATAAATATTGAAAATACTTGTGCCTAGGGTTTTTGTTTAATTGTGGAGTGTTTGTCTAGCGTATGTGAGAACCTGCATTGGCCCTACAGAAATGTAAAAAAAAAACAAACACTACAAACCTATGAGGTCCCTCCCACCCCCGCACCCAACACACTAAACAGTTCCCAGGCATTAGCAATATTTTTACCTCTTCAAGGCACTGACATTTTTGAGTTTTCTTTTTCCCTTTGCTCAGTAATGGCTCCCAGTTGACTCCTTAATTTTCATACTGAATGACTTATAAAAAGTATTATACATCTGTATCCTATTTGCATGGTAAGCAACAGAAATAACATATGTAAGCTTAATATGTTATGATCAACATGGCAAATTATCTCCAAATGCTGAAGCAGTTAAACCTAGAACAGGAAAAGGTTCTGCCCAACCTTGACCGCAGAAGTAGAAAGGGAGAAGTGTGAGGACATGTCTTTTTCTCTACTCAGGTAAAGGGATTTCCTATGAAGCTCTTAAACACTCTTCAGCTGTGTGAATTATTGAAAGTGTCTAAGAAGTACAGTACCTGCTTATAATGCCATTAGGAGGTCTGTTTCCCTGTGAGAAAACAGATTTAAATTAAACAAGGTATCCTATGCAACCTTACTGAAAAGAAAATTAAAATAGAAATACGAAGGAAGGCAAAATGCTAGGGGGTCACTTATCCTCATCTTGCCTACTGGTGTTCTAAACATGAAAAGAGAAGGGAGCGTTGCCCTTTTAAAAATAGTTTGCATTAAAAGTTTATATTGACATGTTTTTCTTAATACTGATTTTATTTTATAAAAAGAGAGATGAATATTCATAATAAATTAGGAGGAGAAGCCTAGAAGTCAGATATTCAAATGGCTCTTTTTATTGGAAACTCCCTCAGGCTACCATGATTGATTACTCCTAATTTCCTTTTCAGAGAACATGTCAGGCAAGACACTTAACAGATTGTGAGCTTTAAGTGTTTCGTAAGATCAGAGAGGAGAGTTGGAATAAAATCCTTAGAGTGGGCAAAAACATTAAAATTCAGCTTTTTGTTTTTACTAAACTCTGGAAAAAATGGTAATACAAGGAGAAAACTTTCATAATTTAGGCGTAAGTTTTTATGCGTGAGAGTGTGGTCAGGTGCATACAGAAGTGCTGCAGAATGACAAAGAAAGTGATTCCTCCCTGATTGGGATATTACGATATGAAGAGGTGCTTCAACTATTAAGTGATTACTGGAAAAAAATTAGCTGGTTTTTAAAAATAATGACATTGAAATTTTAATTTATCTATGTGGAGAAATTTTATGTATACAATGACTAAAAATGGCTATATTTCACAAAAGGAAAATGAAATAGTATTTTTTAATGGAAGCTTATCAAATACATTTTAAAATGAAACTGTTTCAAAATTCTGTTTTCATTCAGGAATTTTTATCTAAAATTAAAAAAAATATTGTACAGTTTGCTTTCAGTAGATATCAGTTCATTAATACTTGATCTTTTTCATTTGCTTTTTTTTTATTAGCACTGGAGAACTACTCCAAGGCCCTTGCACTGAGCTATATCTCTAACCCATTATTATTACTATTATTATTTTAATTTTGATTTTGCTTGCTAAGTTGCTAAGTTGCCAGGTTGGGCTCATACCTGCAATCCTCCTGCCTCCAGGATTTATAGGCTCTTATAGTCTGGATCTGGAACGTCCCTTCAAAGCCTGATATATTTGGATGTTGGAGAATGTCTTTGATTTCCTGTGCTGGTAGGAAGTAGGCTCTGGCGGAATGGTGGATCACTGGGACATGACTTGGAAGAACGCGTCCTATCTCTTCTCTTCCTCATTCTGTCTGCTTTCTGTCCATCCGTGCTGCGAACAGCTTCTCTCTGACTGGGCCTCTGCTGAGCCTTTCCACCCTTGCCAGCCGCCCTTGAGCAGAAGAAGACCTTCTCAAACTCTTGAGCTGGAATAAATCTTTCTTTCCCTAAGATGTTGATGTTGGGTATTGTGTCCCAGAAAGAATAAAAAGTGAAGACACTAGCCTGCAGCCCTGGGCTCAAGTTGAGCTACTTTCTTACCCTTGGTCACTAGTGCTGGTTTCCCCAACCCTTGTCCAGTTCCTTAGCGGTTCCCTGTCTCTGCTGCTGGCTTCTGCCACTGTCCTTTCCACTTTCTATTACTACGCCCCCACCCCCCCGCCCCCAACAAATTGGGTCAGACTGCTGTTTGCCATTTAGGTACTGACATTGCTATATTTTATTTTATTTTTCCCCATTGTATTGATAGGTATATGGTTTACAATGAAGTTGAGCATTTTGTGCACCTATGTATCTTGTCAAGGTGACAGGGACTTTCCGGCTCTCCTTTTGTCCCTTTCCACATGCACCCCTCCCACCCTCCCCGCCCTATCCCCGTTTCACTTTGTTTTTCCGTTTTAAGTTCCGTGGGATAGATGTGATCTGGGTTTCTCATATCAGACAGACCATTCAATGTTTCACCTTCTGCTTCTGACTCACTTCACTAAGCATAATGTTCTCAAGTTTCTTCCATTTGCCCGTAAAAGCCTCCATGCTGTTGGACTTTATAGATGCAGAGCATTCCATAGTGTAGAAATACCACAGTTTGTGTATCCACTGGTCTGTTGATGGGTATTTTGGTGACTTCCATATTTTAGCTATTGTTAGTTGTGCTGCTATGAACATGGGTATATATTTATCTCTAAAAGGTGTGTCTGGGCATTGGATTTCTAAAATCATTCAAGGAAGGATTTAACTTTAGGTTTCTCCTCTCCTCCTTTTGTCACATCCTTAGAATTTATTGACCTCCTAACAGGTGGAAAACACCTTTAAAATGCATAATTCATATTTAATTTAATCTTTAACATATTTTATAGGTGTTATTCTTATTCTACATATGAATAGAAATACTAAGGGGTTTATTAATAATGCTAAAGTTTTATATCTAATAGTTTAATGAAGCCTAAATTCAAATTTAGTCTTTTATATCCTAGAGCCTAATTTTGTCAACCAGTTTCTACCAGTGAGATTGACGATCTAAGCTTATAGCATGTAAAATCATTTTTAAAGTAAATTCTGAATTAGAGGAAACATATAAAACTGAAAATTTTAATTTTAATTAAATTTCATTTATATATCAATATAATCTCATATTCCAATAAATATGCATCAAAGCAGTTTTTTTAGCATTTACTTTTCTAAAAGCATGCACTTTCAGGAAGATGTTTATCCTAAAATAGCTCTCTAGTCATACATTGTAGAGACAAAAACAATCAAGATACCGAAATCGCTCTGTTAGTTTTCCTTTTGGCTATAAAAATACATCATAAAAGGAAACACATTTACTGTTGCGTAGGTTTGGAGATGGGCAGGACTGTCCCGGTGGGACTCCTGCTCTCCTGGAGGCTTTGTTAGCAAATGCAATCCCAGTCTTTTCAGCTCACAGAAGGTATTTACACTGTGGCTTGTGAAACCTCCTTCCACCTCTGCTGCCAACAGCATAGCCTCTTCTACCTTCTCTGCTTTCCTACCTCTCCTTATAAGGATGGTTGTGATAAAGATGCCTATGGGCCAGATGGGAAAAACTAGGAGAGTTTCCTTAAGATAATTCCTTTGAGTTATTTGGAGTCAGAGGTACTGTATTCACTGGTCCTGGGAACTAAGATATGGACATCTTTGGGGACCATTATTCATTCTTCTAAGATAACATGGTAGAGATGGCACCTCAGGAAGATTTTTTTGAACTGTGTTTGATGCAGATGAAATTTTTTGTTATCTAAACCCCTTTCTGCATACCAGATAACAAGATAACTGTATAAATAAATTCATGTATTGCATACAAAGTTAATGAAATAGTAGGCATGCTATAGAAAATATGAATCATGACTTTCTATTCTCTTTGTTATCTTATCAAACTTGAAAAATAAATCTAATGATATGTTTATAAAATCTATAAATTTTATTTTTCACATAGCTGAGATATTTTAAATACTGTCATCTATGGCAAAAACTATAGTCTTTAGTGTCTTATAAATATAATTTCTCAGGAACAATTTTTCAGATATATTCCTATCAATTAGTCTTATATATTTTATTACCCATTTAACATTCACTTTTTAACTTTGAGAAATATATACTATTTGATAACTTGAAAGTGACTTTAATAATATTCATAAAATTAATGATATTAAAATACTTTGAAAGTAATAACATTGGATGTAAACATGACTCAAAGCAGTACAAAACAAATTGATTTTCCTCTTGTTCTTATTTTTAAAAATGATCGGGTTTCTGGTAGTTTGTATAGCTTCTAAGTACCACGTTGCTCTTGTGACAACAAGATTTGTAACTGTTTCAGAGAGAATATTGTTGTCTTTTGTTTAGACAAAACCAAGGAGTAGGTGGGAATGCAAATCAAATGAGCTACTTTTAAAAATGTAAAAACCATAAATGTTGGCCTGGCAGAAGGAATTGAGCTTCCAAAACTTCAAATTGTTATTTTTCACTGACACAAAAACTTAACTGTACATTGTAAAGGTAGAACAATGTAAAAGAACATATGAATTTTGTCCTAGCCTCAATATACAACATTTCTCTTAAATGTTCTCTTCTTGGGATGAGGTTCTGGATTTTCATTTTATTTTAAAATAGATTTTTCTTTGAAGATACATTCATTTCCTACCACTGAAACTCTGAAGCATATCTTAAAATGTACGTGAGTGAAATATAATACTTTTCTTTGAAATAGATATTTGAGCTTCTCTTAATTTCCTTTTGTTTCAAGAAGGTTTTTTTTTAAAGTATTTGAGTTCTTATCAGTGGTTCTACAACCTAATGACATTGTGAACTATGATTGGATGACTAGTTATAACATTCACAGAGCAATTTTTTTCAACAAATGAATCTTTGTCTAGATTTGAGCCCTTATCATGCAAAGCTTAATTTAGACCAGGAAAATGTTATTATTGGCTATTATATGTTAGATTCTTTGGTGAGTCAGGTCCCAAGTCCAGCTAAGCTATTAGTATTCATGCTTAGTCTTAACTTCTCAAGCTTTTTTCTTCTAATTTGTTTTGATTTTATGAGCCAGGATCTCACTATGTAACCCAGGCTGACCTTGACTTCACACTGTGGCCCAATCTAACCTCAAAACTTGGTATCCTACTGCCTCAGCGTCCCAAGTACTGAAATTACAGGAGCATGAGATGACTCTGCACTACCAAAATAATTATTTCAACATTATATAATAAGGAGAAATGAAAAGAAAAGTAACAATTGTTCTTGGCTGACAAGAACACTAGCATACATTTTCTCATTCAATTCTCACTCACCAGCAAGAAGAGTTCAGTGGTATTTCCCATTTTAAAGATTCAACAGCTAAGGTTGGAGATCTAATATATGAAAGAACTGGTAAATTCTGACCCTCTTGATTAAAAGTCTGGATTATCCTTATTTTATGGTGCTACGAAAAGATAAATGAATTTTAAGCCTGAAATTCCTGCCCTTTAAGGAAAAAAAAAGTGGAAAAAAAGTTTAGCAAGACCAGAACAT
Organism: Ctenodactylus gundi; assembly: GCA_004027205.1. Classification (NCBI taxonomy): domain Eukaryota; kingdom Metazoa; phylum Chordata; class Mammalia; order Rodentia; family Ctenodactylidae; genus Ctenodactylus; species Ctenodactylus gundi. The sequence goes on along the minus strand of PVKB01000092.1, from coordinate 382,700 downwards.
ATATTCTATCGTAGAATAATAGTGGAGACATAACTGCATCCACCCTATACCAGACTTCCCATCAAGGCTCCGCTGTTTGGTCCTTCTCTTTCCGTCATCTCTGTGCTCTGTTCCTTTCCTCTGGCTGTCTCTGAATTTCTATCACATTCAACTGACAGTGACTGACTGTTACTGTAGGAGACTGAATAAAAAGCAGTGGCAGGGTTTGGCTTGTCACCCTTGGTAGTGGGGAAGCTTCCATCTCTGTATTCATCCTTCTCTGCCACAGGGCCCCTCATTACTGCTTGTTCTATTGGGAGCCTGGGAATGTCCCATGGTTTCTTTGACATTGTAGGGTAGACACAGGAGTGAGCACTGACTGGCACAGATGGAAACCCTGGCTCTTCACTCAATTTTCTTTAACCTCATACAAGTGAGACTGGAGGAGTGAGGACAAAGATGTACACCGATTGTATAAGTCCAGTTTTTATCACTATAATAAAAAATAACTGGAGTAGGATTTCTGTTGTAAAAAAAGAGAAACTAAACCCGGCATGGTGTAATCTCAGCACTTGGGAGGCTGAGACAGGAGGATTGCTGTGAGTCTAAGGCCAGCTGGGCTACATAATGAGTTAAGGACTATCCTGGACTGCAGAGCAAGGCACTGTTTCCAAAATTAAAAAAAAGAGAGAGATATGTACTTAGCTAACTGTTTTGGAAAATGAAATTTTAGGCAAAAAAAAAATAGCACCCACCACTTCTAGTAAAAGCTTAATGGTAGATATTTGCTGCACCTACTGGGAAACAAGAGATCACATTGCCAGACAAGATCCCAGTCCTTTAGGTAACTCCCCTTTTTGTCTGTCCTCTCTTAAGGTGCTTCCTTTTCATTCACTCGCATTCCTTATCTGACTATCTGTCATCTCTCATGCTACATTTGCTGTGAACTGAATTCCTCAAGCCAGTTCTTGATGACTCCTTCTACTGCAAGACAATGCCATAAATCACAAGGAAAGAGCAAATATATATATATTTCAGTGGAATTTTTAAAAAACGCAAGTTCACTTTTTAACTTTTAAAATTATGGGCAAAAGAGTTTCACTTTCAGTAGAAACAAGATCCTCCCACTCTACTTTATTACTTCCACTGAACACAAAAACATCTTATAGAAACTTAGCGTGATGTGTAGAGTAAGATCTGTTGAGCCGGAAGTTAAAGTACATTGGACATTGAAGTGGCAAAGATTTGGGAGCCACAATGTGAAGAAGAATGAATGTAGATTGTGGCCTAAAAGTCATCAGATTGATAAGCTACTTAAAAATATCAGCAAATTATTAAGATTTAAGTAATATTCAGTTTCAAACTATGTTAAAAATGTGCAAGAAACAATCTAAAATAATTCAGCATTTGCAGAACCAGAAGAAATGTAAATCATTACATCAGTAGAAATTATCCAATCTGAAATAGAGTGAGAAAATGATTCAAAGTATTGATATGAACTCGCTGAACTAAAGAGAAGGTAGTTATCCCATTGAAATCTCAGTAGAAAATAGGGAAATTATGTGTGTATACATGTGGATTGTGTGTGTGCATGGTTTTTTTTTTTTTTTGGTGTGTGTGTGTGTGTGTATCAATGGCTAAAAGTCTCCCAAATGTGGTTGAAGGCATAAACCTACATATATTTATAAGATTAATTAAATGAAAACAACTTAGCATAAATCTAAGCACACACATAAACATAACAAAACATTAGCTAAAGCTGATGTCATTGAGAGACATCTCCAAAAATCATACTTTTCTTATATAAAACAATTAGAATTATTGATAATTTCTCACCAGCTTCTATGAAAATAAGACCTAAGTGAAGCCTCATTTTTAAAGTGTTGAAAAGAAAACCCTGAACTTTATGCTTAAAAAAATACTTCAGATTTAAAGATCAAATAAAATAAATTGAAAGCAAATACAAGGATTTGTAGTAAGCATTCCTGCTTTAAAAAATAAATTACTAAAAGGGCTGGAGAAATGACATGGCTGTTAAAGTGCTTGCCTAGTAAGTGCAAGGCCCTGGGTTCAATTCCCCAGTAACACGTAAAGCTGGGTTTGATGGTGCACACCTATAATCCCAGCACTTGGAAAGTGGAGGCAGATGAATTCCAAGTCTAAGGCCAGCCTGGGCTACAGAGCAAGACTTTGTCTCAAAAATAAATAAAATAAAATAAAACCATGGGGGTAGAGTTTATGGAAGTCCAAAAACCTGGTTACAAAATCTGAAAACAGAATACATTCTTCTCATTTTGAATCATTTAAAACCACATTGAGATGTCAAGACGAAGTGTAAACAGATTGGCATCTGTTTCTCATGGCCTTTAGCTTTCTTCCTTCTCAGGGAAGATGGCCCCTGCAGCACTGTCTCAGGGCTGTGAAGTCGGCCTCTACCATTACTTAACCACAGTCATGAAATTATAGGAAGGCAACAGATTAAGAGGCATTTTATGACAGCATCTGGAATTCTGATCTAATATGTAATAGAATGTAAAAATTAATTCATCCAGTAGTAATTTAAGAAGTAAAGCTATTTTGTGAGTAAATAATTTGATTGAACAAAGACAACAATAAACCAAAGACTTTCTTCCCTTCATGGATCAGAGTCTTACTGTTTATTGTTATTATATACATATGGGGCAAGTGTTTGTGGTTTGTTCTTCCTCATTTTTTTCTTCACTCTTTCATTCTTTCTTGGAGACAGGATCTCACATGTAGCCCAACCTGGCTTCTGTCCTCAAAGTGCTGGAATTACAGGCATGCACCTCCACACTCTGCCTATGTGGTGCTGGGGAATCAGACTCAGGGCTGTGTCCTTGCTAGGAAAGTGCTCTAACTGTTGTGCTCTTTCTCCAGCTCCTGTAGTTCTCTTTTAAAAATAAAAACATCAGCTAAGTATGTACATAGGGGCAGGGGTACTGTTCAGTGCTTAGAGTGCTGGCCAACCATGTGCAAGACCTTGGTTCAGTCCCTCAGTGCCACGTTAAAATTATCTGGGCATGGTGGCATATACCTGTAATCCTGGCACTCGGGTATTATCTCAAAAAAAAGAGTTAGTGTCTGTCTTCTTTGTGCTTGAATCTCTACTGTATACTATCGCTATACATGGGAAAAGGTAGTCATTAAATATATATTTATCGAGTCAACAACAACAACAACAAAAAATGCCTCTTCACTTCACCTTTAATTCTGCCAAATAACAACAGAATTTCTGTGAGTGTAAATTTCTTCTCTGTTTTGAAAAGATTGTGATTCCTAGGGCCAAGGAATATAATTTATTTTAGAGTTTCTTCTATGGCTTGCTTTTTATATAAAAGATTTATTAACTTTCTGATCCTGCTCCTAGGTTAAGTGTTTGGAAGTTTTGAGTTTCCCAATATAATCTTCACTTCCATTCCTACCTCTTAGTAATTTCTCTTTGCCAAGCCTTATATTATAACTAAAACAAAACAGAGATAAATGTGTTAAGATGTCTAGATTACCAAGGGACAAACAAGTACAAGTACTGAATTATAAATTTTAAGGCAAGGGTACTAAAGAAGAAAAGGATTACTGAATTTAGACTAAAAGAGGTCATAAGACTCTCTAAAAAAGAAATATGTCAGCTAATTTTAAAGGAATAAAATGAGAAAGTAACATCTCTACTTAGTTATAGGAATTTAAAGTATAAATAATTTAGACCCTCACACTTATTGAAATTATTGACATTATTATAGTCAGGCAAATAAACAGATCCCTTGCTACCCACAATTACCTTTCCCTGTCTTGTGTGCTAAGAGAATGAAAATCTACTTTTGTGACACATTTCAAGTACACAGTACAGTATTATTACATCACGTTAGACCATCCACTGTTTTGGCTACGAAACATTAACACATCCTCTTCGTCCAAGACTAGCTCCAACTGACAGGTCCTGGGTGACCAGCCTTCCCACCCACCAAAGAGTCTTTAAATAGAAAAATAAAATAAACTGAATAATACAATCATAAGTCACAAAACTCCCTTAATACATTCCATTTTTATATTAGCTTGCAGTATAGACTCCCACACAGCATCAACTATTTTTACCTAACAAGTTGTGTGTGTGTGTGTGTGTGTTTTATAGGTGTATTTCCTAAAATAAAGAGACACACAGTTCCAACATTTATACTGGGAAGGCTGCTTCCAACTTTAATCACAGACTCATTGCGTATTTTCTCATTTAAAAACTAAATTGTAGAATTGCAACCATTGACACATAAACTATTACATAATAAGGGGAAAGGATGAGGGATCAGAGAGACAGAAAAGCATTTTGTGTCTACAAACGCCATACCTATCACAAGCAAGGAAGAACTTCTGTATTCACAAGTGCTGTGCTTTAAATCTAACATTCAAGTTGTCAGGGTTAGTCACCTGGAGGATGACCCTGGCTTTCTGAAACATCCCAGTCTTCAATGACACTGTCTATTTTGATTGCTTTAACTCTCGGTAAAACTTTTTTAAAGGTAAGAAAATAGTGAGAGCTACTGAGAGAATCATCTTGCTTTTGACCCTCTTCCTGTTCTCCTTGTTAACAATCCAACTTAATTATGATAATCGAGATCGATCACTGAAGGCAATAAAGTGCTACTTATTTTCCAATTGGTTTATTGGAAAAGAATGCCGATATGGCCGAGAAAGTATTTGATTGCATGGCTCAATGAAATCATTGTTACCTCCTTACAAGAAAGTATCCTTTTTTATTCTGGGAATTCAAATCTTCAAATTAGCAGAATTCAAAGTCACTAGGATGGGCAAAATTTATCTGAGTAGATTATTAAGTAAGACAACAAGAAAAATTCCTTCTACTTCCACATCCTTTATTCCTATTTCACTGTGATCCTGTTTGGACAAGACAGAACCTAGTAATGGTCTATAACATGAAACGCGTCCTACCGCTGACGGGTCTTTTGTCCATTCCTAAGCTTCTGTGATACTGCCTCTTAACTGGCACCATAACTCTCTCTTTATTAAGTCACTCCACCCTCCAATTAGCCCAGGGGCTTCTGTGTGACCGAGTGCATAGTAAGGTCATTTAATTACATGAACAAGAGCCCATGTGGCCCTTCCTTTACATTGAAATAATTCCTTGATCCAAAGAGATGCTGTTAATGCAATGACATTTTCAGTGGACGTATTCTAGGAGAGGAATTTTCCCTTCTGCTTGATAATACTTTGACAGTTCCAGCATCTGTAGACTCAAGGAATGTCCTTACCAACATCATGTCACTGCTGATGTTTTGTGACATGTAATTAACTGCCACGAGGGTCACTTTGTTCATTATCCCATAGAGAAATCACTGGAAACTACAGCCATGCCTTGGATAAGAAGCTGATTGACATACTTAAAATATGTCATATGGCATGTCACTGGAGAAGTCCTTGCATGACCGCTGAAATAGAATGTAATGTCTTCACTGCGCTTTCTGAGCAGCCCATTAACACGTTGCTTCCCCTATGCTTCCTTGTCACTAATTTTTTTCATCCTGATCCTTCTAGTTCATTGTCACCGAGCCAAATCTATAGTAACCATGCATAAATCAGTTAAAAGTCACATTTTGGGTCATTTTCTTCTAGAAAAAGTAGACTATGTAATGCAGTCCTTCCCTCAACAAGAATTTAGTTTCCTTGTGTATTCTTGAATGAACCACTATGAACCACTGAGTAATTACTTGCAAAATGTAATAATGCATTTTGCAGAGCAAATTTTAAACTTGATTTTCTGTTTCCCACACTCTTGTCTGAGTTGTGTTCTTGTGACTTGATACAATGCATGATACCGGCCACTTAAAGGAGGAGTAGTTTATTTTTAGCTCACAATTCAGAGGTCAGAGTTTTTGGTCAGCTGGCAATGGCATCATGAATTTGGCAATGGCGTGGAGAAACACCCTGGCAGAGGACAGCTGCCTAATCCATCTTCCACCAGGATGCAGGAGCAGATGAGTGGAGAGCTGAGGGTGACCTCCAGCGACATATCCCTCCACGCAGGCTCCACCTTCTAACAGAAGGTAAACTCATCAATATAATTAATCCCCTGATTCAGTTAACCCTATGATCCAGTCATGGTCCAAATACCTGTAGCTTTTGGAAGACACTTCAGTGTCACAACACTGGTTGCAAAAAAAAAAAAAAATCTCCTATGAGAACAAATAGATGAATTTGAATTGAGGAAGAATTGCGGAAGAAGAGAGAAAGTAGCAGAAATCAGTGTCCAGGGTATCTGACCCGTCTGTACAGGTAAATTACTTGTGTCTTCCAGACCTGCCGAAGCCTACTCTCCGATGTATCATTTCTCCTTGAGGAGAGACACTGTGCACCTACTAATATTGTGCACATATGAATCATGACTTTCAAAGAGGATGGAGCACTTGCCTTTATTATTCATTGCTTGGACCCATGACCCAAAAACCAGAACTCTAGAGAGAAAAGGTTTATTTTAACTCACAGCTTGAGAAAGTCTCAGTACATTCTGGCAATGATGGAAGCACATGGCAGAAGCCTAGCAGGAGAACATCTGTTCACAGCACGACAGACAGAAAGCCAAGTGAGTGAGGAGGGGAAGAACTAGTGTGTACCCTTCCAGGTCAAGCCCAGTGATCTGACCTGGCTCAAGCACTAAGTATACACCCTTTACATCTAGGCCCACCTCTTACCAACATATGGATTCCATAGTTATTCTCCACATCCAAGTACATGAACCTTTTGGAGAGATGTCTCAGATCTAAACCATCAGCAGCCACTCGGGTCTCATTGTCACCTGAAGCCGTCTGCTCACATGTTCATTCTTTATCAAACCCCATGAGCAACTCAGAAACTGAGTGGATGAAAGACAGTCATCTGCACGATAGGTACAGATTATCAACAAAATCCTGAGACATTAATCTAAATCTTCTTTGTTGGTTCTTGCTAGAGATATGATACAGAATCTTTGTTTTCTGGAGACAATTCAACTATGATATCGATCATAACCTGTAGAGGAAGAATCATTTGCATTGTAGCTTGAACTTACTAAAAACACTTGTCTTGCTCTGATCAACACTCAAGTCAAGAGCTTAATGAAGTAAAAGCAAATTTGACTGAGGTAAATGTTGCCTCCAAAAGAAAAAAAAATACTTGAAAGGCATTTCGTGTCATTTCATGGTGGCTTGGATTTCCACAACTTTTTCTTTTTTCTTTTTCCTGACAGGGTATAGATGGTCCTGAGCATACTCTTCGCTATGTTGCCCGGGCTAGCCTTGAAGCCTTGAACTCATGGCAATCCTCCTGTCTCAGGCTCAGTGATAGGGTCATAGGCATGCACCACCACACTTTTGGTGCTGAGGAATCAAACCAAGGCCTTGGACTTCGTAGGCAAATGCTTTAAATGCTGAGACACGGTCCCCTCCCTCCCACAATTTTCTTAAATGTTACCTGCCTGAAATATTTTGACATTCCAGAGATAACTTACACCCTTATAAACTGCAGAAAAGTGCCCAAAATCTGAATTTTAGTGCGATTTATTCCTTACACTTTGATTTACATCTATTATAAAGACATTGAAATGTATTATTTTTAGTTCCATATATCTAAACATCAAAACATTATCAGTGTAGAATACTCCTAAATATGATGCACAACCTCCAGATGATCAAATTGTTTGTGAAAATTTTATGGCAGAAAGCAGAAAGAATGACTTAGACCTCACAGAGTATTTCATAGAAGCCACTGTCTTTCCTTTGTGAAATCATTTTGATTTTAGTAATCCTTGCAAGGTGTAATAGAGAGAAAAATGTCAGCTAGAGCAAAGCTCAATACCAGATGTGAGCCAATTTCCTCCATCAAAAGCATTCTGTGTAGTACTGACTCTGGCAATAGTAGTCATTACCAGGTTAAGTTTATAAAAAGCCACCCTCGTTTCCCAAGATACCTCGACCCTCTGTGCTATCCTCACAGCACAAGTGTCAGGGGAGTAGAAATGCAACACACAAGTATATTTCCGCTCTCGCATCTTCCAAGTTTTTGATGGTGGCGCTAACCATATTATCTTTAATGTTTATATCTAAAACATATCCCCAAAGTCTCATATGGCTTTTTAATTTTTATTTAATATTGTTTTCAGTGCTGGGGACTGAGCCCATGGCTGCATTCTCAGCCTTTTTGATTTTTCACTTTGGAGATGGGGTCTCCCTATGTTGCCCAGATTAGGTCTGAAATTTTAATTCTTCTTTCTTTCAGAGTGCTGGGATTGTATGTGTGCACCCCCACACTCAGGTGTGACATTACTGCATGAGGTTTAAGTGCACGATTGTTCCACTCAGACACAAAAATACAAACTACTTTCAATGGTAAGGGAAATGTGGATGCTTAAGTGTTCTCAGGAATTTGAGCTTCTTAGTTTTGTCTGTGTCCATCCAGACTTTTTAAACTGTTTTCTTCATGACCAGACAGGACTAGCTTATATCTGAGATACTTAACCAAGCTCCATATTCAAATGAAATTGAAGATCTACACTTTCCACTAAATTCTGTGTGTGAATTCTATCATTCTCTTGGCTATGATAGAAGATAATTTTTAGTAACATGGAACCTCTCTGGCTTTCCAGTCATGATCTGTGCTGTGAGTTTTGAAATTAAACTTTCTACATTATCCCAGTACACAAAAGAAAACTTCCTACACTATGCTATTTTTTGTAGTTACTAATACCATCATAGTCAAGACAGTACAGTGTCATGACACACTATGTGTAGGAATCAGCTTGATCTTCATTACTAAGGAGATCTCATTATTCTCAGGGACAAGAGAATCTCCAAAATAAACCAAAGAATCTCTTATTTCTGGTTAGGTCTCCAAAGGCCCCACATAATTCCATTTTATGTATTGATAACAGACTTAACAGGAGACAGGGAGAGAGGCCTCAGTACAAAACATGCCAGTGCCTTGATCTTGGACTGCTAGACTCCAGATTTGTAACAAAATTACTCTGGTGGAAGCCACCCACTTTGTGGTAGTTTCTTATGAAAATTCTAGCAAGCTCATACAAGGTACAAAGTAACTAAAAATTCCAAATTAAAAAGATGTTTCTAAGGTGTAGAAAAGAAGTAACTGCAGAACCTGGCTACTAACTCAAGGAACAAAATGCAAAGTAAAAAGAAATAATGTCGAAAGTCAGAGGAAAGGATCCCACAATAGTAACCTTCACATCCTCAGAGAGAGCTCATATGGTATCTTTAAACAATATATCGAGGAGAGCAACAATAATTTAATGGATTGATATTTTATGAAAAAAATATACAGTGAGTATGACCTTAGGATGTCCTATTTTATCACATGGAAATTCAAACTGGGACCTAAATTAATGAAGATTTTTTTTGTGATTAAATGTTTCAATCAGTTTTAATAGACATCTGTGTGGAAAATGCTGAATTTTTGGTTAAATTTGACCAGGTTCCTTTGAATTCTCTTTATACTTAACGCTCAATGATCATAGTCTGAATCATTTTGTATTCTGTCTACTTAGCTGACATTATGTATTGTTTCACATATAAAAGCTTATAAAAATGTATCTTCTGGGCCAGAGAATAATATGGCAAAATAGAATCTCTTGTATAAAGCACTCTTAATATGAATACAAATTCACTAAATTTAAAAGAGATAAAATTGCAGATCTTGAGTCTGAGACATCAATACAAAAACACATAAGCATACACACAAAATACGAGTGTTCAATTTCAGTATTTTTCTCTCTACAACATCAGAAAAGTATTTTCCTTCTGAATTAAGTTATGCTAAATAGTTCCAGGACTTCACAAAATGTATAGTGATGTTAATGATGACCTGAGAAGTTATAAGTTGTATTTATGAATGTGTACCTTAAAGAGTGTTATTACATTACATATATTTAAAAAAAAAAAAAAACAGGGTCTCATTTTGTAACCCAAGCTGGTCCGGAACTCACTATGGAGCTGAGGCTGGCCTTGCTCTTATGGCAATCCTCTTGCCTCAGCCTCTTGAGTGATGGGATTACAGGCATGTGCCACCACTCCAGGCTGTATGTGGTGCTGGGGAATCGAACCCAGGGCCTTGTGCTTGTAAAGCAAGTGCTTTAACGACTGCGCCATTCCTCCAGTCCAACACATTCCATATTCCTGAGTTCAATATTGATCATATTAAATCAGTCTGCACAGGATTAACAACTTCACATGCTTTTATTAAAAATGGTTTGACTTGTCAGCTAAAATTCTTATAGCCAATGTATTTTTACAAGACATTCTATCTTTATTTCACTTGAGAAACTTTAAATTCTACAGAAATATTAAAAAGAACTTTAAGATAGCCACTCTTGATAGGAGAAAAAACTGGACAAGATAAATGGGTGTTTAGAAAAACAATCAGATACATACAAGGAGCACAGGACACGAATAATCTAGACTGTCAGAGAGCCTCGGTATCCTCTTTTTATTTCTCCTTGAGAATGAATCCATTATCGAGGGTTACTAATGCCATAGAAATTGGATTCTGAGGAAAATGTCACTGCTCTGTGACAACAGCCAGCTTTCAGAGAGAACAAAGTGCAACCTGGATGCTGTGCTTGTGTTTCAGTGCATCCTGGAGGAGCACCTCATCCTTTACTTTCCTCCTTTGTGACTTGGCGAATGGGGTTGGCCCATCCGGCCGACTTTTATTTTTAATCTAAAGAGGTATTCAACTGCATTAATAAAACAAAGTCGGCATTCACCTTGATATTTATGAGAGTTGCGCATCTCTCCTTAGAAATCTGTTTTAGCAACAATTCCCATTTACCTAAACATCTGCTCGAAAGTTATTAGTGGTTCCCAAGCTTGGTAATAAAATTGATTGGTGTTTAGTATCAACACAATACCTATATTAAAAAATTGAAAGCCCCATAAGAATGTGATTTCCCATAAAATAATTTATTTGGAACAAGGAGAAAAATCCTGAACACAATAAATTGGAGGTCAGAATGCTTCCTCAATCCATTATTCATAATTCTATAGCTCTTGAAATTTATTTTTTTACAAATATGAATCCTAAACATTTCCACAGGTTCTGTATAAACTTGTTGGGAAATGCCTGGCATGAAGAAACATGAAACTATAAACATTTTTTTTTACTTGGCATACGTGAATATTTATGTATTTTGGCGCAGAAATATTAAAGTTGTTGATCTCTGCAGAACAGTATGAACTGTTTTCCTTTTTAAAACTAGACATAATTCATACATACTTGTATTGCCTTTAGATCTCTAAATAAGAGATTTTTAAGCTTATCTCATAATTGTTTATTATGTGTGAAAATCATGAAAGAAATCTTAATGAGATACATTTATTGGAAGAAATATCAGTCTGATAGAGTATAGTGCTCTGGAGTGGATATTCAGTCCAAAGGCAGGAGCGGGTTTGGGGTGAAGTACTCCAAGTGACATGGGAGGGGTTTTCTACTTTACCTAGTGAAGATGTTCTGGTAAGAATCCAGTTTCATATGTTTCAGTGAAGGGAAAAACTAAAAGATGAAATAATTCTGAGTTAGTTTCTCCCTTTCAATCTCTTTATAGAACACTATTTTCAACTGGATTGTAAGTTGTGATCTAACTAGTTCAGTTCAAAGGTACTCCTCTGTCCCTCTGAACTCCTCCAGAGTCTAAATATAAACATTTTTAAGGAGAAAGAATAACTAACAGATGGCACTTGGGACTGCCTCCATTTTCCAAATGGTAGAAACAGCCTTCTAAATAAATAGCAAGGGTGACCTACTTCCAGGGAGGAATGGCCTGGGTTCACCTCTCTGAGGAACTCTGATTAGATTTAAACAACACCAGCCACCAACCATGACAGCAGCTTCAAACCAGATTTCAAATGCAAACAGCGGCCCTGTCTGGAATTCAGTAAGAGCATGGTGTCCCTTCAGTGGGATGATGAAAGTGGCGTGCTTACAATGGAGTTGAGTAGCAGTGGAGGTTCCAGGCCTCTGGGAGCCCTGAGTGGCTTGGATAGAATTCATCACTTCGTACCTTCGTCTTGGTCACTCAGCCTCCCTTAGGAAGCATGTTCTTAGAAGGAACCATTGGCTTCATGTCATTGTGAAGCCAGAGTCTGATTCCTTTCTGAGGCTCTTTTATAAGCTCTACTCTTACTCCACAAAATCTCTGCAGAGAGCGATGATGTGGCTTCTGACCCCCCCAAAGACACCTGAAACTGGACAACACACTTGCTTATCTATTTAGGAGGGGTTCATTGAATTCAGTAGCTATGTTTATTATAGATTTTTTAGTTTTACCCAAATTGTGAAAAATACATTTTATAATATGAAAATACTTTAAAAAATAAATCTAAGTCAACAATGTATAGCAGTGACTCAGATTTAGCTAAGTTTATTAGCAAGGATGCAGTCACTAAAGATTTGATTTAATAATGGTTTGTAGAGCAGTTGTTTTCATTTTTGTTTGAATACTTTGCATTTAAATGTTTTGAATTGTTTGTCTCTTTAAAATGAATTTTATCCATTTAATTTTCTTGTATCTGCTTTTAAAGCTATGAATTATTAAAGAATTATATTTATGAGTGTATGTAAATTAATATAAAACCAATCAGATAATTTCTCATAGAGCACTTAGTATATATGAGTCTAAGGAAGCATAAATAAATCACATCTCCCTTCTTTAAGTTGCTTATAGTCCTTTTATGAGGAGATAGGCATGTATATTATAGATGCAGGAGTCGTTAGGACAGCTATGGAAATACAGATCAACCAGTAAACTTTTTAAAAACAAAAGCATAAATTTTAAGCTTTAAGATGTTTTCTACAATATGATTCTCAAAATATTTCATTTCTCATTCGGTGCTAGTCTACATATGTTTTCTTTAGGTGAAGTTTATTTAATAGAATTTTATTTTTACAAGTATTTTTAAATGAAGTAATAGTGCAGTTCATCATTCCACTGAGGTTGTGGGCTGGCCATCTCTTGTCTTTTTCAAATAAACAGAGATTTCACACATTGACAGATTCCACACATTAATAATTTGGGGTCCTTACAGATTCTCTTGGGAACAATGCATACAATAGGTGAAAATAATACACTTGAGGCTCACATAGGACCTACAATCTTGCTTACAAGATCGGCTTTTGATGGAAAAAGAAACGAAACTTCCCCCAGGATCAGCTGTCTTTGGTCACTCTCCATTTCTTTTCCCCGTGGGAGGTTTTCACTCTGATTACTGCTGCCTTAATCACACTGATACCCAGGGGCCTGTTCGCTCTGTTTGAAAAATCTCATTTCAGGCTGGACACAAATCACTTAGTTCTGATGGAACAACAGAGACCTGGAAATGCACTTTTCAATAGATTTAAATACTCTTGAAGAGCAGAAAGAAAGTGAAGACAGTGCAAGGGTTGGTCAAAGGATTGTTTAAAGCACACATCAATAAAGCATTAAGCATCGCAGCATTTCTCCCCAGTTCACATGTACCGCCTCCTCCATAGTTTCTCTGAACACTCATTGGTTTTCATGTGACTGAAAAGCTCCTTGCCTGTGCACGATAGCTTTGAAGTGCCCAGCCTGACCCTGAAAGAAGGGACAACCTTCTTCTATAGTGCGAGTGACTTGCTAGTCCCTTTGTGACTGGCTGAAGGCAAGCAGTCATTTGGAGTCCACCTTGGTCAAGTAGTCTTCCTGCCTGCAGCCTCATGACAATCTCAGGCCAGCTCACACTGTTCTGCAGTCTCCTGAACCAGGCGCTCTTCCTCTGCCTGAATGGCTCATTACCTCTGATCCCCTTTACCTCAAAAGACCGATCTGTGTGTTATTTCCCACCTTTGGCAAAATACTGTCTGACCATGGCCCAATCCAGGGTTTTCCCTCTTTTTGTGACATCAACATAACTTGAGCTCCTGTGCCCTCAATACCGTGCACATCGCTGTAACGTTCCCTAGTGTAACGTTTGCTCGGAAGTAAATCTGGGATATAAACGACATCTGTCTTATTGAATTGTGTTAAGAACCGAATAAGTACAAGTCACATAAGGTGTTTTTTTATGTATAGGCCCATAATATTAAATAAATACTGACTCTTAGTTTAATTATAGCATTCTATCTCTTACCTTTCAAATAAAAATTTGGCCAAAATGCACAAGCAAATTTACACATTTCTGACATGCTCAGATATTAACTCAGTAGCCCTGAACAATGAAATATTGTATTGCTGTCTACTGTATAAAGATGAGAAATTTCTTTACTTATACACTAACACCAAATGCTCAAAAGGATCTAATTCTTCACCACGATTAAGCACTAAAATTTGTGTGTACTTCTGCAATACCAAATGTTAATACATAAAATCTTTCCTTCTTTTTTAAAATTTTGATGCTTGGTTGTTTTTGATCTAACATGTATGTATTTAAATATTGCATACATCCTCAACAGTAATAGAAAATTCATCAACAAGTTTTTGCCACTCTTTCTCTTTATTTTCAAAAGTAATTAAGGAGCAGAGAGTACGCCCTAAGGGCGCAGTTAAACAGCTGTGTATGAGTATTTTGTAAAGGACTAGACTACAACCAGGTCCACTCCTCTTCCTTTGAAGAACAGAAGTACCCATAGGAAGGCAGAGACATTTGACCCAGGGGTGAAAATGGGGCATGCTTAAAGGAGGCAGGTGGCAGGAGTACACAAGAAGGATCCAGGTAGAGAGGGAAGTTTGCCCTCTTCCCTATTGGGCAAGTTGGTGAGGTCCTTGTTTGACATGCCCAAGATAGAGGATGCTGGGCGCGGTCCAGGTCAGGCCCCACGCTGTCTGGGAGCTGCTGACTCAGTGCTGCCTTGTGAGTCGGGGGAGGCTATCAAGCCAGAGTCCAGCCTCCACCGACAGGGCTTGAGGGCGCTCGTTACAGGAAATGTCAAGACACCAAGACACATTTGGGAAGGTTGGAAAGAGGTATTTGATGAAGCTGAGACTCATTTCTCTGTATTTTTCACATATTCTGGAGTATCTTCTTAGATGAGTGTTTTTTTAATCTATTAACATTAATGCATGCAAGATCCTTGAGTTTCTGTGGCATGAAGACAAAATTAAGTGAATCACTGTAAACAACCTTGTTTATTTCACATTTCAAAAACAAAATTTCATTTGACAGGCTCAAGGGTAGTTTTTTGTTTTTGTTTTCATAGTGTTACTTTCATCTTGTTTCAGGACTGCCAGCGGTAATAAACTGCGTTTGGTGGGAGGGATGTCTGCACATGACATCCGGGAGCCAGATGTCATTCATTCATGAATATTCTAATTCATGGGAAGGTTACAATGTGGTAGCAGCCACTCTGAAGTTCAGGTCAGAGTGGGTCCACTCAGAGTCCAGCGATCAGGACACAGAAATGTGTTCCAGTGTATTAAACTCACCAAACCAGATGTAAGCCATTAGACACAATTAGCGATTCAGATCCCAAGAAACTGCTTTCAGTGCCCATGGCAAAAATGGAAGATATTAATTGCGCGGGTTAGATTTTCAACCTCTTCAGCTGAACGAGATATTTTGTGATTTCCCCAGGAGTGGGAAGCTTGAAGCTGAGATATATTTCATGACAGATTGACAAATAGGGCAGCTTTTAAAAATCTATTCAAGAATATAAAGAACAAATAAAGAGTTTGGTTTCCTATCCTCAATACAAGTTTGTTATTTTCAAAGGATTGTCTCATTTCATATTTCCAATTTTTGGCAAAAAATGCTTTTATATATCCTCAATTTTCCCTGTCACTGGAAATAGGTTGATATATACATTTTAAATTAAGCAATAATTTAGCTATATAATTATAATTTGTGGGTGCTCAGGATGAAAAAAGAGCAGAAAATAATTAGTCCTTGAATGTAAGCCATATATCCTTCCCCCTCAGCAAGCCTACGCATCCATATTTGCATCCTGTAAGATGTTACATTAAGCGTCAAAAAGGGATTCTGCTGTTGCAGTCATGGTATGGGCTTTCAGATGGAAGATTACCCTGGGTTATGAACGGAGACATAACCTAACCCTTTGAAGAAAGAATTCTCTTTGATTGGAATTGGAGATGTGACACATTAAAAAGCTTCAAAGGTGATAAAGATTCAAAAACACCATTGCCAGCCTTGAGAAGTAGAGAATCCCATAACTTGCACGCAAGAAGTTAAACTGACCCCCGGTGAAAGCTGCCCAAGAAGGGTGACCTTTGAAAAATGCATGGACTTGCATGTAGATTTTTCCCCACAGCCTGTTGGTAATATCCCAGATGTGAGCTACCTCCAATTTCATCCCATGTAATTTGGACCAGAGAAGCCAATCGGCCAGCCCAGGCTTCTGCCCTATAGAACTGTGAGATAATAAATTTGTGTTTTTCTAAGGCACTAAGTTAGTGGTAATTTGTTGTGGTACCAGTAGAAATCAAATACAGTAATTTTGACCCACTTACATTTAAAAGTGATGTGAGGTAAATTCTAATGAGCAGAAGGACTAATATGTTATAATGAAATATTTTAGTAATTTAAAAATCATTAATATAGTATTTAACATCATTAAAATAAGGATTAAGTTGTTTAACACAGAGTCAGCAATAAATCAATTTGTGAGAATAGGGCTTATTCGTGGAGCATAATAGTTTTTCTGAATAAATATATTTTTCTTGATTTGAAATTCCTAAGGACTATTTTCCAGTTGTCAAAAAAAGCAGTTTAGTGGGCATTTCCTGTTGATAGAAGAAATGTTTGAGATAGAGGCTTCTTGCAGAGTTTCTCATTAAATTTACAGAATAATAACAGAAAATTCAGAGAAGCTGTTTATTTGTATGATCTATGTTAAGTGAAAAATATGAAATTATCTTGAATCTGGGAGAATAAAGAACTGTAGAGAAATTGATATCCAAGTACTTCTGTTTGGATTTTCTCAGGTAACTTGAGATAACATAAAATGACAAAAATAACAATAAGAACATAAGAAAACAGAGTTGTGATTGATTTTTTATGAACTAAGGAGAATTTTAACACCTACATTTAAAAATTAATCCTACTATAAATATCATTTTCAACTGTGCCTGGTAGCACGGGCTTGAAATCACTGCGGTCTTGCCAGTTTGAGGCAGGAAGGCCATAAGTTCAAGTTGAGCCTTGGCAACTTAGACTTAGAAAGACCATGTTTCTCTGGTACTTTTTCATTGTTGTAACAGAAATACTCAACATCCGCCACCTAAGGAAAGAAAGACTTATTTCAGTTCACAGCGGTTGGGCTGCTTAAAATGGCGGCAACGCATGGCTGGGGAAGAGCCTGCGACAGCTCCTCAGCATGTTGCAGAACAGACTCAAGTCCGGGGAGGAAGGGTGGAGCCAGCACACGCCCCTCAGGTCAAGCTCCCAGCAGCCACCGCTCCCAGCCAGATCCCATGGACCAACAGTGCACAGTATCCACAGGTTCACGAGGCTTTTGGGGGACATCCCAAACCGAAACCAGAACATCATGTCTGAAAATCAAAACCTAAACGTGGCGGGAGGTATAGAGTTCAGCGTCAAGGCTCCTGGGTTCAATATCCATCACCGCACCCCCCCCCCCCCCCCCCCCCCCCCCCCACCACACACACACACACGAAATAGTAGAACTTTAATTTTCACAAATACCATCCCTCTCTACAAACTATTATTTTTTTAATGTTACTTTTTAATGCTGGTTGAAGTAGGTGCCAATAAGGTATTTGTTCTTTTTTTTTTCTTTCACAAAGGCAGAGCAAAAGAACCATAATTTCTTTTGTGAACTTTATTATTTAATTGTTGGCTGTCAGTACAAAAATCCTTTCTAGAGCTGCCAGGCATCTATTTTGGGAACACACCCTTGGTAGTTTTTCTGATCATCATTGTCAAGCTTGCAATGACTATACTGTAAATATAGTTTCTATTTTTTTCTTCTTTTCTCTTTTTTTTTTACTTGCATGCATTAGTATATCTGAAAGAAAATCCTAAAACTGGGACTAAAAACAATTAGTGTGTTTATTAGTTTGATGGAGGCTTAAGAATTTATTCGATACAACTATAGGAAGAAGTTGCGCACCTCTGCCGACATTGGAATAGGGCACTTGACACACTGTAACCGGATGTCATCGAATTGTTGCAGTGTTTGTTCTAGTGTAGAAATGTAATTTTCATTCGTATTTGTCTTCGTTATAAATGAAGCTGATCATCTTTTCATACACTAAAGAGTCATATTTTACATTTATTGTGTTCTTAATTTTAACTGAGGTAGTTTTTATATTTTAAGTTTATGGAAGAGGAAGAAACAGAGTAGGGACATATTTAATTCAAACCTTCAACAACACCATCCCTTTTCTAAAGTTATTGTTATTCATCTATGACTTAGGGCTTCATTCATGCTCTTACCTTCTCTCAAACTAAAATGTTACCAGTATGCTCCTTTATAAAAAAATATACCCACATCTTTGAGAAGCCTTGGAGAACAGCTGACTCTTAAAGTTGCAGCAGCAGAATGATTATTGCTATCAAATTAAAATACACCACTGGCTTGTGCAGGTGGTGAAACAGACGTGGTTGAATGGATTGTAAAGGTAATCAGACGTATCAAACCACAAACAGCCCAGTACGAGTGAACGAATGGCAGTGTTGTACACTGAGACTGCTTTGAAATTTTGATTTAAAATAAAAGGTACATTTTGTATGCAAGTTCCAAAGTCCAAAAATTAATGAACAAAACTGCCATTGTTGTGATAAGGGGACATGTGTGTACTTTTAGACTGAGAAAATAATCCATATGGAAGAAAGATAACAAATGGAGAGATAAAATATTTGATACAGAAGATACTTGAAATGGTAGAAAAAGAATAAATTAAGGAAGTAAGATTGGCAAGTGATATTAACTCTAAGAGAAAGAAGAATATATGTCATTTTGTCTAACTCAAGAATAAGAAAAATGGCAAAACAAAAAGAAATGCATGATTTTGAGATTACATCACATGTTGGACACTACGGGGACTAATTCAATGCCCACGAGACATGCTAGGTAAACATTATTTATTAGTGTGAATAGAGGATTGAATGTTTAAAAATATAGCACAGTCTCTTTCAACAACAGTCTGTATAAGACTTTTGTAGCAAATACTAGGGATTTTTTCATCAGATCTTCAATGATTTCCTTTTGTACATCCTACAAAAAATCTTTGACCTGTGTCTTACAAGTCCCACGCAGCCTGACATGTACATATGTATCTTCAGAACTCATAAGAATTCATATCCTCCTGCCTCACCATGAGGGCTCCTTTCCGCTCTTCTCCAAACTCTCAGAGCTGGCCCTCATTTCAGAGCCCTGGCATGTGACTCTTGTTCGTACCAGAAATTATTGCTAAATTTCCTATTGTATTACTGAACTCAGGTATGTCTCTGATCAAATATTTCCTCCTCAGAGAAGAGTTTTCTTCCCATTCTGAGGAAACTCGTGTATCTATCACATTCCATCATGATATTCTGCTTTTTATATTTAATTTGGCTCTCCTGTAATGTGCTTTTTCCACTTCTGTCACATTCACTAGAATGTATTTTCCACAAAGGAAAGAATGCTTTTTTTTTTTTTTTCTGTTTGTTCACCATGGTAGTCCCGGAGTCTAAGTGAAATCTGGACACTCGATGCTACTTAGTGAAAACCCATAGAATCAGTAAGCAATGATTGAATGAGGCACCATGTAGCCAACAAACTCCAATAATCTTATTTGAAAAATGATTTCTCTTTATTACAACTAAATAAGGGAAGGTGAAAAATTCTCACATCGTGTGGTAAGTTTTCAAATGGATAGCCAAATCTAGGCTAGCAGCCATCTTCTGGGAGCAGTACCCAAGGCACTTCCTGACATCTTGACTTATTTTTATTGTGATAGCCATAATAAAATCTAAGCTTCATTAAATGCTTCACAAGTGAAAAATGCTTTTTTATTGATGATTTTATCTAAAATGTGATTTTTATTATTCTCGCTTTATGGCTGTTGCAACTGAAGTTTATTTACTGGAAAAGTGAAGCCACAGCTCGAAATGCAGCATTAGGGGCCTGATCTATGGTTTGCTACTCATATGATATCATGGCAAAAATTACATGATCTTTAGTAGCTCACTAACCACTCACCTCAGGATGTATTTTAATCTTTACTTAAGAAAAATATTAAAAATGCCTTATTTCCATTTGATTTCAAAACTTGATTTTATACAAAAAGCTTAAGTATAGGAATTTATCTCTGGGCTTATAAAATGGTATGAACAAAGTAGGAGTTTCATAACCAGTGAGAATTAGTGCAGATCAGGATGTATGTTTCAGAAAAAAGCAGATCAGGACTTAAATAGAGGGAAGAATGTAGTGATGGAATGAAATAGTGGGAAAATTAGCAGAAGAATGTGTGGATGGAGGAGGAAGCAAGAGAAACACATCATTAAGGAAAAACAAAACAAAAGATGATATCAAGTGGGCAGGAAAATTCAAATGGGGGAGACAAAACCTTAAGAGCTTTTACTGTACAAACATAGAAACAGTCTTTTCTTCTCATTTTGGGACACATTCCCATTTTTGCATCATTTTGGTTGTTACATCGTTATAGTTTCTACTAAAGAAGAACAGAGTGACGTTTGATGTATGCAAACAATGTGAAATGATTAGATCAAGCTGACTAACACGGCCTTCAACTCTCTTACATAATACATTTTTGACGAGACATTTGACATGTACTCTGTTGTTTTAAAATATACTGCCTATTTTATCAGCTATTAATAAAGTCCCTTTGCTATGTAAGAAATCTCAAAGCTTGTTTCCCTTGGGCTTCCAGTCAAGATAGCAGCTGAGTAAAAGAGCTGCACAATGACTCCTCGTGGACCCATTTACAAGTTCAGAATGTAGTCAAAAAGCACCTGTTCGGTGCAGTGAGGACATCCTGATATAGCCAGAGTACCTTCCAGCGGTGGAGAGCCCAGCCCCGGGGGAGCAAAGCCAGTGCAGGAGGGAGAACTTTGCTGAGGGGGTCTGGTGTGCTTGTGACACCTCAGAGGCCACCAGACTGTTAGCTTGTGCCTCCAGCCTAGATCTCTTTGCTCAATAGTGTCTTGGTTATTCACGGATTTTTTTTTTTTTTTTTACAAAAAGCTAGACTTTCCTTCTATGTCTGTGGAAACTGACATTGAGATTTTAGTAGAGAGTGCCTACATTGATGGGTCATAAAGTCCTGCCGGTAATGCCATTTTGTTTTCTGATCAATGAAAAGTATTTCTTTCTTCTGTTTTCTCTAATTTTTTATTAGTAGTCTATAGTTTTTAGTATATAGAAGTGATTATCTCCTTATTTCTTCATTTATTTCTTAATATAGAAAAGCCATTGCTTTTCCTACGCCGGTAATGTATCCTGTACTGTTATGAATTCAGATTTTAGCTCAGTTTTGATAGTCATTAGAATTTGTATATACAAGCATATACAGACAATTTGGCCTCTTTGTTTCCTATTAGGATCTTCACACTAAGTGAAGTCCTCAGCTCTATTGTTAGTTTTTAATGATTTTAAATCCTGAGACAGAATCTCATTAAGTTGTGCAAGCTTGGCTTGAACCTGTGGTCTTGCCTCAGAATCCCGGAATCCTGGGATTACAGGAAAGATCCACCATACAAGGCTGAAGGATGATGGTTACTTCTCTCTCTTTCTTAACTACATGAATTAGGATGCCAGGACTTTTGAAAACAGATCAATTTTAATGTCCTTGTCTTGTTTTTGGTATTAGAGGAGCACTTTCTTCTCATGCTGTCTGGGCTTGCCACATACATCATTTAGTTGAAGTATTTCTGTATATACCAGATATAATTCAATTTTTATCACAAGATTGTTTAAATCTGTTCATATGATTTTTATCATCCCTCATTTTTCTTATTATGGTTTAATCACATTTATTGATTTTTTATTTTTTGTGGATTCCTGAACCATCCCAGCATCTCTCTGATCCCTTATATCTACTTTGAATATAGTGGATAATTTTTAATGTGCTGTTCAATTCAAGATGAATTCCTTTTTTAAAGAAATCAGTACTGGACATCCATATATCTTGACACCTGTATTCTCAAAATTACACTTAAGTAGACATTATTCTGCTTGCAGTGAATGGGAGAATCACAGTTCAGTCCTCAAGTCCACAGTATGGACTCATGGGTCTCACCCTTGTGATTAACTCCACTCAGAACTTGCAGTCTCGACCTCTGGCCACATAACACATGATCAGCAAAGAGTGTTCAATCCAGAGTCAATGTCTTCTCATATCTGTTTTATCTTGGCTTCATCAGTGAAGCCATTGCCATCACCAGCTCTGTATGAATCTGAGGACTGGACATATTTAGGTCGCAGGCTGTATGTACAAAGCTATGATAAATTGCTAACTTTATATTATTATAAGGATTAAATACGATGCATGAAACATGTGGCACTGTGTTTGCACACAGTACTCTTTCAAAGAAGGTATGAATAGATACCTAAGAAAACTTGTCTATTTAAGGGCTGAGACAATACAGTTGAAGTTCAGAACAGTCTTCTGAACATAGAAGTTGTACTTCACACGCATACATGCAAACAAAGAATCTACTTTAGGATTTATTTAAAAACAATTAGCTGGAATTTTTATTTCTGTGGTCTTTTTTTTCTTCAATTTAGTTAAACTGCAGCATTTTAAAATCAATTTAAGTGGTTTGATGCTTCAAGGTGTTTCTTTACACAGCAAGATTCCATTTTTGTGCCATATTGCATTTTCTGAGATAATGTCTATTACATTATTTGAGAGTTTACAGAGGGTGTCAGAGCTGATAAATAGAAGAGATATAGTTGATTATACACGCGATGAAATCAATAAGTGCGTAACAAAAATCACCTTTAGAAACTAAGCAGATCCATTTGATGTTTTACTGCTTAATTTGCATCACAGCTTTGCAGGGTGAAGTTTACCCAGTGGCACTTACTGTTCTAATAATCTTTCCTACTTCAAAAAAAGAACAAAGAGCCGCTCGTATATGAAATGAAATTGTTTCACTTTTCATGTGTCTTTATTTTTGAATTTGAGTGTTATTGATTATAGTAGATAAACACTGAGTCACAAAGCAGTTTATACATGAGTATGGTAATTCTTCCTCCTGTTTATGGAGGGCAGGTTGGAAATTGAAATGCCATACACCATTATGAGAAACCAGGAGTTTATGAATGAGGGCAGCCAGGAATAGTTTACTGAATTGATGTTAAGGCACATCTTGGAAAAGTAAATTAAACTATAGGATTATAGGCATTTTCATCTATTATTATACTGTATATATTTTGAAATGTTAATTTTTATTTAATATGAATAATCATGTGATAGGGTTATTACATTAGTTGTAATTCTTGCTCATTTGGAAATTTAGTAGGATGCTGAAGGATTTTTTGTTGATTTTCTCGACTCATAAAGCTCTGTGATCTTATATCCATACACTCAGCATAAATCAGGAAAAGTTAAGGAAATCAGAAACAGGTCTAGTCAAAGTAATTTGATGTGAATTTTTTCCCACAGTTTTGAAGAGTTCTTGATCTTGCCTGAACTGGTTCACTACAAAGGGTAACAATGTGTTTCTCAAGGCAGAGTATATAAATATGACTGAACTGTATGGGGGAAATATTTATTCTAAATAATGCTCTTGTTTGACTACACAAATTTGATGTCAGAAAAGAGGAACATGTGTTAATCAATATTAAGCTAAAATGATCCTAGAATTTTAATAGTATCTTAAAATAAAAAATATTTAAAATAAAAATTTAAACTTAAGTTTTTAGTTCAGGTAAAGTTTGATAGTGTTATATTCATACTCTTAATTTTCTGAAACATAATGATACATATTGTTCAATTTGTTGATGAACTTATCTTACATTAAACATATCTGTTAAAAAGTTAGTGTAACTAGACTATAAATAGAGCTTCTAGATATACTGTCTTCTGCAGAGTCCAAGGTAGGCCTCAGGTACACAGTGAGTTCAGGACCAGCGTGGGCTTCAGAGCAAGACTGTTTCAAACAAAAGAAAATAGACTTAAGATCCGATAGCATATACTTAAACAAGAACTAAGAAATTTGGGCTATAGTTCTGATTTTCTAAATTCACTTTTCAAGAACTTGTGTTAAATTTCTCTACACCTGATGTCTCATTTGAAAATCAGAAAGATATATTTTTATGTTTAATGAGATTATTAAGCAGTAAAATGAACTTTTTATAAAATGATGGTAGAAAACAGGAAGGCAGACTTTTTGGAGAAAGAGAAAGAGGGAAAGTGAAGGGGTTGAAAATGAACAATAAATGATATATACTTATTCCTTAAAATGAATATAAAATATTCAGTATCTCACACATACAATAACAAAAAAGAACATTATATGAGTGGGCAGTAAGACACCACTGTAAAAATAAATGATAATTATATATTTGGCTAAGAGATAGCAATGCAAATTCAGGAGACCTATGAAGACATTGTTGAGAGAAAAAACATTGTGTAGTGAAGTTTCAGAACAACATGGGTCAGTTTTCTGGATCTTGTAGGTAGGGACTGTCATTTTATTAGTCCAAAGGGAACCAAAAGCAAATATTTGTATTCAACATCAACTTTCTGAATGGAAAATTGTTCCTTTATTGAAAACATATATGATCACATTATAATGATTTTGAAAATATTTAATCCACTTATGAGTCTTTCATTATTTTATTTTTGGAGTATTACCTTTTTTAGCGGGAATAGCTTCATATTTTAAAAATGTATCAACCATACTTTTTTTCAATTCTGCATATTTTTAGATAACAAATCTAGTCACTCTCTTATTTTGTATAGTTTAAGGCAAGTTTGGATTCTGTAGATTTCAGGTTGTTTCAGGATTAGTAATGTGTTCATTACATCCCAACATGTTGAGAATTAAGATAGTTAGGTTGGCTTAAAGACACTCAAATAAATCAAGGTGATAAGAACGATCCTATCAGGAGAAGAGAGATAACATTTTAAAGCTGTAATGATAGACAGGACCCTGGGGGTAAAAAAAATTAAAAAAAAAGAAACAGTAGGATGTTTCTCCTTTCTTTGTCCTGAGATTTTATGTTATCTGATTTTTCTTGATGAACATTGCAGTATCTTCTAACCACTTTTACTATATTATGTAAAATGGAGCAGTGCTTCACAAGAGCTTGATAGTCAAAGTAGCAGAAGATATTCATGACGTCTCATCTTTTGTGAGCCCGAAATAAAAATTGATTTGATTTTTCCTGAAATGACCCCGAGATCCCTATAGTCAGAGACAATATTGAAGATGTTACTCATATCTTTAGCACGCAGCAGTTGCTATTAAGATGCTCTCTATGTTTCTTCGTGAAAAAATTTTATGTTGTGATATCTTAGAAAATATAGGAAAAAGAAAAGTTAGACTTAAGCTAAAGATTATGCATTGGAAGTAGAATTCCAACAGCTGTTTGACGGCACTGACTGCATGACACCTACAATTCCCATAAGAAAAGAAACACTCTAAGTCTCTAGGGGCCAGTCAACCATTCCCCGTGGATGCAACACAAGAAGCCCTTTGACTGAAAACGTGTGGTCACAAAAAGTGTTCAAATTAGACCACAAAGGCTTATCGTGCTTTCTGTTAGTGGATTTTTTGTTCTCTCTATGGGGGATGTATGTTGCTAATTATGTAGCTCAGCAGTAGAGCACCTGCCTAGCATTCTTGGGGTCCTGGGTTCAATTCTTGGTATTGCCAGGAAAAAAAAAAAACAATATGTTGTGTTATGGAATTCATTTTGTAAAGATATGAAGCACAAACAGTATTTTAAAAATTCTTTTGCTGCATGAAGTTCTTAAAAGAAATTTAATAAATTTAAGGTACCAAATTGAGTAAATTATGGACATCATTCTGGTATTTGTTAATTTTTTCCTCTATTTTCAGTCGTCGTCTCCTCCTCAAACTCCCATTTTCTCTCCTCTCCCTTTACACACACACACACACACACACACACACACACACACACACACACACGCATTTTTGGATGAGAAGATGAGAATTTTTCCCTATCCATTCATATACATTTTTTTTCCACTACAGAGAACTTTGAATCAGTGTCTTCAGGGTTAGTGACCTCATTAATGGTAAAATCCACTCCTTTCCCTGCAGTCCTAAGAATAAAGATCTTCATTTTGATAGAGGTATAATCTATGACAGTAGAAATAAGAATTTTTGTTGGGTAATCATGGGTCATGTAATATGAGAAAATAGATCCTCAACAATTCAAATCCTCAAATAGAAAGTGTTCTTTGCATTGTGAATGCTCTTACTCTGGACAAAGAAAATGAATAAAAATGTCTGGAGAATGTACAAAGGAAGATATATTAATGACAATGTTTAACATGACTAGAAATCAGTGAATCACAAAATTATTAAAAAAATATGACATCTCACTACACACCAATTGTAATAGCTAAAACTAGAACTGAAAATAGGAAGTTTTGGCAAGAAAGAGAAATAATGAGAACATGTAAAATGCTAGTGAAAATACTTTCATGTCTACCTTGGGAAAGAATGTAGCAATATGTTCATGAACTGGGGCATTCATGTATAAAAATCAGTGGTTATAGTGGTTGTTACTTTTTACAAGAAAAAAGTTGTCTGAAGGCTACTATGTAACTATTTACAGTAGTATTATTTATGCAATACAAAGAAAAATAAACTGAAGACAATCCAAATATCTATTAACTAGTAACAAGCAAGCAAATTGTGCTATCCTTGTTACTGTACAATATTATTCAGCAATAAAGGAGAAATTGTGAACATTTCCAAAAATAGGACTATATCTCAAAATATAATAAATGAAAATAACCACAAAAATTACATCTGTGTGATCCACTCATGAATTTCTGGAAGACATTTTGTGACACAAAGCAAATTAGCAATTACTTAAGGGTAGAGATAATGGCCCACAAATGACTGTGAGAAAAAATTTTAAGACACTGGAATTGCACTCTATCCCTTTATGATGGGATTAAATAAAACATAGAATTCCCAGCATTACTCAAATTGTGCTTAAATTCATAAATGCAATTTAATTAAGAAATTATGAGACGCAGTCAGATTTTAATTTTTATTTTTCATGGGTTTTACTTTTGTGGCTAGAAGTCCCTTGTATAACTTTTCTGATTCTTTCTTTAAAATGGAGAGAATAGTGAGTGCCTCCTTCATATGGCAGTTAGGGGAATGAGTGCAACATATGCAAAGGCCTTGGGAATGTGCAGGTCAGAGAGGATTTTTTATATATCTAGAAAATCAAAATCATTTTTATTAGAAGCAAAAGACATCTTAAGTCAGAGGGGAAAAATTTAGTTGTTTTGCATATCAAATCATTTGGTCATAAACCCAAAAGCATTTCGACTTCATGAATTAAATATGAAGATTTTAAAGCCTGTTTAAAGTGTAATTATTTTAAAAGGCTTCAGTTCTACCAGAAGTTTAAAAAAAAATCCATGTGATGGCTACCTATGAGCTCATGGAATTATGGGACATGAAGCTGTGTGTTTGTCTTTAATATAGATATATAAAACTGGCCTCTATGCAGCATAGACAATGGAACATAAAAAAGGAAATGGAGTTATCTTAGCCATTTATCTCATGAAAGCACTATTTTTGGGGCAGTGGTAGGAGAGCTACTCTTTTCTCTGATTTTGCCAGTGGTGGGCAGTGGCGCTGGTTCTAGATTACGAGCAGACCTCATTTTGTTGCTCTTGGCACATAGTACATTTTCTCCATTTCAATTTTGTTGACAACCCTGTGTCAAGCCATGATTTCTAACAGCATGTACTCACTTCATATCTTTGTGTCATCTTCTGTTAATTCTAACAGTACTTCAAACCGTTCTCATTATTACATCTGCTAGTGAGACCCGTGATCACTGATCTCTGATGTTTCTACTGTAAACTCTTTTGTAATTATTTTGTAATTGTTGGCATGGGCCGCAGAGTCCACCTATGCATGATACTCATAAGAGCAAACCTTTTGGTAAGTGTTGGGGCCCTCAGGGCCCGAGAGCCTCAGCGTTGCTGACCTTGGCCAAATTCCTTTCCACGAAGAAGTGTTTATTGTCTGAAATTTAAGTCAGGTGTTGTTCTGCTTGAAATTTGAATCAGGTGTTGAACCACGGGACTGTTCTGTTAACAAGCGGGAAGGCAAGGGGAGTATAAAAAGGAAGGCGGTAGCTAATAAAGCGTCTTTTGCAGCGTCCCTTGCAAGAGTCCGGTTTTCTTCAATCCGCACTCCCCCTCTCGTGTTTTCGTTGACTGACTGAGCGGCCTCGGTCAGGTAAGTGTGTGTGTTCCAGTTTTTCCATAACTATTCCTACCCTATTCCTTTCTTGGGCCTTCTGTTCTGATCACAGTTTGAAATTGGGCTGTAGATGTACAGGGCGTGCTCCTTTAGAAGCAATATTCATAAACCTTGGCTAGTTTATGCCTATTGAAACATCTATCATGTGTAGTTAGATTGAATCTAGACATAAAATCATCTGGCTGTTTATAACGCTTTTGATTTAGATTCCCTTCTATTCTTTCGACTAAGTAATATATTGTAAACGTTCTACAGAAGTAGTTACATTTAGAAATTTTCTTTAGCTTTGGCAGTGAATGTGAGACACTTGGAAGTTTGAAAGCGTTGAAAGTCCTCGTGCAGAGTGTTAACTAGGTAAGCCGCTACGGCCTCGCTGGTGTCCTGAATTAATTCAAAACAGGTGTTTTTTGTGGTTGCTTGAATTTGAGGAAGAGCGGGATGGCACAGGGTTCCGAGTCTGGTGACTCAGGTGGATGCGGACACGTTGCCATGGTCATGGGTTTATGTTGGGGTCTTCGGGGCCCCGAGAGCCTCAGCATTGCAGCTGACCTTGGCCGAGTTCCTTCCTTCCCAGAACAAATGTTATGGCTTGTAAGTTAAGCCGGTGTTGCTTTGCTTAAGCTCCTGGAACTGCTCCTTATCGCATACTCCCTCCCCTACTCCTTCCCTCCCCCTGGGCGACCCCATGCTGGT
The DNA here is from genome assembly GCA_004027205.1 of Ctenodactylus gundi. Classification (NCBI taxonomy): domain Eukaryota; kingdom Metazoa; phylum Chordata; class Mammalia; order Rodentia; family Ctenodactylidae; genus Ctenodactylus; species Ctenodactylus gundi. Next base: position 353,586 of record PVKB01000092.1, on the reverse strand, counting down.
CAAGGCCTTGCTGATTGGCCCAAGATAAGTACCTCAGTCCATTTAAGCCCCTGTACTCCCTAAATAAACTGGAGACTGAGATCACTGAATGGACTCCCCAGAGTGTGTTACTCTGTCATCTGATCCCTCCTGGGCTGTTCCGGGGTCCCTGCGGGGTGGGACTGAGACTCCTACAGGTTTACAAGCCTTTTTCTTTTTTCTCTTGGATGGACCCGGAAGCAACACTCACCATATTTTTTATTATACTTCACACCGACACTCACTAACAAAGACCTCCAGAACTGCTTCAGAAAGTGGAAAAAGCTGATGGATAAGTGAGTTTGAAGGGACGGGGGGTGGGGGGAATTTAGAGGAGCATTAACAGCAATTATGTCTTTTCCAGTAATATATATTTTAATTTAAACTTTCATAGCAACATTCAGTCCCTCATGTAAGGAGCTAAGACACTTAGCTGCAACAGAGCTTCCCCCGAGAGTTGGGACCACTCCTCCAACAAGACTGAGCCCCAGACCTTGGTGGCGAAAGCTTGGCTGGGTTTCACAGCGGTGGGAGACACTGTGCCAGCAGAGCTCACTGTGGTTTCTTCCCACAGCAATTATGTAATTAAGAAAGAGAAAATGGTCACTAGCATTTTAAAAAAAAGATTTGCACGGCATTTGAAATTGCTCAGTAAAATAGCTAATGATTTAATAGAGGAGGAAACATGCTGAACCTGTTTCACGTGAGTAAAAATGTGCATTGAAGTGTCTGAGTTAACTTAAATAGATTATAACAAAAACAAGAACAGAAACAAAACAAAACAACGAAAAACAGTTCATCTGAAGTATCACATAGAAAATTAGTCATGAAAAGAGGTAGATGTACAATTCAGTTTGTGATAGGCCGTGGTTGTAGATTTATTTAAATCTTATCTGGTATGTTGGGAAAACTCACTGTAGTTTTCTATGGAATAAAAATACAGTCATTATAAAGAAGAATCGTAGAAAGTTTCAATCTCATGCAAGTCACAGTCAAAACTGTGGGAGTTAGAAATGAAGAATTTCAGGTAGGAAGAGAATTTAATATTAATAAATGAGTGGTTAGGTTTGGGGAGAGCCATATCAAAGATGGGAGGTAGAATACGATGTGAATGAAATACCCGTAATGCCACAAGGAAGACATTTATAAAATTTACAAAATAACTATTATATAGAAGTTTTATGCAGGCATACATGGAAACATAGGAAGGTAGATGAAGCTCTTACTACTCTTCTGAATGGAACTTGATGTAAAACCAAAACAATTATACTTTATATTCTGGATTATAATTAGAATTTTCTTGCTTCTTGGGAGGTTTAGCCTGTCATTACTGAAACTTCATCTTTGTTGTCTTTTGTACAAATGAGAACCCAAGTTAGGTACACCTTATATTTTCATTTGTAACTTTCACCATTCGGAATATCAATCTCTGGGGATTTGTGCAGAGGTAACAGTTTTGTTCCATTAGAAGCATCAGGACACCTGGAAAGTATGAACACAATTAAGGATTCTCCTGCAGCTCATCCACACAACTGACTCAGAGTAACTTAAGCAAGGAAGAGCAGTGACTCAGTGTGACGGTGCATTCATTCGGGTTGATTTTGACGTATAGAGTGTAATACGATTGTCCCAATTTAGCACAGGGTAATGTTGTAGAGATATGCATAGAAAAGCATAGAGCAGATCATATATTTACTGTTGCACTTGGCCAGGAATGCCTACCATATGAGAGATGGGTCAATGAAGTATATTATGACTTAAAGCACCCCAAGAAAAGCAGGCAGATAGTCTGAAATGGACCCTAAAGCCTTTTTTATTTGAATTTGAAACCCACATTCTGGAAATCTGGGGATTGATTTATTGTTAAGGACAGAGAAATACTCAGAAGACTGGCTAAAGGTACAAATCGATGTCTCTTAAGTGTGTGGTCTCTGGGGAAGTGGTATTCCTGTCTGAAAATGCTCACGAGCCTGTGTCTTCTATTGTCCACTAGGTTGTCATTAGATTGTTGTTTCTCTTCTTCTGTATCCAACTTTTTCCTTGTTGGTAGTTTGCTGTATTTATGGATCCAGACATATTTTCTACATGTAAAAATAGTGCCCCAAGTTGCGCAGTGGTGGTGCTGCCTGGCTGTCAGCTTTGCCTTCTGGGAGGCTGAGGCAGGAGGATTACAAGTGTCAGCCTCAGTGTGGACAACTTGATGAACTTAATGACTTAGAAATACCCTGTCTCCAAAAAAAAAAAAAAAAATTAGAGGGACAGAGAGACCAGAAGCTATGCCAACTACAAAGCACTGGGTTCACTCTGCATTACACATGCACCAACCCCCACACACATATCTACACACTCGTGCCATTATCTGTCTCTTCCACTGAATGTTAGCTTTCTGTTACTATGAAAGAAACATCTGGGCTAATCAACTTGCAAAGAAGATAGATTTATTTTGACTTATGGTTTTAGAGGTTTCAGTACATGGTCATTAAACCTCCTTGCTTTGGGCCTGTGCTACGACAGGGCACCATGGTGGATGGCAGGTGGTCAAACAAAACTACACATCTCTTGGTGGCTGAGAGACAGAGGGCAGCAAGCAGGTCTAAAAATGTCTTTCAAGGGCTCATCTCAAATAATCTTTCTTTCCACTAGTTTCATTGCCTTCCATTAGTGACACAGCATGGTGACTGAGTATGCCTGTATCCTATGTGGTTTTGAGGAACATCTGAGAGTCAAGCCGTACAACAGACGATAATGCTTTGTCTGTTGTCTTTCCTATGCAATAAATGTTAAAGATCTCAAAGCAAAAGCCAAAAGTTGCTGCCTCATTTTCCCAACATCTTCCAGCTGTTCTCTCATCAACTGCATTCAGATATAAACCTCCATCATTCCAGTAAGATCGCACCGAGCAGGACTCTTGATGACTTGGCTGTATAATAAACTCAACAGACTGTCCAGTTCTTTTTGTTTTTATACATTATCATTTGGCAACACGGATCCTGTTTTCTTCCTTAAATACTATTGATTCCTTTGACATTTCCAGATTGATTTTACCTGGATCCTTTTCTATTTCTCTGGTTCATTGTTCAGGATTTAAGGTCATTCATTTTTTTATCTTTTACACATTTTGATGTTTAAAATTCTTTTGTTTTAATATTTCCTTACATATTTAAATTGGGTATATAAATGCCTTGGCTTTTCCCCATCCACCAACTCTCATCCAGTCATATTCCATTGGTCTCTGACTTCCATTATTTTTCCTTAATATTTCACTAGTGATTTTCATTTTTTCTATGCCACGTACTCATTATCTCCTCTCTAATGCAGTTCCCTGTCATCTTGTGTTCAGCCCGTTGTCGTTTTCATCTTCTCTCTCAAAACATGGCTATACATTTAAACCCAAATAGTCTCATTCTATGCTTCAAGAAGTTTTCAACTTGTCTGTGCCATTTACTGGACAGGTCTTCAGTGTGGTCAGCAATTAAGAGCCCTCACCGTCTAGTCCTAACTTAAGGCCATATGTGCGTGCATTTGAGAAAACTTAAGTTCCTTCAATAGTCATGATCATCAAGGTAATTTTGATGATTTAAGAACTTGAATAGTTTCTCAGAATGGTAGAAGTTTGTAATCATAGGACGATAGCTCAAAGAATCCAGACAAAAATATCTATGCTTAGAGAGGTAATCTCAGTTATCTGAATGCATTAAAACTGTTGTTAACAAAACAGAAATAATAACGTGTACTCTGATTACTTTGTAGCTGTTAGTTTCTTACAGGGCAATGTTCGTGCACCCTGCATGTCTCTGGAATGTAGGCATCAATACCTTGCTGCAGATCTTTTAAGGATCTGAAGTTAAACACTAGTTTTATTGATCTACTTGTTGCTGAATGGGAACCCACCACATTTGTTTGGTGTTATCTGGCTTCCATCCAAACTCCATCTTTGAAGCTCTATGGTTACAAATCATAATCAATAGTTTATTTTTCTGTTCTTCTGCTGTATCAAATTTTGATTGCATGTACCAGTTGTACTCTTTTATGTGGTCCAGTGTGTTATTTCAACACATGTATCCACAGTGTATCATTCAAATTGGGATATTTAATATTTTCTTATTATTTTTTTGTGTTTGAAGACCTCAACTCTCTTTTATAGATCTCCATAAGATATATAAAAGGCTGCTCTGGTCTCTAGTTTCCCCAAAGTGCTGCAGAACCTCAGAACATATAATGGAGAATGAGGTGCTGTCTGAATGATATTTTATATCGAGATGGTGGATAGTGATCATTTTTCACATTTTAAGAAAGACCAACGATAGCATAAAAATATAACGAGAAAAAAAGAGAACAGTGATTTCTTCTTCCCCACTATTCTTCCTGAGCAAATGGCATTATCATCTCAAAGCAGAACCATTGTGAATTTCATACATTTTAAAATGTGTTTTTTTTTCTTTTTATGAACTGAGGAATTCTGTGGTCATACTGACATAGGAACACAAAACCTGGCTCATTCTCCCAGACGTAAGGCACAGTAAGAACTGGTCTTCCTCATTCTTCGGCTGTGATGATGGGAGTTGGTGAAATTTAAAGCCATTGCAGAAGCTTTGGAAGTGATTTCTTTTTGTTTCTCGTCCTTAATTACTATTTTATCAACACATATTTCTGATGCCCGGTGATTGCCTTCATCTGGAGGAATCAGTGCATATGCAGAGGCACGTTAACATTTTTACCTTCCTTCCCGCCCTCTAGTCTTTCCCTGTTTCCCTATCATCCCATCGGGATTGGAGAAGGTCATCTCCAAGCAAATGATGAAACATGGCCAATGTTATTTTCTACACTTATTTGATAAATATAATCCCATTTTTAGAATCACCCATGTGACAGGTTGGCAGAACATAGCTGTCCCTGGGAAACTGTATTCATACGACTTTTAAAAAATAGTTTTACTGAGCCAAATAATATCTTTTTATACATTTCACACACACACACACACACACACACACACATCCACAAGTGATTTTTTTTTCTTTCTGTGATTTTTTGAGAGGTAATTGATATCAGAATCTTTTTGCTTGGAACACTAAAAAACACTATGAAACTTGGTTAATAAAACATTAGATGTTAAATGTTCATCCCTTTGAAATAATTAATAGCCAGTGAGAATAGAAATAAGGTGCTATTATCCTTCCAAAAATTATTCATTTTGGAAGCCAGTGCTCTTCAATTTAAAATTCTAAATTAACTCATATTGTAGCCACTATTGAGGGTGATGACCACCTGCCAATCCCTTATGTTGGCTTTAATTATGGATATTTCCATTTGAAAGTCACAAAACTACTTGATCCTCTGTTCTGTGTAAAATCAAGCAAATAGGACTAAAATTCTGTGACATATTTTAAAACAAATAACGTCTTGCTATGAAGACCTACACATAAAAAAGGAAGATGGTCTGTGAAAATTAATGTCAGAGACCTAGCAGATGGTTCATAACATGGTTAATCAAGGTACGTGAGGTTTCAGAGATTTTCATAAATACTTATATTTTATAGTGAATTTTTCAGTTATGCTCATAACATAGTAGCCGAAATTTTCATTTCTATTGTTTTTTTTGAGATAAATCTATGTCTTCCCTTCCTTCTTTCCGTCCTTCCGTCCTTTCTTCCTTCCTTGCTGTGTTATATTAAAGCCACCTTTAAATAAAAGTTAATTTTAGTTCAATTTCTCTAGGAAAGCGTTTACTTCTCTGACTTCCTGTTTCTCTCTTAGCAGCTGTCAATTTCATTTTGGTCCCTTCCACAACAAACTTTCTTACACTTCTTTAATGTTCCAGATGCTTTATTCTAGCTAGAAATACAAATCCCATCATCGTATGGTCTTTCTTTCAGTGTCCTCTCAGTGAAAAGTGAAGATCATGAATGTCAACCTCTGATAAATGTCAAAATCAAGAGAAAATGAGCATTGTAGCTATTACTACTATGAAGTACTTATCTGCCTAGAAATAATAGAAAAAATGATATTTATAATGGATTGAATCACCTTGAAAGACATGCAAGAATTTTCAAGGTAGAGCTACCATGATGGAGGTGTTGGGATGCTCAAAAAACAGAAATTTACTAATTTTGAAAGTTTCTCCTCTGAGTGGCTCACTTTTGTTCCATTTTACTGGAAATTGTTGAGTTTTTATCCATCTAAATGTTAGCTGAAAAATCTTATCCACGTATGCCGTGTTTTTTTTATTTATAATGTCTTTTTATGGAAATGTAGAGTCTCATGATATAAGAAAATATGTTTCCAGAGTTATCAAAAACATTTAAAGAGTTTGCTAGAGCCTGAGAATGTTTACTTATACAATTTTAGTTAATCTTTTCTACAGAATTATTAGGGAGATTCATTACAAGTGTGTGAACTGAGAGGCAGGTCACGGCCGTCATATGGCAAAGAAGAAATTATTCAGAATTCAAAATTTAATTTGCACACACTGCTTCCGTGGAACAAAAGAGGCAAGGTGTAACCTTTGACCACTTGCTTTTCTGTTCCTTCATTATTATTAGAATTCATCTGAGTTTCCTAATCCCCATTGTTAATTCTATTTCACTATATCTGTCTTTCAGATTGTTAGCTTACATGCCAAGACTCACAAGAAATGCCTATTTTTTGTGAAGTATTTTATGATGACTGAGGACAAAAATCACAAACTATTCTACCTCCTAGGAATTTCTAACCAAGTTTCTTCATGTTTCCAGCCTTGGGACTGGAGCTCCAATCCCTGCACGCATTTTCCTGTCTCCCGTCCCACCCCATCCATCATTTGGGGACACTTTGGTTGATTTTGTATCTTGGCTATTGTGGACAAAGTTCAGTGAACATTGGAACACTGACGTCTCTTCAACATACACATTTCATTTCCATTAGGTATATTTCTAGTTGGAAAATTACTGGTAGTTTTATATCTTACTTTTTTGTTTACCTACTCACCAGCTGAGGGACATGTGGATTATTTCTAATTTTTCTTATTATCAAAACAGTGCTATCAACATTTGTTCCCATAACTTCGTGAAGATTTTTCGTCCTTTTGAATAAGTTTCTGAGAATGTTTTAAGGCATTAGCAGGTGTTGGGTAATATAATAGAATATGTCTCTATAAAGTATATCCAAACATTTTTTTCCCAACTAATTACATTATTTTGAATTTCTCTTGGCAAAACAGGAATATTTTAATTCCTTTTTGCCCTCATCCACACATAGTGCGTTCTCCCCATCTGGTTCTTCTTATTAAGAATAACTTGCATGTAGTAGAGAATAAAATTATGATAGAGTTTAATTTTAATGGCTTTTTATGCTTTATGTTTTTTATATTTTATGCAATATTCTAATTAACTGAAAGTTAAACTTTTTCTACAATTTCTTTTAAGGTGTTTATACTTTGAGCTCATACATATTTCTCTATGATAAATATCACCTTAATTTTTAAATATAGTTCTAGGCAGGGTTTTTGCTTGCCTATTGTAACTAGCTACATGATCTTTGCTTTTCCTTCACATTTGCAATTTTTAAGATTCTTTCATCTGTGATTATTTGTCACTTATTAGTTTTGGAAAATTCTTATCTATAAACTTTAAATCTCTCTCTATCTCTCTCTCTCTCTCTCTCTCTTTCTCTTTCTCTCTCTCTCTCTCTCTTCCCCCTCTGGGATTCAAACTGAAGATACCTTGTGAAGTTCTTACAACACATAAACTCTTGGATGCTTTATTCTCTGCCTGGCTCATTTGCTTGTTTTATTTTATTTAATTTTTTTCACTATCTGTGTTTCAGTTTGGATAAATCTAATGGTCATTATTCAAATTCAGTAATTTTTCAGTCAAAATCACTCTACCATCACCATCAAACTCAGAGGAATTCTCTATCTCTAACACATATTTTTATTGCCCGTCCAACAGACTTTTTATGTTTGTAATTTATGCAAAATTTTGCATTTCTTAATGTATGGTAGCTGTCGTTCGCACGAGATCCTTAAAAGCCACCAGCATTCATGGATATTATTTTGATCATTTAAAATAATTCTCTAATTTCTTTATGTCATTCTTTATGAAATTCCTAAATTGACAGTGTGAGACCTCTTGGATCATCTTTTTTAAATTTTTATTATTATTTTACAACACAATCTCTGTCCTATATTCATTATTTTGCTTATTTTTTCAGGAATGCTTTTTAAATAACTTCTAGTATTCTTCATTAGTCTCTGGGTTTTTTTTTTTTTTTGCTTTAAGTTATATAATTTAAAAAACAATATCAGCACCTATATATCTGAGAAGTTCGATTGCTGAGGATGAAGTTTGGTGGCAGAGTGCAGATTTTGTATGTAAGAAGCTGGGGGTTCAATCCTCAGCACCACTGAAAAACAGAAAAAGCAACTTTTCTTTGTCCAAGCCCACTGGCACAGAGCTGCGATTTCAGCACTCTGGTAGGCTGGGGCGGGAGGACTGTGAGTGGAAGACCAACCTGGGCAGTACAGTGACTTAGTGACAATCTGTTTAAAAAAAATGGGCTGGAAAATTACTCAGTGTGAAGGACCTTGTAGCTTGATAGCCAGTATCCCCCTTCCCAAAAAGAAAACTTACAAAAGGTAAAACCAGTACTATGTAATTTTTAAGAGACAGGAAGTAGCTTCTCATGTATTGGTTACTCTGTAGTGCAAACAGCGAGTTTCAGAGCGATGTGTATTTTTCACTCTTGGTGTGCAGGAAACTGGTACATGTATTTTCGTCCGCATAGAACACATCTTGGACGAGAGAGGAGGACACAGTGAGAGTCATTGCCTCTTGCGAGGGAAGGCTGATGGGTTCACACGTGACACACATTGATTACTTAAATATTTACCGTGCGAATGCTATACAGTCAAACAGATAAGGCAGTGATGCGTGCGATACAGTTCAGGGCTTGAACCTTTACGTGTATTTATGCATAATTTCTGTATGTCAACATCACATTATGTCTGCAGAACTTGTTCAGATGTGTCTTAAATTATATCCTCCAGAAATGTCTCCAAAACAGGTCTTCTATTAATGTCAGGAACTCCTGGCCCAGGTAAGTGGTTCTCAACTCAGGGTATACACCGACCTTACCTGAAAATCTGAATCTAAGTGCACAGGTGTGCTTTGTGGTCAGAATTTTTTTGGATGCACTTGGGTGGTGTGCATTCACCATACACCAATGATCACTTTCATTTTATTGATTGATTGATTGATTTTTGTAGCAAACCATACCAGGGGTAGTAAACTGCTCCTCAGCACAGACGCTCCTCAAACAAGCATCTGTCAGCCGGTCCATAAACTTAAACTTTTAAGACAGATGGACAAGTGTTTATCTTTACACTTTTACTCACCTAAACATAAACTTTGCAACTTTTGAAAAGGTAATTATGTATTCTCTAGTGCAGAAACTCAGGAAAGGAGAATTTTATCATATTCCTTACTGTTTTAATGCTTTCAATCTAGTTTGCCTTTGGATTTTTTTAAAGAGTACCCTCATTTACATTAAATTTTCATTGTTTTGGATTCCATTTATAAGCATAGCACATTACATATGCATTTCCTACATTTGATGGATGTTGGGGCTGTTTGTTTTGGAAAATCTTTTACACAGTGGGCTCATAAAGTTTTTCACACCTTTGTTCTGGTGTAGATGTGAAGTTTCTTCTCTCGGGTAAGTGTTTAAGATGGATTTGTTAAGACTATGGTATCCATATCTCAATTGTGCTATATTTGGTTGATCTATTTCTTCCAGCAGGCTAGTAACCTCCCATTAGCCATGCAGAGGAGAAAACATCCAACCATGTATTAACAGCTTCTGACATTATCAGATTATTTAAAAAATCCTGACTAAGGTGGCAGGTTTCTAATGGTATAACAAACCCCACAGACATGCAGAACTGATTATAACACAAGTACTGATGGCCCTCAGCCTTGACCCGTTCACTTGAAGGCCATCTTCCCATTAGCTCATTCACTCCCAGGAATGCACGCAACATGTTGCATGGTGAATCTTTGGATTCTCACTTGTAGAGTTATGTGATAATCTTATATTGAACAAATGCCTTTTCATGACTCTGATTTGATTATTTGTTACATATTTATAATCCATTTAGATTTAATTTTTCAAAATGCATAATCATGCTATTGTCTGGTTTTATTAGCATATCTGCTTTACCTTTTGATTTTTCAGGACTCCTTTGCAACAGTAGCAATGTACACTTTTTCTTCACTGAATCTTCACATGTATGTTCATATCATTCCTTCCTACATTCTCCCAATCTAACTAATCTCCAAATGTGGAACCTGCTCTTTCCCTCACTCAACAGCATCTTCTGAAAAATTGGTGTTCTTTATTTTAGATAAATGAAAATATTGATATTGTCTATCTCGATTGAAAAATCTCTTCGTATTTCAACACCATAAAAGTTGACTCCTGTGTTATCTTCAACGATATGTATAACTAAAATCTTCTCGGAATTTTGACATTTCTGATGTTTTTCTAATCTCTAAGGTGTTTGTAACACCATGTTTTGCAAATCTTTATGAAAACACCTCCATAATCATGACTCTTCAAGAACGAGTTTTTTTCCTTGCCTTTTGTTTTCTTCCAGTATCAAAAACTCTTTCCCCAAAGTGTTCTGATGTAGAGTTGAAGCTATGTTGTGGTTGGTTCTCTCTTTCTCTGAGAGAGAATTGCTTAGGAGATTCAGACCAACATTAGCAGGTTGCTGCGAAACGTGGCCATATAGATAGAGATTTGACATTGCTTTCTGCTTTTCTTATACATAACCTCAAGTTTACTATAATCAGCAGCTAATACTTAGGACAAATTTGTTCTCATGGAGGGGTGTTCTCTACCTTTATGTGCCATTTTCTCTCAGATCTTTGCCTTTAATTTCTCATTATCTTGTCACCATTGTGATGCATTTAAAAACATGATTATATTTTACTGACTTTTATTTGTATAGTAAAAATCATGTTCTAAATATGGCTGTTAGTCTTGTGTGTTTACTTGGGTACAGTATATTGGCAATTTCTAAAAGATCGATCCAGATGTGCAAATATTTTGTAGGTGTAGTCAAAATCTATAGACACCTGGTTAAATAAAAAAAGGTTGGTACTGGTAATGTAGGTGAGTTCATCCAGGCACTTGAAAACCTTAGGAACACAGACTTCTTAAGGAAACGATATCTTGCCTTGGGACTGAATCTCCAATCCATCCTTCGGAAACACGGAAACACTTTGGTTTATTTCGTATCTTGGCTATTCTGAACAAGGTTGCAATGAACATTGGAGCACTGATGTCTCTTCAACATACACATTTCATTTCCATTAGATATGTTTCTAGTTGGAACATTGCTGGTGATTCTATGTCTTAGTTACTTTTTTTTTTGTTTCTGAGTCAGTCATATCTGCCAACCTCAACTTAAGGCAGGAAAGATTTGTTGTGATTATATGGGTCGTGGGAGTGTGACCTTTGATACTATGTCTACTGTGTGAGCCTTTTCTGAACTCTTCCTTAGATCTATTGTATCTATACTATGTAATAAATGATTAGGTAGGTAAGTAGGTAGATAGATGAATTCCATGTATTGTGTTGACAATAACTAAATTAGACATAATAAATTCTGTTACACTGTTTTTCTGAAAAACCACTATGAAAGGGATTGGCCAAGAAGTGTCCATTCTATTCTAGGCATCTTCTAGGAGGATCCCACGTGACCAGCTGGGTGCTGTTTGGTGATTTCCTCTAAGCAGTTACTATCCAATGAGCTTCACAGATTGAACTTCTGCATTCTTAAATGAGTTAAGAATTTCTTAGAGAATAATACAAGAACAAAAATTTACATAAAGAAATATGGTATTTGACAAGATTATTTGCTTTATCCTGGAATAATTTCAACTGTAAAATAGATTTTTTGTCTAATGATATCTGCACTAGGTGATTTTATGATCACAGTAACTTATTATTCTTATATGAGCAATAATAATTCTAACCTGAAGTCATTATAATTCTCAGTCTTTGACCTAGAAACTGCAACAGAAAAGAATATGGAACACATAACATATTATATAAAACCTACCATAACTGATTACTTTATTTTAATGATCAAAAACCTAATATTGGTCTCATTTGAGTCTAATAACTCCACCATTTGCTAGTCTGAATTCTGTATAAACACTGATTTTCTAGACCTTTAAAATAATCCGAGAAAGGTTAAACTAATAAGGAATAGAATTGAAGGTTGCTTTTAAATCGTAATGAGGGAATATTAGTGTTTACTATATTTCAATAAATATAAGGCCCCTTTGGTATATTTCTCTTCTAAATTTAAATTACTTTTACTGCTAAGGTTTTCACAGGAGGCATTAAAGTTAAAATGAAGTAGCTTTCATAATCACGAGTACTTCAAGTGTGTCTGAGTGTGTATGTGCATGTTTTTAGCACATTTATAACAATTTAAGTGAAATAGGTATTTCTCTCCCGTGAAATAAGCCTGATAAGCTTTGGTATATTGGTTTCTATTACTGTCACAACACACGACAGAAAAATTAGCAGTTTAAACAACATGTATTTATTATCTTACTGTTTTCTTGGTTGTTAGTTATAGAACCCATTGTGGGTAGAAATAAAGGTACCAGTCAAGTTCCTTTCTGGATATTTTAAGGGAGGATTAATTTATTTGCACATGCGTGCTGCTGGCAAATTTAGTTCTTTACAGCTATGAAACCAAGGATGTTGTTTTCTTGCTTAGTGTCAACTAGAACCATTCTTGGCTGGTAGGAGCTACCATATTCCGTGACTACTGGCTCTTTTCCTTGATCTTCAAAGCCAGAAAAGGTGAGAGAGATCTTGGTGAAAGTGCTTGGCTCTCCTCCGCTCTGCCTTTTCTCATTAGAACAGTGTCTGGGTTCACTTGTTCAGTCTCCCTGTTCTGACTTGTTATCACTGCAACCTTAACTCCAATGCCCTTTTGACCTACAGCATAGCATATCCATATGATCTAAGATTGGGATATGACATTTTTGGGAACTATTATTCAATTAATTATGTTCTATAATTTTCAGTGTCTATAGAGGTAATGAACAGTCTAATTAATGATGCAAAATCAAATCTTGGGGTATAATCATATTAGTCATTGTGATTTTAAAGGGGCATATTTCGTAATTTCAGTCCATAATTCTCAAAATAAATTGGAAAGTGACAAAAAATGCAGCAGACATTTAAAGACATTTGATGTATGGACTGCAGATGTAATTTGTAGTCATAATAGTGTACTGTCATTGTATCGATTGAATAATACAAATTCAATTTATTTTAACTCTTAAATTTTTAAATGCAGTAATATTTTAATGTCTTTTTCTAAATCTGTAGGAATTGCTGAAAGCAAAGAGGACTTAGTCTTTCCTGCATCACAGACTAAAAGTGCTCATTGTAGTACAAACTAGTTGTAGATATTTAGACTCTTAGGTTAAAAAAAAATTCCATTACCATCCAAGATAAATTTTTTAGAAATTAGGTGTGTTTTCTTGTCAGAAGATATCATTTCATTTTAAGTCAATTTTTAGCCAGATCAGTTTTTCATCTCCCAAAATAAAATGTGGTATTCTAAAATTTGATTATGTACCTCCACCAGTAGTTTAAAATTAATTTGTATATACATGAATTCTAGATTCTATGACACAGAAGAGACATGGGATTTGGGGAATCAATGACTGTATATACTCCTCCCTACCTTTTCAGAGGTTCACCTCTTTCCTAGCTGACCATTACCTCTCCTTCTACCCTGTCATTCATGTTAGGGCCTTTCTATGTGATGGTCTTTATAAGATGGGACACCTGTCTATAGTAAGTTTTTTTGTGTTTGGTCCATTTCACTGAGCGTTATTAACTTAAGGTGTTTATAACAGCACAGGTCATTGCAGCCAGTTCCTGGAAACAACCTGCCCGTCCATCAGTGGAGGGATGGTTAAGTAAGATGTGGTACTTATACATAATGGAATACTATGCCACCACACGGAAAGGCTTTTGAGTGCCAATGGGGCCACCTAGAGTCAATGATGCTCAGTCAAACCCTCTATTAGTCTTAACGCATGTTTACTGTTTTGTTTACTTTGTTTCAATACTCTGGATGAAATTTCTCCTCTTTCAGTGCTTCAAGCTTCTTATCAAAACATAAATCAGGATTGGGTAAATGAATGAACTGAGGAGACTTTTCCTTCATTAAAGTTGAACACTGACCACAACATTTAAAAAACTGACATTTAATTGAGGGCATCGGATCTGCTGAGCAACTGTACTAGAATGCTATAGGCTCATGTGATACAGTGATGAATGATGGAAAACACGCATCACAGAGCTGGGGTGTATCTCGGGTGCAGCATATGTGTAGTCTGTTCAAATTCCTCAATTTGATTCCAAGCAGAAATTAATGCGTTATCAATGAATTATAAAACAAATAAAACCAAAATGAGCAAAAGAAAGAAAGCTTTTCTCCTCCTGTGGTTAACATTTATTGAGTCAAAAGAAATTCAACATATAATATTTGTAACAGAGTTTGGTCTTTGACCCTTAATGTTTCTTCCATGTTTCATTCATAGAAAGGAGACAATTTCTTTCAAGTTCTAGTTGGAAACGTACTTGCCTATAACCATTTATAATTTATATTTTCTAGCATCCATGGCACTTTGGTGGGGGGGGCATGTGCATAAATTTTCTTGGAATTAAAAGTGCAAGATATACAGCTTCTGTTTCTACTGCCTAAGGGAAATATCTTGAGAGATTATGCTTCCAGCAATGTCAGATAGACCAGCCTAGCAAAATCTACTTATTATAAGCAATTGTAGGAACTGGGAAGTATAAAATAAGGAATACATACTTGAGGCAGTCAAGGTCGAGATACTGTATAAGAGAGAAGCCTAGGGGGATGAATATTCCATGTGGTTCCAGTCCTCGCCTCTAGGTGTTCTGCTGTTTGAGAGTTAGGTGAGTGGGTGAGGAGCTGGCTATCATCAATGGGGAGAGACAGATGTGAAACAGTTTTTCACAGTCATACAGGAAAATGTGAACAACTTTAGGGGCTTATATTCTTCCACATAGAAACTTGATTTTAAAAAAAGTATATGACTGTTCCCTTAGAGATCTAGGAGGACATACTCTCAGGAGAACAATTGATGGAGCCTGGGGTTAATGGCTTCCCTTAGCACCTCTTTTGAACTTCTGCAAGCCCCTCGGTATAAGCTTCATTATAGGGAGCCAATTGATAACCTTTATGATTGACACCAGACCTCGGTTCTCTCTCCTCTTTTCTTGTCCAGGACCATGATCAACCCAGTCAAAAATAATAAGGGAAGTCTCAGGTACTCCTGTGACTCAATATTTTACTGTGCCTTTGAGTTATGGATAAAATAGGTTGGCCTTCACACTTAAATTTCTTATAGTGGCTACATGACCAACCAATTTGTCAAAAAGAGACCTTATGGTCTCATTCAGACTTATCTCAACTAGACCTAGGTTAGAAACTTGTGTATCAGTTTTTATTGGCCTACAATGGCTACTGTCTGAATAAAAAGAAAAATATCCAAGAACAATCTACAAAAAACATCTTATAAACAGATTCATAGCAAATTAATGGAGGATATTCTCTTTAACAGAATGTAGGTTTAAAAGTTAAAATACAGTTGTACCAGGGAGACAAGGTAAAAATAATTAGTGATACTGGGCCCAGCCATCTCCCTAAGATTTAAAACAAATTTTGTGTAATAGTTAACAATCTGTACTCTAAACCCAACTATCAGAGTTTTAAAAATAGCCCACAACTCTCTGGCCAAGCATCTAAACAGATCTGGCCTCTTTTTAAACTAAGTTTTGCTACTGTCCTTTAATATATTAATCATATCTAATTCTATACCAAAACAGAAAAATAAAAATTCTCCAAAGAATAACCCTGTTCTCTACTGTGGGGAAAATTTATTGTGTCTCCCTTTGTACACAGTACAGTATGTGAGGCATAATTACTAATTTGACTATTGTACTTCAAAATTAAAAACAGACAATGATGAAGATTCAAGCATTTGAATATTTACCTAAGAGAAGCGGGGAATGTGAAAATGTACTAAGAATCCAATGTTAGGTATGCTTTTGTAATTTTGTAACTTTCTATAAACAGGTTGTGAAATGATATAACTCAGACTGCCAAAATAGTAAAGCGACTCCATTTTGTGGTGATTATACTATTCAGGTTATGTGTTTGTTGTGTGAGTTAGAGCTCCAGATTCCTTTGGCTATTTGTAGATTCTTAAAAGTGTTTCCATATGAATTTAGGATAGTTTTTCTATTTCTATGAAAATAAAATATAAGAATTACATTGAATATATAGATACCTTTAGAAAGTGTAAATATCTCAAGCCATTAGAGTTTTCTCTATATAAGATTATATGATCTGGGAAGAGGACTAAATTAACATTTTTGAAGTTTTCAGATATTTCTTTCAATAAGCTTTCTGTTCTTTTTGTCCCTTTAACAGATTTTGATAATGTGTGTATTTGCTGATGGCTTCCAATAAATAAAAATATATGTATTTCCTTTGGGCATCATGGTTTTTACACATTTGACTTGTTTTTCTCCTTTGCTGTATCAATCTATGGCTTTCCATTCAAATGAATTAGTAATGGTTTAGAAAATAGAGTTAGCTGGTACAATTTCCTCTGTTGTTGAATATGCACACTGGACTTTTCCATTGCATTATCTTTTAGTAAGATATTTACGAGGATAGTCGAGGAGCAGAGCTTATTGACTGGCAGTTTTATATATACTGAAATGGCACAGAACATGTAATCCTTGCTCATAGAGTTTTGTATCTATTATCTACCGTAGTCTGAAAGTTGGGAGTTATGTGTTCTTTTAAATTTATCAACATATGATTTTGTGTTTTCATTTTTGAAAAACAGAAGTTCTTTCAATGTGTTCTTCCTCCACTTGTATTTTTATAGCTGTGTTGGATCATGTGTTTACATATCCATTTTAATCATTTATAATTTCAGTAATGTTTGAGTGTGGAGGCCAGAACACTGCATTTGCTTAGTGTACCATATTTATCTGAGACTGTAAAGTATATGCTATTCCCAATTACAAATTGGTACAGAAAGAAACTTGAAAGTTGTTTATCAAAATAATTAAAACTGTAAATGTCTTTTGAGCTTACAATTTTATTTTAGTAATTTATACTAGGGATAAAATTTTGGTTTGAATATATTGTTACAATGATGTGCAACGGAGGGTTATTTGAAAATTGAAACCAGAAAAATATTTAACAATAAGATTATCTCAATAAAATAAGACACATCTAATTTTAAGCCATGCAACTTATTTTTATAGGTGCATTCAATATCCTTGCAATAATTTTTATTATTTTTACTTTATCATATAAATAATATGTTTACAACTTTTTTGGTTACATTTACATTTCTTATTCACTTAGCTTTGAATTAAATTGTATTCACAGACATAACAGAGAGAGTGCAACAAAACAAATTTAATACTACTATCGCTGACTAATCCATTTAAAGATTAAGCCTCATATTGTAAATGGAGTGAAGTTAAGTATTTACAGAAGTGGGTAGTGTACTGATTCCCAAATTGATGGTCACACATACCCCAGTAATGTTTGAGATTTTTACGTCTTCATGGGTCCTCTAAAATCTACTCAATGATAAGAAATGTGATATTAATCAACGCACAAGTAGTGCAAGATTTTAAAAAAAGACAACATTTTGCGTGAAAATAGGCTCCAACTGGAATTTGTTATGTAATTTCTTATAAAGCCCAACTACCTTGATGATAACAAGTATTAAAACAATTACTTAAGTTAAAAAATGCTTGTCACTGGAAAAATCTCATGCCTTTTCCCCATTTGAGTGTCAAGGTGATTCTAAAAAGTCTTTATTCATTGAAACAATGCATTTCAATGTAGTACTACCATAATATACTCAAGAATTCTGACATAATTCTGACATATAATGAACATATTTTTAAAAAGTATCTTATTTAAATATTTTACATCAAATAAGCAAAAGAAGCATTTTCTTAAAACAGATATCTTTAGTAATAAAACACACTTGGAAGGATTTTTTAAAAATAAAATCCATAAAATGATTTCAGGTGCTTACTAAATTTCAGGAAGAATTCAGATTAGTTCTTATTTTATGGAATTCATAATCCCCTAAAGTAAACTGTAAGTGGTACTTTAGGAATACAAATCATGCTGTGGTCATAGGCAACTAGAGTAAGACAATGTAGGCAGGGTGGATTTGTAAAATATTAATCTTTTATTATAAACTTGCTCAGCAGGAGACTGTACCCAGCTCCTGTCCCTAACAGGTTGCTTGGTTTGCCCACTGCCATATTAATAGGACCGTTCCACTTGGACTCAGTAAGCAGGTTGTACTGAGTATGTCAGAAGCCTTGAACGTGGGAGGTAATGCCAGTGATGAATCAAGAACTGACCTTTGTTTTAAGTTTTAAGGTTGCTCTGGTCTGAGCCTTGAAAGCACATTCCTGCTCAAGTAAACACTGTATTTGGAACCTCCTACCATGCCCGCTCACAAAAAAAAAAAAAAAAAAAACAGAAATATTTGGGCTTCTTCGGAGTCTTGACGCAACATAGTTGCAGAGTAACTCTGAAGGCTGTAAAATTTGGAGCAAGGAGTGCTACTACAGAGGGACAAAGCAGGAGACTTAATGACACTTGCCGTGTCTATAGTCATGATGGTGTTTAATGGAAAACCGTACTTCAGGAGAACTACAGCTGGGGTTAGGGTTTTGAAGAAAGCCATTCCATATCCTGAAGATAACGCGTGTATTTGAAAACAAAAGCTGGAAAATAACTTTTGGCTTGATACCTGTTCCTGTCGGAAATAGAAATAGAAATTTTGACTTGGGCCACGAAGATACCACACATTTGAGATACTTATCAGTAATTTGATTATTGCTTAAAGAAAGATGCCACAAATTTTGGCATTTGTAACAGCCATCTATCGTCAAAAAGAAATAGTATATACGGTGTTGAGTTTGAGCAGGTTCTGAAAATACAATTAAGATACATAAGCAAGAGGATTATACTCCCAAGGATCCACTTTTATTTGTGTCTACCAAATGTCAGCCACTGCAGATGGAGCTTTCAACAGTCGTATGAAAAATGCCACCCATCATACACATGCCAGGGAACTTCTTTGTCCAGCTAGTCTAGTCATTCAGAAGGGCTGATGAACAGAGGAGCCATAGACGCAGGCATGGAGATTATGCATAGATTCACCAATGTGGGCTTCCACTCACAGTGGATAATATGACAGCAGCTACTGGTGAGATCCCAACATGTCAACAAGAGAAAGGAACATTGAGCCACCAATATGTCAATGTATCCCCAAGTGACCAAGCCAGCCACCTGGTGACAATTTGATTACATTGGACCAGTTCCATCATGGAATTGGAAACACTTTGTTCTTTTTGGAGTAGATGATTATTCTAGGAATGGGTTTGCCTTCAATGCCAACAATGACCGCTGCAAAAACACCATGGTTTTGGAGATTGCTTTACCCACTGTCAGAAAATTCTCCACAGCATGTCTTCCGAACAAGATCAGTTTCAAGTAAATGGAGTCTAATGATAAAGCTGGGTCCACAAAATCCGTGGTGCCCACATACACCATTCGCGGTTCCCACATACACCATTCTGTAGCTAGTGGTGGAATGGCTCGTTGGCCTGAATGACTGCTAGACAGGGCTTCAGACTCAAGTCACTTTGTATGCATCAGATTATGTATTCTTGGTAGTAATTTAATACTGAAACTTATGTAATAAATATACTTCTATTTGTCCCATAGCCAGAGTTTGGGGGATCAAGATCCAAAAAATGGAATCATTTCTCTTTTTGGCACACCTGAGGAACTACCCCTTGGGCTACAGACCTGAGCTCCCCAAAGACAAATGTTCTCAGTACAGACACGCAGAGACAATTTCCAGGTTTTGAGAATGATCATTTTCAGGATTCCTTTTCCTTAATATTAGAATTGATCAGAGAGAATTGCTTAAAATTCTGAAGGCAAAAAAGAAAGCAGGGTTTGTGTTTACTACGGAGATAACCGTACCCAGTAAGGGTTGTAATGGATTGTGAATTCTCATATTACTCAATGGACTAATTTTTGTCGGATCCAATGCCCAATATATTATAGTTTTTTATTTGGCCACATTCTGAGAGTCAGAGTTTTAAAGTTTTTATCATTTTTCACAGAATTACTACAATTTATAGTTATGGGGCTCACATTCTTTCTTATTTTCAATTTTCTGGATATTTTTGATCAATTTTAATCTCATAAAATAGGCCTCAAAACTTAACATTTGTCTCCCACTGAAAACTAATCATTTTCTTCTGTTTTCAATTGTTCTAATTTTCTCTTAAGATATTAAGCATCATGACAAACTTTTGTAAAGTCCTACCATTTCCATTAAAATGTTTACTATAGTGATCTTGATCACTAAGCATGGCCTATGACACACAATCCAGTGGCAATATATTTCTGAGACATATGGAACACAGACTGTACTACTGGCTGTACTACTAGTAGGGTTTCCTGCAACCAGTGGTCCCTGTGACACTTGACAGAGAAAAAATAGAGTCCGTGTGTCTTCCTGGAAACTAAAACCCATTCAGTCTTCCCATTCATATATTTAAAAGAAAAATTAGTAACAAAGATGGAATAGCAGAAAAATGATTTTCAAACGTATAGTGTTTGGTCAGCTTTAGAGAGATTGCCCCAAGGGTGAGTAACTCAGCTCGGAAAACTCTCGTATAGCATACCAACTTAGCTCACTAACTTCTGCTGTTGTTACTGACTCTCAGTCATCTGAGTGAACCAAGGGAGAGATAGCCTCCAGATGAGGAGTCTGATGACGCATCTTTATTGCAGACCTAATATGACACTCATTGTAGACTGCAGTGCCTCAGACATTACAAACACCTGCAGAGACAGTGAAATGCAGCCAACTCACCTATTTCTTGATTTTGCCTCAAGCTACTCATCAACATTTATCTATTTGTAAGTAGTAATGATTGAAGGATTTATTGCAAGGATTCCAACATCATTTTATAGTTGTTTCTGGAGATCGAAATCTCAGAGAAGATGTTCTGGTAAACCTGTCCATCCGCGGGGAGTGATATTTCATTTCCATTTATTCCTAATATGTAGTTTTGAAAATAAAATAAAATTCATCCCAGGAGCAGGCAGAGAGCAATGAAAAGAAACAGCAGGTTATGGTTAGAAGAGAATGCTTAAAGAGAGCGCAGCAACTCTTCCCTCCGATTTTAGCAACACCGTTTTGCTCATTTCTCTAAATTCTTTTCACGCGTAGTGGGTATTCGCCTGCACGTTGCACAGCAACAAAAAATACCATTATGGTTAGCAAATATCGTAGAGAATGAAAGGTTCGTGATTGTTAACGGAGCCAATGTACCTAAAAAATGTGCTTTTTGAGGAGACCTAACTTGAAAAGGAAAGAGATATGCACCTGCAACCTATTTTATTATGACTCTTCCATAAATTTTCTATCTTTTAGGAAATAACCTTTGTTTCAGTGACAAATGTTATCTTGTGATGAAAGGCTGAATTCAAGACAGTTCAACAAGCTTTGGGTTAGGAAATTCAAGAGAAAAAATATGTTAAGTGGTATAAGACGCATACATATATGAGACAGTTAATTGTAAAAGCTCAAAGCTAACCTGCGTTGTGTTGCTCCAGTTTAGGAAAGACTTTGATACCAATTGATAAAATTCACTTTTTAGTTGCTTCCAAATCTGACATCAGTGTAAACTAGCCCTCACTGAAATTACTGTGCTATTTATTCCCAGCACAAGAAGATGCGAGAAACTGATTAGCTAGAACTGCTGGTCGAAGATGGTAGCTGAACAACACAGCTACACAGTCTCCTCCTGGACCCACTTGAAAAGTTGAGAATATAGTTAGCAACTTCCCATTTAACTTAGGAGAGGAAGGAGTGCCTCTAACGGTAAGGAGATACAGGATGGTCAGAAATCCTGAAGATACATTGAAAGTGGAGAAAAACAGCAGCTATAGAAGCTACTTCAGTGACTCAGAACCTCTAGCATCCAAGCTATAGGAAAACCCAAAGCCCGAAACTCTCATCAAAGTTAAGTGCAATCCAGGAGAAATGGAAATTGTCAGCAGCTGGTAGTGCCAGTCTCCCAAAACAAACCTGTGGGTAGTGCAAACTGCAAATGCAAACGCAATGCAAGCGCTCCCTGGAAAAGGCCTCCCAAAGCCTAGAGCAGAAGTAGTGCTCAGCAGCCATGACAGGTAAGCAGGATTCGTTTTACAAAGAGCCCAAGCCTGATCTGTTAAAGAAAGCTCAACAGGTTTTTGGAGGTCACTCTTAAACAGCAGGAGACAGCAGGAGAGATTTGCTGAGAGGGTTGGGGGTGAACTAGATACCCCAGAGGCCATCAGACTCTTAAGTCATCCCTCACTACCCACTCCCAGTACAAAAATCACACTGTCATAGCCATTTAAAGAAACCTATCATGAAGGCCTTTAAAGTGAGGTCACTCATCAGCAGAAACTTAAGAAGACAAGGCAACAGGACACGCACAGAAATGGCTGAAACCCCAGAAACTAATGTCATGGGCCTTGAAATAGTGGAACTCACAGAAAAGGAAATGAAAAGCAAATGAATAAGACAGCCAGTTCAAACAAAATATTCTCAAAGAAGTGAAAGTAATGATCAGTGGGCTGAAAGAGGAGGTTATGAAACTAATAGAGGCCCCAGTGGACACAAAGCTTACTGAGAATATAGAAGCCAAGAATTTAAAAAGTTTGTTAAGAGATACAAGATATGAGGAAACATTTTTATTGAGAAGTGAGTTTTTTGAAAAGGAAAATCTAGCTGAATTTCATGATATGAAAAATTAATTTGAAAGCCAAAGAATTCTCAAATATTGTGAAGACAGAATTTCAGGACAGACAGGACTGAGGAAACAAATGCTATAATTAGGCATGACTTTAAAATTAGAATTGAAGAAAGTAGCTGGATAGAACAGTTGATGGAGGATTCAAAATTGTGGCTGCAGGAGAAAGAGCAGAAGACAGCAAAGTTATAAGGAATTCACTGAAATTTTGAAAGAAAATTTCCCAAACCCAAGAAATAATTTTCAGATACAAGAAGCTTAGAGAAAGTTAGAGGTTGAAATCAAGAGCCCACAGAATGCCAACAGGGGCAAGGTAAGGTTTCTTTATCGTGGCCTGGCTGCTGGAGCGCCTAGACTGAGTTTCCAGAGAGAGCAGTCTCTAGCAAGCAGAGCGCCTAGACTGACTGAGTTTCCAGAGAGAAGTCTCTAGCAAGCGGAACAGAGGGTTTTTATAGGCGCTTGTAGGGCACAGGTGAGGTAATTTGACATCATTTTTCTTGGCAGGCTTGTTACAAATTAGGGACAGTAATGAGGCAATTAGTAGTTCAAGCAGGTTAACAGAAGGCAGCTCGATCACGCAGTCTTAACAAAATATAGTCACTTAAGTATCACAACCTGGTTACAGAAAATTAACATTAATGTGGAGTTATAAAGAATTACAAAGTTAGAAGAGTATACCTATAAAGTTCAGACTTTAATGGCATTGTAACATAGAACACCAAATAACCTCAACCAGCAATGAGACTTGTAATGACATATCATAATCAAAACCTCAGAAATTCAATATAAGGTGAGAATATTAAAAATTCAACATAAGAAAAGAATATTAAAAGCAGCAAGAGAAAAACACCGTTTTACCAAGGCAAGCCCATTCAAATTACTAAATATTTCTCAATGCAAACTTTAAAGGCCAGGAGAGCCTGGGGCAAGTTCTTTCAAGCTTTAAAAGACAGCAAATGTCAATCCAGGTTGTTGTATCCAGCAAAATTAACCCTGAAACTGAATGGGAAATGCCAACTTTTTGTGACCAAGAATCCCTAAAGAAATATGTGACCACTAGCCCAGCATTACGGAAAATATTTGAAGAAATCTTTGAGAGAGATAAAGACATTCAGCACCAAAGAATAGAGAGGAAAAGCAACATCTAAACAGAAAATGCAAAAACAGCAACAAAAATAGACATTTTTCATTTGAGTGGTATCCCATTAAAACAATACCAGCTTTCTCATAAAATTTGTGGAACTTCCCCTATAATTATTACTTTTACTAGTATACTAGCTTTCAAAATATAATAGTTATATTCAACATGGGGAATTGATACAAAAATCTTAATCTGTGAAACTTTTTTGATGTGTATAGATATTTAGCTGGGGTTTGAGGGGCAGAAGGTAGTAAGAGTGATCAGTATGTGATTTGGGGGTTCTTTTTTCTGAAGCCATCATTGAGTGGTAAAGATAAAACATTGGGTAGCCTTAGTACATTGACTAAGAACTTAGCTATTAGTTCAACCTGTGACTCTTGAATTTTACTTTTAAATTCTGAAACTAAATTTGTAATAATGTTCTTGCTTGTTTCTTCCTGCTCATCCTTGGAAAAGAACTCTTACAAATTAAGAACCAACTAAATATGTTGTTATACCGATGGCTTTTTGTGTAGCACACTTCTGTGACATAGACTGAAGTTCATTTAATGTAGCAGTTCACTTATTTGGTCTTTGATGTAAGTTCAGCCTAGGAAAACTGATTGATGTTATGATAACCTAAATGTTTTAGAATGTACACACTTTTACTTTTTAGTACTCAGCTAAGAAATTTGAAATTTAACTTCCCTCTTTTTCTTTTTCATACTTTCTAGCTTTATGAATTTCATTGTTTTAGCTCTTTTCTTATGTGGACTGGTGGCTGAGGCCAGGTTAAAGAATCTCAACAAAGATATAGTAAGATCAAAAAGAATTTTAAAAAGAAACAAATTGCTCCAATAAATGGCTCTGCTGGACACAGAGAAGAAGCCTTAAGATAATTCTTGGGGTAGAAAGCTGAGCTAAAGCGTGGTGACTTGAGTGGTGAAGTGAATCAGTTGCAGATGATTAAATATGCTAAATATCGCATGGTTTCTTTCAATTGGGAAACACAGAACAAGGCATCTTGTAGAACCAAATGAGTGTGAAAATGGGAGTCAGGTGGGATGAGGAGGGAGTGGGAGGGCCCAAAACGGGAACAGATTGTAATGTTGATGTGGTACATCTGTGCACAAAGTACTCACGCTCACTGTAAACATTATGTATCACACACCCGCACACACATATATGAAAAATAATTAGGTAATGAAAACTTTCACTTTAATGCCTGCAAGCAGGGCACCAGTGGAAAAAAGATTTTCAAAAACTTAGCTTTAAAATATTATAGAATCTACTTAAACCAGTTATAAAATGACTGTAATCAAATTCAACTTGTCTTTTTAAAATTTAATATTAGTTTTTACTCTCCCTTGCTTTTCTCTGTTCCTTGTCTTCCATTTCTTACTCTGTTCTTTCTTTTTTCTTCTTTCTTTTTTTTACATTCTATTCACTGTTATTCTTTTATTTCCTTTTTTCCCATTTTAAATCTTCAGTTGTAACTTGATTAGATTAAGAGAGTGTTGCTTCTCATTTTTCTATTTCCTTTTCTCTTTTTCTCTCTTTCATTTTTGAACATGGCATTGATATAGCCAAACTCAGTTGATGTTCTGGGCTTAGTCATTCATTGATCAAAAAACTGAGATCATGTAATAGATGAGCAGCTGACAGAAAAGTCCTTATATAGGGAATAGACAAAAAAAATCACAGAAATGTAAGATTCTGAGTGACATGTTAAATCTAAACAAACAATTGCATTATAAAGCTGTGCGGGAACCTGCTGATGTCCCGTGCATTAAAATCAGGTATTTTGGAAAGACACGGGAGCAGCTCCTCTGTGATTAATGCCACTGGGAAGAGTGAGCATTATTTTAAAGTTACTGCTTTCTGTCTTCTTTCCTTCCTCCCATCTGGCTCTCATCCCATGATTTTTCTGTCCTTTCCTCCTAATTCTGAAATTCGGAAAATTACCAAATGAGAAAGGAGGTTATGCAGTCCACACAGCTTTTCTTCACAGCTAGCGTTCCTTTATTCCTTTTATTCCCCTTAAAACACAGGCGTCTCTTCAATTCTGAAATCTATTCACCATTCTTCCTTTGATCATTGCCTTACTTCCCCCAGCTGTCCTGAAGTCCCGTTCTCTCTTGCTAGTTCACCTTCGCTGTGCTTTCAGGTGGATTCTCGGGTCCTCTCCCCATCCTTACTGCTGAGGTGATCAGCCTGGGCACCGTCCTCACGGGGCTCTGCCTTTCACGTCTCTCAAGCACTTGGTACTTGTGGCCGTTGCCTGCATCAGTGGTTCCCAGGCCTTTAGCAGCCTTGAAACATGTAGTAAAACTGCCGACAAGTACGGAAGTTCTTTGGGCTGGGGAAGAAACAGGCGAGATCCAAAAAGCAAGGCCAGGAGGGAAAACCGGTATTTTAACAAACCGATTTCATCTCATTGGTTAAAGACCTGATTTTCTACATAAGAGTAAATGGCTTAAAATTTATTGAGGAAAAAATAATATGCATCTTTTAATCACCCAACATATCACACTTTCTGTTTACCAACTCAAAAAAAAAATCTTACATCATTCCTCATCTCAGGGTGAAGAAAATCAAATTAACAGATGTTGAATATTCACCATGATCCTTTAGTTTGCCTAGTCCCTTTTGGATGGTTTTAAAACAGAATAGAAGTTCCTCTGAAAACAATTTTTGTGTGATTGATGGGGAAAAAAAGAATGAATGTATAGAAATCAAGAGATTGACTCCTATTTCCTATTGATATCTGTCCTAAGGGTAGAGAGAGCATCTTTGGTGAAAGGGAACATCCTTGGTGACCTTCAGATGTTCATCTTTGGGATGAACCAGCACAGAGAGTGAAGAGAAGCCATTTCTGGTCCTTGGATTGATTACTTGTATTTCTCATATTGATCTGAGCATAAATGAAAGGAAATCCCACACAATGAGACATAAATTGTTTTGGAAATCAGGGTGAAATAATTCCAGAAAAGCCTTTGATCAGGCAGGAGAATCATACTAATAGAATCATTAGTGAAATGACTCTAGAGAAATTTCATAGCCTTGAGTTTGAGATAATTTAATTCTAGAGTAAAAGCTGTGCTAGAATTGTCCTAGCAAAGCCTAGAAGAAAACCTCAAATGAGCAAAGAAATTCAAAAGCACTGGTATTGAATGAAGAAACAAAGCTCAACAAAGTAATATAAAAATAAAAATCATTACTCATAATATAAAATAGAACTGAGAAGAGTCTTCCAGATACAGTTAACAGAGGCCAAGGATGATGCTGAGTTTTCCACCTTTCCATATTTATATCTAAAAATGATAGTAATCAGAACAGATTTCAGTGGGACATTGCCAGGGTCTACTGTGTGGCCCCTTTTCTGACTCTTGATATTCACCTTTTGAAAAACAATCCCCCAAATGATGTTAGCATGAAGTATGACGTTTGGGAAGTGATCAGGGCTTGGGGATCGAGTCATCATAAATGAAGTTAGTGGTCACAGGCCAATGCGTGTGGCCTTTTCTTGAACTGGAAATATCAAGGGATAAGCTTCTCTGTCATGGCTTCCACAGGAGCTGGTGCCTTGATTTTAGCTGTTGCACTAATGCTGACATCTGAGCTATAAGAAAAAAAAATTATGTTGTTTTTAAATCCCTGAATTTTTGATATTTTCTCATTCATATTTGTTAGAGAACTAATGTAGAAGATGAAACCATAGACTACAGAACAGGAGTTAATTTACCCAATGGAAGGAAGTTGGTGTTCTTTTTTTCCTTCTATACTGTCCTTATTTTCCTTGGTCACTCTTGTTTACATTTTCTTTTACACAACAGGCATCTTTTACCTACCATGCAAATTCATGTTCAATGGTTCAGCAATCGGGTCAGTTATCTGCTTCTTGAATTTACCCTTGACTTCTGAGGGCAAAGTTCCACAAAGCACGCCAGGTAGTGAAGCCCCTGATGACAGCATCTACCTCAGTCATGTTGGAGATATCAAATAAAACTGTCTAAATTGCCACTGAAAAACCAATATTGGCTTCATGTATTGGCGTTCCTACTATGTTGGAAGAAGTATTTTGTTAGTATGTCTAGGAAGGGATACCTCTCAAGAGAGAGCGGTGAACTCATGCTTCATGAGGCAATTTGGTAGGAGAAGTACTACCTGCGTGTGTTCAGTACATCAGAATTTGTTGACACAGTGTCTCGATGAGCATGACTTCGAGCAGCTGTTCACAGGTTTCAGTTTTGCTCTAACAGCAGTGTATGTGCACTTGGGTTCATGCTTCAGTGCATGTTCATGAAATCAAACTGTTAGTCATGTATTTCAAATATTTTATAGATTTTTGTCTTGCATTACCAACTTTTCAGATCTCTGGTGTCTTTTTCCACTTAATTTTGTGAATATGTTCTCAATATATATGTCTGCAGGTATACATAACACATATATTGTATGGACTTAAATCTCAAGTTGTTATATGTTATACATTGTATGTTTTATTACATAAACTTATACTAATTTTTCCAAAATTTTTTTTTGTTCTCACAAGACAGATGGATCTGAGTCACCTACTCAGCTATTGTTAGAAATGAAAGTCAGATAATTCATTTTGATCTGCTGCTCTTTATATTTCCATGTTTGGCCATCCACCAATTTCTTATTTAATTGTTTTATTTTTCCATTGTATACTTTCCAACCACTATAATTAAATTCTTAGTTATTCTGTATGTACCTGAACAGATAATTGCAGTTATTTTGAAATCACTTTCAAGTATCTCAAATATTGGGAGCTTCTACATATCTAATTCAATTGTATATTACTTTATTAATTTTAGCTGTATTTTCTTTTTATAGTTTATATTTTTGTTTAATATGCTGCATTAAGCACATGTTTTTTTCAGACTTGTAAAGTTCATTTGTGAACAATAGTTTATTGTTTCTTACTCATATTTACTTTTGGTATTAGCCACTGGAGTATCTAATATTAGATAAATTTAATAATCTTTTGGGAGTTAAGATGTTTTGAGATCAAGCCACATTGTGTGCAAAAGGTTCAAATGTACTTTTCTCTTCACTACTCTGACGGAAATTTTCATAGTGAAAATTTAAAATGAAGGCTTTCACTTAACCATTTTGTTACTTAATGGACTCTGCATCCATCTTCCATTGGGATTCCTCAGCACCCAGTGATATCAAAATTTCCCTCATTATGATCTACACCAATCAAAAATCTGCTCTTGTGGAAGTAGCTCAAGACTTAGGTTCTGGGCTCATATGATTGAGTTATTTTCCCACTCCAATGGTATTCTGGTAAGCTCTCAATCCTAGTTTGCTTTTTTGGCAATCTGAATAAATTCCTGTTGAATTTTGTTTGCCTGTTCTTTTTCCCTCAAGGCTGGGAGAGAAGGATGGGCTAACAGTCTTATTGCTGACACTTTCATGTCATCATGCACATTTATTTTTAATGACATCTGGACTATGCCATTTGTCAGAAAAAGTTTGTCTTCTTATAAATTCATTATTTGAGTTATCATTTACCTTCTTTTCCTATAATTTCATGGTAAAGGCAAAAGAGAATATTGCTAATCCACAGGCCTCCGAACATAAACAATACTCTTTTTTGAAGGCTATTTCCAAGTCAAAATAGCTGACTAACCTCACAGTTACAATCATTGCCATTCTAACCAATGATGTCATTGCTTCACTTTTTTTTTTAATTTACCATTTCAGGAACTTTCTACATAGAGAAATGTAGACTACAGTACCAAAAGTCTGTTGATTTAACTTCGGTCTTTCTGTGCACATATTGAGAAAATGTCTATATACTCTTCATGAAATATGAAGGATGACTCCATCTTCTGAAAACATTAAGCCCTAAAGTAATGTCATATTATGATGAAAATTAACATATTTCCTGATATAACATATTGGGGATTTTTTTGCTGTTCCATTTAGATTTTTCCACATTTCTCATTTTTCATAGAGCACCTAGGAAACAATGCTAATTATAAACATAATCCCACATGGGACATAAAGTTCAACCTCCTTTTAAAGTTCTTTTGTTACTAAAGTAATTTTGCCACACCCATGAAAAATACACAAAAAGGGTGAACAAATCAACTAAATCAAGTTACCACCTTTTGAAATCCAAAGCATAGAATGTGAATAGCAGAAAACATAAAAATAGAAATCCATTGCATATGGACAAAAAAAACTCTTACACTTTTCCAATGCACAAAATTTTGGTTCCAACCACAAGGTTCTAAGAGCTATTAATTCAGATCTAAGCATAATGGCTTATAGAAAGTTGTAAGAAACTAACATTTTTAAAAATGTAACAACCCTCTCCAAAGGGTAATTGCTTAAAACACATATGGTTTTAATGACCAATTCCCTGTTTGCTAATTTGTGCTGGATCATCTGGACAGTTACTTTGTTGCTTCTGCTTAGAGTCCTCCACTGAGCAGTAAAATCTAGGATTCTACTGTGGCTTCCTAGTATTACATGAGGGTCCTCACATGTCTGATGGTTAGTCCTGGATGTTGGCTGCTGGCTACACATGAGCTGGAGTGGTGGTCCTGATAGCCTTAGATGATGTCTACAAAGTGGGGAAGAGAAGCTATAAGGGTTGAACTGGAAATATGCACACCAGCACGATTTCGTTCTTGTCATGTGGCCAAGACAGCTGATAAATCCAGTCGAGATCCAGGGGTGGGAATCATCCTTGATGAGTCACTGCAAATGACTTGTGGCCATGCTTAATGCATTGAGACTTTCCTTTGGGACAACACATATTCTTCCTAATGTGAAGGAGTCTCATCATCCATCCTGTCTACAGACAACTCAAGATTTATGTCAATCACGATATTGAGAGCAAAAGCAGCTTCTGGTTCTGGTTCTGACTGGACCCAGTTGAACTGTGCCTCTTGCAGATAGCTCGGCTGCAGCTTCTCCCAATGCATTAGCATATGAACTAAGACAGGCAATCTGTTTCCTATGCATCCATCAAAAAATCGTACAGCCGATGCTTGTCATTCAAAAGAGAACGGATGAGTTCATAGCGTGCAGTGGTTTGTAATAATTCTAAAGCCCAGCTGGATCTATGCTGTCAAAATTTTTTACTTCAAGGACAGAAAATATTTCTTCATCAGGAACCAATTCTGCTTCTTTAAGAGTCCGATAATCCATGTTTTCTCTGGGATCCTGGATCTCCTGTGCGGTTGCTTGGTTGCAGCCTCTGGCACAGTTTTTTCTCTTATTTTAAGAAGTGGCCTCTACCTGCAGTTGCCAAGGTTCCCCCTTTCTGGCTGTAGAGAGTTGAGAGCCTAGAGAGTGTCCTCATGCTGATTCTACCAGTGCCGTTCAGTCTGTACGGGTGCAATTTTCTTAGTAATGAGCAGGTTTCCTAATCGTCAGGCTACCGTCTAGACGCTCTCCATTTAACAAGGACTCATACTTAAAGGACTTTACTCTGAATTTATCCTTCCTGTTTTAAGGATAAGACCAGACTTAAGTTATGGAGGGACATTGCCGAGAGGAATCAATGAACTCTACCTTAAAATATTAAAGATTTCACTAATTTGAACAAAATCATGTAATCACATTCTTCAAATCTTTATGCTGGGTCCATTTTGCACTTTAGAAATCTTCTGCTGTTTGGAACAGATAAGTTCTGTGGAAGATTGTACTTTCCTGGATCCATTATATTTCCTTTAAGATTTTGCTTGCAAATTAGGCAGTTTTCCTTTCTGTTCTCTCTCCCTTTCTGAGTTCTTATATACATAATCAACAATAGCCCACTGACTTTCCCAACTTCGTGTCTGAAAACCTCTTAATTATATCCAAGTTAATTAAGTAAATATTATATCCTCTAATTAGTCTCTAACTTTTGACAGTCCTGCTAATTTCTCACTCCTGGGATTTTAATTTTTCTCCTTGCTATTCAGCCTTCATCAAAAATTTTCCACTTTTCCAGTTCCAGTTTCTTACATTTGAACTTGCTAGTATGTATTTGGAGCTTAAAAAACAAAAGTCACTCTAACTGGGGTGGGGGAGGTGTCTATAATTTGTTGTTTTTGTAGTTTTGAGACAGGGTCTCACCTTGTAGCCCAGGCTGGTCCTGAACTCACTGTGGAGCCTAGGTTGACCTTGGACTCATGGCAATCCTCCTGTCTCAGCCTCCTGAGTACTGAGTGATGGGATTACAGGCATGTGCCACCAGGCGCGGCTTTATGTGTTGCTGGGGAATCGAACTTCGGTACTTAGTGCTTGACTTAGTGCTTGTTAGGCAAGTGCTTTAATCACTGAGCCATTCTTCCAGTCCCTATATTCCTCCAGCTTCTCAATGTTTGGGGTCTTGGTGACCTAAATCAAAGGCATGGCAATGAGTAATGGCTGTTTTTGGCTGCCTACAGACATTATCCAATCACGGCAATCATGCAAGTTCCATGCCTTGAATGGTTGACCTTGGAAAGTTCATGGTTTTTTCTTTCTATTATTAAAACTAATCAGAAGGCTCGTCCAATTCAATTTATGGGGAAAAATGCTCCATCTTAAAGAGAGAAGTTATAAAGAATTTCTAGCCAATTTTAAAGTATACAGTTTGACACTAGTAGACTTTATATCTAGTCTGTCTGCATAGAGGTGTACGTGGTCCTAAATTTAGCGTCCTGCTTAATTTTTCCTCAATCTGTTTTGTAATCATTGCTTGTTTTCTTTCCTACTTATTTTCTGTTCAGAATGTCTTTTCATTTTATTGATGCCTAAAACTAACAGTTTCTATTTTAACTTTCTCCCAGAATAAACATTCTCAAAATCGTATTTGTTCCTTCTTATTCTTCTTTGTCTAGATCTAAGGTGGCCGAATCTATTTTAAATAACCCCCGATTCCCTCTACTCTTTTAATCCCCTTGCCCAGATGCCATAGATACTAGTAAATAGCCACAAATCACTGCTGCAGGGTTACTGCTTACTAATGGCTCTCCATTTAGCCCACATCACTGGGTTAAAGATCCTAGCCCACCATTGCTCCGAGAGCAGTTCCAATTCAGACAGCCAGAAATCTAAGTGTTTTTAGATTTTTAAGGCTTTTGTCAAGGTTCCATCCTACCTTGCCTTTTCAACTTTAATATCAGTCAATATTTATTTTTATTGGTAGGTCATATGTTTCAGATTTGATATACTCATTTTCATCCTCTGTGTAGTGGCTCATTAGTACCAAATGTGCCAACATTTTCTTCCATTTGTTTGCATGTATGACTATTCGGCCAATGCCCAATTAATATCTTCTCCTATGAGTTTTCCCTGCCTACGCTCAGCAAAACAGATGTCTCATTTCTTAATGACTTGGTTTATTTATACATCTAAAAACTCAGTTCAATGTATTCATTTTCATAGTTGTCCATTTTGTTTTCAGCCTATGAATACTCATGAGTCATTAGTGAGCGGTGCTGAGATATTGGCCTGAGATACAAATGTGTGCACAGACCAATAAATAAATAAATACATAAATAAATAGTTTAAAGGTGGGGGTAATGAAGACAGCGCCCTTTAATAATTTATCAAATCAGGATCATGTTACTAACATAATCACATTAACACATACATAATCACAACCAAATAATTGTTTTCAGAAGAGCGTGTAGTTCTATGTAAACATGGGTAAAAATGGACCTGATTTCATCTTTGAGTTGAGAATCAGTTACAGAAATTATGAAGGGCTATTTGCAATTGAACAACTGAATAAAGTGGAAGAAAAATAATTAAAAAACTACAAGAAAAAAGGGTTTGGAATTCCCTGTGGTGAGGAAGAAGGAATAACAAAATCCAGATGAGCCAAGTTTTTTTTTTTTAAAGTATTCATTTATTTTTTCCATTTTTGTTAGCATATATATGTGACACAATGGTTATTGAGCTTGAGAATTTTTGCTTGAGAATTTTGTGCACATATATATAGTGTCAATATTAGAATCCCTTCCTTTTCCCTGTTTTGGCTCTCCTGTCTTTTTCATCCCTCCTGACTCCCAGTATCTTATCCATTTCGTTCTATAAAATGCCTATATTCTAGGTTCTCTTATTACAGAAAGCATGCTGTATTTAACCTTCTGAATCTGACTCACTTCATTAAGCATGATGGTCTCATATTACGTCCATTTACCAACAAGTGCCTCAAAACGATCTGTCTTTATGGGAGATTAAAGTGAAGTGCTGATGAGCAGCTGGAGGGAGACGTATCCCCATCTAATAGACATTTATTATAATTTCTGTGAAAGAATTTATTTTTGTCACTGAGGATTGAATCCAAGGCCTTGACACTGAGCTACTTTCCCAGCTCATTTTTATTTTTGATTTGAGACAGCATCACTTTACATCTTTTAACTGGCCCAGGCTTGGCTTGAATTTGCACCCCCCTCCCCATTTCCACTCTCTAGACTGCTGGGATTACAAGCCTACACCGGCAGACCCAGCTTTGGTCTTCTTTTAATAGAAATGGGCAAACACTGGATGATAAAAGTGGAGAAGCAGTATGGTGAGCTTTCTCTTTTGAAGGGTATTAGAGCAGTAATTTTTAAAAATCGATTACAGGGTATCAAAATTAATGAGAATCCATACAGAAAGTATAAGGTAATGCTAAGATTCAAGATGAATGGTTTCTTTGGATTTTATAAAAAGTCCATAAATAATTTTACAGAGTTTGCTACTAGTGGGTGGAAATGAAGATCAAGATGGGGCTGGAATGTTGACCATCTGACAGCAGGAAAGATAGTACCCATACTGAATCAGGAGACGTGATTGTTAGAAGTTACTGTCTCCTTGGCTGGCTTGGGAACTTCCTAGGACATTAGGGAAGCACACATTTGGATGTGCTGGGTGTGGTCAAGAGGCGTGGCCACGGGATCTATATTTGCTTCCTAGCTCCTTTTCTCTGGGCCTGTTCCCTTACTCTGCTTCCCAGCTGCCAGGAACCAGCAAGTTTTGTTCTGCCACACTCTTCCGCCACAATGATTTAAATGAGGAGCTGACCACAAGTATCGATGTCTAGTGATTTCTCTGAAACCACGATTGAAATTCAAGCTCCCCTCCTTTAAGCTACGATGTTGGAGGATTTTCCCAGTATTGGAAAAGCATGCTAATACAGGGAAAAACTAACAAAGCATAGACACAAAAAGAGTAAATCTTATTTTAATTCAAAGAAGGATTCCTATCACATGGCTTAACTATTTTTTAAACCAATCTCTTAAGGTATCTTTGATATATAAAATATGTTACAATATCCTTCTTAAAAATAAATTACATCACATGGATCTGCTGCTTCCCATGCCCATTCAAGCCATAGTATAAGAAAGCCATCGCTCTGGCCAAGTTGCTTATGGTCTTGGCTTCAGTTTGTACTGGCAATATCTTGAATATGCACTCTTCCCTTTCTGCACAAATTTTAGGAAGCCACAGGCAAAAGCACTGACCACTAGGCAAGAATAAGGTACACTCTCAGAACAACCACAGGCAACCAGGCAGCCAGTGTGGATTGAAGAATGAAGAATGCATATTCAATTATAGGGTGTGTATTTCTACAGAGGTCATCAATAAGGTCAAGCCCAGTATATCTACATTTCTGAGCTCTGTAATCTATTTCTGATTTTCAATTTTCTGCTACATCTCAAGTGAACTACATGCACCCCTGACTTTATCTTGAACTTTGCCTCAGGGAAGCCCAAGGTAAGATAAGAAATAAGTTTTTTTTTTTTTCCTAGAAATGAGATGAGTGTGATGGTCAGAGTTTTGAGATTGCTGATCTGAAGAAAGAAAACTGAGATTTACAAAAAAAAAAAAAAAAGCAGAAATGATTGGTAGGGCTTTTCTTAAAAATATATATGATTGTGCTTTAGCCTTAACTACAGTATGTTCCTGAAAGTACACACATGCTCCCTAATTCCTGTGTTTGCTCTGTAGCATTTTTGAGTAAATTAGACATTCTAATAGATATCTGTTGATTATACCATACAATTAGTATATTATAGATTGCATTTTGGGACACTGACTATAAAATCTCTATAGTTAAGCTACTGTTTTATATTTTTTTTCTTTTGAGACAGAGTCTAACTCTGTAGTCCAGGCTGGTCCTGAATGCACTACATAGCCCAGACTGGCCTTGGAACTTACAGCATTCCTGCTTCAGCCTCCCAAATGCGGGGTTTACAGGGGTGTGCCACTGTGCCCTGATCATATGGTGCTGAGGCATTGATTCCAGGGCCATACACTTGCTAGGCAAATACTTTAACATCTGAGATATTCCTCTATCCCCCAAAAAAGCTTATAGTGAAAGGTTAATCCAAAGGATTTTTTTTAATGTAGAAAAATAGTATTGAAATTCTTGCAGTTTATGGCTATTAAGATTAGCCTTTGGTATCTGGAAACATTTGTATGTATTATTAATTCTAAAGATTGAATTGTTTTGAATTTTATTTTTGTCACTACTCAATCGATTTTATCTTGTGAAATTGTAAGTAAATGAGAGAACAGCCGCGGGGGTGGAGGGGAATCAAATGCAGCACCTATAGAAAACATTCAGTAGAATATGGCCACCACGAGCCATGGTTTTTCACCACGATATTTTTGCCTTGGAAGATTGTCAACCATGTACCAAATCTCATGAAACCATGAAATAATTTAACCCTTTCTTCTTCTTTAAGTTGTGGCTGTCATGTGTCATGTCTCAGGGACAGATAATCTACATGGATGTAATACATGGATGTTTTCTAATTAAGATGGAAACTTCAATACATCAGTAAAGAGAAGTTGATTTTAAAAAGTATAATTGTTCCTTGTTAAGTAACGCACATATCATCTGGAATTCTTTCAGTCTCTGTTAAAAGTATGTCTAGAATTACAATTTCCATGACTCTAGGCTGTCTTGGTGTTAGGGGTAGATATAGAGGCCTACCCACCAAGAGCTAAGACCTTAAACAAGGTCTTGAGACAGTACAACAAAAGGGTACACATGTTTTGTCTCCATTTATTATCACCTCTAGATTTAAAACCAAGTGCAGATTGTTGCTTCTTTAGATGAGTTGATGCAGGCTCATGGATGCCAATTCATTATGTAACAGACAACTTTGGAGCTTATCAATCTATTACTCTATCAATTTATCTATCTCATCTTCAGATGAAGCAACTCAGTTGAAGAAAAAGAGATTCCTTTGTTATCCTAGTAGAAAAAGTTTCAAAAGAGAGACTTTTTATATAGTGGAATTTAAAAACAAATTTTATATGCTTTACCTAATCTCTGTTGCAATACATCCATTTTACATTTTCTTTTCATGATTCAACAGTCAGAGTGCTTTATCATATCATGCATTCTAGAAAAATGAACAAACACTACAAGAAATTGTCACAACAAAGAGGATTATGCATGTCTCAAAAATCCACCCGTGGACAAGCTCACAGAATCAAGGTTAAAATCTCTTCTAAAATTTTCAGTTAAGTTTTCAAATGTGCAGTTTTCTGAATATCGGTCATACAAAATACAGATAGATGCAGATGGTAGATAGAGAGATGTCTGAGTATAACAGTAATGCCACCCTATTTCACTTTAAATTTTTTAGAAGGAGTTCATATTTTAGATCTTTATTGGGAACTCATGATGACCATTAAAGTCTTAAACACTGGCTATTCATCCTTGAAATCACATAATTACTGTATTCCACCGTGAACAATATTTTCCCCCTATTTCAGATACTAACAGTCAGATTTCAGAATGAGCCATTCAAAAGGCTTGTTTTCCAATGACATATATTAATAATAAAACTTTGTTTGTCTTGCATGGGTGTCAATTAAGCATGAATTCATTCAGCTGTTTCTTTTTTTTTTTGTTCTTGTCTCTAATTTGAGAGATAGTGACAACATATGAGAGTTAGAGAACATCAGTCGTGCAACAATTTAAAAACATTCTTAAATAATGACATTCATGAAAATATGCTTTTTCTGTTTTATGGAACTAGATGAAACTTAAAGGCTAGAAAGAAATTGAATATTGTTGATTATGCAATATAAAGCATTTAAAAATCTGACACTGGTCAGGTAAGACAAGTAAAAGGAGGATAATGGTGCTGATCACACTTCATAAATGTAACGGGAGACCTGGTCTAATGATGTAATCAAATGAACCATTGTTGAGATGGTTTAAATTTTTTTTAATGGCCAGTGCGAAATATGGACTGTAGAGCTTAAGATGTTGATATGTTAATAAATGAGCAGATAAGAGAGGAATAGTACAGTGGGTAGAGGCTACTGAGTTCAACTCCCTAGCACTACATAAAACAGGTGTGGTGGCACACACCTGTAATATCAGCACGCGTTAGGCTGGGTTCAAGGCCAGCTTAGGCTGCATAGTAAGGTCAGAACCCTCAGGGGCTGCAGACCTAGACTCTATCTTCAAAAAAGCAACAAAACAAACAAACAAAATACATGAAGTAGTAAGAGTAACAGCTGTGTCTTAGGTGGCTTGATTCATCATCAATAAAATAATCTTCATTTTGTCTAATGACAGATATAGCAACGACCCACATACAAAAAGAAAGTAGTTGTTGAAGTAGTTTTTGTACTAAGCTTTAAACATGTACCAAATGTTAGTGGTTAAGCCATTGTAGTACTATTTATTTTGAACAAAATTTACATATATAATACACAAAGAGCTTCCCATAGTTGTTATGCAACTAAAGAATGTGTCTTAAAAATACAATGGAAGTCAGATAACTTAAAAATAAATAGGAGCTCTTGCTGTGGAAAATGTCAACACTAGAAAAATGAAATAACGTACTAAAATCCTTGATGGAGAAGAATCCATTCATTTGCAGAGAAATAATTGCAATATTCAGCTTTGTATGTGATAGTTAATGTCTTCTGAATGCTTTTGTTTTTTATTTTGCAATTGTAATATGGAGCTACAGAAATAAAGATCTCAACTTTTTACAAAGAAATTAAAATGCTTTGGTGAGCGCTAGGGCTGTTTTCAAGATTATCATAAAACTACAAAGCACCCACTAACCCAGTGAAATGACCCTCCCTATGTGCCTTGACTTCAATTTACTTCCCACGCTCCAGTTTATACTTCACAGACTCCTCATGTATCTTTTCTTGGGCTTTCTGTCTTCTGAATATCTATAATTTTGGCTCTATTTCCTTTATTGATAATTATTTAGTAATGATAGGACTGACATTTTGCAGTCAGGGAATTGGAAAAACACAGTATTTAATCAGCAGAACAGAAACAGAATTCTACCCATAAGACCATGACTGCCATCCCCTAAGATTTATAGGAGACTCCATATTTCTCAAATTGACTATAAAATAGTAGGAATGAAATTCATACTTGTTGAAATATTGATGCCTATATTGAAGGGTGTATAAGAAAAGAGTTTTATTTCTTTCATTTTTAACAGAACACTATGTGAATACACTTATACTTTTCTATATTATTATCAAAGTGTCTTTTCAGTAAGTATTACATTGTGTCAGTGGTATATCCCACTGGATTTTATCCACTGGATTTAGAGTAGAAATTTAAAACATGTTAATATGAATCTGCAAAACTAATCTACTTTAAAATTCCATTACCTTAGTTTGAGAGGATCTAATATTTAAATTTTAGAGAGACATACTATTCTTTGATAGTCTGTGATTAAACTTCTTTGATCAGTAATGGCTTTTACAGTGATGTGGTGTAATGTACTAGAGGAGAAATTGTATACTGAATACATTTATTAAATTCTATAAAATTTTGTTCTTACATCTATCTTAGTACTCATGTATTTTAATGATGATTAGTCTTTATGTTATTGATTTGCTTATCATAAAGCTGTGAGAGACAAATTCCAATTGTAACTATCTGTGAAAGTCTTTGATATATATGGCCCTTTCTCGATTTCTAAAAACTTACATATGTACGTTCAATGTCAGGTGCTTGTGTAAAACTCACTGTTTTATTGTTTATGGTTTATTATATACATGTGCTGGTGCTGGAGACTAGGAAATAAATCTGTATTTTGAAAGTCCGCAGATATGACAGTGACATAGTCTTTTAAAAATTTGTACTCTAAGAAATTATTTTTCCTAAAACTATAGGTTTAGTCAACTTTGAGAATTTTTATTTAGTTCATATTGAATATTCTAAGGCTGTCAATACAAACAAGAGAACGAAATAGGTAATTGAATGATTTTAATACTATTATCATTTAGAAAAATGACATAGTGTTCTAGTCAAACAACAGACACTCAGATTAGATATTCTGTGCACTAATGAGTGTGCCATTTTTTGAATGTCAGCCATTTTCAAGTTAACATGACTCAGCTCCTTGTCTTTGTGATGGCTGAACTACTTTCCAATTCACTCTTTCAGATTATTCTTCATAAAATCCTAAGATCTTTCCCTCTAAGCAGTAAGTTTTTAATCCTCAAACTGTGTATTTATGCATCTGTTTTCATAGAAAAGGTTTATGGAGAAACTAAGAGAGGATGGTGTGGAACTATCTTTTGAGGAGTTGACAAGATCAAGCTGGCCCTTAGCAAAGGAAAGTTTGGGATCAGGAAGGACTACAGCTTGAGGTGCTGGGGGGTCACGCTCTGTTGAAGGGATTGCACTGGCCCAAGACTGCTCGGGCTTTCCAGAATATCTGGTTCTTTTTGTCTCCAAACATCTGCTGGTTTTTGAATTTCCTTTTGCTCCACGTCTTTCTTGAGAGTCTCTGTACTGAAAAAGATCAAACAACAAAGAAAAAATAGCCCGAGCACAGGCCTGTAATCCCTGCATTGTGGGAACCTAGGCTGGAGAATCTCAAATTTGAGCTTAGCCTGGGTAACTTAGCTAAACCTGTATCAAAATAAGAAATTTAAAAAGGAAGGAGGGACGGGTTGGAGCAGGGGCACTACAGCTCGGCGGCGAAGGCACTGGGCTCCAACTCTACTACCACAACGAAAACAAAAGCCTGGACTCAAACACATTACTATGAAGTATTGGAATAAGAGGAACAAAGATATACTAAATTTTATAGAAGAACACAACAGTATTCAATTTAGCAAATAATAATAAAATTATTATTGTGATGGAAGACAATGAAAAAAATACCTTTGAAATGTTTACTGAAAATATTATTTAACTTAAATTTCTAGGTATTCAGATCCAGAATGATAAACAGATTCAGACAGGCAAAATGTATCTTACATATCTTGCTTTATATATATACATCTATATATTTTTTTCACTAAAGAGGATCGAACCCAGAAGTTCACATGTACTAGGCAAGCACATTACCATTGAACTGCACTTTTAAATCTATTCAATTGTGTTTTGAGTGAGGGTGTCACTAAATTGGCCAGGCTAGCCTGAAATTGGGTATCCTTCTGCCCTGGCCTCTTGAAAAGTGAGAATTACAAGGTGGACCACCACATCTGGCCTTACCTTTGTATATTAGTATACTATCGCTAAAATGAGGAGAAAAAAAATCTTAGGACTAAAGAAGGCATAGAAAAAAAGTATATTCAATTAGGAAAGTACATTTACCAATCAGTATAATTACAGTAAGACAAAGGCACTGCTAGAAAGACCTGTAAGATGTAAGTAGTAGGAAATACCATGTCTTTTAATGCTTGAAAAAAATAATTAAAAACTCTTAAATCCACAGGAACTTGGCTAGTTTGAAGAAATAACTATAAAATTTATACACAGACCTATGCTATGATTAAGTAAGTTCTGAGGAAAAATAACAAAATAATTGTAAACACAAACTACTTGGTACCACAGAAATCCCTATTGACATAGCCAAAATTATGAAAGCATAGATCAATGGTTTATACTATGCAATTCACCTTGCAAGTCTAAATCGCTGATCCATATTTCAATTATAACATACCCGTTTTGAAAGGATGTGGAAAGGGGATTTTCATTTTAAGCCACTTGATAATATTGATTTTCAAAAAAGTTGGGCATTTAAAAACAAAAGGAATAAAATTTCTCATCATTTAATAATCACAACATTTTGCCACCTGCATTCTTGCTTCAGTTATATAATAGAGACACTCTTGTTAAACCAATCACCCTTCTTCTCAGAAGAATTCTTATTTGATCATCTTCCTGTTTTTTTTTTTTTTCTTATTTTTAGTCTTTTTATTTATTTGTTTGCTTGGTTACTGGTACTGGGGATTGAGTTCAGTGCCTTCATAATTAGATATATCCCAAGATTTTTCTTTTTTCTTTTGGAGACGGGGTCTCACTGAGTCTATGCTGTGGTTTGGATCTGTACTGTTCCCCCAAAGCCTTATGTATTTGAATGTAGAGGGATAACTGTGGAACCGTGTGTTTTTGGGAGTTAGGGGCTTGCCTGAAGGGGCAGATACTTGGTATCTGACTTGAAAGGATTGCATCATTTTTTTGAGATCCAATCAAGGTGACCAGGGCAGAGCTTTCAGGACTGTGTTGTTGAATTGTGGGCCTGGATGTGAGGGAAGGACACTCATCCTGGGTGAGAACAACCCAAATGGCAGCTTGATGTCATTAAAAGAAGATAAGGAAAAATGTCATTACAGCTTTTCCTGGGAAAGCTCTGGCCTTTGGCTGAGTTTCCAGACATCCACTGGCTTCCGGGGTACTTGGCTGCCTGCTAGGTCATTAGCATCTCTCTAGCCTGTGCCATGTGCTTCCGTCGTTGCTGGCTGACTATGAATGGACTCCGTGAGGCCTTCTGACATTGAACTAAGTTACACTTTCCTCCCATAAGTTGTGGATGTTGGGTAGCTTGCCCGGGCAATGAATAAGCAAATAAGACGGTCTGTATGTTGCCCAGGTTGGACACAGACTTCCATCCTCTTGTCTCAACTTTCCAGACCGCTGGAATCGCAGGCCTGCATCCCCAAGCCCACCTGTTTCATCTTCCTGTTACCCCAGCAAACTATGAACACAGGTGTTCAAGTAGTTGAAACTTACTGTGCGGTTTGGTTCAGCGTTAATCAAGCAGAAGGTCTAAACAATTCATTTTAGAGTTTCTACTAGCAAACAGTTTACAGCTCAGTGGTGTAATAAACTGAAAGATTATATTGAAATGTAAAAAGTATTTCAACTGTTTTGTAGTTTTCACTTTTCTCAAACAGAATGGACATTTTATCAAAAAATTTTTTTAGAGAGGGCATTTTGCATGAGCATAGTTTACCTTCTGCTTAAAAGAGAAAGAACGATCAACTGCCCCACTGCCTGAGTGTCCTCGTGAGGTCACCCCCTTCTCCCAACTCAGCGTGCTCAACAGTATAAGGACATGATAATTATAACTGAATAATATGACACTTATAATGATCCATTCTCGCTATTCACAAAACGTAAAGTATGTACCCCTATAAACGAACTCTTAAATGGGAAATATTAACGTGGAAGTGAAAATTAACAATATTCTTATTGCTACTCATGATAATTAAAATATTTCAAATATTAGTAATGGTTCATTATTGAATGGGATATTGACTTTTTGAGGGAGCCCCTTTATCATGTTGAACAGATATTATTTCTAATTCTCATTTCTCTAAAAGTTATTACAAGACATATATATTGAATTTTTAAGTGCTGTTTTGGCGTCTACAGAGAGAGAAATATCTTGGCTTATCGATGTGATGTATTTTATTAATAGGTTCCCTAATATTGATTGAATATAATGTAAAAAATTATGTTGTCCTATAATTTATATATTTCTCTAAGGATAATGAGCAAATGAGATTTTTTTTTTCTTTTTTTTTTTTGCTTTTGGAGTGAGCTCTCCCTTTAAGTCTGTTTTAACTGCTCTGTGCTACCACATTTAGAAGAAATGTGAAGATTCAGATTTTGTTAACTCTCTGAAAGAGTTTCTAAACCTTAGAGCGTCTAGTTTGTATATATTTTTCTTGAAATTTCACTATTCATTCCTACATTACTATAGGAAATTTTTATATTTTAAATTAAAAATACTATCTATCATTTGGTCCCTTACCTTTCTCAAAATTTTATAATTTGAGTTTTATTCTCTTCTTTTTAATTAAATGTTCATGGTTTTACTTCTTAATAACAAAGCAGTACTTTTTCTTATATATTATTTTTAAAATAATTTGGTATTGATATTTAACTTCCTTATAAATATTTTTGTTTTTTCTTAGCTATTCCTTTTATAACTTTTTA
The DNA here is from genome assembly GCA_004027205.1 of Ctenodactylus gundi. Taxonomy (NCBI): domain Eukaryota; kingdom Metazoa; phylum Chordata; class Mammalia; order Rodentia; family Ctenodactylidae; genus Ctenodactylus; species Ctenodactylus gundi. The sequence goes on along the minus strand of PVKB01000092.1, from coordinate 309,265 downwards.
AGTCGAGATTCTGTGGTACTTAACCCTTTTTTATTTTACATGAACACATTTAATACTATGAAATTTCCAGAGTGAAATTATTATGCTCTATCAAGTACTTTTCTAAGTTATTTTATGGTTGTTATTGTTTCCTCAATGGTCTAGAATTATCTTTTTTCCAAGTTAGGATGTTTAATTCTTCTTTACTATCCAATAATTACAGGTCATTGAATTTACAATTTTTGCAACATTTTTTTGTGTTGCATTTTCATCAACTATTTTGGTCTAAATAATTCAAACTTTGTACTATTAAATAATTATTTCTGCTCCAGTATCTGATCAAATTATAGGAATTGTTTACAAGTAATCCCAAATAGTGTTACTTGATCCTTTAAAAAATCCAGGAGAGGATCAATTGTCTTAGATAGTCTTCGGATTGGAGTCAGGTGCTTAGTCCTGTATACTTTTAAGTAAGACATTGATGGTTCCAGTTAGTGTGCCCTACTTGGACACAACTCATAAGAGAAAATCTGGCAAGTTTCCAATGTCTGGGGCAGAAAAGTTTACCTACACGGAGAAATTACACATATCAAACTACACTTGAAGAGCATTGTGAAGAACAGGGACTCAATCAGTTCTAAACTGAGGGAGACCAACTAAGCTCTTCGGTTCAATAAAAAATCATACATGAAGCATCAATGTAAGCTGAACTCTCAACCCATACTCATCACCCTTCTCGTTTTCTTGGTGCTATAAATTTTGAAGGGATTTCTCTGCTCCTTTTTGTGAGCTTCTTTCCTAAGGGAGGCTAGATTGGGACTCACTTCCTTGTCCTTTAGGTAGCGCCTTAGGGGCTAAAGTAGGGCCCATCTCTGCTGTCCCAGTTGCTCAATTCTGGGTGATCTTTCTGAACTCATTCTCTTTCACCCCATAATCCACGTTGAGGAACCCGGCAGAGAAAGACTGAAAACCTTCCTTTTTTAGCAGTAGATTCCCTTAGGCATTGGGAGATGTTTTCCTTAAACATGAGAAGAAAAGTAGGCACTTGTGTTGCTGTGATTTGAGAGGGAATCATTCCACAATGTCTCTTGTCAAGAACTTGGGAAGGGCTTTGAACTTCTTCTTCTTTTTTTTTAATTGGTTCTATTCTTTGCATTCTTTCCCCATATCTTTGCACCTTCAGGAGGCCACCATATTTTCACCAGATTTGAATGCTGCCCATATCTGTGCTACCCATAAAGTGAAATTTAGAGAAGATTTGTAAAAGGAGGTTAAGAAGTTTCCCAACACATGGAGAATATTATAAGGTGCATATAGATATTTGGTAATGTTATTATCATTATTATTACAATTAAGTTCTACTGCCAACGTGATTTCTCCCACATTCTCTGAGAACAGAGTTTTTATTTGCCTTGTGAACTTCACAATCTCACAATCATAAATTATGGAAATTGGAGTAATTTTAGGGCAGAACATTCTTATTTCTCATTCCTATAACTCCACGAAGAGTAGGGAGACAAGGGTTACTTTTTCTTCTTCTATGTCTTCGCTATCTTTAAAAGTCATAAAAAGTAAAAATTGAGTCAAGGTGTGCCAAAATGAGCTTGCAGTGGAAGGCCATTCAACATGGACACTCCATGCAGTTACATAAGTTGTCTGGGTCCATGTTTCCTGGAATTAAATATCCCCTCACCAGCAACTATTATCAGCAACTAACTATTGTAAAGTTGCTTGCTGATTCTCCATCATTGGTAGGCTGAGGCAGGCGGATTGCCATGAGTCCAAGGCCAGTCTGAGTTACACAATGAGTTCTAGACCAGCCAGGGCTACAGAGCGAGACCCTGTCTCAACAAACAAACAAATAAAAAATTTTCTTGCTTCAAAGACAACTGTAAGATCTTCCCTTTTTTGGAATCTGCTTAATGTCTCTTTGCCTATAATCCTGGAGATCAGTAAGATTATGTCCTGCCTGGTAATTTTATTTATTCTTCCCATCATTATGTTTCATATCCTTAATCAACCATTATGTAAATTTAAGGTCTGCTCTTAGTAATTCCTTATAAATGATTCACTGCCCTAATTCACTTTCCCTTTATTGTGCTTTTTCTTTTCTCTCAATAAATATGAGAAGAGACTTTTGCTCATGCTGCACAACCAAAGTCACGCCACTTGAGCGGTGGTTTTAGTCAACTGCAGATCTTTCTTAGTCCCAGAGATGGTCTTTGAGCAATTCATGTCTTTTTCCTTTGTCATAGATTTCATCTGGAAACTTTCCTCTCTGCTCTTCTCTCTTTCTCTCGGGATTTTCTACAGATCTCAATTGTACAGTCATATGACTTACAATTCATATTCACACAAAGAGGGTATCAGAGCTGAGATATACCAATCAACTCTTTAATCAAACCTGGAGAAAAATCATTATTGAAACATCCTAGTATTACATTTTTTCTAGTACTTGATGCATTTTATGTGAGTGTATATTTGCTGGGAAGCCTCTTCCACTTCTGATTAAGAAAAAACAATAATTCCTGGAATACGAACAACCCTCCCACAGTCTGAGTCAATACTGTAAGCTATCTTGATGACACACACTAAGTTGAGTCACATTCTGTTACAGTGGCCACGAAGTAGTCATTCTGTGTATGGAGAGGTTAGATTTATTTTAGGAAGGCTTACACTAACAGAGGAGCCATGCAATTCACAGGGTAATCCCATCTTTCCTCTGTGTTTTATGAATCTCTAAATAATTTTTTATAAATACTTTTAGTACATATTAAATTACCACCTGTTCCTATAACCATGTTTTAACAATTTTTTTGTTGTTGAATTTACACAAGTGGTATGACAACTTTGTCTTAATATCTGGGAGAGCCAATCTCTTATTGTTCCTGTTAATTCTATCACATTATTTTTGTGTATAATATAGTGGCTTATTTATTTTCTTTCATTTTTTTCCATTGAAATTCTGCTGCACTATTTGAGAGTCATACTTTGAATAATATTGAGTATGGAGAAGGCAGCAATGACTTAAAAGCATACGAATAAAAATTATATAATACTCAAAAATTCAAATGAATCTCTGACTTCAATACATTGAGGAGTACATGATTCATCAATTTAAAAACTGCATGATGCGTGCAATATTGGTTTTCTTCTTGTCTATTACATACTTTCAAGGGTCTAGCTAGCCCATGCTCATTCATATATATATATATATATATATATATATATATATATATATATATTCACACACATATATTTGGTTTCTTCATGAATTCCAAATTCAGCTTAGAGACATGGGATTTGGGTAACATAAAACCTCCTAAAATAAATGACTTCATCAAGAAGTGGGCAGCTGAAATCAAAAACAGCTTCTCAGAAGAAGTACAATCAAGGGTCCAGCTAGTCCATGCTCATTCTCATCAGAAAAAAAGTTTTCTTCTTTGCTTTTTTATAGCTTTGGGTGGTTGATGGCGATCTTAGACTCTCCCTGGTTTACTGGAGCATTACACTAATCTCTCCTCCTCATCTTTGTATGGCCAGTTCCCTTGTGCCTCTCCATGTGCCCAAATCTTCCACTTTTTAATCATGAAACTCTTCCTAATCCAAAATGACCTCATCTAACTTGATAATATCTGTAAAGATAAGGTTTCCAAACAAGGTGCTATTCAGATTGCAGGATAATGGAAGCTTTGGAGCAGCACTATCCAGCCGAGTGCACAAGGTATCCAATTGCTTCATGTGTTTGGTGCATCCGGGTTCCATCTGGTCATGATAAGAACTTTCCTTCCATCCTAGATAATCTGGTTTGTCTGAAAAGAAAAGTCATTTTTATTAAATCCTATAAAGTTTCCCCTTAAGGTAAAGGAAATTTCACCTTCTGGGACAATGGCCTTCAGATGAGAACAGAGATAAATTCTGAAGTACACAATTGGATCCCAAAGGCTACTTAGAGTAATTTTAAGAAAATCAAAATCCAGTCTTTCAAACCCATACTTTTCTTTCCTAATTTGACCTTGAAATTGTGCCATCCAAAAATTTGTAAGGCTTATTCCTTCATTGTCTTAAAAAATGCTTTGATACGGTGTAAACCAAAGAGGCAGTTTGAAATACCAATTGTATTCCAGAAAGCATATTTTAATTAAACCAGCATTGGTTGGCCCTACCTTACTTTTTTATTATTACTAAAGTAAACTAAAAAGAAAGCATCTGTTGGGATTTAAATAAATTTCAGAGTAAGGCCGCAGAGAAAATATGACAATTTTCCCGAGGAGATCCTGCCTCTTCCCCTTCACAACTACTGCAAAGAAATTAATCACTCTTGAGAGAATCCCATGAAAGCCAAACAAAGCAGGTTCTGGGAGAAATATTGAAGATGGCAGGACACTATTTCATCTATTCAGGATATTCACGGGAAGACTGTCTTATCTATCTATCTTAGAACTAGATTTCAAAATGAGATGGTTGCTATAGGAATGCATATTAATATGTTTATTGGAGTTGAAAAATGAAGGCAGACTTCCCCCGACAGAAAGAATTCTGATTTTTCTGATTAGTTTGAAAATATTGACTGGCTTTGCCAATTAGGTTATAGGGCTGACATCTTCCAAATTGAAGAAGGTAAATCTGTAGGCTCAGGTTTTGACAAACATATAAAATAGTGGGATCAGATTAAAACATTTTTATCTCACACATTTATTAGCAAAGACATATTGTAATGAACAATATTTCAATCTCTGCAAATCTTTCTCAGTATATGGATTTAATGAAAATATATCAAGATGAATGATTAAGTGTCATTAAAAGAATTTGTTTGATTTTAGTAATGGTTTTGTGTTTGTGGATCTGTTTTACTTTTGTTGGTTCTTTTTGCATATTCTCTAGAAATTAAAACAAATGTCTCTGATAATAGAATAATAAATTTAATTGCATCACAGATTATTCCTAAATCTGTCAATGTAAGTCTCTATTGGGTACTATTTTAAGCTATCTCTTATTTATGAAGAACTAAAAATATTTTGCAATTTTAAGTGAATAATTTCAGACTCCAATTTAAAAATGGATGAGTGCACTCAGTGAAGATTTTTGAAATTATTTCATTTTGTTTTAATAAAAATTAGCAAAAATATTTGAAGAAACGTTGCCTGGGAAATAGCCTGCATAATTACTTATGAGTAAGTATACAAAAATGGGGGAGGGATGCAGAAAGTTGGTCTGCTGGTTCTTGTCATCTTGGATAAATATACAGCCAAAATAGAAAATAATTACTTCATTACTCAGATTATCCTGTTACAATGAGTTACTTCCAGCACTTTTGTGGCTTTTTTGCTATTTTTCTAAGAAATGGCAATTCTTATCCATTTGAAAATTACTCATATCCTATTTAGTTCTTTGTAGAGTCAGCTCCAGCCATATTTTCTTATCATTTAATTGTACAAAAATATTTAATATCAAGACAAAAATTTTTATTCTAATAGGATTTACCAACTCCAAGTATCTCTATACTTCAAACTGCATAATACACATTTTCAGTGGGGTAAGCGTGGTCGAATGTGCCCAGAAAACAGCTCTAGGAAATGATTTTCCACGTTTACTACCTCCACCACTCAGATATCGTGCAGACTTATTATTGATTTCTCTTCAGGTTCAATCACAAGAAAATACATATGTCTGCATGTGAATTTTAAAAGGCATAATTTAATTCAATGGAAAAACACAGGTTAAGTCAAATGACAGAGAGACACAAACATTGGCCAATTCTACTGTCAAGTGCTAATCTTATTCTAAATAGAACGCCTAGGACTTAAGAAAAAAGTACTACCAACCCAACAGGGAAATGGGGAATGTGTTGGCAGAGTTCTGATACACAGGGTCTTTAACCCACAGAGAATTAACCTCAGCTGATGCTCTAGAAATGCAAATAGAAATACGACTAAGGTACAATCCATCATTTGTCAGGTGGTCCACATCCATGTTTGCTAAGATCTATTGCAGATAAGTTGATTCAATGTAACACAGTAGTGTTCCACAGGGTGACACTGGCAGTGTCCACCCCAAATGACAATTACACTTCTTCTTGACTTAACAATCTCGATCCTGGGAACTGAGATGTAACTCTGATATCTAACTCTGAAAGCTTTCATAGCAGAAACCAACAAACCTGAAAATCTCAGTGCCTCACAAACACAACATGTATTTATTGCTTCTCACATGAGCTTCTGATTTGTCCAGTGACTTGTCACCCATGTGCCATCATGGAGGTAGAACTCACATGTGTGATATGGTATTTCCATGGCAAGGACAGACCATCGAGAGAGAAAGAGGGATTCTTGGGTTTGTGTTCAGAATTAGGACATTGTGAGCTCAGATTGTATTTTGTTACGCAAAGAAGGAATTTGCTAAAAACCAAAGTATCCAGGAAGTGATGCGTGCTCTGCCTCCCGAGAAGCACCGTGCGAGGGAAAGGACCCGAGTGTGTAATCCTATTGCAGGGAGAAACTGAAGACTTAGAAAGCATGCCTCCTGGCCATGGAGGACATCAGATAGAGAAGAAGTTTTCATTGTGGCATTGCCAGTATTAATGAGCACTGATTCACAAGTAGTTGTGGACAGCTACTGCACAATCTCTTTTTCTCTCATTTACATTTGTGTGTGTGTGTGTGTGTGTGTGTGTGTGTGTGTATCTTACATATATATCTATGTATTACAAATATATAGTCATTTATAGATAGATGGGGCAGAGAGCAAGAAAGAGGACAGAGAGAGAGAGAGAGAGAGAGAGAGAGAGAGAGAGAGAATCTGTCTCTAGATGGCTAAAAGAATATATGGTGACAGCAATACTCTGTTAAAAATACCTATTTCTAGTGGCAATTGTGCTTGAATTATTTCAAGATGCAAAATGATCCTTTCTGGACTACAAATCTTACCCCTTTTATAGCATGAAATTCTGCTTCCGGCTCGGTCTTTCAGTGGCTATTTACCGAGAGCCTACTATTCAGCTCAACCTTCAGGGAAGCAAAGTTAAATCTTTCTCAATCCCAGTTTTCCCTACGATTTGTGCAAGCCTGGGTTATGGAACCAGGATGTGAGGGTGAGAAATGGCGGTTAGTCTTCTGAACAATAGGATCTGAGAGTCTCCGAGAAGACATTCTTCCAAAGAAAATGAAATCCACTTGAAAGTGTGCCTCAGGTCTTGGGGCGAGTGCTAATCTGGGAACATCTGTGGCAATTCCTTTTACCAGAGCAGTATCAATGTAAGCCCGTTCAGCCTTAGCTGAACATATCCACCTCAGGAAGACTGAAGGAGATTCCAACTCAAGGAGGAATTCTTAGCAGTGTTTTAAAAGGTGGTAATTAGGCAAAATTCAGCTCTTTTGGGATATGGTTGATTAAAGTCTTTTGGCCAAAAAGAGAAATAATACTTGCACCTTAGATATCATATAGCATTTTGCAGAGGAGTTGTGGGGGCTAAAGTCATGTGATGGATTGAGGTGGGTAAAAATCTATTCCATCCCTAGATATAAAAGGACCACAATAAAATGTTCTCAGTACTCCAGCCCTTTTGCACTTTACCAGTAAGAATAGTAAATACTGAGAACAGAATTCAAGATGTCTTTCAGATTCAAATTCTTGAGCTTTATTCATACAAGGCATTGTCATCCTTTTATGTTTTGAGCAGGAATTGGCAGACTACAGGTTCAGCCTACTTGCCTGCTCTGAGCAGTTTTATGAAGATCCATCAATGCCCCCTCCTACCTAATGCAACAGTGGGCATATTTTTTTTTTTTTTTTTTGTATGGACTCTAAAGTCTTGTTATCTACTGTTCAGTCCTCTGCAGAGCAAGTCTGTAGACCTTTGCTCTAGAGGTTAATGTCTTCTCAGGCTAACAAACAATCTAGATCAGACAAATTGGCTTAAGCAACAGACATTTTCTCATAGTTTTCGAGGGTATAAGTCCAGGGTCAAAATGCTTTCAGGGTTGGATTTTGGTGAAGCCTTCTTCCTAGCGTCTATGTGGTCACCTCTTCTATTTATTATCCCCTATGGATCATTTCTCTAACACAAAGTTCTTGGCCTCTCTTCTTATTTTTTATACAAAGGCCAGTCTTATCAGAGTACAGCTTGACTCTAATGACCCCACTTAACCTTAATTACCTCCTCAAAGGCCCTAGCTCCAAACACAAAGTTTACAAAGTTTACTCTTCCAAATTTTGTGACTTTTAAACATTAATACATTTGATGCACTTATTCTATGTTGGAAAAACAAAATTCAGTCTGTAAGTTCTATTTTCATTAAAGGAATAATGACAATATCATCTTTATTAGCATGTTGTATATTGAAGATGGGCTATTTTTAATTAGTACAAAGAGCTAAAATAAACAACTATTGTAGACTGGAGAGGTAAGTTAATAACATGTGTTAACTCTCCGTTTCTGTTACGTTCATGTGATACATCTCCTATTCAATGTATACAAGTTTTAAGAACTTATGTAGTTTTTATTTTTATTGTTTCTTTCTTTGTTAGTAATTACAATATTTGATTTTTCAGCCCATTAAAAACTAGGACTGGTTTAGACCAAGTGCTTGCCATAAGAAATTTTATGTATGTTATTGAGCTCTTAACTATTAGCTTTTGTGATATTTGGGAAAATATACATCTACAGTGTTAATATTAACATCATATTGACACAGTAAATAATAACATCACAATAACAATCACCATTTCTCCTTGCAGACTGAGTGATACTGAGATAGCATATGTTAAAGTATGTGAAACTCAGGTGCTTGTTCATTATTACTCTTGGTTATCCAGAAAAATCTCCAGGATGTTTATCTGTATTATAAGTCCCTCATGTGTGTTTGTGTGTCTGCGCGCGTGTGTGGCAGAAGGTGGAAGATTATTTTGTTAGTTTTCTGTCACTGTGACAAATTGCCTGATGAAAAAACAACTTTAAGGAGAACAGAATTGTTTTGATCACAGTTTCAGAGGTTTTAATATACAGTCACTTGAACCTGTGGCTTTGGGCTTGGAGACCTGTTTACATTGTGTCAGCCTGCAAACAAAGAGGTGGGGGGAGTGTAGGGGGTCGAGGAGGTACTGAAATTCCTAAGTCCCATCTAAGAACACACCCTGGATGACTCCCTTTCCATGGGACCCACTCCTAAAGATTTTGCTATTTCCCTATAGCATCACAGTCTGGAGAAAATACGTTTCTCATTTGTGGCTTTTAGAACCCTTTCAAACCACAGCAGAGGTAAATTTTTTATCTTAATTACGATGATAATAACATGAGTGTATGGATACATGCCCATACTCATATAGACTTTAGATTTTTATGTTCATTTTTATACATTAACTATAATTCAATGATATATCAAATTCCTGTTTATATAACATTGCAAAATCACCATTTGACATAAAAAGTCACATGGAAACTCAGAACTCTTGAGTTTTGGCTTTTGTAACCATGCCGTGGGCTTTAACTGGACACCCCTGGGGCTCCTTCTAGGGCACTGGTACTGGTACTGATTCTGGATCTCCTGTTTTGAGAGACCTGTTAGGGGACATCCTGGTGTGCTTGACCTTTGACACCAGCCCTGCCATGTCAGGTGGTATATTGTGGACCAGGCTAGCTCAGGGCAATTTAATGTAAAACACAATTTAACAGGAGACAATTTAATAATATGTCACTGGATGAATTGTCAAAAAAAGAAGGCTGGAGATAAAAGAGTGTTATAATATTTCATAATCTTCTTTGTAATATATTTTCTGTATATGTAAATGCATAATATATACTTTTGATTTGGGTGAGGTCATATATGCAGTGCAAATCAGAATTTATTTCTACATTTAAAATATATTTGATTGTGTATTTTTAAGAATTTCAGATGATGTCATGAAATTAAAGCAGATTCCTATGGAGAAGCACATCGACATCCTTGTCTACGAACTTTAGTCCTAAGAGTGAGTCACACTTGCTCACTCCATGCATCTACTACTTTTCAAGCTTTAAATCATTATTTAATCAAAAATGTTTATATATTTTATAGATAATACAAATGAGATAGAATAGACATCATTCATAGGGAACCAAATTCTTAAATAATAGTTTTTCTTTAGAGCTAAGCAAAAAATGATAACTTTTACATTGATAAATTGGCACAAATTAAAGTTAAAATAGAATTTTCTTGTTTTATTTGCAATCTTCTTCTATACAGAAATAGACCACTATTTAATTCTAAGGATTTGCCATGTAAATCCTAGACAATATTGCACTGCAAGTTCATCTGTTTCCCTAGAATTGTCTACATAGGGATCACACGTAGTGCTTTAGAAGTCTATCCCATTATATGCAAGCACAATTTTGAAATTCATATCGAAAAAAGACAGTTCTCTGAAATAGCATAAGGACTTGCTGTAGGGGGCTGACACAGAGAATACATATGGATTATTTTCTCTTTGTATGACAAAACCAATCATCTATTTGACACATAGATTGCAAGTAGCTGATTTTTTAAACCCTGGACTATCTCAATAGACAAAGGCTGAAGAAGCTTACCATACATTTCCTACATACCTCACTGTTGGTTTTTAAGAGGTCTTACTATCCAATTTCTAAAAAGATAAAAATTCATGTAAGGCGGTATTTGTAATAAACGCAAACACAGAACAATAACTTCTGTGGATTTTTTTGAACAGCCCAGACATATCATTATTTTTTTCTTTAAGAACTACTTGTCTCATGAGAAATTACTCCAAAAGCTAAAGCGTGCGTCTGTAATAGCCTTTTAGGGCATTCCAATTTTGTGTTAATTTGAAGATCATGGCTAAAATCCATCTTTTCTATGTATCAGAACTACACTTTCAGAGGCTTTCCTATTGAATATAACTACAATTGACCTTGTTTTTGAGATTCAAAAGGCAGTTGATGAAATCAACTCTCTGTCCAATCTTGCACTCTTCCGACATGTTTCTTACTCCATGTGTGATGAGAATTCCTCGGTTGACTTAGAAAGTGTAAATGGCCGTGTCCAATATCTTCTTAGTTCAGGGGGGGAAAAAAGCATAGAATCCAAGGGCTTGGCTTAACTTTTTCTCCAAATGTTGAGAAAGCCATTATGAATTTTTTCACACGAGGAACTCCATTCCCAATCGCCCTGAGAGGATTTATACAGTAACATCAGGCTGAAATTCTGAGTTCACAGTGTCTCCTTGTTTTCCCTGGAAGGAGTCCTGGAAGTAAGCAAATATAATGAGCCCACAGCACACAGCCCGTTTGTCTTTTCTACAGCATCTATTGGGATTAAATCTCTGTTTTAAAAACATAGTTAGCATGTTACATCTCTGACAGACTCTTTCCAGCTTATCCTTTTCTCGAGATGACCCCTAAAGAAAGTTCTCTTAGTTAGAGAAATTTCCACCTGAACAGTCATTCTCTGAAGGATATTTCATACCGAACAGCCTTTGAAATCTCATTTTTCATCTACCTTCTAAACCTATTGAAAATGTCTCCACAGTTCCTGAAACATTTTCTCTGTGGAAATATATCATTTTCCATTACTCAGATGTTCTGGAAATTCATAAAGTGGCAATCATAATTTATTGAAATTTCTTTCTGCCAGTCAGAAATGAATAAAACTATACAGTGCATTCAAGAGGAAACAGAAAGGAAAAATGAAGAATAACATCAGTATCTTTGGTTTTAAGAGTAACATAAAATTGTGCCATGTAGCCGATCTTAATTTTAATATTTTTCTGTGATTCTGTTTGTTAAGAGCTCCTATTATGGATCTTTATTCGGCTTGTTTTTGTACTTCGAACAATGATCTGTCAACATTTATCCCCAAGGCAAAAATAAATTAGGGCTGCTTCCTTACTGTGATAACAGAGTACAGATGACCCGACCTCTTTCTGAAAGTTATTTTAGGTATTGTCAGCATGAGATTGCAATCCCACCAAAAGCAGAAAATGCAGTTTGGTGAATCCTTAGAAAGCTGAGAATATATAATTTGACCTAGCTACAGTTCTCCTGGGCATTCTCTCAAAAGAAATAGTTATCATATCATGAAGTCACATGCGTATCCATGTTTATAGTAGCTCAATTCATAATAGCTAAATTCTGGCAACAATTTAGATGTCCATCAAGAGAGGAATGGATAAAGAAAAAGGGGTATAAATAAATACACAATGGAGTACGAAGCAGCCATATAGAAAGACAGATGTGAAGCATTTGTAAGAAAAAGAGGTTACCTTGAGTGAACGATGCTGTCTTTTTGATTAAATAATGTCATATTTAAAACTCATTTTCTTATACCCAAAGATTTTGAAGACTATACTTTTCAGCTTTCAAGATAAAATTATTTGTTTCTATGTTTTTGCTTCTACTTCTGCTTCTTACCCTTTCTCTCCTACCATTTTTCAGTGATATCTTTGTCTGAAGTTATCAATATTTCCTTTTTTTTTTTGCCATGAAGAACAAGTAATGCTTCCATTGGTAGCTTATAGGCTCCTTTTACTAGTTGGAAGCCTATGCAGAATTTATTATGATGACATTATTATTTGGTTTTCAGCATGTCTACTGTAGTTCAGTGGAACGTATGCCTCAACTGGGTTCAAGCCTATAAGCTCAACACCCTGAGAAACCGAGACAGGAGGAATGAATGCTTGAATCGGCCCAGATAACTTATGATGTCTCAAAAAACAAATAAGTAAATAAATAAATCAAAAGGGCCTAGGGAATGTAGCTCAGAATCAAGTGTCTGGGTTCAATCTGGAGTACTTCACACACACACACACACACACACACACACACACACACACACACGATCCACAGTTTTATTTTCTTGTATATAATTAAGTGCTTCTAGTAAAGTATTTAAACCTTTTTCTCAAGGTAACTTACGCCGTTTTGACAGCATATTTTAGACTAGGTGTTTATTTGTCATATTCCTGGACTCTAGACATTTAAAGATTAGGGCATCGGGAACTTCTTTTTCCATTCAATGTTCAATATCTGCTTTCAACATGCTGCATACGTGAGGGCACTGTGGCAGCGCCAGAAGGAAAATGAGGCAAGCTGTGTGAAGCCCTCCTCATTTGGACCATGAGTCCACAGAGCAGAGAAGGGCACTCACGGACTGTCTGGTAGAGGCACCATTTAGTCTCACATTGGTCCTTAATTTTCAACACTTGTTCTCCCTGGTGTCCACCAGTGCTCTCTTGGAATTTTTAATGACTGAATTTTCCATGCTGGCGATTGAGTGGGTTCCTGTTTACTATATCCCGTATCATTCTCCTTGCTGACGGTTCTCTCTTCTTCCCCATTCGCCTCCTTTTATCAATCCTCTCCTCCCTGCCTTCCTTCCTCACTTGTTATATAGTGTAACTTTAATGATTCTTTTTTTGATTGTTGTGTTTAAGATGATCTTATTTGCTGTGAAGATGCAATTAGTTTTTAATGTTACTGAGAATCACAACTGACACATTATTTTCATTGTTTTGTGGTCTTGTTGGAAGATCAATTGGAACACATTAAACTTGCAGAGAGATTGAGCAAACTGACCAGATGGTAGGTGGCCCAGGGCGTCGCTGAAGGTATCCCAGGGAAGAACGTTTATAAAGGAACCTCAGAAAATGAGACAAAGTACTAGACTGGTTAAAGTGAGATGGAAAACTGAAAGTCACATTTAGAGGTTAGATAATGCTTTGTGAGTTCTTAAATTAGATCTGGGTTTCACATTTGATTACGTGAGAACATAGAAGACTGGAACTGCCGTAGCCCAAGGGCCTCCCAGTTAACTTTTTCAAAACTCTTAAAAGTCACTTTCTGCATCAAGTCCTCTTCGTGTCCTCTAATTCGCTGCATCCTTCATTGCCTCTCCTCTAATAGTTTAATCTCAATCTCTTCACATTCTAGACTTTCCTGAAGTATGTTGTAATTATTGATTTCAACCTTGTCATTTAATATTACATATACCATGTGATGATGTTTTTAATCAATGCTGAGCTGCATGCACATCCAGTCTCCTAAAACTCTGTCATCAATGAGATCATAGCCACCTGAGTTAGCTTAAGGGCACTCAAAGATGTTCTTACAATGAAAAAAATCACCTGAGAAGCATTGCTCAGAAGTCCTCTCTGCTGGTTACAACCCATTTGCCTAGGAGTTGTGTAAGTATAGGCTTGTTTTCATAATAGCTGGGTTTGTGTGAGTGGGCAGCAATCTAGCTGTTAACACTAGGAGAACCCTCACACTGGCCAAACGAGACGGGCTTTACTTTACAGTGAAATCACTCGCAGTAATACAGCCTTGTCTTTCTACACAACTTCCGATTTTCTTTAAACAAAGAAGAATATTCAGATTCTTTGTTCAGGATTAAAGCATTTATGTTACTGTAGTCCTAGAAGGAGGAGTAAAGTGATAGAATCAGCTCCTCAAAGACAAAATGTCAATTCTCGCTTCTTTTCACTTTCCACTGACATGGACTGATTCTAAGCTTTTTAATACTTAAGATAGGAAAGTTTCTATGGGCAAGATACTGTTTGCATAGTTAGGAGATTGCAAGATTTCAATTGAAAGTATGAGTGTGTGTGTGTGTGTGTGTGTGCGTGTGTGTGTGTGTGTGTTCAGTTGTCCTAGTTTTTCTTATCTTTACTTTTTTGTAAGATTACTGGAGCTCCCTGCTGTTCTTTATATTTACTATAAGCCTGAAATACCTCTGGAATACTTTTCATCTATGATTAAGAAGCTAGGCTTCGCTTCCCTCTCCTTTTAATTCTCTGTGAATCTAAATCCATCCAATTCATGCAAAATTTATAGTATATGAAATGGTTACCTTTTTTACTTTATAAAACAGTTAAAGATGTGTGTATGAATGTCAGAGAATTATTGAAGATATTATGCATGTTAATAATTTAATGAGCTAGCAATAATTCAATATATATTTTAAGCCATCTGTAGTAACTACATTTTCTGTCATTTTTGAGCAAGGGAGAAAAATTGGACTCTTCAATTTTCTTACCTATTTTATAATGCGCAGCATATGTCAGCAAGTATACATATTAGCACATACGATTTCTCAAAAATTGAACGGGTATCTAGAAATGGCAATATTGCACTGTTAAATTTGGTCTGCCTTCAAGAAAACATTTTATTGAGTAGATTTGCCATGATTTGTTCACTCATTCCCCTACGGTAGAGGTTAAGTTGTAAGTAATATTTTTGCCAATATGTATTATTTATAGCAATGATCTTGTGTCTACTTCTTTGCACAATTTTTATCCATATCTGGAGAGCTAACCATATGTAGAATAGATACTGAGAAACACAGACCATGTACCTTACATTCGTATCACTAATTTGCTCAGTAAAGTATTTGCTTACTGACCCTAGCACTGAACAGAAGAGTAAGATTAGGAAAGATGACGGGGACTAAGGGACAAACAGATGAAAAAGTTATGTAGTTGAACTAAATGCGATTCACGAGGAGAACTTAAAAAGTGTGCTCTACCTTATGGACATTCGAGCAACATCCTTTGTTCCATAGGTTATTTTTTTTTTTAACAGTGTGAGATGTAGATTACTCTGCTAGTATCCTCTGCTAATGAATCCTCCAGCCCCTGGATATATCTTTTAAAACATAAAAATTTTTTACTGTGGTTGTCATACAATTGTTTTTCATACTAAAAAATTCAGCAAATGAATTATTATTTTTCCACTTTTGCCTTGGATATGGATATGCATTATTATCTGAATTTTTCAGATAATAACTAATATCACCTTCCAGGTGATATATTAGTGTATATTAGTGCCCTTTGGCATGGGAGAGACTACTGGAGCCCAAGAATCACTCCGTATGTTGACCTGGGAGATGTTTACATGAGTGTGTATAGAAGTGAAAATTAATGAAGGTGTACAATGAATGTTGATTCAAATTTACATTATGTAATGGTGAAATGTGAAAATAAAATAAAATGTACACCATTTAAAATAGGACTTACCACTAGTGCTTTTTTGTTATGTTTCAAAAGTAATAAAAAATGTAAGTTTAAACTACTTTGACTCAACAAAAATTTTCAGAATGTTTTCTTTATGTCACTAAATTATATATGTATTTCTCCTAAGAAAAAACTCAGCTTCACCCCCCAAAAAATTAAATAACTACCATATTTACTTTAATCTACTATTTACACATGATATACAAACAAATAAAACAGTAGAAATGTTACCACAAATTAGATAACTAAATGATTTAAGTAGGTTTTAGAGTTCCAGTTCTGTTTATAGAATAAACAAAAAATGGTCTAAATATACCTGAAATAGCTTGTGAATTTGATCATCAACTTACTGTATAGTTCAGTGTATTTTTTTATTCTGATACTTTAGAGATTGTTTATTGAATTCAATTGTTTACATTTATGTAAAACATTTACTTGGTTCTAAAATCAAGCTAACAATACTAGGTATATTTAAGGTGGTACACCTTCTGTCCCTTGTTATAGACACTGTTCCATGGGAAAACAATATTTAAAATAAAGTGTTTTGTCTTAAACTATCAAATTTTGTTTTAACTTAACTAAATTTTTCTCTATTTTACTTTTGTACCAAAGAATATTTATGGAGTAAACTTCATTGCTATATATACAAGCACTTTTTGACTTTCTTTTTTTTTTTTTTTTTTTTGAGATAGTCTCACTCTAGTCCAGACTGGCCCTAAACTACTAGGTAGACCAGGTTGACCTTAAAATTGTGAAAATCCTGTCTTAGTTCCTTGAGTGCTGCAAGTACAGGCATGGGCCGCCACCCCAGTTTGTTTCACTAATTTTTAATAGCTGCATAGTAATGATTATTTTTTATTTATATGATTTACAATTATTAATTTTCTATTGAACATTTGTGCTAATTCCACTCTTCGCCAGTATAAATGGTGGTACACTGAATAGTCTAGGTTTGTGACATTTCTCTGATTTACAGAATTATCTTGAGGAGTGAGTTCTCGAATTGGGACTTCTGAGCCAAAGGATAAATACACGTTGAGCTTTTCTAGGTACAAACAAGTTATTCACGTTATAGTCCACAATGATTTCTGACCTCGCCCGTGTTGAGATTGCAAGCTTTGCCACAATCATTTCACAGCTGTATGCATTTTCAAGCATGGATTTTTGTCAATCTGGTAGGTTAACAGTGGCCTCCAAGGGTTTTTAACTTTGTTTTTCTCACTTGGGCAAGACTGAACATTTTACCATAGATTTAACAGCCATTTGAATCGATCTTTAATGTGTGCACGCACACTGCTTTTCTCTCTCACTCATTTGTGAAAGGTGTTGATCTTTTTCCTATTTTCAGAGCTCTTTGGCAAGAACATTCATCTTCCTGCGATATAAATTGCAAATAGGTGAAACTTTCAAGCAATATCTTTACTTAATGGTAATATTTAATATTGGTGAACCATAATACTTAGGCTTTTATATATTCATGTGTTTATGAAGTTTTAAAAGGTCAACCTTTAAAGAACATTATAATGTGCTTTAAATGTTTCCTTTGTGCTATTGAAAGATATCTTCCTTTTGATTAATTCTTTACCAATTTATCTTTCTATGGAGAAGAAAATCTGGACTCTATTTTTCTTTAAATTTATAGACTACATTTCTTACTAAACTTACAACTAATCATAATTAAATGTCTATTGAGTATAGGAGATGTTTTTCCCCATTTTTAAAAATCCAGTCTTTTTTCTTAACAAATGAGAAAATGTTATCGTTATCATAATATGGTCTTAGTCATGACTAACAACCCTGACAATTAGATAATTAGTGTCAGTAATAGTTTTTAAAAACATTTTCTGATGAATTACGTAAGATTTTCTTCAGAAGGTTAGTAGGGAGAGGGACGTCATTTGGACCTAGAAAATGAAACTGAAATGCACAAAGCTAAACAGTTCCACTAGAAATTGATTTTAAAAATTGCATTTTATGTGTGACTTCATTATGACATGTCCTAGGGATAGAAAAACTTTCATCTTCAAAGTATACTTGGTAATATTATGTAACATATGACACAAGCCTGTTTCTTCTTGAAACTATTCATTTCAGGGACTCATAGAAAAGAAAATATCTGATGTGGCAATCTTGTTCAATTAGCTCATGCATTTTAATAAGTCTTTGACATGTGACCTACCTGAATAAAGCTTTGCAGTAAAGGACTGAGTTATGGGATACTGTTCTCATGCTAAAAAATGTATTATTTTTGTTGCTTAAGTGAGTCCCAAGCTACCTTCCTTCTTAGAGATTTCTTTAGTTTTTAATAACAAAAAATTCTTGTTCTCTGGAATAGTGCTTCTTGAGACAAATATGGATGAAATTAATATAGTTCTTTTTAAAAGCTAAAGTACAAAGTAAAATATATAATCCCAGATTTTTAAATATCAGATTTATTTAACTTATATTGCTTTTCATACATATAATATGATACTATAAATTTCTCTTTGTTAGCTCTAGGATTAGATTTATTGAAAAGAAAAAGTATTGTAGACTTATCTATAAGCTTGTTTTATTTGAGGTGCTGGAGTTTGGACTCAAAGCCTCACTCATGCCAGGCTAGTGCTCGACCACTGAGCAACATTATCAGACAGAGCTATTAGTTTTAATTTTGAACATATGTGCATTTTAATAAAAATGCATTTTAATTAAATTGTCATTTACTTTTATTTCTGATGATTGAGAAAAAGTCTTTTAAATTTTATTCTAGTTATGTTTCTCAGTATCCTTTTGCCTTTTTTTAACCTTTGCCTCTTCTTTTCTTCTAAGAATGTTCATCTCTAGATTCAGCTATCCCCTTTTTAAAGGTAAGTCTATAGGAATTGGGCTTGTATCTCAGTGGATAAAGCACTTACCTAGCAAACACAACTCCCTAGGTTCAATTCCCAAGCACCACGTAAGCTGGGCACGCTGGAGCTCACCTGTACTCCTGCACACAGGACGCTGAGACAGGAGGATTGCCATGTACTCAAGGCCAGCTTGGGTTCCACAGTGAGTTCATGACTAGCCTGGAATACAGAGCAAGATCCAGTCTGAAAATCCAAAATCAAAACAAACAAACAAAAGACATCTACAGTCCACACCTCTGCCCCTTGTTCTACCTGTCTAAATTGAGCTTACTATGATGCTTTGCTAAATAAATCAGACTCCAAAATTTCAAACACAACGTATATTACAGTAAAGGTACAGATCTTTATGTCCCATGTCCACTTCCAGCATGACCTTTACCTCTCTTCACACGGCCAGTCCACAAAACAGCAGGAAATCCTCTCCCCTTGCATTTCTTAATTGTTTATTCTTTCTTCCTCCAATTTACTTTTTACATTCAACTTGTTAAATTTCATTTTTATTGTGTTAATAAAAGTCTACATTAGGGCACCTCTTCATTCCCGGATGGACGATGAACTTTCAATAAGGCCCCCGGCCAGGTCTCCTTCTTGATATTACAGTTGTTTTCCCCTATTACAAGCCTGGCCATTGTATTCTTCTTTGCGTGAGTCTTGCCACTTTCCATGGCTTAAAAATTGCCAAGCAAACTCTTCAACACACATGCATAAGCTTTGTAGTCTGCCCCACCCAAGCCCACGCTTAGGTACCCCCCAAGGCGCCGTGTATATGAACGGTCCCCCTGTTGGGCTTGGACTGTCACAGGTGAGGACTTCTTCCTGCTTTTCCTCTTAATTCAGTCATCTTCCTGTTATCATTAGTAACTCCTGCTCCCCCTAAAAGTAGCTGTACGGATGAAGCCTCATTGAAGATTCTTGTCTCACCAACTCTCGTCTACATGGGGCCAATTGCTTCCATCACTTTATCGTTCCTGGGACACAACACCCAACACTCACAACTTAAAGAAGTTTATTTTCCCCCATCTTTATTAATATATGTATGTGATTCACAATGATTACATTGAGCTTGAATATTTTGTGTACATACCTATCACATCAACATTACAATCCCTTCCACTCTTCCTTTCAAATGATCTGTAAATTAATTTTAAGTACATATTTGGAGTAACCTCTTTATTTGAGTTTTAGTGAAAGTATACTCCTTGCCAATAAAGGTAAAATTTTATTTCATTTTATACTACTGTAGTCTTCAGTAAGTTCTTAGATTTTTACCGCGTGAATTTTACACAAATTACATAAACTATGATGTAGTGAAATTTTATTTACAACCTGACATTCATTTGTTCATTTTACCCAATGCCATAACACAAAGATGAGTATTCTATATTTTTTGAAAATGATGTTCCTTTTTTCTTTGTGATAGTTTATTTTGTTATAAGTTTTAATTATGATGATGATAAATGAAATGAGATATCTGTTCTTAGTGAGTGAATGTGACTTGTAAGCAATTTTGAATGGAACTCTTTTAATTGATTTCAGTGGGAGAACATCTTCAAAGTAAGCAAAATACTTTTTATAAAAAGTACCTAAGACAGGCCTTTGCTGGTGTGTGGACACACACAATGTTTTATTATTTTTTTGGTAGTGATATATTTAACATTTTGAAGTATACATTATAAATGCTTTATTAATTAATATATATGCCAGATCCATGAATGTGTTTTAATTTCTTTTGTAAAGGGAGGAAATCTCAAGAAAAAAAGTTAAAAAGTGAAAAACTATCATCTGTAAATATCCTGTTATAGTTTCCTTGATACTAAAGAACAGAACTAATGCAAAAATAAACACGCAAAGTCCTGAAAATTTAAGCACAAAGGACCAAAACTATTAGACTAGTATCTCCCTAGAGAATTAGAAGCTCTCTTGCTTCCTTTTTTCATGGTAAAGAGTTAAAAAAATGTGCAACAGTGATTTATTAAAACTTTAGAAAACTAAGATATTCAACATTTCTGCAGATGATGATAGATTAAATGTATAGAGTATGGTGGCTCCTCTCTAAACCTGAATGTTGCTGCACTAGTCACACCCAAAGGGAAAGGGCAAAATTTAAAGGCATCTTTAATAAATAAACACTTAAATATCTGGCTCATTTTTCATGGTTTGTAGCTTTAGGGACATCGTTTCAGCAGAAAGAACTGTTGCTCTACAAGCAGCACTGTCAACGGAGGGGCTAAATGGTCCTCATTGTGCTGTGGATTATAAGCAATCAAGCAGGAAAGATACTTAGAAATTCTCCTAAGACAAGTGTAATAGACAGGCTATATTTTAACTTATTCTTTCAGTTATTTTTTAAGCTTGAAATATAGAAAAAATGATAAAAAGAAATAATATTGGTATAATAAATGTTATTCCCTCTAGGTAGATTTAAGAACTGTTACCATTTTGTTTGTTTCAGTTTTCATTTTTCTTTCTCTATATAAAATCATTTAAAATATTTGCAGATAGCATGCAAATTTATTCCTAAATATTTTCAATGCAGTCACCAAAAATATAGTATTCTTTTAAACAAGGGACAGCAGTGGTATCTCACTGTTATAAATATTTATACCTATACATACACATATATATTGACAGTAATTTAATAATGGTGCATATTAGCTAATCAATTTTCACAATATCCACACTGCACTCAGGATGAATTTTTATCTTCTCTACACCAACAAGGATGCATGTAACATCTGGTTGCTATAACTTTTAATTCTAGAAGTTTGGCCACACTTTAAAACTTTTAAAATAACATTGACAGTTTGGAAAATGAAGATTGTTTTCCCTGTTAACATTTAAGAGATACTGGATGTGTCGTCTGCTTTTTTCATTTTTGACATTTTAATTTTTTAGATCCTGTATTTCTTAAAAGCTAGAAGTTATTCTGTAAACAGGAACGTATTTCGATGAAATTTGGCCGAGAAAGTATACAGATGATGGTGCATCACACCTGCAGGCCTGGGGTGAACTCTGTTAAGCTCTATTGTTTTCTTTTACTGTAACTCTGTCTCTAGAGCAGTTTGTTGCTTCTAAGCACCACACAATGTCCCCAGTTGACCTGCTCACACTTTGAACTTTTCATCCATGAGGAAAGATAATCTGTCTTCTCCCCATCTCCATCTGTCTCCCTCCCATTGAATGAGGAAACAAGATTCTACAAGCAGACTCAGCAAAGAACCGAATCATTATTCAGATTTCAGCTACGTGAATGTGAAAAAATAAAGATTTTCATTGTATCTAAATAGAATGAAGAAAGCCTGAGATATATGCCATGTTTTTCCATAATAAATAATTGTTAAAGCATGAAAAAATGTCCTTGATGTTGAAAATGTATTGGAGGATGAAGTAAACCCTCAAAAATTAAAGGATAATCAGTGTGTCAAATTGAGCTCAAAAAATCACCCACCATGGATCACAGAAGGAAAGCAGAAATTCTTAAAGGATGTGAAATCAAGGATCTGATACTGGGATTAAAAAAAAAAGTTAAGGCAGAAAAGAAAGAGGACAGGAGAGAAGCAATTTAAAGGGTAGTGGAACTGAGAACATTCTAGGATTTTTTGAAAACATGAATTACCAGATTCAGAAAAAATAAACAAATGGATCTGAGAAAGGATCATAAAAAAGTGCCCATATGGGAAGATACAGAAGATGAAAATTTAACAACATAAAAGATCAGAGTAACTAAGGAGGAAAAGTAAAGGAGACTTGCAGAAGGTAAGAGGCATGGAGAAGCTACAAAAGAAAAAGACAGCTGACTCCCCAGTGGAGCAGGAGGCGCCACGGAAGTGGAATGCTACCTGTGTCATGTACTGGGACAACAGATTAGGGACAGCAATAGGATCTCAATCTTATAAATATTTAACAAACATTAGAAAACTGTTTGACTTGGTTTTGTAAATTTCAGAGACTTTTCGTAGATATTTAACTTTTGGCTATCTATTCGTTTACCCATGTTTCACTTAAATTATGTATCTGAAGCTAGAAAAATATTGACGCTGTGAAAACCTAAGTGGATATAGAGTGAGGAATCATTTACTATTTAGTTCCTACTTAACATTTAGAAATTCTTTAGCAACATTTAAGTAATATTCACTGATGTGGATACTCAAAGAAGATTTTTCTAAAGAAAGTATTTCTTTTATATAGTCAGACCTTATAATCTGCTAAGGGCAAATAACTAGGATAAAAAGAGAAAGCTTTGTATTACCATCTGCATTTTTCTTTAGATTTTATAATTGAAAAGAAACAATAATTGCAATTCTATGTAATGATTTCCATTAAGAATTTATCAAAACATACTTTTAGAGTTTTAACAAATTAACAATAATGATTACATCCTTCATACAGTTAGATGCTTTATATAATGATATATATATATATATATATATATATATATATATATATATATAGATTTAATCCTCAAAATATTGTAAGTTTCTCCACTGAGTAGTGAGAAAAGGACAGCTCAGTGAGTGAAAGACCCAGAGAAAGAGCAGACGTGGGTACTGATTGGTATAACTTGGCTCCCCATAGCACCATACAAAGGCAACTCATAATGTTCACACTTCCCTACTTTGCGAAAGTGGGCAGAGAAAGGGCACAACGGAGAAGTCAGTTTGGTGGCCAAGGGACAGAGTAACAATATGCATTTGAATACACATTATGTTGGAATATAAGCAAGAGTTGAGTTGTTTTTTAAAAGTCAGTGACAGAAACCTAGGAGCTTAAAATAGAATAAAATCCTACAACAACATACTGAAGAAAGTTCTTTTAATGTGAAGAACAAAAGTGAAAATTAGAGTTCTTGAGAGAAAGCGGGCTAACGAAGAGAAGAAAGCCGGAGATGGATACGGATCTGCTCGTGGATAAGGAGCCCTTGAGGAGTCTTACTGCTCACATGCTGCATTTCTGAAGATACTAGGTCTGAGGAGCGCGATTAATAGAAAGAGAACAAAGCTTACGTGACAGCGATGAACAATTAGCAAGAGGCCATTAACCCGGAGCCATATGCTGACTTGCAGACATTTAAAGGCATGGGCTGAGGGCATAGCTCATCTTGTAAACTCAGGCCCCGAGTTCAGTTCCCAGAACCACATCAACCAGCTTTGTAATCCCAGCACTGGGGAGCCTGAGACCAGGGGATTGTGGTGTACTTGAGGAACGCTTGGGCTACAGAGTGAGTTCAGGACCAGCCTGGACTGCAGAGTGAGACCACCTCAAACCAACCAACCAACAAACAGAAATGGAGAGCCTGGAGGAATGGCCCAGCTGTTAAAGCCCTTGCATAGAAAACGCTAAGTCAGGGGCTAAGTTCTCTAGTTCAATTTCCCAGCACCACATAAGTCGGGCATGGTAGTGCACACCTGTAATCCCAACCCTTGGCAGGCTGAAACAGGAAGATTGCCTTGAGTCCAAGGCAAGAGCCTGGGCTACCGAGCAAAACCCTGTCTCAAAAAAAAAAAAAAAAAAAAAAAAAGAAGTGAAAATATTTAGAAGAGAGGAAAGTTAGAGGAAGGTTTTTTTGTTTTGGTTTGGTTTGGTTTGGTTTTTTTTTTGAAGCTCAGAGACAGGAGCAAGTAGATTAACCAGGGTCTAGATACCAGCACGTTGATCCAGAAAAGATAAAAGGCATTTGGTCATTAAGTCTATGATCTAAGAAATCATAGTAAATAAAATCAGTAGGGTCAGGAATTGGAAAATAATTTTGTTACAGGCCAATATAGAAAGACCAAAAGTAAAGTAAGAATCCTTTGTTACGGCCAGAATATTTTTGCAACCGGTAGCCGGGCTGCTCCCTTAAATACAAGCGAGTCTGTAGAGAGCAGCACCTAGCCAGCTCAACAGGGGGTGCTTATAGGGCTTTAGGGGGCACAGATGAAGTGATTTTACAATTTTACATCAATATTCCTGACAACATTGTTACAAACTAGGGACAGGGATGAGGCAGTTAATTCAATCATTTTAGCAGAAGGCAGCTTGTTCACATAGTCTTAACAATAAAATAGAATCACCCAAGTATTGTAGAAAATTAACTCTAATGTGGGGTTACAGAAACCACAAAAATGACAAAAGCATCCCTATGAAATCCCAAAAATATACCCATAGAATCCCAAAAGTACACCCACCAAATCTGGACTTCAATGACATTACAACAAATGTCTTCTCTTATTTCATGGCAGGAAACACCTAAGAATGAAAACAGCTTAAAAAAAGATCATCCATCGGAATAGTAACCTTTCTGGGTGAATTCTTGGAAAACTTGGTTAACTAAGAAACAAAGCAAGCCAATGGACCCAAGAGCAACTGGAGGTGGCCAGCCATCAGCCATTGGTGAGAACTGCATTTGTTTAACGCTTTTGTTTCACACCGTTAATATTTTCAGATGGCTTAGGATTTGGCCTGCTTCTGGAAAAAAAATGTACTTGTTGATTAAATGAGATTTAGAGAAGAGGGCGTTAGATACTTTAGAACAGAGATGTCAGAGATATGCTGAGCTGTCCAAACCAGCTTCTTCTATCTTCCTGTAGCTAGCAACAGAGGCCCACGAGTTAGTTGGAAGACGCTGGGTATGGGTGTGGTGTAGGAATGTTTTTATTTTGGAGTGAACCCTACTATTTTGCTAATTTAATTCTGACATGATTTATATTTCATGATAGGGAGGAAAACCCATGGTCTTTCAAAAATCTGATTAAGTATGTGTACCAAATCCTCCATGTTTTGTATCATAAATGTATACTAATAAAAAGAATAATTTGGGGGGAAAGATTATGAATAGTCTATCCTGTTTATCCTCAGCTTAGTTTTTATAAGCATTGGTGGAGGTTGAACGCTTTAAGAAATACGTATTTAAGAAAAAGAGGAACACAGTGCAGTATTAGTTAGTCAGAGTAGAATTAGTATTTCTGATTATCTTGTTCAGGCTGGATAGACAAACAAGTAGATAATGGAAGAGGGTGATGGAAGGAAAAACTGGTGTTGAAGCCAAGAAAAATGAAGCCACAATGAACAGAAAAGAAGATAAATCAGCTTCAGGTGAGAGAAAACTGAGGTTGCAGGGGCCTGCAGCTAATGGAAACTTGTGTCAGGGATCCTGGCGTCAGAGTACATTAGGATTGAAACGCCTCTAAGGGGGTTCTAGTCTCTTTACCAAAGATTTAGAATATTACCTGTAAACCAATGGCCCTCTGAAAGTTTATCAGCGCCACAAGGGATGGTAATTACACAAGACAAGTACTATCTCACGGATTTTCAATTTTAATTGCTTAAAGACTTTGTTTATCCCTATATTCAACTAAGCTGCATTTGTTTTCCTATATATTGTGTTCATTGCCTCTAGTTTATCTCTAGACCAACCTAGAGAACATTATGTTTTTCCTCATGTGGTAAAGATTTAAGTATTTTTTTAGGGTTATTTTCTTTCCTTCAAGTTATTCCCCCTCACACCATGGTAAATCATGTCCAATTATTCAGCTACTTTTTTATTATGGAATTTCACATAACTTTTCTGAAGTCTTCTGAATCTTCTGCCAACAATTTTTAGAAAGATATGGCCAGTAAGCCTTTGAAATAAAACCTAGGAACTGTAAACAAGAGTGACTAGAATTTCTTGTCTTTTTGTATTACAATCTTAAAAGTAACCTAAGCTCTATTTTTATCGTTTTGATAATCTTCTTGATTTCTCAAAATTAAAAGTATTACAGAATATCATTGAACATGCAATGAACTAAATTCCTTCAGTCTTTTTTTCGATAAGAACATGCTTTCTAATCTTGTACTTGACCTTATATCTGTATACTGATTAAATGTCATTGTATTTCAATTTGCATCATATACATATTTTTGCTCTTTTTCTATCTTGACTTTATTTAAAGATTAATTAAATGCATAATCAATGTTTCCACAAGGGTCTACAAACATATGGAGTTTTATGGCTGGAGGACATGATAGAAAAGCCCAAATTACCAAGATATATAACACTAGCAGAGAAAAAAAAAAGGTGAGTGTGGTAAAAATAAATATACACAGGAATCATATTGTGCCACTATTTTAACAACAATTATGGTTCACGGTTAGATGCCTTTAATTTGGGGGTTTGGGTATAAAAATTTGAAATATTTTGACCAATAAAATATGTTGCCATCTTAATATGAAAAAAATTTTAGAATATGAGCATGTGGGTGTTGGAGTAGTGATTGAGAGAGAGAGAGAGGAGAACCAGGGACTTGCTTTTGGATGGTGATATTTCTTTTTAAAGTTCAAAGCTCATCTTTTTCTTATGGTGTAATATTATATATCTGAATCAAGATAATGTCTGAACTAAGTAGTATTATAAAAACAAAGTTTGACATTGAATAAAATGCCAGAAATAAAATATATATCAAAAGAGTTCTTTTCTTAAATAATTGAAATCATAACCCATGACTTTGAATTTCAAATTTTATTCATTTTATGATGGCTTTCTAAATTGGCTTTTTTCTAGCTGAGATGCCAAAAACATTTAATAGCCCCAATTTTCCCATTATAGAGCTACTCTGATAACCTAACTTTGAAGTCAATAGGATCATTACAGACAAAAAGGAATGAAGCGATGACACTTGCAAATTTAGGTCAATATATTAAGATCATCTTCAAGGAAGTTTGCAATTTTATGTAGACATTTTCCTGTCATTTTGTTAAATGCAAAGGAGGCTACAAATAATTAGGGATCCAGTTCCTACTTTTGTCAGTTTGAAATTTCATAAGGTAGAAAGATGCAATAATCGTACATTTATGCACTCATTATTTATTCAGCAAATATCGATAACATACATTTTCTGTGCCAGACTCCTCAAAACTTTTGAAAACGCATTCGTTAAGAAAACAGATAGATGATCACTTCTACCTTCACCAAGCTTTATTATAGGAGTCAATGTTAAATAATAAACAGCATTCAATAAATGAATAACCAAACTTAAGATATATGAGAATATGACATTGCTATTTATAAGACAAAAACAGAAAAAGAAAGGTGTCCCTGGAGACGTAGGGGAGTGGAGCTGATGCGTGTTGAATGTTTTATGCAGGCTTCCTAGAACAGAAGTTTAAGAAAAGGTTTGCAGGAAGTGAAAAAAAAAAACGAAGACAGAGATCTGGAAGAAGAACAGAGTGACCCCTGGAAAAATTCTATGATGAGGACGTTGGTGTGTTCAAAAAAAAAAAGTCAGTGTTTCATCAGCGTGATGAGAATAGCATTAACAGCTGGAGATAATACATGGGAGAAGGCAAGACAGATCATAAAAGGCAAAAGAGACAACTCGAACGTCTTGAATTTACTGTGAGTGACATGAGAAGTTTGGTGAGTAACATGAAGAATGACTTTGGTTGTTGTGCTGATAATACACGTCAGGAAACTTGTGGTCAGTTAGAGACAGTGGATGCATTTCACATCAGAAGGCATGGTGATCAGAGTGAGGACTGTGGTGCAGGAGAGGGAACAAATAGGACTCAGGCGTTTCCTTCAGTCTGAATGTTACAGACAGCAGTCTTTCCTGGAAATGGTTTTGGTTTGGAAAGAAAGAAATCCCTCAAGAATTTTTTGAGGGGATTGTGAATAATGAAAAGATGCAGTTTTCTTCAACTGGTGCATAAAGGAAAGAGAAAAAAGGAAAAGTGAAGGATACTGTTTGGTTGTGGGTGGAAGAGGGACAAGCACTACAGACTGGGGTTTGTGATTTCCATGTAACACCCAAACAGAGGTGTTGAGATGTTGAACAAGGAAGTCTGGAGTCAAGATTTGTCCTACAAGGAGGGATCACCACCAAATATGAAGTCTGAGATACTATCACATGAGAAAATGGTGAGTAGAGGATGTGCGGGGGGAGACACCAATGAGGCAGTAGGATGTGATATTTTGGAAGACAAATATTCAAGAGAGGAATAATCAATTTGTTATTTCAAATATTTCTCACAGATCATGAAATTTCAGGACAGGGACTTGACTGTGGGGTTTAGCAACATGGAAAGCATCACTGAAAGTCTGACTGAAGTGTGTATGGGTGGGGTGCAGGGTATACATGAGCGAGCGAGCGAGTGAGAGAGAGATGGGGAGCAAAACCATTGAGTTAAAGAGACAACTGATAGTTAGTGGGTAGCTCTTGACATGCTTCCCATAGCCTGTGCCTCGTGGTTTTCTTGTTCTATAAAATGGCTTTCCTTTTGGTTGGTGGCTGTGCCTTGTTAATTGCTTGCAACCAATAGAATGTGGCAAAGTGAAGGGATGTCATGTCTATGATTAAGTCATGAAAGACTGAGCTTTGTGCCACTGGTTCTTTCCCTGCTTGGGAATTTTTCTTGCTGTATAGTTTGCTCACTCCAGTAAAATCCAGCTTCCATGCTTTGAGATGATCTCTGGAGAGGCCCACGTGGCAAGAATTTAAAGAGGACTTCCACCCACAGCTCATGAGGAAATAGGGCTTCTGTCCCACATTCTACAGGTAACCAAGTCTTGCTAAGAATCTTAACGTGGTCTAGGAAAGTGTTCCTTCCCTGTTAAACTAAGATGATGGCAGTCATATAAGCTACATGTTTAAAAGAAGCCCAGTTAAATTTGAAGTTCAAAGAAACAGTATTTTTTGAGCATGATTTCACAATATCTGCACTCTGTTAAGCAATTTATTGTTTAGCTGAAATTAAAATTTCAGTGGGCATCTTTCTACTTCACCTGCTTGTATGTATGCAGCGTTGTGAAGGACCCAGAGGCAGAGAGGATGCAAGTGAGCTTTCCCATGATGCTATATCTGTAGAAACTGAGGCAATATAAAAGTGTTTATTCCTATGGTATTTGAGGGTTGTTTGTTACGCAGTCTGGAGTAACTCCTATGGGGAAGCTGTGATAAACATTGGAAAAGCAGAGTCAAGACCACTGTGAATGAAGGTGTTTTAATTACTTTTTCATCTCTGTGACTCAATACCTCACATCCACAATTTTAGGGGAGGAAAGGATTATTTTAGCTCACACTTTCCAAAGGTCACAGTTCATTCAAGGGTGGCTGGCAACAGTGGAAGTACATGGCAGAGGCAGAGGTGGAGGCAGCTCCTCACGACATCCAAAACAGGAAGCCAACTCAAGGCAAGTTGAGACTAGCCCTCCAAGGAAGGCAGGAAGCAGCTTATATATCCTTCCAGGTCTCCTCCCAGGGATCAGCCCCTCCTGGATCCAGTCATGGAAGGTGTGGTAAGCCCCCACTACATGCCTATAATTCAATTTACATGCCTATAATCCATCCCTCCAGACTGGGCTCTGATCTCCCAATAGAACACGGTTCTATAGACAATCTGTAACATTCAAATATATGAGACTCTTCAGGGACATTCCAGATCCAAACCACAATAGAAGGCCAGTATGGAGAAGGAAAGTGGTATTTGTATTAATTAAATTGTGTTACTTTATTGGCAAAATTATTAAAACAAATGAGGATATACTCAGAAGTTTCAGCTCCTTGCCTATTTTATAAACTCAATGATTCTTTTTATTAAGTTTGACCTAAAGAATTCCATGATCTTTCTATTATCTACTGTCCCTACCTATAATAGATAATTACTAACCATTCATGAACATGCTTCTAAAGTATCATCACTGTTAAAACTGAAAAAATAACATAATAATTTATGACATGTCCTTATTGCAGCTGTATGTTAGTTATATCAATAGCTAATGTATAACACTTGCTATATGCCAGACACTGTTTTAAAAATGCTTTATATTTGATAATTTGTTCAATTCTCATTGTAATGAAACTAAATACTGCCATTGTTTATTTTCACAGGAAAACTGAGGAACAGAATTGTAATTTACTCAAGATTACACCAACAGTGAGAGGTAAAACAATACAGACTTGAAAGACCTCCTATTAATAACTGTTAGCTTCTTCTTTCTTGTATATTATCATGTTTTCTGTACAATCTAGGCTCATGTTTTTCTATTCCAAATGCTAATATTTTTATTGTAAGAATATATATTTCATTTCTTAGATGCTTTTCTGTTACTTTTTCCTGTGCACTCCTTCCCTTGCAAATCGGAGTAACCAGACAGCCACTGTGTTAAAAATAAGCCTTAGCTTCATTTGATCTGTTTATCCCTCTGGCAGGTAGCCAATCACTTGGGCTTAAATCTTCGTCCTGTTGCTTATAATTTTCAAAAACCTTCATTATTTCCTTCATTTCTCACAGCTTCAGTTTTCTTGACTAGGAAATGGGAATAATGATGATGATTATTATTATAGGATACAGAGAAGATAAAAATGCATCGCATACGAACTGCCTAGACAGCATCTCCTTTATGAGAATTGTGCTAAAAGATAATTTCATCCTCTTTTCTGTATTTTCTTTTTTATTGTGACCCGCTTCCAAATTTTTCCTTCTTAGTCCCCAGAT
Source organism: Ctenodactylus gundi (assembly GCA_004027205.1). Classification (NCBI taxonomy): domain Eukaryota; kingdom Metazoa; phylum Chordata; class Mammalia; order Rodentia; family Ctenodactylidae; genus Ctenodactylus; species Ctenodactylus gundi. The sequence continues at coordinate 277,946 of PVKB01000092.1, read as the reverse complement.
ATCTGGCCAGAATTCATGTCCAATACTGAAATATTCTCTTAGAAAACACTAGTGATTTATTTCTTTCCAAAACTAGAAGCTTTCCCTCAGTCCTTATCTTCCTGACTAAAAAGTCTTTGGCACCTTTATTGCTGCTTTCATTTAAAAGCCTGTCGCTCCCTGACATCTGTGCATTGTCACTGCTTTACTTAACCCTTTTCTTTATGCAATTTTGGTGGGACCAGGAAGACGAACCCATCAGTCAACAAATGTTATTAAGCACTTCTGAGGTCAGCATTTGCAGGCTGGGAGCTCTGTGGAATATGTCAACACAATCACAATTTTTTGACCCTTTCTGTGTACAAGCATTTTCCCAGTTTCTGGAGAAAAAAAAACATGAATAATTAACTTGTGAATACTTATGAATTAAGATATTTTTAAAATAGTAAAAACTGGGCAAAGAGTACACATGAGTCTTATATGAGTGTCCTCTTGATCATTTTTATACTTCAGCAGTAAAAAGATGTAGCCATAGTGGATGTCGAGTTTGAACTTTAACTTTTGAGATTTCAAATAGGTTTTTCAGGAAACACAGCACATGGAATGCCCAGGCCTAGAAAACAAGACCAATTTGACAGTCATAAATCTGACTTCCAGGAAGTACCAATGATTTGAGAAAGCAATGAGCGGAACCCTTTGTATGGTAAGGTTTGGGGCTGCAATTCAAGCTTCACTACTTCCTACAATTGATTGCTTCAAGTTCTGGTCAGGATTTCTTGAGAGGCCAGTTTTTAGGATATCAGAATAAGCCAATCTTACCCTTTGAGGAAAGCAAGCAATAAACTAGATCCATTAGAAAATAAATCACACAGCACGCTTGACGAGGATTAGCTTAAGGATGACAAAGCAGGGGAAGAGAAGAGGAATTAATGTGGATGTGTGACTTTAAATGGAGTGGACAGGGAAGCCCCACACAGAAGTTTACATTTGCCTTTCAGTAGTAGTGGCAGGAAATGGTATGAGTTGGTGCACCACCGAAACAGGATACGAATGGGGAACTGCAAAACTGTGACGTTGAAACGTGCTTGGTACAGCAAGGATGTCACTATGTCTGGGCCCATGTAAATAAAGATAGATGAGCACTCAGGAAAAAAAAAAGGGAAAGACTTAATTTCTCCTGGACTTTATGTTCTATTGGTAGAAGATTGATCTTCTCCTCCAACAGCACTGTTTTTATACATGCTTGTGAGGGTGTGTTTCAGGCTTCCTGGGATGAAAACAGTTTGCAAACTGTCAACTTAAGGACCGAATCATTCCTCACCAAATTAATGCAATTCCTCCTCATGTGCTTCAGTCCTCATTCATTTCGGCTCTTACCCTTTTCCCAAATTCGACAATGACTGCTACACATCAATGTGGAAGTCCATTTTACACAATCTTTTTAGGTGCCGTTTACGTGTGAGTATAGGCTAGACTTGAACTAAACAATCGTTGGGTGATTTTTCTTCCTACTTATTACCATAGAAATTGATCGACTAGACCTTTCATCTATGAGCAACTTAAGATGATTTTTTAGTCCATATTAACCATCTTAATACCATAAATGGCCATTTATCCTCTTCTAGGTATTTTAGCTATAGATGTAACATGGGCTTTTCTGGAGAAGATTAGGATAAGAATTTGACTGCCTGAATGAAGACCCCTCTGACAAGGGGTAAAGCTAAAGAAATATTATGTTTGGGATCAACAATAATGCTGCAAAAGTCTTGTATTAATGGATTATCCCTGCTCCGAAGGGCCCATCCCTGAGAGTGTGATCCAGAAAGGCATATTTTTGTCTCTAATTGTCCTCTCTCTACTTCCTGCCACATGGTATGATAGCTTTCCTCCGCGTCAACTTTCGCCATTTTGTTTCTGCCTTGGAGCCGGCACCAAGGAATTGACCCCACTGAAATTGTGAGCCACATTAAGCCTCTCCTTTAAGTTACCGGTGTCTCCTGAAGGAAGAGTGGACAGCACTTCTCTGTGCTCATCCCAGAATTGTATAAAAGGGTGCGGAGCGATTGTCTCCATGGCCGCAGACCTAAGTACATGTGTTTTCCTAAACCTGCTTGTTCTCACGTTCTAATAGTTCCGCGCTTAGGCTTCTCGCCCAACCAACTGAAGACTATTGATGCAGCAATGATGCTTGAACGTTTGCTGTTTAGGCTACTTTTCAGCATATGAAAAGTAAATAATCAATATCCTACTTTGGGATCCTTTTTGCTGGAAGAGTTTCACCTTCTCCCAATCATTCAGGGCTTGTGCAATCCACTTTTTACTGTCACAGCATATCATGCTAAACCATCCATATGTCAGGCTTGAGTTTTTAATTCCTCTGTTGGCAGGTTACAGGGAAAGTTCCATTAAGGTCATAAGTGTGAATTAAGAGAGCACATCAGTGTGATCAAAGTAAGTGACCAGGGAGATGAGCCACTTAATTCGTTTGATTTATATACGTCCTTCAGATGTGCTCCCTCCTTATCTCAAGTGTGCCATTTCCAGAAGAGGATAGGTGGCTCCTTGGCGTGTCTAAATTTATGTCTCGCTCCCTCTAACCAAATCCTGTTCTGTGGCGCCAATCTTATAGTCACTAGACCTTCCATCACTACTGGCTCTGATCATTCCAGGGCTTGGTAGTGTGTCAGGAATGATAGTTTGAAAATGAATTTAAAATTATTATTATTAATGCAGAAGTCTGCCTCTCAGTTCTGGCTTATATTACTCTGAAATTCAACTTCACCTTTGACACTTTCTAGCGATCTATATAGCATCCTTATCTACCACGAATATTTTTATAATCATTAGAGCTCTGGGTCATGTGGCATAGATGGGTGGCAGCCTGTTGCTTCACCCTTTAGTTTGGCCCCATCCGAACAGGAGGATTTGTAAGAGAGTGTGACTTTTCGAGCATTGTATATGTTATCTCTAAATTATTGCATCAGGCTGTGAATCTCATTCTTAGTGACAGAAGATATGTTATGTAAAACTAGTGTTATTTTATTTTATTTTACTTTGGAAAAAAGTGTTTCTGGATATTTCTGATCTTTTGATCCCTGAAAATTCAGACATTTTGGCCTTTAAAATACACACCACCTATTGTTTACTAGACCCTGTTCTTATAACATTATCAAAATAAGAACAGCGTGACATGGGTTAGAATATTATTATGGTCAAGTACCCATTAAACTGTGTGTGACAGAGGAAAAAGTTTAACATAACCACAAACAGAAGAAAATCAATATTTAGTGTTTTCTTTTTATATGAAAGTCAAAAGCTTTTGACATTTCCTACTCATGCAAATAGTAACTTCATCACCATATAGCTAAATTCTCAGTGGTTTATCTCAGCTGCCTAAATCTGTGTGTGCATGTGTGTCTGTGTCTATGTCTGTTTTAGTGTTTTAGGTTCCAAACAAATTAATTCAATGGAGAAAAACTGCCACATCAAAAGCCTTTCATCTTTGATAGTGGTGTTCAACACTATGTTTCTCCTCAAATTGCAGGGAAGCTGCAACTAACTTGCTCTCTTGCTCAAAGAGGATTGTCAGTCTCAGAATTTTAGTATAGCATCTCTTACTCTAAAGGACAGGGAAGCAAGGTGAGCATTTGCCAGCTGCTAGAGATTACCCAGCCCTGATGGTCACTACTCAGAGGCCACCTAAAGGAATGGCAGGAGGGGTCCACAGTCTCACTGCATCCACAGTACAATGACCTTAAAACAGATTTCTGTTTTATTGTTGTATTTCCTTAACTGGCACATTTTGTTAGGAATATGCATTACCTATTACTAAGGTCAACTTGGAGCTTATCCTCCAGCATAATTAGATGCTTTCCATTTTCCAGAGTACAGATGTATGTTAAATTCCTGATGAGGAATACTGACAATTCCTATGTGCTGACTATGCCACGACAACATCTCTTTGGGGGGTAGGAGGATAAAGCCTTCATGGTCAAACAAGAGTCTTTATGAATAGAACAGCTGATACCACAATAACAATTGAGAGGCCATTATTTTCTGTTTATTTCAGATATGCTACTTTCAGCATATATAATGGGTGGCCCATGATTACCATTGAAAGCAGACTTAGCTCAGCTCTAGGAACAATCTTCCCTACATATCTTTGACCACCAAGCGCCTTGGATACCAGTTAGGGCACTGGCTTCATTTGTGATGCATCTCGAGGAGGAAGATTTTCTGGACTCAAGTCCAGTGCAGTCAGACTCACACCTCTGCTGTCGATCTGCTGTCGGTATATTCTGCTTAGGCAACTTCACCACCTCCTCTTCGCGTACGTTTGTGGCACTGCATCACTTTTAGAAGGTCATTCACGGAAGGAAATTAAAAGTGCTGAAGCTGTGACATGTATAGGCACCAATCCCTCAAGTTGAACATAATTGTTGTGTACTGCAAATATCTACTAATAAAATTTTTGAAAAAGCAAATAAATGCCACTTATGAGAAAACACAACAAAATATCCAGAAATTTTTAAAAAGAAGGCCCCTCCAGTAATGTCTTCAGACCAATACCATGAGTATTTGAGCAAAAATTGGATTCAGAGTCCTGGCAAAATATTTCCTAGTTAATGTTTAGGCCTATGTTTATCCAGTTATAGTATTTTTTTCAAAATCTACGCCTGCATGTTCAATTTTTTCCAATATTATATATCGAAAAATATTGTGATAATTTATTTAATTCCTTCTTGTGTTGGCATTTCCACTCCAAGTCCACCCTTACTTTCATCGCTCTCTGATGCCGAGCTGGAATCAGGAAGCTTTTTTCTTTGGTCAATTTGCAGAATTTTGCGAGCAAAGGGTTTTGGGGGGAAACTTCAGCAGAGCAATTGTCTCCTGGTTCTGGGATACTTGCTCCCTTTGCCTGCTAGAAGTGTGAATGCAGACAGAGTATGAACCAATGCAGTGCTGGGCCTAAGACAAGTTTGGTCTTTGGATCATGTCCCATGGTTTCCTACTAACCAGATATAGTCTGGTGGCTGGCTGGCAGAAAGTTTCCTACTGAAAAGGTTTGGCTGTGAGCCAGCTCCAGCAAGTGACAATTTCAGGGTGCCATCTTTAGCACCTCATTGGTCTCTTGTTTGCCAGCCTTAAACCTAGACCGCCTGACAGCTCAGTCAATGTCACCAGAAGTAGTGGGCAGTTGTGACGCTCTCCAAAGAGGACAGAGTCTCATTCCTATGGAGGTAGCCCCTCCCAACTGTGTTTCTTCCTTGGGTGTATTTCCTAAGCCCTAAGATACCCCATAGATTATACTTTATTATTTTTAAAGAATATCACTTGTTCTTAACTAGAATGATTTTACCTAATTTTTAAAATATTCAAATCACTGGTATATTTTTTGTGTCCTTACTGAATTTAACTGACACAGGACAGGACTGGAAAAGGTCAGATCCCAGAAGAGAAGTTTTGATAAGTAGTATTTTAGAATTCATTGGTGTTCAAACTGGACTCCATGCTAATAAGATTTGATTTCTTACAAATCATATATACATACTCAACTGTAGTACTATGTGTCAAAAGATTTAGAGGAAGTTTAACTTTAAAAAAATTCCAGTAAAAGGCACATTGTCCTTAGTTCCCCTCAATATACTACCCCTTGCTTCAAACACATTTATCCCACCACTATTACCACTACCTGAAGTGGTTCTAAAAGTCATTTTTTTCCCACGAGTTTATTTGCGCAATTGAAATTGCTCCATAGACCTTGAATCAATTCAAAACATTTACCTTTCAAGGCCATTTTGACACTGGGGAGAAACCCGAATTCTCCCACACAGTGCCATGTCTTGTATATAAAGTGGATAAAGGAACACTAGTGTTTTACTTCACCAAAATAGCTGCAAATTTTTAGAACTTGAGAGTAAACTGATTAAAGAGAACTTCCAGAATTGCTTCAGAGAGTGGCAAGGACAATGAGGAGTTGTGCTCCCAGCAATGGGGGCATTTGAAGGGGCAGTGATGGCAATATATCTTTTATCATAATAATTCTGTTATGAAAACACACACCATGATTCTTGATCATTTCTTGTACATTATGCCAAGCAATTCTTCAAAGACACTGCAACAATTTACACTCCTGTCAGCAATGTGTTTGAATTTTCATTATTCTACTTCCTTACAAATATGTGCCTTTTTATATCTTTTTTGGCTTTAGTCATCCTGAAAAATATGTAGTGGGCTCTATTCAGGGTCTCCTTTTTTCTTATTTATTGAAGACAAATGCGGCAGAATGCCTTCTGTATGCTTATTGGCTGTAACTTTTAAATGTTTCTTTCTCATATAATATACCAACTCTTTCATTGACTTTATTTTTTGTTGATTTTAGGAGTCCTTTATATATTTCTTAAAATACACCCTTGGTTACAATTAATTTTCTTCCTGTCAGTGAGGCTAGAATTTAGAGTGATAACCAAGCTCGATTCTAAAAAATAAAACTTGAGTCTACCAAGACACAACGCACACAACCACAAGACTCTCAATTGAAAGAGAGTGATTTACATGAACTATACTACGTTCATGGATTGGACGCCTACAGCATAGAAAGTCATCAAGTATGGCTGATATTATCTATAAATTCACCAAAATCTCAATCAGACTAGATAAGCATGTCTTTTTCTAACAAATGAATATAAAATTTGGAATCTACACGGCAATATGACAATCTTTAAGAAGAGTTTATTCCTCAGATCGTCTTATGCCAGAGGATTGTTAATTTACACAGTGTGATCTTGGCACAGGCATATAGAAATAGAGTTATGGAAACAACGGGGTTGATTAGCAGCCAACACTCTCTCCTCAGAGCATTCTCAGATAACTGATCTGCAGTTTTTTGACCTCTATTTATACAAAATATTTGCTCTCCAAGCTTTTTTTTCCAAATTCTAATCTTGTGTTGGCATCTTATATTACTGCCTCTTCCGTTCTGTGATTTTGTCTGAATAGCATCTGTTTAGGGAACTTTTGAATAGTTCCGTGCATGTGATTGTGATTCACAGCAAGGAGTTTTCCTTTGAAGTCAACTGTATAATATTTATTCTCACAGAAATGTTCATGCATTTTATTTCTTAAATTGCTTCAAGACAAAATTTTGCATGTCAATGCCCAAAGCACTGACTCTTCCCTCTACACAACTAAGTAAACTGATAATTTGGCTAGTCTCTAATCACGACTGTGATGCTTTATCAGAGATTAAATTTAGCGTCTTTTTATTAGTTTAGACGTGTGATTGGGGCAGTTGGATATGCAGGGATACCATGTCATCTGATTAGCCATGTTCCTAACAAAAAAGGGGCAGCCTAATGAGAAGACGCGTGTGTTCTCAATAAACAGCCTATTTAATTTCCAGCAGCTCGTTTTAGAGAGAATATTATTGTCCATTCACAGGACACCGCAAGAGGCGTTGTTAGCAACATGCTTACTTTTGAAGAGATTGTTCAGCTTTTGGGCTTACTTGAAAAGATCATGCCAGTTTGGGATGGCATGCCCTGCAGGAAAAATGAAAAATTCTATTACCATGATAAACCAAGTATATGTGATTTTTAAAAATCCTATTTTCTTTCTTATGGATAAATATAATTAATCTCATAAATAGTTTCACATTCTCTACAATCAAATGTGATCTGTTCAGATGATTTTAAATATATGAATTCTCTGTTGTGTGCTAGGTAGTTTTTTTTTTTTTCAATGTTTCCTTCGACTTCCTCAGATCAATCTAAAGTAATTGCATCTTTATATCTGTTAAATGAAAACTATTCTTCCAATGAGTCAAGTGTAGGAACTAAAATGAGAAAAGAGCTGTTATACATAATCTAAGTAAAGTGAGATCTTGATTATGTTACTTAAATTGTGTTTTATTGAAGGACTCTCAGTCTGCCAGTGAAAGGTTAGAATTTACACAAATATTTTATATTTATAAGCAGGAAGATAACTATACAAAAGGAAGGGTGACTGGCAAAGTCCCATTGTAAGCTACTGAGTCAGGTTGTGTTTTAGTCGTTACAGCTGAAAGCTTACTCTTAGGCACTGGCAATGACTAATCAGGCCGGGGTAACCGCAAGTTAGCTTTTTGTAGGATGGATTATACGGTCTGCAAATTGCAGTGTGGGTCTTTCTTTAAGGACAGCAAGCAGCCTTTCGGAGAGAAAGTTAGAAGCATCATTTAACAGTGATGCATGCACACCCATACATACAGCAGCACAACTCATGACAGCTAAATCATGGAAAATGCCAAAATGCCCATCAACAGATCAAGTAAATGTGGTATATACACACAATGGAGTACTATTCTGCCGCAAAGAAAGATAAATTTGAGTCATTTGTAGGAAAATGGATGCACCTTGAGATTGTTATGCTTCGTGAAGTAACTCAGACCCAGGTTAAGTATCAGATGGATTCTCTGATATGAGAAACTCAATACATAAAGAAGTAATAGAGCCAAACAAGCAAGATGATAGCAAGCCAGTATGTGGGTTTGTGAAAAGGGGCAGGAGCCGTGGGAAGGCGGGAAAAGGAGAGAGAAAGTGAATGTGAAGTCGACGCAGTGTGCAGCGCCCAAGCCTCTCCAGTTTCATGTACTACTGCACGGTGCAAATATATGCTAATAAAAATACACAGGAAAGAATAATCCCCAGCTCCTCTGTGTACCAGCAGAGACTTCAGCTCGTCTTTGCATGGCTTGCCAGACCTACCAGATGTCCCCCATGGTGCTTTTTCACCTGGTGTTACTTCCACAGCAGTCTCTTCGCTGCCAACTCCATCTCAGCACCTGCTCCCCAGAGAACACAAGCTGTGCAGGGCGATGTCCTAAAAACGTAATGTATTACAGGTGAGCGCTAAATAGAGTCCATACAGAACAGAGACACAAAGCTAAAACCGAAGGGTCACTTCTTTATCTACTAAGGTAAGATGAGCTGAAACAGCACAGCTATACTACTTGGTGTGCTTCGCTGTGAGCATCAATGCTGTATTTATTAGTTGTGCCAGGAAAGAAGCAAATTCTTTAAGGTAGTAGCATACATGCTCATTCTCCCCTTGGCATCCAACACTGACTATTATGTCAGTAGCGTGATGCATGGCTAGTGAGGGGAGAAACACATATAATACTCTTCATCGTGTTTTTTGAACAGATGTTTACTTATAGAAAATATATCACATCATCCACAGAATAATACATAATTTCTTTTAAATGTTCCAGGAATGGTTGATGACTGCTAGTGGTGAAGTATAGTTATTGAATACACTAATTATTAAAAAAAGAAACCTAAATTTTCACTTTTGGGCTCATCATATTTTTGCACAGTAACAATTATGAACAGGAAGCTAAGTTTTAACTCTACAAGTTTTATTTTTGAATTTAAGATCTTTGTTGTAATCATGGGAAACTATTCAGAAACCGCACAGGTAAATATCTACTTATACTGTATTTAATTGAATTATATACATGATGTTAATTCATGTAGTGTGTGGTTATGGTCTCTTAATGTGTATGTTATCCCTAGCTTAGTCATTAGAGAGCATTTTGAAATCTGCTAAAACACAGTGTCTTAATTATTTTCTTGTTGTTGTAAAATACCTGACATCCACAACTGAAGGGAGGAAAGATTTTTTCTCCACTATTTTTATTAATATACAAATGTAATACATAGTATTTACAATAAATTTGGGTGTTTCGTACATCTATGTATCACATCGACTTCACAATCCCTTCCCATCTTCTACCCTCCCACCCGCTCCCTGCCCCTTCCCCCGGCTCCGGCTATCACTTCATATGGTTCCAAAGAATGTCTGTGTTCTGGGTTTTCCAAGTCCGAGAAACCATGCAGTGTTTAACATATTAATCTTCCGCACCTAAGTCATTTCACTCCAGTCACCACTCTACCCCAGCTTCCTATTCCTCTAATGGGTTCGCAGTAGTCAAATCTTAATATCTCCTCTCTGAATCCAACCAATCCCTTCACTGGGATATTCACCAAAAATTTTTTTTTCCATATGTTCCTACATCTTTGTTGTTATTGTTAAACCTGGCCTTACCCACCAATTCACACTAGAAAATAATTATAAGCATGTGGTTCAAAAGGATAGTTAATTTGGGAAAGAAGAAAAATAATAAATAAATAAAATTCAATTGCCTTAGCTGGATACTGGAAGGTGCATATTTGTACATTCACAAGGTTATCTTTACATCAATCAGTTTCCTTAGGATAAACTATCATTAGTGCCCTAATAGGTGAATTGCTACAACAAAACAAAGTTAAAACTATATCACACTGCTACATTAAATGAACTTAAATCTATACCACATACATATACTTAAAGCGACAGACATATAGGCAAATCTAGTTATTTCTTAATTTCCTAACTTTCATATCTTATTTACTCATATTTCACTGATTACCAACCTACTTTTTTCTCAGCTCCTTCTCCTCTAGCTTTTGTCACTTTTTCTCTGGGGTCATTGGTGTCGCTGGTCTCCCTTTCACTGTCCAAGTTTCCTTTAAGTATTTTCTGCAATACTGACTCAGGGGCTGCAAATTCCTTTAAGCTGTCTCTGTCATGGAAAGTTTTAGGTTCTCCCTTTAAATTAAAGGATAATTTTGGAAAGATTTATTTAGCTCACAGTTTCAAGAGGTCTCACACAGACTACTCCTGGGGCATCCTGTAATGGTAAAGGCTCATGTGATTGTAGACAGAAGCTAAGTGAAGCTGGAACCAAGTGAAACAACAACAAAGTTGACACCTGGTGACTCAGTCAAGACCAGAGCTTTCCCAGAAAGAAGATGCAACAATGTTTCTTTTTTCTTTCCTTTACTTAGTTCCAGCGGCCACTTGGGCCCTTCCAGGTTGGGTGCCCCTCCCTCACTTCCTAGCCCACAAATCACTAATTCACACTTGAAAGCTCTGCTGTGGGCAACCCCGAATCTCAACAAACTGACACAATTCCTCTTGGTCAAACCCCAAGTAACTGCCTCTTCCAGCCGGGCCCTACCTCCCAATAACACATTTTCAAATACATAAGGCTTTTGGGGTCCCCCAAAAGATCTAAACCATAGTACATTGAACCTGTGCAATGCATAGATAGCTTTATGAAAGCACAACTAACATAAAGCTGGGCTATCGATCACTTTGATGGAGTCGTAATGAGTCCCTATTGAAACACTACTGTATCAATACATCCGCAGACCTAACTGAGATTCTGCCTCTGCCTCTGAGCTTGAGGGTAGTAGGAGACACTGTACCCAGGACTGCTAAAAGCTTAACCCTTTGTATGGGGTGTAGAGAAATTCCCTCTTGTAGGTATATTCTCTTTTCTGCCCCTAGAATAGAGCCACTTTCTGAATTTTTCTATTTTTCCAGTCATCATGGTTTTCACTTTATCAAAAAGCATCCTCCCTCCTGCAACACCGCATGGTACCAGTTTTTCTTAGGCTTCATGTGTTTTATATTAGCATTTGGTTATTACCAAATGAACACCTTTAAGTTGCACCTTAAATTATTCTGTGATTTTGAGAGTACCTAATATGTTATTTATTGCAAGCTACTACAACTTTCTCAAGAATGAATCATTTCAAATATTTATATTTAATTCAATTTTTCCCCCAAAATACTGTGGTTCTAGGTGGGAAGAGCCATTCAACCTTTCATGTATATTTTTAAAGTTCAGTAACTCTTTGTTTTAATGAAATAATGGTCATGACTTGTTGAGTATTCTTTTAGTATTATTCTAAGTTAATACAGAGTAAGCCATTCATGGATAGTGAATTTTATATGTGTTCACTGTCTTAATAAATGTGACATTCATGAGAATCACTGCACTGAGGGATTTGAAAATTCAATAAAAGAATAAAACACATTTATTTATTCATAAAATTTGGATATAGCTGTAGCTACACATGACAGAGTAATAGAAATATATTTTCTCTGACTCAGATATGATTTTTTGTCATTAATTCCATCTCTCTAAATTCCTGTACTGTTACAAACAAGATGTCCTACATTACCATTCCTATTATTTAATCTCAGAATAAAAAAGTCAAAGAATATATGTAGTCTATGTGAGCAGATGCAGGCTTAGTTTCTATGTTTGTGTTATAGACTTATGGAATTTTCTCACAGAGTGCTAAAGATTTTAGATACATTTTAAGAATCAGTAAGTCTCTGGGCTGAAGGTGTAGCTCAGTGGTAGAGTATTTGACTCCCATGCATGTGACCCAGCATAGATCATATGAACACGAACACTCTCTCTCTCTCTCTCTCTCTCTCTCTCTCCAGTTTTGGGACACTGAAAACTTTTTATTTTATTCATTTATTATTTACTTTATCAAATCATTCAGTATTTTTTTTCTATTGGGGATCTAGCCTAGGGCCTTCACACTAAGCTAATCTGACTCCCATTTTCATTTTTGAATTTTGAGATAGTGTCTTGCTAAATTACTAAACTGTGCAGGCTGCCCATAAGCTCGGCAATGCTTCTGCTTTAGTTTCCTAGAGCGCTGGGATTACAGACCTCTGCCAATAGGCCTAGCTAGAGTCAATCAATTGTATACTGAAATAGTAACTATGAAGAGTCATTGCTTATAATTAAACTTTATGTTATTTCTCATGATTTATTTCTATTTGTAAGAGTACTTAATATACATATAACAATGACTTTTTAAACCATAGCTTATTTTTTTGTATATTTGCTTAATCATTAAATATTATTGGGCCTGTACTACATGTCAAGTACTGTTCCAAAGAATTGAAATATAGTCATGAATAAAAAGAAAATAAATAATCTCTGCCTTCACATATTTCAATTGTTAAATTCTTGAAATTTTCAAATGGTACAAGCATTTGCATTTATGATGGGCAGATTTTCTTGTCATAAGACCAGATGAAATTGATCTATACGAGCAATCTTTCTGCCTTTCTATTTAAATGTTGTGAGTCATAAATGTTTATGATTGCTGCCATTATGTAGACATGAAATTTACTAACTTCAAATCTGTTTGGTAATAACTGATGTCTTTATTTCATGCCTAGCATTTGTTGGTAACACAGGCAAGAACATTTGTAAATAGTTATGTACACTATAATATTTCACTAAATTTTATAACATTTAAAACACCAGGATGCTCAAATTGAATGATAGATCATAAATAGAATATATATATATGTAAATATATATATATATATATATATATATATATACACACACACACACACACACACACATATCTCTCTTTACATAAATAAAACTGTGTGTTTTAGCATGTCCTGCAGACTGAGTGTATAGGTACAAAAATTACAATGTAACTGTCTTAATTAGGGAACATTCCTCTCATTACCATACAAGAATGGTGGCTGTAGGGACCGAATTTTAAGAGAGCTGCAACTCAATTCCTTCAGGCAGATAAGTGACAAAGGCAATGGAAAAAGATGGATTCAATACAAATATGTCAAGAAAGTTGTCAGCTTCTCATATGTTTAGCTGAGAAGCCTCAAGGGAAAGAAGTGATTACCAACTGAGACAGGGTATAGGGCTTCACACAAAAAGAAACAAAGGTTCTTTTTGACACCAAAGCATTTCTTATTTAAATAACTTCACTGATAAGAAAGTAATTAATTAGTAGAGTAGAAGTATATTTTTTGAAAAATATTTCTCACACTTGTATTTTTAATTAGCAACAATTTTCAGTTTCATTCTATAAAATCAAACAAAATAATACAATTACTGAACTAAGAAAAGATTTGTGGACATTTAGAAATAAAGGTGATAATGCACTAAGGGAAAGTATTACAATATTCAAGTTCTTCTGGAGTAAGTCATGAGAAACCAATTAGCCAAACTATGCATGAATCAATATTTATCCACGCTGCTCCTGATTTGAAGCAGATCAACAATAGACTGAACCCTCTGAAATCATGAGCAAAAATAAACCTTTCATCTTTTGAGTTGTGTAGGTCAGATATTTGGTCTCAGTGACAAAAATCTGACTAATCCAGAAATTCAATACTGCTTTCTGTGACTAGAACTGATCATGTGGTTCAGAGCCTTTGTAAACTTCATATGAGAAGAGTTCAAAAAAGTTTAAAGCAGGCTAGAAAAAAAATCTTTAGATGTTATATGCAGATCTTGTGGGCAATTTCTGGATAGAGCTCAGAGGATGATAATTCTGGTAGGAGTGTGGAAAGCAAAGGCCAGGCTCAGTTTTCTCATGGGAAACAGGTGTAGTTAGTGGAAAGACTGGCACTATTAAAAAGATGGCTATTACTTTGGACTTAGGGAAAGGAGAGTCTTGAGTGTATCTTTAAATCAGGGAACTTATTACTAAGTCAGCTTCCAAAGCCTTAATTCTTATTCTTTTTACATTTTCCTATCCCCTTCTCAAATTACTATGTTTGTTCTATATGTAAACATATATTATATCCAATGTTTTAGCTGCAGGTAAGAGGAAAAAAAGGGAAAAGTTCACCAAACTCATCCTGTTCCAAAATGAAAAATGCTCATAGATAATGACTACTTTAAAGATCCAGTTAAATGATTTTATAATGTAAATGAAATACAATTTAGAAACAAATAGTGCAGAAAGCTTCCATCTTAAGTTTACTTAGAGCACCTTGAAAAATTTGGTGGTTAGACTAATATAATACTTTCAAGACTATTACATTAAATAGAGTAATTATTTGCATTTTATTATTTTAAATGTGTTTTGGGTGATTGTTTAGGTATTTTCTCATTACCCTCAGTCCAAAATGTTTGCAAAATCTGCCAAATTAGAGTCCATATAAATCCACTCTATGCAAGGAAATGCATTTGTTGCAACTTGACTAGTTAATAGAGCAGGGCTTACCCCTAATATTTTAAAAATTCATGTGATATTATGGAATTAGTTTTATTTTCCAGAAAATAAGAGATTCAAGATAGGTAGTGTGTATGTGTTGGTGTGAGTGTATGTATGTATGTGTGTGGGGGCATTATGTGCATGCATGTGTGTAAAAATATGTTTTAATATTGTAAGAAATATTAAAGAGGAAGTGAGAAGGATCTACATAATACCAGGCATATAATACTTGGAATTTTAGGCTCTTGTACTTTAACTTATAATCAGGTGCATTTAATACCTGTGTATCTAAATACCACCCTAATGGTACACATGTTATTGAAAGACAGCAATTTAAGTAATTAGCACTTTTTCACAGGGATAAAGTTGAATTTGACAGCTTCTTAAATTTTTTCCATTTTAACACATGTGAAAGTTTCTTGTAAGAGTAACCTAGAAATAAAATTGTTATCTAGTGTGGACTAGTCTGTTCAACAGTGTTATATATTCTCAAGTTAGATTGCCAATGGCGAGCTGTAGATTAATAATATCCAAAAACTACATAAAATTTCCTTTTATCTGATGTCTAAAATCAAAGCTTTGTTTTAATATACTTTAACTTGATTCCTCAAAAATCTGAAAATAAAGTATTTCATTTAACCCAGTGATACCTCTTCTGGGTATCTTTCCAAAGAGTTAGAAGTACCATATAACAGAGATACGTGCATACTCATGTTTAAGTCAGCACACTAGTAATAGGTGCGATTTAGTCCTGGATGTAATACAATAGAGAGGAAATCAAGGAGCCTGTCTTGAAGTTGGATTCATCTCATAAGGGCTTGGATGGATTTGGCAGTCAATTATTTTATTTTTTATTTTAATTTTGTTTAAAAAATTCACATGACATAAAATTTAACAGTTTTTTTGTGAAAAAAAATGAATTCCAAATTCTGTATAACATGAGAACCATGGGGTTTGAGGAATTAGTGAGAGTCTATGTTCACCCCTTTTGCAGAGGTTCATTCCTTTCCTATCTGATCTTTGCCATTCTTTCTACCCTGCCATTTCCATAGGTACCATTTGCATCTCCACCACTGAGAAGTCATAAAGAAGAGACAGTTTCAGGCCACATATTATCTGCAATCCTGTAAACACCTGCTGGACTCAGAGAAGAGGCATCCAGATTTGGCCACTGCAGCATTCTGGGGGTAGGAAGCTGAGCTAAAGAGTGGCGATTTGAGTGGTGAGGTGAGTCAGATGCAGAAGGTTAAATATTTTAGGTATCGTATCATACGGGTTCTCTGGTTTGGGAAACCCAGAATACAGCCATTCTATCAAACCAAATGGGTGCGATAGTGGGAGTTGGGGGGGATGAGAAGGGAGTGGAACTGCCAAAAATGGGAAGGGATTGTAAAGTTGATGCACAAAATACTCAAATTCATTGTAAACATTATGTGTCCTATATGTATATCAATAAAAATGGTGAGAATATATATTAAATATTTTTAAAACTCACATTTTAATTGCATAATATAGCTTGATATGCATAATTTCTACTCCTATAGATTATGTCTAAATTTTAAAAATTGATTATTTACATATGTACTTTTAGTGCATTTCACTTATTAACAAAGAACTTAATGATACCCATTATCTTAACTTCCATTAAAGAAACTTAGATAACTTATAATAAATGTACATATGATACCAAATTCCAATGATTCAGTTATGAGCCTAGTGATACAAAGGAAAAAAAAATTGAGCAGAAGTATGAATATATGTATTTAGCTTTCTCACAAATTAAACTTCTGCAAGAAGTTTTAACCATTTCTTGTTTTTAATTCTGATAAATGTGATCAAGTGGGTTTTTGTAGTGGACTTTCCTTCCTCTGGAGCTTCTTAAATTTTATTTCAATTTCATACAAAGTGAACACTGCATGCAACATTGACCTTGGGGGAACTGTTCAATCTACCTATCCATAAACCTTGGTAAAATAGATATAATTAGAGTAAGTTAGTGACAATTTCTTTTCAAGTTGGAGTATGTACATGGATATATTAATAATAGACAAGAGATGATAAACGGATAGAATTTTTTTTCCTAATTCTTTCTTTGTTCCTAAAGATTTTTCTCCCAACATACCTGGCTCTAGGGATCAAGGAACTAAAAATCTTTCATATATTCAGATGCGAACTCAGTGACATCCATGAAGGTGTCCTGACTTACTTGCCTAAAAATACCCTTAGGGGAACGTTAGGTCTGACCATGTGCCTAGCCTGTCTTCTTGATGTTATGCTCGATTACCACCTCACTCAGGGGGTAATGGTAAATGCAGGAGTGCGGCACGCATTGGGGGATTGCATATCATTTGTTGAATTCCCAAAGACTGAATGGCTGAATATTTGAGGCAAAATAGTCACATGCATGTATGAGATTTCTAGCTCTTTTTAACCTAATCTCTTTTTAGCAGGAACAGAAAATAATTCTCCCTCTAAGTCAATTTTGTGATTTATGTTTATATGTTCTTCTGACATTTACCCAAGTTTACTATACGCTCAAGTAGAGACGGTGATGCTACAACTGTACATTTTTCATCCACGGCCTTTCCACAAAATTGATATCTTTATCTCTGTGACATTTTAGGCAATGAGATGTTTTACATATTTTATTCATATCGTCACTGCAAACAAAGTCATCTGATCTTTTCTGGGAAAACATTATATTGTGCTTTACAAGGCTTTATCGTGCCTTTCTTTGTTTTCCCTGTAGAATGACCTCAGGACCTTTTCAGGTATTGCATTCCCTTTGTTCCTGACCCGACTTCCCCTGTCCACATCCCAGCCCGGGACTGAGTTCACCTCCTCGCCTCCCCACACTTCTGTCTTCAGTAACATCACACATGGAGATCCTCTTAGTTTTGCTGCTGCTTTTGTCCTCATTAGAAACAATCGCTTTGGTTTAACAGCATTGAAAGACCACTAAAAAATACCATGCATGTTAATGTGCAATTAGCTGTCCTTGGACATAGCGATAAGTTGTTACCCAATTAATCTGGGACAGACAAGGAAGGGTTTATTCAGGGTATGATTCAAGAGCAGCTATTAGCCCTTCCTCCAGAGTTATTGACCTAACCTACTGGAACAGTGTTTTGGAGGAACTTGACCCTTACTACAGTTAATGTGAATGGTCTGAAAAGTAGATTAGGAGGTAGAGGTCAGGGCACCATAGGAAGCATGTTGTGATAGGATTCAAAGGGGTAAGAAGTGGAAACAGAGTACTAGGAGTGGCCATGAGAACACTGATTTCAAAGGCAAAACCCAGTGTTAGTACTTAGTACAAGAAAAAAGATACATCTAGAAAAGGGGCCATGAAGAATGGGACCAAAGATGTGGGCTCCAATGTACGTCGGTACCTGGGTCCCCCGAAGAAACCTGTGATGTAAATCTCCAAGTTACCTTCCTACCTTCTGCTTCCATCAACATACAGAAAGACGAAAAAAGTAATGACTCTCCTAAAAGTTCGGAGAAGATGAATAAACTACAAAACCAAACATTTCTTTCAACCTATTCATGTTAGAATTTTGAGGCTGCAGAGCAGCCAAGTAACGTCAAGGCTTTGGAAAAACCCATCTCTCCTAGCAGACATGGACACAGCACTCTGTTACCTTGATAGGAGATACCAGGTACCATATAACTGGATAGAAAGAGTATATAGCTAAAAATCTTGGAAACGTTCTCAAGGTTGAGTTTGGGTGAGTGGAAGAATATAGAATACTTGTGAGTTTCCAAGAAAAAGGAAGTTAGGACGCATGTTCAGTCTTTTGTTCCTATATCTCTGTCCAGTCCTGAAGAGAGTGATGCTTGGTGGACAGAGAACTGAGGCCATCCACCCTCTAACACCCAGAGAAGGAATAGAAGGCACCAGCATCTCTGAAGCAAAAAGAAAAAGGGAAAGTGTTATCCTCACAGAATGAGTATTCTCTACAGAGATCAAGCACTGAGCCACTGGTGACGAAAGTACTCTGTGACAGCAGGTAACAAAACTAGGTGGTATCCAAAAAGAAACTAAAGGCAAAACAAAGCACAGAAGGCTTTACCACAGGGAGAGGGGCAGGAAAAGATCTTGAACTATGAGGATTCTGCTCAAATGCCCTTAGAATATTTTTACTTTTATAGGGAGGGAGTCACGAGACTCTGTTTTCACAAGAACTGTCAACAAGGTGATGTGTGGCTTCCAAGAGAAGAAGGTAATATCAATGAGAAAGTCAAATCTTTGAGATTAAAAAAAAAAAAAATTTGGCATTCTGAAGACCAAGGCTAGTGCAAGGTGACACAGAGCCCACTTGATGCACTGGTGTGGTGGCAGACACAGTGGTCTAATCACCACCGGGTATCACCTGCTTCTGGGGGAGGGGCAGGTACAGGGTGCTTCCCACTCTGGTACCTGTGCAAAGGGAGGTCGCATACTGGACACAGAACCGCAGCATTAAGCAAAAAGCCTACAGCAAATAGGCACAGTCACATACACATATAATCACCTAGCTCAGTGGAAGGCTGAGGCAGAAAGATTGTAAATTTGAGTCCAGCCTGGGCAATTTAGTGGCAGACAGGTGAAGGGGGTGATGGGGAGAGACTGAAGATGTAAGATGTGGCTCATTGAGGAAGCCCTTGGTTTAACCCCTAGTACTGTGACTTATGGAGGATTGAAGGAGAAAGAGCCCTAGAGCGAGCAACATTCACCATAACTGTAAGGTAATACAGGAAAACTTCAAAGTGGATGTACTGGAGTTAACTGTACTGATAATGAACATCACAACCATCTCAACTATAGAGGAGAGGGATTCATTTTTGTGTCATCTACTTTTGATATTTGCACAAATTGAAAATCTAGCAGAAGAAGATATAATGCCATTTTTTGAGCACAAGAGCTAATTCAGTCTCTACTGTTTTGACATGTCCAGAATTCAATAAAAATTATAAAGCAAATACAAACAGGTAGGCATAAAAGCACACAATCAGGAGGCAGAATAATAAATACACACTGGAAGAACAAAATGCTTCAATAACCAGGTGAGATGTTAAACGACAATGATAACAGGTAAAGGCTAAAGTTAAAAGATAATATCTGCTGTAGTTGAGAGATTTTAGAAGAGAAAAAAGATGAGTCGACACAAATGCTAATATCAAGAACAAAACACACTGAGATAAAAAAAAAGTCATTGAAAGCTCATTGGTAATCTTGAAAAAAAACCCTAAGGATCAGTGTATTTGAAGATAAGTCAATACAAATTAACCATATTGAACGAAATAATGAAAAACTCTAATAAGAAAGAAAACATGTATATCTATAATTAGAATTCAAGACAGAATGGGAAAAAATTAAAAATTGAAAAAAAAAACGTATACTGCCATCACCGATCTAACAAGCTCAGAGAAGCATTAGCATCAGAACAGCAACAAAACCATAGGCACTTTGTATTCAAATGATTAAAACAAGAGACTGAAAACAGAAAAAAAAAACATCCCATTGAGAAAAACAGGAATTCTAATTTGTGTGACACTTTTCTTGTCAAAAGCCATTGAATTTTGAGGACAATGGGGTTTGTCTTACAATTTCTGGGTGGAGTGGGAGAGGTATATTCAGCCTACGATTCTATACCCAGAAAAAATTTAAATAATGAAAAAGAAGTAAAAAAGAATTTTGAACAAGTCTTTTGGACAGGATTTGGCAAGATCTAAAAAAAAACCTTATGTACTTGTCTTTAGATTATCTAGTACTGAACAGATAAAAACATTTATTATGCTTAGTTTGAACAGTGAGAATATTATCAGAGAAAGAAGCCACGACAATTAAGAAAAGAGGGCTGGAGGAATAGCTTAGTAGTTAAAGCTTTTGTGTAGTGAGCTTAGTTACTCAACCAAAGCTGGGCATGGCGGTCTACATTTGTAATCCTAGCACTTGGAAGGATGGAGGAGAAAGGTTGCCGTGAGTTTGAGGCCAGCCTGGGCTGTTACATAGTGAGTTCAGGATCAGCCTGGACTACAGAGTGAGACCCAGTGTCTAAAACATAAATAAATAAAAGGAAAGAAGAAACATTAAAAGGAAATTTGTGGAGGCAAATTGGGGCTGAAGTCATTCAGTGTTAACTGACAGTGTTTTGTGAAACCAGATTCAGACAGTAAATATTAATGTGTCTGTACAGAAATGTATTTCCTAGTTCCATCTGCTGAGAGAGCTGGAATCAATGACTGTTAGCAACAGTGAGCACATCTAGTTTCCAAGAATGTTTTCCTAAGTACTATTTCCCAATAAGATTAGCCAAGGCTCCCTAGCGAAGTCACTCAGAGCTAAAACAGGAAAAATTGAGTTGTATTTGGAACATCTTGCAGTGCAAGAAAATAAGCAAGTGCTTTGAGATGATGACAGAATTTTGATGAAAGGATACTGCTGAAACGTAGATCTTAAATATCCCCTAAGGTTACACACGCAGTCAAGTTAAGGCCAGGTAGCAAGTGCCTCAGATGGAGGAAGGGAATGGCGTGCATGAATGAATGTGCCAAGGGGAGAAAAAAAAAAAGCCTTTTCAAGAAATCTAAGAAGAGTTTTCAAGACTTGTATTTCTTGCAAGAAAGGACAGAATGTAAGAGAAAAGATCAAGGAAATCCTGTGACTTAGGTGTCTTAGTCATTTTCTCCTTACTGAGACATAAAACTTAAAGGAGGACAGATTTATTTTACTTCACTGTTTCAGAAGGTCCCCGTCCACCCATGGTTGGCTGCATGGCAGGGGCCTAGGCGGAGGGGCCCGTGGGCAAGAAGCTGAGTATCCCACGGCAGACAGCGAACGGAGAGAAGAGCAGAGCCAGTGAAGGAGACAGCACTTTCCACGGTGAGAAAATGAGAAATGATTTTTCTTATATTCATAGATTTTCCGGATAAATGTTTGGTAAGTCCTTCATGTAACTTTATAAATGTTGTACATCAACCCTGAGTAGCTGCGAAGGTTTTATTTACAGTGATGACTCAGGATTGATGACGTACGAGTGCAAAATGTGCCTGCAGGGTGGATTAGTCAGAGTTAAGTAGAAGAGACAGACGGAGGTGTAGGGCTAAAGATGGTAGAGACAGAGCGAGGGGACAGGGTGCAACTCGCTTGTGTGGACTGCAGTGGGTGTTGGCAAGCTCAAGATTTGCAGGCAGGCCAACAGTTGGTGGAAACTGAAGAAGGCTTATTTCTGTGTTCCTCTTGAAGCCGAGTTCTTTATTCTGTGGGAAACCTCAGTCTTTAGTTTCAAGATTTCCCACCGATTATATGAGGCTCACCTTCATTAAAGACAGCAGTCCTCACTCTTGAAGTGGAGTAATTGAATCAACTAAGGAACAATTTTGTCACTTCACGCTTATTTTCTGTGTTGAGAAAATTTAAAGTCTACCATCTTCATAGTTGCCAAGTGTACAATACATTTATCAGCTATTGTCATCATGTATGCAGTGCAGAAATCATTTCTTTGATGTAATCAAAGTTATTTGCCTTCAGACTGTTACTCATTTCTTCCCTCCCCATTGACCTTCCTCACCCCCAAGTTGGGGCCTAATCCCAGCCATTATCTATCATTACGTTTGATTTTTTCTTTGACTTTTCATGTGAGATGACGCAGAACATTTTTTCTTTCTTACATATTCCATTTACACAATGACCTTATATTTTCCTCATCTTGTTGCAAATGACAAGATTTCTTTCTTTTTAAAGGCAGAAAGGCTGGGCCCGGTGGCTCAAGATTTTAATCCCAGCATTCTGGGAGGCTGGGACAGGAAGATCACGATTTTAAGCCTACCCTAGGCAACTTAACAACTTTATGAGACCCTGTCAATAAAAATGAGCTGGAGTTGTAGCTCAAGGTGAAGGACCTGACTGAGTCTCCAGTTCTACAAAATTAATGAAATTCAAAAAATAAATATTACTCCATTGCTTTTATATATTTTTACTTTATTTACTTTCATCATTCACCTGTTTATGGATTCATAGTTGGTTCTACAGTTTGGCTACTGTGAATGATGCTGCCCTGTCTATAGAAGACAAACATCTCTTTGAAAATTGATTTAATCTTTTTGAATACATAAACTCAGCAGTGGCATTGTGAGATCATACAGTGGTTCTACACCTGTTTCAGTACCCTCACTACATTTTGCATAATGGTTATATCACATATGTTCCCAGGAGTGTACAATGCTTATTTATCTCTTTTTCTACTTTCTTGCTTTCATTCTCTCTCTCTCTCTCTCGCTCTCCCCTTGAAGACAAGGTCTCACTAAGTCATTATGTTGCTCAGTCTAGCCTCAAACACGTGATCCTCGTGTGTCCACCCGCTAAAGTGCTGAAATGACTCATGTGTACCATCACGCCGCACTTTGTCCATGTGTTTGCCAATGTTTGAGCCTTTCATAGTTTTGGTAAAAGCTATTTTAACAGATGCAATGTTCTACTTTCTTGTGGCTTGGTTTCCTGCTTTCTTGAAAATTAGTAATGTTGAGCAGTTGTTAATCTGCAGGCAGAACCTGAAGACACAAGTTCCCCTCTAGATCACTACAGCAGTGAAAGTATCTGAGTAAAATTAGTCATATCATTTATTTAGATTTTCCCAGTACCATTTATTAAAGAAGCATTTTCTCTAAAAACATTATCGTGAACACTATTTTTTCCTTTATGGATGCAGATTTTCTTTATGAAATTGGATGTAGTAGTGCAGGTATAATATTCTTGAAGACTCAGAAAAAATGTATGATAGTGGTAGTTAGGAGTGTAATGTGTTAGATAAACTTTTATGGAAAACACTAGGCGGGGAAAGTGCAGACTATTATTTTAAATAATCATGTACCTTAAAGTTATACTGGAGATTAGGAATCACAGTTTGGTAACTCTCATAATGTAAAATGTAAACCTTTCTAGTATCATAATGTAAAGTATCATTAAGTTTTAGCATTAGTTTTATTCTTTCTGGGGAAATCATATTTAAATAGCGGTGTGATCATTTTACACATAAAATTAGACATCTTCACAGATATAGGTAAAAGTTACAGGCTATTCTATTTTATAACTAGGATTCTCTTCTGGGTAAAATCAAAAAGTTATATTGAATAAGATAAAATTTGATTTAATCTTGACATAAATGAGAGTTGATATTGTAAACAGTGAAATGCCAAGTGGTTTTTTAAAATTGTACATTGATTTTGTATATTCTTATTGTAATTTAAAATTTAATTAGCTTTTTGTTCAAATCGCAAGTTCAATTAACAAGTGAATATCTAAAGGCACATATAAGATAAAGCTTTAGAGCTTTAAAGATCATAAAGGACAACTCCTAGATTTTTATTTTACTGAAACTGAGGCCAGTACGATGGCCCCTTACCCTAGGTCAGGAATTCTAGCTCACCTTGTCTGTTTCCAAGCAACCTATCCACAAAGCTACAATCCCTTTACTGTTTAAAAAAATACAAACAGATTAGTAAAACACTTGGTGTATTTATGGCAAGTATAGTTCTCAAGCCAAAAATATACATAAATAAAAATCCAAAACTTTAAAGAGTTTGCATGCTTACATTAATCAGCATGAAAAGATTTTCTGTAGCGTTTTATTACCTTTGACTCGTTCGTCCGGAATCAGATGGCCGTGGCTGTGTGATTTGTCTCGGTGCCATCTGTTTGGCTCTGTTGGTCTACATGTCTCGTTGTGCACTGATAGCCCGATTTTATTCCCACGGCTTTCCAGTGTTAGGGGCATGCAACTATTCTGAATGGCGTCTTCATTTATAACAGAAGAGAAGATAAAAGCTAGGCAGCATGATACTTAGACTGAACTAAAAAGTAAGTAAGTGGTGTTTGCCAAACAGTATGTCAATATAAAAACATTGAGATTGATGGGACGTTTGGACACCTGGGTTCAACTGCAATGGATGAATTGGAAGGAAAAGTCAAGCCCAGAAAGACAGAAGCAGATGGGGTCTTCCAGATGTTTTTCTATTTTTTAAAGTGACGGTGGATTCAACTTCACTTACTATTATTTCTTAAATCACAAACAGAATCTCAGTTCTCCTACTTCTTTTTGCAGGTGATTCTGAAAACAATGTGGTAGTGAATGTTACCGGCACAATTGGTGGAACAAGTCCAGATTCTGCAGTCTCTTCCACTCCTGTACCCAGCCATGCCAATGAAGATATCTCCTCTCTTCTCTCAAGAAATATTTTAGTTACAAAGAGGTGCTACTTTTATCTACCACCATTTATCAATGCAGAAAACATTACATTAGAATAATAAAAGTAATGTGTAGATAGTATTTTTCCAAGAATCAAAGCAAAACATACCACGCACATACACACACGCACACGTACATCTTTGTTCATTTTTAGTTATTATATTGTTTCATTATCTATAATTTTAAATATAATATTCTACAGCTTCTAATGTACATTTTCAAACAAGAGAATCAAATTATATATAATAGTAGGTACATTAAAATTGTGTATTATCAATGAATCTATTGTTCATAAACTATTTTGGTTTCTATTTTCACCTGTGATATAAACCCACACTGACACTCTCTTCTTTATACAGTTTACATTTTTAGAAAAAGAAAGTGAAGTGGCTAAATTTTATATTTGTCTCTATTCTTCTTTTGTATTGTTGCCTAACTCTTTACTTCTCTCAAGCAATATAATACAACTGCCTGAAAATCTTCTCTAACATTTATTTCAACGCAAATCTACTTGCAAACAACTCTCTCAGCTGTTGCCTGTTATATGATCTTTATTTTTCCTTAAATTTTAGAGCATCACTCAGTAAACTGCTGATGAACACGGTGTTACAAGAGTCTTACAGACACAAAAAGCGGTGTCAGGTTTTCAGTGTAGAATCCTGGCTAGAAAAAAAGAATCAGGTGCACTGGATGTGACTAATGTAAGGATTAGTAAATTTTACCTTACAAAATGAAAATGCTTAAGTTAACATAAATGAAGCAGCTACTTCGAATGACTAGAATTTAAGTATAAATAGGCCCATGTAAGTATTCATTTTATCCCTCATGTTAGTAACCTTGGAGCTAAGGTCTTTCGGTCGGAGGAATGTAGGATTGGTTTCTGGTCTGGGAGGATTCTAGTGCTATGTGATCTATTTTATTTTATCTTATCTTTTTAAATGAAACTACCACTCAGTTACTTGGTTTGCCCTCCAGCTGAAATAATCAAGAATTGAAACTTAGTAATAATTATACCATGTTCCTAAAGTTGCTAACATTCACTACTAATCATATAAAGCATAGAAACAAAACACTTGCAAGGTTGCAACCATGGATATCCAAAAGGATAGTCAGTTCATTTTACTCTGTACCTTTATTTTTTTGCCAATTCCTCAAAAAATATCACATTTTTTCCTCTCTAGAAATAGTTGTTCACTTACCGTTTTCTTTTTGTGACATTTAATAAAAGTTAAAATAAATTTAATACTTTGTCTTAATTTATACTAAAACATTCAGAAGTCAAATGGGAAAAAGCAATCATGCAATGGATTATATAAATCCGTATGTATTTATTAATCAAGTAGGTAAGGTCAGATGTAAAGAAACCATGTTATTTTTTGGGGGGAAAGGATGGATAGTTTATGATATTCCATAAAACTTCACCAGATTTCCCAAATACGTGTTTCTTATTTTACTTATACATGACATACTTAGATAGTTTTAAAGATTAGATAATTGCTCTTTGCTATTTTGCTGCTGAAAAGATATGTTAAGTATAAGTAAATAGCTGAGTTTAAAAAAAGAAAAGAAAATTAAAAACAAGGACAGGATACTGTGTGTCTGTGATTTTTGAGGGTTTTTCTTTCTTTCTGTGTGTGTGAGTGCATGTGCGTGTGTGTGTGCACACATGTTACTAGGGATTGAACTCGGGGTCTTCCACATTAGGCAAATACTCTACCTTGGAACTACACTCCCAACCTTAGAGGTTTACAAAGAAAACTGAAGAAAACGTTTAATTCTTCTGCCTTCTCCGTAGCCGTAAGCCTCCCACTGTTCGTATTCCAAGTCCTACAGACTCGCCTGTGTCACTCACCTTCGGGTTATCATTTTGCAGCAGTCATCTTTCTTCTCCGGGGTCTCACTTTCCAATTTGCCCTCTAGATGACAGCCAACATGGCTGGCTCTCATTTGCACTCGCACCTTGAGTTCCTCCTGCAGTCCAGCTGACTGGGCTCCAGCCCGCCAGGCTCTCTGAGTCATCTTGCTCAGTCTGAAGAAATACAAAGCCAGATGTTGTAACTGTGAACTTTCCATATAGGCTCAATTTGTCAATTGCTGTGAAAGCACTACTTTCCAAAAATCTGTTCTATGATTTTGTAAGGCAAAAAAAAAAAAAAAAAAAAAAGTGTGTGTGTGTGTGTGTGTGTGTGTCAAAAAAACCTTGAAATTGTTAGGCCAAACTCAAAAAATGATTAAAAACTGAAAAACTTAAGGAGTCAAATATGATGATAACATGAATTTGTTTCTTTGGTGCTATGGTTTACATTCGGAGTATCCCTCAAAATCCTCAGGTATTTGGAAGTAGTAGGATAATGGAACCCCATGTTGCTGGGATGCTGCGAGTTAGGGCCTGGCTGGAAGGGGTGGATGACTGGGGTTTGACATGGAAGAACTGTGTTAATTTGTAGAGACTGGAAAGTGCCCAGGACAGAGCTTTCAGATTTGTGTTACTGACTTGTGAGCCAGGAATAGGGAGCGGGTAACCACTGTGGGGGAGGCCCAAATGTCAACTTGACCTAAGTAAAGGGAGAAAGAGGAAACACTGTTAGTTTCCAGACTTCCCTGGATTCTGTCTGCAGTACAGTGAGCTGCTCCCCAACCTGTACCATGTGCCTTTGCTGTTACCAGCTCCCCATGCATGGACTGGCTGAGACCTTCTGAAACTGGGAACTGAAAAACTTTTCCTTCCATTAAGCTGCAGATGTCAAGTATTTTCTCAAAGAAATGAGAAATTATCTAAGTCATCCAGCTAATATCTAAGAAAACTGCAGCTCTGAGTAATTCATTAAACTCCCCTAATTCACAAAGTTACAAAAGAGTAGAGGGATCGTTTGAACCCATCAACACTGTCTTTTCCTTAATATCAATATCACACATTGGTCAGTAAGTACTAAACATGGTGGGAGATTTTCCACACTAAGAAAGGTCTGGCATCCGTCTTGGCCACCAGGGAACAGATATCTGGAAAGACGTAAGTCCTTTAAGTAAAAAGTCAGAATTACATTTCAAACTTAGAAGATAGACACATTAATAAATCTTCAAACATGAATATTGGGAAAAATAATTTTTCAAAACGATTTTGAAAATGAAAGAGAAATGTAATGAAGACATTTAATGTATCAATTTTATAATAAAAATATAAATAAAGTAGATTGTTTCTGTGGTATAGTTCCAAATAATAAATTATTACATTCTAAAGAAAATCATCACATGATGATATCTGTGGATAATGGAAAAAAGATTTTAAGAATTAAATATCATTTAATTTAAACAATTCAGTCAAAAATTTGAAACTTTTATTTGCCATTTATGTCTGATGCCCTGTACTTTATTCAATTTGTCAAATACCATTATAATCTCACAATAACTTAGGAACTTTTATTAAAAATAAGACCAGTTTTCACACTCATATGTATGTGATATAGATATGAATATAAGAATACATGAACCCTTACAATGTACACAGACGTTCACTTTCTTGCTGTGCTTGGTAATTATAGATGGTTTCATTGTATGACCACTGGGTTTTGCTGTTTGGTGAAAAGGTAAGTAACAGCCAAAATATTGCTATGATAGACTGCAGCAATATGTTCTATTGCCATAGTGTGTTACAAAGAATATGTGGACAATTAGGATTTAAGACTCCTCAAATGTAGATGAGGGTAACTCAATTAGCATAAGGTTGTTTGGCATTTTGCTTGCAGCAAACATGCCCCCAGGAGTTTGTTAATACTGTTACATAGTAGAATAAAAACACTAAGTCTCTCACTCATACTAGGCAGAGTGCATCCTCCTATAATGATAGATCATTACGTGTTCAGGAACTAAAATCTTTAACAATGTAAGCAGATGACCCTCAAAATTATCAGAGGAGTTTACATTAAAGGCATTTGCAAAGTGAAGATAATTTTACATGCGACCTTGACACTCTCTTAATGGTAGTTGGCTTTAGGTTCTGCTTATGAAATGGTGCGTGCAATTGAACACCCAGACAGAGGTACCATGGCACCCTTATGTACGTACCTACGATGTCTGTCCCTGTCACACTTAGTTCGGCTAGAAGAAACACAGAATCACTTTTCATTTATTTTCTGTTATCCTTTCTCCAAGAGGGCAATCCACTTCATCAACATCCAAGTGAACTCTTTTGACAGTGTCTGCATGCCAGCTTTGTATTGCCACCACGAATCTTTCCAGAACAAGGCACGGCTTCCATTACCTCACAGTTTTGCCTAAAATTTATTCGGCAGACATGTTTGTTTGATTTCCCTAACTTTCACGGATACTGTAGGCTTGAGAGCAACATTCATTTTGACTGGAGAGCTGAGTAAACACAATTTTATAGTTTTAACAGGAATCATTTATCAAATCCATTCAGTTTAAAAAGTAGGATAATTCAATAGAATATTTATGTGCTTTTCTTTCTTTTATGTTAAATGCATCAATAACATTTCAGGATATGGATTAGGCTGCAAATACTAGATTTCACAGAATATAATAGAATTCTCCAAAGATTTTTGTATTTGTTCACTCTGTGCCATTTATTATGTGTACTTTCAATCTCCACTCAATTTTCTTGGACAATTTGATTATGAATATCTTCTAAGCCATCTCAGTTTATATTTTTTACCATATAGGTCAAGAATCTAACTCATGTTAGAATGCAGGAAAAAATTAAAAGTACCTAATTTTTTCTTGAGGAAAACAGGTTTTACTGAGCTTCCAGGGAATTATTTGGAAAATTTAAAAGTGTGTTGAAGCTTTTCAATTTACAGCTATGATGAATCTATACCATTCAAATAAGAATATGTCCAGATAATGTAGAAAAATGCAAAGAGATTTCAACCAGCTCCTTACAATACGGGCAAGCTATTCAAGGCAGGCTCTAATTCTCATTCCATATTCCTTGGAATATTAACTCTTTAAGATGAAACAATGTAGGATTGTGGATTGATCTAAAATATCCCCCCCAGAGTCTCGTGTATTCAGAGATGGGGCTCCTGGAAGTTAATTTGATCGTAGGAGTACTTATCCCCTCATCACTGAAATACTCCATTGCTGTGGATTTTTTCAAGAGGGGGCCTGTTTGGAGAAAGTAGGTCGCTGGAAGGAGATGTGATGGGACCCAGAAGGAGATGTGATGTTGTCAGCAGTCCTGTTCCTCTCTCTGACTTTCTTCCGTTCTCTGTGCCTCATAGCTGCCATCAACTGAGCAGATGTCCAGGTGACGTCCTTCCGCCATGATGTTTCTGCTTCAAGCCAGCTGACTATCACCCAAAAGTTCTGCAATCAGAAGCCAAAACAAAACTTTTCTCCTTTCAAAATATGTAGGCCAGTTACTTTGTCTCAGTAATGGGAAGCTGGGTAACACAGGAAGTGACCGGTCTTCTGATTCATTTTTCTTTTTAGTTTCTGTATCCTGTTTCCTCCTAGGAAATGATACACACAATTTCCTGGACACGGGTTAATTGTTTTTTGTTGTGGTGGTGGTTGTTGTTAAATGATTAATATATTCAGAAACCTCTAAAATGGTTTTCAGGTGTATGTGTTCTTTGTTTTACTATCATCTCACAACAGTCTCAGAGGTTGCCATGGAATCCTGGTTTAGAAAACTGTGTGGCTCTAGTGGCATTGCAGAGAAACAAGGAGATAAATTCAGGCCAAGTGGAAAAAATCAAAAAGATGATGAACACAAAAGTTGATAGGTCTCAGGTTAATAGGAAAATGCAGGTCTAGACGTGGCCATGAGTGTGGGAACCTATCACCGCCGGACCCTGAAATCCTCATTTCCATGAACCACAAGGCTCTTCCTGTGAGTCACACACTCCTGTGGATGCTCCCTCACTGGGATGATGTGCACAAATAGGACAAGTTATCCAGACAATACCTGTTAATGACTGCAGTTCTCATTCTACAGCAGATAATGACTCTGATACTGTCAAAATCTGATCATATCACACGTCACAATGAATACAAAGTGAGGCACTTGGAAGCTCATGCTCACGTCACTTTCCACATTTTAAAAATGAAAAGAAAACTGGAACATATTTTTTTAAAAAGTCATCTCTCCCCCCCAAAAATTATTCAATATATATTTTTCTTTTGTTCTGGGAAGAGTGGTAGTATATATTTTTATGTTTTTATAAATCTCCAAAAAATCCAAATCAGCAAAGAGTTAATGTGGATTCCTTTTGAGTCATTATGTTGTGTTCAGTTTCCCCAACTAAATGCAACTACTGAGTGTCCCTGTTCTGTTTTGCCCATTTCAGTTGATCCTAAATATGGCACTTAGGTTTGGATTTTGAACACATGCATCTGATCTGAAAGACAAGAAATGTAATAGGAAAAGAGTGAAATGGCTGTACACAAATATGAAAAGAAGCTTAAATCCAAAATGTAGAAGGTATTCTAGAAACTTTTGGCAAAGACAAAAAATTGTTCAGTAAAACATGTCAAATGTATGAAGAGATCTTTGCTCTACAAGATAGATGGAAGTCATATAGTAGCATCTATATTAATAATATTAATTACATAGAAAATGTACATAGAGGAGGAATTTAGACAAGTAGAAGCTTCACCTCATTAGACCTTGGGAAACACAAATTAAAACTATAGTAAAATTACTTCTTCCTACCTACTGGAATAACAGAACTGAAAGGCTCATCTGGGTAATAACCACGCAAAGCAACTGAAACTCTCATATGTCCCTGTTATTAATGTTAAGTTTTAACCACTTGAGAAACTATTTAAGAAATGCTAGTAAAAAGAAAAATATATTTCATAATATTCAGCTAAAGGAATTTGAAGGATCCAGTTAAGAGACTTTGCACATGTTTTTTTAGGGATGGAGCAGTATCGTTCAAACACTAAAAGAACACAAATTCCAACCAAGACTACTATATCCAGCAAAACTATCTTTTAAACTACAGGGAGAAATTAAAATTTTCCATGATATAGAAAGCTTAAAGAAACTTGCAGCCACTATGCCATCACTGCAGAGAATTCTCAAAGAAAACTTGGATAGCGAAAGTGAGGCCAACAACACAAGTGACCCCGGCGGGGGGGGGTGGGGGGGGCGCGGGGACAAAAACCAGAGGAGAATGAGCTGATAAAAAAAATACAGCCAGCAAACAACACAGAAAAATTACGATGATGGCAGGGCATACATGATAACTACTTTCATCTAGTGAGTGGGTAACAATCGATGGCAAATCACTAGACCAAATATAACTCAACAATACAAAGGAACAGAATCCCGATATACACAGCAAAAGACACATCTGAAATGTTGTGTTGCACAAAACCAGCCTGATTACAAAAAGGAGAATGTAGTGTATGATTTTATTTATATGAAATTCTAGGAAAATGAAAATTATGGTGCTAGAAAACAGATCCGATCCGTGCATGCTAACATTTATAACAGTAAGAAGAATTTGTCTTAAGAGGACTGTATGGTGATATGAATAAATCATATTATGACTGTAGTTGTAAGTCTGTCCTATTGGCTTTCAGAAATCCTAGAATTGTAATCAAAGGATGTTAGGTTTTCTTCTACACAAAAATCTCACTGAACTTGATACAATAAAGAAACAAGATGGTATTCTACTATTTATTGTCCTTGGTGTTTCTGTTGCCTGAAGACAAAAATCCACATTCTAAAATATGTATGTAGTTTATAATTTATTAGAATAGGCTGTTTAATTTTTCAAGTTCATTAACCAAATTTAATATGTTAACCTAATGAGGTTTCGAAAACATACCCTTTCCTTACAACTTTCTACATAAACCAGGGGTTCTAAATTTATACAGTAGTGTTTGATGTGAAAAAGTGCATTTTTCTTAATTCTTTTTATTATTCTATAATGAAGATTATCCTATGACCTCTCATTTCCACTCAGTAGAAGTACATGTATAAACTGGCTCCTTAAAAAATATGTGTGTACCATCCAAACTAAAATAGTTTCTTCCAAAATTATGGAGAAAAAAATTCTTGATTTAAACTTAAATTCATACATACTATCACAGACATGGACCTCTTTCAACAAACATCATTCTTGTATGTATTCTGAGCTGCAGATGAAATGTTCTTAAATTGTGGCATTAAGAGGTCCAACATTTAAAATTAACTCCCAGGACAGCTGTGGCCTCGCTGGTGCGTCTCCATCTCCTTAGCCCCAGTTCTGTCTCGGCATCTGCTGAACTGTGATTTTCCACCTGTCCCTTTAGGATGAACCGACAGAGCAATGCCTTATCTGTGGTATTCACTACACCTTCCCCTTGTAAGGTCCACACACTTCGCGTCTTCCTTGTCCAGGCTACAGGCTTGGTTTCAATTATGTTTTGTCATAATCCTGTCTTGTATTGAGTCATAACTCATAGGGGGAAAAAAGTAAAATTAAACACGAAGATTCAATTTTCCGAGCATTGATTTTTGCCATTTCATTTATTGTTTTAAAAGGAAAAAAAATGCGTTCACCTCTTGGGTCCTGTCATCCAAAAGACCTGGATTATAAGGCAGCTTCTTTTGAAATGGGGTAAAAAAATGAAGAAAAATATTCCATATCCCAATTCTAAAAAAACAATAAAGTATTCCTTAATGATATGCTTTCCTCTGGATGAATAAAAAGCAGAAAACATGGAGAAACATGGAAGAAGGAAACAATGATCTTGCCACCTATTCTGCATGGCCAGCTCACAGGTGTTCCATAATTTTGCTGGACAATTTTCACTTGTCTTTGAATGTCTTTTCAATTAATGTTTACAAGAAGAAAGTCTGATTTACAAAGAATTTTCATTGCCACTTTATGTCCCTTTGGCAAAATGTCTTCCATGATACTTGTAGTGCTTATGGAAGTGAAAATTCAGCTTTGATTTATTTGTTAACTCATAGGGATATGTGAAAGTGTTTTATTCTTGAAGCTGGATCAGAATGCAAGTCCTGAGTTCTATTACCGAGGATCATATACTGTGTATAATGGCTCACGCTTGCAATCCAAACATTTGGGAGGCTAAGGCAGAAGGATTGCCATGAGTCCAAGGCCAGGCTGGGCTCCATAGTGAGTTTAGGAGCATCCTGGACTACAGAGTGAGACCCTGTGTCAAAAAAAAGTGTTTTCTTGTTTTCTTTTTACAAAGTTACCATATTATTCTATCTCCAAATTCTTTTCTAATTTCTTATCATTTTCTTGACAGTCTTGGTGCTTCCATGTATAATATGTTGAGATTTGCTCGATGTGGTAATATATATGTGATCATCTTTTGGGGGCATCTATGTATTCATTTTATAATGATGTAGTCTTTGAAATTTGAACTCAGAGTTCCATGTGGCTCTGGTATGAATTGCAAAATACGTGAAACAGCACTGTGTTTGTTGACCCACAACCAAAGAACGTTCTTCAACCAGAACAGCTAATGGCATCGACATCCTACCACAGATGGAAGATGCATTTAGTCCAGTTATACCCATCAGGTAAAGTTTTTTATTGTGCTATTCAAATCTTTTACATTTTCACTGCCTTTCTGTACTTAGCAAATAATTATACTTGGAAAACTGATGCTACAATATCTTACTATATATTTCATAATATTTGTGTTTAATTCATGGTAAAGTCACTTTTAAATGTTTGTTTCAATTAATTACATTTTCCAATTAAATTTCATTTCCTGACAAGAATCTTCTTTGTCCTGGACAGTGATTTGTCTTCAGTGGATTGTTTCTTAAATTTCACTACCTGTATATGCTTATATCACTTCACCTCTGGATCAATATAATTTTTATATTAGTTAGGATTTATTCTTGTAGATCAAGTTGTATTAGAATTCTATAGAATCATAGAAAGTGAATGGCTGTATTAACAGTATGTCCAGCTTTTCTTCTGCTTATTATTCTAGGAGTCTTAATATTGCCTTCTAAGTTTACTTAACAATTTACTTTTATTATTATAACAG
This sequence comes from Ctenodactylus gundi, assembly GCA_004027205.1. Lineage (NCBI taxonomy): Eukaryota > Metazoa > Chordata > Mammalia > Rodentia > Ctenodactylidae > Ctenodactylus > Ctenodactylus gundi. The sequence continues at coordinate 242,872 of PVKB01000092.1, read as the reverse complement.
AGACCTAAGATGTCAAGTTTCCTAAGTGATATTAATTGGTAGAATTTTTGTATGTGTACTTTACCTGTTCAACAAGCTTTGTTTAATCTAATACTAGTAGATTATATTATAAAATAATTGTTTAATTGTTTTACCTTATAAAGTTTGTATTAAAGGAAGATCTTAGCAGATAACAGTTAATTTTTGACTACTACTATTAATCTTTTCTCATTGCTTTTTTACTTTTATATTCTATAATACAAATAATGTACAACATATTTAAATATGAGCTACATTAAAACTTAAGCAAACTTCATAGGTTCTATGTCAATATCTTTGACAGTTGTTTAAATAATTATACTCTTTGTGTATTTATTGAGGCTAAGAAGAAAGGCCTAAATTCGGAGCACAACTGAATAAAAAGCACTCACCTATGTGTTGACCTGTAGATATAAGATACAATAAGATCCAACTAAGTCAAGAAACTTGTTACTCAAGGCCAATACGCTCGGTCTCCTAAAGAAAAAAAGATAAAATAAATTGAATGCCACCATGTCAACAAGGTCTATCAAGCAGTGTAACAAGCATGTATGTCTAAGACACCTCAAGGTTATAAAACAAATTCCTAAAAGTTCAGGTTTATTGCTTCACACTGAGTCACTGCAAAACCTCTAAATCCCATCGGGGACCATTTATTTCAAAATCAATGTTGGAGCTGTTTGAAGAGAAGGGAACTCTCTACAACCAATGCTCAAGCAGTTAGACGGCATTACAGGTGTTTGAAATAAACTTTCAAGGAGCTTTTCAAAATCTGAAGAGACATAAAAACTCCCTTTTACTTGACGCCCATGCAAGCTTTGTCCCAGTTTCCCTACAGATAATCAACATATATTGTCGACAGGGACTTGTGTGAATTTGATGGAAAGCATGTTAATTTGCACAAAATGGAGAATTGAATTAGTTGTGTGTATTCAAGTAGATATCCAGAAACACCACACATTTTGCAATTTTGTTCATGCCTGAGAAAGAAGGAAGAAAAGGGACTCAAATAAATGCTGTGACACATTTAGCATTGTCAGTGGATTTGCAGATGTTTTCAAGGGATTAGTATGCATAAACTTAAAAACAGAATTATTTAACTCCACCTGTATGTGCAAGTTTGTAATGAAATGTCAGCCATATAGAAATAGCAAGATGCATTTCTTTTCTAGAGATTATCTTTTTGCAGTGATGTTTAAAAGGAAACAGGAATTTCCACCTGCAAATATTCTTCTATTATGACTATGACAAGCTAAATTTATTTGAGCTGTCACATGATGGTTTAACTTCTCTATGTGTCTACTTGTGTCTAAGGATGAGCTGAACAAATTTAAGACCGAAGCATAATGCTAGATCTGTCTTGGAACTTCCTTGAAGCTATGCTGTAGAAATAACTTTTATTTTATCATTATTTTTACTTGTAATTAATTGATTATTTTGGAGAAAGAGTCTCATTGTGTAGTCTAGGTTGGTCTTGAACTCACTATGTAGCCCTAGCTGGCCTTAAACTTATGACTGCTTCAGTCTCCTGAGTGCTGGGATTGAAGGAGTGTGTCTTTACATTCAGGTATTACCTTTTGGCTGGAGAGTTGAACCCAGGACCTTGCACTTTCAAGATAAGCAATCTAATCTCTGAGCTACGTCCCAGATCCTCAAATCTTAAATTTATATTATCTCCCTTTATATGCTTGACTTAAAATAGTTAATTTTGAGACTTACAGAATCCCTGTGTATGTTGTGAGAATTTTTCCTATGCCAAATGATTTGTATCTATTTTCTCTGGATGGCTTTAAAATCTTTAAAGTTTAAAAGTTTCTCAAACATTAAAAATTTCTAAATGATTGCTTTCTTGTAACCGTTTTCTTTTTCTATATTTATAAAACATACATTTTGCTTAAGAAATATATTTTGTGCTGATGTTTCTAAATTTACAAATTAGCTAAATCTGATTTTTTCACTTAGGATTATTTTTGGTAAATAAATAGGGCCTTCAAAGATTTGTTATATCCTTTATAAAAATAAATTGAGAATGTGTTTATTGTTTTGCATGCTTGCATTTCCTAGATGTAAATATTATAAAAATTTAAAGTGTTAGAATTTAATTTAGCATTTTTAATTTGGGCTTCAAATTGCACTGATTATTAATTAGTTCATGAAATAAAAAACAGCTAATTTTTATTTTAAAAAACACAAATTTCAAATCAATGTTTTCTGCAATATGAGTTCATTTATCACTCAATTTATTTTTCCTATGTTTCAAAAACTCAGTATTTGATGTTTTAGGATTGCTATTGTATTAATCAGTCATTATCCTTTTTTGTAAAAAAAAAATTCAAGTGATTTGAAGTAATATTTTTAGAACATTTTCTTTATCACCTTTCCATGAAGGGTAAAATAATTTCTGGATTTTAAAATTTTTCAATAGGTTCAAAATACAGTGGGTACGAGTCACTCAAAAATATAAATTTTAATATTTCCTGAAATAATCGTTAAAGATGAAGAGGAAGTTTAAAAATCAAGCTGAAAAATACCTTTTCATGAAATAATGGGACTTTATTTCTTCCCAATTAGTTGCTATCTCCCTAGATGCTTTTTCTTTATTGATAAAATGAGAAATGTTTTTAGTTTCTGTATTATACAGGTGAATGATAGAAAAATAGCATATTATAATGGAAAGGATTTCTGTAGTATGTTTTGTTATTCAATTTTTATAATAGCTTTCAAATTATATTCCAAAGAACACAGTGCTTTCTCACAGAACTATTTTTAATGGTGTAAAAGCTGACAAGTTGATTACATCCTCCTTTTGTTTTATTGATAGCAAGGAATTGAGAATGACCTAGCTTTCAAAAAGATTTGTTACTTAGTCATGAAGATCAATCTCATTCCCCATGTCCAGGATTTCTACTTAAAAGGCTTTACGAGGACTTTTTAAAGGACTACTAATCATTCCTTTTAACTCTATGCATGAAGCTACTTATTCAACTTGATGTTCTAAGCTTATTGGAATTTTTTAAAAAATGGAATGAATTCTAATATGGTCTTGTTAATACAAAATATATTTTGATGTATTCTTTTAACCATGGAGCCATAGTTTTAACTCATTAAGCTTATGGGAAAGATTGGTCATCTATGCTGACTGACGAAGTCAATCTTTCTCAAAGGAATCAAGCAAAGGAGATTTACTTTCTGCCAGAAAAAAAAAAATGTAGACGTGTTAATAAGTTTCTGTCTGACAACCATGGATATTCCAAATGCCAATTTTCCAGTATTTTTTATTCTGCATAACAAAACAGCTATACGTCTTTCTTTTGGAAATTCTTAAGTTCTCCCCACCCTAATACTTTCCTTTTTTTTCCCTCTGTCTTACAAGGTTTCCCTAGGTGTGAACCAGTGAATACTTGTCAAAAGTTTGGGACTGGAACCTTGTGTTTGTGTCCCATTATAAATAAATCTGCTTTAGTAATATTTTAATATAACAATTTGGTCAACATTTTCATTAATAATAAGATAGAGGAAAGTCAGACTCGGGAAGAGTTTATCGTGTGTTAGGCTGTTGACAGGAGTATTTTGATTCCTATATTCTCCTGAAAGACAAGTATAACTTCCAATACTTTAAATTGTATAATCAAAGTAATTAGGTTTCAGAGTGGTTCAGCATCTGCTCATAATTTGAGGCCAGAACTAGACAGAAGCTAGTTATGAACATAACACAGGATGACTTTGCTGGTTGCATCTCCCACTGCATCATCTTTTCCAGAGAAACCTCAATGAATTCAGAAGATACCGAACACGAGCAAATTACCATGTAGCATACATAGTATTAAATGCTAGGCTTATAAAGGACAATTAGAATCCAGAGGAATCACAAATTGATAGATTTTAAATAACACATAACTAATACATTCGTAATGTATATTTTAAATATTACCATATAAATGTGTATGTTATTCACTTGTCATACTTCTATATTAGTTTTATAAAATACAACTATATTTGTCAGTGCCTCTGGAGGTCCCAATAGCCAATAAGAAATTTTGATTTTCTTTTTTAATTGTATGCACTGAATTTTTTTATGTTTCATGATGAAGCCTGGAGGATACATCCACAGCCAATTCCTCAATAGTGGGTTGTATTTTTTATTCACTTTATTAACTTCAACTTCTTTAAACATTTGCTCATTATATGCAGAGACAGCAGTCATATATTTCAGTGTTTGTAAAATTTCCACTTCGAGTTTCATAATGCCTTACCAATCCTTCTGTTTAATTATATAATTATTCCAGTTAAACATATATGGAACTGTGGAATAGCTAGCCCTCGGGTGGCCTAAGAAAATGTTCCTGGTGGCAATCAGTTTATAACTGTGCAGCAATGATTTCATAAGAGTGAGGTCATTTTCTAGAAGCATATTTAGTACATGCACACCTCCTAAACTTTCTACTAAATAATCTTTTCCACTGCTTTTTGTTATCTTCATATATATGCTTCTGCTTTTATTTACCTTTTATTTCTTTCCTACATAACCTTACCTCAACCATATTTAAAGAGTTCTTAGCTTTGGTAAGGGTAAGTACTACTATACCAGGTTTAGTCAGGGATGAACGACAGTGTCAAGCCCATTGCTTCTATAATTGCTGCTCTATGGTGATAGATGGTACATCCACTGAAAGGAAAGCCGAAGTAGAGGGTATTGATGCAAACAAGACATAAAAGGGAATGGCCATAAGCAGCCAGATGAAAGGACTAACTTCCTCAGGCATTAGTCAGAGAGGAACCCCTCATCAGGGAGCTATTAGCCTTCTCTATGCAATTACAGGATTTGCTTAGGCACAGCCGAGAAAGAAGACAGGCAACGGGCCTTGACACTTCCACTGTCTGTTTCTTCATGCTTTATACTGGCTTGATTCTAATAGCTCCCATACTCATTTTGAACTTGAGGACTTAGCTGCATTAAGCCTTTTCCTTTCCAATACGATGTATACATAAAATACAATCTTACAAATTCAGGTCTGAAGTCATTTTCATGGCTGCATATTACACTGCCATAATTCCTTAACAGAAATTACAACTAACGAGACTTTTAAGAATCGTGTAACAGTAACACCTGTTTTCTGAGATGAAGACAAATTCAAGTAATGGTCAGCATGTTCTTCATTCAAAGATATTTATTTCACTCGTGCTATTGAATTATGCCTTTTATAATCTATTGATTCCCTCAATATGTTATCATATTAACAATTTTTCTCCTTGAGTTTGGTTGGATTTCTCTTCCTGTTTTTTCTTTCTGTCACAATAGTTCTTATGAGTCAAATGTCCTTCTCCCAGATAGAGAGAAAGGTCATGGATGTGGCCTGCTTAGTTCTGTAATTTTTTTTTTCATATAATGGGTTCCTTAGCCACCAATCCAATTTTTCAGTGATGAAACTCAGACAAGAAATTTCTTTCTTAGAGTCTTTCACACATTCTCATTCTGCTATAGGATTCGTGCAAGAACGCATTGCTCACAAAGAAAAAATGGAAAAAAACACTCTGAGGACTCTAAGATGACAAAGAAAATCACTCTGAAAACTAGTCTGGGTTTAGCTGGTATTAACAACAAAACAGTATTTTAGGTTTCTTTTTTCTTTTCCTTTTCCCCTGTAGCAATCACATTTCTGTTTGGAGAAGGTTGATTTGTTTTTTTTGAGGGTGGTGGAATTGATTTGTGGGGGGTCGAGTAAGGGGTTTTGATAATAAATAGTGAAAACTTAACACACATATCTGGTAGTGAATGTCTGTGGACTTTAAAATATGTGTCATGGAAAATGTGGGAGCCCCTACTACATACATAAAGTTATGGACCTTTTTAAAATCAAAGCCTAAATTTTGTATTTATGTCATATGTCACTTTGAGTTTTTGCATTTTGTCTATTAAATTATGCAAGTAAGCTTCAGAACACATCATAAATTTACTGTAAAATTTCATACCTAATGAGACTAAATTTGTTGAGAGACAAATGTAGTAAACATCTCTGAAAGATATGGATTGTGTTTTTTTGGCAAGAAACGCACACACATGCATGCATGCATACACACACGCATACACACATATGTTTACAATTTGAAACAATGTAGAACAGCCCAGGTAGATGCACAGCATTTGCCTCACAGCTGAGAAAAGCCAAACTCGGCAAACTCCAATGTGTTTATAAAAGGCAGCACAGAAACCTGTTCCACCTTGGCTCTGTTTCAGAACAGCAAACAGATTCTGGGCCGCTCCACATCACAAGGTAAAGAAGACAAGCATGATAGGTAACGTCCTATTCAATCACCCGGGAGAACAAATAATTGGCTGGCATCTGGGAAAATGCAGCACACGTAGTGGACGTGTGGACATTATTATACCAGCTTCAGCCGGCATGCCAAGTTCTATCCCAAGCCCTTTGCGGTCACTATGGAGTGCAAGGCTAACTACTGAATATGAATGACAACACTATAATTGTCATTTTTATTAAGTTTATTAGTAGGACCTGGAACTATTGTTTTCTGAAATACTATATATTCGCTTGTGACTGATGAGTTTTTGCACTGAAAAGTAGTTTAGAGTGTAACTTCTGATTCACCGACTTTAAATGCTGCCTCTAAATGACGCGATTTTGATGCTCTTGTTTTAATTAGACATCTTAATGAGACACAGAATGATCATTCGGTACCTGTCTACAATATGTAATGATTACATCAGAATAGTTAGTATTTCCATTCTCTGTAAAGACGCGCCTTCTAAATTTTTGGTAATCGTGTCATACAGGTGTATTTATGGACTTCAGTGCAATATTAACATTTCAGCATATTATACAATATGTCTGAATCAAAATATGATAGTTAATATCCACTTCCTTGTCTTTATCTTGTGATTGAAGCCTTCCAGCTTTTTTCTTGCCATTCGTCAAATATACAATAGAATGCTGTATACTGTAGCCATCTGCTTTGCTGTGGAGCACAAAGTACCTGTGGTCATGACAGAGCATGTCGTTGCTCAGTAACTGCGGTCTCCTACACACATCCTCCTCCTTTCCTTGAATATTAATCATTCTACATTCAGGCAACATTTTTTAGTTTCATGTATGAGAAAGAGCATAATATTTGCCTCCCCATGTCTGACTCATCAGTTAATGCAATGTTTCTCAGATCTATCCATTTTGGCTGGAAATGAAAGGAGTTTATGTTTTCTTTATGGCTAAATTACATTTTATTATGTATTAATGTCCTATTTTTTATTGATTAACTGATGAGTATCTAGGTAGATTTTGTATCTTAAATATGATAAATATTATACTCTATTAGGCACTGGAGTGTAATAGTATGCATCATTTGTGAATTAATTTCCTTGGAACATTACCCATGATGTGCCTTCATGTTACTGGTGTCTGGGATGTTTCTTGTCTTCTAAAACACAAATATATCATAGTTGACTTATACATTCTCTTTTTGGATGGATACTGGGTCATTTCCAACATGGTTTGCTCTGAATAAATCTGTCATCACTATTTTATATCTGTGTAAGGTGTTGTTAGAGCCTGAACTTTATCTTTCAAATTCATATGCTGACGTTCTAATCCCTAAGACCTTGAAATATGATTTTACTTTGTATTAGGAGACAGAGTCTGCAATCAGCAATCAACATTAAGTGAAGTCCATACACTGGGCTAAAGTCCAATGTGACTGGCATCTTTCCAGTCTTTTACAGATTAAGATATAATCACATATAAAAAGAAGACCACATAAAGACATGGGAAGACAACAGTTTACAAGTCATGGAGAGAGATTTCTGAAGAAAGCAACACTACTGACTCCTAATCTTAGATATAGCTTCTAGAACTTTAAGGAAATAAATTCTTGCTTAAACTACACAGCACATGATACTATTTTGAGTGTAGCAGCCCTAGAAAATTAATATATATGTGCCTTAATTTGTCTTTGAGAAAATAGGCAAGAAGTGTGTAGGGTTTAGGTCGCTGTATTTATAATTCATGAAAACTGTCATTTTCTTTCTGAAAGGATTTCAAACAATTTGAAGTTTCATCAGCAATTTGTAAGTCCTTCTGTTGTTCCAGATAATCTTTGTTCTAGCTCTATCCTAACTTTAATTCCTATTGCATTAGCCATTTCTCTATGGACCAGGGAGCCAATATGGAGATTTTGAAAATTATGAAATATTTCTATCCAATTATGTCTTCTGAAGCTGGGGAAAAAAACCACAGAGGGAAACACTAGGTGGCCTCATGAGAGTTTGACTTGGACTAAGACTCTATCGATCTGCTGACATGAAAAGCACAATCTTGCCCTCGTAAGCTGTAGGGGGATTTTTAATGTCAAGAATTAGTGTCAATTCACAGCCAGGGGCCACTAATCTTTGAAAGTTCCCAATATTTCTTTCTCCAGAGTTCACAGCCACTCCAGTAAATGTTCTCCAGTCTCTTTCCTGAAGATTGGAGGATGATCTATGCGCAGTGCTGTGGCAGAGCTGTGCAGAGTCATTTCACGTGGTTTTAGCTTTTCTTCTGATTTTTAGCAGGCTATTTTTTGGATGGTCTTATTTTAACAGAAAGGAATCACAGAGATAGCAGAAAGAATTTCTACACATCCTCTGCTAAATTTGTATTTGGAATTTCCCTAGTCTTAGTCACTGTCTCACTACTGGACCCAATATCTGACATCTATGATGTAAAGGACAGATTCAGGAGATTCAGTCCATGAATGGTTTGTGACATCTAAGGCCGGAAGGGTATGATGGTGGCTTGTAGAACACAGCTGTTCATCCCATTTCAGGCAAGAAATAAAGAAATAAGGAAGCAGGTGAGTCCACAAATGTGTGCCTTCAAGCCATGACCCACCCCCAACAGTGCATAAAAGCATCATTGGTTAATGTACATAGCACCTCAAGGTTCGATCAACTTGCAAGCACATGACCACTTTTGAGGAATGTTTTAGATTTAAACTATAACATCCTCTAAAGCCTCATGGTTTAAGGTTTGATCCCCAGCGTGGTGCTTTTGGAGACGAGGCCCCATAGAAGAATTTTTAGTCGTTGGAGGTACACCCTAGAAGACTGTGGGATCCCAGAATCCCTTTCTCTTCATTACATTCTGATGATGAGGTGAGCTGCCTTTTGCTCTGCTCACACACATTCTGCCAAGATGCACCGCTCACAACAGGTCCAAAAGTAATGGGACCAACTGATCATGAGCCATAATCACCAAAACAAGGTGCCAAATAAAGCTTTTTCTTTATAAGTTTATTACCCTGGGTACTTGTTACAATAACCCAAAATAGACTGACACCCTTACACTGGAATAAACTTACATAATTTCCCTTACTATTGACATTTTAATTAGTATGATTCATTTGTTACAATTAATGGACCAATATTAAATTATTGCTATTAACTAAAGCTCATACTATATTTAAATGTCCTCAGTTTTTATCCAATGTCCTTTCATGGTTACATGATTCCAGGCAAGAAAGTGTCACCTCTCTTGAAGCCCCTCCTCCTCCTGACTATGCAAGATCTTTAGGCCTTCCTTGCACTTGATGGTCCCATCAGTTTTTGGCATGACTGACTCGAGATCCTACAATTATTCTGCTGCTCTCTAAAGACTAGATTAAAAATTTATGTCAGCCAGGGAGGACAGATGTAAATTACATTTCATCAGGCATACCAAAGGGACACATATCACACAATCTGCTATTGTTGGTAGTGACTTTGACCAGCCGACTGAATTTTATCAGATTGATTCACTATCAAGTTACTATTCTTCATTCTTTATATATTTGACAGTTAACATTCTTGGCTCTGAGGCTGTAAGAACTAAGAGATTGAGTCTCAGATTATAGTTTATGCTGACAATCTCATAATTTAGCTCCCCCCACATGCTTTATCATATAATCATGATCAACTACAGGCATCAATTTGATTAATTATGATACCAAGATACATCCTAGACCTTTATGATTCTATTTTACACAAATAAAGTATCCCCAATGTTAAGTAATTTCAAAATAGGGGGACCATCTCCTAGAACTAGAGTTGTTTCAATTACATATCTCAAGATTGCCTCAGGATACAGAAACCATACCAGTAATTTAGACAAACAGCTTTATAATAAATACAACTTTTTTCAGTGAAATATCCTTTAAGCTCCCTATCAAAAGTCAAAGATCATGCCGAGATACAACTTGACTTATTTCTGCAATATTTTATATGGCACTTATTAAATACATATTTTATGTGCTGTATTCTCTTATTACACTGAAGTGTAAGATCCTCACTGCTGAGGATGCTCACTCTCGAGTCCACTGAGATCCCCCACCTAGGATGGGGCCTTGCATCAGGCAGTTCTCAGTACACATTCCTCAAATATATTTAGGGACCTTCACTGCAAATGAAGAAAACGTGCCTCTGCCTTCTAAAGTAACAGTGGCCTGGGTTTCCTTGTAATTTCCACATTTTCAATAGACACGTGCATTTTTACAAGTATCGTGAGAGGTTTTCTTGAAAAAAATGTGCTAAGCAAGAAGATTATGCCAAGAAGAATGGTTTCTTATGAAAATTTTAGCCTTAATCATTATCCATATTTCATGGAAATGGGTTGTCAACCATTTGAGGAAGAAACAGAGGGCTTTAAAAGTCATCTTTAAGTTTTTACATTACGAATTGTAATGGGACATTAAAGAGCTGACGATACCACGATGAAGTTGTACATTTAGTAAATGTTCATGTGCTTTTAGCTGCTCTAAGCAAACTAACATTTCTGACACTGAAAATTAATAGATCCTTAATATCCTGCCTTAGAAAACTTATTCCACCTTCACACTGCTCATGTTTGTCTCTTCCATTTATGTCCTGGCCTTCTTGCCCAGGGCAAAAGGAGTAAAAAAGAACTAGTAATGGCATATTTTTTGAAGAGAGTAATCAACCATAAAAACTATAATTGAACACACAGGCGTAGTCATTACATGATTAATTACTTCGGCAAATCAGCCTCCTGCATGTATCATAAAACTATTCAGAGGAGACAAGAACATAAAGTACATAAAACAGACTTGTCAGGAGGATAATCATGTCCGTCAGTGGCTTATTGTTTTCCAGGAGTGTTTGTTTTCATAATCTCTTGGTTTTCACCATTTTCCTCCCCACTAATCCTTAATCTGCACTGCATTTTAAGACAAATTCTTTTCATGACTAAGCAGTGTTCATGCAGGCATTGGCAGTGACCCAACATCCTTTCAAGTTTCAGTCATTCACACAAAGGACTAAGCTTGATGATTTATTGGACACAATATGCATTTGCTTAGGGTTGGCCTGTTGCTGGGTTTACTTGTAATACTTCTGGAATGCTTCCGTCATTTACTGGGTTCTATATCTATCTATCTATCTATCTATCTATCTATCTATCTATCTATCTCAAATAAATTCAAGGCCATAAGTAAGGTCCTGGAAAACTGCAACAAAGAAAATAAAGAATGAATTCCTACATGATGATGTCTGATTCAGAGGTGTTTTCTTCTTCCTCTGTGTGTTTTGGTGTGTGTACACCAGGACTGGAACTATGCAGCAATACTGTCACTATCATGGGAATTGGTCCTGGATGACTCTAACACATTTTGAGTGGGAGAAGGGAGTGATGGGGAGAGTCAGATCTTGGAGACACCATGAAATCTTGAATCATGGCTTTCTATTGTTCAAAAGCCTATCTCTCAATTACACACACCCTTATTAAAATCGCTGTGCTTTAAAATTAAAATAGGCAAGAATCCACCTTCACTTCCCCCACCCCAGAATAATTTAGTCATCTTTTTGATGACCTCAGTCCTCCAAACCACTTGTTTTAAAAATTTGCCGAAAGGTTTCTGGTATTGTTGATTTAATCAAAACACTTATTAGGGGGTGGCATACTTTTACCCATAACTACCTGCCTCTTTCATGAAACTCATACCCACACCTGAATTAGGATGGTTATTTTATGCATGTTGAGGTATAAGAACTTGTCTTTAATTTTTATAATTCTTTCCTTTAAAAAATCTAGATCCTTGATTGTTTCGATAAATTATAAAGTTGTGATTCCAGAGTGTCAATGGCCATGTCTCCTGATACAGTACTGTGAAAATTCATCTCCATTAAACAAAAGAACAACAGCAAATGAATCCCCTATACATAAAATAATAGAACATTTGGAAACAGAACATTACACATTACATGTTGAAATCACATTGTATTGAAGAAAAGAAATCAAACAAAAGGGTAATACATTTAGACACAGAAACAATTAAAAATCAAAGTAAACTTTCTTATGTAAAAGTATATACCAAGAAATGAAGCTTTTATTAGGCACGGTGGTGCAAGTCTGTAATTCTTACACTGGGAGGCTGAGGCAGGAGTATCACAATTTCAAGCCCAGCCTGGGCAACTTAGTGGCTTAATGACACTCTGCCTCAAACTAAAAGCAAAAAGGACCAAGGATGTTGCTCCATGATATGAGGTTGTGTTGAGTCTCCCATCCCAGGAAATAAAGAAATAGACACGTAAGTAGATAAGAACTTCAATGGATTTTTCAAAAGTTGATTAGGCACAAATAATAACAGAAATCATAAACTGAAGGTCTGATCTAATTACAATAAAGCACAGGGGTGAATGTATGTAGGAAAAGAAAAATATTTTGAGGAAATGGCAACAAAAGTCAAGGGATGTATCAGAAATATAATAGGCATTCACAGACCCTAAGAAACAGAATGTTCAAAGATAAATTGATATGCATAACATACACATCTGTTTATCATCAAGTGTTGAAGACTTGCCCTCTTTGGTTGAAAGGAAATGACTATCAAGTTTATCTCTCAACTCCCCAAATGATAGTAGAAGTGAGAAAACCAGGAACCAGGTCTGAATATATATATATATATATATATATATATATATATATATATATATATATATATACATACACACACACACACACACACACATACACTGAAGAAAACAAAGTTGAGACTATCCACAGGATTCTCCTTAATAATGCAAGATGCCAGAAGAAAATGATGACTCCAGATCAAAGCGTGGAAGGCAAAATTTCCTACCTAGAATTTGGGCCTCAGGGAAAAAGAGAAAAAGAAAGTGGGTGCGAACAGTCACAGTAACGTTACATTCGCTGAGTGTAAGTACAAATGCGAGAAGTGCACGTCAGTTACAATCAAAAGCAAACCCTAAGGGACTAAAAGCTAGGAAACGTGGTGGATGAAGAAACTGGCCAACATCGCACGCTTATGATTACCACTGATTATGAAATGCCAACAATGATATTTGGTAGGCTGGAAGAGATAGGATCTGAATATTGTATTTAAAGGTGTTCTCCATCACTGGTCATCAGAGAAACGTGAATAAAAACAATGCTGAGGTTTTATCTCACCCCAGTGAGAATGGCCTACATCAGGAACTTAAACAAAACAGCAATTGTTGGCTAGGATGAGGAAAAAATGGAACTATTCTCCACTGGTGGTGGGAATGCAATCTTGCCACTATGGCAAGCAATCTGGAGATTCCTAAGAAAGCTGAGAACAGAAATCCATTTTATCCAGTTTCTGCCTCGCTGGGCATAATCCCAAAAGAAATAAAGTTAATACAACAAAAAGACACATGTGTGTCCATGTTGCTGCAACACAATTCATAATAGATAAACCCTACCCACCCATTGAGAGAGAAATGGTTAAAGACATAGTACCTATACAAAATGGAATATTGTGCAGCCATAAAGACAGATATTAACCATTCGAACAAAAAGGGGGCCACTTGGAGTCAATGGCGCTCAGTGAAATGGACCAAAACAAAAAAACTGAACATAGATGGTTATCTCTTGTATTAAAACCCACAAAAATAATGGCATAAAAAGGCCCCAACGCAGGTGACAGGGTAAAATGAGGAGTAACGGACTCCTAGGAAAGGGATGAACATCTGAAAAATGGGGGAGGGATGGATAGGCACTGAACCCCCAAACCACATGTCTCTAACATGCTAAAGAATTTGAAATTCATGTAAACATATAAAATAAAAATACTGTATTATAGATATTGTACATTCTACCTACACTTACAAGTTATTAAACAATGGAGCACATACTTTAAAAAGATTTTTTAAATGTTGCTAAACTTAGAAAAAAGAGGAAAACAAACATAAACAATAAAACCTCAAATCTCAAAACTGTACTACTGTTAAAATTAAGACTGTGTTCAACAGAGATCACTAAACATACAGTATGAGTGGACTGAATCTGAGAAAAGTTATTTTAAAATGGTCCAGATTCCTTCCGGAACTAGATGCAAATGATCCGCTGTGACACTTAATTATTGTCGCTCTCTTTCCTGTGTGGCTTTTCTGCTTTACCGTTCCCAATTCCTGTATGTATCAAGGGAGCTAACGAGACCTGCGCCTCTTCCCCATGGTTGCTTCGTATCCACAATTCCAGCATTCGTCTTCACGGCTTCCCACTACACTCAATCCACACTCCTATTTTAGTCAGAGATTTTCAAGCTATCGATTAGTGGCGCTTCCATAATCCAAGCTCCTTCTCTGAATTCTAGATTCCTAATTCTGACCACAACTACATTCTTTCCACTCAGAAAGAGACACTGAAACTTGTTATATCCAAAACGACCCCATGCGTTCTTTCAACTCACAAAATCACCTCCCAGGCACCACGTAGTAGTTTGCAAATCCCCCATAGGTGAGGCCTCTGCTATCTTTTAAATCTCTCCTTTGATTATCTTCCTCTTACTCCCTCTGTTCTTTCCAAAACACTTCTTTTGGAGGGATGGTCTATGCTTGGCTATGCTTACGGCTTCTGTCTCAGTTCCAGTTGTGTTACAGATATTGTCTTCTGAGTCTATCCTGACTACCTGCGCTAAAATCGCTAACTCAATGCCAGATTGGTATATTTTCTGTATTTGATGCTGCTTTCATTTCAAAAAACATTTAACACTGTTAACACACCATAGCTTCAGCTCATTTACTCACTTCGTTAACTTTCCATCAACAAGAATTAAAGAAACATAGGTAGAGGTGTGCGTGTATATATGTGTGTACTTTATGTTAAAAGTTTACATCCAAGAGACATATGAGATATTTAATGCATATTTGTCAAATGCGTAAATTAAGAATGCATGTGTGTGGTCATGTGTCCCTGAAGAATTCTGAAAGGATAAATAAGTAGCTGCCGGTGGGAAAACTGTTATACACCGAAAGGTAAGAGGATGAAGGCATAAAGAGAAGCATAGAGGGGGGATAGAGGAGAAGTTACGCAATACCCTATAGTAAGTGAAAATGGGCCAGTGGAAGTTCACCGATCACGAATGGTGTATTATACAGCAGCAGCTGCCCAAGCCCAGTTAAGAGTCTATGTACATTCAGTTATTTGAATGCACACATAAGCCAGTCAGTAAATCCTAAAAACAACATCATTCCCCGCTGGGGTGCCGGGCTCCATATTGAGCCCAAGTCCTACAAAAGTAACAATGTAATCTATACCTTATTCTCTTGGAACATGTATGTGCCAGTCAAACATACCAGAAAGTGTATTTGCGTGCACACACACACACGAGAATAGATCATTTAATGACATTATATTTACCTGGCTCCTGCAATTACAAGTTAAATCATATTAAAATATCTAAATATACTTGGATTCTGATTACTTGCAGGTGGATAGCTATAGGAATGATGCGAAAACCTATCCAGTTCTGTTTTGCTGCAGTTTGCGCTGAATTGCTTCTGAGGGACTGCTGGTACTTCCTTAAACACATTTTTCATTCTGAGTATTTCCTTCTTATTGAACTTGGCAGAAATTTCACAGTGAACAATCACCGCAAGTGGTGATCATGTGGAATAGGAACAATTGTGTCCATGTTCCTATTTATTAACCAAATATGCAAATGATTTTCTTCCAAATACTTAAAAAATAATGACCTGGAATTTACTCCAGAAATTAATTAATTTCTTTTTAACATAAATAACTACACAATTCTAAATTATTAGATTGTTAGCAGTGAAGACCATATGATCCTGTTAAAATGCAAATGACAAGACAAGCTATAACTCTAATTAATCCCTAAATAATTATTTTCGTTATCACCATGTTTTATTTCTTCAACGAAAAGTGTTTCTCTGAGGAATTAGATGCAGATTTTTTAAGGAGTAACAACTGACAGAGCATATTTAATAATGGATAACTTCCTCAGCCTCCTGGAGTGCAAGGATTACAGGTGATTTTTAAGTAAATCAAAATCTCACTTTTTCATATGATTATTAGATTCTTATGAATCCTATTTTTGTAAAATCTCTGTTCAAATTTTTTGCCACTCATAAATTAAATTTTTTATTGTGTTTTATAGAATGCAAGACTCCTTTACATAATTTTGATACAGGAAGTTTTTTCTAATTAGATACGCATTTCACATATATTGTCTTCTGATCTGTGGCTTCTTGGTTCTTATCTACTTAGATATTTCAAATTCTAAAGAGAGCAGATATTTTAATTTATATGCTATAAACCTAACAATCATTTTTTGTTGGGTCAACTCTAAGAAATATTAGTCTATTCCAAACATTTTTCTCTATTTTTGCAAATATTAGCATTTTAACAGACACAGATATGTGGTCCCTTTTGAGTTAAATTGAGTTAAAATTTTTTCCATCAGAAAAAATTTCTTTAAGGTTTTTATTTGGTGTATCTGCATCCAATTGCAATAGCATTTTTTGCTTTATCTTTCATTTTCATCTCTTCACTGAAGCACCTCTGAAGTATGTAGAACCATTATCATTGAAGCGTGAATTTATTTCTGGTAGCTATAGTTTTTCATTGATTTGGGGGTGCATACTTTTTCAAATGCCACACTGTGCTTTTATTTTCATTAATTAATCTTGAAATGAGCTGTTCATTTTCTAGCTTTAAACTTTTACAAAATTTGTACTGCATTCTAACTCATTCACTTTCCACACGTATTTTAAAATTCATCTGTTGATTTCTACAAAAATACCTGCCAAACATTGAGATTAAGTTCAGGTTTTTATTGGGATTGCATTTATTATTTGGATTTAAGAAAAATTGACATCTTATAAGTATTACCTTCAAGTCAATGAAAATGGTGTGTTTTCCATTTCTGAGGTTTTATTTTAGTCATTGGGTTTTTATCATTTCTAACACTTCTTGTTTGCAGCACATATATTTCATTTGATTTGCTAAATTCAAAGATGAACTTCGTATATCTATTTATTTAATTTTTGCTATTACTATTGACTTTTGAATTTAGAATTTCCAAATGGTCATTAATAGTATAGGGAATCACTGTTTTCTGCCTATTTACTTTGTAGCCAAGATCTGTTCAATGTAACTGCTAATCCTATTTGGAAAGTGCATATTGAAAGACAATGGAGTGGCATCCAACCTTTAAATACAAAGAGGAGAGAGAGAGATAGAAAATACTGTAAATGATGACTTCTGCAATTAATTTGTCAAGCAGCACAGTGTCATTATCAGATATCCTATGAGTAACTAACATTGTATATTCAAAAGTCAAAGGCAACCACTAAGTTTTCAGAGATGTGAGGAATGAGACCGTATTGGCTGCCGAGGGAAGCCATAAATACTACTCCATTAATAGAAAAAAGGGAATGAAACTTAAGAATATGAAGCAGGCAGACAATGAATAAGTAGGTAAGCATCATCCCAATTACGTGTTTAATAGGTCAACAAAACTAAAGGGATGCTTACGTATGCAGTTTCAAAAGAATGGACTTACTCTTTATGCTATAGGCAAGGAAACTGTGAAGTTGAGACTGAGAGAAAATGGGCAATTTTGAAGGTATATATTTGATATTATCAGTAAGTCCAGTAAGTATATAAATATAGCTTCCTTCAAATAAGAAACATAAAAATATAGAGAAATGACTCTGATTAAAAAATAAATGGGTAGGTAAGAATAAAAGAGGTAGAGGGATAAAACTTTTAAAAAGTTGGAAAAACTTAAATGTAAAAATATTAAAAGTCTTCCTCGTGAAACATAGGAAGTGATGGATCAAATTATTGACAAGAGTAAATCACTGTTTAGCAGCAGACATGAATTCAAGAAATTGCGTGTGTGTGTGTGTGTGTGTGTGTGTGTGTGTTATATTGTGTGTATAATAAAGAGAAAAAACAAGGTCATAGGAAAACACCCCGTATAGTGATGTCGATGCTTCTGAAGATCACCAAGAAGTAAACGTCACTGGAGCAGTAGACAGTAAGATAACAGAAGTCTTTTCTGAGCTGAACAAAAAATACATTTTGAAAGAAGTGTACAATGAATAGCAAGCATGTGTTTTGAAAGGAAATACAATTGTGTCACGTAAGGATAGGGAAGGATTCTGAGAGTTTGGTCACTGGATATAGATAATTCTGTTGTGTTATCAAGGAAAAACTCAAGCAAATCCTCTAGCTTCCCCTGCTTTTCATTGACTTAAAAGTCAGGATGCTGGAGTATATGTCCCAACTGTATGGGCTGTAGTGACAAAAGTTGCCTAAGATTCTTTTCAGTATCTTTTTAGGTGCTCCAACATAAAGTAGAATGCATGGGACCACAGGAGGTTTTTTTATATCCTATCTCTACAAACATGTGAGTAATGGGTTAAACTACTGCCTTTTGATGGCTGTGAAGTGACTGAGTGATAGAAATGTTTCACCTCTATTATAATCTGAAGGGACCACTGGCCTGTATCTGGTCCACTGTAGGTTTAAATGAAGCTATGGAGCATGTGACTCTACACAAAGGTATAGGGCCTCTAGTTATGAAAACATGGTTTTCACAAACAGTGTGCTATTATAGAGAAATCACTTTCCAATGGAAACAATCCCATTGATATTCTATTACATAACAAAACAACCAGAATTCTAATACCAAGACTTACCTAATTTTTTATTCAGTATGAAGACACACTATGATACCATTCCCATATTCTTCAACTAAAAATGCTATCAGATATACCACACAAGGGGAAGGAAAAGACCTATGATTCAAAAATAAAATTATGATGTGGTTTAAGCTGTCTAAATATCAAAAACATTTGATAAAGATAAAAATATAAAATATTTCAAATTATTAAAATATAGGATATTAGAAAGAATAGCAAAATAAAATAATGTTCTATAGCTTAAAAACAAACAAAAGTAAAAAGTGGATTAGGAGCACAGAAAGCAATCGCCAAGTGTCCTCATCTTGAATTGGGAAGCGATTATTTCACATTGGCATGTCAATCAACTAATCAGTATGTGTGTACATATTTAATTGTAGGAATAACAAATAATATAACTACAACAATTCAAATACACTTGAAAATATTTTTGAATACATATTAATCAAAATTTATCACATTTTTTTCAAGCTGCCAGGGAAATCAAATCCATTTACTACATTACAAAAAAATGAGAAGTGAAAAGAAAGGTTTCGAAACCAGGATAAACTTTATGTTGACATGCATTGCTCTATTACTTTAAGGGAAAAACTTAATTTCATGCATTATCATGTATGATTACCTACAATTCAGCATAGCATAGACATCATGTTTTGTTTTGTTAATTTCCTAATAGGGGAGCTTTTTATGAAAGTCAGTTTTCTTTCTGTTCAAGTTGGAACTCTGTTGAAAGTTGAGAGAAAGAAAAAAATAATCACTACACTATGCCCTGTTATTCTGAACCTTCTGGAAAAGGCCAAGGACATAGGTCATAGCACCATCAATCTGCTCTGCTTATGAATTTTTGAATAAAATCCCCAAGTCTGCCATTAGAGCTGATACAGTTGTTGGAAATAAAACCTGTCGTTGTTGGAAATAAAACTGTTCTATTTTTCTTTCTTTTTTGGGGTGATAGGGGAGACAGGGTCTTGCTTTGTAATCCAGGATGGTCCTGAACTATCTTTGTAGCCCTGCTTGTACTCCTGGCAATCCTCCTCCTCAGCCTCCTGGAGGGCTAGGATTACAGGTGTGTGCCACCACACCTGGCTTATGAGGTTCTGGGGAATCGAACTCTGGGCCTTGGACTTGTTAGGCTGCTCTACTTTTCTAAAAACATAAAAAAAAGAATCTTGATTCCATAAGTGCAATTTCAGACTAGAAATAGAAGTATTCTTGTACAAAATTGCATAGACAATCTGGAAGTAAACTTTCATGTGTTTTGTGAGCTTATGATTATTCTTTGTTACACCCTTTTCTTTTTAAATTTTCAGTTAAATTGTTTTGCAAGGCATACTCTTATCTTAGATAATAAAATATCAGACATGACTGAGTTTGTGGCTTCTCTTGGTTAAAGTATTTTTAAATTAGACACACACACACACACACACACACACACACACACACACACACACGTACATATATACTAATTTCTCCTCATTTTATAATTCGATGAAAGTCGTAAGCTGTGTAATGAATTGATTTTCTAGCCTGATTATATCTTTCAACTTTATTGAATCATTATCTATGGTTTGGCATCCCAGATAACCCATTTTTAGAGGTTTATTCCTCTAAAAAGAAGTTATTCATTTTCATATCATGAAAATTAAAACATCATTGTGGACTTGTTCATGCATAGAAAACCCATGTTAATTATATAGCTTCCACAGTGAGGTACCTAAATTAATTCCTGTCTGACCTTCTTATATAAATAAGAGGTAGATTTTATACATACAGACCCTGGGCAAGCCTTTCATCAGCACTTAATTACCTCTCAAACATGATCTTCCTTAAGGATAGCATAAGAAATCAGTTTTGGAACATTCACTGTGGTCATGTACATATAAATTATTTCCACAGTAGAAGGAATAGAAATCCACCTTGACTTAAATTTACATGGTTGAACTTTCCTTTTTGGTATCTTCGCTTCTTTTGAACATGAAATTCCTTTTGCATGTTAGTTTTTTCTTTCAGAGAATACAGGCAAGTGATGTACAGTAGGGTCATTCTACTGTCCCCCCTTTGTAGCATCATCTTTTTCAAGTAAGGCTGTGTTCCTCTGGCTGTTCTAGTCCTTGCAGCCCGTGACCAAGGAACATCCCCTTTGTTAGTCTGTGTTTCCTAGGGTCAACGCACATACCAAGTAGTCCTGTTTCACTGATAGCCTCACAGTCCTTTTATTACAGAAATTCACAAATAAATGATCAGAGACACAATTTTCAGATAGGATGCGATTTTCAGTATTAGGTTTTGTAGACACATTGACTTTTTTTGAAATACTCCAATTCTCCATTCTTGAAACCCAGAATAGATATGGAGCATATATCAGATGTGATATTTTCAGAAAATTCCTTGATTGACCTGGTCATGACACTCGAATGTAAGCTTTTTTGATATCTTAGCAGTTGTTTTCAATCTTTACCCATAAGGTTGTTCTCAGTTTTGTTTTGAGAACTCATAGGGTAATCACTCCTTGTAAGACCCTGGGTGTCCTGACCTAACCCCTATCCCTCCAGGAACTGTGTAGTCATGGAATTTGTAAGGTCCTGCTCCTCTCTTCTTAAAGACCACTTAAATTTTTCCAATAAAACCCATAAATCTACCTTCTGAGGTGTTCAGAGTTGCCTCAAGCTTTAATAAATGACAAGAAAGCAATAAAGCAATAAAAAAATACATTTTTGAAACAGTAGGTGGATAGCCTCATCTTTATACATACATGCTGAACTATTTATGAGTGAAATTTCATGATTTTTCATATAAAGTTTTATTAAATAAAAGTATGAAAAATATGACAACACTTTATAAATTATTAACAGAGGTTAAGGTCACACGAGAATTTGTTATTCCATCCATCTTCTGTGTATTTATGTTGAAAATAGTTATAAAAATAAACAAAACAATTGTATCTGATCTCTTTTCTTTCTTCTAAAACTGCTATTATAGAACAAATTTCCACTATTTTATGCAGACCACGCGAGCCAGTGGTCCATTTTCATTGATAATCATGATATTAAATGCTATCTTTAAAGTTAGAATATTAGTACACAAATTTCTCTCAAAAACTCTCTTGTGTGTGATTTTTAATAGGAACACTGTAATAAATACTGAGATTGGCTGACTACCTAAGCACATGTCAACTACCACACCATTATACAATCTTAAGAAATTTATTGAATTTTTGGTTTCGATTTAAAACTCAGTAAGATTATCTAATACTCTTTACCATGGAAACACAGTTTCATGAAGCTGAAGGTAGAAGTTGATGAATCAACCAATTAGCAAGTACTAAAACACTGGCCTGAGAGCAAGTAGAAGGCCAGATTTCTCAAGGCCTCTGGTCACAATGTTTTCATCAGTCAAGTCCTCTTTTATTTTTATTTAGAGACACCTTGTTTACATATATTATTAATTCAGTAACAGTAAAGTCCGGGCCAGCTGCTTTATAACTTCTCTGATATACAGTATAATGCTCACTACAGACTTCTTGTACTTATTAATACTGTGCTGAAACTCAGCATTATGATTTGGAGGTATTTCAAAGAGCAAAATTACTAGCAGAAAGCACAAAATTGTGAAAATGTTAGACTTGTTCACAGTCTGTATGAAGCTTAATCATCAGTTCGATTGTTTGAAAAGCCCTTTAGGGGATTAACAAATCACATACTCAGGTGTTATCTGGGTGGTTCATAGAGGTATGAAATTGGGGACTGTTGTGGTTTGGATTTGGAGTATCCCCCAAAAGCCTTGTGTACTTATAGCTACTATGTACTATTGGGAGGTGGAACCTGGCTGAAGGGTAGATGCTTCGGGATTGACTTGGAGGGGTGTGCATTACTTCTACACTCCCTTTTGGACTTGGCTCTATTCCATCATGCTATGAAGATCAATATCTTTGGGGCTCCAGCTCCAGCCCTGGCCCCAAACCTGGGTCTAACCACACCATGTGATTCCACCATTTCCTAGCCACCCACCCTGTGAACTGGACTTTGGACTGAGACCTTCTCAAACTGTGAGCTGAAATAAGTGGCTCCTCCCTAAAATTGTGAATGTTGGGTGTTCTGTCCCAGTGGCGAAAAAGTATTATGACAAGGACTAAATCTGATTCCTGATCCTTTCCTCTCTGAGCTCTGTGCTCTGCTAGTCAGTAGCTATGAAGTGAGATGATTTACTCCATCAGGACCCTTCATCATGGTGGCCTTGGAGCCAGCAGAACATGGCTGACGCCTCCCCAGCTGGGCCCTAAAGTAAATGTCTCCTCCTTTGCATTACAGGAGTCATGTATTGTGTTTGCCCCAGCAGTGGGAAAGCTAACTAGTACACCTTGATAACTACCTAGAAGAAAGTTTCATTTTATCTCACTTAGGAATACATATTTTGGCTGGTAAAATCAAAGTTTTTACAGGTTTGGGCATGGAGCTATTGATGAATGGCTGTAGAAGTGGCACAATTATTGATTTCAAGGGTTAAAATAAATTTAAATGAGTAGGACAATTGCAAATATGACATCCATGAATTAAACATTGACTGTATTTTTGATACTAGTAATATTACTGCAGGCATATTCATTGCCTATTCCATATTAACAATTAATTTAATAACGTCAATAACTAGTAGTTTTTCAAGATTATGTTAATCTAATTGGTCTGTATTGTAGGCAAAAACAAGTAACATATTTGAATCGAGATAACTATATATAGCGTTCTGATTAACAATAAAAGCGTGTGCACTTCAAAAACTATACACTGATTATAAAACATAATTTAAAGAAATGTTCATAATTTAGCACATTTTCTTTAACCCTTGAATATAGAGGAACAAAGCTAAAGACATATAACTTACAGATAACATTTTAGATATTTAAATCACTACTGTGACACCTGATTTGTTTGAATGTGGAAAGCTGAGAACAGCATACTTTCCTCTGTAACTACAAATATCAGATAATCTACAAATATATAGCTTCTATATTTTATCAGAAAGCTAAGGTTACAAGGAAATTAGTTTGCTCAAAAAAATCATAAAGAAAGGCAGACACTCTCAAGCAATGATGAGTTGTGAGTCCAGACTCATTTGTACAAGAGCATTTGAGGAAGAAAAGAGCATCTTGATAAGGCTATAAGAAAAATTGTAAGGTTTTTGCCAAATTGTTAAAAGAGAGTAAACAATCCACATAAAAAGATTAGGACTGTTAGCCATAAAGTCTTGTTTCTACCGCTGGATTTTGACTGGTGTTTGGGAATTTAAGTTTACAAAGAATTCCCATAATTCTCTACTAAAAATGGCTGGAAGTGTCTAAATTATGCAAACAATGTGATTTGTTTTGTACACCTCCTTTTCTCCTGTGTAGAAATTTGATACATGCAAGGCAGAGTTGCCTCCATAACTCAATAAAAACTTTGGGCATTGAGTCTCTAATGAGCATCTCTGATAGATAACATTTTACAAGAGTTGTCAGAAATCATTACTGGAGGAATCAAACACATCCAGCATGTCTCCACTTGGAGAGGACTCCTGGAACCTTCTACCTAATTTCCTCCAGATTTCAACCATGCTCTTTCCCCTCTCCTGATTCTGTTTGTATTTTTTTCTCTGTAATACACTACAGCTGTCAGGATGATTATATACCGAGTACTGTTCGTCTTCTCAGTGAATAGCCAAGTACAGGGTCATTTGAGAGCCTCTTAACACAACATGTGCCGGCATATAAAATCCCCAGAAGACACTGATATAAGACAAATTCTCACCCATTTTTAGAGTCTTCTCCAAAGAATTCTACCACATACGAGAAACACATTGATAAAGTTGAGGGCAAGATTTGGTGTTGAAGGCAAAGGAAAAAAAAGCATCTGTACTTGTAAGTAAAACAGTGGAAGCACACAAATTATTACTTTCATATAGAGCAAAATCTTTATGCAAGAAATCCTATTCCTCCCACAGAACAAATAGGGATACCTTGAGACCAAGAAGAAAGAAAGAATTTTAAAAAAATAGTAGCAACAACAACAAAAACCTTCTTCTGGTAAAAGAAATGTGCCTGTAAGTTCTACCCAAAACATTCAAGATTTTATAGTGGAAAATCAGGATCACTGGAAACACACATGTGTGCGTACACACACACACACACACACACACACACAAACCTACAATCAAATACATGCACAAATTAATAAGTCGCTAGCCAGGTCCTTTGGCCATGAATTCTTCCTGAGACTGGGGTACATTCACGCTAAACGAAGGCCTCTGTGCACAACAGTCTGATTAACAAACTCAAGTGAAAAGAAACAGCAATCAACACTGGAGAACCGAAAGCTAACTTGTCAGAAGCATAGGTACAGAGTGAAGCCCTATGACCAAGGATTGAACAGCAACAGTGAGAGAAACACTTTGCTAAAGAGGATGCACACTGCAGTTGGCCCTGGTTTCAGGATTTAGAATTCAGCAATACACTGAGGGGTAACAATAGGAACAAAACCCATTTTCAACTCAATTTAAGATTAGATGGACACAACTCCTCATAGCCATGATTTAGCAGAAGAAGATATATGCTTTTACGCAGGTGTTATGGTGTGGCTCCGAAATGTCCTGCAAAAGCTTCATATATTTGGGAGTTATAAAATTATCTATTGATTCCATGTGTTTTGAAGAGATGGGACCTTGTTGGATGGGGTGGACCACTTGGGCTTTACTCAGGTGGGGCAGGTCACTAGGGCAGGACCTGAAGGGGTCAAATCACCTGCACATGAACTGAAGAATGGCTGGCTCCACCCATCTTCACTTCCTGATCTCTTTGGGGTGAACAGCTTTTCTCCAGGAAGGCCTCGCCAGAGCCTTCCTACCACTGCCAGCCACTCGCTAATGGATCGAGACTTTGGAAAACTAAAATAAAGCTTTCCTTCTTCAAGTTGTGGGTGTCGGGTAATGCATCCCAGCAGAGAATAAGTAACTAAGACAGTAGGCCTAACTTTTGTTTACTAATCCAGACTCTACTGGATTATAAAGAAGTCCCAGGTTTTAAGTGAATAACACCACAGAAAATTAAAGAGAATATTCACATTCCAGAGACAGAGCAATCAGGACACCCAGAGTCAGATATAAAGGTAGTATTAGAACAAGCACAGAATGATTTGATTAACCGTGATTCACAAGTTAAAGCTCCTGCAGGAAAAGTAGAAAGATGATAGCATTCTAGATCAGACGTGTGGTTTCCTATTGGCCTTAGAAAAGAATCAAATGAAAATTCTATGAAACACAAAAAATTATGGAGGAAAAAATGGCTTTAATATACTGATTACTGTCACTAATACAGTCTAGGAAAAAATGGTGATTTTTGGTGATAGATGAATAAAAACTATTTAAACTAAAATACATTTAAAACGCTACTATTTAAAGACACACACACACACACACACACACACACACACACACACACACAAAACCCTCTAATTTCCCAACATCTTTTTCCTTCCAAAGTAGAGCAGAGCTTTCTGGTAAAAAAAAAAAAATAATACTATATTCTGTGAAACTGAAACTCAGTAGATAACTAAGAGAATAGAGAAGAAAGATATTTATAGAGGATAAAAAGTTATTCTGAAGTCAGAATTTAAAGGATAGTAAATATCTAAATGTAAATAAAAATACCCAGAGAAGTCCAATCATGCCAAATAGGAATTGAAAAGTGCAACAGTAAAAACACAATGAAGGAAATCTAGACACATGTCTAATATGAGATCAAAAGTATAACAACAACATGCAAACCAGAAATAGCTAAAAAAGAACATTGTCAAAGGAAAATCAAAAACATCCTTCACAAAGGGAAGAAAATAAAATAAACATGCTTTTGTGAGACAAAAATTGTGACCAATAGTTACCAGCCAAACTATATTTTACCCATAGCCTCCAAACACTACAATCTGGACTCTAAAATCATAAGAAAAAAGAAAGAAGACCAAAAAAAAAAAAAAAAAAAAAAAAAAAAAAAAAAAAAAAAAAAAAAAAAAAAAAAAAAAAAAAAAAAAAAAAAAAAAAAAAAAAAAAAAAAAAAAAAAAAAAAAAAAAAAAAAAAAAAAAAAAAAACCTGTTCAAATCTAAAGACAGAAAGAAGATATAAGCAAATGCTGATATGTGAATATTAACTTATTTTCCAATTCTCATGAAAAATGTAGTGTGCTACAGCAGGGTTGGGACTACAGATCAAAACTCCGTACATCTCAAAAATGAGAAAAAGTGCTTTGAATGGTTTTGCCACATAGAAATGATGGGTAACAGTTAAGGGAAGATAGGCTTAACCTGATTAGGTAATGTACACATGAATCAAAACATCAAATGTTACAAATGTATAATTTCTGTATTTTTCTGTATCTGCTAACATTTGATTAAAAAGTAAAATGTACGTTTTAAATGATCCAGTTGACAATGAGTATTGGTGTGCAGACAGCAAGAAGTAGTGTCTGCATGGTCCTCTCAACTTCTTTTTCAAATCAAAGAAAGAAATATCCACTAATTGTCAATACTATCTACTTAAAATAAGGTTAATCACTGTGATCTTCTCTTCCTAGTTTATCCTTCTCCTCTTATTCTAACATTTTGATTAATCCCTTGGTATAGGCCAATAGAGATTTTGCAGTTGTGGGGATGGCTCAGCATACCCACCAAGTGGTTTGTCTATATCCACCTGTGGCTATTAACACCTGAAGTATGACCAGTTCCACCACTGAGAGGCCAAATTTAAAACTTACTTAGCTTGAAGAAATTCCAATTTCAATAACCATATACCACTACTAATTATCTTAGAAAGGTAGCTGAGACAAAAATCAAAGGACCTCAAATAACAAAATATTCAGGAACAGAAAAAAAAGAAATCAAAAGACAAAAGGAAAAAGAAGAAAAACAGAGACAGGTGATAAACATAACAATGGTAGCTATAAAGGAGTACTACAGTAAGAAAAAACATAATAATGATACACCTGATACTTCTAATGAAGGATCATGACCTGAGTGATGTAGCCTTTCTGTCAGATTATTTGTTTGGAAACAGGAACCCAGAGGTGGAACTGCAGAGACTGATGTAACTTCTATCTCACTTGACTCATTTTTCCTTATGAAATCTGCACAAGATGCATTGAAAGACTTGCATAAAGTAGCTAACAAAGAAGATGTTTTTGTCATACAAGACAGATTGAATTTCAAATATGATAAAATTTGTTTTAAGTGTAGACACTATTTTAGTAGTTGGGGACAATGAAATATTCATCAAACCAGGTAGCATCCAGGTGTATGTCTTTCGAAGAGATACAGCTGCTTGCTTCTCATCTTGGAATTTATGGTCAGGTGCCAATGCTGAAGGACTATACATTAATATACATTTATAAAGGTAAGTTACATTATTTGTGATCCCCATCACTATTACAGTCATCAATACAAATAAACAAGAAGACTATACAACCAGATGAAAAGATTTGAACCTATCCAATTCTATTTATTTCTCTCTTTTTTTTAAAGTGTGTCCGTCTGTGTAGTTCAGGCTAGTCCTGATCTCACTGCGGAGCCCAAGCTAGCCTTAAACTCGTGACAATCCTCCTGCCTCAGCCTCTCAAGTCCTACAGCACAGGTGTGCACCAATATGTTCAGTCTGAAATTCAATTCTGGAAATACCCATTGGATGTGTGCTTTCTGTGAGTTCTTTGCTGATGTGACCTTATAGAAACAGGGAGACCACTGTCAAAATCCATGACACTAATAAATCTCTGAATAGCTCTGAATAAAACAACAGCTTCGTTTTAAGGATGTAATTTAACCCACACGAACTTCCACATCGTATCCAGCCATGTACTGAAATACACAGGTAGGAAGGATCCGAAAGTAACAGCAGCCACAACTGCCACCACCATCGCCACTACTGCCACAACCGTGTCTTTGGGGAAGTGAATATTGGAAAACAGAACACTGCATCAGAGAGATAAGAGCAAACACGCCCTTACAGTTGGAATGCTGGGGAAGTCCTCCAGTCTTGCCCTCTATGGCTGTCAACTTGCTGTCATGGAAATTCTTCCACATGTTTGCGTCATGGCCATGTCTAATATGAACACTAGGGGAGACACTCTGGGACCTGTACTGGCCAACACTACCTGCTACAAAAGCAAATTTTTAGCACACAGTTTGGATAGACACAAAAGGTTGCAATGCAAGAGAATTCATCCTGTTCATCCCTGCTACGTTCTGAATTAATCAACCTCCATGAATTTAGACTGCAATACCTTGCTAGGTGTCTGCAGCTTTAATTTTTTCATCTCTGCTCATGCCTTACTAACGCTACTTCAGTTGGTCAGCTAAAAGTGACAAAGTAGATTAAGCCCTCATTGATACACTTGTATTTTTTTTTCAATGCTAATAGATCAGTAGATCAGGTTGTAATAGTACAACTGAGCCTGGCATGTTATTTTCCTTCCAACACATTGCAAACAACAATTTAAACAGCTTGCTATCTCTTAACAAAAATCATCAACTCCTTAGTTTGCAAACCTGAAAGCTCAGTATTTACCGCCCCCACTGTCTTTTCCATGCAGACAATTCCATGGTAGATGTCTTATTGATTGTAATATACATTTCCACACATCAGATCTTAAGCCAATTACTATGAAATGCATCTGCATAAAACAAAATCATTAGCAAATACAATGATATCCAAAAAACACTAAGTTTATATAGTTGTCCTGCTTGAAGATTCTACATGTGGCATACCAGGGCTGGCATGAACTTTCTAAGGTTGGTACAGTCATGAAGATTCCAAACCTTTCTGTATGTTCTGCAATGCTTGTGACAAGCATCCAAACTCAAGAATGACCTCATCTTCAAAAGACAGCACCTCATGCAGCTGTAGGCGTCACACCCAAGCTTAGGAGGCCACAGGGAGAGAGGAGAAGAACCCAACATCTTTCATTTGGAAATAAAAATAGGTAAGGTCAAACATGCCCACATCTTTAGTTTAGTTAGGGGAAAAAAAAACTAATAAACTATATTGTTGGGAAATGACTAGAAGTTTCTGTAGTCCAAATTTAGCTGCTCTCTCATATGTTATTAATATATGTTGTCCTTTATGAGGCAATGGGACAGGTAGTACAGTTGTTATCGATACGTTTGAATTGGCATTGACTTTGTCATCAAGTTTCTCAGAGTTGAAGCACATGTTAGAAAACTCAGGAAAACAGTGTGTGTCCATATATTAACTTCTTGGTAAGCATACTTTAGTGTCTATCTGGAGGCCACTATTCATTTCTTATTTTATGATAAGTAACAAACACAGATATAACTGTAAAAGAAAACGCCCTGCAGTAAATTCCAGATTAGATTTTTTCACGTTGATATTACTGTTAATTTTTAATGGAATTTTCTGAGACAATGATGCAACTCACAAGAATGAGCTTTTTTAATGAAACCAATTTTCTACATTAAAATTAACATATTTAAGAAGATAACATTTCTTGTCACTGTTAGATATTGCTCATTTGGAGCTACTGTTTTAAATTATATTAGTTTTAAACTTCATAAAAAATAAGGAAACATATATAAAATCCTGAATCAAATACAAATAAATACTTTAAAAATGAAAAAAGAAAACAGAAACCAATCTACTAAGTTGAACTGATAGTGGTCTAATGCAAACACATTAAGTTGTCTTCTGTCTTCTTTGAGATTCTACATGACCCCAGTGCTACAAGTTAGTTTCAAATTAGGTCCTTTCCAATTCTTTAATTTCATAGAGAAAAAAAAAAAAACCACACATAATTTGTATTAACTCAACTCACAGTCAACTCTTTGATGTGACTCTTAATTTTGATTAAGTTGGTTGGCTTGAGTGTAGCTGGGGATAGTAAAGCCCATCTCTGAGTGTGTCTCAGTGGACCGTGACAGCAAGACCTTGGATGACCTTGAGGACTCTATCGGGCCTTTATTTACTTCCTCTTGGAAGTTCTGTTTTGCTCCTGAGCTACCATGAAGTGAGCCACTTTGCTCCCCATGCCTTGGAGCTGGCCAGCCGTGGACCAAAACTTCTGAAACTCTGAGCCAAGTAAACTCGTCCTCCTTTGAGGTACTAGGATCAGGGTCCTCGTCCCAGCAATTGAAAACCTGACCAGCATTTCATGAGACTGGATGAGCAAGTTGAGGCAGCGATTGTCACTTATACTTCTCCTGCTACATCATATACATCTATTTATCTCTGGAATAAGTGTGTATATGTGAGATTCGGGCACAGAATTTCCTGAGAATACCATGTTCGTGTTCATGAGTGACATTATTCACCATGAGCCAAAAACAGAGGCAACCAAAGCATCAATAAAATAGCAGATGAACATGTGGTAATCACAGATAATTACATGTTATTCAATCTTAAAGAAAGAAATTCTAACCCACATTACAATGAGGGTTAACCTTGATGACTATTCACTAAATTAATGAGACAGCCAAAGTGGTCAATACCATATGATTCCACTTACATGAGGTTTTCAGAGTGAATAAGTTTATAGGGACATAAAGCAGAACAGTATTCACCAGGGACATGGGAGAAAGGGACTAGTTGGTACTTAATGAGACTAGAGTTTCAGTTCAGCAAGATGAAGGAAGTTCTGGAAATTAACGCTCAGCAATGCAAATAAATTGAGCGCTACTGAGCTATACATTTAAAATAATTGAGAGGACAATTTTTCATTGCACTTTAACATTTTCTGAAATAACGTACAAAAACTGGAAAAAATGTGTTTACTTTTTGCCAGGTGTGGAAAGGGTGTAGGTGATGAATAAGAATGAACATTTTTACTGTTTATTTTTGTGTTGTTTTGGCCTTTGAGTCATGCCACATAAATATTCAGCCTATTCACAATGAAAAAGAATGATAAACTATCATTCAAGCATTTCCAGAGAATTTAATAACAGTGTCAACTAAGTATAATTATTTTTGCAGAGTGGCATTGGGGATCAAAAATAGCATAGATGAAAAACTTAATTTTTTTTCTTAAATATACCCTCAATTCGATTTTTGCCAATTATCTATTATTCTGACAATTTTCCAATGTGCGAATACTACTGGGAGAGGTAATGTTAAAGCTATTATTGGTTACCAGAGTGCAAGATAGAGGGAGGCTAGGGTGTATT
Organism: Ctenodactylus gundi; assembly: GCA_004027205.1. Lineage (NCBI taxonomy): Eukaryota > Metazoa > Chordata > Mammalia > Rodentia > Ctenodactylidae > Ctenodactylus > Ctenodactylus gundi. The sequence continues at coordinate 210,699 of PVKB01000092.1, read as the reverse complement.
TAAGTGCAGAAAACAGGAAAAAAAATACAGGAGAAGAGATCACTCCTTTCCATCACTTATTTTCACAAGAAAACAGAATTGATGGTTTATCCTCTCTAGAAAATATAATTACTAACTTGCTATTGTTGCTATAAAACTATCACTGATTCTTTATAATATCCCTAGCTAGAACCATTCTTATTAGTTTGCATAATAAAATATGTTTTTTTCTCTTTAATAGCACTATTTAATGTAGAACACTATTATTGATGCACACAAAGAAAGCCCGTGGTATTTGTAGTTCTATTATTAAAACATGTGCCTAATTTTTCATTTGCTCTTAATTTTGCTATAATCCAGCTTTGACTTCTAGCATTGCACGTTAATGTTTAGATTTTGTCTCAGTAGCTTCAAGCAACGCCCCCAAAACCTTATCAACAGGTTAAACTGAACCAAAACACTGTGACATGCCCATGCTAGGAAACAGTACTTAGCATTGAAGAATGTCTGCACTTCTGATGAAATCCATAGTATAGATCAAAATCACATCAAAGAATATAACATACAGAAAAGAGGATTCCCATTGGATGATCCCACTTAGATGGATTTTTCATCAGAGGCAAGATATTGTATAACAATATATGTTGACAGGAGAGAGAATCTTAAGGAGCCTTAAAAAAAAAGGCATGAGGAATTTGAACCAAATAGTTAAAAAAATTAACTGCTTTTTCACAATCCATATCACATCCCGTACTTGTTAATTTTGAAAAAACTGTAGCAAATGACAGATCAGCAATTATTAGTGGGCCACATTTCTTGTGTTAGCTCCAAATCAGAGGACAGTCTGGACCAGAGTTTGCACCACAGACTGATGGAAAGTGGAATTAACTTTTCTTCAATATAAATTAAAAAAATATTTTTGAAAAAAAAAAGTTCTTGAATGTCTCCAGTGAGTTCTGTCTACTTCTCTTTGTTCTTAGCAGCAAGTCCTAGAAATTACAGCTACTTGGCTCTGAAATCTCCCAACAGCTACACTTTATCCAAGAAGTTAGGTAGGCTCATTTTCGCTTCTCTTTTCTTTTGTCATAACCTCAGTGTTCATGGAAGGAAGAGAATTTGTGTAAAACAGTGCACTTTATTTGAATCTTAGTAACTACTGTCCCAGTGTCGTCAGTACCACGGATTCATTACTTTGATTCACTACTTGGTTATATTAGGCACTAGAGGCAACCCAGTTCTTATTGTTTTATCATTACTAAAACAGATATCTAGTCTATTTAAAAAGAAAATATCTTCATTTCTAGTTGTGCGTGTGTATACACATAATGTAACAAATTATTCAATTAGAATCAATAAATTTCATTTGCTATTCATTAAATTATAATATATAAATATAATAAGAGCACATTCTGCTGCAAAATATACCTTAAACAACCCGTATATGACCTTCTCTAAAATAATGTCTTTAGGAAAAGAAAGCTTCATTTTGTTTATATTTATTTTTAATATATTCAATATCATCGTCAAGCCACAGAGAAATCTATGATAACAGTAAATTTGACTTACACCCGAAAACATACCCTAAGGTTGTGCGTGAATTTTACTTGACTGAATAGGTTAAAAATGGACAAGAGAATATTGTCCTTTGGTAAAAGTAAAGTCATCATAAAAATGAAATGCTCTTAATAATATATGACTAAATTTATCTATTTTATGTTATCTTGCTTTATGAGACACCTTTAATAATTAATGCGTTTCTTTTTCATGTTGTTTTGAAGTTTACCAACTGTTTGCAGCTGACACAGGACTGAAGTGTTTCTAAAAGGAATAAAGATACTCTGTCCCAGAAATTATGAGACGTAGTGTGTTTTTAATACATATCGCTTTTCTTTGGCCTCTTAATTTGCCTTTATCAGAATAAGAATACAGTGAAAATTGGAAAGTGCTTGTCCTGTCTTGATAGGAAGAAGTCACCTCCATGGATAACACAGGGGAAGTTCTGGTTTCCCTCAAAGGTAGATGGCTAAGCAGGTGACACCAAGTTTTGGGCCTCTTCCCCCACTTTTTGCTAATGCTACACCTTTTTCTCTATATTTTACTTTCTTATTTTTATTTTTCCTATTTTATTGATACGTATATATGTGATAGTGTTTACACTGATCTTGAGTACTTTGTGCATGTTTATTTGTCAAAATCACAAATTCTTCCGCTCCTTTTTTGACCTCCCACACCCTCCCCTTCCCCACTAGTTCCTACTATCCCCTCCTATTTAGTTTTACGAAATGACTGCATTCTGGATTTCTCATATGAGAGAAACCACGCGATATTTAACCTTCTGCATCTGACTTCACTGAGCATGATGCTCTCTAGTTGCATCATTTACCTGCAAAAGCCTCAAAACTATCTGTCTTTATAGGTGAGTAGTACTCCATTGTGTACGTATACCACGATTCATGTATCCATTGGTCTGTTGAGGGGTATTTTGATGTCTTCCACATTTTAGCTATTGTTATGCCTCTCTGAGCATGGGTATATGTGTATCTCTTTTATATGATGCTTTTAAGTCTTTTGGAAAGTTTCCCAGAACAAGTATTACCGGATTGAAGGAATATTTTCAGCCTTTTGAGGAATTTTCACATTACAAGGAACTGAAAACCATAGACTCCTCAAATTTAAAGACCTGATTTAAAAATGGGCAACAGAAATAAATAGACAATTCTCAGATGAAGAAATCCAGATGGCCAATGAACACCTGAAAAGATGTTCAACATCCTTAGCCATTAGAGAAATACAAACCAAAACATCAATGAGATATCATCTAACTCCAGAGAAAATGGCACATACCAAGAACTCGAATGGCAATCAATGTTGGCAAGGCTGTATGAAAAAAGGAACCCCATTACAGTGATGGTGGGAATCTTAGCTGGTACTGCTACCTTCTTGCTCCCGGTAATTTTAGACTCTTGTCTTCCAGCTTTGTGTGTCCAGCTTGCAACCAGATACTTTTTATCTTATGGGGACAGAGCATTGTCATCAAATAGCCACTTATAGTTTTGTTGACAATTATACCTTGTAGGAAGGGAAGTTTCAAGCCCAAGCAAAATTTTGAAATAATAAAATTAGGGAAAATCGACAATGATGGAAGCGGTAGATTTTAGTTGTATATTTCAGTGGGGTATTGTTGATACAAGCAACTCAACATTACACAACACAAAATAAAATTCTAAGTATAAGACACATATATACTTTTGTTGCATCTGAAAATTTTATCATCTTATTGATAACAATTATAATAAAGTATTCTGTGCTTTTTATTTATTAAGAATTCATACCTGTTAAATTTTTTTAAATGCATCATTTTATAAAAAAAGAAATCACAGTAAAAGTCAACTTATATTTTGTGTCCTGACACGGTGAATTCCTACTTACCTAGATATTGTCTGGGGGACAATAATTCTATGTCCAGAACTCACTACAAGTGTTTTTCTTTCTCAGAACACCTACATTCTATCTGCCTCCTGTACCAGGTTATATTAGCAAAACAAACCGTAAATAAGTAATTGGAAGTTGTCCTAAAGCTGAAATCATCTTTAGTAGGAATATGAAAACATATAACTAAAGTTTTTCCTTAATCTGAATATTCTTGTGAATGTTTTATATTAAATATAATTAAATGAATATGATATTAATAGAATAAATTTAGGCAAGACATCCCATTATCTCTCATTAAAGCTCAGCTAAACTGTCATAGAAAAGATGCAGAGATTAATAAATGTCCCTTAGGCACTTAAGAACCTATTATAGCCTCACTAACTGTCTTAGACATAGACCTTTGTATGATGAAAACTACGTCTTTGCTTTCTTCTTTTTCTAATATATATATATACTTGGAAATTTCTAAGAAATCAACTGATCCCAAAAGATACCTGGGCGTTCTTTAGACTATGTTTTGAAATGACAAACAGCTGTTTAAAAAAGACATCCCTTTAAGGACAGTAGTATAGTCTAATCTCACTTAAGATAAATTCTAGGTTCTATTCTTTCAAATATCATGTTCACCACATTGTTCTATAATTTAAATGATAAATATATGCCCTGGAGGAAAAGAACGTTTTTTTTTATTCAAAGAAGATAGTCATGGCTTTTGAAACAAGTATATTCATATTTTCTATATAAATTTATTATGAACAATTATTCATTATCTTTGAAATTAAGGAGCTATTATGCAATTTCATTTGTCTTTCTGGGTACCATTCTCTTTCCCTTGTTTTGAGGCTTTAGTCCTGAGGCTACCAACTAAAAACTTTTTGTAAAAACACCTTAAATGGCACAAAATAGTTCATATTACCAGTGAAAATGAAAATGTAGGATATATATTTTTTTCTGAGTTATAAATAGTATTTCCTCTACTATTTGTGTGGAAGGTGATAAACTTCAGCCAGGAACCCTGACATGATATACTCTGGGTCTTGGGGAATTGGCTAGCATGAACTTTCTCTATTCAATCTGCACCTCCCACTCCTGAGTTAACACAGAAATCTCTAGTTTTATCTTTGAAGATGCAATCCTATCCCAGCCTCTCCTATTAGGATAATACATCCAATTCTGAGAGTGCAGTTATTTAGGGAGAAATGAATAACCAGACAGATTTTTGGTGTTCTTTGTAATTGTATAGAGAAATTTGCATCATAACTTTAAGATAGGATGGTGCATAAGGTTTTCCCTACACCTTAACACTTAGACTCTCGCATTCATATATTTAATATTGCCACCAAAGAGGGCAAAGAGACATTTTACCATTACCTCCACTCTCAAGCTAATTTTGACCAGTTGTTATATTAAAAGTGAAGTTAAACCAAAATATAATTTTCAGAAAAACAAATTGGTGCACTATATGTAAAGAAACCATGACCAGGTTTTGTGGTGCAGGCTTGTAATACCAGCTGAGAAGCTGAGATGGGATGATTATAAAATTGATTCTAATCAGGACAACTTAGCAACTTGTTTAGATCTTGTGGGTTTGATCCTTATGCCCACATAACAGCTGGACGTGGTGATTCAGTCCTGCTGAGGCAGAAGGATTGCCTTGATTTTGAGGTCATCTCGGTTACAAAGGGAGTTCCAGACAGACCAGGACAACAGAACAAAAAACTGTTTCAAAAAAGTATATATCAGTCCTAAGTGTTTATGCACTCAACAATGCTTTTGAAACATGAAACAAAAACTGAAGGAGAAAATTTGAGAGTCTGGAAGAATTTAGAATTATGGTACAGAATTTTAATCCCACTCCAATAATTGATAGAATAAGTAAAAATGTAAATGTGGAAGATTTTGAAAAAAAACCTGTCAATCTGTTGCATTAACTTGAGACAATTATTGAACTTTCTAAATGACAGCAGCAAAATACATATACTTTCGAATTTACACAAAACATTTACCAAGGCTGGTTGTATTCTGAGTCATAAAACAAATCTCATGCACTTAAAAGAATTCAATTTATAATTTTAAAGTCCTTTTATCTTAATGGAGCTACATTAGAAATCAGTGAAGAGGAACTTCCTTGGAAAAATTCCATAAACTTGCAAAATAAAGGACATCTGTATAATCAACCCAGGTTTCAAAGTGGAACTCAAATGACAAGTTAGAATATATTTAAACTCCAAGAAAAATTTAAAATATGTATCATAGAAAACTATGTGGCATGCTTTATGAGCAATGCTTTGGGAAAATATCACTAAGGCTATTGTAAAAATGGAAGAAAGATTTTGATGTCTTAATTTTTGCTTTGACCTTAGGGAGATAGAGAAAAAGCAAGGTAAGTACAAATTAATTGGAAAAAGGTGCTAATAAAGATCAGAAAGAAAAATCAATGAGTTAATAAAGGGCATTTCAAATGAAAAAAAGCAGAAAAGAATTATTTGCAATCAATATTCAATGTAGGAGATTTGACTGAATTTGGAAAAATAAATGGTGAAGAAAAACAGGTTGTGAATAAAAGGTCAAATAAAATTATCAGTTCTATTTCTGGGTTGAAGTTACAAGTAATCAGAAACTGAAAATAGAAGAATTATGCAAATTATTAGTACCAAAATTGTGACCTCCTCAGAGATAAATTGGATAGAAAGATTGTGAGATCTACATACTAAAAGAAAATGGATCAATATAAGTGCATTTTTGTAGATTTATAAACACATGCTTATCCCAGTAAAATCGTCAAGGATATAAAGCATGAGAATAGTAAACTGGATTAAACCAAGGAGCATTAATATAACTGCTGACTCAAAGTACCAGGAATGGGAAATATATTAATGTAAAATAAATTACTATAACTCAAAAGATACTTTGCAGTCTCTGTAGAGGGGTGGGAAGATAGTGTGGCCAAGAGGGAGGTTGTGATCAATACTTGATCTACGCATTTAAAAAAGAGTCACAGTCAAACTGAAAATGTGTACAATTAATGTGCCAGCAATTAGTATAAAAATATTCAGTCCAAAGATTAAAAGCATAATTTGAAAATATTGCCAATCAATTAAACACATTCAACTGCTTAGAGTAAGATTTAAAGAATGTATTCTTATCAAATGCTCATAGAAAAATCTAACTTAGAAATTTTGCAAAAAATACAATATCATAAGACAGAATTAAGCTATAAATATTAAAAGCAATTAAAAGATTACATAATGGGATATCCAGAAAGGACAAAATTTCAAAAGCAAAGTTGAAAGTAAGTCTCTGGTACATTAGTAACTTTGACCAGATAACAAAGCAAAATTTAGGTCAAGAAGACTTCTTTCTCTAAAATAATTCAATATCGTTAAAGCATAACGCATACCAATAGATTTTTATTTTATGGGTTTTATTTGCATTTTCAATACAATTAATAAAGCTTTATAAAAGCTGAGGATCATATGACACCGTTAATATTCACATTGTGCCTAAGAATCATAATGTGTGACTGAAAATTTAGTTGTGAGTATAGTAGTGGAAATTCCTGCCTTCTATTCTGAAGCAAAGGAGATAAAATTGTTGGTGCATGTTATCTGTTAAGTGTGGACATAATTATAGATGCAACAATATACCAAAATGTCTAATGATAATTAAAACAAAAATATTTTATACAAATGTGTTTTATGAATATTTAAGTACTTCCAAGATATATTTTCTGTCGAACATTATATATATTTTTTCATAATATGAGCACAGTGTTTACTTACAAGAATAAGGAATTAGGTTTCAGTCTTTATAGTTTTATGACCTTTTCATATCTGTTTGATTTAATATGCTGTGTCCCAATATTAAAAAATCTTACTTTCACCAAATATTTATATATATATTTTTAAAATCAGACATGTTGGCAATAAAATACTTTCTTTGAGGTATCTAAAATTTACAGAACTCTTGTTCAAAATATAATTTACTACACTGCTAAATCAGATGAGTTGTTTCCTATTTGCTGATATGACTTTTTCTGACAGTCACACACGATAAATAAATTTGATATAGGCAAACCAAAAATATTGAATTAACATAAAATATTAGATGTCACACAAAATAAGATACAGATCCAGAATTGAAATATGAAAATAATTTGCCACATCATTTTAATTTGTAAAACAGAGATTTTCAATATCAGTAACTAAATTTTTTCTTAGGTGTCTGGTATTAACATAATGTTATTTTAAGCTTTGACTCTTTCTGAAATATTGAACCTAAAAGTAGCTTTAATGAAAATAATCATTTTTCTAAGTCAGAAAAAAATGAGAAAATAGGCTCATAAATATTTAGGATTTGATATTTAAAAGGTATAATAAATGCTAATTAATAATTTATTGAAGTCTCAAATAGAGCTGAATAAAAAGATATGAATGATATGATTTTAGATTGTGAACATTATTTTTTATTAAAAATGAGAGGATATTTAAGTAGGGATAGTTCAGACAATTCAATGCATCATATAAATTAATTCAACATATGTTTACCAAATTTGCCAAAATATTATACACTCCTTAAAACTATAAACAGTATACTTATATGCACCCTTGGACTCATATGTCATAGTAGAAATAATATGAATATGTGGAAAAATAGAATAAAAGTAAGATATATTAATAAATAAGTACAAATAATAAGATAATTCATATAGGGCAATTTTGGATTAATATTTTCTGTTATTATATTATCTATCATGTGAATAGTAAATGGGACAAATTCAAGTATTAAAATTTAAAGGCAAAAATGTTCCTGTACTCAAGTGTCTCCATGGATATTTTAAAGTTAATTTGACATTTTCTTCAAAAAGCTCTTGGGTTTTTATTGTGAAGAGATTTAGACAACCAAAGAAAAAGAACATTGTGAGACACTGTGTTCACTGACTTTCCTACACATCCTACACCTCCACCTTCATGGCTCGCCTTTGGTTCATGTCATCAATGTTCTGCTGATCGCAGTGCACAGTCCTTGTACTCTTGCTGTTTCTTTATAGGTAACTGGTTTCGATGCCATTGTAAATGATATTTTAAATTTATTTTTCAATTATTTGTTGCTTTACAGAAAAAGAAAAAATATTAACTATATTGACTTTTTCCCACAGTCTAAATTTACTAATTAGTTCTAGGGGTGATATTTTAGTTAGTTTCCTAGGACTTCCATAACAAAGAGTATAAGTATAAAGTCAGAACGTTTTTAAAAAAAGAAAAAGAAAAAAGAGAAAATAACAAGCAGGTGGGAGACAAAAGATACCTTAATTATCTCCTAAGCCCTCTCTAACCCTTCTCTGTGTTCTTGCCCTACTCTTTTCTTTGAGATTTACAGATGTTATACTTCAGTACCCACACACCTCATTCGTAGATTACATGCTATGTTAGGTGATAAGAGACTGAATGTGAGAAGATTTAAATTAGAAACAGGAGCTCAGGAAACAGGACAATATTCCAGGGTAAAAGGAATTACCAGGAAGAAGAATCAATCTGTGTGTATTCGTGTCCTGCGCCGATGAAAATTGGATGCAAAATTCTACTTCTGTAGGATGGAACCTTTCCCTTGTGGCTGATGAGGGCTTCTTACGTTTTTAAGGCTGCTGGAATTTAATTGTGAGAGCAAAGTGGTCTTTTGCACGGTAAACACCTGTTTATTGTATTTGTATTTTGACACGTAAAGTGGAGGCCCAGTTGTGGTCCTCCAATGATCCAAATGCAAGAAACGATTTCAACTACTATTGCTCTGGAGTCATCTGCTACTTATTCTGGCTGGTTACTTCCTATATGAATGTTTTTAATATAAAGTGTGACCTCACATTTAATCAATTTTATCCTAGATATTTATTTCACAAAAGCATGCCTTTCTTTTAAGGAAGTGTGTGTGTGTGTCTGCGTGTGCCCTTAAAGGATGACATTAGCCCTTGTGTGTGTGTGTGTGTGTGTGTGTGCATGCACACACGGGCACATATGTGTCTTATACAACCATTTACATATCCCTTGGCCAAAGTAGAAAGGCATATGAGGACTTGGATTTTTTTTCTCAACCTTAACTTATGCTAATGGAAATATTGAAAGAGAAGAAAATAAAATCTGTCCTTGGTTTGACACTTTCTGAACTGGATTACTGGTGTCTAATGCATAGTGCAATTTAAAACTTAACAACCCAGGCTTTCAAAAATGGACTCTAACACAATTGGAAATGCATTCTGTGGAACAGAGGGTCAGGCGGGGTGTTCTGTGGGAAAAGAAAAAAAAAGGTGAGGGATTACTTAAGGAAAACAACACTGCCACTATTAAAGCGTCAGGACATGAGGTGATACTGGAATGATGAAGGGAAGGATTATTTAGCTTATTAGGAACTGTTTGTTCTGTGGTTTGAAAAAGAAATAATGAACTCATTGGGGAAGAGTAATTTTTGCAGATTTAAATGGACCCCAGCGGAATGAGCACCACTGAAATGCAGAAGAGAAAATCCAAAACCAAAAAAAAAAAAACAAAAATAACCTGATTCTACTAATGTTACATTGTTCTGTAACATGAATTTCCTTTGACAAAAAAAATTCAATCCACCCAAAAGTCAACTGCACTATGAATAACCTGAATAATCACATAACATGTTTCTCAAAACATAGTATGTGCACAAAATGCTCAAGGTCAGTGTAAACCTTAAAATTTTTCATATGCATATCAATAAAATGGAAAAAATCATAGTGACTACAGAAGAGATCACCAAGAAGAAACACGCAGGGCCACAGCACATGCCAGTCTGCCCACACAGTCTCTCACTAGGGGAGAGCCTACAAATGCATGTAGGTAGGATGGGGAGACCTGAAGCAAGCAGGCTTGTGGACTTGTCCTGGGGCACATGGAAAGGCACTTTGATTCCAGGAGACACCCAAGGATGCAAATGTCTTATTTTTTACAGTTTGACTGATGAGGCTGCGCCGTTGCAACTCTTGTGTGAAAGAAACATAGATTCATTTTTGCAAGCCTACTGACACAAGCTTAGGTAATTAACACTGAAATAGACAGAATAAAATAACAGAATAAAACAAGAGGGCACAGCAAGGTGGAAATGTTCCTTTTAAGCACCCCCAACCCCCCACCCATGAAGCTAGGACCTCCACTGTCCATTCCCGGTTGCCTTTATTACCTTTGAACCCAGAGTGAACACCAGTTCACTGAGTATCCTGAACAGAAAACCTCTTCTAGTTAGTGTGTTCCTAGAATTCTTGATGGAAATTTTCTGGAAATATGTCTAACAAGAAGCAGAGATCTTCTCCCTGGATAGCAACTACCTACTAATACGGCTTTCATATGCCTCCAAGATCATGAATATTTCATCTCGTTATTCTGCTTATTGCTCTAATTAGTCCATGATTTGTATAACAATGCATTCTAGTTATTTAATTCCGATTATTTGTATAATCCTTTAAGGGCTAATTCTAACAGTAACCTTCAGACTCCAAATCCCTAAGGATTGTTTCTGTGGCTGAGCTGTATTTTCCCCCAACAGTGAGAGCTTCATAACCAAATAGAATGCAACTTGATCACTCTGCTTTTTGTAAACTGACATCTATGGCACACAGTTATTCAACCACAGGACACATAGCTTGATACATTTCTACAGTGTCCCTTCTGTAGGGACCACAGCATCACTACTCTCTGTACTGATGGACAAGTCAGATCCCTCGTTGACCCTTCCTCTATGTGTGTGTTGGAGGGGGCTAGGGTACACGAACGTGTTCTCCGTATTAGTCAGACATAAGCGGCCAGTGTTTAAGCTCAGTGTAGGCTTTCCACCAACATCTCTTGAAATTCATTGCTCAGTAGATATTTTCTTCTGCCCGATCCATCATTCACTTCCCACACTCACCCCATTTCATTTCTGCATAGCCTAGCACTCTCCACTGAGGGTATGCCATCTATTCTGATCCTTGAGTGGCAGAACTTTCCTGGGGAATAGACATTATCCAAGCTCAGATGGCCCTTACTGTCCCTCAGGTTGGCTCTGCCTCATCTTTTGTACCAGGCATCACAGCAAAGCTGAATTTTTGCTGGGACCTGCTAGCTACACACGGCAGCATGATAAGAAAACCACATTTCCTGTCCCAACCTGTGACAATTTGGTTCCAATCCATAATCTGAGCTACATGGAGATGCAGACAAAGAAGCTTTAGTCCCACAGAATGAGTATTTGACCGGTGGAGGACGCAAGTGTTGTGATCAGTACTTCCCAGGTTTTATCTGACAGGCGAGTGAATATTTTTTTCCCATCTTACCCTCTTTCTCACTGTTCTCCCAGAAACAGTCCCTAGGGAAAATGAAAGCAAAGACAAAAACCAACAAAAACCAAACAAAAATAAGTATAATAACTCTCAAAGAAGCGTTTCCCTCAGTCTATGGATTCAATAGAATCCAAGATTAAAAAATAAACAAACATAGCTTCATTTTCTCTAAATCCAAACCTGTCCTTACAATCAGTCGCTTGTACTTTCCAGTGGGTACAATAGCTCGTGTTCCAAAATTTTAGTTGAACAACAATCCTAGGTGGCTTTCTTGAAAATATAATCTCTCTTGCATGTTCTGGAGAACACAAATGCACCTGTGATCGAGCACTTAGTTTGCAAAGTGTAGTGTTTTTTAATATATTATTATTCATCAATTGAGAATTTCACAGTCAATATCAATTTTGTTTTCAAAGAATTCTGAATAGACTAAAGAATTTTTATTTAAGAAGAAAAGACAGACCAGTGATTAGAGAACTTGCTTAGAAAGGATGAGATCCTGAGATTAATTCCTCAGCACTGCATAAAAGCTAGGCATGATGGTGCAAGCCTGTATTCCCAGTACTCAGGAGGCTGAGACAGAATGATTGCCATGAGTTTGCAGTTCACCTGTGTTACACAGTCAGTTCAGGACCAGCCTGGACTACTGAGCATGACCCTGTCTCAAAAACAAAACAACCAGAAAAACAGAAAACACGTAGATACTCAATAACTGTAAACCCTCATTATTTTGAGGAGTAAGCACAGAAATGCTTGTGCTTACAACATGATCGCTCTTTTTAAACTAAAGAGTGAAGAGACACTGTCCAGACAAAAATTCTGAAGGTCAAAAAGTGTCACCTCACATACTGTAGACAGCCTGCTGGAGGTGGGAAAACCCGGTAAAAAGTACCACGAGCCACGTGACTGCCATAATTGGTTAGCAATGTCTGCAGGCACAAGAAAACTTGTAAACATTGATCTGTGTATAAACACCATCTTGTCACCATCTTCACAAAGAGAAAAATAAATGTAGACCCACGCTTACAAGGAATCTTCCCGGATAGTTTGCATAACACAGGGATATAGTTCAAAGAGTGACAATTTCATCTAAAGATGCACTTCTACCTAATATCATTAGAGATTTAGTTCTCACAGTCGCTAGCAAAACATGGGGATACTTTCTATCTGAGGTATTTGCTCAGCTCAAAAAAAAAAAACATGAAAATAAACAATGGAACGAATATCAAACTAGCACTTCTATGTTTACATAAAAATAAAATGCCTTATGAAAACTTAATTGCAATGATAATTTTGCATGGAGAATTTGTAAAGTTAGATAATCCCACTGGAATTTACTATATATACACATATAAAAATATGTGTTTCTAGTTTCAGTAATTTGAATCATTTTTTTCATACTAACCATGTTCCTAAAATCATCCTCAGATTAGTATTCCTTAGCAGCTGATTAGTGAGACTAAGAAACTCACAAAAATCTCAAGAAAAGACATTAGTTTTTTAAATTAATAAGGATCAGAACAATTCAAAATCACGAGGGAAGTCGCAGCAGGGATTAAAACGAGGACCAAAATGTATAATACAGATAATAATAAGATAAAGTAACAGGAAATGGAGAGTTCAACATTAGCAAGATGGAATAACCATTTAAATTTGACAATTAAACAGTAGATGGCTGAAAAGACAAACAGATTTTTGCTTGTAATAAAGTGCTTTTTCTATTTTGTCTGCTCAGAAGAATCCATTTTATAGTAATTAACAACACACATTACCAGATATAGGCTCATTTGTCTTGTCAACCTACAGAAAAAGTCTTCTTTACAAAATACCATACACTCGGATAGCACAGTCCTGCACACAATTATTTAAAAATATGAAGCTTTAAGTAAGTTAAAGACAGAAGAAAGGCAAGCAGCCTACTGTAGTGATAAAAGAAACTACTTTTCAATATAAAAATTTAGAAAAAGTGTGAATATCAGAGAATAGGGGGATGTAATATATATGATAAAATACTAGCAAAATGGCACATTTTCCAAGAAAATATAAAAATCCTAAACCTTCATATACCTTGTAAGAATCAAATTACAACACCAGCCCAACCTGGTGGTGCAGACATCTAATCTTAACATTTTTGGACGCTGAAGCAGGAGGGTTGAAAGTTTCAGCCCCACCTCGGCAAGCTAACAACTTAGCTAGGTCCTATCTCAAAATCAAAACTAAGCAATGGGCTGGGGATGCCCTTTAGCACAGAGGCACTGAGTGGAATCTCTAGTAGCCCCCCAAAAGACTACACAGAGCTCAAGGGAGGCACACACGCATCCATAACCATAATTTCATATTTTAGCACCTCTTTTTCAATAATTGATAGACCGAGTTGGCAGAAAACCAATAAAGATATAATTGGCCCAAAAAGCACTATCAATCAACTTGATCTAATCAGTATTTAAAGGATAATTTACCATTAAGAGTTGACTACAAACCTTATCTAATTTAAAAGAGCAGAAATTATACAAAGTATGTTCTCAGGCCACAACAGAATTATTAAAAACTCTTTTAAAATATACATTGGCAGATATGAATGATTTACCCATTGAGTCTAAAAACATTTCAGAAAAAAATGATATCACATTACTTCATTCACATCAAAAAATTAAAGACAACAAACACTAACTTTTTGGGAGGTCAACTTAGACTAAAATAGCTATAGATAAAAATATCACATAAAACAAATAAAATATTTCTCACCAACACAGGTACAAAATTTTAACAAAATACTAACAATTAGAATCCAACAACATATAAAGGAATTGTACGATCAAACAAGATTCACATCAGGCATGTAGAATTTGTTTAGTGCTCAAAAGCCAAGCTCAGTGTTGTGAGGCATGTTCGCAATCCTAGCAATTAAGATGCTGCAGCAAGATCATGCGTTCAGCGGTTAGCCTGGGCATGTAGCAAACGCAAGGCTAATGTGCACTACATAGCAGCCCTGTCTCAAAACAGTTAACTTTATCTAGCACATCAACGTGATGTAAGAAAATTCAGATGATCAATTCATGCCCAATTCTCAACAGAAGAGAATTCTTCAACCTGAGAAAAAGAAACTACAAAATCCTACAGTTACCAACAGCTTTCATAGTAATAACCAACGCACTTTCCTCATGTCGTGGAATAGGGTAATGGGACGCTGTTTACCCCAGTTCAAAATCCAGACTAACAAATCTAGCCAGTGACACAGGACAAGAACAAAGGGGGAAATATAAAGAGGTTGGAGGACAGAAATTAACTCTTATTCACAGATGATAAGATTTCCTGTGTAAATCCAATCCTCAACAAGAAAAACAACCAAAAGTAGGGTTCATGTTCAAGTGAAGCAAGGTCTGCTCAATATATAAGGAGAAACTGAACACAAGTTTTGTTACATGGCAGTGAAGTTAACTAAAAGAAGTAATAAAAAATCAACAGTATCAAAATATGGAATACTTTAAAATAAATCTATGGAAATTTATTGTGTTTTTATATATAGACTATATAGGCTAGAATGAGGCAGCCATTTCAGGTGTTTAGTCTAGAGTGTTGTCTTCCCCTGAAGTGACCAAAAATTGAAATGTTGTAAGGCAAAAGAACATGAAGGAGAATGATCTTGTGTTTTGTGCATTTTTTTTTCTGTCCTTTTGGTTCCTACTCCTCTTAGTATCCATCTTCAGATGCTCTGTGGAGGGGGAGTTACAGTTTTCTAAATTGACAACTGAAATTTTTAAATGGTTTTTTGTTTCATCACCTCTAAGTGTCCTGAAACAAGTCCATCAGTAAGTATAGCTCTGTGTGGCTGTAATAACAGTACCTGCTAATGAAACTGATTATGTTTATGTATTACTCATTGAAGACTTACCATGTGCTTCGCAGGTTACATGGACTGTCATGTTTCAACCTCAAAACTAATGACTTAACTTGGATTCTCTTTTATAGTTGATAATTTTAAGGCACAAGAAAGGCATTTTGACTACTAGTAGTCCTCCAGGTTCAATCATTTATACTTAGGCTCTGAAAACAATCCTCAGAGCCTGATCTGCCTTTCAGAAAAGTAAATACAGTTAGAATATGAAAATGACTCTGTGATCTTTGCAGAAACCTGGAGAATCTTCCTCCCACTGAATATGCTTAGCTTAGGCCTCAAATTCTTGCATCACAGCATCAAAAAATAATGGGAACTAAAACCCTCCCATATTTTTATGTAGGTGATATTCAAACCGTGCAGGCAGAATTTACCATATACTGAAATCATGGCTTTTCCGCTACAAATGAATTTCACCTCACTTGTGACTGGGAATCTCTTTTCTCAAATCTGGCAATGTAAAAACCACAATCTCTGCATCTGCAGTCGTGAGATTTTCTTTCTTTTCTTTCATTCCACCATAGTGGGTACCTGGGGACTATTTAGGAATATTTAGAAATGTAGTATTATACCCCAAAACTTAAAACTAGATTTAAAAAGAAATGGGGGGGGGGGGAGAATTGTAAGCTGTTATGTTTATCTCAAACCAAGGAATAGATTTTATTTCTGGAGGCTTTCATCTTCTGATTTACTATTTTTAATACCTCTAAACCAGATAAGAGGCATGGAGGGTTTTGATTTCAGGAAGTTTAAACACTTAATAACTAACTCTTTGGAAACTGAGTGGGCTTCTTTTCTGGCTCTTTTTCCTGAAATATTTCATATAGAGAAGTTAATAAAGACAGATGGTTGTTTACTGAAGAAAAACGCAGCACTACCCAAGTCATATAGTTAAATCACCAAGTGGAAAAAGCCACCTAGATGCCAAACAGAATTCCCAGTAATTTTTAAAAATGTACATGTTTTGCAAAAAAGTCATATAGCCCATGCATAGTGGAGATTGTATAGTTTAAGCAAATTTTATGGACTATAAATCCAGAATATAAAAATGAAAGCTAAAACAGTGAGAATAAACAAAATTATAAAATTTATAAATGAATTTGGAGTTTCTTTCCATTACAAGCTTATGTACCAACAAAATCTGGCATATAAAAAAAGAGAGAAAACCTGAAAATTAACTAATAAATTCCAGAACGGGAACAGGTACATCATTTAGGAACTCCTTCTTTCCTTCCTCCTTCCTTCCTTTTCTCTCTCCCTCTCTCCCTCTCTCCCTCCTTTCCTCCCTCCCTCTTTCCCTACCACTGATTTATCTCCTTCAGTCTCCTCCATAAAATGATTAGGGAGTAAAATTATTTTTATCTTTCCACTATGTAATTAAAAAAAAAATCCAAACTCTTCCAGAAGGGCCCTGAGTCACAGGCCTGTAAACCCAGCTGCTTGGGAGGCAGAGGTAGGAGGATTGCTAGTGTGAGCTCAGCCTGGGTAAATTGGAAACATACTGAGAACCAATCTCAAATAAACAATAAAAAAGGGCTGGTGATGTAGCTCAGAGCAAAGGCTCTGGGTTCAATCCAAAGTACACAAAAGTTCCTATCAGTAGGAGATATATTTACATATTTACTACAATAAAATACTGATTTCTATTTCTTGCTGACTTTGAACAACTGGCCTGTAAAAAAGATGTACTTAAACTACGGAGAAGTTATATTAAAGTTAACTACACATGCCAGTGTTCTTTAACATGTCTTAAATGTCTTTTTAACGGATAAAGCCAGGCCCTGTGTTCAATTCTCAGAGCACTGCACAAGCAAGGCATGGTGGCACACTACTGTAATTCCAGCATTCAGAAGGCTGAGGCAGGAGGATTGTTGTGAGTTCTGGGCCAGCCTGGGCTACTTAGTGCTTTCAGGACCAGCCTGGACTAAATAGAGAGAACCAGTGTCCAACAACAAAAAGAAAAGAAAAGAGAGACAAAACGAAAACCCAAGCTGCAGTAAAAATACTGATCCCTGGGATTTATTATCTTTCACTCTTAAAAAACCTTCTGCTTATTATAAAATAATAGCAGCAGCATTTATAATCCAGGCATACACAAAGCTAAAATTGACTCAATAGCAGGAAAGAAATGCTCTTCCAAATCTGCCTAGCAAAACCTAAAATTAAGACCTAAAATGACTTTTCTGGTAACTTGATTACGCCTGATAAATAAAATGCATTGTTTATAGGAATGCAAACATACAGACACACAAATGCAACAGGTAAAATCCGCATTCCTGTTCCCGTTCACATATGGCCACATGTGGCAGAAAGCAAGAAAATAAAACCCATCATGCAAGCAAAATTAGACCCACCAAAATAAACCCAAAAACCAAAATTGAAGAAGCAGAAGCGTCTCAAACACGGAGATATAAAAAGATTCCAACAGAATCCTAGAAATGACAGCTGCAGTCTCCACAGAGTGTCCTGGGTCAGAGCAGAGGGCGCTGAGACGAAGACGAACAGACTCGGCAACAACTACAGAAACTTATCAAAGTACGACAAGGGGAAAAAGAAACTAAATAAGCAAGTCATTCATTCATGACTAAGCTGTGGGACAATTTCAAGCAGCTTACTAGCAATTTCATTAAGGGCTCCCAGAGGAAAGGAAGGGGTGGAAGGAAAAAACAGGATCAAAGATGGCACTGGAGGAATGGCTCAATGGTTAAAGCACTTGCCTAGCAAGCTTAAGTACCCGAGTTTGATTCCCCAGCAACACATAGGCTGGGCATGGTGCCGCACACCTGTCATCGCAGCACTCAGGAGGCTGAGGCAGAAAGATTGCCTGGCCGGATATATTGTTGACGAGACTGTGAAGCAATTGCAAATAGCATCCAGTCACGGTAAGAACGTAAAATCATAATTAGACTTTGGAGAATAGTTTGGTGATTTCTTTTAAAATTAAATAGACCCATATGATGAGCCCTTGAACACCTGAGGAAAGATCCACACAAAGACTTCACAGGGGCAAATAAAAGGCCTGTGTACTATTCTGTGGAGATGCTAACAATTTAGAAATAAATAAATTAATCTGGATGAAGAAAGCCTTCTTTTACTATTTCCTAATCACGAGAGTAGAAGCCAAACTCATTCTTCTGTGTATGAGAAATGAAATGCATGTGAAAAGCTAAAAGCAAAGAAGTAAAAGAACCTAAACCCGAAACAGAACAAAGAGTGGTATTCACCAGTATGAAAAATAGCAGATTGATGATTCAAATGATACATTTAAAATAAGAGTCTAGAATTCTCCAGAATATCAACCTAAATTCAAGAAAGTTGGTAAGGGACACCAATACATTTATATTGTGTATCCATTCCAAACATAAGTGTATGTAAAGATCTTCTATTTTAGTATTCAGTACAAAAAGAACTGTGTAATCTAAATAATGTTACCCTTGAGTTATTAATGCAGCAACGACCCTTGAGTGGTGGATTCCAGTATTCTGCCTTGCCCTTGGGTACTCTTAAAATGAATCTTATATTTGGAAAGATGTCTCAAAGGTATCTACTAAAATTTAAAACCCATGTTGACACTGAAATAAAAGACAAGAAAGTTAATGCTTTACTCCCCGTATAGGCAAAAGTACCTGAAAATAAATGTTAGCTCTGATTACTGTAAGGTTATGACAAATAATTAATAATTTAGATCACTCACTGAGGAATTTTCTTGAACATTAACATGGTAGAAGAGCCAGATTCACAGAATTATGTGAAGTACTTTATGACACTTTTCTAAAAATAGGGAAAAAATATTGTGCGTATGAAGGTTCATCATTAATGGGACCTTGAAAATAAGAAAGCACAAGAAGATAGCTAATATTGGCCAATTTGTGGATAAAGAAGAAAATAATGAGCAAAATAATAATGCCAGGATGCTATAAAAATAAGATAATAACAGCTCCAGGTAAAACATGTTAAAAATGAGAGAGGGAGACGTGGAAACAGAAAATACACAAAAGGATATTAGAAAATATTAATGATGCATCTTTTAAAGAACTAATGACTTTTACTTCCTTGTTTCCTTAGTAGAGTAATATTTTTGCAATGACTTTATGTTGTAAATAGTAAGAAAACAAGTAGTTAAAACTCTAAGGGAAAGTATGGAAAAAATTAAACTACATTAGAGTGGAATGGATTGAAAAGTCATTTTAAAATACAAGATAGAATAGAGATCTATTCAAACTAGCATTTCATAAACATAACTACTTAAAACTTTTTCACTCAAGTAACTGAACAGCCCAGTGACAGTCCTGGTTTTTGGCATTGCTGAAACCGCCACCTGAAGCAACCCCATTAGAACTGTTTCCTGTCAATTTTTCTGTAGTTTCCTTGTGTTAAATTTGCTTTTAGGCAAGGTCCACGGAAGGTTGACGAGAAGTACACAGCTGTTCTTTGGCTTAAATTCAACTAGAGAATGAGTCCACTAACTGGATCACTTCTATTCATCAAATATCATAGCAGAAGACATCAGGCTGACCTTGCCTGTTTTCTCACAACATGATCTGGGTCAGGTGCAAAAATGCCTTCACGCTGATATCACGAGTTCATGCACAGGTCAACTCTGCTACCTGTGCCAATCCTGGAGTCCAAGTGGGGTCTTCACCACTAGTACCATATAGAATCAGAATGATTCCTTGAAGAAACCACTAGAACCATATAGAATCAGGATGTTCCTTAAGGAAGCTATGCATACCAGTGTCAGATGACAAGGAAAGGGAACTTAGCTCATAGAAAATGTCCACTGCATTACATCCTTCCTAGGTAGAACTGAAAATTATAAAGCTTCAGAAACAAAAACAGATCGGGTCCCCTAAATTGGTTTACCTTGTCAACATAAAATTATAAACACATTTGTAAGAATAGGCTGAAAGGTGCACCTGTAGCAATAAATTTTTTTTACAGTTTCTGTA
This sequence comes from Ctenodactylus gundi, assembly GCA_004027205.1. Lineage (NCBI taxonomy): Eukaryota > Metazoa > Chordata > Mammalia > Rodentia > Ctenodactylidae > Ctenodactylus > Ctenodactylus gundi. Next base: position 190,112 of record PVKB01000092.1, on the reverse strand, counting down.
AATCAGAAGACAGAAAATAGCTGTGGGAAAGTTTATAAAGTATATAATCATGATGCTCAGCTAAAATGCTAATGGTCAATAAACGTAAAAATGCAATTCTCAATAATATGAATAAACATGATAATATAATTTTAATTTTTATCCATTAGTTTATAAACCTAGGTAGGAAAATAAAACTATAATAGCAAAAATATTCTTGTAAAATTGGTACTTTTGTATTTGGTTGATGGAAATATAAATTGGCATAACTCCTTTGACTGGTACAGCCTTTGAGGCTGACAGGTTGACAGCAGTCTGTCAAAATTTTAAATGTACATACTTAGTTCTATCCTACAAAAATACTCATAAATATACATAAATGCAGAATTCTGAGAATATTACCACAATATTATTTGTACTAGCCAAAAAAACCCCAGAAAAATAGTATCTATCAGTATCAAAGTGAGTAACAAATTATAGGGATATGCAAATCTTGAATAGTATGACAATCTTTAAAAGTATGAAATAGCCCTACACAAACAGAAACATATAACTCATTAGATGGTGCAGGTACAGCAGTATTGAAACTGTGTGTGTGGTGGGGGGGGCATGCATAGAGAAGGAGGGTGGAAGGTTAGAAAAGGCGATATAGACAGTGATTAGGTCTCTGAAAGAACACAGCTGCATGCATTTACTAGGAAGAGTGCTACAGATTTTGTAACTAGTTTTTGGAACTTTTTTATTTATTATTGGGGAGGATTTGTTACAACACTGGAAGAAACACATGGATTATTCTTGCAAAATTTACTAAAGCCATCTTTCTGAAGCCTGCTATTCAAAGACACAGCAAGTACTGCTTTTGTGATTGCTTCCTTATCATCAAGCATGTATTAGTTCTACTCTTGCAACCTGACCCCGCTTTCCCTCCTGTACCCCAACTACCCATGCTAGGAAGCCCAGTCGGGTTGGTCTACTAACCCAAGTAGATCCATAGATGGCCACTGCACCTGGCCCATATGGAGATGGATCTCACAAGCTATGATATATTCCTTACACTGAAGATGGCACTGAGATGTCATCAGACAACACTGTGATTCCTAACACATACATCATTGTTCTAACGGTTGAAGGCAGGACTCCCTGAGCACGATGCACCTCGCTCATCGTCTATGCTTACTGTGCTAGAGGCTGGATTGCCTATTCTGTTTTTAGAACTTCTTCTCTAAAGGTGGCTTGTTTCTTACTCGGTGCTGTGGAAAGCAGCTAAACCATTTACTGTGAGTTGATACATTTGACAAATAGCAAAAAGTGGAATACTGAGACGTTAATATGTATCGGGTACCCCAGGATCTCCTTCCAGGTGAGGTAGCGGAGAACGATGGGTCGGTAGGAGCAGGGATCTTGAAGCCCTAGACCCACGGTCAGGGGGATGGAGAGCCAATGTGGTCAGCAGTGAAAGAGAGTACTCTGTCCAGCTCTTTCAGAGACCTATAATGCCTCAAAGTAGCTTGTTTGATAATCTGTTATGGAAAAATTATTCATTTATTTTTACTACTTTTTTCAGTGCTGGGGATTGGGACAAGGTCCTTCATACTGAACTACATCTCCCACTTATTCTCATTTTTGAAATTGACACAGGGTCTTCTGAGTTGCTAAATTGCCTAGGCTGAGCTCAGTATTACAACCTGCCCATCTCAGCCTTCCAGAGTGCTGGGATTACAGCCTGGGACACCAGGACGGGCTGATAAATACATTCTGTTTCTTCTTCTTAACTCAATTTTCTTTTATCCTAAAGATAAACATCTTTTGTGAGAATATGTCACTAAGTGAAATATAAAAAAGGAATGTCATAATTTGATTATCAAGAAGGATGTGCATGTGAATTTTAAAAGAAATAACCACATTAAAAGCATTTTGTATCTGTAAGTCAAGGATATAAGGACTTCTAATTATTATTTTTCCAGATGCTGGGACAGATCATCACAATTTTCATTTGTATTTGCCATATTTCAGGCTGATCGTTATTTTTCTTGTTTTTGTTGCCTTAAGTTTATTTTAGGTTTGCTAATAACTGTGTTCTTGTTAAAATAAAATAATTCTAAAAAATCACATTGACGATTCTCTAAAGTCACTAATGTTCAATTTAAACATACCTTGGGGGAAGATTTTGGGTCTAATGTTTGGAGTATTTCACATTTTGGATGAAGGCAAACTAAATTCTTTAATGTAAATTTAATGCATTGTTTAATGACTACAATAAATCCCAGTGCATTTTCGTCTACAAAGAAGAATTCTCATTTAATACTTAATACAACTTTTCAATTCACAATTCAAGGTAAAATATTCATTTTCCTACACATGACACATATACTTACAAGGGCACTTTTTTTTTACTAATTATGGTGAAAACTATCAGAATTACCAACTTAGCAAGTTCTAAATCATAAATATTTCTTGCATCACGATCCTTTTTGTCAGACTGCTTCACAGAAAAGCAATTGCATAAACTTGTTAGTTTTTTTCAAACTCACATATTCAAAGCGCTCTTATGTTTTGAAAGCCAGTTTTCTAAGTATTGAAGTTATTGGAAGGAACAGGCAAATGTACGGAGAAAGAAAACAGGAAAAATACACATTACATGTAAAAAGTCTAGGCGCACTTTCACATAAAATGCAGCACTTCCCAATAACTTATCTCATAGATCAAAGAAACAATCTACCCTATTTTGTATTTTGGAACTTACCTATAATTTAAGATGAACATACCAAATAAATAAAAAGTGTATGGAGACAGAAAGAGACAGAGAGAAAGGGGGAGGGGGGGATTAAATCTTTTGTCAAATACCTGAAAGGAAGTTGCATGGGAAAACCTTTTAATGCCTCTTGCTCTTGTGGAGACCAAAATGAAGGACTAATGAGGATGAACTTTTTCTCCTGCAAAAACATAAGAAATATATCGTGCTTGTGAGGGTAAGGGAACAGATTTGGGTTCTGAAGATACCTAAATTATAATGAATCTGGAACTATTTTCAATGACCCTGGAAAGGCATCCAACAAACAGAGGTCTGGACAAGCACGTTTAAATAATCTATAGCAATAAGGATACCGAAGAATTCTTTTGATTGAATATTATTATTTAGTGAGAAAATAGAAATTTTATTTATATATAGTTTTAATTATAAATGCACAGTAGCATATATAACATGATTAAAAATCTATTCACATGTATATGACCCTATAGACTCCTTTACAAACAAAATTTTCTGGGGCTTCCCCAGGCACTTTGAGAGGTGAGATTATAGAATGGGTTGCAATGAAGCATCTTTGATAGTGGTTTGCTTTATTTCTTTTTAGATTATATTCTCTACATTCTCATCCCAATGGACACATATGGTTTATATTTTTACCTGTGATCAATAACAATGAAGAAAATAAATGTTAGAGGCAAATATGGAGTTTTTAAACCGTTAAAAATATTGAATGTGTAGGCACAAGATGTAAGGAGACGGGGCAATGTGTGTGCGAACTCGTGAGGTCACCTACTTCTTTTCTTAATATTGCCAGAAAAGGAAAACCAGTAGAGGTCTAAATGTCTCTCAGCTGGCTCTTAGGAGAATGTATTGGGCCAGGTGATTCAATACATACGCAACGGCCCTAATATTAACACTTTAAGTTTACTTGGTTCATATTTTATATTTGGCATTTACTTAGCTCAAACCACCTTTTAACTGAACTCCCAAGACCACCTTTCTTACCTGACCTCTCAACATCTCCTGGTGGTTTTCTGCTGTACATTTCCCACATATAACATCGTGAAAACCTCCTGAGCCTTCCTAGTGAAACAAGCTCGCATTGCCTTGTCTTTCTGTGTTTCTGATGCCCCTCAACCTTTCTTTTAGAAGATCACTTGTGATGATACTTAGGGTTTATCCATCTTTCTCTTTAGTTCCTGTTACTCACCCGAATGCCATCCACAGACTTCACTGCAGGTTAAGTGTTTACATTCTCCAACGATAAAGACCTCTTCTTTTTGGGAACCACCTCCATCTCAATGGCTCAGGCCCCCTGTGCCAGGCTGGCTGGTCTTTATGACACCTCTCACCATCACAGCCACAGAATTTACAGGTTTTATAACAAAAGGAAGGCTTACGGATCTGAGGATAAAGATAGTCCAAGATGGCTGCTCAGCCCTGAAGTGGATCTCCCTTCCGGGACTGCAGGGCAGCTGGTGAGGTGAGTCTGGGGCAGATCTCATGAGAAGACCGGGGCCTGAAGATCTGCGACTGAAGAGCAGCACCGGGCAGACAGGCACAAGTTGAGACTGCAGCAAATCTTTAACAAAGATCTGCGGCACATAGCAAGCCAGTGTCCATAGACAATTGCGAAGGCGGGAGCTTTCTCAGAGGAAGAAGCGAAACAATCTTCCCTCTTCCTCCTTCCTTGCATACCCTTGGAGTTCCAGTTGGCCTGCCCACATCTGGGTGGGTACTCGTCTCTCATTGGCCAGCCCATATATCACTCACGCTCTAATTCAAGCTAGTTCTTGACTCCCAATCTAGGTCTGGTTCACAAACCCTAATCCAGGTGTAGTTACTGATTACCTCAAACTGACAAAAGCCCTCAATGTTCTTCAGTTGGTATATTTCACTGTCTTTTGGGCCCCAGGTTCTTCGAAGGCCTGGTTGATACCCAATCTTTCACTCACTCTGGCCCAGGTCTGCCCCAGACTAACACATATGATAAGCATCATCTGGAAGATGCTGTTTCATATCTCTTCACAATTTAAATAGGTACTAGCATGGCCTTTCAGAGGGACCCTTGTTTTTTTTATTCACATCCTATACAACAGCATTTAGACAACGTCTTAGCTACTTTTTTCGTTGCTGTGACTCAATACCCAACACCCACAAACTCAGGAAAGGAAAGGTTTATTTTAGCTCACAGTCTCCAAGGTCACAGTCCATTCAGGGGCTGCTGGCAACAATCAAAGTACATGGCAGAGAGAGGGGTGGAGACAGCTTCTCCAGACATCACAAAACAGGAAGACACGCTGAGGCTAGTTGAGACTAGTCCCCAATCCCCAGGAAGACAGGTGCAGCTTATGTATCCTTTCAGGTCTCCACCCAGTAACCAGTCCCTCCTGCACCCAGGTGTGGCCACTACACACCATTAATCCTCACCTAACTGCAATCCACCCCTCCAGACCAGATCCCAATCCACCATCATCACATGCTTCCATAGACATTCCGCAACATTAAAATACATGAGACTTTTGGGGGACACTCCAGATCCTAACCACAACAGACATGTAATTGGTACTGTTCTGTATGGTAACTTCTGGGTTCTCCATGAGACTCTGCCACTCACAAAGACTGGAAAGATGCCTATATTACTCACCAATGTAGATTTAGTGTCATTTTAAAAGCTTAAAAAAGACAAATTTTAATTTGAAAATAGTTTTCATGATAATTACACATTTATTCAAAAAATATAGATGGAGACCATGCTGTGCCAGAAACAATTCCAAAACTCATATTTCGTGTCATTTATTAAGGATTTTGTGGCTTAACTTACTTGAACTTTTTAAACAACAAAAATCATTTTATTGATAATTTTAAAAATCAAAATGGCATATCTCCACATGTGTTTTGGTGTCTAAATGTATATTTATTTTTACCCATATTTTGAGTAACATATTAGGCCACAAATATTGCTGGGAAAAACAATTTCATTTACCTAAATTTTGATTTTTGTGCTTTGTATTAAAAATTAATCTATCTACTTTCTTATCATTTCTAATTGGAAAGAGGAGTTAAAGAGGCAAGATGACATTTGAAATTATATCTGTGAAAATAGCACATTTATGTACAGTGGTACTTACTGCCAGTTAGTGAACAGACACTAAATATGATCATCACTGTATACTATTTTTTCTTTTTAGTCTTTTATATTTAACAGGATAGGCAACTTTACGTGTTACATAAAGCCTTTGATCTGTGAGATAAACTAATTGTTGTGATGAACATTTTAAAGTGAATCTAGTTAGCTTATGCCCTTAATAATCTTTTAAATGTGTATGTGTCTTATACTTCCTGTCTTTCACCAACTATAAGTGTATGTCAAATCATAATTAAATAAAAAGATAATTTAAACTTTATAAATATCATATTTTGTGTAAAAGAGAATTTTGTTTCCACTTACTGTAAACTCCCCATCTCAGCCCCCTCCTCGATCTCAGCTTTTTTCTCCTATACCTCAACTCACGGAGGCTAGGCACCTCCTGCTTCACCACCCCCACAAGAAACTTAGAAAAATGGGAAATGGGTCAGAAAACACAGCTGCACATACAGGTTTTTCTGTGAGCAATTGTATTATTCACTTTCACCCACAAATTGAAAGAGAAAGGGGTTATTTTGGTTCCTGGTATCAGAGTTGGCTGGCTTGAACTCAGGAATGGTATGATGCAATGGCTTAGTGGAGGAAAGATTATCACTTCATGGTGACCTGGAAGCAAAGTAGCCACGAATAAGATCTTCTTCCAGGTCAGTGTTCCAGAGACCCTTCTGGCAACCAGATCTCACTTTCTAACAATTCCATCAGTAATCAACTCTTCAATGCTTTATCCTCTGATCAGAATAAAACCTCCTACAATCCAATCACCTTTCAATTTCTCCTCTGAACACCTGAGATCTTTGGGAGGCATTTTAGATCTTTAAAATCAAGACAGTAATAAACTCCTTTATGTCTGATGGACCCAATTCTCTTCAGTCTTCTACCACATTCATGAATAAGAGAACAGGCTGGTGTACCAAATCGCAGTGGTTTAAAATTTCAGACCCTTCATGGATTTCAACATCACCTTATAATCCTTTTGAGAAGGGGGACAAGTGGACCCTTGACTGACAACAAGTTCTCACTCTATTTTTGCAGCTACTCAACAAAGGTACTGAACCATATCGTCAGACAATTTAAATTATACATCTAGTCTTATTGCTTCTACTTGAAACTCTACTTGACTCTCTTGTGATTCTTACCAAAATCCAAACCTCTTTCAGCACTACCTATTATTTAACTCTAACTGGTCTGCATTCTTTTCAGACTTCTTACTCGACTCCTCTCTGCCTTTTCTGTCCTCATTTACCTGTAGAAAGGCCACGCTCACATTCTCTTCCAATAACTATTACATATCAGTCGTTATTGAAAATAGTACATTTTACAGTGGAGAAAAATCAACTGATCAGCTCATTAAAGATCTTTGATGGGAAGACATTTCAGCCTAATTACACATAATTAATGACACAAACATTAAACTTTAATCTTGAGTACGTCACGTTCAAAATAACAATGTACTTACATATTATCAGTAATCAGTCTATATTCACTATTTCATTCCACTTTAATTATGTCTAAATTTCTATATAATAATGTAATTTCTACATAATCTATTTGAAAATTGTGTTGTAACTTATTTAAAATATTTCTGAAATGATTACTATATTTTATCTGTATAACCCTGCACCACTAAATACACTGACTACGCGATATTAAATGTTTAAAATTGGACCAGTCTAGAGTAACGATTGTCATAAATGGGACACCCATGACTGACTTAACGACCTGTTATTCAGAAGGAAGTATAAAATATCTCATTAATAATTCTTATGTAAATTGGATATTAAAATGACTTTTGTGTATATTAAATACATAACTATGTTATCATATTTATTTCACTTTGTAAAACTTTTTAATTTGGCTAACAAAACTTAAAATTGCAGAAGAGATGACATTATATTATGATTGGAGCTGAGACATAGTAACAGCTGTGAGAGTGAATATACCTGCAACTCAAAAAGTGGCAATTCTGTATATTTTCTGAGGTTTTAAGCACATGATCTCATTTACTGAAAATGTTCAGTCACCTAAGGCAGGTAGTGTTTTGTAGCTATTGATGTTCTGGAAAGGTGCGGTTTCTGATGCCTACTGTATTTTTGGTTTTAACAGCTGAAAAGAGGAAAACAGGTAGACTTTCACCCAGACCTCCCCAGAGTTAAAAGACATTTTTTTCTTCTTGCATCTCTAGACGGGGTAAAAGCCCAATGTAAGGATCATCAAAGTAGAGGACAATAGAGCCGGTCACAGGACAGTTGGAACACTGCCACCTGGGGAAGCGGAACACTCCCTGCAGTCCAGCTCGCGCAGGGCTGAGAAACTCTCGGAGCAACGATACATGCCTTTCTCCTCCACATGGTCCAACTATGAGTCAATGTCCCCTACATAACTGATTTTTAATAACAGCCTCACATGCTCGAGAGCAACGTGTCAGTATTGAGTGATTTCCTTTCCAGAGTCCACCAAACGCTGCAATGAGTGAGCTGCTTTAAGGAGACCTCTGAAACTGAAGGCAAAGACCCTGCAAAGCAGACACTTAAGTGCCACAGACCTTCAGATAACATCTCCTTTCCTCGAGAGAACTCTCAACATTCACAGACTCTCGATTATTATCATCAGCACCCATAATAAATAACCAACACAAGGTGCTTATTTTATGATATTTTCTTAAATGAAGGCAAAATTTACATACATCAAACAACACAGAATTCAAATGTACAGTTTATGACTTTGGCTAAGGGGACAAGGGTGTATTCAGCGACCCAGGAGGAACACCAAACGTTCCCACCATTCTCATAAATGCCTCTGTTTCATAAGCTCATAGACACTTCCTGATATTAGTTTTAGCTGTTTCTGAAACTCACATGAATGTTTTACATTTTTGTTCTCTTTTGATTTCATTTCCCCCATTTTATTGATATGTGTAAGTGCAAAACGTGTGCCTGTAGCTTTTATTAAAAAATCCTTTCTAGCTACGTCTAAAAAGTACAGTTTCTTTTCTTCCATCCATCGTGAACTCTTCTATACCTGTTGTCGAATGACCACATTCTCTAAATGTAGTTCTAACATACAAAATGAGGCTACATTAACAGAAAAATGTTAATATTCTCATTATTTGGGAATTAAAAAAATTATGTATGGGTTCATCATAAACTGACATTCTAAATGAAGTCACAATGAGGTACAAGTTATATTTGTGAAGAATTTATCTTTTAGGTAGCTGTCAAAATTTGGGTGAAAAGCACTTTGCAACAAACATAGAGGTTATATGCATTAAATTACTAGAAAGATAATTCAATGTGAAAAAATAAGATGGAAAACAGAAAGGATTGGAGCAAAAACTAAGTTTTGATTGAGTGAATGACGTGTTTTATGCATATAAACACACACAGTTTGAAAACATAGATTTCTATATAGTTTCTTTTGATATGAGACAAAATTTAATGTGAGTTTTTATCTATTAAATGATGAAAAATGGTATCAGAGTTTGCAATAACTTGACAAATGTAATTTAGTTTCAAAGAAAACAAATTGATACTATAGTATAACCCACATCCAATACAAATGCTAGAGCTGAAGTTAAAGCCAATTTTGCATTTTATATTAAATGATTCAAATATTATTTTAGCAAGGAGCCTTTTTTTGGAGACAGGGTCTGGCTCTGTTGCTCGGGCTGGTCTTGACCTCATAATGGAACCCAGGCTGGCCTTGGACTTTAGGCAATCCTGCTTCAGCCTCCTGAGTACTGGGATTACAGGGGTGTGCCACCACACTCAGCTTAAACAGTGCAGGGGAATCGAACTTGGTCGGGTACTTAGCTCTTGATGTAGCATTTGCTAAGCAAGCACTTTAACCACTGAGCCATTTCTCTAGCCCCACTAGTAAGGAATCTTAGACCTCGAAAAAAACAAAGGTCAATAGAATAAACTTTAATTCTGAACACAACATGTAGCACATATATTAGGGTCTTACTAGCATCTAATTGTATTTAGACTATATATATATCATGCTTAATTCATAATAGGAAAGCTAAGTAAAATATATCGTGAAATGTACATACTCTAGTGAATGGAAGTATTGTATAATCGTATTGATTTTTTCAAGTTTACCAAATATATGTCTAAAATTGGAACTATATCTTCCCATATTGTCAATGAGTGAATTGGAAATAACTTTGATCTCTGATAAAATATTCACATTATTTTCAGTTTAATGAAATTGAATATCGACTCATCAACTTTTGTCTGCTGGAGAGCACATCCAAGTGTCAAACTACAAGCTCTCAAGCATTCCTGACAATTAAATTTCCTCTAAAACAGAACTGGGAAATTGAATTTATTTATAATAAATGAAGAATAGGGTGGATTGCAGCCTGATTCCCAGAATGACTGAATTCGTTTTTCTGAGTGAAACAGTATTAAATAAGATGATTAATAATAAACTCCATTTTTTCATTGATAATGTAAATAGATCAGCTTTCAAAATGAGTGACGGAAGTTACGTTGAAGTTACTCAATTGGTTCGTAAATGAATAAGAGATCTGATGGAAAAGTAATCATTAAAAAATATGTTTAGATTTGTACCGAGCCTGCTGCAATTTTAGGTAATATAGCAACAGAGAAACTTATGAAAGGCAATTCTTCAAGCCCAGGCTGTGCTGGGATAGGGTGATACACCATTGAGAAGGTTTCTCTGTGTTGCTTATACTTCCTTGAAAATCCATCAAAACAATGAGCTATTCAAACCGGTAATAGAACATTGCAGCTTCAGTGAAACACTTCAGAGTATTATGAGCATTCTTTGAATACTGGAAAATATAACTGTCACGCTGGTCTAATCTGGAACACTGCATTCCTAAATTTCTGTCACAAGTGTGTGGTAAAGAGACGAAGGTAACAGAAAAGAGATGATGCCACAAAGATCTGAATCGTTTGCGTGAAAAATGTTTGTATACTGGAGTGGAAAACCGACCTAGATCATTCCTCTGGAGGCAATATTACCATCGTACAGATCCCTTGCTTCTTAATTCTCCACATAGTTGCAATGACATCAGATCACCGGGTAGGCACTTGTCACCTCCCTTCATAGTCCTTCACTACTTCATTACTAGTCTGATAACTTAATGGTCTTCCTTCCCATCTCGTACTAAAGTATTTTTATTGGGCTGGAGGCATGGCTCAGCACTTAAAATACTTGCCTAGCAAGCGCTAAGTGAAGAGCTAAGTACCTGAGCTTGGTTCCCCGGCACCACATAAACTGGGTGTGGGAGGCTGAGGCAAGAGGATTGTCCTAAGTCCAAGGCCAGTCTGGGCTTCATTGTGAGTTCAGGACCAGCCTGGGGTACAGGCCGAGACCCTGTCTAAGAAAAAATATATATTTTTCTCATCTTCTTCTATGGGCATGTAACTAACTTGAGCTTTAAAATACATAGGAAGATTTGCCTAGCCTCTGATGTTGTTTTGCCATGTGACTTACTCAATATTAAGGTGCCTACGGTTGTCTGGGACAATAATCTAAAATCCTCTGATGCAAATTCACAATTCTTTTCAAATATAAAAAAGATACACATGAAAATTCTTTACTCTAAAATACTCAAATGTTTAGCAAACACATTGTTTTGTTTGTGCTTTCTTCAAAATTTTATTCCTCTTCAATCCCATTGTCATTTGAGAAATCTCTTATTCCATCTCCTCTGGTCTACAGTTGTCTTGAATCCTTTTCCTCTCGGTTCTACAGATTTAGTGGTTTATATCCATCCGTGGTCTCGATAATCTGTTCCTTTTCCATGTGTTACCTGTGCCGAACCTGTTCATTCCATAGTTTAAGATTTATTTTCATTTTTAAAAGTGGATTGATGGATTTAAAGTTTACAATGTGATCTTTAAATTTGTGCATTCAGATCTACCTACCTACAATCATAATTTCATACAAGCTGAATCTATTACTGCAAATAAGCCCTTTAGTGTATCTGTTTACTCCCATGGTTATCCCTTGTTTTAGCTTAACAGCACTGAAAATCTTTTCTTGACGATACACAACATAGCGAAAGTCCTCCTGCTCTCCATTAGATATTTAAACTTATTCTACATAACTGTGAAATTGTGTTCTCTGTTCTACATGTGTGTAAATGCATGTATGTGTACATACACATTGGTTCATTGGATTTAAACTTCTGATGATGTGCATTGAGAGATCTAATCTAATTCCAGATGGAAAAGATGTTCTTCTAGAACATAAATTGAGGACTTTTCATATCATAAAAATTTACAAAGGGTTTCAAATTTCAACAGTATAGTTAGAAATATTACTGCACATGAAATCCTAATTTTCTCTTGTATTTTTACATCAAATGAGATGTTTGTCAAAAAGTTTGGAAGATACCTACTAAGATATTTTCCTTTTATTTATATGGACTTCCTAAGAATTTCCAGAGTAGTCTCAATTTTACTGCTGGACAAATGCTTAAATAAGAACACAAAGTGATTATTTCTACTGGTTTATATTTTACTAAATAACATCCCTAAGATGCAAGCAATTTTTAAAAGTAGCTCTTTATGGCAGAAGAATTAATTAGAAATAAAGAAAAGCAAAAACAATAATTTCTTCATTTCCATAAAAATTGCACGTCAAGATTCCAAACTGAATATGTCCAAATAAAACCGCACTGGAATCTTTTTGAGAGTATCTCAGAACCACACATTTTTAAATACTCCTTTTTGCCTTTTATTGCATTCATGCTTGCCAAATTTATCCGGTAATTTTATTTTTACAGCGGTTAGGAGTGAATATAAGCAGTCTGATGGCTAGTCTTGTTGAGTCGATTGGAGAAATATGTAGGGAATTTGGAAAGCACATCCCTAGGGTCCTGTGCCTGGGTGGGTCACGGGGAAATAGCTGGCTCTGGTCTCCTTCCTCTGGATACAGGTGTCCTGTGCTCTTCCTCCTGGCCCGGGAGAGTCAGCAGCTTTTCTCTATCATAACTTTTTATTCTTCTATTTCAGCTTTTGAGCCAGGCAATCATAGTTGTAATCTTTGAAATATAATCGATAAAATAAAAAAAAACCTTTCCTCCTTAAAGGTAGGGTTGTCCTGTAATTCACTTCAGTAATGGGAAATAATATATATAAGCACTCGTTATTAACTTTTATCTTTTTAATAGAGTACTTCCGGTCATTACCAGCCACTGACAGAACATGGTCCTTAATACGTCGTCTTCCGTGCAATTCCTTCTCAGCAAACTGTTCCTACTGCAGATTATTTTGGTATAATATCTACACGGAGTCTTACAAAATGCTTTTTAATCATACCATTAATTACATATCAAGATCAGAACTAATTTTTTAAAAAGTTGTTCCTAGAGTAACTGCATTGACGTCTAGTGGAACAGATTTTGTTACAGATGGTTGAGAGCCTCTGTTGGTAGCTACAATCTGCTAGTGTTGGCTGTTGAAACTATCTGGTGAGGTAATGATCATTTTCCTCTTCTAACTGTACCTCAGTCCACCAGCAATTTTTTTCCTTTACTCAACACAACTTTACTTCTGGTGATCTTGATGTATGAAAAAGATAAGAACTGCCTCGACAGGGCATAAACACAGAGGACACACAAGGATGTGTGGTGAAATAAAGGTTACAACATGTGTGGGTAGATTGCAAAACAACTTGGACAAAACCTTAGTAAAGAACTGTCATATAATGAATCCAGAGGGGGGAAAACATGAAGGAGTTTTAATTTTATTCATTATCCACTTGACATCAAGAGCCTTTGAAGGATTTTTAAGGAAGCAAGTGAGGAGGCCAGATCTCCACGTGGATATGGCAGACACATAATAAGCCATTAAAAGCTGACAGCGACTTTCTAAGGAGATGCAACAGCGGTTGGTAATAGTATATCCCTCTCTACTCCTTATTGCCAGACACCTTTGTCCCCAGCGGCAGATATTTAGGACAGTTAGTTTCTCCTCTCACTTAGAGGGGAAGTCTGGAGGAGAAATCTAAGTTCAGAGAAGGATACGTGATTTGACTAGCTTATCACTCATTGAGAAGATGGATTTGAAACCTCATTCCCCATTAACCATGGCATGTCACTCATTTATTACTTGAACAGCTTCAGATAAATGCCTTAATATCTGTTTGGGGAGGCTTCTGGTAATTTCTAATGATACTGGAAGTAGAAAGAAAAGTTCTTAGGGAACATGAAAAATCTCTTGACTCGCAGACAGCTTCTAGACAAGAAGAAGAGTTTGGAATCTTGTAAATGATAATTCACTTTTCTAATTTAGAAGTGCAATTTACAAGAGATTTAATAGCGGGAAATGAATATATACTGAAGTAATGTTCACCAATCATAGTGAATCAATAGTTGTGTCAATTAAGCTTAATTACTGACTTGAGTGGCTGGGGGACCAACTACAGGGCTAGGAAAACACACCTTTGAGCATTTCTGGGTGACTCATGGAGGCACAGTTTCTTTGGAGACTGTCCCTTGTCCCAGTTCCCGCCTCTCTACAACTTTTTTTCTTGTCAGCTTCCGGGCCACCAAAAACTAAGCAGCTTTCTTGCTCCCTACTTAGCCTCCATGACGTTCCTTTACAGGTAAGGATCATCATCTCACCATGTACCGAACCCTCTGAAACTGAGCAAAATGAAAATGTTCCTCCTGTGAGTCATGCATGTCCAATATCAGTCCCAGCAGCTACAGGTTAATCACTGCAGTAGTTTGGTTCTGTTCACACTTTTTAATTTTAGCTACTCACATATGTGATTAGCTCTATGAATCTTGATATTTGCCACAAAAAATTAAGAATTTTAGATTTGAAGTAATAGCATTTCAGCATTTTTGCGTCTTCCATTTATTCTCTTGTTGAAAAATCCTCAGTTCTCATTCCTGAATTGCCAAGATTTCTACATTTTCAAATGCTTACCATTTTTTTATGAGTGATATTTAATCTGTTGTTCCTCACAAAGTGTCTGAGTAGAAAATAAAATCACATTAAGCTATTAAAAGCAAGGCCTTTATCCCACTGAAATTATCCAGTTTAGTCACATGGGAGATAAGGATTCCAGGACAGGTCAAGCTCATCATGAACAGGTTCATCATAAGTTCAGGGTGGGGCCTAACCCTTTTATATTGATAACACACCTAACTCTCCTCTATTTCACTTAAAATAACCATAACATAAATGACATATTTTATGATCATTAAAGTTAAGAGCAAAAAAGCAGAATGCATTTTTATACATGTTATTAATTTGTTTTCTGTACTTATTTCCCGGTTTTTCTCATTGTCACACACTCATGACCATAATGCCTTTAAGTGTCTTCTTTTGGCGTAACCTTCATCCTCTCATGGATAATCATAAAGGGATGGTAGGTAAGGAGATACTTTCCTGTCTTACCATTCTCAAAACATCTTCACAAGTGGTGTTTATGCTTCTCAGTCCTTTAGAGAAATTAGATGGTGAGACTTCCAAGGTAGGAAGACTCTCCCTTATCTCTCTTCTGTTGAACTCTCATTCTTAATCCCTTGAGACAAGGAAAGTTCAATGATTGAGTACATTTTTCCCAAATGAGGTAAGTAGAGTGTAGATAGGTGACAGCCTTAGTTAAAATTTCAAGCATACTTTGCTGCTACATATATCTTTGCTTGTATGGGAACTCATTCCAGATAAAAGGTCCTCATTAGGCATTTGGTAAGTGAATGAATGACCTTGAATGAATAATGCCTATAATATGAAGTCTGCAGTGACCAGGACACCTTCCAATTTCAGAAACCACCATTAGGCAGCTGTGACCCTCGAGAGACTGTCGCTTCAGCTGGAGCTCATAGAAATTCAGCACATGAAACGACAGCAAACTTTCTGTTGTCTATTCAAAAGTGTAGCAACTGGTTAGAAATTTCATGAAATTTATTATTGTTTATGAAAATGACTCGAGATTTAAAGCAAGCTCTTCCTAAAATTAATGGAGCAAACTTGGTTGAAGAGATTTTTACAAAGTTTTGAAGAGAACTGAAAATGAATTTGAGAAAAGCCAGTAAGGTATAGGCACAGGTAGAAAGTCATAAGGTGCCATGGAGGTTTCTTTAAAACTGCAGGGATCCTCCTCACCTCCAGCCATAGGCCAGTGCTGTTAGGAACCAGGCCACACAGCAGGAGATGAGAAGCAGGCCAACCTCACCTGTATTCGTAGCTGCTCCCTGTAGTGTTTTATCCACTGAGCTCAGCCTCAGGTGAAATCAGCAGGCACCTTAGACTTTCATCAGAGCATGAACCTTACTGTGAATTGCACACGTGAGGAAAATAGATGTAGATTAAGTACTCCTTATGAGAATCTAGTGCCCAACCCTAGGCAGAGCTGATCCATCCCTTCTCCATCCACCCTCTGTGGAAACCTTGCCTTGCATGAATCTCTCCCCTGGAGGTGAGGAGGATCCCTGCGCTGCCAAAATATTCAAGGATTTCATCTCAGCTCGTACTTGACACTTTTGAAATATGATTTTGAGAGGTTCAAGTAGAACTAATCTTGCGAATTGCTTTGTAAACCATGAGGACATAAGTGCTGTTGCTTTGAGGGCCATATGGGAGATTTTGACTCTCCAATCGAAGGGAAATTGCTCGATGCATCGCTAACACATCACATAGCTCTGTGTACACACAATGACACCTCCACACAAATCAGTACCATGCAGGCATTGCAAGCTTTCTATGAGCTCTCAGTAGATAAGCACCTGCCCCTATGGCAATGACTAGGAGTCGGGAGGTGACTTCGGAGGAATGGACAAATGTACCAGTCAACCAGAGGGTATTGTACGGAGGAAGGAGTTAATGAAGGAAGATGGTTCTTTTTTCCCCTTAATTCTTCTTTTTCTTACTGTGCATTGTGGTACATATAATGACATTCAACTTGGGGAATTGGTACATACGAATAGAGCAGCAATTTTGCTCCCCCTTTCTCCTGGCTCTCCCTCTCCACTTCCCCCTGGATTCCCTCTCCACCTCCCCCCAGTCCACTTCCCTCTTCCGTATTACCTCTTTTTCCCTTATTTATATTTTGGGCTTCTCATATAAGAGAAACCACATGATATTTAACCTCTGAATCTCTTCTCTTTCAGTAGGCCTGAGGGTCTCACCGGGCATCCACTCTCCCACAAATGTTTCTTTGTGGCAGGGTAGTTCTCCCTGTGCACATATATACCACATTTTCTTTATTTGTCGTCTGTTGATGGGTATCCAGGCTGTTTCTGATATTTAGCTATTATGAATTGTGATGCCACAATATGTCATAAGTATCATTGTCATATGGCATCTTTAACACTTTTGGAAAGATACGCAGGAGAGGGATAACTGGGTCAAATGGAACGTGTGTTTTCATTTTGTGAAGAATCTTCATACTAATTTTCGCAATGGTAATATCTGTTACAATCTCTCCAACAATGTAGGATTCGCTTTTTTCCACAGCCTCACTACCATTTGTTGGTTTTTGAGATCTTGATGGTTGCCATTGCTACTGGAGTTAGGTGGAATCCCAGTGTTTGTCTTGTTTTTCTCTAATGTCCCAGGATGCTGTGCACTTATTCATGTATTTGACCATGTGCACTTTTTCTTTTGAAGAGTATCTATTCATTTAAATGGCCTATTTTCTTTGGGTAATTTTTAATTTTAATCTTCTTTTGAGGAACAACTGATATTCGTAAACCTGAAACTTTAGTGTTAGAGGGTAAGTTCACAAGCCACAAACAAAAGATGGTTATTCATAACACAAATCCTTGTACCCACTCCTGTCTGACTACATAGAATATAGTGTTCTTGATTCACTTGTATGGATTTGCTTTTTTAAAAATACCTTATATTTATTATCTTGGAAGGGTCAATTTAAAAATTGCTCCCCATCAAGTTTCATTCTTGGCATTTTCCTGGGTCCATGTTACCCGCTTTTGGATATTTAAATTAACATTTCATAGAAACCAGGAGTAACCTATTAGTGTTAAGATTATCATAAATAGTGACTGAGACACATTTATCCTCTTCATAAATATTGCCTATTTAAAATTCACATCTGACTGTTCACTGTGTCTTTTATCTCATAACCTACCCAAGGCCCTTCCATCAGCTGCCTTCGCCTGCCTCGGGCCATCTTTTCCCACTCCTTTGCAAAGATCAGCACCTGGAGTGCACTTGCATCCTGTGTAATTCTGTTTGGCTCCAGATCCACTGTTGCTCTTTTCTCATGCCGTTGGTGTCCTTGCCTCTGAGTGGGGCCTGTCACTGCTGTGGCCGTCAGTCTGCTGATGAGTAGAGAGCTTTCCTGATTTGTCTTCTACACTCGGGGCCTTCCAAAGCGCTACCTCCTGGACTCCAGTGTTGCTGCTGCCAAGGGAAATTCATTTTCTTCCATATTCTGTCCTAAGACTGCCTCCTTTCCAGATTCAGGTGTGTGAATGATGCTGCTGATAGGTTCGAGGCAATATTTGAGCACCATGAATAAAATACTCAGAAATCTGCTCCCCCCAACACCCTCTTCATCTCCAAATCGACCCACTAGGCAAATTCTTTTCCTTTTAGTGACAATGTTAGTCTAACGCAACCAACTACTTTTCCTTTAAACATGCTCTCCTCAGAGCTGTTCTCTGTCTCTAGTCTGCCAGACCACAGCTGTACATGAGTGGATGAATTTTGAGTGCGATCAAGTGCTCCTTGTTGGAATTTCTGAACTTACGTTAATAGCAATTTATAGTGACACGATTGTTTACATAGTCCTACATGAAAACTAAGCACTTTTCCCTCTTTTGTTTGTTCTTAGATTTGCTTGTTGTTCTGTTTGGATTTTTCCCTATTTAAGATGGTATGGATACACCCAGGTGTCACAAGGACAGCAGACTTAATTCAGGTAAGACATCTTGTGGAACTTTTTATTTGATTAGTTACTGCCTAAAGTACATATTTGCTTGTGTATTATTTGGCCTTTTATAAATATGCAGGTGCACACACATATATATGTGTATATGCACATGCTTATATATATATACATAAATATATATGCACATACATATATACATATATAGTGGTTAAACTTACTACTTATACATGAGCTTAACCATTTTCTTCAAAGAAGGAAAGAATATTTAATTATAACAATAACTAAAACATTAGGGACTATGATAATAAGAAATGAATTTTGCTTTTAGACCTACTGGCCACCTCCATGGGACACCAATCCCTGAGCTTCGGTTTCTTCTCCAATAAACGAGCACCAGTATCGATGTCATTGTGGAAACAGCACATTGTGGTTGGTGTGTTTTATGGTATGGTGGTGTCACATTCTAGAATTAAGGAGACAGTTCATATAATATATTCTAGTTCATTTTAACTAATTTTAGCATTTAAAAGTGAACTCTTTAGTTCAGACTACAGAATTTTTTATCTCATGCTGTGACAAGAAGATATTGTCCATTTCTTTGCTATAAATTGAAGGAAATTAATAGCTACCTTACCCTTACACAATCATCTTTGATGTCTGATTTTTCAGAGATCCTTCGAATGTTTTCTGTTCTCAGTAATACTGATTCCAGGTGGTAGATTGCTGTATTTTTTTTTAATTCGGTCCTATGCATGTTGTATTGAAGGGTCCTTGGTTAATAACACAGACAGGATTTACTTGTCAGAGGAAATGATCACAGCAGAAAAGTGACACAAGCGTACCACTGCACTGGGTTTGAGATCTGAGCTCTTAGTCTGAGCTTCAACAACAACAAAAAAAAAAAAAAAGAAAAATTTGTGATGGCCTGAAAGCTCTTCTATCTTTCTGAAGGCTCAACTTCTTTCAATATGAAAACATGAGAAGAGAATGAATTTGCAATTCACAAATTCAGTTCCCGACCCATTTTGACAGATTTTTCTTCTGAGTTTCCACTGCAAATCTAATGAATGTGACCACCCTGTTTTGTGAACTTCCCTTTGCCAATGATTATCTGCTAAAAAGGAATGATCAAGATACAATTGGTTTAGTGCCATAAAATAGAAATTTTTGAATACAGGAAATGTAAAATGTATTTAGGTCAGGAAGAAGGGAACTATCTAATAAAGACTGTGCTGTGAAAAAACACAATTAGGAAAGTTTCAGCATCAATCTAGGTAGGAAAAAACAGGATTAAAAATACATATTGATGTCTTATAAATCTGTGCACTTTATCTCTTAGTGACTATGAAGATCAGTGATATAAAGAAAATTTGGTCTTTTCTAGGCCAAGTACTTTTAAATCATATAAATTTGATGGCCATGGCTGAACTTTTGGGTTTTTAAATCTAAAATACAAAAAAAAAAAAAAAAAATCATTATGCTGACAATGAAAAAGATGTCTTTTATTCAAAATTCATACAGTATAGTCATCCTGGGTTTGAAAAACTATCTTAACAGACAGACCAAGGAGTGCCTTTATCTGGCATTTATCGACACTGCACTTAGCCTGGCAGGCCACTTCTCCAGGAAGCTGGAAGCCACAGTTTGATTTCTTAGCACCATGTAACAGCTGGATGTGGTGGAATATGCCTATAATATCAGCACTCCTGTTAAGGCAGGAGGATTGTTGTGAGTTTTAGGACTCAGAAAGAAGAAAGAAAGAAAGAAAGAAAGAAAGAAAGAAAGAAAGAAAGAGGGAGAAAAAATAGTGAAAGGTAATTACTGATGCAAGAAAATTCATCAATAGGATTGTCAAGTAAAATACTAGATTGTTAGCTGAATTTGAATTTCTAATAAGCAATGAATGAAATTTTGGGCATTTATTTGAATATGGGCCATACTTACATTAAACAAAATATCATTCACTGAACACTTGAATTTAAACACCGACTGGATTTCTTATATTTTTACTTGCTAAATTTAGCAGCTGTAGCAAGAAATCAATGTAAATGATGCCTCCAAAAGTATGTGCCTCACAGTCTTCTTCCTTCCTCGTTCTCTCTTTCCTCCTCTCCTGCCTTTGCTCTGAATCTCTCATCACTGCTGTTATCCCAACACAGTCCTCATCATGCACACTTCTTGCCTCTGGTTTCTCAAAAGTCAATCTCATCAGACATACACATATTAAACCACAACTATTTTCTTGACGGTGCCCTGCTACCTGCTTTTTGATTTCCCCTTTCTTCTCCTTGGTAATGTATGAACTACAAAGATTAGTTTCAAAATCCTTCTTGACTCCCTCAGAATGAACTGCGCTGGTTTTATACCTCTGCTATATTAACTCTACTCCTTCTGACTGTGAGATAACTTCTCTCTTTCCAACAATTTGTCCTGTCAAGCTCTTGCACAAACTTCATCTTTTGATCGCTCATTTTGCTATTTTAAATCCTGCTGGCAATTACCTTCTCATTGAATTTCTCTGGAACACATTACATTTTTCTCTTTCAACAAAAACACTAGTGGATTTGAAGCCAGAGAGCACATAATTCTAGTTTATTTTTTAACTGCTGATACCCAGCCAGGGTCTTAGTGCTTGGACTCCTAGAAAAAAACACAATAGACTAGGTGATGTGAATTTAATTCTTATGACTCTGGAGGCTGGGAAGTCCAAGATTCCACTCTGGATAAAGGCTGCCTTCCTGGTTTTTCAACTGCTGCCTTCCTCAAGAGTCTTATCTCCACATTATGGATAGAGAAATCACATTTCATAAGCACCTTCTCATAACAGTATGCATCCCACTCTTGAACCTTCACCCCAGGATCTAATTATCTCCCAGTATCCTCTTGCCTGGAGGCCACTGTCTTGGGAACTGGGGCTTCAATATATAAATTTCATAGTGACACAAGTATTTAGCACAGAGCATTATGCACTTAAGTTGAATGAAAGATGATCATAACCTCTTAATACAAATGACACCAATTTCTACTGAGAAGAAAATTGTTGAGATTATTTTGGAGTATATGACCATAATCATATTTCTGTTTTGGATATTTCCTGGATTGAATAAAGTTTAAATTTGATAAATCAAACCAAAGTTCAAAACCAAAACCAAATCATTTTTGATCATGAAGCTTAGAGCAGGGACCTATAAGGCTCAGCAAGGCAGCTTTTTTTTAAAAGACCCTTGAAGGACTTCGAAGCCTACAGGCAATCTTTACTCTGAACGCATATTTTTGATCTCTGTTGTGATTTTCCAGTTTATTCAGATCCCTAGAACCAGTTGTCCCCTTGGCGCTGGAAGAAAGCATTGCACTGTATTTGAGATCTGATTCGTAGAGGTCAAAGTTCACATGACTAAAGGCATCACTTGAGGAAGGTGGGCCATTCAGTCATCATTTGGAACTTGGTATGAAGACAAATAATCAAACTCAGATGGCTTTGACCCACTGACGGGGCCCAGGCAGGGCCTGGTATTTTCTTGCTAGTACTATATCTCTGGAGTTCATATAAATCAAATTACAGGAACATTATTTATTTCTCTCTCCAAGACAATTTGCCAGAATGAGGTCAGAAAGAAAGATTAATATGACATCTAATACCGCAGCAAGAAGAGAGCTGTTTTACAATTAGGGTCAAGTCTTAAAGAGGCAGGTATTTTTCGCTCAGCCAGAAAATATTAACTTCACAACTTCCCCGCAGTGAATTCAGCAGATTCTATTCAAGCGTAACCAATGGAAATGCAGAAAAATGGTACGTGGAGAGGTTTGGGTACAGGATTTTAGAATAACAATTCACTTACAGTGTGTGAGGATGAGTCTCATTTGATCTGATAATGAAAAAATCTCACGGGGTTGTATAAGAATTAAAATATAGTTTAGTGGATAAAGAAAATGAGATACCTATAGATATAATAAAGTACCCTTCAGCTATAAGAAATCATGAAATCCTGTCTTTTGTGGCAACGTGATAGGTGCATAGACCATTATATGACACAAAATAAGCCAAGCCAGGTGCTGAAAGGCAGACACAATACGGTGTCATGCATACATACAACGTGAAATGTTAAAGTCTCAGAGGCTGTGAGTAGCATAGTGGCTATCAGATGTTGGGGAGATTATGAATTAGACGTGCAGGGAAAGAGAAGATCAAGAATTTGACATTAAAATCAGACAGGAAAAATAGTTCTGGCGGTCTCTATCTAGCAGAGAGAATAGAGTTAACAACAAGGCATTGTACACCTCAAAAGAGTCGTCAGACATGATAGCAGTTTAAGGTGACAGAGATACTATTCGTCTCATCTTGTTACTCAATTGATTCACAAATTGAAACATCCTATTTTGTTTGATCAATATGTACAAGTATCTATCAAAAATAAAAATAAGTAGAGAGTAGACCACTTTGAGAGCAGTTCTTCGACAAAAAGCAGGTGTTCGATAAACTGCTTCTCTGACAAAAGAGAACTCTGCCCACAGACTCTTTCCTTGCCTAAGGAAACTATAGATCAAAGTAGTAAATTACATTATGTTTTCATATTTTAAAACTTTTTCAAATGGATCGTCTAGTCTTATTAAGCAAAAATAGTTAGATAAGCAGAGCTTATATTTTATGTATGTCAGAGAAATTAACAGAGATGTGGGATTAGACTATTTTCTTTTTAAGCAGAGTACAGGGATATTTGGTGAAATTTTCATCTTAGCCACTAACACTTCCATGGTCTGATGCATCGTGACCTTTCTGTGTGAAAAGTATGTATGCTGACCTGGGAGGTCACGCTGGTCTGGCCAAACTCTGGGTGTCTGTAGTGTGGCTGAGAAGAAGGCAAACATTCTAAACACACTTTGTTTCTTTTTTCTGGTTATTAAGTAGTAGAGCTTTTCCCAGCTGGTCGTCTTCCTATTTTTGCAGCTATGTGCAGCATTCATACATTATTTCGCATGAAGAAATCCAACTTCTTTGCCCTTTAAAATCCAACTAGTAAATGTACGTGTCTCAGAGTAAATGTTGCCCAGCCACCAGTGATTTGTTGTAACTGCATGGGGGACACCTATAAATCAAAAATGCATTTAGAGCTCTGTCCAAATTATAAATTCAATAACTCGGGTGCAAATGATAAATCAAACCACTACTGTGCAACTGTCAATCAATTGAAATAGATTAATCACCTCAGCTGTGATGAACTACAGAAGTTATGGCCACGGAAAGATCCCAGCCCTGACTTGAGAGTTCTTCACCGGGTTGGCAGGAAACTTCTGTTCATTGATAATAGGAAGTTGACGCTATACATGTGGGCACAGAATTCTCACATTAAATGTAACCATTTGTGTACCACATATACGTGCTGAAAAAGTGGGGGAAAGAGAATATAAAAATTTGCACAAAAGATGCAATTATCATTGTTATTATCATATATTTAACAGCATGCATTTGCATACATCATAATGACATTCATCTTGGCACATACAACTATTTATGTGTCAGTATATCCCATCTTAATGATTTTTCCCTCTCCTTTCCCTTCCCACCTCCTTTTCAGCTTCTCATTCCATCTCCACAAAGTCCAATCCTTGTTTCCTATCACCTCTTTTTTAGTTTGCCCTATAAATTATTTATAGTTTGAGAATAAGAGAAATCACATGATATTTATGAATAACCTGTGTTTGATGTGTTTCATTTAGCACTACAGTCTCACCATGTGCATGGCTTATTTAATTTTTCTAGCTCAAATGAATCATTTCAGCTTCCGGGGTTTTTTTATTCCACCTGCTTAATTTCATGACTTCATGGGTCTACAGGTTCACCAAAGTTAAAAGAATAAGGTGTTTTGATTTTTATTTTTGTAATAACCTTTCTAGCCATGTGTCTACAACATGCAGGCTCCTCCCTCTAGAGACAAAAGAAGCGTTGGATCATGTCATGAAGTTTTATTAAAAAGTTTTTAGGCCAAAAACCCGGTGTTTCTTCCCATAGGTCATCTACTAGATTGTAATAATTTGCTTGCATAAACTCACCTGGGGCGATTTCCTACTTTGCTCTCTGCTAGTTATTATGACATGTGTTGTAATATTTGACTCTCAAAAAAATCCTGAGAAGTCATTTTTATTACCTCATGACTTCTTTAGCAGTCATGGGCTCTATGAAATTACTTGGGAAATATAATGAACACACGTAGCCTGTCTTGTGGAAATGCCAACAACTTTATTGGCCTAAGTTTCCAACTTGTGGGAGTAAAGTTGAAACATCTCAACCTCTTATTTCCCAAAGGTACCTTGGTTTCACTGAAGCTTACAAAGATAAGTCTCTCTTCGCATCGCGGTAACTTACAGCCTTTACCACAACTGGCTGGTCTCTCAGGGAGGCCTACAACTTTTCTAGCCAGTATGAGAAGATCGATTCAGTTATATGTATCAGAGAGAGGACAGAATAAGTCTGACACTTTCTCACACACAGCACCCCCACCCCCATCACATTCAAAGTTCGTGATTGTCTTGTGTGCAGCAACAAATGGAAGCCATATCCTTAGGATATGTATCTCCAGCCACTAAGGGTTGAACACTTCAAAGTGCCCTCCAGCATGAGCCCAGAATCGCGAGAAGCCATCAGTACTGACGGGCACTGGAAGAGGCAGGACACAGACATCGCAGGTACCACAAAAGGCCCCGAGACACACTTAAGATGCTGCTGATGAGCGAGAGTACAGCTAATACTGGACACAGTCATCCAAGTGAATTGGAGAGATAATATAAGAAATTCAGCTATTTGGGATATTCACCATAATCCTTGTGCTCCACAGCAATGCTATTCCTGCCAATTTTACTTGGTTATGAAACCAAGCTAACAATGAGGCCTATTTTCCCCATTTTACCAGGGACAAAACTGAGGTACACAGAGGGTGACCAACCTTGTGAGACAATGAGACTTGGAATTGAGGAGGCTCAAGTCAGATGAACCTTAAGCTCCTGTCAGCTTGGCATCGTTATATTCCAGACATGATCTTAAGATCTCGAAAATGTAGTCAGACATTACCCGGAACAAGCTAAAGAGAAGACATTCTCTTATTAATAACTTTCACTGTCAATCACCGTACAACTCATAGGTAATAATCACATGATGTATTTGTACAGTGTAATGACTCTTTCTACGCAACCTCCCCCCACCTCGTTCCTATTCAAGGTAATGACTTGAATTTCAGGCTAATAATTTTCTTGACATTCTGAAACTTTTTAAACTGTTAATTGTAGCAAATTACACAGAGCATTACCTTTGCTTTTCTATTTTTTAAGTGTATGTTTCAATAGTGGTGAAGGTTTTCACATTGTTGTAAACTTTTCTTGCTGTAAACCAATCTTGAGAATGCTTCATCTTGCAAAACTGAAACTACCCAAACAAAAACCTTCCCCCTCTTCACTTCCATCCCTGGTAATTACCACTCTACTTTCTGTTTCTGTGATTTTGATTACCACAAGCACCTCATAAAAGAAGTAAGTTCAATTGTACAGCATCTTTATTTTTCTGGCTCGCTTACTTCAGATAAGAGTGTCTGCAAAATTTATCATCTATTCTGTCTGATGTACCAAAATTTCCTTTCTTTTTAAAGCTGGATACCATTCAAGGGCCTAAGGCAGGAGGACTTCTGGGAGTTCAGGGCCAGTTTGGGCTAGTAGTGATTTCAGGACCAGCCTGGACTACAGAATGAGACCCAGTTATCAAATAAAGCAAAATAGAAAAAGAAAAGGAAAGAGAAAAACGAAAAAGAAAAAGAAAAAGAAAAAGAAAAAGAAAAAGAGAACTGGGTAATATTTCATTGTAACATTCCAATCTAGCACATTTAGTTTATTATCTATTCACAAGGAACATACATTTTGGATCTTATGGATAACGTTGCTCTAGAAATAGTTGTGCAAATAATTTCCTTGAGTTTAGTTTTAATTTTGTTGGGAAGGAAATATATATATATATATATATATATATATATATATATATATATATATATGCGATGTATTGTTTACTTTTACCTCTTACATTCTGAGTTGTATCCGTCCTGCAGACACAGCTCATTTTCATTGTTAACTTGATTTCCACTGCTTAATACCTGCCATTCACGCTACTAAAATCACTGAATTATTCCAAATGGTTGTGGTTAAGACGAGGGTGCTGATTTGCACACTTTCATACAGATTCTTCTGGCATGTCATCATTAGTGTTGCTAGCCAAGCATGAGTACAGTATAAGAAATATTAAAGTTACTTGGAGTTTACTAGAAATGCAGAATGTCAGGCCTCTGGATAGAACGCAGTTTATCAAGAACTCCACTCTGAGGAGCTCATATATACATTAAGGTTTGAGAAACCATCTCCTAGACCCATGCCATGCTAAACAAAAGCCACTAGAACCATCAGCTCTGGGTACATGAAATGTAGCTGGAATGTTTTCAGATATTTCATGAGTATAAATTTCACATTGCACTTCAAAGACTGCCAAAAATGTAAGATACGTCACTAATAGTTTCTGTATTGGTTGCACATCGAGAGACATTCTTTAATAAATGCTGAATAAAATAAAATATTTCTAAATATTTTTTCACCTATTGTTTATAATGTTAGTGCCAGAAATTTTTAAATTACACATTTGGCTTGCATCATATACTAGAGAAATAGTAATGAGCTATGGATTTTCCCACCATAACCTATATGTATATATTAAAGTCAGCTAGATAATTCCAAAATGGTGAATTGAATTAAAATCTTCTACTTGTGAAAAAGAGATGAAAGAATAAATCTTACTTTATCTTACTAATTTTTTGGAGGGTATGGGGGACAGAGTCTCGCTCTGTGGCCCAGCTGGTCCTGAACTCACTATGGAGTGCAGGCTGTCCTTGAACTCACAGCAATCGCCCGGTCTCAGCCTCTCAAGTGCTGAGATTACAGGTGTGCACCACTATGCCTGGCTTATGTGGTGCTGGGGAATTAAACTCAGTACTTAGTGTGTGATTTAGCACTTCCTAGGCAAGTGCTTTAACCGCTGAGCCATTCCTCCAGCCCATATCACTAAATTGGATATTGCTAAAATTGGATGATCTTCAATAAACTTACATCAATAAAATGATATTTCACTGAGTAAATTTTGAAATTCAACTTTTGTTATAAATGGATTGCACATTCTGGAAATGTGAAAAGATTCAAGTAATTGTCTTTTTACTTTTAAAGTGGATTTATAATTTTAAATTAGTCTGGATAATAATTATAAAAAATTTGTGCAAATGTATTTACGCTTGTAGCCTTACTTTTTACACAATTCATACGTTTTCAATTTTTTATTATATTGTAGTTATCATAATATGTAATTTGTTGATTAAATCATGTATTGAAAAGCCACCAACTTCTCCTTGATGGACCATGATATCCAGTTGTGTCACCTTTTTATGAATTTTTGTTTTGTGGTCTGTTTCTGTTTCTAATCTATCCTAAACTCTCTCTCTTTCAAAGCCTCCGCCCCTCAGGGGTAAAAACTGTCAAACTCTCATGTATTAGAGCTTCTTAGACATGTTGGGATCTATAAGAAAATCTCCCCAAATGTTATATTTACTTTATAAGAATCTGAGCAACTTGCCCCTATGCATTCCTACACGTACTTGTGCTTTATCTTGCCCATTTCCAGGCCACCCGCCGGCCCTTCTGTGTTAGCCCACTGTATGTCACAATGCCAACCGCCTGCGGTGAAAGTGTTTGGAAGGAGGACAGGTTCATACCTTGCCTCATGGTCTCAGAAGTATCAGTCCACGTCGCCTGTCTCTCTTGCTTTGGTCCTGTGGTGAGGTGCAGTACAGTGAGGAGCAAATGGCAGAACCAAGCAGCGCACCTCATGGCAGGTAGGAAGCAAAAGAGAGGGCCTCAGAGGGCCATTGTCCCAACACGCCTCGGTGGACATGGCCACAATGAACTCATTTCTTTCCATTGACCCCATTTCCAACAATTCCCACTACCTCCCATTGTTGCTTAAGGCTGATCATCCAATATTACACTCATGATCTTTGGGTAATATTTAAGAACCCAAACATAACACACTCCAGATTACATAAGTGTGGGAACATCAAATAAAATGTGTTTAATGTAGAGATGAGTTTGGGAAAGAATATCTTTATGACATTGATACTCT
The DNA here is from genome assembly GCA_004027205.1 of Ctenodactylus gundi. Lineage (NCBI taxonomy): Eukaryota > Metazoa > Chordata > Mammalia > Rodentia > Ctenodactylidae > Ctenodactylus > Ctenodactylus gundi. The sequence continues at coordinate 161,195 of PVKB01000092.1, read as the reverse complement.
CAGTCTGTGATATTCTGTGTTTCTAATTTATTCAGGTCTTTTCTGTGACATAATATGGCCTCTTTTCCTCTCCACAGGAGTATCAACGTATATTGTTACATTTTTTGGATAGTTTTCTTTGGTAGATACTACGAAACAATTTTAAAATTATGGTTTCCGTTTATACTCTGGAAACATTGGTGAGCCCGTTACCCTACCACATTCATGTCAATACCTGGTACTCCTCAGTATATAACTTTCATCCACACTCTTGCTGATTTCTGTAACATTTTTTGAATAATATGTCTGTTTTTCAGCTACGACCAATCAACAGTGGAGGTAAATCTTGGATTCAGAATTATCATATTTCATTTTAGATGTTAACAATGTGGCCTACAGAAAGGAACTAGAAAACATTCCAAGTACTTTCTCTCTTCTGTCCTCTCCCCACGTTTCTATATATCCACACATACATGCACACCCATACACACGAAAACACACATGCATACAGGAGTGTATAGGTGTGTGTGTGGTGTGTGTGTGTGTGTGTTCTTCCTATGGAAATACAAATACATTTAAAATGGGATCAGTGGTGTAACTACTTGTTAATGAGTATAATTTGCATGCCAAACAGAAACCCAGCTGCAACACAGAGCAAATGCCCAGGATATCGATTACCATCAATACGTGACTTCCAGCTATGTGCTGGACACTACAAATGCACTATGGGTATAAAAATAATGTTTGAAAATTGAGCAGGCTCTTTTCCCACAGGAATAGTTCTGCAAAATAAAGAGTTAGAAATAATGGTAAATTCCTCTGACAAATACCAAAGGAAGCAGTAGAAAATATGAAATTTGTAATATGATTGCAACAAAAACTGATTTCAGTTTAAGTTCAAATTATAGGAATTACATAAGAATAAATGAAGATATATGGCTTCTGTTTGATCCTTCAGGGAAGAAGAGGATTTCAATTAGTAGGATAATTGCTATAGTTTTTAAATTGATGCAAAGCATTAGAAAAGACTGTCATTGTCTTGTAAAATTCTATGGTTGGATTGATTGAATGATTGATTTTCTGTAGAAAAAAATCAATTCCGTTTTGTTGAAATAGCTATCAAAGAAAATGGCACACCCTGGAACAGTTGTGCAACCTTCACTGAATAAGTAATAGAATAAGGGAATAGAAGGGTGGAAAGAGATTCTACTCATGAGGGAAGAATAGATAAAAATAGAAGGTTGAGGGCTGAAAGTAAGTGTACCTCATGGTAGAATACACGCTTAGCACACATGAGACCCTCGGTTTGATCCCAGCATCACAACCAACCAATAAATCAATAAAAAAGGCTGTAAAGTCATAGTCCTCCAGGATTCAATGCATTTTTGCACATCTTTGAGTGGGTCTTGTATTACATTCCCCCCCCCCCACCCAAATCCCTCATAAAATATATTTTTAAAGTGAACAGCTTTGTATGATACATATCTTTCAGGAAAAAAGAAATCAAGTTTTCCATAGTCTAGTACAATACAAGTAATGTCTCTTTCTGAGTAAAAAAAGGGGAGAGCAGCTTTATGTGTACACCATGACACAATGTTTAAAATGCCCTGCTTAGGGCTTCCTCACTGAATGTGCACACTGAGAGTTCAGTATTCCGGCATCCCCACATGGAATGCACAGGATTTGACGCATAAAGGCTCGTGTTGGCACATGTTAACACAATGCTCGTGGAATGTTTTGGGAATTCTCTTTATCTTTATCCCACAAGTCTTGGGTTTTCTACAGCATTTCTGTAACTTAGGTAAAAGAGCTTTTTAAGTCCAAATAGACTAAAATATTAAATTCTTACTGCCCAGGGTAAACCTAGAAAGCTATGTCGCAAGTGGCAGATGACCATTGAGAGATTGAGCTGAATTGAATATTTAAATTGCTCTTCAATGCAAATTAATTATTTGGGAAAATGATATTTTTATAGTGCACTTACAGGAAATGAAAAATGCCTATGTCTTTAAATGCTTTCTGTATTTCAATTTGTAAGGGCTGGTAGAGAAACAAAAATAAGTTATATACCAGGGAAGGAAGGAATCTGGATTCTAGTTCGTTAGGTCGTAATATAACTGTGCCCTTGGAACTTGACCGTACTGCCCCGGGCATCAGCACTATCACCCATAAAAACAAGTTCCTCCGTGTTTTCTAAGCTGCTGTTTATCTCTAAATGCTTATCTTTTCTCATTGTCTTACCTAAATATTTAGAAATCTCCTGTGTGTTGCTCAAGGCAAGACCTTTAAATGAGACGTTGTGCTCAAGTAGAAATGGGGAAAAAAAAACTTTTGCTATTATTTCTGCTGATTTGTTTGTTTCTTTGCAAAATGGGAACAGACAAAAATTATCACCCAGATCCAGTTCATTCTCTTAATATTCTTTTGAAAATGAGGCTAACAGACAGATGGCTTTTCCATACGATTATACATACATTTGTTATCTTCTTTATTAAAACATATTCTTATAGTAGTTGTTTACTACAATTGAATCAGTAGGGATTTACCTATTAGAAAAATACAAAATAAGAAATAATTGATATATTACCTAAAATATATGTATCTTAGCACTTTCTTGTGTATAATATTTACCTATACATAAAATAAACTGCTAAAAGTCTTTCTCTACCTATCTTCTTGTTTCTGGAATTTTGAACAAATAAAAGAAAATTCAAGTCATAAAATCTGTTTACTGTTATTTCCTGAGGAAAGAAACATAAATAATTTCCCCAAATTTATCTCCTGAAAATATATCCTGCTGTTGTCCCTCTGGGACAGAATCTATTTTGGTTATTTATTATTAGATATTAGCATTCTTTAACATTTCCCCATTGGGCATTTTATCCTGAAAGACAGGAATGCTAACTACACAAATTGAAAATGGAACAGAGAACGCTTTATTCTCCATCTAAATGTATTTGTCACTTGTATAGAAACTATGATCTCCAAAAAGAGCACAGCAAGGCTCCTTGTTAGGCCTTCATAAATGACTGCCAATAAAAGAGTACTATTTTAGAACACTGTCACCAGCATCGCTTCTACCAATTGACTTTCTTTATTGAAAAAAACAACAACAACAAAAATATGGTGGCACAGACAAGGTAAGAAAAGAAAATTTCTAGATCATGAAAAAAACAAGATATAAATAATGTGCTTAGTATAATAATCATTGTACATTAATGCATGTATTAAATTATCATAAATGTATTTATGTATTATGTTTCAAAAAACCAAAAAAAGTGATACCTGTATAATTCAACTAATTCAGGATTTATCATTATTCCAGTAAATTGCATAATTATTTGTGACCCTTGTTGAGATACTTGTGACTTCCCCTCTTTGCTTGATTTATTTTTTACCATAGTAAATGTCTAGGTACCAAGATGCCATTTAAGACTGTAGGTATGTAGGCCTTCAGGTATATATTAGAGACTAAGGCAGAGATAGAGTCAGAAGGAGAGAATGTTCAATCTTGAGAGTCCATGTCAAAGACAGATTTTAGAAGCCATACATCATGATGTTTTTGTTTTTGGTGAATTCATAGTCACTGAGAAAATTAGAATAATAGTGAGCATTTGGAAAATGTATAAGTACATTTCTAAAGATCATACTCCCAGGTTATTAATAAAATGATAACTCTGTGGGTGTGGTGAAAGTTTATCTTAGTTACTTACTCATTGCTGGTACAGAATACCTGATATTCACAACTTAAGGAAAGAAATATGTACTTTAGCTCACAGTTTCAGAAAATCCCACACAGTCCACTTAGGGCCAGCCAGACATGGTGGAAGTGCATGGTGGAGGTCTAGTCAGAGGAACGCTCTTCAGAGCACAGAAGACACACAGCTAAGTGAGCGGAGAGAAAGTTGATGCCTTGAGACTAAGGCAAAGGCCAAAGCTTCCCCAGGAACAGCAGTAACAGTTGGCTTTTCCTTGTCTACTTCGTTTATGATACCAGGTGTCCCACCCACACCTAGGATGAAAGACCCTTCCTCATTTTCTGGCCCAGAAGTCAATAACACACACCTAAAAGCTCTTCCCTGAATCCCTCTCTCACCCCCCTCCTCCAGTCTCAAGAGCTTGACACAATTGCTCCAGGTCAAGCCTCAAGCATCTGCCTCTATCAGGCCCACTTCCTTATAGCACACAGTTGCATAGGTATCCTACTATGTGCATATACATAAGGCTTTTGGGAAACACTCTAGATCCAAACCCTAACCTAATCCAAACCATTCCACTCCTGAACCTTCCAAAAAATTATGTCTACTTCCTTATGCAAAATACATTCAACTCTGGTTTAAAAGTTGTTAAGTTCTTAACAGTTCTAGAAATACTAAAAAGTCCAAGTCCAAAATCTCCTCTGAGAATCAAAGTAAACTCTTAACTATGATCTCCTGTGAAAATCAAAGAAAATTTAAACAGTGCCAACATACAATGGCATAAGGTAAATGTTCCCATTGCAAAAGAAGGAAATAAGGGAGAGAAAGCAATTGGATCAAAACAAGTTTAAACCCAGCAGAGCAAGCACTATATATCCTGTGTTTTCATACTCACCACTTGGAGTAAACTATGATGAGATGCAAGCCCCAAAGGGCTTGGGTGGCTCCACACCTACACCATTGCCTCTGTTTGTTACCTCCATGTCTTTTTTTTTTTTTTTTTTTTGGGGGGGGGGGGGGCTGGATCTGTTCAGCCTGTAGCCTTTCAGAGCTGGAAATCAATCTATGTTTCTAGTGTCTCCAGATTTCCTGGGTCTCCACTACACTTTTGGCTGCACTTCCACAATTCCATGCAGTGCCCTCATGAGGTCAAAGTGCCTGGCCTCCAAGGACTTCCTCTGAAATCTAGGTGGAAACCCCCCGAACTCTTGAATTTTGCATGCCAGCACCAGGTGAATTATGTTAAGGTCTCCAGCTGTGTTGAGCAATAGTGATTGGCTCCCTTGGCCAGTTACTAGTGAGGACTCTTGAGTTCTTAAATGGCTGAACTCCTGCAAACACCTCTCTCTTTGGCCCTACAGGATGTGTTTGGTTACTTTTCTCAGAGCAAAATGCTTTGACTTGCAGTCTTTTAATCTGTAAATGGTGGAGTTCTGTTGAGTTCTGAGATGCCTATGTGGCACATTTTTCTACAGTCCTGATTCCAAGTACTTTACTTTTTAAAATATTAATCTCTTTAATATTCCTGTGCTCTTCGGCCCCACCATCACATGCCCTTTCAATCTGGCAAAATCAAAAACTTTTTACAATTTTCTCTGCCATTTTTTCCTGCTTTATCACATTGGCTAAAGCTGCCAGCAGTAAACATGTGACAGCGTGGACACTAGGCTGCCTTAAGATTTTTCTCCAACAGATTAAAATGCCCACTACCCTTAATTACAGTTTCAGGCAAAGACTCTGGCCAAGGGCAAATATCAACACTTTTTTTGGCTAAAGTGTAGCACACATGGTTTCTAGACCAGTTTCTAGCAAAGGCCTCCTTCCCATCTGAAAATTCTTAAACCTAATCTTTACAATCCACACTGCTCTCGGCAGCTGGTCTTCTGAGCTCTCACCAGACTCTCCCATCAATCTTAGCTCATAGAACTCTGCGATTTCTCTACCTGCCATCTTCAAACTCTCTAATCTCTTCCCACAAACCAGTTCTAAATGCTTTCCCATGTCATGGTAGGGTAAAGTTGCAGCATTGACCCTACTCTTGGTAACAATTTCTATCTTAATTACTAACTAGTTACTGAAGCAAAATACCTGGCAGCTGCAACTTTAGGAAAGAAAGATTTATTTTAGTTCACAGTTTCAGAGGTTTATTTTAGTTCAGTTTCTCACACTGTCCATTCATGGGCAGACAGACATGGTGGAAGCATATGGTGGAGCTCTAGTCAGAGGAAAACTATTCATAGCGTGGCAGTCAGACAGAGAAGTAGATGAGGAGTGAATTGATACCTAGAGACTAAGAAAACAGCCAAATCTCTCCCAAGAAAAGAAATAACAATGTTCCTTCTTCCTTTTTTTTTTTTTAGTTCAAGCTAGCAGTTGAACCCTGCTCCCACCCAGGTGGGTTCCTCTCCCTTATTTTCTGGCTCATAAGTCAATAACAAACACCTGAAAGCTCTGCACAGGGCACCCTCTATTTTCGAGAAGTTGACACAATCCTTCCAGGTCAAACCCCAAACATCTGCCCTTTCATTCAGGCCCCGCCTTCCAATAGCACGTGGTTCTATAAGTACCCCACAATATCTGCAGACATGAAGCTATTGGTGCACACTCCAGATCCAAACCATAATAGGGTTTAAATCAAACAAAGAAGGATATCATCTGGAATAGCCATGGAAACTTAACAGCCCAGTGAAAGCTCCATTGACCTTAACTGCAAATCTGATTTAGAGCATCATCAAAGGAACCAACAGAGTTAGTGATCAGTACACATTGAGTGAATTAACCTATGGTGAAGAAGTGAGTGAATGGCAGCAAAATAAAAGAAGGAAGCAAAAACAATCATGGACGAATCCTTTCACATTATAAATGTAATTTTAAAGTATTTTGGGATAAACAAATATTTATCTTCATGGAACCCATTTTCTAATATGGAATGAATAGAGCTGTGTGGAGATCTTGACCATAGGATGTTACCTATGCATGAGAAGTAAAACTGAAAACAGATGACCTCCACTAGCACTAAAAGGGACACCTGTGGCCAGACAGCTCTCTCCTTTAAACAAAAGACATGTGAAATGCAGTAATGTGGAGGCAGTCACTCAAATGACATGGATTTTCCTGTCATAACAAGCAATAGCAACTGAACTAAAGGTTTCAGTACGATAATGTTTCACCCACATTAAAGTTCTCAATAAAAAGTGCAAAGCCAGATAATCGAGAACCATCCCTGTGAGTTATAAAGATAGAGCTAATAATATTTTAAGATTTTTAAAGGGAGAGAAAGAATATCATGCGTGTATATTATTCTTGTGACTATATTTAGAATATTAAACAGCAATTTTCTTAAGTACTTGTAACAAATGACTGATGAATTAGCATGACTTTTTTCTTTCACTTTGTTCAATTGGCTATTTTTCTAATATATTTCATTGGTCTTACATAATTCACTGGCCATACATTGTAAAAGGGGGTTTCTAGACCACGAACCTTAGATTTGTACATGATATTAGCAGGAGAAATCATCTGTGTACTTTTCATATGAAGGGTGTCATAAAAATTTTTTTTGCAGATGCCCACATTCTGCTTCAAAAGTATAAAACAAGAAATTCTGGTTATTTCAAAGGCAGAGGTAATTTCTTAGTTTGCTTATTGGTCCTTATATAATATTGGGGTTTATTCAGAGGCCTAAAGGTGGTTAGACATTGCTTTTGATACACAGGATCGTAGTCCAGGGGAAAGAATAAAATACTAGCTCTTTCCTGTTATTGATAATAATAGCAAAGGAAGGCAGGAGGAATTAACGCAAACTCAGAACAAGAATGAGTTCTTTTAGGATGGCTTATGGACTGACATCTCTGGGCTACTCTAGGTTTTCTTACTTAATGAAGGGCTATTTTCAGATGCTTCCGCTTGAGAGTATTTTCTTTTTGTTCACAAGATACCTCAGAGAGAAGATGGAAAACAAGGGCAACATTGCTAAGCATTGAAAGACCAGACAGTTTTATACTAGGATGACTAAACCTAGCTACAAAAAGGATACAACATTACTATTTCTAAATACTATGCATTAAACTCCTTGAAATCGGAGCAAATTAGATTGTCTCATAAAAATATGCTTTAATAAAAATGGTAAGGGATACATTAATAATTTTACAACTCTAGGTGACATATGTTTGCAATATACTGTTAAAAAGAAGAAACCGAAAGGAAAGAAGCTATGAGATAAGTCAGCATGAAGTTTTCTCGTGCGGGCATTAAGTTATTACACTGAAAAAGCCATATTTCTGTTTTTCAAATTACAGTAATGCAAAATATAAATGCAGATATTAAAGAAGACAGGGGGAATAAACATCCCATGCCAGAGTGCTGGTAGGTTAGAAGGAGAAAATGTGGGTAGCTTATTAAAACAAATAACCAACAACATGAGACTTTAACTTAAATTTTAAGATTAGATTGAGGACTATAACCTGAAGTTGAAAATGACTCAGGCAAGTTTGCAGCAAGTATTAGTATAGAGTGCGAAGTTAAATGTTTCAAAATATGCAGCAGTAGCTCCCCTAAATAGCATAATTCCATTAGTGGAATTATAGCTAACTTTCAGAATCACAATCTAATGAAATTTTGGAAAAGTGAATCTAAATGCATTTAGAATCGATTTGGTTTACCTCAGCTTGATTGTAAAACGTTTATCTAAATTACTCTGTTGTCCTTGCAAATATTTTACTTGTTTCTCAAATCTTGCAACTTAATATGTTCACCAATTTTGAGAATTTAGGGAGAAAATACAAAATAATGAGTTAAATATAAGTTCATAAAGATATGGTCAGTTCCATGGCTCATTTTAGAGAGGGAACATAAAATATTGTGTGACGCCATCAGTTTCAATTAGCCTAACTTCAGCAGGTAAATACAAAAATTAGAAATTGGATAAGAAAGAAATTTTGCAGGAGGAAAAAGGTATATTCCAGTGGACTCTATGTTCAAAAATAAGGGTTGGTGTTAGTCCTATTGAGTAGTAGGATGATGTTGGAAAGAGGGAAGAGCCTTGGAAATCATAGAGTTAAGTTTCAAAGCAAGAAATGTTTAGGTGTAATCTTCAAACAGAAAAATATTTTTCATTATGCATAGAATGGAATGACGGAAGCACATTGATTATATAACTTGGCTGTTTCTGAGATGATCTCATTAAGGAAGTCCTCAGAGTCCTCCTCCCCAAGACATGGCCTCTATTTATTTACTCATCTCACATAGTTCCTCCTCATTCTCAGCTTTCTGTGGTTTCAGTCACTCTCGACCAATTACAATCTGAAAATATGAAATGGAAAATTCCAGAGATGACTCACGAGTTTTAAATTGTGCCCCCCCCCCCAAGGAGCATGACAAAATTATGCCTTGCCCTGTTCTATCTCACTGGAATGTGAATCCACAGCACCCAGTACCTGTCCACCTCGGTAGACGTCTGGCAAGCAGACCAACTGGCAAGATATTGAAGTGTTTGTGCGCAAGTAACCAGGATTACACTTCATTATAGCTCTGAACCATCATTTGCTGAGTTTGCTAATGTCTATGGCGAGGACAAGTCTCAGATCCATGGAATTATGAAGAAGGAAAAAGAAATCTGTGCAGGTTTTGCTGTCTTACCAAAGAATGTGAAAGTCAATGCCACTGTGTGAGACAAGTGATTAGGCGAGACGAAAAAAGTGTTCAGTTTTGAATGTATTTTGGTCCTGTGCATTACTAATTTGAGGTACCCAGTGGGAGTTTTGGAATTCCACTCTCCCACAAATATGGGGATCCCCTGTACATTGGCATGTAAAGCCCTACTCTTGGCACACTGACCTTGGTGAAAATATGTAGATTATATTTCAGGTCCAAGCGTGGGTAAGCACAATGACTTGGATCTCACTCAGGGATTTTTGGAAGTCTTCAAATACAAGATGAAGTCATAAACCAGATACTATTACTGGTCAGTGGACAAATCTTTCTTTGCAGGTATTATATCTCAAAAAAAGCACTGAAAATTTGGTAATCCTACATGGCCAGAATGAGTGAGAATTTCACAAGTTGCGACTGATCATGGAAGTGCAGGGTCAATATTATTCCACGTCACCCACTCTGGTGCTCAGAAAAACCTTACATTGTCACCCACAAAAGTAGTTGTGCTTATGCGTGGGTCATGTCAACCTCGGTAGAGTGTCTTCCCGAGGTGATCACAACAGCCATCAAATTCTTTGGCCCATAGGAAATAGCTACTTAAATGAAAGAATTTCCTGTGTGAGTTTGGGAAATTCTGTAACTTCTCATACCTTAGTTTTCATGCCTAAAACAAGGAGAGAAATAGTGCATGCCTCATATAGTAGCTATTGAATTAAATGACTTCATAGTTGGAAAAGAAGTCAAAGAAAATCCCAACCAAGGTAAGTGTCATGTGACCATGGGGAAATGTCTCTGACTATTATTATGATGATGGTGATTTTTCTTTCGAGACAAAAGAAGAAATTCATTGGTCTGAGTCATCCATTTGTCATTTAACTGTGGAATGCAAATATATGTCTCCAATGTTCTAGAACTATTATCCTTGGAGTCTGTTTTGAGTTCACCAAAACCCAACTTTTGGGAAATCATATTTTGAGCACCAAAGGACCCCATGCTGTCAGTAGCTGCTACTAAAACTTGAGAGTATATACCAATAAGCAGTATCAACCATCCCTACAAAAATCAAGGCACCTACAAAATTTCTCAAGCTCCCCTAAGGTCGTTTCTTTTTTTGTGATTTCCTTCTTCCTTCAAGCCAATTTCAAATATTCATTTAACTTCATTTCCCTTTTATGAAAACATATGGTGGGGAGAATAGAAGATGCCGTAATATGCCTGAGGCTTAAAAGTCCTTAAGGACATTTCAGGTCATATTCTGAATCCTTCCTTTTCCAGTCCCCGAAGTGGATTTGCAAAGACAGTAGCTGAAGAAGAATTCTGCATCTCAAATTTTGGCCTAAAGCCAGCCCACTCTGCTACTTAGAGAACGCTTTGAAGCCTGCAATTTATTCATTCAGGCATAGACACAAACGTAACCATTCTCCTGTTCCCGCCGACTCTTCCTACTGATAACTAACAGGCTCTGGTGTTTGTCTCACTTAGAATGCTCAAATTTCATAAAACTCAATTTACGTTCAACAAAAACAACCAAAGCACAGAATTTCATAAGGGTTTTGTCTAATCTTGTGTTTTTGAAAATATCTTTACAGTCATCACCGCCAAATTGATATTTACACCCTTTTTGTCCCCCAGTGTGCGCATATTTACTGTCACTTTCAGGTGGAATATCTGTAAATTCACTGTGAAAACAACAACAGAATAAATTAAATAATAATAAATTCATTCCATACCTACCTTTTAGCTGGTACTCATACAATCATTTCAGATAGATACTTATGACTATTTTAAGTTTTTAAATGATTTCCAGAGAGTTCAAATAATTCAACAAATGTATACTTAGGAGCTCTCCATGTCCTGTGTCTTGTATTCTCAATGTGTATTAGTAATATGACCAGTGAACAGCCCTATGTTTAACTGTACCTTTGACTCAGAGATTTCTCTGCATTATTCCTTTGACTTTCTGTCAGCACTGGCCCTGTTGCAAGAAAACCTTGATTATATCCATACTTCATATATTATTCATATTTCAAATGTTTCTGCAGTCTAAGTTCCTTTTGACCCTGCCAAAACCCAGTATCATCCAAAAGAACACAAAGACTGATTATAATTTTCTAACCCAAAAGCTTGCGTAATTTTCCTCTTTATTTTTCTGCATTAAGGGTTTCCTGGACCCCGGGCTCTAATTGGTAACTGTCCATGGCCTGTTAGGACCCAGGCTTCCCAGCAGGAGGTGAGGAGGGAAAGGCCAGGGTGCAAAGCTTCTTCTGTATTTACAGCCATGCTCCATCGCTGATAACGACCACTGGAGTTCCACCTCCTAACAGGTCAGCAGCAGCACTGAGAGCACAGACATTGCTGAAAACTGCTCAAATGAGAGATCTAGCTTGCAAATTTCTATTGAGAATCTAATGCCCGATGATTTGAGGTGGAGCTTGGGTGGAGATGCTTGCCCCGGAGCTGCTGCATATACACATTAGTAGAAAGGTTTGATTCCCCTGTCTCCCATCACCCCCAGACGGGATTATCTACTTGCAGAAAAATTTCGAGTTTCCACTGACTCTGCATTGTGGTGAAAGTATAATTATTTTATCATATATCATAATATGATATGAATAGAAAAAATGCACGATAAATACAATATGCTTAAATCATCCTGAAACCCTCCCTGTCCCCTGAATGCCTGTGGAATATTTTTTTTCTTCCAAGTAATGAGTCCCCAGTGCCAAAGCATTTGGGAACCATTGTCCTACATGATTGAAAAAAATCAATTTCTTAGTGATCTACAAAGCAGCTTCACAGCGTCCGTGGCACTCGGTGGATGCATGTCCCGATCCACGCAATGTTGAGAAACATTGGGCTGCTGCTATTTTCAGTCACCCGATGGTCCTTCATGACTCCCTGACTCCACACGAGGCATTCCTTGTGTCTGAAGCATACATTTTCTCATCTAAAATATCTATTTTTTTACCACACGCGGAGAAGTACAAAACTAGTTAAAAAACGACTGCATTGTGAAATGAAACCAACTTCCTTTCTGCTCGTGGGAGCGTCTCTGATCCTCTCTGCACCGTGATAGGCCTCATTTACCTGGTCATCTGTTAAGTGGATGAATGAATGAAATAAACCAAATTTCACATCACCTAATCCAAGTATTATAGTCAGAAACTACAAACGTTTGAATATCAGGAGTCTAGAAATCTGGGTTTACTCTGAACTTTTTTGCTTTGTAATCCTGGAAAGTGTTACTAACCAGCATGTGAACCGGGGGTGTTAACACATCACCTGCCTGGAGCTGGCATTTGGAAAAAATTATTGCTCAACCTGCCATTTTGTTTCAAGACCTGGGAGTCCATGAGAGCGATTTGAAATCGTCTCTCCATAGGTCACTATTCAGGGGGAAAGAACGATACTGAATAATCTGTATCTTTAAAAAAGTCTATCTGCCCCTGCCTTGTGGTTTACTTTTTGACTGCATCTCTATTATATTCCGATTCTTTCATTTTGCTCTGGGCGTTCATTGTAAAGTGTGGGAATAGTCACACGAGTGCAGAGGAGAAACACACTCTGCCCTGGTTAGCCGTAAGAATCCATTAGTGCTTCATCATCCTGGGAGACAAGTGCACACGGCAAGGGGTGAAATGTGGAGCCGCTTCCAGTATCCATCACTGAACCAGCTAAGGAATTAGTGCGTATTTACACACAGCCCCCAATCGCTTAAATCGCAATACAATAAATCAGCAGCCTATGAATCTCAAACATTATTCCAACTCACTATCAGTTCTCAATGGTTATTTATAAGATATAGAAACTCTGGTGATAAATAGAAAACATAAAATTCCTGGTTTGGAAAAATGGTATAGCTTGCTCAGAAGGTATTGAGTTCTGATTTAGGCAACCTTCCAGGGCTATTTAGGCTCAATATTTTTAAAATTCTCTGAGCATGATTAGACAGTGTAGGTTAGGCTGGAGGAAGGGCTCAGCGATTAAAGAGCCTGCCTAGCAAGCGCAGTCAAGTGCTAAGTAACCTCGTTCGAACCCCCAACACCACATTAGCTGGGCATGCTGGCTCACGCCTGTAATCCCAGCACTTGGGAGGCTGAGACAGGAGGATTGCCATGAGTCCAAGGCCAACCTGGGCTCCATAGTGAACTCAGAACCAACCTAGGCTACAGAGCCAGACCCTGTGTCAAAAAATACATATACAGATATAGATATAGATATATAGGCAAAAGAAGGTGGTATTTATGGCAGATTGAAAATATTAGTGCATTTAATAAGAAATTAATTTCTACCTAAACCATCATCCCAATGTGATAATCTAACCCTGGAGATGCCACTACAATCTTTACACACATGATCCTTCTCTCAATTTCTTCTGTAAAATTCACCTTGAACTTTCAACTTACAGTCCAGGGTGCCTGCTCTGGGTGCCTCTAGCTAACCTGCACCACAATGAGCAGAGAGAAAAGGAAGAGTGTTGATGATAACCCTTAACTTCAAACACACTGCCCGAGAGTTGGGCCAACCCTTTCTGCTTGTGTCCTACTGCCTTGAATTTGCTGGGATTGTGGCGACGACTCTCTCTACGTCAGACAAATAAATGCAGTCATTAGGTGACATTCATAGATTCCACTATGGAAGGAAGAAAGAGAAAATGGAGAATAGATGAGAACCTCAGCCATAAGCACTCACCAACAAAACCCTGGGCTCCTTGGAGAATTGTCCGCAATTCTAACTCCTTTCTAATTCCTCTTTTTCTAATTGTGCTAAAAACTATCTCAATCCAATTTTCACACTGTATGTCCTTCTGAATCTAAGCTTTTAAGATTTCTGATGAACTCCAATTTGCAAAACATAATGTTAGTTTATTTTCATATTGTTACAGAAACTGTAATTTTAAACATACATATTTGGTTATTTTCTCTTAATTCATTTTCTTCACATGTTTTTCCTGTTTTTCTTTTCACTGGTCCCCCCTCTTTATGCTAGCCTGCCTGTATGTTTGTCTCCAAAGTCAAATTCTGCACATTTTTCCTATTAATATTTTTTTTGGGTTTTATCATCTGCCCCAACAAATTTAAATACCATGCCCTTGCTCCTCTCTGATAAACCTATGTCTATCACAATATTTTAACTTTAATTTTATTCCTCCAAATGTCTATGCAATATCTGAACACATACATATAAAATTCTTCTCCAAAAATACATACTCATAACGGAATTCTTACCAGTCCCTCTTAGCCAATGTTTTTTAAATACAGAATTTTGCTTCTCGCTAGATGGCAACTCCTTATTATCAATTTTTTCAAGCCAAGACTTTGAGTCATTTTTTCTGTCACCAACTACACCAACAGGCTGTCTGATCCCCTGACATATGTACAGACATAACAACTTTCCTTATTTCTGGCATGATCACCTGGCTTGAGAACCAATGGTCACTCATGTAGATCACACAATTCCATCTTAGCACCATCTGAAATGATACCTTACTTTCCTCTATGGTCTCTTCATTGAGACGAAACAAGCAGAGTGACTCTAGGAAAGTAGAAGTCACATTTTGTTAAGGTGCAAGTCAAATATTTTGCTTCCACCTTCAAACCTCTGCAGTGCCTCAAGCATAGTTGTTCAAAAAAAGAAAGAAAGAAAGAAAGAAAGAAAGAAAGAAAGAAAGAAAGATAGAAAGATAGATTCGCAAGTCTCTTTGGTGAAGGATCTTGCAGAGGTTACCACGGAGTGTCAGTTTGGACAGTTTGGACCCACCAGGGGAGTTGGTGGAGCCCACTGCTTTAATCTATGGATGCCAGGCATCTTGTTCTCCCAATGCGCAAGCTGACAAACACAGGTCTCCTCTCCAGCCTCTAGCCGTGCTGTGTGGGCTCCATTCCACACCACTGGCTGTCTATGTTGTTCACCTCACAAGCTATTTCATGCTACTGCCAATGCGCAAGCTGACAAACACAGGTCTCCTCTCCAGCCTCTAGCTGTGCTGTGTGGGCTCCATTCCACACCACTGGCTGTCTATGTTGTTCACCTCACAAGCTATTTCATGCTACTGCTGTAGATTTTCACTCATGCTAGAGCACGGGACTGCAAACCATCTCCTTGGTTAAATTCTTCAGTGCATTCAAATCTCTGCTCAATTATTACTTTGTTGAGAAATCTTATACCATACTTGACTTAATATTGTCTTCTCAATCTCTCATTGAAAATTTCCATCCTCTGGTTAACTTTTTCTATTGTGGTAATTATCCACTAACTTGATTTATTGTTTACAGAGAGAATGTTTTCCAATGACAATAAGACTTTGAAATATGGTAAGCTTTCCCTTATACTCAGTTGGTGGTCAATTTTCATAAATGTTCTTTTATGCTTGAAATGCATTCCGCTTCTCTTGAATATAATATACACTTACCGGATCAAATTGCATTATTGCATTATTATCATCTTTTGTATCCTTAGTAATATCTTCTGCTTAATTTACCAATTACAGAAAAATGTACATTATAAATCTCCCACTTAAACATTGCATTTTTCCTGCAGTTCGAGAATTTTTTAAATTTAATGTTTGAAACAACTGCTAGGTGCAAATAAATTATTGGGTCTTGCATTATCTCATGTGTTGAACTTCAGTCGGCATACAGAGATCTTCCTTATCTCTGGTTGTGTTTATTCCCCTCAGGCAGGAGTTCACCCTTATGAATACAAAACTGAACTATATTTTTTATCTAACTTTCTTTAGGAAAGAAGCTTGGGGTAGGGAGGTGCTTCTTTCCTAGGCTGAATCTCCTGTACAATATTTTTGTTCTACAGCAACATATCTTTGCTTTTGTTTTTACCTTTTAGGTGTGGTATTAGTAACGCCTCCCATATCCACTAGCCAGCCTTGTTACCCATGGGACAAGTGCTTCGCACTTCCTTGTTAGTTATTTTGGTTGCTTTTTTAAACCTTTGTAAGTTAGCCCATTCATAAAGTGTTCAGTTGTCTGGATTAAAACACCAGTTTTTCTATTTCGTGTATCTCATGTTACATAAAAATAAGTTTGACAAAATGTTTTTATGTATATTGAGGGCCACCTATTATCCAGTAGCCACATTGTGTCCTGTGTACCCGGGCCTGCCGTGTTTGTTTCTACGACACAAAGTCCTCTTCAACACTGCTGTGAATATTCACTGGACCGAGGGAACTCTGCTGTGGACTATTGGTATTAATTAGAGTATTCTCCTATAATTTTCCTTAAAATATAAAGGATTGCCAGGTCCCTTAGGAAAAAATAATTCACTTCCCTATTCTTAGTTAAATATTCTGCATTGGATTGATGGACCCTTCCTAAGCTCCACAGTAAAAATGAGATATGTTCGCCTCAAATTCATGTTAAAATAAGTTGTATTAAATGCTTCAATCATTTAATTGTTAATTAAAATAAATTAAGGAAAATGCAAAGGATTATACAAAGCTCATTAGCATTTGACTTGAAGTGGAAATATTCCCCATTTCAGGAGGGAAATAAGTTATTTTCCAAAGTACAGTACAACATAGCATTTGAGGAGGAGTCTACATTCCGTATGCTATTGAGTTCTTTTTTAATATTCCAACAGTGACAATCACTAAGTTTGCATCATCTATGAGGTTCCTTGAAACACGGATATTTTGTACATTGAAATATGCATTAGTTTTTACATCCTGAAAATAAAAGCAGACTTAAAGTCTGGAAAGAAAGACACAAGCAAGACCATGGTGGAATTTTCAAATAATGAAGAGATGTATTAGGGCCAGGGAGGAGAACATTAAGATTTAAAAAGAGGGAGGGAGTAGCAGGACCAAGAAGGGGAGGGGAAGGATTGTAATGTTGACATGACATATATGCACACAAAATTCTCAAGCTCGAGATAGCCACTGCATATCATATATATATGGAAAAAGAAAACTATAACATATTCACGAAAACAGTTAAAGACTTAATGATCGGGAAAAAATAAAAATAGTACACCGATGTGCTAGGGAGTTACAAAGATTTTGCACTTTTTTCAAAAGCAAATATTCTAGTGCGTGTGACAGAAAGAGAAATTGCCATTTGAAATTATAAAAGCAAACATGATTAACCTTGAGAATTCTGATGGAAGCACATGAAACTAGTTTTTAATTGTCAAAAATAGAATTTTTTGTTGATGTTTTCTTCCTGGAAGCATGACTTCTCCTCTTAAACATTTCATAAAATTTTTGAAGTTTAGCTTCTTAAAGTAGCACCCAGCAATGTCTGCCTGCTGATCATCATGCCCATGGATTATCACCTCGCCTTGTCTGTAAGTCCTTCTCACCAGCTTGATTTTATTGATTAGAACCTGGCAAAAATGGCAGGATATCAATTTTGAGGTTGGTTTATACGGAGTCATTCTCTCTTTATCTATTGTTCTTCACTCTAACAGGAAATAAACTCCTTATGTGGAAGAAAAAAAAACCTAATGTCATCAATGTCATCATTAGCCAAAGACTGAAAATAGGAGATCTGTCAATAGCTTTAGGTATAAATCCTTCCTCAGCTGAGTCTTGGTTGATTGTAGTGTGGTCAACACTGTGATTGTCATCCTGTGCAAGTTTGTAAGCCAGGGATGCCTACTTAAGTCATACCCTGGTGGTGACCCAAAATAAAACTACTAGACAACATGTATATCATATACATGGCAAAATGGGAAAGAAGGGAGTAGAAACTTGAATTGAAAAATTGAGTCAGATTTATAGAAAAGACTAGAAATGGAATGATATTTTGAATATTAATTTATACAGAAAATTTCAGTATGAGAGGTGAAATTTACCATTTACTTATGAAAAGTTTTTGGACCTATTTGCAAATTAATGCATTGCCAAAGTTCTTAATGCATTAATTCAAATGATACTTGCTAGAAATTTGAACATACAACCAAATCTAATACTGTGTTTTTCAGACAGAAAAAAAGTAAAGATTGATTGATGGGAACAGTTACTGCCAATGAACAATTGAACAACATCAGTGAAGTTGCAATGGTGATTGTAGTGAGATAGTGGATAACCCATATCTTGCTGCATTCGACCTAGTTGAGAAATATTCAGAATGAAACTACAGATTGAAAGAGACATTGATGTGGAGAATACTCGCCCTACCAGTTCACGAATACCCTCTACTGCTTGCTGTCTACTGCCATTGATAAGTCGGGACAAATCTATTCAACTATTAGAGAATTGCCAATTGTGTCTGCATAAAACAAATCAAAAACACATTGGAGATAATAAGAATGAGTTGGATTATAACTAAAATTATAAGTAGATATTTAAAACAGCTAAGAAAAAATATACCTATGGGATATTAATTCTTTTGATAAAAAATCCAAGAGATCTATTGCACAATGATTACAATAACCAATAGGTTGTATTCTTGTAAAATGAGGAAAGAATGTCAGTAAATTATTTTCATCCAAAAATGTTAACTTTGCAAGTTAGCAAAAATATTAGATTTAGTTATTCCATGATATAGTTTTAAATAATATTTTGCACATCATTAAATTCTTAAACTTATATATGCTAGCTTTACAATATGAGTATCAAAAATCAACTTCTTTCATTTGAGCTTTATCCATTGAATGATGGGCACTGATTTAAGGCAAGAGCATCGGCTTCTGACTCAGCAGACTCTTCGAGTTGTGCTACCTGACAAGTAGATAAATACCAGACAAATACCAGAGTCACCATGAAAATTATGAGTTGAAAATGACCTGATCACAGCACAAAGATATCTTTAACATTTAAATTATTATTCATATCATAGGCATCATCATCCAACTAGGAGAATCATTTGGACCAAGACTAAAGAAATTGTTGAGTTATGTCAACATTTTAGATTTTAGAGTAGCTTTTACATTTTCAGGTTAATATATTTGTCAGGTAAAAGGTTTTTGTGTATCTACTCAGGGGGAAATTATAGATTTCAGAGCAAGGATATGAAAAAATCAATGTTCTTTTAAAAATAAACTGTATGGCTGAAGGTATGTGAATTGACACATCTAGAATTTTATTTTTAATAAATGAATGAATCCTATGGGACAACAATACTACATATGCATATTTCTTTTAGGGATTGTGATTGAACTGACCAAATTTTTAAAAAATTTTCGTAGAAATGTGTCCACAGTTTTGTCAACTGGAATGTGAATTGAAATGTACGTAACAGAGTTCACAATACTATGAGACTGTGTTCAACCAATACAAATATTCACCTCAAGAGCTAAATACTTGAAACTGAGCATTGTAGCATAAAATGAATGCAAAGGATGCTTATAAGTAAATTTAATGAAGAATGGCAGTACACTGCATTTTAAGGAAATTTCTCACAAGCTGTGGAGTGATCAATGCTTGGCCAAACACTCAACAGTGTTTGTAATTAACTGGGACATGAAATAATGATTAGATTAATGACTTGTACAAGGATTATTAATTTGAAAAGAAAACAGGCTACCAGATATCAATATGCAATGTATAGAGAAGAGAGAGAGAGAGAGAGAGAGAGAGAGAGAGAGAGAGAGAGAGATGTGATGATAGATGATAGATAGAATTGACTAACTGGGAGAGAAATTGTTCTTTTTAAATGCCAATAGTGTCTTCTATTTTTGAAAAAAATCAACATTGGTGTATGCACAATTAACACTCAGTTGATGATTTTCTTTTAAAAATTTTAATTAAGGTCATTGTTGGGATAAGTAATAACATCATTGATTCTCTGTTTGAATACTACTTATGTCCTTGATTCTAGAAAAACTACACTTCAAAGTTCATTGACATTCCTTGTAGTTTACAATTTTCTTACATTCTTGATGTAGCTGTTTTTGTTTTTATTAGATCCTTAATTGTTCTTTAAATCCATTCCAATTTGTTAGAGCCATGGACATATTTATAATTACTTATATTTAAAAATATATAGAGCTATTCATAATTTTGGTCCTGTTTACTGTGGGCTTGAGATGAGCATCTAATGGTGACTCTCAGGAGTAAGATAATGGAACATTATAATATATATTTATTGTGCTTCTCTGTTTCATTTAATCGGTTTATAAACACTATTCTCCCATACATCAACTGATCTTAGATTCCTTCCGGTTTACAATACCACATTTTCTTTGGCAAACTTACGGAATTCTTTTTCTATGCCATCCAAGACTGAAACATTGTGGAAAATTATTTTGAAAAAAGGAAGGAAGAAAGGAAAGAAAGAAGAAAGGAAGGAAAGGAAAGGAATGAAGGAGAAAAATTAATTTTAAGACATACAAGGTATACAATTTTTCCCAAACAAAGTTGTTCCAGTGTATCATTTCTGCCTTCATAAATACTTAAGTTTTTCCTTGTGTTCCTTCTGGGTGAACTAATTTGATTATGGTTCATAATAAGCAAGATAAGCTGGAGCAATTCATCGTCACTGAATTCAGCACTGACATTTTTAACAAACTAAACGAGCTCTCAGGAGATATATTAGCCAATATAATATATTGAGAAACTACTTACATTTTCTTTACAGCTTTTATTTTTCCATGAGTGCAATCAGACCTCTGGTATCTCTGGATTTTGAATTTCCAGATTCAACTGACCATATCTTAAAGGTAAATGAATGAATATGTCTATTCTGAATATGTATATAACTTTTTCTACCATAAAAAGTCTAAATAATAAAATGACACCGTTATTTATACAGAATTTATGTTTTGCAAGTTTACTAACATTTATCTAAATATATGAAACCAGAAATACCTCCAACATGGGATTCTGCACATTTTACAGTATTTGCATGTATGTAATGACTTATTTGGGAATGGGAGTAAGCCTAAGCATGAAATGAATTTGTGTCATTTATGCCTTATAAATATCACCCAAAGGTTATTTTATGCAACTGTTTTAATGCATCTGCTTTTGACTACCAACCCATCACAGGCAATGCAGTGTGGAACTTCCCACTTGTGGTCATGTTAATATTTCAAAGTCTCTTATTTTGGAGCATTTCAGTTTTTAGATTTTTGGGTTAGTGGTACTCTGTATTGAGACTCACCTATTATAAGCTATTCAGAAATAATATGACTGCAGTTGTTCCCAACCATCTTGGGCTGATTTAGTTGGATGCTGTTCTTTCAAAACCAAGGATGGGTGTGGGATGAGGGGATGATGCTTGCTATGCATAAGGTTGTAGAGCGATTGCTCATTAGCAGGTCAGGGAACAGGCAGCAAAGCTCCACCTCCTGACAGATCAGCAGAGGCTTTAAAACCTGATTGGAGTGCACTGACAGGGGGAGGGGCTTCAGTAGAGCTCACCTCCTGCTGGCCCAGCTCATTATTCAGGACAGCCTGGTCCTTCCAAGGCCATAGAGAACTGATACTAAGGGCTGGGGAGCCCTGAATACAGTATACAGAATGGTGGGTGCAGATCACATGTAAACACTGCACCATTTCCTCTTAAACAAGGGACTTGAGTAGTCCTGGACTACGGTATCTTTGAGTGGTATTGGAGTTAGTTCACAGCTCATAGCAGACTACATGTGCTTTACTCAAATGATCATCTTTCAATATGTACACTATACGTAAGATGTCTCAATATATTAGTTAATTTACACGTGTCTATATCAACTTACTTTTCAAAATGATAAGCCGTGAGCAACTTATTTGCACTAATATAGAAGTTCAGATAAATTTGTTCAGAGAATGCAACACAACAATCGAAACTAAGAGCTATTAAAATCAGTTACTGTTCGGAGACTAGATTACTTTTTCTTTTAAATTTCATACAACATTTGAAATCACCATTCTGAACAAATTTAGCATCATTTATTTTCTCTGAAGTTATTAAGGAAGATTAAGTTTCTCCTCATAACTTCTATTGGAATCCAAAATAATCCATTTGTTGTACTATCTGTTAGAAGACCCTGGGATTGTTATTAAAGAATACATGCTAGCCTTTCTTGATTTATAAATTATCCCACTATAGTAAATAAGGACATATTTACTCCAGATTTTTATTTTTCAATCACACCTTCTCTTTCTTTCTTTCTTGTATTTATTATCAACAAAACTATGTTAGCCTTCTATAAGGTCACTATCTTCAAGAAAAGGCATTCTGGGTTTTGTTTCTGCCCTGACTGCTACCCCATTTGCTTGAATTAGGCTTTCTGATATTGTTTGCTTGTGTCTTAACATTCTTTTTAGACTACATAGAAAATCTTGTCTTAAAAAATAAAAGCCATATTGAGGTAGCACCTCCTCCCCACATGTGTTATTTCTATTTCTGGCAGTGCTGAGCACAACAAGTGCTGTGGAGAAAGGAAACAGTGTCCACTGTTGGTGAGGATGTGAACTACGACAGCCACTGTGGAAATCCACCTGGAGGTTCCGCAGAGTCTTAAAAAGGGACAACCAGGTGATTCGGCAATCCACCGCTGGGTATTTCCTCACAGAAAATGAAATCACTATGTCAAAAAGAAACCCGAACCCCGGCACTAGCTGAAAAATAGAAGCATAAATGTTAAGGTTATACGTTTCATGACACTAACAAAGGATACAAGGGACGATTACTTCATTGTTACTCATCAGAAACGAAGATCTCACCTTTCCTCTTAGCTATATTTGACACCGAACGGCAGTGGGGCTGGGGATTCCCTTGCAGCTTAAAGTAGATAGAAATCTCCCTTCCTCACTTGCACCATGAAGCTAAGAGTTAAAATGGAACTATAAATAATTCTGCAGTGTTTGTTTTAATGTAATAAACTCTTCTTGTCTTAAAGTCTTCCGTACTGAGAATTTTCCTCTTCCTTGAGCTTTTGGATAGAAGATAAAAGCCTTCTACAGAGCGGTTCCTTTCTTCTTCCTCCTCTTCCTCTTCCTCTTCTTTTTCTTCGTCTGCTTCGTCTTCTCCTTGGAGGGTTGACTGTATCAATGTTTGGACTTTCCAGTTCTTTCAGCTTCAAACGCAGAATATAAGGGGCAAAACAGAAACTCCAGTAGTAACTCCTAAGTCAACACCTTCTCTCCAACTCTCAGTCTCCTAACGTTTACACGTAGTACCCGGGCAATGCCTGTATCTCATTGGAGGAGTAAAGAAAATATATCTATTCTATCTTCTACATTTTTATGTTTTAACTCAGAAACTTCCTCAAATATTACTACACTGTACTTTTATCTGACTTCCTTAACTTAGGTAGAATTCGTCAACATTTTACCTGTAGAATATTCTATTAATTTTAGGTCGGCGCTAAGGATTTTCCTGATATATACCATTGTGAAAAGAGCTTTTAAGTTGCCATCTTTTAATACTGGGCAAACACACACACACACACACACACACACACACACACAGAGAGAGAGAGAGAGAGAGAGAGAGAGAGAGAGAGAGAGAGACAGACAGACAGACAGACAGACAGACAGACAGGCAGGCAGAGAATGACACTCTTCAGCAGCATTGTTAAAGAAACAGTCCAATCTCTCCTTGCAGGAGCTCTGGAAGTTGCAGCTGCCTAGGAATATTACATTCAAAATAGCCACATCATCACTTCTTAGAAAAATCATGACAGCTTGGTATGTCCAGAACAAAGACACATTATTAATTCAGCTTAGAACAATGCATTGTTTCCAGGAAATAAAAGTAGAAGAGAAAACATCTCTACTGTTTGACAAATTGGAAAGGCAAAGACATGATTATTTTTTTTTTCATGCTCCTTGTCTCTAACAGGAAATCTGGAGACAAAATACTTGTGTTGTGATTTCCTAGCAGCTGGTTTCACTGCAAAGCAAGTGCTGTTTAATTCCCAGGATCAACAGGATGAGTATTAGAGAATTATCTTTTGCACTGTTTTAATAACCACAGCTGTGCTTAGTCATGGGAGGAGCGAGGGCAGAGTGGAAAATTCTGAGGATACGTGTGATCGTCACATGCATCAGTCCTGAGGGTGACCCTCATTCTTAAAAGCCATTTATTTGTATTCTGCAGATAAACTGCAAAATGAGCAAGATGTCCAACTCGCAAGGTTGAAGAATTGTGTTCAGAGAAAATTAAATAGCTGGTGGGTTTGAGTATAAAGCTAAGTCACAGATAGATTCCTTTAGTATTTTTAAATATGAGACCAGTAGTATATGATAAAACATTATATATGCTTTTAAAAAACAAGGATTTTTTATTATAGTAAGATTAATAGAGGAATTCATATAAAGATTTTTAAAATGAAAATATTACAGATATTTTGCTTTAGTTATGCTTTTCAAATATTTCACATTAATACAGTATTTTGGTGTATTGTATATCTTTGGTCTGTTGTTATCCCAATTAAATTAGGATACTTAACCTATATTTCATGGAAACAATATAACTGGAATTAAAAAAAACTTCAATTAAATCCAGTACAGATGCTTCCATTTGTCTTGGAATATAATGCAAATCATACAATAAGGTACTTTAATAATTTTATAATAGAACAATCATAACATAATTTGACTATCTTCTGTTTTAATCTTGACTCCACCCACTAAGCCAGACATGCTGTCCTCAGTGATATTAAGCTAAGGCTAATATTATGTAATGTGCAAAATATTTTAAATTTTATAATAAATGATTCATTCTGTTTCAAATTGTACCAGATTCTAATACCATCTTTTACACCTACATATGGATGATTGCTCCCTCACTCCAATTAAATAGCTTTTCTTCTCTTAAAGTAACGAGAGCAATCATAAAAGTGGAAATAATTAAGAAGCAGAAGGAAGAAAGTGTGATGGTAGTGTTTTATCCAGGGGAACGCAAACCTCGCGAGAGAAATGGATGAACAGAAAAGGCTGGAGAGAAAATGTTCCATACACGCCAGTAGGTCTCATAGACAGAAAACAGCGTTCAGGGAACTCCTGTGACCAATGTACTTTGGAGCAAAATACTGATCAAATTGCTTAGTGCATATGATTCAGACATAAATTACTAGCAATGAGACTTCCATGCTTCTCTTGCTTTCAAATCTTCACTTTTATAAAAGTCCATGTGACTGAATTCTCATTCTGTTTTGTTGAAAATTTCAGTTGCAATATCTTTGTCTTGGCTTGAGGAACAGAAACAGAACTGAGATATTGTCAAATCAGAGTTTACTTAAAACTTAGGCTACCTACAGTTTCTCAAACTGATTTTATAATTTATAAAGATATGGTTAATGCTGATATTTGTAATATTCCCATGTTAACAGCGAATTTCTTATTTAAGAATCTTCATTATTTGTTTTCTAGATACTGCTTTTCATTTGCCCCTCAAGTTCGCTTCTCTGTTAGGTCACATATTCAATCACCTATATACCTTCCAATGGGTCTATGGCAAGCCTTTAAACAGATTACTATTTGAATGTTAAATGTTTACTACTAGTGAATATTTTTAGTTTGATGAGAAAAATAAGTAGATAACTGTAATCCAATGTAATAACTTACATTTACATTAAATGACAAGAAAATGTCTCCAGGTGGGAGATGGAAAAGCTGTCTCATCAGGACAGGCTCAGAGAAAAGGAGTTCATATGGTTGTTCTCAGAAACATCAGAGATTCTTTACTGATTCTTAACTGAGTCTTAAAGAATGAGCACAATTTTGTAACAAAGAAGAGAATAGATAGAACGTGTAGGCAGAACAGCCCATGGCATGGCACAAAGACAGAAGAGTGATGCTGTGAGCACTGAAATTGCGATATTCTGATACATTGAAAATGGTGTTGAGATACTGTGAGAGACAAAAAGTGGACTATAAAGGGAAATTTTCTGGGCCAAAACTCTATTTTGTGATGGAGAAGCCACGGCCGTATCAACTCCTTTCCTCTGAAACTGTCCTGAAGAAGTACCTCTTCTATCTACCGTTTGGAGACATTTATCAGGATAATCAGAGTACTGCAAATTCTTCTAGGTTGGCATATTACTTGGAATTGTACTGTAGATAAATATGATTTCTCAAAAGGGCAGTAAAATGGGCCATTAAAAACTTAACACAAATTAGCTTTTTCAGTGTAATTGACTGCACACAGAGGGACCCTAAGGGATTTGGGACACTATGCAGGAGCATTTCAATGCACATGAAAAAGGAACAAAAGTGTTCTGATAGGGGATGTTGTTCAGCCTGGAAGACCTGAGCAGAAAACCAAAACAAATTTTTGGGGCTAACTCAAGAGGCAACATGAAGCTTTTTAATTATGAGAATTGAGGAAGGAACTACAGCTGTGATTTAAAGGGGCTGGCGCAAAAATATAATTCATCTAGGTAAGAATAGACCAGACTCTTCAGATTGAAAGACAAGAAAAAAAATAAGCTACTTTCATTTTATTGTTTCTTTTTTGGTTATCAGTGCAGGAAATATAAAATATAAAGAGTTTGCTGGTTTCAGATAGCATTAATTTCTGGATGACTGTGTTTTTTATATGGGACTGTGGTCAGGCAAGTGTACATGTCTGGGCCTGGAGACAGAAGTAGGCCTTCCAAATATCTCAGCATTTCAGCGTGACCGTGATTTGAGAGTTTTCAAATGTACCAAATCATCAAAATCTTGAGAGTGTTGACAGTAGCTGTATAGATTATCTCTTCTAACCAACAGTATCATTCCAAACTATAGGGTCCTTTTGTTTGTTTCTATCAACTACAGGTACAGGGATTACATCTCAAAAAGGAAAGAAAAGCCACAATGAGGCTTAAATTCAGGTATTTCTTCAACACTCAGATTTTAGATTTTAGATGAAATAAATCAAAATATTTCCCATGGGGGCCACAGGGGTTTCCCCGGAACTATGAGCATGTATTTGACTACAGATCATCTTTCAGGGTTGTGCTGAGTTCTAGTCAATAATTTTATGCTCTATATTTTTGTTTCAAAACAGTGCATAAAAGCACAAAGTTTATTAATTGAATCAGATAAGTTGCACCTCTAAGTCATCTAACCCTTTCCAGATTTTATCACATCAACTTTTTATTTTCTTCCAAAATAGAGACTGGAGACCCATTTTCCCCCAATATTTCTTGGTGTGCATATATATAGTGGGATGTGTGTGTGTGTGTGTGTGTACATACATATATATGTATGTGTATATATATATATATATATATATATATATATATATATATAACTACACTGAGCTTGAGAATTTAATGCACATATATATTCCAACATCATATTAGAGAAACCATGCAGTATTTTACCTTCTCAGTTTGACTCACTTTACCAAGCATGATAGTATCAAGCTGCATCCATTTACCTGCAAAAACCTCAAATTTATCTGTCTTTATAGAAGAGCAATACACCATTGTGTACATACAGCACAGTTTTTGTATTCATTGGTCTGTGGATAGATGTTTCAATGTCTTACAGTTTAGCAGCTGTTAGTTGAGCTGCTCTAAACATAGGTATAAAGGCATCTCCATTATACGTTGCTTTTAACTCTTTTGGGAAAATATCCAAAAGAGGTATTGTTAGATTGAATGAAATATTTAATTTCATCCTTTTGAGCAATCTCATGTTTCTTTCCAAAGTGATTGTATCCGTCTACAGTTCCACAGCAGTGTAAAAGGGTTCCTTCCCCCACCACCTTGCCAGAGTCAGTTGCTGTCCCTCTAATGGCTAAGGATGCTGAACATCTTTTCATGTGTTTGCTGGGCATTTGAAATTCTTCATCTGAGACCTGCCTATTCATTTCAGTTGCCTATACTTTAATTGGGTCATTGATTCTGAGGAGTCTGCTTTTCTTCATTTCCTTATACGTTCCGGTTATTAGCCTCCTGTCTGAGGTATAGCCAGTAAAACTTTTTTCCCCAATTCTATCAGTTCTTTCTCCACTCTGTTGAAAATTTCCTTCACTGTGCAGAAACATTTTAATTTTAAATAATCCCATTTGTTGATTCTGGGAGCTATGTCTTATCAGCTATCTTATTTAGAAAATCCTTGCCCACTCCTACAACTTTTGATCAATCGCAGAGGGATTTGCCTATAAAAGTTTGCTTGCTTTGAATTTCTTGTTATATCAGAGGATATTTGAACCTGTGGGAATTTGTGTGAAATGTGTGTTCTACAGTAAGCAGGTAAGAAAATGGTAATTTGTACCGTGGATCTTATGGTGAGAGTCATCAAAAATAATAAACTTTTAATGTAAGACTGGACTTCCGGGGTGATCACTTGAAGAATGCATGCAGTAAGAGGGAGGAGAAAAATAATATTCTGCTCCTATGATTAGGTAAGTATGTTATCATTTTTTACAAAGAAAGAAAATTGAATATATTGTCAGGAGCTCCAGGAAGTCAATATTTAAAAAAACCCACCTGAAAGCTAACATTTACGTGACATGTCAAGTGACTTTAGAGGCGCCATCCCTGACAAATAAGTCATACCAGGAACAACAAGATTCTATATGGTGTGACCTTCTCAGGATCTCAAGACATACACTCAGCTTGCGGAAGAGTCCCGTTTGGCTCTTACTCTTCAATTCACCGTCCACACACACAAGATACTCAGCTACCTAGTCTAGCAGGATTCATCCCCCAGCACGTTCTGTATAGGATTGAATGAATAATGCAGGCCACTGAAATGAGAAACTGAGAGTCGAGAGGGAGGAAAGAGAGGTAGGGAAGGTCAAAAGAGGGGAGGGGAAGGAATTGTAATGATGTTGCAATATAAATGTGCACAAAATTCTCAACTTCAACATAACCATTGATTATTGTATCTATCTATCTATCTATCTATCTATTTATATATATCAATAAAAATGGGGAAAACAACTAAAAAATAACTTGAACAGAAAAAGATGACTTTAGATGATCCCTGAGAAACATTACTCTTTAATTTCTTTTCTTTCATTTTGTAAAATATTACTAAGGGAATTTTTCTTTCTTATACAAAACTATACCAGATTTTTAATAAAAATATGTGAGTTTAACATAAATGGCAGAATATGTTTTGTAGTAGTAGATGTTTATATTTGAAATGAAGGAAAGAACGCATACCCTTGGTAGTGCAAGTATGAGACTGAGCCAAGACATCTGAAATATTAACATTTTGTTCTACTAAGAGGTTTTTCTTGTGTGGTCCCAACTGGTTCATGAAGAATTTGGCATTTGGGAACTTGAGTTCTTTACTCATTGGCCTCTGTAATTCTTAGGTAGTATAGCAATAAGAAAATATGATAGCAGTTGTGAAAATATTTCATTTTTATATGGAATTCTCTATTTACTGCATAAGGTCTAATAGCTTTTGAGAATAAATATCAAAATAAATTCTGTAGGTTATATAGGATTGGGCTCACTGGAGATAGTCAAGGTTGTATTTTACTCATAAAAGGCATAATAATCAGATAGCTAAGATAAATTAAGAAAAGTGACTCTTGAGCCACCAAACGTGGCTTTTTAAAACTTTCCCCAAAACTATGAAGAAAAAGTAATTCCAACTTGTGAAGCACAGAACTTCTAAAAATAAAAAAAAATCAGTTCAGCAAAGATATTTTTGATGAAATTAAACTTTTTTAACCACCTGGCAGTCATTAGCAAGTTTGAGAAAATGGCAAAATTCACCTTTTTATATCCTTCTTAAATGATTTAAATGAAAACAGGTGTTTGTTCCTTATCAACTGTAAATGACCCTTTACGAACACCTGCCAACTAAAATCCTGTGCAATCCTTCTTTGGTTTGCTACCAAACTTATTTCAAAAGTTATAGGTTATATTAAGAGTGCCTCAGTCCTTCTGACTCTGTATAGATGTTCATCAGTCATGTATGTGGAAGAAAAGTCTAAGCCTCAATTTCTGCACTGAGTAGACTCCAGGGTCACTGCTCATCTCTAGGAAATGGGTCAAGTTGCCCCTCCCATAGCCTACACAGAGCAGTTCCTCCATATTTGGATAAAACATTTTACAGTGTGCTGTAATTTACACAAGTAGCTAAAAATATTTCCTTGGAACAATGAAAGCTGAGTGAGTTTGATCCCAACAGGTTTCTTGGAGAGAAGACATCTGTTTTGATTTGTGCATTCTTTGCTTTTATTATGTTTATTAGAACATATTAATTGCAAAATTAATGGGTTTCTTGGTGGCGTCTTCATATAGGTATATGTGTGTAGGTAGGTCTGGAATGAGCAAGAAGGGGAACATAGCATAGTAACATGTGTCTGATATCTGTATAGGCATATATAGAGTCAATAAACAGGGCTAGTTTTGCATTTCTGTCAGTTTTACTTTTTATCAACTATTCCATTTTGACCTTGTGTATTTTAACATATGTGAACATGGCGCATTACAAGAATTTCAATATTATTTTGTGTTATGAAAAATTTCTCTCCCATATGTTGTTGGCGAAATTTCACAGAATAATTAGAAAAATGTGTCACCTTAGAATTTTACTGAGATTTAAAGAAAGAGGAGCTGAGTTAATATTTTCTCCACACATGCCACTTGTTAAAAGTGTCTAATTCAAGAAATATTTCAAAAATATTTACATTGTTCTGTGTACAGAGAGAGAGAGAGAGAGAGAGAGAGAGGCACTTGTTTTCTACATTCCCAGGTTTCCAGGATCTAATATTCTTGAAGAAAAACTCACTTGTGAGACTATTGCAAATGTTATCTCTAGGGTCAAAGAACAGAACAGGCAGTACGTTTCTTTTCTATTCCAGGAATGTAGGTGATGGACTCAGATGAAAAGTAGCATTCCTGCTGTGTCTTAAGACATTAGTGATATTATCTTAAGAAGTCAAGAGATAGTGAGAATCACAAGCAGAATCACAGAATTATAGAAACATACTCCATATTAAGAAAATAGCAAGAAAAGTTAGTCAAGATATAATAAAATTTTTATGAATGAGGATGATGGCAGCCCAGCAACATGGGCAGGATCAGAAGGTAGAAAGTCTTAATGTCATCCTTACATGTTAGATTTTGAATGCATGCCATTCAGGAACAGACGCATTGTGACATGTTATTTAACAAAGCTTTGAGATATGAAATTGACTAAAGACAAAACACAGTGTACAAATACACAAGATAAGACATATACTATCTAGGAATACAGACTATGTGATACATTAGCAAGACTACTAGCAATGTCGCATTTTACAATAGTCTATATATAAGCATTGATCATCAAAAAATTAAAGGATAATGGCATCTGAACAACATGTGTTATTTTTTGGCACGAATTTAAAACAGAACAGTAAGGTCTTAAATCTGAACTGAAGCAATATCCTGATGTTATAATTTTTTTAATCAGAAAGCACCTGTATCTCCTAGGATTGTGTTTCAGTCTGTTGAATCTGGGTACTGTATGCTTTTGGGGTTTGTCTCCATGTCACATGAACTGTCCTTCTATTCATTCTTCAGAGATAATCTATCTTAGAAATCTTGAGCTTGTCTGTCACTAGCAAAGATATTTCTCTTGACAGCAAAATGCACATGTGAGCTAGGATCTGCCCAGAACATTGCATCTGGAGCTAGTGACCAAACATGGATGGAAATGAAGAGAGAGATGTCGCTGTGGCTGTCACACACTTTGTCTAGAGTTGTAGCCTGTAGAAGAGCAGTTGTAGAATTGGCCCAGCAGTGGAGCGATCCTCTCACTGTCCTCCTTCCTCCACTATGACTTGTGACTCTGGATCCCTCTTGGGTCTTGCTTACCTTTTCATTTGGAAAGAATGGTTATTCCAAGCTTCTGGGCCATCAAGAATCTAGCCTGCTACCCACACTCTCCTCCAAACACTAATTTCCTGCATTCTTGCGACACATATTATTGCTTGCAAATCAGATCACTAATGTAAGGTGTGCTCATTCTTTAAGAGGACAATGGTATTTAACTTTACAACCATTAGTCCAAAAGCTGGGAGTAGTTGTATAATTATAATAGAAAACTTACATTTAATAACTTAATAAACAGTAAATATAAAAAAGACATTTGCATTGTTTAAATTACAGGATAATTTTACAGACTATTTTGCTAGATGCTTGTCACGTTTTGAATAAAAGAATATATAACGTACGTTAGGGTCCAGTGAGATATCGAAAAGCTTCCAGAATGAAAATAGGAGCGTCTTGGAGTAGAAGACCTTTTGATGAGCTATTTAGTTTTATTAGCCCTGTTCTACACAATTTGGGTGTCACTGCAAGGAAGTGGCATATGGTGTCAATAAATAAGTCTTCAGTGCATTTCATTTACCCTCCAAAATGTGCATTAAAAGGTCAATTATCCCTAATTAAGTCACTATTTTCTTTAGTAAGGATGCATGTGTTTTTCCAATGAGCTACCCATTGAGGTTACTGAGTGTTTGTACTTGGGTGATTAAGGATATGTCAAAGATATGAGTCAGGAGAAAAGTTGAAAATGCCTTCTCACTTAAAAGAATGGACAGCATAATCACCAATGACTACACATTGGGCAGCTTTACACATTATTCTCCCATGTTTTTGCTCATGTGTTATCTATCAAATTCTCATTTTTGACTCTTCGCACCTCTCAGCAAGTTGGTAGGCAGAATGTAGGAATCACCTCAAGAGTTAGGTCATGCCTGGCCACCAGAACTGACAGTCTCAGATCTTAACCCACTGTGACTGAAAGTGTAGACACGGAAAGAACTGCATCTGTGGGCTGACGGGATGATAGGTGTGCATGAGCGTTATCACAGACTGACTGAGAGGCCCAAAGGCACAGAAAACGTGATAATCTAAAAGACAGGGCAAGGCGCACAAATCCCCGCTATATTCCACTTACATGTGTGTGGGAGGAAAGGATTCTAGACACGTTCCAAATTAAGTCATTGCAAGAAACCAAATTGGGCAGGAGAATCTGCATACACACAGCCATGGTTGAAATGTGTGTGTCCCTCAAAGCTCATATATGGAACCCTTGGTGTGATGGTATTAACTTGGAGCTTATTAAACGTGATAGGTTCTGAAGGGAAGTTCCTGGTGAATGAGACTAGTTCCCTTATAAGAGACATCCAGGGAGAGTTTGTTTGTTTGTTTGTTTGTTTGTTTCTCTTCTGGCACATTGGGAAGTTACAATGAGAAGAATGATTAACTACGAGGACCCCAGCGTTCAGTGGATGTTCCTTCTGCTGGTGCCTCAATCTGGAGCTTCACAACCCGTGGAACTGTGGAAAATAAATGCCTGTTGCTTCTTAATTATCCAGCCTGTGATACTGTGTTATAGAATTTCAGATGGATTATGGCATAGACAAACGAGGAAGTGACACAAACAAATGAAAGCTATGAACTAAAATTTACAAATGTAAGCTTAAGTACTTAATAAATAAATGAAGATGTGGAAGGCCCTAAATCGTGTAATTAGAAAAGGCCAGCTATGCAAAAACTTAGGAAGGAGGAGAGCTAAGACAACATAGGAAAAGAATTTTTTAAATTATGTAATGCAATTAAATTGTATGTAATAAGTAAAATTATGTAGTACAGAACACACTGGAAGTAATACAAAATGGATACAGTGATAAAATAATGCCAGAAGAAAATCACAAAATGTCCAAAAAAGCAACAAATGATGAAAGATATAAAGATTTGGGAAAAGGAATTCTATGAAAATCACAGGCAGGGGATCGAGGAATAGTACAGTGACTAGGCAAGTGCAAGGTCCTAAATTCGACTACCCAGCACTGCATAAACCGGGTTTGTTAGTGCATGCCTGAAATCCTAGCACTTGAGAGTCTGAGGCGGGGAGATTGCCATGAACTTGATGTCAGATTGGGCTATATAGTGAATTCAGAACAAGCTTGGCCTACTAAACAAGACCCTGTCTCAAAAAAAAAAAAAAAAAATCATGGACAAAAGACATAGAATAAAATCAGAGCAACATAATAAAAGTAATAATACTCAAAATTAAATTTCAAGTGAAAAAAGACTTCAGATATATATTAAAGCAACAGAATAAAACTATCCTTAACCCCCCCAAAAAGTCATAATCTATCTAGTTGTAGCATACCACCTCAAAGAGGAAATAAGGTAAATTGTTTTTATATGCTGAGATTATGGTAATTTCTCCATTTCCTTTATCGTTAAAGAAAAATACTGCAAAATTCCTTATGTTTCTTCCTGATAATACGAAATTGATGGTATTTTAATACAAGATGGTTTTAATTAAATTGGCTTTTATTGAGAGAAGGAGAGAGTTAATTTTGCTATACTGTCCCAACTGATCCTGAACTCACTGTGTGGCCTGGGCTGGCCTCAAACTCAAACTAATACTCCTGCCTCAGCCACCCAAGTGCTAGGATTGAAGTGTGTGTCTTACTATTTTTTTTTTATGAGGTGCTGGGAATTGAACTCAGGGAATTGAACCCAGAGCCTTGTGCATGCTAAGCAAACACTTGAACTGGTAAGCCACACCCTGAGCCCATTCAAGATGTTTTGGATATGTTTTATAAGAAAGATAATAAGTAGTTTTGTTTTTCATGAAAACTTTAGACTTAGGTTATGAGAGAAAATGATACAAATCAAAAATAAATAAAATTGGGCTAAGGAAGAAGGATTTAAAAAACAAATAAGTCCTAAGCTGACATTAGAAGATCATAAGGAACTCAAATAGTATCACATTTTTTAAAAGAAAGCATGTATTTCCTGCCCTCTGCACTAAAAACCTTAGCTAGGTAAGATCCACTCACTGAACAACCCTAATGACTAAATTGAAGGCTGTATTTTTTTCCTATAATTGAGCATATATTTCCCAGAAGTATGCCTGTATTCAAATATAGGGAGGGAATGCAGGAGTCCAGGTGATTGTGTCATTTGGGGGATACAGTAAGATCTCAAAGGTGACAGGATAGTGCCTGATGACTTAGGGACCAAATTGTGAAGTACTCATTGGTCAATGAAGGATGTCGCTATGCAACAATAAAAGAAACACTTCATGGAATGAAAGATGCCAAAATGCTTATGCCTGAGGAGCCAGGTAAAGACTGTATGGACAGGAGATAGTGACAGACAGACAGCTAGTATACAGTAACTTCCTGGCTCTTATTTTTCCTTGAAGCTGGAAATTCAACGTGTTATTTTTTGAAGTTGGCAAAGGGCTCAAATTCATTTCCCAGCCCAGAATACAGAAATTCTATAGAACCAAGTGGGTGTGATAGTGGGAGCTTGTGGGGATGGGGCGGGAGGGGGGCAAAAACAGGAAGGGATTGTAAAGCTGATGTGATTTATATGTTGCAAAATACTCAAGTTCATTGTAAATGTCAAATATCGCATGCATATTAATAAAAATGGGGAATTTTTTAAAAAAGAAAAATAATTAAATGATAGAGATGTTTTCCTTTCTGAAACCATAACAAACTAACTAAACTTAAAGAAATTCAAAATATCTATATTTTTAAATATAAAATGAAATAATTGTTCAGACATGATCACAAATACTTAATACCTTCACAAGAGGAAGAGCAGACATCGTATGTTTCCTGCAGAGTGTATAGTAGTCCCTCCTTGAAGTGCTGTTAGGAACGTCTTGCCTGGATGTCCTCTGGGCTCTATAGACCTCTAGCTATGACATCCATTGTAGGTAACACAGGGAACAAAGGGGCATATTAAGTGACTTCACGGTGAATCGTGGATGCCAATCAGGCCTAGAAACTGTGCAGGGTTTTTTTGTTGTTGTTTTTTTTTTTAATAAATAGTTTCTAAAGAATGATAGCCAGGGTGGTGGAGATGATAGTGCTTGCTTTAGTGTAGGGAATTTATTTGCATTCAACACTGACAAACGGTTTTGCGGATGCAGAACTTTTCCCAAAGGAGAACGGTCTTATAAATAATAATTCCACGATTTAATAGCCCCTTCTTCGGCCATCAGCAAAGAAATTTTGAAGGTTTGTCAACAACTCGGACATGCTGACAATATTAATTGAAAATTATAGGTAGAATTACATAAAAGATGGCATATATGCATGTATTTATGTGTGTATGTAATCTATATATTTATATTATCATAGTATACAATTATGCATAGATGCTATTATTTATAGACAATTATGTAAGCATCATTCTGCTTGCTTTCACTTATTTTATTAATATATCATTAATATATTAATACACATATATTTAAGGGTCAAAAAGTGGTCATAAATACACACACATACACACACACACATACACATACACACACACATGCATCAAAACGGTAAGTCCCTTATAAAGTGAAGAAACTCTGCCTGTTTTTTCTTCCTTGTTATTTTTTACTTTATATTTTTGAGGTATTTTTAATAAAATGCTTTGGTATAATAAAGCATAATTATAATTAATTAAATTTTAAAGTATTTTGCATCATAAATTAAGTGTTTCATCCTTCAGTACTGTGTGGCAATAAAATTATCAAAATCAGTCATGCCTAGATACAAATTTCAGATCTGCAGTTACACTCTACCTGCACTGTGACCTTTATATTATAATTTAATCCTTTAATCACCAGGAGGCTGTGTGTGGAAAAATATTAATATGAAATATTAGGGAATTATTTGACAACAACCTGTAACACAGTAAATATGTAATTCTCCTTGAATCTTTTTTATGCTCAAATTTTAAAAAATACTTGTTTTCTGTTATATGATATTTGAAAAAGAAATCAAACCAAAGTATAATATCTGAAGTTCAAGCAAAATGATTTGCATTCTTTTTGCCATTCACAAAACACATATTAATATTTATTATTTTGCACAGATTTCTATAGCTGTTGTAATTCATTTGCACTCTGTTCTTCACAATTCTGTGAATATAATAATATGAAATATCAAAAAATTATGAATCACATCCCTATTACTAATTTTCTGGAAAATCTGTTTGGGTTCCTAAGCATGGTTTTTATTCCTTGTCATCTTTACATTAAGAAACTGACAATTATCCTCATTCTTTCTCTCCCAGGTGTTATGACATCATCGGTAGACATCTCCAACACAATACTTACACACCTGGGGAACTTGGTCCTGTGTATGGTCATGTGTTTACATCGCCTTCTTACCCTTCCAGCTCTCTCTCCCCACTCCCCGGGTCCTCTTCCCATTGCCACAAATCCCTCGGCATATCTCTCTTAAAGGACAAATGTTATTTTGGAACACAGGATTCAGCTCTGGCCTACGGTTTAATCGGTCCTCCAAATCCTGCCAATCACCTTAGGACTAAAAGAGCTCTTCTGCTCAGCTCATAATATAACCTTTAGAGCTTGTCTGTCATTTTGAGTTTACGCCATTGTAAGTCAAGACAGTGTCCTTTGTCACCTCTACACTGAGAGGACTTCAAGGAGATCTCAATCACATTCTGTTTCACACATTTTAGCCAACTTTTGACTCACGGTGACCCCTCAGTCTGAACTCAGGACAAGCTCACTCTTCCCCTTGTCTACGATTGGCTGGCTGTAAACCGAACGGGAGACCCCAGGAGATGGGAGCGCATCCTTAAAATCCCATCAGCTTCTCTTCATATTGGAGGGCCTATTTTCAGGTCTGCCTCAAAATATCATTCTACATAAATCTCATACAGCATCCACTGCCTTTAACTACAGCAGACCAGCTTCTAACAGTGTAATTAGCTAATAAGTATTGATTAATATCGACCAAACTAGATGGCCATAAATTACTTCTTTGCTTGGCTTTCTGCAATATTCCGAAAGAATAAGCTTCAAAATAAATCTAAGCATCTTTAAATTAGCAAGAATGTCTCTCCATCTTATACATTTACTTAAACACTGTATACGTCTTATGCATGTATTTAATTAATACTCATTGTCTCTTTTCACCTGGACATTGCCCTTTCCACCTCCGCCCCTAGCCCTCTGCTCTTTTTGCTAACATTCATCACAATTTCGCATCCTAGACCATGCCCTTTTTGCCTTCTCTCTGCTGGAAATCATATTTTGCAGAGTTTAGGACTTTTGTCACTTTTATTCAGTGGAGCTTTGGGCCATGTGAACCTCATGGTAAGTATTCAACATTCCCCACTACAGAAGCAACGCGCATATGTTTTTCTTCCCTTTGGCAAAACAGAAGATATGCAATGTTGCATGTAGCCAATAGGCCATCTGTTCAGATGGCTTATAATTTTTCTTTCTGGCCACTCATGTATTTGTAGGCAGGCAAAACACTGTCTCATACCACAAGGACCTGGTGATTTCTCCACGTGAGTTACATGATTCTTAGTTACTGAACTGAATGAACTGTTCAAAGGTATTTATTATAATCATATTGTCTAATGCAGAGACTGAAATATATGGGAAAGTGATGACCCACACAATTGAAGCCTGGAGAAAAAATTGCACATAGGACAGGTCTTGGGTCCTCTTATGTTCTTTCTTTCTGGACAGTGTCCTCTTCTCCCAACCCATGCACAGTTCATCATTATTGACTGAAAAAGACAAATTCTCAATAAACACTCCTCAATATCCATGCAAAAACTGGTTTTACAATTTTTTTTTTTTGCTAACCTCCCCAAGAATAATAAAGTTCCTCGCAGGACAGGAGCAGGGGAAAGAGAAATGGCTAGTAACAACTGATAGAACTTTACATAGATGTGGATCACAGGTATTTTGGCAAGATGCTCATTATTTTCACCTTGGAATCATCTAAAGTAGACACTGATTAACTGAAGATTAAACCCGCCAGCTCCTCCTCTCAACCCTGTTTGACTTGTAGGATAGCACTGTGCCCTCATTTATTATTTTGGCTCTCATTTGAACTGTGTTGGGAAAGGTCACTTTTGCACACCACACACACAAAGCCAGCTGGAAAGACAGGAAAAAAGGCAGAAAGCAAATTTCCACTACTTTCACACTATCCCTTTTAGAAACCACTAGAAAGAGAAAATGAAGGAGATTCGAAGTGCTTTTTCTGTGTTCAAAACCCTTTAATCTTGCACTAAACCAAGATAGATCAGTATTCTGTGTTATAACCCATCATTAGTCTAAGGAACTATACCTTCCAGAGAATTTTTAATTTTATAAAGAACCACAATGTAGAGAATTGATTTTTAACACTGAAAGTTTCAGAAATGAGTACAAATTTGGGGCCAGGATGATCACAGCAGTCCAATGTGTTAATGAATGTATTTTGTCTCAGTATCAAGAGAAATTTTTTCTGACCAATGTATAATAATTATTTCTCTTTTTAAGTCATTGATTGCCTCCACTCTCTAAAAGGAAATACACTGGATGAATGTTGATTTATATTATTAACAGAGATTGCAAAATCCCTGTACCTTTGCATGTGGTATGTTTTTCAACTTGAAAGACTGAATTTCTTTTTGCCCTTTTAAAGGGCTCTCTGTTCAAACATTTCTCTTTACTTTAAAAATTCTTCAAACACATAGATTGATCTCTCACTCTACTGCACTCTTATTTGTTTAATATCCCTTTCAAACTTTATACTAGTTTATTTTCATTAAAAAATGTTTTTAAATAGCACCAAAGTGTACCTACTGCATATCCATCATGTTAGGCAAATTAGTTTACATACAGTAAATACTAAAAAATATTTCATGATTTAATAATTTTCTGTCTTTTTAATTCTTGTATATGTATGTGTTTTTAGTCCACTCAGGCTGCATTTTATTTACGGTAAAGGCATCTAACATGTATCATCTATAATGATTAATTCATCAATAGAC
The DNA here is from genome assembly GCA_004027205.1 of Ctenodactylus gundi. Classification (NCBI taxonomy): domain Eukaryota; kingdom Metazoa; phylum Chordata; class Mammalia; order Rodentia; family Ctenodactylidae; genus Ctenodactylus; species Ctenodactylus gundi. Next base: position 121,254 of record PVKB01000092.1, on the reverse strand, counting down.
ACACAAATACAGTAGCTGAGGAGTGAAGGAATTACCTGAACGCGACTTTTGAGGAAGTCGTTCTTCAAGCTGAGTACATCTTTCAATAAACTGCCTTGAGTGGGACACAGACCACACACTGGTATCAGGTCAGTCGTCTAGGGGACAAGTAATCTGCCACTACCTTGCAAGTCTGTCCTGGCTTGGCTTGCTTTCAAATTCCGTCCCCTCCAATGAAAGAGGAACACCGGCCTCGGGTGTGAGTGGAGCTACTAACGAGTTCCTCCAACTACATACAAATGAAGGAAAAACCAAGGTTGTTACACTGTTTTCTCCTGGGAGAGCTCCGGTTTTCACTACCATCTCTAGACACTGTGTTTGTTTGCTGTTTGTTTTTGTATTTCTGCTCGTCTTCACACTGCTGACCTCCATGGTGGAAACTCTCTTGCCTTCAGGTCCTCACCATCGCCCTTTAAACAACGATCTGTGGCACAGACCCTCACCAACCGTCCTGAAGTCTTGGACTGGAGTCCCTCTATCTCACACCTGAGCAGTCGCTGGACCCCTAGCTCTCTCATGGGCCTACGGCCATTTTGAAATCTCTCTTTGTGGGCTTATAAACCTTCTAAATAAATTGCCTTTAGTTATATATAATTCCTTTAATTGTGCCTCTCTTAGAATCCTGGCTGATACACCAAATCTCAAAATGAAAAAAAGAAAAAAAAAGCTATTCTGGTTTCCGGAGGACTTGGCTTAAACATTAGCTTCATAGTCCACACTGAAAGTATAGCGTTAACCTCCTCTGTGTCACTCCTTGTACGTGAAAGGCTGTTTTTCTCTTGCTGCTTTCAAGATTTTTCTCCTTTTTTAGAGGACTTTACAATTTTTACTATGATGTCTCAGAACAAACTCCTTTGTGAGTTCATCCTATGTAGGATTTGCTGAACTTCTTGCATATATATGCTAATAAGATTTTCACCAAGTTGGGGAAATTTTCAGCCCCTATTTCTGATTTCTAAAGTGTCCTACCTTTATCCTTTTGTATTTCCTTTTTGTTCTTTCATGTCTTTAATTGATACCGTTAGTCAATCATTTTCAGGAAATGTTCCCAATCTCCTAGAACTTCTTTGGAACCATCACATATGGAACGCACCATTCATTAAAAGAAAATCACAGTCCATAGGAGGACGAAAGTTGAGAGCAGGGGATTAGAGAAAGGAAATAAGTTGGAGAGGACCTGAGTCAAACAACAGAACAGATTCCCCCTTTATTTTTATCTGTTTGGTAACTGACTTGAAAGCTATTCACAAGTGTGTCAATTAAATAATAATCGCATTCACTTCCTCTTTACTATTAATGCTGTACCTTGAAAACTAATCATAGCTCCATATAATTCAAGCCATACTTTAAAAATATTCGAAAGTTAAAAGAGGACATCATGTAACATGGAATTTTTATGAAAAAAATACACAATAATGTTTTAGATTATCGTTAGGCAATTTTGATTATAATTTCCAAATAACCACATAGTGTTATTTTTCAGTTCTTCTGAACTGTAAAATTCAAAACTATATGCCACTTATAAATATGTCGGAGATAAGAAAATGCTATTGATAGTTAAAATATCTAATTTTTCACCATAAGCAGAATTTATCTCTTTTACAGAAACAAAACCAAGTGGCGGCACTTCTGCACCTCTTTGGACGTGGACTGGAACGTCTTCTCTCAAAGGTGCGTTGTTTTGGAATCTATAACTCTGTCCTTACCACTAGTAAGAGAGTGGCTTTGCTTTGTGTTGATTTGGGGTCTCTGTATTGAAAGGTCAGTTTCATGGAACTGAGGTCTCGTGACAACTTTGCCAAATTCGACAGAACCTCTACTTTTCTTCCATGTATTCTGCTAAGTACTTATTCTACAAGAAGCTTGGGCAGGTTATAGCAATAGGTCCTTAGGAGATTCTGCAAGGGCAAATCACTTTTACATGGCATTAACACATGGTGGAGTACAGGAGATGTTTACTTCATCAAAATTCCCTTAGAAAAGATCTGTACGTTATTCACGGACAACTGCTGCTGAAGTAATTATTAGCCTATGAAGAAATCATTTGAAGGCCCGTGCCTTCGTCCCCTTTTCATTGCTAGGACAGAATACCCAATGTCTAAAAGTTAAGAGAGAAAGGTTTATTTTATCTCAAAGCTTCAGAAGTTCCTGGTCCATTCTTGGGCAACTGACAAGAGCAGGAAGAACATCTGTTTACTGCAACATGAGAAGGAATCAGAGGCCAACAGAGGAAGCCTGGCAGGAGTTTCTATCCATCCGCTACACACTTGTAGTCCTTTCCTCCTGACCAGGTCCCGCCTCCTAACAGCTTGTGAAATCCAGGACCTCTAAATACATGAGGCTTTGGGGAAACGTTACAGATCCTAATAATAACAGTAAACATTCCTCAATAAATAGTTCATTTTTTTCCTTCAAAATGATAATTTCCTCACTTCTTATGTATTCTTTTCATAGACCACAAATTTAAGTCTATTCCTATCTACAGAAAGAAGCCTTAGCTTGACAAGCCCCTTGGTTAAGATGGAGAGACTAAATTCTTTAAATAGTGAATTTCCTAAAGTAGAGACAGGGCTAATAAAAGCGTAAAGTACAAGTATAGTCAATATCAGATGATAGTGCTGTCCTGGGCAGCGAGTACTGACTTAGTGACATTAACCTCAGAATATGCGTACTGATTTTTAATATAAGGTTTTGTACTTCATAAATAACCATATATTAACCAACATCCACTGTATCTTTTATCTCTGAGACTTTTTTTTTGGTCCTGCACAATGTCATTCCGAGTCTTGATTTCAACCTTGATTATCGAGGTGTTATCAATAGCCCCAGAAATGGAATTGAGAAATTCATTAGCCAGTCAAATGTGACAAGTTAATTTAGTCTTCACATTTATAGCTATATCATCAAAAAAGCCTGCTTTAAAATTTGAGGAAAATGGCAGTTTACAATGGCTTTCAAAAACCAAATGAACGAATTCCATTATTCAGGACTCAGTCCTGACAGGTCCCTAGCTGCTGTTTATTCCTTATCATCTGCCAGGAACTTGGACCCCCCTGGGCGCTGCCTGTATTAACCCTTCGGTGTCATTTCCAAGGAGACTGTTCCTAAATGCAAATGAACTCAAACTTACACTCCCTTCTTAAAAATTACAAATGTTCCATTTTGTCCTTTACCTTTAACTATTCTAGGGGACACAGCAGGGAAGTAAACAGATCGTATAAAACCTTTTTCTTTTTTCTTTTTCTTTTTTTTCCTTTCTTTTTCTTTTCTTTTCTTTTCTTTTTCTTTTTTTTTTTTTTTTGAGAAAGGGTCTAGCTTTGTAACCCAGGCTGGCCTTGGACTTACAGCAATCCTCCTGCCTCAGCTTCTCAAGTGCTAGGATTACAGGGTACACTACCACACCCAGCTTATGCAGTGCTGAGGAATCAAGCTCAGAGCCTTGTGCTTGCTAGGCAAGCACTCTAATTGCTGTGCTGTTCCTCCATCCCCCAAACTAATTTTATTGAAAAAAAAACTAAAGCATATTTTTTGGATTGCTTAACAAACAGTAAAACTCAGCTCCCTAGAAGATCCACCAATATATGTCCTTCAAATGAGGTTTCCTTCTTTTTTCCCCACATTTATAAGAGACTCCTTACCATACATCTCTCAAAATCTCTTCCTGAAGTTACTCTTTTTTTTTTTTGTATTGAACACTAGCCTGGCAGGCTTCCGGTGTGGGCTTACTGGCATGCGATTTACATTAACAATGCTCGTCTTCCTAACCTGTACAAAGTACCTTTCTAATGGGGTTCATTTAAAATATTAAAACAGTTACTTCCTACACCAAGAAGAGGACCGTGCCACAGTTCTGTACGTGTTTCGAAGCATGCATCACTGTGTATATCACTTTAGGATCTGTCAGCCACGATGGTTGTAGCTACATGCTTTCAATTTTTGATGTATTTTTTCCTAATAACCCACTCAACATTTAATATTGGCAAAAGCTTTTGCAGTATACTCTTTGCATCATATAATTTATGTTCCTAATATAACAATCGTGATCACTCTGCATTATGATTAATATTATTATACTGTTACAAAAGAGAAACCTGAGACCACCTTTGATGATCCACAATACATTTCCTTTTTTTTCAAGGAAAGGTAGTGAAAAATATTAATAATGATAACCACTCAACTTGACATAGCACATGCATTATTGTTCATTTTAGTTACAATTCAGTAAATATGTTTATTAATGCTACCTTCATACAGATAAGGAGCCCAAGGACTTAGGTGGGGTAACTGGTACATGGTCAGTAACTGAACCAGAAGCAAAACCCACATATCTGGATTCCAGTATTCACTGACTGTATCTCATCCACTCCGGCTAATTACTTTCTAGTAAAAAAGACAAATGATTCATGTTAAGCCAATTGCGTGGTTCCATGGCTATCACAGCTTATTAGGTATATAGTTTATTAAGCCAAAGCAAAATAAGATTAATTCTTAGTGACTAAGCACATTCATCATGTGTAGATGAATGATTTCCAATATTCTTGAACTTTTATTTCCTGTCATTCTGATATTAATTTGGGGAGTTGGGACTTAAAATCCTTTCTAATTCACTGAAAACTATAAACATCTACTATTTTCTTATATGCATATGCCAAAAAAGACCATCACACACACATGCACACACACACACACACACACACACACACACACACATATGTATTACACTCATATAGAAACTTATATGCAATTTGCCAGATGATAACTATCTTTTACTTTTTATAAGAATTCTGTCATTTCCTGTACTTTCTGTTCCACATATATGAGCAGTGAATTTTGTATGTGGTAACTGCTAACTCAGTATACCATCATAACATCATAACAGGCATTGGTATGAATCAAGAGAGATGTTCAGGGTACTTTTTACTTTAAATGGGTTATAATATTTCAGATATGGATTGTTTATCAAAGCAATACAATAATTTTTAAAAATGAGATCAAAGGCTGAAAATGAAAGTTTTAAGTTTCACCAAATTTAAATATTTTAAATTCAGTGAAATGAAGACAACACTATAGCCAATACTCTTCATGATTGACAATCAAAAAATAACTTGCTTATGGTTCTAATCAAATTATTAATTTTGCCATACATAAGATTCATATAATCACAATAACATTTTTACTGTGTTGACACTTTAAATTTCTAACACAAAGCAGTTAATTATATCTAACAGAATTAAATGCAAATGTTATAGAACTTAACATTTTAAAAGTAAAATTGCAGAAACACTTTCTACCAAAGGTGATCATAATTGAGAATAGATTTACTTTTTTAATGTAACTTGGGAGCTACCAGCACAATATCAGAAGTTGATGAATAAGGCCATATGTTTAAAATCATAAAATATAGCAATAGGATAAAATAATTTATATAAAAGAAAGGTATGTAAAATGATAATTCTTCATCTACCGAATAGACGGCAAACAAACATGAAATTTCAAGCCATCCCTCTGCTATTGGCTTCTAATTTCACTTTATTGTGGGTGAAGAAAGTATGTTTTTCATCATTTTAGAATTCACCAGGACATTGTATGAGCTGCCATATCATGGAGAAGTTATAGGTGCACTTGAGAAAATGTCTATTCAGCCATTGTTGTGTGAAATGTTCTATGTCTTTTAGGTCTACTTGCTTTACAGTATGTTTCAATCCCTCTGTCTCTTCATTGATTTTCTGTCCGGTAGGTCTACCCATCATTGGAAGTTGTTTTTAATGTCTCCAAGTCTTCTCGTAGGACTGTCTATTTCTCCCTTGAATTTGTCAACCTTTGCTTCATACACTTTGGGATTCTTTTGCTGGGCATTTGCTGTGGCTTGAATGTATCTCCTGAACTTCTGTGGTAGAAATGCAACTACTAAGGGAACCGTGTTAAGGGAAGGATTTTTCAAAAGGTGATTAAGTCATAAATGTTGTGGCATAAGGCCATTAAGATAGGAGTGGTTCCTTATAAGACAGTAAGTTCAGGCTTGGTTTTCATTTCTCAACCCGTTTCTCTTCTGTCTTTCACCTTGTGCCATGGGAAGACAACGAAAAAAAGGTCCTCATTACTTGTCAACACCTGGATTTTTTTTAAAAATTAATTTCCACAATTTTAGCATAATCAATTTCTGTCTTTCGAATATTAACTAATATTTGTATGTCTGTTAAAAGCAATACAAAATGGACTTAGGGTCCGTATTTTTATAATCATGATGTACTTTGATGAATTGAAATAGTTATTGATTGTAAAGATCTTCTTTAAATTTTGTACAATTTGTATGATGTGAGGTCTTACAGTATAGCTAGAAATATTAGATCGGGGTTAGATAGAAGCCCTGCAAAGATGCTGTTCTTTTTCTTGTCATATCTGACGACCAACTGTCTTCATAGGCTGTTTAGTTATTTTTAGGAAAAAAACTTAGAACAGTGGAGTGTTAGTTGTAGCACTTTAAAAATGAGTTCTTTGATAATATGATTTTTCTTGGGAACATTTTGATAAGAATAATTTTTATACTTCAAGTGTATAATAATAGGACAAAAGGAATGGGAGGATGAAATACGCATAACTTTCAGTCACTAAAACAGTGATTTGTATCAAAATGAGCTTTGTTAAAGGTTATGCATAAATCTGAGAGAAGCACCTTGCAGACTGAAGAAAACAATCAACGCATAGCACCTGCAGCAGACATGTGTTTGGTGCAGTGGAGCAGAGCCACACCGCCTGGTTCTTACAATGTGATTTGTGAGTACAGAAGGCTTAGTTTTAAAAAATAAAGGTAGGTAAGAAGAGATTCAATTGTACAGCAATGTGTTAGGGAATAAGGCATCGTAAGAACTGTAGTCATAACACATGCAGAATAAGAAGCCATGGGAGAGTCAAATAACTTTCAAGCAGAGAAGCATCGGGACTTAATTGCTGTTTCATACTAAATGAGCAAATGCATAGTAAGAATCAGGAATAAAATTACAATCAGCATATGTTAGAAACTATATCTAATTCCTAGAATACAGTTAGTAACTTTGTTCAGTGTATGAGTACCAGGTACAGAAGGCACTAATATATATTGCAAATAGAAGTACAATTTTTGGCATAATAATTCCTTTTAAAGAAAACTATTATATGGAATTACTAATATATTAACAAAAAATAGGAAATTTCAGAAGAATTGTGTTTCAACATTACCTTTACAAATTACTATTAGAACAACACAAAAAATGATAAAATATCAGGTGCATGGGCATATATTTATAATTCCGGTGGCCCAAGAGCTGAGCCAAGAGTATCACAATCAAAGCCACCTTGACTATGATACAAGATACTGTCACAAAAAATTAATAAGTATTAGTTCATTGGTTATAATTAGATATATTAATATAATAAATTATTAACTTTTTTACTCAAAAATGAAAGACCTTCCATCTCATGGTTTATCTTCAACTGTTTTCTACGTGCTGTGTTATTAAGATGGCCATCATTAGAACAAATTTCCTGTGGCTTCTCTACATGGAAAGAACCATTCTCACATTAGAACTTCAAAACACAAAACCTGGTTTTCTTCACTGATTGGGCAGATAGTCAGAACAGAATATGAGCATTTGAAAAAATATGAAATATGTTATTCTCATTGATAATTCTTTATATCAAAATACAAGAGCTAGTGATAAATGTCACTTCTTGAGCTTCTCAGTGAGATGCAGAAAAATGATTGGCATATACCATACACAGCCAATGTGTGAGATACTCAGGAATGTTTGAGGCAGTTGGCACCATACTGATGACTTGAAACTGAACAGGGTGCATGGTGAGAGTATTTACACTACAAAAATTGGTAAACGCTAAAAATCGGCTCCCCTACAAATCTAATTTATAAACACTTACCAGCACACCGCTGAGTTTAGGGTCTGATTTCTAAACAGTATAAACATTAAAAAAATAAATTAAACACATATGAATTCTAGGAAGAATGGTTCAGAGTAAGTGCAGACTAGACAGCTTGTGTATTACACAATCTTATATTTAGGAGTATTTTAAACATGTATAATATTTTAAGACATAAATTAAGCACTTGTGGTTATTCTGCATATTTCAAACACTGCTGGCATCATTTCTAGTGGAAGGAAAATAAAACACAAAGTCAAAATATTTAGCATCTTGAAGACAGACATTTGCTAATCCAAATTCAAAATTTACAACTCATTTTGTCTTCAAAATATTTCACAAGAAATTATGCAATAATTAAGCAAATCAGTTTGTATGTATCTAAATAACTCTGGTGATCTTTTAATAATAATGTGGCAGGATTTGAAGCCACCAATTCTGCAGATACTGAAGAAGAGGTAAATGAAGAAGTTGTTTTGAAACTATCCGTCCTGCCCCCTGGTTCGTACTGCTACAACTATCCTTTCCAATCTTGTCTTTTAAAACATCCATCTGATGCTCACGGGCCACCTCGCTTTGAAACAAGATCTCACTTTGTAGTCCAGGCTGACCCTGAATTCACTCTGTAGCCCAGACTGGTCTCAAACTCACAACAATCCTCTTGCCTCAGCCTCCCAAGTGCTGGGAATACAGGTATGCACCACCGTGCTAGCTTTGGTGCTTCTCTTATTTTATTACACTTATAAGATTTTTAACACAGAGTTGGTTATTAACTGTCCTCGAGGATTTGGTAGAAGAATCTGTTGAGATGCTTCAACCAGTCATGCCCGGCCAGAAAAATCACGTAGTCAGCACAGTCTGCACAAGAGGTCAGCTCAACCATTCCTCATTTCAACAAAGAGATTTAAAGTACAAGCAGTCACTGTGTATTGAAGCATTTCACAAAAACTCCACTTGTGAATGCTTCTAAGTACCCTTAAACGCACAAATCAACCATCTCCTGTTGTATATAAATCATATGTTAATATGTTATGGTTGTAGAAAGGTCTACAGAAAGTTTGTAGAAGTATCACTCAAGTAGACAAAATTTCTACAAATAGTAAAGTCCTCATTTCTGTGGAGAGTTATATATATTCTTTCACTCTTCGAGTAAGGACAAAGGGCCTCTTCCTTTCTGTCTTAGTCACTTTCTCGCTAATGATACAAAATACTTGGCATCTATAATTTAAGTGAGGAAAGGTTATTTTTAGATCGAGGAGTAAGAAGGGGTGAGTCCATTCATGGGTAGCAGACAATGCTGAAAGCACACGGCACAGGCCTAGTTGGAGAAAGGCTGTGTACAATATGGTACCAGGAAGTAGAATTAAAGAGAATGGATGGAGTAATCATATACCCTTCCTGATCATTTCTTGGTGTTCCGCCCCTTCAAGATCAAGACCCAGTTCACCATGCCTTTGGGCTAAGCCCCATGGATTCACCTCTTCCAACCTGGTCCCAATTCTTCACAGCCCATGAAATCTATAGATCATCTACAAGATCCAAATACCTGAGGCTTTGGGGAGACATTCCAGATTCAAATCACAATGTCTGTCTTCACCCCATGAAATACATCCACCTTTTCATGAGAGATGAATTTAGTGCTTCTCTAAGGATTGGTGAAGTCTAAACAGTTTCAGCACTGCTAAAGTGTCCAATCCAGAGTCTCCTCTGAGACCCAAGGCAAACTCTTAGCAGTAAACTCTTTGAAAATAAATAAATAAGCACCCCAAATATACAGTGGCACCGGGTAAGCATTCCCATTTCAGAAAGGAGGAAAAGAAGAGTAGAAAACAATCAGATAAAAACAAGAATGAAGTGAAGAAGGGCAAAGGTTAAATCCCGTAGCTTTGGGACCCCATATGGATCTAGCAGTGACAAGGTGTGAGCTCCAAAGTCCTTACGTAGCTCCCTCCCTGTGACAAGGTCTCTGACTGCAACCTCCAAGGTTTCTCTCCTGGGATATCTCTGGTCTTAGCCTATGATGGTCCTCTGCAGACAGTCTGTGTTCCTGGCATCTCTAAATTTCGGCAGTCTCCGCTGCACTTCTGGTTTCCCTTGCACAGTTTTATGCACTGTCTTTTCAGAGCACACAGCTGAGCCTCTGTGACCTTCTGAAATCTGAGTGGAAACCTTCCTGACCCCACAACTCTCACATTCTTCATGCCTGTGAAGCCAGCATTGGGTGCATAAACCCAATGTCTACCACTGACTGAAGCAGTGGTCTGGATCATGGCTATAGCAGCCTCCAAGTGCCTGAATGGCTGAACTCCAGGCTGCTAAACTCTGACAAATACTTCCATGTTCGGGACCCAGGAGATACTGTTTCTCACAACTAAGTCTTTTGCTCTTATACCTTTGAATTGAGTTCATACAGAATGAAGTCTGGCTGATTTCTCAGATGCTTCTAAGGTCTCTATCCTCTAGTCTTAATACAGTGTACTTAACTTCTTTTTAATGATAATCTCTTCAACAACCATGAACTCTTTTGCCTGGACTTTGTAGGTACTTTCTTGGTGGCAAAACTGCAAAATTTTGGCATTATTATCTTCTGCAGATTTTTTCCCCCTGTTTTTCAGTACAGATCTGGCTAAAAGCAGTCAACAGAACCCATGTGACAGACAGGACATGTAGCTCTCTTGAAATTTCCTCCACCAGATTACCTAGTCCACCATGCTTAATCTCAGTTTCAGGCAGAGTCACAGGACAGGGGCAAAATGCCAACACACTTTTGCCAGGTTAACACAAGCATGGTTTCCAGATCAATTGCTAATAAAGTCCTCCCTTCCATCTGAAGTCTCTTGAGGCTGGCCTTTCCAATATGCACATTCTGATCTTCTGAGCTCTGACCGGAATCTCCCAGCTCTTTCAGCTCTCAGCATTCTAGGACTTCTCGAGGCAACATCTCCAAATCTTTCCAAACTCCTCCTGCAAACCAGTTGCAAAGGCTTCTAAACTACATGATCAGGTAAAGCGATAGAAATGACTCCCACTTCACTGAGACCACATTCTGTTAGTTACTGTCTCTTTGTTGGAACAGAATACTCGCCATCCACAATGTAAGGGGAAAAAGGCTTATTTTTAACTTATAGTTTCAGAAGGTCTCAGCCTATTTATTGGTGGCTGACAATGGTGAATGCATATGGCAGAGAACTACCCAGAGAAAAACTATTTATGGCATGGTAACAGGAGATAGAATGAGGGAGAAGGACAGAGGTAGAGTCTGAGTCATGTCCCCTCTGGGATCTACCCCTTCTAGGTCAAACCCAGTGATCTGTCCTATCCAATCAGGCGTTTACTCTTTACAGCACATAGAAACGATAGGTATCCCACAACATCCAGATATATGAGTCTTTTGGGGGACATTTGACACGCAATCCACAATACCTCCTCCCAACACTAGTCTTCCAGTTGATAGGAACAGATGCCTAGTTCTGATCTGAGACCTCTTCGTTATTCATAAGGATTCAGTAGTGCACTGCTAAGGTCCTTGATTGCCAGATGCAGGCGACATTCAAATCTCAACATTACCGCCAGCTGCCATAACTTCTCTGTCTGCATTTTCTTCACCAAGAAAATGCAAGCACATCTGAGACTTAACTCTGGTAATTATTTTATTTAGTATTAAAACACAACACACATATGAACACTGTACTACATGGCTTTACTATGGCTATTGACATTATTAATTTAATCAAAATTTGCTAAGAGAATTACTACTATCCATTTACTCAATGCACATTAATTTTTATTCTATGGAGGTTACTATAACTATGCTTGGCTTTCCCTTACATAAGTTATATTTTTCACCCTTTCGTGTTTTTCATCCTACTCACTGAATATTGACCTATTCAATGCCTTACATGATTTATGATTCAGTACTGCAGATAGAACACAGACTCTTTGTTCTGTGTTACATCCCCTGCCCATTGTTATGAGTCGAGACAGGGTTTCATTTAGTTGGTAGGTTGCTAAGGCAGAATTTGAATCAATTCTTCTCCTCAGCCTCCCAAGTTGCTGAGACTACAGGAATATACCACTGGTTTAGCTCTTCCTGTTCAATTTTTATCTCTCAGGGTAGACTTTCCACAACTTTACATAGTTGCTCGGCAGTCATGACAAGTGAAAGTAGATCTGAGGTCACAAACTCTGGAAACACTGGTTATCTTTGAGCCAGTTCCCAAGGGAACATTGCAAGCAAGGACACATGTTTACAGAAAGACGTAGGGTTTAAATCTTAATGCCATCTTCCCTAATGACTTCTGAGCTGCCCGCCTTGGTTCTACCTGGAGCTATAATTAAAACCAGACATCAAGGCTCCCTCTCAGGGTTTACAAAATCAGAATCTAGAAAGCAGAGAGTTAGGAATGTGTATGTTCTTTTCTTTAGATATCCCAACAGATGATAATTCTGATTAAAGCTCAATAGTTTTCTGTCTCTCCTCTCCAATGAGTTCAACTAGGCTGTACCAGAAAACTTTCTTACTTTTTTGGAAAAATAAAATAAAAACATTGAAATATTGGTATTTTTCCGCTACCTGGGACATCACTAGTTTTAAACCACTCCTGGCTTGTTGTATGAATTATACCACAAAAATAATACATAATAAACAGCTATAAAAGTCTTAGCATTATACAACCATAAGCACACTTTTTCCTTGTGGATTTGGAATTGACTTGGCTTGGTCTCATCTAGACAGGATTTGACTGTGGAGTCTGGTTTCACTATATGTACCTCTCATCTTTGTGTGAAGAGAATTAGCCCTAGATTAGAAAAGAACTTTCAGCCCAAAGTCCTTCTCATAGCATTAACAAAGATGTTAGAGCCTTGTCTTAGTTACTTTCTCGTTGCTGTGACTCAATACCCGACACCCACAAATTTAGGAAAGGTTTATTTTAGCTCACAGTTTCATATGGTCACAATCCATTCAGGGGCGGCCAGCAGCAATCAGAGTACAGGACAGAGGCAGAGGTGGAGGCAGCTTCTCAGGACATCACACACACAGGGAGCCAAGCTGAGACCAGTCCCCAGTCCTCCAGGAAGGCAGGTGCAGCTTATATATCATTTCAGGTCTCCGCCCAGTAACCAGTCCCTCCTGCATTCAGGTGTAGCCACTATACGCCGTTAATCCTAACCCACAACTGTAATCCACCTGTCCAGACTAGACCCCAATCCACCAACATCACATGGTTCCATAGACAATCCATAACATTAAAATACAGGGGACGCTCCAGATCCTAACCACAACAAGCCTGGTACAGGTATTTACTATCATTGCTGCATCTTCTAAGATTCCAATGACCAAATTAAGCCTCTAGGTCTGAGTCCATAAAGAAAATGAATATACGTGCTGTCTGTGGTAAGGTGGGATGGTATTGTCTTTCTGAACTGTCCTCAGTTTCTATTAGTTTAAGTAACGTTCTATTACTTCTTTTGTTAATAACTCCTTTGGCTTTTTAGCTTGTCTCACATAAGAGAAATAAAGACAGTCTCAGCAAATTCAATCTAGGATAGTTTAGACAGACATCATGACAGCATTCAATATTTGAGAAAAAATACAGGTAAAGAAAATAAAAATACAATTTTGGCTGCAAAGTCCTAGAAAAATATTTCTTTCTTTCTTTATTCCTATTAGAATCTGTAAGCCCTATGTTGAAATTTTAAACTCCTTATCCTTGGTGGAGTAAAGCATAAGAATTTGAGATTCTATGTGTGAGCCAGTACTCAATTTTAAGTTTCAGTTGCATTGTTTCCTATTTGCTGTTATGTAATTCCCCCTAGTATTCAATACAGTAAATGTTGCAGTAAAACAAAAATCTTTTCAATGTTATTTAAAGCCAACTTTAATTCGAGCATTGTAATGGTTTCCTATAAACAATTTTATAAATAAGAAAGGGCTGAAACAAAAGGCGTATTTTCATTGTGTTACTACTGGGCAGGAATTTTATGTTTCTTAATCAGGTTTAAAATGTAATCAGGATTTGAAAGGTAATATTTTGGCATTTTTGATCACTGAAATACAATTCTGATTGTAACATTTAGCACTATTTATAACGGCTTATATTACACAACTTTGTATTTCAATGAAGAATCGTAGCTGTAGTTTCAATAATTCAACTCAACTCAGTTCAGTTCTTACTGATTTCAGACACCTGCTGAGGTCTAGATAAATGCATGACATCCTTCTAATAAGTCCTTTATAATAATTTAGAAGACAAAAATGATTTCCAAACACAACAATTTTTGATTCGATCATTGCTATCAATACATCCTAATACCCAACTCTTAGAGAAGATTCTCTATAAAAGTTTGGTGAATGATTGCTGAGCTTTCATGTAATTAAAAAGCTGTATTACCAGTGTGAACAATGAATTATGCAATTATAAAAGATAACTTTTTCTGAAAACTTAAAATGTTCTTCATGCTGATTTCAGACCATTAATTTCTCATAAGTGGCTTGTCCTTAAAAATGGAAATTTAAAGAGTAAATTTTGGTAAATTCCACATCTATGTTCTATTTAATTTCTCATATTTAACCTCTGCTACTGCAGCACCTCAGATTCCCCTGGCAACTAGAGCGGGCTCTGTCTATACACAAACCTAAAAGGGTCTCTCACTATATGTAGACCGAGGATGGCTGAGTTTTTGAGACCTTCTTCAGAGAGCCTTATCCTGTGTGGATACTCATTTATTCCAATTGCTAAGCAAGAATCTGGTTTGATAAATGAAAAATGGTGCAAGAGAAAGAGGACGAAACAGGCGAGCCACGAATCCACAAACAGCTCAGTTCCTTCAATAAGAAAATGAGGGTGAGAAAGAATACAACTGCTTAGTCCTGACCCAGTTTACCAATAGTAACTGAACTCTACTGTGTACAAATGAGAAAGCCTGATGCTCTGCAAACTGCAAATGCAATCAGGGTTTATAGTTCCTAAAGCTTCCAGAAATGTGTGGTCCTTTGTACTAATGGGTATTTGCATCCCAAAAGATCTAGAATCCATCACCTGGCTTCCCTGAGTGACTTGAAATAGTATCCACAAGTGACTGGTACTGACCTTCTCCGTCTTCTTTCCCATTACAGGGGAAGTAGTTCATGGATCATCAAGGGTTGACCTTTCTTACTGACCTCAAGCTTTCCCTCCGTACTGATCCGTTTTTCTCGTATCATGCGTTTACCTTCAAATCTCTCCTTTATACAGAAAATTATTTTAAAAACCACGTGTGCACCTGTAAACTCTACAGCGTTTATTCTGTTCATTCCTCACTACGTTTCGACCTGAATTCTGCCTCTACCATAACTGCCAAGCTGTTAAAGTCCCTGGTGTCTGGTTCATCTTCATTTGAACTGCGGTTTCATTTTTTAACCAATGTTGAGTACCTTCTCCATCTTGAAGTGTGCTCATATCTAAATGAGTTAACACTAGCTGTTTGCTGGCTGGCGATGCCAGGAGTTTGTCGGGTTCATGTCCCAGTGAAGTCAGCGATTGAATTTGGAGACAGATGAGGCAAGATGTACACAAGGTACTTTACTGGGGAAAAATACAAAATAATTAGTTTCTTCTAGTTGAAAGGACAGCCAAAAATATGGGTCTCTGCTGTGGCACTCTATGGGCTTGTATAGATGATCTCAGTAAAGAGGCTACCCCACACCAACAAGCTTGGTTGCTGAGGCGAGAGGCCACATTCTTCACCCTCAAGCAGTTATTGAGGTCCTTCATCTTAAGCAACATTTGAGGTCCTCCACTTTTAAAATCTTTCACTCTATTATCTTTCAACTACCTAGCATTTAATCATAAATATTTCTGCAGAGTGGTCAACTACAGGCTGTCACTAAATTTTCCATTGATCCCGATTTTTAGTAAATTTTCCATTTCAAGGGGACCCCTTTGTCTCCAACTAGGGACAACTGAAGGCCCCAGAAAATAGCCTCGTTCACAATGAGACTACTATAAATTGGTTTTTCGGATTCCCAATAACTTGTGGAGAGGTTGGAAGGTTTTGCATAACCAGATTATCAGGGCCTGTGTTGGTCCTTTTTCATGGCCACATCTATTGTCCCTTTTCTTTGCATCTGATTTAATATATTGTGAAAAATTCTTTGATATGTAACATTCCTGTGATTACTAAGTAACCCTTTTAAAATGTAAAAACAGACCTCCTAACTTTTCACTGCATGTAGCTGCTACCTCCTTGGAATGTGGTATTTGGGGTAACCTGAATTCACACTCCTAGGCCATAGTCCCTTGTATGTGGCTTAAGAATAAACTATTTCTTACGTTAAAGAGAAAATCAATGTTTTGCATTGACAGTGTCTACATACCCAATACCTTCTGTCATATTACCACAAACGAATATATTATTCTCCTAGCTTTCTGTTTACTATTTTTCTAGGGGATTATATTTCTCTCTTGGCATTTAAGTGTAGTTTTCTTCAGCATTGTATCCCTGTTTTTCTTCTAACGCTGATCCTTCTCTTTCTAATCTGTTCAATTTTTCTTCATAAGTGACTTATCCCTTTAAGTATCTGTTTAAATACTATTTATAGAGTGACTTAAAATACTATAAGTTAATGACTTTTAAATTTATATCTTTGCCTATATTCCTCCTTTTGATTCACAGCCATGCATGTATTCAGATCTTTTGAACACCCAACTGGATGAATCCAGATACTATAAATAAAAAGATCCTAAATAATAATAATATCTCATAATTCAAAGAGATAAATGCTAAGAGCTAAGGATTTCCTCATGCCAATGGCTTACATTCATAGCTGTTTACAATTTAAGAAATATATGTCATTATGAAAAATCTTTACTTCTTTGATTTCACTTCGTGCCATTTTTTCTTATATTTATATGATTTGGTTGGTTTGATGTGATTTGGACTCAAATGCAGAGATTTAAGTACTTCACATAAACCATCAGTGCGTGCATAGCCTTTTTATAAATCTAAGTTTCCTTCCTTAGACCCTTTTCAGTAGTTAGTTTTGAAATGTATCATTGGGTTTGTAAATATTCTTGTAAAATACATATTTCTATTATGTTTTAATGTATTTGCATTTAAGCTTTAAAATGTCCCTGTCACAAAGCTATTTGTTCTTCCTATCATTTAGTGTTATGTTTACAATATCTGTCTACATTGTTTTGTAAATATATATGCCTGTGATTTGTGACCTATTCCCAGAGATGGTTACATCATAAATAAATACCAGAGGTCAGGTCATTCATTCATTCCTCCTGGGTTTTCTCACTTAATTAGAAAGGATTTACTGAACACTTACAGCTCCCCTTATCTTGCCTTAGATTCAGGGCATACCCAGGTTGTATATGTTAAGGCAGAGAGAGGCAGAACTATGGCTATTATATTGCTTTAAGTAGAAACTCCATATGAGACTCCTGCCAGCAAGGATTGAATCTTTTCCTCACCACCTTTTTAACAAGTCATGAAAGTATGCAGTGTCTTAATTTTGAAAAAATTAGTGAAATATTTGGCACTTCCTTATGACAGAAATGTAGTGAAAAAGAATAAAAGAAGTTATTGAAACAATGTAAACACAAACAAATAAGACTATAAAAATCTACACTTAGTACAATGAAAGGCAGCTTATCACGTGTAGCATACTATTGGACAATGTTAACTTACACGAATGAGAACTGAAGTTCATTGAAAATAGCCTCACTCATGATAAGCCTACTACAATCAGCTAATAGGTTTGCCAAAAATTCGTGGAGAGGAAGGGATGCTTTGTACAACAAAATTCGCGTAAATTATCTTGGCCCTTTTTTTTGGCCATACCTGTAGTCTTCCTCCTCTGTACTGACTTAACACCCTCTGATAAATCTTCCGGTATGTAACACTCCTATGTTTACCAAGTAACCTTTTTGAAAAATAAAAGCAGATCCCCTAGCTTCCAAAGAGCTCAAAATGTCCTCAGATAGCACTGTAGGCCTATAGCAGAGGCTTCCCTGTTTCAGGGTGACCTGTCTACCCAATCCTCACACCCCTGTATTTTTAAATATGTTTTGATTTATGAAATTCTTCAGTTCTATAATTATAAATACTGCATGTAATACTCACTCATTGGAATGTGGTATTTAAGAAAGCCTGAGTCCATTTACCCAACCAATAGTCACACATATTTGAGTCTAGAATATACTAACTCTTATTCTCTGAGGCGATAGCTGTGTTTTTGCACCAACACAAAAGTAGCAAAGTAGAAAAGAAACATGACGAGGCTAAAACCGCAATCTTCCCTAGATTATGTGTTCTGAACAGGAAGCAATGTATTTAGAAATTCTTAAAAACAAAGAATAGTTTTTTAAAGTTTTTTCTAAGTCTGATAAATGAATTACATTAAGGTTTAAAAGAGGGCATCACAGCATAGAGACAACTTTTAAACATTTAAAAATAAATAAAAGTTAAATATAATTCAATTTATGGGACACCTAAATTCAAAAGTTTATGTAAGCGTCAAGAACAAGAATTACTCAAAATAAATGAAGCAAGCTCATTTTTCATGGAAAACTTTACAAAAGGGAAGGAAGCCAAAGACAAAAAGAGTTATTTTTTTAATTATTCATAAAATATAGAACAAAAATAAGGATTATTAACATTAAAAAGCATTTACTTAAAAAAATCTTTAAAATACACCACCATCTGAAAACCTTTAATCAGAAAACCTTCAGAAAAAGATGAAATAGAACTTAGCATGAACAGGGAAATCGCTTACAATAGGTATAATTAGCAAATTAGAGGAAACATGCAATTATAGAATTATACAGCAAAAATACAAGTTCCGAGTAGAACAATAGCCTCAAATTTAAATGCTAGGGAAGGAGAATCGCTTGCCATTTCCAGCAGGACAGATGTATCATTGTTTCCGGGCTACAAATACAATCAGCTCACTCTTTACGTAGGGCTTTGACCCTGCTGTTGCCTCTGCCTGGTGTCCCTGTTACCTACCTTGCCACCTGGGCCAGCTCATTCATCCTCCAAATATGACTTTCTCAGGGAACTTTCCCTTGCTTCCCAGAACTATTCTCCTTACCAGATTCTTCCAGAGTAACCAGTCTTCTCCATTGCTTTAAATTTTTTAGCATGTATTACGATTGTTATTGAACATTTATTTGATTATATCTCCCAGATAACTCATGGTACCTGATGGAAGGCTCCAGGCTGCAGTAACCCCCCAAAGGACAGTACAGTTAGTTATCTGGAGCAACTGTCCCCCTAAGGCATGACCCCTGGACACAATACAAGGAGGAACAGGCTTTTCTTCGAAGTGGGACGGGCCACCCAATTTTAAACTGCCCCAACTTGTCTCCACATCACCTGATTTCAGCACCACCTCAGCTTTCCCCCGTAACTCTGTCATCCTACCCCTCTCTTAGGAAGAGATGCTTTCTCCTCCTCTCTTGATCAGGGAGACCTTCTCAGGCTTTTTTCTCCAATAATAGTCTGTTACACTGTTGAGGTCATGTATGCGCCTTTTTCTTGCATTTATGGTGCTGAGAACCCAGGAACGTGAGTGAGGGGACCTTTCTCTAGCAACTCTGGAAGCAATGGGCGGATGCAGCTAATCCCGGGCCTAATCCTGAGTTCTGTTGCCTGAATCCCTTCCCAAACCAGAAACTTACGGAGATGAGCTCATTCCCTTCCTAACAGAATAAGGAACCAATTTCTTCCTTCATTCAGCTTAATAGCACTTCCTAGCTTATTGGCCTGGGTGCCTGTGCCAAGAAGGAGTCTCTTCTGGTGCTCTCTTCTTCCAGATCCATAAATGATTAATTATTCTACCTTTAAATATCCTCTATTCTGGCTCTGTGTAAGTCCAGTCTTCCTGAATGACAACTGTTATCTCATTGCTGGTATCTTTCTTTGCTTTCTCCACGTAGATCAAAAATCATTTTCTCACATCTCCTCCTCCAAGCCACACCAGTTGTCAGTTCTTTAGTTCTCTGCCTGAGATAGGTAAGACCAAAGCCTGTTTGCCCAAGGCACCTGACCTACTCTTCTCCCTTGTCCCATGTCAAAGAGGAAGAAGATGTTCAAAGAGGGTTGAAGATGTTCAAGAACATCTCCCTGGGAGGTAAGATTCAGGCTTCTAGGAGGCCCTCACCAGTTCCCCAGAGCTTGAGTAGAAGATGTCCTGACCAACTCTCTCTAGCCTCTAGCCACATTTTTACTGGTCGCAATGGAACATGGTCCCATGGGATGCTCCGCTCCCTCCACAAGTGCAGCATCTCCCCAGCCCCAGGTCCTGCTCTGGCCTTGCTCCCCAGAAAAGTTGGCCTGGCATATATGATTAATGCAGTGTTATTGGATAAACAAACAAATGACTTCTCTATCATCTCAACCTTTTTTCCTGTGTGTGTAAAATTAAAGAGCAAACACACCCATCTGGACTTGCAGGTCGTTGGTTGAAATCCCAACTGATACCTTATGATCTCAGAACATCCTACTAGTTGAATGCAAACCTACTGAACAAAAACAGCATCTGTTCTAACTTGTTCTTAACTCTAAAAAAAAGTAGATGTGCAATTCCTACCACCCACACTCTCTTGTCGATGATGCACTGGGAAATTGCGCCCAAGCCCATCACAGTAAGCTATATCCTCAACTTATTTTTATTTTTACTTTTGAGGTAGGGTCTCATTAAGATTCCCTAGGCTGAGTTCAAACTTGCTTCTCAAATGCTTCTGTCTCCTTGGGTGCTGGGATTTCTGGCTTGCAACAGCAGGCCAGAAGCCTCGTGTTTCTGTACTCTTTTACACTGTTGAGCTGATAAAGTTTCCTTCAAAATATATTCTTTACAATTTGGTTGGTAATAAAATTCTTATCTGCTAAGTTTATCTTCTAGGATATCAGGAAATTTAATAGTTTAGTAAACAGCCCACAATTTATAAGCTCATTTTATAGATGATTTGAAATATACATGTGTGTGAACATTTCTGTATTTGATTGGCAGGCCATTTTAGTGTCTTCTGTGAGTTGGTAGAAATAATAAACAATGACTCTGCAATAACTTCAGTTAATTCTTAAATGTTTCTAATATACGACATCAAGTCATTCTTAAAGTAAATTTTAAAATTAATCTACAAACATGTTCCTTCCCTCTGCCTCCTATTACAGGTAATGGACTCTAGTCATATGATCATACTTATAAGTAAAGATATATATCCATTCAATCAAATATCCTATGTGAGACTGCTGGGGAAACATATCGAAAACCAAAATCTGACACCACCTCAAAAACCTGTCCACAAATGTAGGAGAAAACAAGGTAAACATTAAACATGAAAGTGACTTGCCTCACTGGCAAGCCACTGAAAACATCACCAAAATTGAAGGAATCATTTCCTTTCTACAGTGAGCAAAATGTCCCCCATTCCACATATCCTCTTGGGATAAATGGTCACTGTCCTCAACTAAGAGAACCTGGCAGCACCGCTGGGCACAACTAGTTCATCCTAGATCAATTTGTAATTGGTGTAGTCCCAGACTTTCCTAGTTACTTTTTGATGAAAAAACCAATAATTTCTACCACTTTCCTGGGCAGAGGTAGGCCTGATTAGGGAGAGGAGTTAGGAAACGCTGGAGAAACGTGAATAACAGATTTCAGCACCACCGGAGGGCAAGAGCTATCCACGTGGCTGCCCTGGGCAACCTTAGCTCCGGCTTGGAACTTACTGCAGCTTTTTCTAAGCCATCACCAAACATCCGCTTAGAGAGGAAAGTGCTGAGCAATCCAATATTAGTTGGATAATCAAATATCAACAGGAAGCCTTAGAGGGTTTCCTTCAAACATGAAATTGTATGTTTATTTACACATTTTATGGAAGAGAAGTAGGTGCCTGTACTTTTAAAGATACAGTCAGAAAAAAAAAACCTGTTCATATAGTAAAAGCAATCTAACATTTTCACATTTCAGTTGGAAACCACCCAGACGGAGTGATTACCCTGTGGAAGTTCCTTTTTTTTTTTTTTTTTTTTTTTTTCTGGTGCGTAAGAATAGTTGGGCTAACTATTTTTTAAAGGCCAGGGTGCCGAGCTAGCAAGAAAACACTAACGTTTATTTTATTTAGCTGGCTGTGCAGTGAGCATCTAGAATTCAAGAGAGAGAAAAATCAGGTTGAGAGAGATACTACTGCAGAAAAATGTACAGGGAGGAAAAGAGCAGTGGTGCGAGAGACGATCGCAATAGAATGAAAGGACAGCAGGGAGATGAAACACAGACCAGGTTCAATACACCAGGAAAGTCATATGAGCGAAAAATAGTCCTGAAAGAAGTACAGAGAGAGAGCAGAAAAGGTGAAAGGTTATCTTAAGGAGAATGAGAGGTCTACATGCTCTAAAAGAGGCCAAAGAGGCTACTTCAGGGTCAGTGCTAACAGAAATCTGCAAGACCTTGACTCAAGTACATTTAAATGTTGAGAAACGTTGAGAGGTTTCAAAAGAACTTGGGGCTTATGTCTGGGACATCCTCATATAATTTTGCCATGATTCTTTAAAACGGCGAAAGCCATAGCTTAGAAGCTTAGTTACTTGTGACGTTTACTTATTAGATTTTACTTCCTATTTTGCTTCTTAAACAGAAAAGTATTCGTTTCCAAAAGTATTTTAAAGTGCAACAAAAGTTAAATTAAAATTACAAGGCCCCCACATTGTTAATATACGTCACCACTGTTAAATTTCTGTCTTCTGAATTTTCGTCTAGTATATTTCAATCAGTTTTATTGCACAATATTTTAATAAGCTAATACATAGGCCTAAGA
Source organism: Ctenodactylus gundi (assembly GCA_004027205.1). Classification (NCBI taxonomy): domain Eukaryota; kingdom Metazoa; phylum Chordata; class Mammalia; order Rodentia; family Ctenodactylidae; genus Ctenodactylus; species Ctenodactylus gundi. The sequence continues at coordinate 98,494 of PVKB01000092.1, read as the reverse complement.
TAGCTTTATGTTCTTACTGTGGTATTTACTGGCTAAGTTATATACTATATAGTTCCTCTGTTATTTTTAATTCATAAAAATAAAAGAAATTATATACCTTGCATATGTGGTAAAAAAAATTGTTGAAAACCACCTGAAAAAAGCACTTAGCATAAAGTTTAGTGCCTAGCAGTATTCTGTGATGGATAGTTTGTAATAATGCTGACATCACAGAATATTTTCAATACTTCATTTAAAAATCTATTTTATGTTATTATTGCATGCATACAAGTCCAAATTAAGAAAACATATTTCCCAGTAATTCATAATAACACATGAGTTTTAAACATCTCACAGAATTCTGACAAGATCAATACATCCTTTTTTCTGTTTATTTTATTCTTTTAAGCTAAGTTCTCTTACAAAGAGAAAAATTGGTCTATGAAGTTTTTATTGTATTTCTCTAGGACATGATAAATTGAACAATACACTCTAAAAAGTAATAATCATTAATATTCTAGAGCTATAAAAGAAAACAGTTAGAATACGCCTACTGTGTGCCAAATGCCTTCAATGGCTTTTCTTTTTCCACAGTTTTAGAGGCATTTTGCTTTCCAAAGATTAGAATGCTGAAGTTCACAATATTAACAGCCTAATCAATTTTGTTTAAGATAATTTTCAGACATGAGAATCATAATCACTTCTCATAACTCAAATCTCAATGATCATTCCAAAACTTCATTTAAAATTTGCATAGCATATTCTTAGGAGCAATTCCAACTCCACTGTTTTTTATAGTAACTGTGAACATATAAAGTCCCCCAAACCCGCTCTTGCATCATTCTCATTCAGTGGATTTCGCCTTCATCCATCCAGTGGCTCAGAAATAAAACAAAACAGAACAAAAACCTGGAACTTCTTTGAGTTCAACATACCATTTCTACTTTCAGAATGTATCACAACGATCATCACAGTCGTCCCCATTCTACAGCTACCTGCCTGGTTGAGGATACCACGGCTCACCAGAAATATTGCCACTCTTTCTCATCTGCTGACATTAATTCTAGGTTTGATTTCCGTCTTACTTGTTGCTGCAACCAAATGCCCAACACCCACAACTTAAGGGAGAGTTTATTTATTTTAGCTCACAATTTCAGAATGTACACACTGTTCATTCATGGGCAGCTGGCAATATGTCGGAAGTACATGGAAGAGGCTGGAGAGTGGCTCAAGAGATGTACATGCATTGCAGAGCAAAGCCAAGTGAGGGAGGAGCAAACCCTGCAGACTCAGACAAGACCAGAGCCTTCCAGAAAGAAGCCATGGCAATGTTTTTTCTCCCTTCCTCTATTTAGTTCCAGCCACCAGTTCGGCCCCTCACGCCCACGGTGGGTGCCCCTTGCTGCCTTCCTGGGCCATAGGTCAACAACACATACCTGAAGGCCCTGTCCTGGCCACCCCTCTTCCAAATAGGTACAAATTGACACATTCTTTTCTAGTCAAACCCCAAGCACCTGCCCCTTCGAGCCACGCTGCACTCCAAAATAATACAGTTTCAAATACATCAGACTTTTGGAGGACACTCAAGATCCAAACCACAGTAGTGTCTGTGACTTCTGCCTGTTCTCAGTACCGTCGATAGTTACCATTTTTTTTTAAAGGAAAGGAAAATATTCACTTTCTTGTTCAAAATGGAAACTTTCTACTTCTTTTAGAGTGAAATCCAAATCTTTAACACAATTTACATGTCCCTGGGTGCATGTGAAGTCCCCCACCTTCACTTCAAGGTGGCTCTCAGAACACAGCTACCATGGCTTCCTACTGCATGCTGGCCTCTGCTCTCAGGCTTCGTCATGCATGTTAATCACAGAACTGCTGAATTTGGTGCTCCCTCCCCCCAGAGACATATTCAGAGTGACCAAACCTCTTATATTCTCTTTCTGTATTCGCTTTCCTTGACTTTCTCACATGTCACACTCTCCATGAAACCAGTCTTCTGTAATTGGCTCAATTAAGTCCTAACTCCAAATCTCTCCTGCTGGCTTTTTGCCACTTAGCGCTCCAACTTGGAATATTTCCATGTATTTTGGTGCCTCTCAGGAAACCCTTTAAGTTCCATGAAAACAAGGATTATGTTTTATGATTATTTCTTACTGCATTTCAGCTAAAAGCAAGTCATTGGTAAGCAGTACTGATACGTTGAATCAATGAATTGATTCATATAGGAATGGTTTGAGTGGTCTAACTGCTTTGCCTAACTACTTTAATTGAACACAGCTCTCCGAGTTTTACTGATGGAATGTGCCAGGCTGCCAGCTGTCTGAGTGCAGCTGTCCACTCCACCCCACTCACAACACATAGAGTTAACAGCTTTTTCTTCCAAATCTGATTAGCCACCCAATTTTAAATCACCTGCCTCGACTTTTCCCCCATCCTTTGTCACCCTACCCTATAGAAACTCCTCACTGAGAGAGAGAAAATCTTTGCTCCATCCTTGGTCAAAGACACCCTCTTGGACTTTTCCCTCAAAAAAAAAAAAAAAAGTGTTTCATGGTTAAGGTCGTGTCTCTGCCTTCTTCTTCCCTTTTCCTAACATTGACAGACTAGCCATACCATTTCATTAACACCTCCGGAGAAAGATCAGACAAAAAATAATAAACACAAATAAAATTTTTGAAATGTTATTTCCCCTTCCAAAGATTTATTAAGCAGTGAAAAATAATGATGGGCGGAGAAACCATAAAATTGCGAGGTGAGGCACTATTTGAAACCTAGCTAACTCAAATATAGTCAAACTGCCCAGAACACAGCAGCTTACTTACAAACTCAGACAAGACTCTTCCTGTCCATGTGTGTGAGCGTGTGCATGTGCATGTGTGTGTGTGCGTGCATAGATACATGTAGTCATAAAAATGGACATCACTGATGAACTAGCAAATATTTGCTAACTATCTCCAAGGATTGCCACAGCCATTTCCCTTGTTTAAAAAGCACTTTCTTTGAATACTTTTTTCGGTGTGTGTTCCTGTTGGTAGTTGATTCTCTCAGCTTACTTTTTTTCCTAAAATAATATTATCTTTTTGTTATTGAGCTGCATGTGAGCATACAATTCCAGAGTCGCACTTATTTTCCTTTAGCGATTGAAAGATGGCATTTTCTTGTGTTCTAGCTTCTATTCTTTTTATGATTTCAGTGCCAAATGTTCAAGGGAAAGGTTCCGTGTGCGTGTGTGTGTGTGCGTGTGTGTGCGTGTGCGTGTGTGTGTGTGTGTGTGTGCGTGTTGACGGTAAGGATTCTTCTCTGACATCTGATGCCTCCTTTCTCCTTCTCTCTGAGATACCAGTTTTCTTTGTTAGGCTTCCTCAAGGCTTGTCCTCTGTCCTTTAGATTCATTGTTTTCAGTGTTCTTTCAGGGACGTCACGGCAAACGTGCATCTGTGTATTTTATTTCTTTTAACTAATATCTCTTAATTTATAATTCCATCTTCTAATTTACTAATAACCTCCTGAACTTTGTTTGCTCAGATATTAGATTATTTGATTGCTATTTTTCACTTATTGCATTTTATTAGCTCCAAAGTTTTAAGTTAATGACATGTCTTGTCATCTCATCTATTCTTTTTATATGTGTACCACATATATATATATATATATATATATATATATATATATATATATATATATATATTCCAATCCATAGAGACATGTTGAGGCCTTTGGTGGAATTCACTCTGGAGGAAGGTTCAGTCCTCATGGGCTCAGTGTATGTTGTGTTCACTCTTGCTTTTTAAAACTGCCTTTTTTTGAAATGACATGAGATGGAGAAAATTATCAGATTTTTTCCTTTTGTGGAGATGTTAAATTTTGATTTTAATCATACTAACTCTTTAGCTTAATAAAACATGAAATTACTTTTATTCTCTAATTGCAGTGTAACTTTTTCATTATCATTAAGAGCCCATTTCAAATTATGAAAAGAGAGTAATATAAAACTTTAAGAATTATAAGTAGACTCTACATGAACAGTACTATTATTAACTTTAGAAATAATAATATTGCTTGAGGTTATTCTTAATGGCTTTTGACTAATAATATTAATGGGCTTGAAAACAGAATTGTTTATTTGAGTACTTTCTTATCTGATTGGAGATTTTCAAAAATATCTTAAGTAGCTTTTCATAAAATTTACTTTGGAAAATTAAGAACTGAAAGCAAATTGTTTACATTATAGCTATTTCAAAACATTGCTATAGATTTTGTTTTATGATGCCCAACTCAGTTATTTATAGTCATGCAAATACTTTTTAAAAATATTTCATGTGATAATACTTTAATCTTCCTGGTCCTTTCTTCACAAGTTGACAAGTTAACTTTAAGCGTATTTCAGTATTTATAGAACCAATAAATAAAATTCAAACTTCTTTTACCTAAGACAATTCTTCTTTAAAATAGCTTTGCCCTGTAATATGTACAATCATTAAGTAATAAGCCCTTGAAGCAGGAATCATATTAAGATAAAGTGTGGACCAACACCTTTGGCCATGAGCTGTCTCAGCCTTTATGCATTTACCAGAATAGAGTTGACAAGTAGGATGCACTTTGTAACCATTGTGGAGGGCTTGCCAACACCCAGGTTATATGCATTTAATATGTAAATTAATATGCAAAACAAAATATATAAATAAAATGATGAAACCATAAATAAAAGGGAAGTCATATATACAAGATGGAACAGCAAGGTTGGAATGAAATACTTTCACTTGGTTGATCTCTAGGCCATTCGTCATTCACCTTGCTCCAGAAGGACTCAGTTATCACGGCCGCCATTGGAATGCACTCAGGTATCTTAGTACTCCTTTCTCCTTTTCTCTAACTCCATACTCATCTCTCCTCTCTGATATCTCTCAGAGAGACACTTGCCCTGCAACCCTGTACTGCTCACCTGTCACTAATAATGTCTGCTGTTGCTGTGTCCAGTTGACCCTTTGAAGACTTTTGGGAATGGAAGTATGTAAGGGTTTCATTTCTGAAGCTTTGCCTTATGAGTCTTCACCCTTTGATAGCTTGACCTGTAAAATACGTTCTTAAAGATTACTTTCTTCTTATTGCCATAAGAACTAATTTTGAAATGACAAGTAGAGATATTGCCCACAATAGGAACATGTAGACATCTTCAGCTTGGTCTGAAACATACTGAGTCCCCGGATGTAGTAGATTAAAACAATACATGCAGTCTTAACCCTGTTAAAAACCTTTCCCTAAGAACCATTCTTTTTCTTTGTTAAAATTTCAATCATTCATGTTTCTTTGGATTTCTGCTTTCAAATGTGTGCATATCTTCATATATTATACATGTCTATATTATTTGATTCTCTAGTCAGTTCTTCTGAAATTAGAATTCATGAGGGATCATGTTTATTATTTATTATTTATGTCTTTAAAGTTCATTATAGTATTGCTAAAAGCATCTGAAATGCAAAAAAAATACAAATTTAAATGTTAACCCTTCAAATAATATTAGGACAGCCTTGCGTGGGGATGTGGGTATTTTCTAAATGTGGATTAACACGGTTGAAGTGCAGTTGCTGGCTGGACAGATCAGGACAGAAGGTCGTTGCTAGGTGATCATGAAGTCAGGCGAAGACTTAGGCATTCTCCTTTACAGAACACAACACTTTGAGAGATTTCTATTTTACTGAGATAATCTGTATGCCTACTGCTTCCTCTAATGAACAGAAACTAATTTCTGACATGAGAAGAGAAAATGCTGAGTTTCCAACACGCACTGTCAGGATCACCTCACCTGGCTCCACCTACTCTCCATCCAACCTCACGCCAAACTGTCTTTATCTCACTATGCGCTTTTTGCTAAATTTTCTGTTTCCTGCCCTAGAGAAGATAGCACTACCCCTGAAACCAGAATAAATAAAAACAATTTAAAATGCAGAAGTCCAGTAAATAATTGCAGTGAAAGTACAACTTTACCTCTGAGAATTTAAAAGTAGTTTATTTCCAGGGCCAAGTACACTATTTTGATAATGATCTAGAAATTGGAGTGGAATTCAAGCCGCACATGCCACAGGTGATAAAGCAGTTGTTGGAGCGTTGAATTGTTTCTGTGTTTGTTGGGAAATAGTGTGGTCTGCCGGAGGGCTCCTGGCTGTTCCCAGCAGTCCTCTGCTCTGATCCATCCCCAGCGAAACCAGAGCAGAGAACTGTTTCCAATATCCATGGAAGGATTTCTGTTTGTTTCCCATGTTATTGGTATGTGTGAGTGCAGTACATAAAGTTTACATTGATCTTGAGTATTTTGTGAATATACATAACATGGCGAAATTACAACTCCTTCCCCTCTCTTTTTTCAACACTCCCACTTTCTCCCCACCTCCAGTTCCGATATTCCTCACATTAAGTTCCATGAAATAATTGTGATCGGGGTTTCTCAAATCAGGGAAACCATTTGTTATTTCACTTTCTGCTTCTGACTCCACTAAGCATGATGGTCTCAGTTTCATCCTTTCACCTATAAAAGCCTCCAACCTATCTGTCTTTATAGATAAATTGTGTATATATACACCACAATTTATGTACCCATTGGTCTGTTGATGGATATTTTGGTGTCTTCCACATTTTAGCTGTTGTTAGCTGTGGTGCTATGAACGTAGGTATACATGTATCTCTGTTAGATCTTGTTTTTAACTCTGTTGGGAAAATTCCCAGATGAGGCATTGCTAGATTGCAGGGAGTATTTATTTCCATGGAAGTTTTGACAGCCACAACTTATTCTAACTATTCAATGACTTTAAAATTAGGTATCAAGTATTACAATTTGAATATGGCACAACGCAAGCAATTTAGTTCAAACTACTTCTGTGTACTGAAAAAAGTTCAATTTTTACTCTCACTGTGCTCTTACCTTATTACACAAATCATCTGAAAAAGTAACACTCTGATTAATAAGGTTATTAATGAATTTTGAAATTAAATACAACTCTGGTGGAAGAAATAAATCAGTGTCTGTCACAGGCTGAGGAACTACATCTACACCAGGTTAGGCCCTCTCTAATTAGGTTCTCTGCATTCATGGGTGATTCTCACAGACCTTACCTGTGTTCTTAATATAACAAAAAGTCATTGTCATTAAGGTGCCATGTAATTTGGGGAAAGGGGAAATTAATCTGAAACAAATGTGAACCTAAACCAAAAATATGAGAAAAATCCATTTTAAAGCTGACATTCTTTAATTGGAAATCTAATTAGAATATGAACACTTAGGCAAGACACTAAAACTGTTTAATCTAAAAAGAGTTTTGAGAAAGAATAGTAGCCAAATGCTTTATTCAGATCAAGTTTTAAAACTGGTAGCTGAAATTGATTATTCACACTGTGTATAATTACTTAATATCAGAGGAAGCTCATCTAGCACAGAGCTAGGTTAGCATGAGTTAGCATGTTTAGAACACACACACGAGCACACACATACACACACACACACACACACACACACACATCTTTTGTTCAAAAATAGCTTCAATATAGACAATAAACGCACCGGGGCCAAGGAACTTGAGTAAATTATGCATGTGCTGAGAAACTTGCACAGAGGCTTACTAATGTCTGTAATTTACTTTGAAGTGCAAAAAAAAGGGTTAGTAATTGGATAATGGGATAGATTTTTTGATAAAACATTTATATATAATATTCAATTTTGGAATAAAGGCAAGGCTGTTCAGTGTTTAGTCTCAAAATGCTGTCTTTTAAAGTATTTAATAATACATTGCTGAAAAATTTATTTTCTGCATGAGGTGCAAATTCTTATGTTCATTTTCACGACATTTTCTTCCAGTAGGATACCTTCTGAAGAGAGTATTTAAGTCTATTCCAATGACTTCATAAAGTAAAGCTAAACAGGTACAAGAGGAAATAGGGTTGACAAAAACCTCAGTTTGTACGATTCTCCTGATGTATACAATCCCGTAATCACCTTGTAACAGGTTTGGCAATACAAATTTAGAGGTTATGCCCTTTGGTCATTGTCCTACATAGTATGATTGCCGTATTTAATAGTATTTATACACATGCACACCCACATAGATATGTGTGTGTATTCTGCTTGTGTGTGTGGTGAGTGAAAAGCGTAATTATTCATGAGGGATTACTAACATTTTTAGCATGTTTATCAAAGCACGCATAATTTTTAATTATACTTGTCTATTAAGATATATTATTTTTCTATTATTTTCATTTTTGAGCCAAGTTTATAGTTGAAATTTAAATTGCTCTTGAATATTTTAAAGTTATTTCCCAAATTGGCTCCCATGTTCTCAAAAAGGATCTTTAAAAAAAAGACACGCTTAAGTCTGGCCTTAGAAATCAATTTATCCCTAAGCAGTTAATTTTTAGCTAATGTCATTATACAGTCACAAATCTAGTCATACAATGATAAAGAATATCTTTTTGTATTTTTAATATTTACAAATATGTCAGATGTTTACTTTTAGGTGCAGAGATACATTCCTGTCAAAATGTGGATGTGCTCTAAAGCACTGTGCTTTTTATCAGAATTCTTCCGTGATGTTTTTAGAGGAAATTTATATAACACGAAAGAAAGGAACAGCCTGGGAGGAACAAACTTTCTCTACACAATGCAAGTTTAAATATGTGGGAGTGGGTTGTAACTGAAAGCCTATGTGCTGAAGAGGACCAAGGGGAGGACCCTACAGGAACAAGCCAGGGCAGATGGCTCATGTTCACTGAGAGTGCTCAGAATAGATGGCTAAAGGCAAAACTCCCAGCGTGCACTTTAGAACCAAAACTTGCAAAGAGCATCTCACATGTGGTAAATAAAAACAAATGCCTCCCTTTACAGACCAATGTTCCTGTGTGGCGAGAGCTATTATGAATGAAATATTGTCTCTCATTATTGTTCATTATAGCATGCTTTTCATAATTAGTTTAATTATTTTTTACGTAGCTGCCCCTATATGTATCAATAGGATCTGAGCATGAAAAAGTGATACTTGGCATACAATTTAAAGAATATTATAGGCATGGTTGTATATACTCAGGAAGATGTAACAAGAATTTTTGGCAAAGAAGCACACAGGTGCAGAAAAGAATTAATGTAAAAAAATTTAGTTTTTGTGAATAAGGAAGAAATATGAAGAAGTTTAAGCATAACTTAATATAAAACATAGACATAAATTATTACCACTATATTACTTAATATTTTCATTTTTATCAGAATCATATTCTTCTAATGTTAAAAGTCTGAGCATTTATGATGTGATAAATTAAGAGATACGATTTTAGTGTATCCATCTCACAAGGACACTATATTGGATATGTTACATGTCATTCTAAATCAAATTATTCCATTTGTACTTATTAAAACCCAAAAGCCATACAGGTGAAAGATTTGACTACTTTGCTTAAGTACTTACTAGATAAGCACTTTAGCCCCTGAGCCATTCCTCCAGCCCAACTACTTTACTTAAGTAATTCAATGTCACAGCTGTGATTCTTAATTCTGACTTGCAATTTCTATTACATACTGTATTCAGTACTGCTTGATTATTAAGAAAAAATCACAACTAGACTGACATGTCTAACTTTTTTGCTGCTGTGACTCAATACCAGACATGCACAACTTCCGGAAGGGAGGATTTACTTACCTTGGAGCTTCAGAAAGACACAGTCCTTTCACAGCTGGGCGGCTGGAAAGGGAGGGGGGGGCGGGGAACCTCACGGCAGGGACAGAGCTGGGTCTGGGGCCAGAACCCGAGCTCCAGAGACAGAGACAAGACTGGGAGCAAGGGCAGAACCAGCACACACCCCCTCAGGTCTCTTCCAGCAAGGTCCCTTCTCCCTCCAGTATATAATGGCCCCAGGAACATGACGCTTTTGAAGGATGCTTTAGATCCAAACCACAGCATTTACTATGTATTTCCATGCATCATAATTGCATTAAACTTGAGAAATTGTGCAACTACATATCACGTCTTACTCACTACATTTCCCTTCCCCCTTCCCGACCTCTCACCCCCAGCCGTATCCACTTTCCCTCTTCTCAAATTCTCCCTCTGTTTCTTATCGTCACTTTTTCATTTCATTCTTTTCCTTGACTATACTTAGATTTTTCTCATATTAGAGAGAGGATACAATGTTTAATTTGTTGAGTCTGATTCATTTTGTTAAGCATAGTTGTCTCAGTGTCTGTCTTAGTTACTTTTTCGTGACTCAATACCCGACACCCACAAATTTAGGAAAAGTTTATTTTAACTCACAGTTTCGGATGGTCACAATCCATTGACGGGTGGCCAGCAGCAATCAAAGTACAGGACAGAGGCAGAGGTGGAGGCAGCTCCTCCGGACATCACAAACAGGAAGTCAAGCTGACTAGTCCCCGCCCTCCAGGAAGGCAGGTGCAGCTTATTTATCCTTTCAGGTCTCCGCCCAGTAACCGGTCCCTCCCACATCCAGGTGTGGCCACTACACACCGTTAATCCTAATTAACTGCAATCCACCCCTCCAGACCAGACCCCAATCCACCAACATCACATGGTTCCATTAAAATGCATGAGACTTTTGGGGGACACTCCAGATCCTAACCACAACAGTGTCTATTTCTAGTTTTTCTTATGATGGAGTAATATTACATTTTCTTTATCCATTCAAAGGGAGATGAACATAGCAGCTACTTCCGTGAGAAAAATGTGCACAGCACTTCTTCAGAATCAAGCCTGGAGAAATGTCTGAGGTTAATCTGATGCTCATTCATAATGAAATCAATAGCATGCATTAGATTAATTAACAGTGCTCCCTACATTTGATAACCTCCAAAAAATAACAAAAAAGAGAATCTTCTCTCAAGTTGCTTTGCCCAATAATTATAATTATTATAAATTTTCAGACAGGATCTCACTAGGTTGCTAAATTGCTCATCTGAGCTCTAACTTGGCATCTTCCTGCTTTAGCGTCTTAAAATCACAGAACTCCAGGTGTTTGCTCCCACTGCTGGATATCTATCTATCTATCCGTATAAGATGCATGGCTTCAAATCTCCCAAAGGATTTAGGTAAGAATTTCGTTGAAATCTCAGAGTTCCGTGGAGATTTTATTCTTTAGAAAATTTAGGATAGAAGCTGGTTCAATGTGTATTTTTTTTAGTTTAAATTTTTCATGTATAATTGATTTTTTTTTTTGTAAAGCAAGATCTTAATATAGTCATCTGAGCAGGTAAAATATAAAACAGGATCACCTGGCTGAGGTGCTCAGATCAATTGTTACATACTTCAGAAATAGGAACCAAAAGGTATTTTTTTTTTCAAAATGTACCTTGATATTCCAGAGCCCAGTTAAAAATATCTTAGGCAGGTCTCAGAGTAACTGAATGCTCACTGATATTAAAGATGTTCCTTTTGCTTACCTCATTAGAGACTAAGTGAGAAAAGGAGAATCCTGCTCTGGATGAATTTATCCTTTTTAAAAGAGGTTTGACCTTTGACTAGTGATCTCAAAACAAAATTTATTTTTCAATTTTTTTTAACCCAAGTGAGGAGGAAGAGCCCTCCTAGCATGGAGCAAGGACTGAAGGATTCTACCCCTGTGACGTTTCTTACAGCTTGGGGGTCAGGGCTGACTATCAAGGACTCCTTGACGCCACTCTGCAATTTGGTCCAGCTGTTAAGTATCAAAGTGTTACCGCTTAAGTCTTGGGGTACAGATGGCATACAGAAGATGTGAAGAGTGACACTTATGAGTGACTGTGCTCCAGAAAATGTATCTTGACATCCATAAGGTTATAAATATTGGCTTTCCAAACTTTTGGACAAAAAAGTTATCAATGAGTGGATTTGTAGGCTGTTTCAGAAGATGGATATTTGAGGGCAAGTCCTTGCTTGCTCTGTGTGACCTGGGATCTTACACAAAACCTGTGCTGGATTCTCATTTTGCGTTTCTTAAAACTTTTGACCTATCATCTCCCTGTTCCAGAAAACTTGATAGGCTATTACCAGAACTTCTGCCTGTATCACAGACTCTCCTCACTTTCTCAATTGGCGAGCTACCTGGATGGCTGCTTTATGTCTTCACTCTATAAAAGGACAGAATTCTGCCATAGCTGATTGATCTACAAATCAACCCTGGCTCCCAAACTTCACCTGCTCTGTCCTTGCTGTACACTCGGCCTTACTCTTCCTCCCCTCCAGCCACATCCCATTGGCCTGACCTGCTCTCTTCAATGTCATTTCGACCAAAACTGCTTTACCAGGTGGAGAGGATGCTTGTCTCTCAATCTCTCTCCTGTGTTAGCGGTTTGTGTTTTAGATGTGGATTACTCTGGTGACGCAGGTATACTACCTTTTAGACCTTTAAAAAGAATTTTAGAAATAGCTGCCAGCAGATTATCAGATCATCAGAGGTTCTATCCATCAAATTGTGTACAGCCACCATTTTTATTCGCCCAGTTGGGAGCAATTCATCACTATTAATTGTTTCAGGGAGGCCTTTTATAAGCAAATACGTGTGAAATCTGTTTCTAGTACTCACTGCCAACAGCAATGAATATAAGGCAATATGTTTCTGGCATCAGAACAAAATGTGTTCATTCCCTAATTATTTATCAAAGGTGTTTTGGAGAACATAGTATTAGCTAGCATTTGAGAGTATACACAAAGGATTTCAGTAGTAACACACAAAATGTGCCCATCTCCAGACAAAAATCATGGCGGCATTCGTCAGTCACACCAGTTTCTGTGCATGAATCTGATGAGGCAACTCTGTCACAGATACCATCTCCGTTCATCCTGACAGAAGCTCTGTAATGCAGGCACGTGCATTTAGTATACCCATTGCTTATCCAAGTGACTAAAGTCCCCTGTTGAAGCATGGTTTATTTCATACTAACAAATGAAATAACAAAGTGAATGCTCTCTTGCATGACAGCTGAAGGGTTACTTTCATCAAAAATGCAATTCCAGTACATGGACCCAATAAAAGCAGAGCTTGGTTAGTGGAACCAAAGAGAAATGTGCTAGGACTCTCTCTGCCTCTTTCCCCCAGCACCCCATAGACTTATGTGTTAAGAATGGTTTGTTTGATCAAGGATGTTTTGTGACTGTTGGAATGATTCTCTCAACTTGATGGGTTTAGGGTAGAGTTTTGAGGGTGTGTGATTAGCTTGTCGGCCAGCGAATAAGAAAACACTCTTCCTGAGTGTGGGTGACCCAACCAATAGACTGGGAGCTTAACCTGAGAAAAAACGAAGACGAAAAGCAGATCGTTACAGCTTCTTCTGGGAGAGCTCTGGCCTTCGCCATGGTCGCTAGAACGTGCCTCGCTCTTGTCTTTTCGCTGTGTGCAGACTCGCTCCAGTTTTCAGGCCTTTGCCATTGCCTTGGGGCAACAATCCATGACACAGAGTCACAAGACTCACCTGCAGTCTCGCACTGGTGTTTTTCTAGCACATGCCTGAGCAGTCACTTACCCTCCAGCCCTTGCGTGTATTGGTGGCAAGTTAGGACGCTCTGTTTGGACTTTATACAGCATTAATAAATTGCTTTTTATTTATATATAATTTCTGCCAATTCCGCCTCTCTAAGAACTCTAGCCAACACAGTATTAAAAATCAGCAACACCAAAATGGTTGACATAAAGGAGAGCTTGTGGTTGCCAGACTCATTAACCACAAACCTGCAGTGAGGATGAACAAACTTAATACCTAAGAAACAAACATAAAAGTGCCAGTAGGTTTTGTGATCTCTGTTTAAGGTAGATGGATAACTGGGCAAGTTTAATCTACATAACAGATCATATTTTTCAATAGTAATAACTTGGGCAAGTGGATTAATTGTGCAATCTCATTATAATATTTGTAAAATGTTGATGAAAGCAGCTACCTTGCACTCAGTGTTCCAGATCTGAGTTTATTTATGCAAATCAAGCATCAGTGACTGGGATAAAGTGGATTACTGCTTAATACCTGCTTTTTCTACCTATGTCTCCTCACATTGTTCATTTGGAATGAAGAGAATAAAAACAAGTCTGAAAAAGAACAAAAGCCAACTTAAAATAGATGCAATATTTTATAAAACTATAAAATTACTAGAAAAAATAGAAGGAAGTGTGTTTCAACATTGAAATGGACAATGATTTTTTTGTAGGAGACCCCAAAGAGAAAGATACAAGTGGGACTGAATCATACTGAAATATGCCGTATAACAAAGACACCAGTGCAAAGATACAATTTATAAGGAAGGAGGAAATATTTGAAAACGGTACATCCGAAGTTATTTGATATCCAGACTACTAAGAAACTTCAAATGCAATAAAAAAGCAACCAAACAAATAAATTTGTTTAAAAGTTTCGACAGACTAGTAGACATTCAATGAGTCTCCAAAGTGAGTCAGTCTTGCTCTAAGTGACCTCTAAAATGGATCTTGGAGGAAGGGATCCCTAAATACTGGGTGATGCTGTGATCAATGCACAGTAGTTAGGAAGCTAGCCCGAAAAATCTTGCTATACCAGATAACAAGGAATTGTTCAAATAAGAAAAAGGGGTTTTATTATACATGCGTGAAGAGGAAAGTTCTGTTAGTAAAATCCGTGATACCTATAATAAGTGGAGTATAGGTTGTCAACCATTGAAAATAGAAATTCATAAATTCATGCTGACAATAACCACATAAATGAATAAATGTGTATATACATTCTTGCAACAAGCATAGCAAAATACATAAGTAGGCAGAAGAGAGGCCTTTTAATTAAATAAAATGAGTTAGAACACAAGGTAAATATTTAGAGGGAAGTCGAGAGGTAGTATTTTGATTGAGCTATCAATATATTAGAGTTTATTCAAGCTGGATGGGATCACCAAGAAATCCAAGATCTGGGGATTTTTTAAAGATATTTGTAGGAGATCAAAATTTCACACCACTGACGGCACATTCACTTCAGGAAGAAAAAATTTTATACAAGAAAAACAACACTTTAAAGAACTTATTAAAAGTAACTTAACTAGTTTGGGACACGCGGGTAGGGTAGTACATGTCTTCAGATCTGGCACTGGGGAAGGGAGGAGTGTAGTCTCCAAAAATGTACACATAGAGGAAGGCCAGAATAGGGAGAACTATCTCATGTTAAAGAAATCCAAATGGATATGACCACTAAATGCAATTTCTGATTCGGAGAGAGAGATTGTACTAAAAGAAAAAAATCAAAGAAAAATCCTCTAGGGGACATTATTTCATCATCTGGCAAGATTTGAGCATGGATAATAAATTAGATTAAAATATTTTAATGTATAAAAACTGTGTTATAATGTTCTTAAATTTTCAGAAGTTAATCATCATGTTTTGGTGATATAATCTAACCCTGTGAGTTTTAAAAAACACATACTGAAGAATTTAAGAGTAAAAGGCCACAATGTATTTAATTTTTCCTCAAATGATTCAGGAAAAACATTACCTCTGTGTGTATAGGGAAACAAAGACACAAAATAACAACCAGATGAACTAAACTGTTAGCAACAGGTGAATTTAAGCAAAGAAGCCATGGGCTTTCTTTTTGCTAACTTTCTTTTTTTATTGATTTGTACATCTATTTTCTTGTAAGTATGAAATCACTTCAAAATAAAGAGTTTAACAATAACCACGGTACCTTAAAAATGACACATAACTTCTACCAAAATAAAAGAACCTAATCCATGTAGTATTAAACTTCATTCTTCAGCTTAGCACCAAAATTCTTTTTCAATTAAGAATACACTGAATAGAAAAATAATACATGACTGTAGTGAAAGTCTTAAATTAAAAATTTGCAAGTGAGTTTGTTTTCTTTCTGCTTTTTATGGTGGGCCTGCAGACACTCCTTATTCAATGGACACATTCGTTCAAAATCATGGGAGTGGAAGAAACAATTTCCTTGTTAGTCTGTGAATCAACTATTTTGCTTTTCTCATTTTATTCCTGTCTTTTGTCATTCTATTTGTAACCAGCCAAGAGTAGTTCATTTTTTATGAACTATAAAATACATATGAGTTTTACTTTCACTTGATAGTGTAAGGACAGAGACCACAACTTATAAATTTTCGGAGCATTATTATTGAGTTTTTAATTCATAGTTCCAGACAACTTATACCTTGTCTAGAAATAGGATATGTGACTAAATTCTTCTTTACTATGTATGTGAATTTTCTGAATGCATTGCATGATGTATAATCTAAGAATTCATAATTTCACCTATTTATTATTCACTGAAACTTTCTAACAAAGGCAGGAAGTTAAAGATATTTCAAAATCTTTATTTTTTCCTTAGGAAATATGGCCATTCTGGCAACACTTTAAGTTCTTCTGAATTGTCTTAAGATTCACAGAGGTAGTGTTGTTTTACTTTATAATTAGTAAATTTTAAGTGAATGTTATCCTTATAATCCATGCTCTTATTATATATTTCAAGTGGAAGTTAATAAACAACACTGAAGAGGTAATGATAACTTGACTCAGCAAGCCATGTAAGTGGAGATAAATATTTCTGCAGAAAATTCACAATTCATGAAAATCAGTAGAATATGCATGTATAAATATCTGAATATCTGATATGAAAGTCAAAGAGAAAATTAAAAGGTTTCCTGTAAGACCTGAAGTTTAATAATTCTATGTTTATTAACCTGGCACTTTTGGTACAAGTTGGTTTACAACACTGACACTTGAAAACCTCATATATTAACAGTAACTATAGTTAAATTACTGAAAAAAATAGTTGAAACCGTCTGCACTATTCTCTTTAAAGAGATATTTTAAGTGCCCAAAACGTAATAGAATTGCTTCAGGCATTTGGTTTAAATTTTAGATGTACTGTCTAAAATAACTCCAGGACTAAAATGTATCCCGTTAGTTACTTCTAAAACTTTATAATGGAATACAATCACTCTAGTGAATACTGCTGAGTTAAAAGAGAATAGGAAGAAGAAGAAAAAAAAACAGCAGAAGCAGAAGCTTTTAAATAAATTACTTAAGGCAACTCATTAGAGCATTTAGTTAAGTTCCAGGGTCCTGGACTGAACACGAGAAAAAAAGAGCATATTTTTGGAACTATCTATGTAAAGTAAGTCTTTGGCATGAAATAGTAAATATGTAACTTGATAGGAATTGATGGAGCACTAGCACTTTGCTTAATTATGTACAGATCTCTGTTAATTTTCACTATTGATTGTTGCAGAAGATGACTTCAATAGAGGTAGATAAGTGAAAAACGACAGCTTTAATAAAAAGAAGAAATTGTTAAATTTATATCCTGTCTTTTGCTAAGTAGACTTTGGAAATTTGAAAACTTTGTGTATGCTAATTGTCTTCATTAATCTAAGAGGACTAACCAGCACGGTCGATTTCCTCATACTACACTAATTTAGTTATCTAAAATAAATTGAGATTCAGTGTATTTTGGTGTATCTCATTTATTATTATGCAAGAGCAGGCAGATTATATTTCATTTTAATCCACAATGTTAATATAAGAAATTTAAATATTTATCTTCTTTTTCTTCATTAATTATATGCTTTACTCCTCATTGTTTTATATTTAGGTTCCAGGTTATAAAGAATTTTTTAAAAATATATTTCAGGATTTCTAACTATTGCCTATAGGTAAATTTAGGCACTAAACCAAGAAAATGAATGTTCTAAGAAAGAAATAAAAATTCATTGAAGAATTTTGAATTTGATAAATGTACCTTGAAGAATAAATTTTTAAAAATTTCAAGTATGTAATGTTATGGAACATTAATACTTAGAATAAATAAGAATTAGTAAAGTAAAAAATAAGGTACATATTTTTAAAAATTCACATTTCTCCAAACATTGGAGTCCTTAGTTGATAACAGACTTAAAGCTTTCTTCCATTCCTCCAAAAGCATTAACTTACAATATTTTGCTTAGAAAAAAAAAAACTCTCCATTAGGCATAATCTGCCCCTGTAGTACAGAGTTTGACCCAATACTGGGCTGCTATTTCTCTGGTTAAATAGTTGAAAGGTTCCAACCTGAGAGCAGGAAGGGGGAAGATGGATCTGTGGAAAGGGAGATGGATGTGGAGGGTGGTGAGAGAGCAGGGAAAGGAAAGAGGAGAAGGATGGGAGGCTGATGCTGTAGGTATGCACACCAACTCCTCAAGTTTATTGAAACTATTGCATATTACAGGTACATACTAAAAAAAAAAAGGAATAACTCTTGGGGCAAATGAATGAAGGATAACTTGTAAAATTTTCTCAACCCATAATTTAGTTATGGACAGATGAGTTCATGGTCACCAAATCCAGACCCCTGTCAATTATTCAGAATAAAATTCTAGGAGTACACAGTCATACTCTCCTATCCACACATGGCCTATGGCTATTTTCATGTTATGAAATAGTTCAGAAATTGTCAAAAAATATTACTTGCTGATATAATACAGAAATAGCTCATACCAACTACTCAAGTTTGTAATTAACTGTAGTACAGCTCTTACAGGGTGTCTCTTCTCCCCCTTTTTAATTTTCAAAATAAGAAATACTTGTTTTATTTTGCATCTCTCTAATAGAATTGTTTCTATTCTTATGGGGCTGCCAGTGAGAAAAATAATGTTTAGGAGTTGTAGCTGAGTTCCAAAGTGCACTTTGGAGAATATCTCTGTGACTGGGCTCCTAACTTTGAACTGTAAGAAGGTAATTTTGTTATCACAGCACCAGCCAAGACTAGTTACTGCCACAGCTGTGGTAGCACAGAGTTTCCCTTCAGTGGCTCTGAAGCTGACATCCAGAGAAGACTTCTGCAAGCTTCCTTCTTTAATAGCCAAGAGCAAGCATGGAGTAGAAAAAAATGTTTTTAAATTAAATGGAGGGTAGTGCTGGAGAGGTCATTTAGCAGAGGAAGCATTTTTATTCATTTTCTCAATATATGGAATGTAGACACACAATGGTTTCAAATATTGGAAAAAATGCACATTCTAAACTAGCAAACTTGGGCTGCATTTGGAAAGACCCTTTTAAAAATTTAGTTTAAGGAGATTCTAATGAAAACAACTTGGGTAGTAGCTATAGAGCAGCTGACACCAAGGCATGCGCGCTGAAGCGTGGAGGTGAGCAGGTGAGGCGAATGGAAGGGGCACCTACTGGGCCAAGAGACAGTGGGTGATTCGTGGCCCTAGGGACGGAAGAGAGAACAGGTAAAGGTGCTTTGTGCCTGTGCCTCGGGCGTGGAGCTTAGCAGAGAGAGAACCCTCAGACCTGAAGGAAGGCTTGATTTGGAAAAAAAGGAAAAGAAGTTGTGGGTGCTGTGCAAAGTCCACAAAATAAAAACGGACTATCTCAGCAGACAACAGTGTTAAAAGAAGATGGCGTCTGAGGACGAGATGGACAAACTGCACAGATGTGCACAGGAAAAACAAGGACACAACACGTATCACGTGCTACTCAGCCCATCCTTGCTCCCAGCATTTATGGCTGAAAGGAGCTAGGGGAGTTTCTTCTCAGGAACTCCAAAGAGACTGAATTTGAACCTCTAGGATTGGAATCATTTAGAACCAGCCAATATGGATTCTGGCATTAGAACCAGTTCAAGGCTTAAAGCCAAAATGTTGCTGGGTGGTTAAAAAGTAAGTATCTGGTCAGCCACAGGATGGATTGAGAAAAAATTGGAGAAGGCACTTTGCATGTGCCTTACTATTTCTTCTACTATCTTTTTTCATATTGGAAGAACTAATACTTATATATTGATACACAAATATTCTTGATAGCATAAACCTTTGCTTTTCCCATGTTTATATATGTACAATGAATGAAAAACATGCACTCAACAAGCTTAGCTTGTGCTATTAAAATAATAAGGTAACACATTAATAACAGTAAAATGAAATGAAATGAATTTGATGGCTTTCTCTTTTTACCTATAAATGACTCAAAAGTAATTATGCAAATTGCTTTAAATTTTGGCACACAGGCATTTCTTAAAATGGTGAAGTCATATACAAAAACTTTCAGTATTTCGCTCTACTGATGAATGACTCATTGCAGATTCTGATGTGCCATATTTGATAACCACAGACTCACATCCTCTGCCAACTTCTCTTCCCTTAGGAAACTGAATTTATATGTATAAAATAAAACTGTGTAATGATTATCTATTTTATTTTAACAGTCCTCACACATCCCTAAATTTCTCTTTAATGCTAACTGTGCAATTATTCAGAGTTTTTAAATTTTGCCTTTTCTTTTATCTCCTTCAATTTTGTCAAAATAACTGCAAAACAGTCTTTCCAAATGATCCATTGTTTATACAGAGAGAGGAAAACTCTCTTGTAATGGTGTCTCCAATCATGTCAATGAAAAGCAAACAAGCTTGTCCTCTGCTCTGATACAGCCTACCAAACTCGAAGGTCAGGGACGTCCAGGTGAGGTATTTCATCTAGTAGCACTGCCAATTTCTTAACGTGAGACCCTGGAAAGACAGGAGAGGGGATAGTAGTAAATGTATAAATCCACTGTTGAGGTTGAACTCTAAGTGCAACACCCAAGCATAGTTTGCTCAGAATTTGATTGGGATTTGCCTTGAGCCTAAGATCCATCAGTAAGAGTGAACATCTTAGTCTTCCAGAATATGAACACATTATTTCTCTATTTGTTTTTCTGCACACTCATTTTTTCCCAGAAGCTTGCAATTTTTCAGAACAGATATTGCATACATTTTGTCAGATTTAGACCCAAGTTTGTACTTTTTTGGTGATAATGCAAAAGGCATTATCTTTAGAAAATTTCAACATCTCAATTGTTTATAGTTGCTGAATACAAATGTAAAAGATTTTGTATTTAAAATCTGTCTAAAATTTGTCTGAAAGTAAGCACTAAAGTCAAAATTTTGACACTATAAGAAAGATAAAACTCACCAGGCCCAGTGGTGAGGGCCTGAGGTCTCAGAACTCTTGGAGGTTGAGAAGATTACAGCTGCAATGCAGCCTGGGCAACTTAGTAACGTAGTAAGGACTTGACTCAAAGAATCAAAAAAATAACAGCAGGCTGAGGCTACAGATCAATGGGAATGAGCTGAGCTCAGTGCCTTCCATCACATATATACACACAAAAAGAGAAAGGGAACTCTCACTCAAAGGTAGTTAACTTCAGCCTTTGACCCTTATGACTCAGTACGTAATTTCCATCAGAGGTTTTTTTTTTTTTCAGGTTTTGTTTTGCCAATTAGCTAAGATGCATTTTATTTTGCAGATAATGTCGCCAAAATTCACAATGGATAGAAATAATTAAAAGTAGTAATATCAGTGGAGCTAAATAGTGCTTGTCAAAATAGCATTTTGCCATTGATTTAACAAAACTAAGGTGTTCACAGTGTTTCTCTCATTCTTCACAAAACTCCCTCAGGTAACAAAGAAAATAAAACCATGAGAATTTTCTCTATCACATACATTTCAAAAAATATGATCTTTCTACACTAGAGGCATGGAAGGACATAAAATATTTTAATTTCACTTTAAAGCCACTCACTTAGGATTGAAGAGGATTTCTTTAACACAAACTCCTAATTATTCTGAACATAAATTGAGCAGTCCATGATATAGATCATCCTTAAGAAACGAACGGGAGAGGCAAAGTGTGGTAAGATTGGCAGGAGATAAATTTAAAGGCCTCCAGACACTTGACACTCTCTAAATTAAATCAATACATGCAACTCTGTGGTCCTCGAGTCCAGCTGAAGTGAAAGAAAACATATTACAGTAGCTCACACCGCTCATTAACATCATAGCTGCAGACCCAGAATCTTGCTTCTTGAAAAATAGTGGTTCTCAAATTGTACAGTATCTCAATAGCAAATGGGACTAGCCTTATTTTTATGCAGGCAATTCATGTTAAAAAAGTCTTTCTATATTTAAAAATAAATATTTAAGAAAGGGTGATTTATAGAACATATTAAATACAACTAAGATGCATAAAACACAATATGAATGACATAATAGCTGTGTTTTTAGAATGATGTTATAAATCAACCTAACACAGGCGTTTAATTGCTCTAAACACACACATGCTTTTGATTAAACCATATAAAATGGAATGCTGTTATAAAAGACAGTGCATGACGAGACAATTGTAATGATGTCATGTGGTGTGAAAACGAACATTTTCATAGATAACAAAATTGCCATGGTCATGAACTTTGACATATATATTATTCAATAGAAATTGCAACATGAAATATTAGAGAAATTTTGCATTTGTTTATTCGATAATATTTGGTTGTGCATCATCTTCTACGTACAAGGCCATGATATTCAGCAGGACATATATAGATCTAACAATTTAAAGCTTAAGATCAAAAGTAATCACATCAATCAAAGAAAACATATTTATAAAATGGTGGTTGCTTTAAGACAAAGAAATATGTTTCTGATATAAGTGAAGCAGAAAGCTAGTCTCATCAAGGGACAGGAGGATCAATGATGCCAGTCACCTGGGCAAAGAACACCACCAAATGGCCAAGCCTGACTTCAGCAGAGTCAATTGGAATGATTCTTCTACATGAGAGAAAAAGGAAAGTCTTGAGACCAATAATCTAAATCCAAATTTTTAATTCTTTTTAATGTGTATTATTGGATTTTATTAGAAAGAAAAGACTATGAGAATATATTGTGTTGACCATTGTGATGATAAACTGCTAGTTTTCAATGCTAGAAATTGTGACATCAAAAATTAATTTTCTCCTCTATTCTATAATTTTGTTATCATATTGTTATTCCCACATTCTATAATGTCACCTCTTTCTCCCCATCCATTTAATAACAATAAAACAAGCATTTCTGACATGAGCATCTTGAGTCTCCCACTTTGATTATGTGCTTATAAATACAGGCCTGATTGGATATCAAGCATGCACTATTGATTTACCAGGCTTTTCCAGAATATGAACATTTAATCGAAATTACCACCTAGTCAAAAAAGATGAAGCTGAGGTCTTCATTGTGGCAATGGCTCATGGGAGCTTTGGAAACAAAGATGGTTTTCCCAGGACTCCATGTCTACTTGAATCTTAAGAGTTTTCAAATAATATGACGAAGCTTTGCTGAAACTGACTAATTTTTAGCTAAGTGTAACCAGCCCTGAACTACACTTTTATTTGTTGCTATAATGCTTAACTCATATACAATATTAAAATGTTGCTTTTATTTACACTGTAATCATCTCCTTTTTCATGTTAGTTTTTTGGTCTCACTTTTATTATTCCTCTTCCTGCTCTACTCTTCTGTGTAGGAGACATTTCCCAGGCCTCCATATCTACTGGCTTCCTCCTCACTTCCCTAAAGGCAGAAATTAGTAGAAAATTGGAAGGTGACTGACTGGAAAAGAAAAACAGGGAGAAGCTAAGTTAACTCTCTTATATCCATTTGTCTTGAATGGAAGACTTCAGCTGGAACTCCAGGTACTGCCAAAGTCCGCACAATTGGATAGGTATTTCAGAACCCTGGACAGCTCTACCATGGCTTGTTTTCTTCCAATAAGCGGATTGGCTGCCGCTTTAGGTGGTCTCACTATTTGCTGTTTGGACTTGCCAGGCGTTCATCACCTGTAAAACAATCCCCGATAGTAAATTTTCTCTGCTTTGATTAAAGTAGTTTCATTTCCCACTTTTCTTCTGATTACCAGCCAAAAATATCTCTTTAGATCTTTTCCTCACCCAATATTATTAGAAATAAGTTTCAAATAACAAATCATATACAGCCATCATAAAGTACATTGTAAACAGACCAATTTTACCCACTAAAGTCATGCCACATATCCAGAGATACATTCACACACGCACACACTTCTATAAGCTTTAATAGAATGTAAAACCTATATCACTCTGTTTTTGCAACACAGAATTTATATTTACCTGTGCCTCATATCTTATGCCAAGTAACTTATAAATTGCCATTTTTACTTAAAACAGCTATAACTGACCCGTTGCTAAGATAACCTAATTTTAACATACTTTTTTTCTCCAACTGACTATACATTTACTTTAAAAAGAGTCACAGGACTTAGAGGGATTTCAGTAAATAAATAGGTAACTCTTCAGTGAACGATAATTATTGACCACCTTGAAAGACAAGGAAGGATGACTAAACTCTACATTTTCTCGGTATTATAAAAACAATCTCTATGATGAAAGCAAAACTAAAAATCTTATGCTGGCAAAATATTTTTTATATTTCCTTTCTTGATAAATGTGGCCTCTTCTGAAAAGCATATTTTAAGATGTTGAGCCATTTTATAATCTTTTTCTCTTTAATGTACCTGATATTACATGCAGAGATCATAGTGAGGAGTGAGGTAGCAGAGACAATGATGCCCATCCTGTGTCTCCTGGAGATGGATGGAGTTTGGGCCAATACACAAGGATTCATTTGGTGCTGGGTATGGAGAATAGGCTGTGAAGGAGGCTCTGTTGTTGCAAAGCCAATTGTCACTGTCTCTTGCAGAACACTTTGGCTCACTAAATCCAACTACCTTCATTTTCATGGATTCAGGGCTATATCTCGCTACTGAAGCTTTACTTTTGTATAAAGGGTCAGAATGGCTGGAAAATTAATGACAGCACAAGTCCCCCCACTAAGCAAAGAATCAACAATTCTTAAGGGTTGAGGTACAAATCGTGCACATCCCTCACCCCAGTCGTGAGATGACTTCCAAAGTGTCACTCTTGGTGTTGAATGTCCAGCTCCCTAGAGGGCACACTATCTTTAATTGGATGATTTATCTTAGTTTTCTCACTCCCCACCCTCTGACTCATGGATTCTGTGCTTCCCAAATGAATACATGCCCTTGAATCTTCATCTCAGTGTTTGCTTCTGAAGCAACTCAGATTTAAACAACTTGAGCAAGAAGTAATCACCAGGTGTAGGCTATGTGTTCATGGTGCCGTTGTCAAGCTGTGGATTTACCGAAGGAAAACTATATAGGGATCTGGCAGAAATCTCCCATTGATCCCCTGAGCTGTGGAGTAAGACCCATATGGTCATGGTAGAAAAGGCCCTGGGAGAACATGCCCAGATTGCATTCTTTCCCAGCCTATATTGCAAGGCAGAATCAATACCAAATCTTAGGAAGGATAGCAGATATGTTAGTGCTATCCTGAAAGTCACAAAAGATGCAGGCGTTATGATCCCTGATTTAATTTCATTTATTTCTCTGTCTGGTCTCTGAAAAACTCAGATGAAATACAATAGGTGGTTTGTTCATCCTGGGACCTTAGCTAGGACATCTCCATATACACTCTGAGTGTTTTATGTTTAGTTATCAGCCTGGCAAATGAATTATTTCAATCACCATCAGGAAAAGAGAAATAAGTTTATATCAAACTTCAACTGAAGGACATATGCATTTAGGTTTTTTTTTTTTTCTTAAGATAGGTTCACTCCTTTGGTCTAGGTCATGACAGAAGTAAAAATACAGAAAAAAACAGATAACAGATTTGACAACTTGTCCCAGTTGTTTCATGTTTTATTTACATGACTTGGATAATATTATAAGCATAATGGTTTTACAATTAACCACATCATCCAAATCTAGAATCCAGATTAACACGATTCTAGAAAAATAAAATAAATGCTACTATGCAAATGATTGCTTGCAGCTTAGGCGACTAAGAAAAAATTCTCAAAAATACTACCATACAAGGTGTGAAAAAGTACAGTACTTAAAACAATGTAGATAAGAATTGGAAATAATATGCTATTTAAAACTGAGGCACATGACTCAAAATTGGATGTAACAATGACAAAAATACTAATGTCAAAATTTAAAGGGAAGAAATTGAATACAATTAACTCATAAATGTGACAGTAAAATCAACCTTTTTATACTAATACATTACTCAATATAATATCCTAACACATGCATAAGTAATTTTAAGTGCAATATACCAAGTTGAATATGTCATTGTTTAGTCAAGTTTTTATAAATGTGTATAGGAAGTTAGCCTCAGTGAGCTAATTTTATTTATCTAGCTGGCTCAAAAATGATCCAGCCTCATTGCCCCAAGAGAGCTGCTTGCCACCAGAGTATGGAATCCTGATGAGATCAAAGCCACTGTGGGGTTTGGAGGTGTAGCTCACTGGCAAAAGCACTTTCCTAGCAAGCTCAAAGCCCTAAGTTTGATTCCCCAGCACCACTGAAGATGGGCATGGTGGCTCACACCTGTAATCCCAGCACTCCAAAGGCCGAGCAGGAGGATTATCATTTGTTCAAGGCCATCTTGGGCTACATAGTGAGTGGAGAACCGGGTTGTTCTACAAAGAGAGAGCCTGACTCTAAATAAAAATAAATGATAGAAGCCAGTCTGCTATATTTAGAACCACTGTTTCTCTAAACAAACAAAAATAATAAATAAATAAATGCCACTCTGCTGTATTTGGGACTCACTATTTCTACTTGACTCAAAGGTCTGATTTTGCTGTGGGATTTGTAAAAGCAAGCTTCTTGCTTTGACATGATTTCTTTTTCAGTAAATCATTATATTTCTGTGATTTTTTGACCAATTATTTCCTGGATGAAGTCTGTTGGGTATGTCTACATACATCTCAAAAGTCATTACAAAAACGAATACAAATGTATGTGAAATTATTGTTCAACATTTTTCTTTTAAAACCTCATTCAGACCTGTACAACTCAGGTCCAGACAGAGGAGTTACACATGATTTTTCTGTACTTTGTTGCTTTTGACTTAACCCGTTTTATGTTTTGGGACTGTTACTTGGTTTCTAATTATGTACTTTCATAAATAATACTATAAGCAGTAATCCTGGGATGGCCCCGTGGCTCAGTACTAGGGTACTTGTTTCGCACATACAAGAATTTACAATCTATCACCAGCAACGCAAAATAAAAATTAATACAAAAGAGGGGACAATCAAGGGCACAAGTTACCATTGTTGTGCCCAAGACTGTTGTATGCTGTTGCTGTTATTTGAGGCAGGGTCTCCCTCTGCAGTCCAGGCTGAGCCTGAACTCATTATGTAGCAGCCTAAACTGGCTTTGAACTTGCAGTAATCCTGCTAACTCAGCCTCCCCTCTGCTAGAATTACAGGCCCATACCACTGCACCCAGTTTTTTGTTTTGTTTTCTTTTGTTTAGGGTGGGTTTTTTCATTTTTATCAGCATATAAATTCTACACACAATGATTACATTGAGCTTGAGTATTTTGTGAGCAGGTATTGTTTCGACGTTATGCTCCTCTCCCCTCCCCACTTTTGGCCCTCCCGCACCCCTCTTCAACCCACCTGACTCCCATCGTCACACCTATTTGGTTCCATAAAATGTCTGCGTTCTAGGTTTCTCATATGAGAGAAACAAGGTGATACTTAACCTTTAAATTAGATTTACTTCACAAAGCCTGATGGTTTCAAGTTGCGTCCACGTATCTACAAGAGCCTCAAATTTATGTCTTAATGGAAGACTAGTACTCCATTATGAATATATACCATTCACACCCAGTTTATGCAGTGCTGGGGAATGGAACTCAGGGCCTTGTACTTGCTATGCAAGTGCTCCAACTGCTGTGAGCTATTCCTCCAGTCCCACAGTACTGTATTTATTTTTGAGACAGCATCTTGCTCTGCAGCAGTCCGGATTGGTCCTGAACTCATTATGGACGCTGGGCTGGCCTCACATTCACAGCTATCCTGCTGCCTCGGCTTCCTGAGTACTGGGATTGTAGGGTTACACCACCATGCCCAGATTTATATGATGTTGGGGAATTGAACTCAGGGCCTTGAGCTTACTAGACAAGTACTTTAACTTCTACACTGTTCCTCCAACTCTCTTGTTTTTGCTTTTGCTTTTTCAGAACAGATTCTTAGAAGCAAGCTCCCTTGCTGTCTTTGTTCTTAAATATGTATAAACTGGAGCTCACAATGTACACCTAAGAAGGTTTAAAAATTCTTTGGGTTAATTTGATGGAGCTTGGTTCTGACGTAGAGCCACCTCCCCATCATCGCGACACGTAACAGGTATGTATTTAGAGTCTTCACTTTGATGAGCAAGTATGCAATACACTCTCCATAAGTGTTAGGTATTCTTATTATAGAATAATTCATCATTAAATATTACTTTTTATGAAGCTCAAAACTGCAGAAAATCCAGGACCAGGTGTTTTATCTTTTATGAGTACTCCTTAACTGTATTATTAACCAATATTATTGAGCTATACAGGAATTGTTATAAATTTGATATAACAAAGCAAAAGCACACACAACTTGTATACATACATTAGTTGTTGTTTATTAAATTCATTGCAGTTACTAAAGTAAGTTTGCATAAATAACTGCTGCATATTTACATAGGCAATGAGTTTTTAAAATCATTCAGAATTAAAATGCTTAAAACTAGTTTAATATACTTTTCATTTGGTTAACATTTTAATATAATGTGATGCATTGGATAAGTTTAATAATATCTTCCTTTACAGCAAGCATTACATCATGCAACATCAACCTTTAAAATTGTACTTTTACCAGTAGGCTATCCTTTAAAAAAAAGAGAAATAAAATCTTAATAAATTTGAATTAAATTAAAACTCTGCCTAGAAAATAAATAAGTGGCTTAAAATTTGCTATTCTCCATCCAATACTGTGTAGTGAGTCATCAATCTAGTATTTCCAACAAAGTAACATGGCACATTATGAAACATTACAGTGAAGAAATCATATGAAAGAGTAGTTGGTAGTATTGAAACATGCAATATACATGTATGTATCTACGTTGAGAACAAGTTTAAAAATATAAGAGCGACTGGAGGAATTTCGCAGTGGTTAAACACTTTCTTAGCAACTGCAAAGCCCTGAGTTCTATTCTTCAGCACCACAGAAGGCAGGTGTGTTGGCTCAAGCCAGAAATCCCAGTACTAGGGAGACTGAAGCAGGATTGCTGTGAGTTCAAGGCCAGCATGGGCTACAAAGTGAGTTCAGGACTAGCCTGTACTACAAAACCTGATGCTGACTGAAAAAGAAAAAAGAAATTGAAAAAATAAAGACCATTGAGAGACTTCCCATTACCTCACACTTTCATTGATTAATAGAAACTGAAAATCAAAGCAATATGGAGAGAGAAAAAATGATTGCTCCCAGTTTTTAATGAAAGTATTGTCTGAACATTGAAATATGTGTGAACTGATATTTTCCTTTAATAGTCTTAAAGTCATGAATACCCACTAATGAATGTAGGACATGGCACTTTTTATAAGGAGATTTGACAAAAAGAACACATTTAGATTATGTAGTTTGGCCATGAAATGTGAAAATGTCCACGGGGCTTTTCTCCAAAATTCTCTCATGCTGCTCTGTGACTACCTCTTGCGCACTGCATAATTCACCGATTTGTATCTATTTCTCAGCGCATCTAGATCTATGCTTTATGGTGTCATTTCAAGAGCTTCTGGTTTCTTGAATCTTTCCAGACAAAAAATTGTAACTTGTCATGTTTTCGTTTTCTTGCTAGAATTCACTGAAAATATTTATCTCCATTTTTCTATTACCAGTGTCTTTTTCCTGTAGAAAGAATACCACTAAAAGCAAGGAAAACAAAATATTCACATGTCTCCAAATGTGTCTATTCTTGTACATACATATATAAATTTATATATGAAATAATTTTAATTTCATTGTATATTTCTCTGTTAGATTTTGCCCCGATGGCTCTTTTTCCATTTTCTAAGAAATTTATCTAGGCTCCTTCTAAAATGTACCCTTTGATATTTTCTCCTCACTCAGCTAAACAGCGTTTTTAGGTCTCATTTTGACCAATGTTTGTTGCATAAAAAGTGTTGTCCTGTACATATTTCTTGTTGTTTTCATAGCACATCAACCCAGCTTCTGACTTTTCAATATAGATTTAAGTCGTCCTTAAAAATGCTATAAGAGTATGCCCAGTATTTATGCCTGTTATTTAACAGCTACTCAATGTGGGGCCATTGTGTTTTCATTTAACAGAAATATTCACACTTGTGGTTTTACTTGTGGTGTTACTACACTAAAGAAATTAATCAGAGGTTATGTTTTGCATACATTTTATGTGTAAATACATATAAGTACGTGTGGGAATATATAAAAATAGTGTCCCAAGACTAAGCAGAGTTGAACATGCCACCATATTCTCCCCATCAAAAAGTCTCATATTCTCTTGGCTTCTCATTTTTTTTTCCTGGAGAAAAATCCTTCTCTGACACCAGCAGAGGACAAGAAATCTGATCCATGTATATACATACGAAGTTTTGGGTTGTATCAAGTCGTAGAGATCCTCCACACACATCATGGAACATTCCTAACACCACAGGAGTTGCCTAGCTCTCTTTTGTCTCATTCTGTTCAAATACACTCAAACAAGAAAAGCAATAAAAACACAGTTCTTTTTCCACAGCAGATTCGTTTTGCTTTTACTTCAATTGTACATAATAGAAATTATACAGTTTGCAATTTTTTTAGATCCTTTTGCTCTACATTTTTTTGAGAATTTGCCAGTATGTTAAGATACTCCCACAGACGTTGTCTTCCTTAGGATAATTCAATTATATAAACATATTACAGTTTATCCGTTTTTATGAATATTTGATTGATATCCAGTTTGGGGCTATTGTACATAAATCTCTTAGACTGTGCCTTGTACAAGTTTTTATGTGTTTATAATTTTGTCATGTTTTTTGTAAATATCCACTGGTATAACTGTTGATTGTAACATAAGCTAATTAGCTGACTTTATAAGGAACTCAGTGTGCTTTTCTAAGGAGTTGATCCCATTGAACTCCTACAGTTCCTCCAATTTTATATGAAAATTCCCACTACTCTGCTTCCTTGGCACTATGTGGCCTATCAGTCTTTTTAATTATATTTACACCATTGAATAGTAAATGGTCTCATAGTTTATATTTCTTTATTGATAAAATATATTATATACTGTCACTACTTTTTTGTGGTACTGAGAATCAAGCCAGGTCTTCAAACTGAGTTACATCCTGAGTCCACTTTTGTTTTAGGCTTATGATACACAGATATGTTAATAAGAATATATTTATCAAAGTATTAGCAATCAAACATGGTAACAAAAGCTTGATCACAGGACCTCATAACATGTTTTAATACTGGGTCAGAAAAATCCCTGTGTGTTGCCAGCTACTGGAATCTTAAAAAGCACTTCAAAATTTCATAAATGTTTTTAGACATTTATCGCTTCGTATTATATTTAAGAGAATTGCATAGAATTCCAGACAAAATTACATGCTTTTTCCTAAGTGGAAGCGTCAATTTTATGTATTAATGTCAAGAATGGTGAGTCCTGGCCAGCCTGAGCTATGGAGTGAGACACTGCCTCCAAACAAACAAAAACCAAAAACCACTAGAGGTGGAAGGCATTCTTAATTGAATTTTGGATAATAAGGGATCATGATGTTTGTAGTTCTTATTATTTTTACACTTTCCTTTTAATTTGATTTTGTATTTTGATTACAGTTTACACATATAAATGCATATAATTTAGGCACTGTTTGCTTATTATTATTAGCTTAATTGTGACTATTGCACTTAAAATTTGTTGTAAATGACATATAAACTGAAATTTGTGTACAGTGTAGTAATTTAGATAAATCTAAGATATATATATATATATATATATATATGTGTGTGTGTGTGTGTGTGTGTGTGTGTGTGTGTTCTTTTTGCTCCTGACACTTTTTCAAAACTCAGATCATTAACCTTATTTCTGTACTCTCAAATAACTCATCTATTAAAAATACCTAGTATCTTAAGCCAAATTTCTTAAATTTAATTATTACAAACATTCCACTTTTACATCTCTCTGTGTAGCAATATTTATGTTTAAATTGCTATTTTTCTATGTTAGATATTTTCTACAATTTGTATTTCAGTCATCTATTTTTCTCAAATTTTTATTTCCTGTCTTCTGCATAACAGACCACTCTTGCTACAGAGTTTCACATGCCCTGTATAGCCAGTAGCACAAGCCTCACACCTATCAGAATTCATCACTACGATAAAATGTCCAGAAAAAGTGTTAAGTAGCTAGATTTTCCTTTATGAAACCAAATCCAGCTTTGCACAAATGCACATGTAATTAAAAGAAAAATACATTTGATAAAACATAAAAAGATGGACCCTACAAAATAGTCCTTCTTGTATTTTGTACTTCAAAGAATACTATTTTCACCCCTTTAGATCACATTGTATGTGTACTTCCAGTCCGATTTTTTTCAAAGGACCCTTGTTATTATGACCACCAAGAGTTAATCAAGAGGAGGAAAAGTCAATGCTCCTTACATGTTAATTGGAGAAAACTGCATGCAAATCAATGATGGGCTAAAGTGTCTTCATTTGAAATTTATCTGAAGCCTGAGTCTGTGTGAAGTAAAGCAGGGTTCAAAAGACATGCAATGGCCCCTGGCTTGAAGAAAGAGAGACATGACAATGAGAGCTAAAATAAGTCATGTGAATCATGGGTGATGCACAAAGAAATAATTGTCAGAATCTGGAGGAGGAAACAAAGTCTTGAGATGGTCTGTAATTAAGGCCAACCCTTGATTAAACAGCGATCAGTGGTTATCCAACTATGAGACAATGTTCCTGGGCCTGGTGCCATCTTTTGTGCAATATAGTTTTTTTTCTTTTTCAATAAAGGGATGTACCAGGTTATGGACACATCCAGAGGGCAAGGGATACAATTGGGCAGACTGGCATAAGTGTGTTAAATAAAAATAGCATAATTTCAAGTGTAAAAGGAAGATGTCAGAGTGTAAAATTAATTTGGGAACCTACGGGGTGTACAAAGAAGATTACCAATAGTTGTTCTTATAAGAAAAAAAATTCTAGGATTCCTTTCAAAAGATTGGTTCTAGAAAGACAGCTTGTGCCTTGGAAAGCCTGGAACTGTGTCTTAGGGAAATCGCACAGTGAGAAAACAGGCAGGACACCATCCTCCCCTAATGGCATCATGGGAGACCCAAGCAGAGTGAAGCATCTGTGGACAGACATAGAGACAAAGAAATAGACTATAATAATACCAGCAATATTATGCTATCACAGTGGTTGAATTATTTTTAGAACTGACTTTCTAATGAACTTTAAAATCTTTAAATCCTTTTTTGGGTTGCTGAGCTAAAAATATAATTATTTGAAAGCTTGTTATTAAGAGAATTAATCTAAGAGTCACCGATTTTAAGTGTCTAGAAACAAGTGTGACTGGCACTCCAACCAGAAGCAATGCCAGGAGCAACAGGGCAGATTGCTGTTGGCACCAGGCAGACATAGCAACCCATTCTCAGTGGTCCAATTTTATATGTTGTCTGTAGGGTCTTAAGGAAGTTTTAGAGGGTCATAGATTATTTTGTCATCTTCTTTTGAAAGAAAGAATAAATCATGCCTAAGTTATTTGTAAGTATGATAGAGATTATGAGAAACTTCTCATCCAAAAATAAGGAATGGAATCTCTGGGTTACAAGATCAACAAACAGGAAACAATTTTGAATATTTAAGTTGTGCAGTTTGAAACTACACATCAAGTATACAATAGCTAAACTGTGGAAGATGTTTAAGTGTCCATCAAAAGACAAAAGGACAAGGAAGCTGTGGTATATGTACAAAACAAAGTACTACTCTTCTATAAAGGCAGATAAATTTGAGGCTTGTGTAGGTAAATGTACACAACTCGAGACCATCGTGTTTAGTGAAGTGAGTCAAACACAGAAGGTAAAATATCGCGTGGTTCCTCTAATATGACAAACCCAGAGTACAGGCATTTTAGAGAACCAAATGGGTGTGATAGTGGGAGTCAGGTGAAACGCGGAAGGGAGGGGTCAGGAGGGATTGTAACGTTGTTGTGATATGTCTGTGCACAAAATCTTCAAGCTCAATGTAACCATTATATCACACACACACACACACACACACACACACACACACACACACTCAGACACACATAATTATCAGAGAAAAGAAAAGATATAATAGAACATTACTGTGTAAAGATGGCAGACTTCTATTATTAGAAGTCATAATGCAGTGAGAGAGAAGCAAGCCCAAATCAGCAATATTGGACATTAATAAAGTCTTAACACATGCCAGAAAATTGTGGGGAACAAGAAGGGATCTTGGGGAAATTTTGATAGTTAACGGCACTCTCTACCAATCATCTGTTAATTCTATTCCACGGATAGACTAGTACAAATGTTTGACTGGCAGTGTTCACAGCTGATAGTAAAACAAATTTAACTGAGGAGCTTGGATAAGTCCTCCTGGTCCCTCTTCATTCATTAACCCAGCACAATACAGTTAACTTGCTCTTATCTTTCAAATTTCAAATAGAAGTTGAGTTGTAATATGCCAAAGGATTAGGTAACGATTTTCGCTGTAAGATTTCTAACACCACATTCGATCCTTTGTGTTACATATTGTGGTTACATTCTGAGTTCCTGCGTGGCTCGCGCCTTTCTGCGTCTTTATACCCTGGTTGAGAACAGAAGATGTGATGTGCTTTTGTTCACATCGTGAATAACACCAGGTGGAGTGCAGATAACTGAAGGTGTGTACTGAATACTGAGGTGAAAAATTTTAAGAAACATTTGGACTTAGTTATAGAAAAACATTTACAGAACTTTGTATTGGTAGAGTACTGAATAAAATTGGAAGTGTTTATGTCTTCCCAACCAGATATAGACTGAGCATACACTTATGCATAGCCTATCTGGAATGTTCCCTAACAGCCTCATGCATTTGGATGTTGTGGATTATCTATGGATTTTATGTGCTGTTAGGAGGTAGAGCCTGGTCAGAGGGGCAGTTACTGGGGGTGTGGCTGGAAGGGTTCTGCCCCAGCTTCTACCCAAACTTCTACCCAAAGTCTTTCCTCTTGTGATGCTATGAGCAGCTGTCCTCTGCCAGCCACTTCCTGCCATTGCCAGCTGCCCATGAGTGAGCTCAGACCTCCTCAAAGTGTGAGCTAAGACAGATCCTTCTTCGCTTAAGTATGGGTGTCAAGTATTGTGTTCCAGAAAGGTGAAAGCAGCTAAGACACTTCCAAAACAAAATGCTTGGTGTATGCTAAGGAGTGTGAGCACCGAATTAGAGAAAGAGGGGGAAAAGGATTAGACACGTGATTTGGGGAAATGTTTATATCTGGGTAATGAAGAAAGAATATAGCATTGGCAAAGGAGAAGAAAAAATAGTTAAATGTTAGCACAATTAGGAACTACGCAGCACCATTTGTCTGGGAGGAAACATCTGAGATCTTATTAGCATTACATTAAGGCAAAGGATTTGGGTATTTGTTTCCCCCGTTGCTCTGTGCTTGGTCAGCACTTTACTATGCCTTTGGTCTCATAATGATCATCTTCGTTTGTTATCACATGAGGAAATGACTGCTCAGAAATTTTAAAATAATGTTCTTGGTGTTATAAAAGAAGTAGAATGTGAAATTTAAGTCAAAATCAAGCTTTAAGAAAACTCAGTATTATGTTCATTATGCTAGAACGATTTTAAAAGACTCTAGAAAATTTCTAATAATTTAATAAAGTTCTTATCAACTACCAAGAAACAGAATTTCTCCAAAAGAATACGCTGATGCTGCTTCTACAGAAATTCATAGGAAGATTATACGAACAAAGAGAAATTCACTGCATGGGAAGTTATAAAGGAAAGGACTGTGGTTCAGTCATGTCCTTTTAGGGAAGCTCATGTCTTTACTGTGAGCAACATCAACTAGACTTCCTCAGTAAATATGCTATTGAGCTGGGCCTGATTCGTCTTACTAACAAGACATTGCATTGACGTAGGAAAGAGGAATCATTATCTATTTCATAGTTATCTCAGGCAATGTTTGGACAGTTGATCTCACGTTATTATAAATCTGGCATTGTGGATTGTTGCTGAAAATCTGCCTGGAAAATGAAGGTTAGTAAGTAATGCAATCACAGAGTAGTGGAAGATGTTTCCCCTCAACGTAACATGGAACTCTTTGTAAGCAATTGCTTCCACCTGTATTGTTCAAAACAGTTGTGTCATTCTGCAACCGAAACATTTACAAAGAAAGAAGAGAAGGACCTCCTCTGATTGGTGTCTGATGGCTTCAAGCTTCTTCGGCTAAACACTGTGTCATTCACACTTGGTGTGCACTGGAGTCATTTGAAAAGACTGATGTGAGTTAACAGCTGTGGTTCCTGTGAATCTGCTTTGACCACTTGGCCCAATGTTCTAGTTGAGAAATCAAAGGAATGGTAAAGGGGAGGCAGAATATACGCAAGGACAAGAGAAACGTCAGAGCATCTCTACTTTCCATCATCAGCAGGTAGACAGAGGCAAGGCCTCTGAGAAACACTGGAATCCCAAGTGGAAGCACCACTCCTTAGGCTCATTTTCCTTCTATTGACTTTCAAGGGTATCCTACTCCCTACCCCACAGGAATGACCTCTGCTAAGCTGGGGCCTCTGAAGTAAGAATGACTGACTTGATGGACAGTGGCATTGTCACGTTAAAATAAAATCCTGATAAGGATAGAAAAAAAAAAAAAAAAGCCTTCCTGGAACTTCGAGAAATAACTCACCCATTCTCAATCCCTGACTGTGGCACTGAAATTATTTTAGAGCAAATATTGCTATGCCAATATCATTATCACAGTAGTCAGATTCACCTGACATCTAGGGCTAGGCCTCCGTAGGTATAGCTTAGAAAATTCAGTTATTATGCATGGTAAAGATCTAACCTTTCTAGGAGAATGGCATTCTAGTCGTGTAAATCAGATTTATTTCTAAATAGCAGGGTAGAAAATAAGTGACTGTAGCCATGTCTGGCATATGGCCAAATTTTAGCTTCATGAATAATTTGTAGGCAAAAATTAACTCAATTTTGTCACTGCTAACTGGTCTTGCCATTTCTTGAAATTACAACCAATTTTAAATTCAACGTCCTAGTAGAGCTTTCCTTCTGTCCCAGGGCCAAGCAATGCATATTTAAATGTTATCCACTAAGAAATTTCTCAATATTGACCATACTACCCAATTCAGAGTTTCTGATGTGTGGTCCTGTGGTGTGGGGCTCATTAAAGTAACTGCTATTTTGTATAAGACCTTGGTATCCTACAGTGTTTCTTCTGATGGTTAAATAAATGAAGAGTCTTCGGCATCTCTACTTTGTTGTGGATGATGGCTCCAACAGCGAGTCTCGTAACTTGCACTTGGCGTGTGAGTTACATACTCTGTGTTTTACAGAAAAAGGTCTTAGCCACTCTAAATTTGGAGAAATTTGTGACCAGTTTTATTTTTCACACTATAGCAGTAACAAACAGTTAAAATTTTTAGGTATAGTCTACAATGCCTCCAAGTAATTAGTAGTCTGACATACTTTTAAATTTTTTACTATAGCTGTTCATTTTATGGAATTTTAGCTTCTAACCACAAAAGCTCATTCTCTCTGTCAGGTGTATGCAAGTGTGCATATGTACAGGTGTGTGTGTGTGTGTGTGTGTGTGTGTGTGTGTGTGTGTGTGCATTTGAACATATGATGAAGATACACAGGAAACGGGTTCCTACTAATATAGAGCAAATTTTGTTGTAAGAGTGAATATACAATTTCAATCTCTTTTAATTTGTGTATTTATAGGAAATGTAGGACACTTTGGGCCATACTAGCTCCTCCTCCCATCAGCTGTCTATTTCTGGCACAGAATGGAGTTAATCCTACCAACTAGCTCCTCATTTCAAGGGAATGTAAAACTTTTATGAGTTGAAGATGGAAATCTGCTTGTGTAACATTTGTGATCACAGCAAACTGATTACAGAGCTGAAAGAGCTTGCCATAGGTTGAAAAGACATTTAAAAATAAGACAAAAGGAGCTTAATGTTACAACAACAACCTTACACTGATTTTTCAAAAAGAAATGCTGAGTTGTTAGAAAAACAAAGTGCCAACCGGTAGTCTAGCAAACCTCTACTAGTCGTCCTGGAGTCACTATTAGGTTCCCACAAAAATGAAGGAAGAGCGATGATCTATGGCCGTTCAGTTAAGCAAAGTGAAAAGAGAAAGAAAGAGACAGAGAGAGAGAGAGAGAGAGAGAGAGAGAGAGAGAGAGAGAGGAACCCAGATAGGTAGACATGAAACCAAAAACCAAAAGGGAGAAAGGAAACTTGTTATAAAATAATATTCAACAATTTTAAAAATTAAGCTGAAACTAACCAAGCAAAATCAGAGCAACACAGGAGAAAAGCCATACAGGACACAGGAAATCTCACTTAAATAAAAATATTCCAATTATAAAATTAAAATCTTATCTGCCAGAACCAATTCCTTGAGTCACAGAATGGCTGATGGAAAACGCATTGTCCTAGAGAAGTGGTACATCTGCCTGCTCCTCCTGACTAGTGCACTTTGGTTTGCACAGCGCCCCCTAGACAGAGCCATGGGCATTTGCAAAAGATAGATAATGTGTGTTATGAGATCCAAATAAAGAAGAAAAAAAGAGTTCTGTGGTGACAATTTTCTCAATTTAATATGGAGAAAGCATTTGTGGAGTGTGAGGATCAGACTGTCCTTTAAGTTAACATCTCAAGAACCAGTTATAGTCTGTAATAATCCCTAGAGAGCATGCCAGTTATTTATTTATAACCCTCCACTGTTGAGTGAAAGAAAAAAATTCCTTTACATTTCCCTGTCATTAAGAGAGTCATTCTTCCATCCCATGATCCTAGGTGACATCCTGCTCATTATA
Organism: Ctenodactylus gundi; assembly: GCA_004027205.1. Classification (NCBI taxonomy): domain Eukaryota; kingdom Metazoa; phylum Chordata; class Mammalia; order Rodentia; family Ctenodactylidae; genus Ctenodactylus; species Ctenodactylus gundi. The sequence continues at coordinate 59,746 of PVKB01000092.1, read as the reverse complement.
TTTTATTCTTTCAGTTGTCGGCTCATTAGCAAATGTTTGAGTAGTTTGTTGGGGTTTGGAGACAGATAAGCAAACAAGAAAAAGAGTATGCAAACCAAGAGGGAACCCAGAGATTACTCTGTGAGTCTCATTAGTTCTCTCACTTTGTTGGGAGAACCATCTCTCTGTAACATGCTCTCCAGAGAACTACAGGCTTTTCCAGAGGCTAGTGTCATCCAGTATTTAATCTTGCATAGCAAGGTCCTTGGACATGATATACTCTAGTTCATAGTTTCATCCCTGTATTACCAACGAACAAATATTTACTAATCCTTCCATAGACTTTCAATTAGCATACTGGCCTAGGGCCTATGATTAATGAGACTAAATCAGAAAAAAATCATGCTATGGATAATTAATATTGAAGAAGTATGGTCCACAGAATTAATAAGGCATTTCTACCAGCCCCTAATAATCATTTATGCCAGATGTAGCTTCTCTGTAATAATAAACCAATGAGATGCTTTAAGCTTCAAAATTGTTGTCTGCCAGGACCTAATAATAAAGTGCCTATTTTAATATAGTAAGCAACCTATCTCTGAGTCACCTATCTGCAATATCACACTTATTTTAATAAAATAGTTAAGATTTAATAAAAAATGTTTTGTGAACTTGCAATCGAAGTTACTATCTAATGTCACTAGAGAATTTGAGGAATGATTTGATGCACAATAGTGTCAATACCCACAGTGAAAACATACTTTGAGCCAATTTTTGATATGTCTACAGACTTAAAATACATTTGAACATGGGTGGTGCTTTCTATATCATGTGCGATGCTTTCTGTATCCTGTGTGATGCTTCAGCTTGATAGTGTCAACGTGATTGCTTTGGGAGCGCACCAGGAGACTGAGGGAGATAGTTCTGGGTGTGTCTGGGCTGGACATAGCGGCGTGACCTTGAGCACCCCTCGCCTCTTCCTATCTGATGACGTCCTCTGGCTCTGCTTCCCAACCACCACACACTACTAGCCTTTGCTCTGTTTCCACAATTATGCTTCTTTCTGCCTTGAGGCCTACCAACCGTAGGTCCAGCTACCTAAAACCACAAGCCAAGGAAAGCCTGTCTTCCCTCAAGTGTTGGGAGCGAAGTGTTGCGTCTCACGATGATGGCAAGGTTAAATAGTACCTCGTGAATGTTTTGATTTCCCAAACATACCCTTTTTGTCTTCTAGTGGATTTTCAAGTTTACTCTGTCTCATAGATCACACGTGTTATTCTGTTTTTTACCTAGAAAGAAAAGTTTCATATACTTTAAGCCACATTTTCACGTCTCATATTAGTGTATTTTCTTTCGGGTTATAGGCTTATTTGTGTAACAACCAACTTTCCCAGAATCACATAGAAGAAAATTACCTGTGTAAGTAATATGTGCAGTAACAGTAATGTTCACCCTAAATGTAAAAAATAAAATAAAAATGAAAAATAAAAATGTTGGTTTAAGCATTTCCAAATCTTTTTTTGACTGAGAAAAATGTGTGACTTACAAAGTTATTACCGAATTTTATGCACATTAGGAACACACAGTCTACACATTGTTCCCACTTGCATCGTGTCTGAATTGTATTGGTAGATATTTTTTATTTTGTTAAATAGTTCTTCCACTTTGATTCTGAAAATATTAGATATATGTCATCTCCACTACTCAAGGGCCAAAGTAAAATAATAGCATTTAATGCAAATTTTGATTTTTTATTCTTGGTCTACAGCAATATTTTGGACATAAATCTGACCATCCACTGTGACCAGTAGTAGCATATTTTATTTAAGAAGTTAAATTAAGCGTCAATCCTTCATAAATCTTTATTTACTCCAACATGTATTCAATAAATGCTAATGCATGTTTATTACAAAAACAAGTAGATAATTCTTCAAAAGACCTGAAAAAATAGACATCTTTAGGTAATTTGATTTTTTTCTGATTGGTATAGTAATTTTGTGGTTAAGAATTAAATGAAAAAGAGTAAGATACAGCTATAGAATTTTAAAAAGGAAATTGTATCTTTCCTGCTCCAACCATTTTACAGCAAGAGGGGTTTGTTATATGATGAGCCTAGTGAAAAATACCATGAAATTGGCTTGTTTTAGTGATACTATTAACTCCCAAAGTTGTAATATGTTTCAAAGAAGTGTTACATGCTTGTATATAGATATAAGAAATTTATTGATATTGCAGCCCCCAATAAACACCATAGATTAGCTGAGACCAAAACAGCTGATGCTTGCCTGTAATCCCAGCACTGAGGAGGTTATGACAGGAAGGTTGCAAGTTTGCCAGTTTTTAACTAGACCTCATCTCAATCAAAGTTTTAAACCATCCCCACTCGCGTGGGCTCTCCTAGTTCTACCACTGACAGTCCTGTTTCTTGGGAAATCCATTCCTAGGCAAACTAGGGGAAAAAATTAAATTAAAAAAAATAAAAACACTGAGGATGCAGCTCAGGTGTGCTGGGCTCAATGTCCAATACAGCAGAGGCAAACAAACAAGAGGGAAAAAACAAACAAGAGAAATGGGCTGCTGGGATATATGGAAAATTCGTGGAACCCAGGAAAATGGAAAAGTAGTTAATTCTACAGGTGTGGCATTTCAGTCTCTCTGCTCAACGAGGCCCGTTGTACTGTCTAGGAGGAATTCCGTGTAAATTCTGGCTGGACTGATCAATGGTTGTCTTTGGAGGCATTTGCATACGTGACCAAGATTTTTATCACAGCTGTTATATTTCACGTGGTGTACCATCTGTTTCAGCCAGTGGATAGTCACCTAGATGGCAGTGATGCATGCCACTTGTCATGCTGCTCCCTTGACATAGAATGTTCATATCAGTAGTGAGAAACAGCGAGAGATAAGCAAATGTTTAAAGGATCCTAAGAAATAGAGTAGTATAAAAACTAATGAATGGAACAGTTAGGCAAGTCAACTATTTTTCTTTAAAGTTTATTCTGAACATATATTCCAGAGAATTGCAAAATTAGGGTGCAACCCCCTAGGGACCCCTTCCCACGTGTCAGGAGCTTTTACCCCTCTATTATTTGTTTCTAAATAAAGATCTATTATTCTGTACCTAAAAAACCAAACAATTATAATTTTTTCAAAAATAAGTCCATTCAGCCAAGTTAAATTTTTGTAGATATTTGGACTACATTTTAAGTATGTTTTTAAGTATGTTTCAGTATGTTTTGTCAGTTGTAATTTTTAAGGTGAAATATTACCAAAATATAAAAATACACGATTGGGAGAATTTTCCTTTACAAAGACTATTTGATATTTTTCTTCATTTTAAATAGGCATTAAGTAGGTAGCTGCTAAGTAGTGGGAAGGAAAATTTCCAGTATTTTATAATTTGTATTTGTGTAGTGTGCTTAGATAATTTATTTTTGGCTAGCTAGAATTCAGATTTGTCTCTAGAATATTTCTAAGTATGTAAATTGCCCTTTACTTCACTATATCTTTATTTATATATAAATATATATAGTATTATGCGTTATAAAAACAGGTCATTTACTAATATTCTGAATTACAAATTTCCTAATTTACAATTCAAATTTCAGCTTCCCTAAAATGTATCTTTTGATGATAAAAACTATATTTTTATCAAAGATAAGAGTAAACTGCATCTTGTTATTAAATTATTATTGCAACATTTCAGTTATATTTAATTCATATTGATTTTTATATACTTAGCAAATACTTAAATAACTAACATGGAGAATGGAAATATTGGAAAAGATATTTCTGTCAATAGAGTTTTCTAACACAGAGTTGCCTGATGACAAGTATTGCTCTGCTCTTAGGATGGAGAACAATCAGAAATTGTGTTTAAATACCATGAATAACCTAAAAAATAAAGATTTGGGAGATTGTTTTTCTTGAAAAAGTTTGGTAAACCTAAATTAAACGCTGGTATGAACCCTGCCTCTTCCATCACAGTGATAAAACGATGAGTGACGCTCTCCTTCAGAACTTAAGCTAAGTTACACATCATTCAAGAAAAATGGTAGCTGTACATGTTACTGCGTTACCCCTCCACCAACACCACATAGCCACTTGAAGGAACATATGCAAAGCCACCATTTTTGTACGTATTCTTTTCTGTTTGCTTTGCACAATTATTTGTGTAGGTTTTGACTGCAGACAGTTAAGCTGGACTCTGATTACCAAGCTTCCTTTTCACCCAGTGCCTTAACCCTACCAACTTAGAGAATCCCCAAGGGGCCCAGCATCTGGGCCAATGGGCACCCGGCAAGCACTGGTCGGCCCGGTGGGTACAGAATGCTCTGATGACTGCTTGAAATGTTACCACTGAAAATTCTTCCCAAGGCATGTCTTTATCCATCATAAATCCTGAGGAGGAAAGTGAGAACTTATTGTTTATTAATAAATTGATATCACACTCTTTCCAATTTGACAGAAGCGAGATGCTTACGAAAAAGGAGAACAGATGTTGTCAGAAAAGGAAAGGCTGGTAAATCAGAGCACTCAGAAAATTTTAGGGAAACCAGCGTAAGACTCTTTTATGTCTACTTCCTGTTCATGCAATCTTGGTGGACATGATTTTAACTTAATAATTGATTTACATAAGATCATGGATGTATTTCTACATTGATTGTTTAAATAATCTGTCTTCTTTTTATTTTATCAGCTCTGTCGTTGCCTAAGTTAGTTAAGCAGAAATCATGATATGCGAAATTTTAATGGAATCTGGAACAGGTGTGATGAACAATTAAATTCAAGATTAATATTTTAATTATTGATGACATTGTAAAGGATACTCCAACAGCACTAGGATCATGTTTCTTTTGTAAGTTTAATTGTTGCACAATATTAAGTCAAAAAGGTCCAGAAAATCAAATGATCTAACATATTGTATATTTCAAAATAGAAGAGAGATATTTAAATGTGTTCAGCATAAGGAAATCCAAAAGTTTAAGGTGATGGATATGCTAATTGACCTGATTTGATCACTAGTCAATGGTTACATAAATCAGGACAGTGAATTTTCCCTACTAAACATAGACAAATGTATTTTGGCCTTCAAAAACTATAAGAAATGTAAAGATTATTGATGAGTGTTCTTTACGAGCTAGGAAGAAAACAATTCTTGTTAACTGAATCAAATCGAAACAACAAGCACTTAGGAAACCCTTAAGATTGCTCTTAAACTTCTGTCTAATTGGTACATCAAGTTGATGCAAATTATTCCCTTCTCTCTATAAGAGGGCTCATAAGCTAGAGGTTTTCTAAGGCAGAAGCCTCCTTGTGCAATCCCTTTGGCTATGCGTATACCCACATCAGCTGGCCCGATCTTCCAATTCTGCCATTATTAATCCTCTGTGTGCAGTGCTTAAAATGTGGTACTTCGCAGAAGAGGGCTCTAAAGAGAGAACAAAGACTTGGGAAATGCCAAGGGAAGAGAATCTCAGGTCTATTTGGTTGATTGCTGGTCCTTAGTCCATAGGAAAATCACAGTTAAAAAAAAATGCAACCCGAGACGGAGGTCTTAACTCCAAATTGCGTGGTGCTGGCAGAGTCACCTGGACACAATTCCGATCGAAACCAGGACTTAGTGACCAGAGGTAATAAAACATTCCAGATCTGTAAGTAGCGTTTCTTGCGGCTCATTGTTGGTGGGAAGACGTGTAACTCGCAAAATAAGTTCCTCTCTAATAATTGGAGCCTGTTATCGGGCTCTTAAAATCGTTTCAGACATCTGTTTGGCCAAGAAACAATCTGAAACGCTCCCTTAAGGTACAAAACAGCTCCACCTCGCTAGGTGAGATGGACACTACATAGCACACTCGCCACCTAGTGGACGTTCCTGGTAATTTTCCTCTTGTGTTTAGTAATCTGTTCAAGAATACGTATGTGTAAACTACCTACTACATTTCATAGTCTAAAATGAAAGAGTGCGTGCGTGCGTGCGTGCGTGTGTGTGTGTGTGTGTGTGTGTGTGTGTGTGTGTGTGTCTGTCCTCTGTTTCCTAGCATTATTTTATAATACAAATGTGAAAAAAGTAGGAACTCTAAAATATGACCAGAAAGTCTCCTTGGTTGGAATTAATCAAAGCTTGAACTTGTCCTTGTAAAAGTTTATCACGCAGAATCTCCTTTTTGTGGAAAAAATATTCTGAAATGGAATCTGGACAGCAGGCCGAAGAGTAGCTGTGGTAGGACTTCCAGGGCACCCTGCCACCCATGGGATCTGGGCAGAGCTGCCCAGGGCTACTTCACAATGCTGCTGACGGCCCTGGGGGTGTCACTACACCACCTAGAACAGAAAACCAGTCAAAGTAGGCTGGGAGGACTGTCGAGGAGTCTAAAGGTGTTCTATATCGTGAACCAATCTTCTGATCTTCTCAATTTGGCTATGACAGTCTTTAGCCACCCATAATCAATACTTTCCTTCAGCACAAAACAACCACAACAAAATAAAACCAGAGAAAAATCAAGTAGTTTGTAAGATGAAGTGATACTAATGCATAATTAATGATATTAATGACAATATGGCTACAGATGTACTTCTTTCATACTTTCTAATATGGCCACCATTCTGTCATGACTATGCTACACAATATTTCTCACGTGTTTCACGTGAGAAATCTAGGAATGAATCTTACCAAGTATTTATGTGATCTAACCAGGGTTGGAAACCTTCAGAGAACCAGAAGAAAGGCACAAGAAATGGCTATGTGTATATAAACATAAACATATATGGGGGTACAAAAGAGAAATAAATGTTTGTAGAGATGTGTATAAAGTGATTAGGTTATCAGCTATTAATGAAGCGAGTATTTTCAGCAATGTTATGCCTTGGTGTAGAATTTAAGCACTTAGAGTCTTGGAATTTATTTTATTACTTAGATCAGATTTAGTTAATAAACCATATGATGGGATATCACTCCCTCATTGTGTCTCTCTGTCTCTCATACAACACACACACACACACACACATGCTCTCTCCATGTAAAAACAAAAGCCAAATAGAGAAGGGTCCTATCAGTGTATTCTTTGTTATCAAGTAGAGATGAGTGAAGAGTTCGTTAAATTCATCCATTATTTATATTATAATATATAAAATTTCAACTAAAAGAAAAGAAAACTAAGTATTCAAAACCCTTCAATTTTAATTTTATTATGTCTCAATAGCGCTTCTAGTTTTGAGGTTGCTAGTATCAGCATGTATATTGATGATTTCTGTACACCTCTTGGAAACTCCCCCTTTAGGATATTAGGTTGGATTACAGTTTACAGTCTTTATTTCAGGGAGCCAGCTGTCAGTCATCTGTGGAGGAACCATAGTCCTGGGACCACAGGCTGCAGCTACAGCAGTTGCTTTGTGGTATTGAGCACCTTTCTAAATTTGAAAAGCCTCATTTTATGCATCTGAAAAACGAAGTGTTGGAAAAAAAACAATTTTTGTAAAATTACTTGCGGTTTGAATGTAATCTAACAAAGGAACAAGATTAGTAAAATCAGTTTAATACTTAAACCTAAAAAGCAACGTAATTCGTACTAAAATGACATGAAGTATATCTCAATATTTCACCAAGTTTTCTTTTTTAATCTGGAGTTTTATAAGAATACAGATATGTGGGGGAAAATGTAGATAACTTCAGAAATAAATGCATTGATTTTTTTTAACAATTTAGTTTTGATCATTTGGTACCTTTCATCTTATAATGAAAACTGAATTATTTTTGAAATGTTATTTTTTAAAGAAGTTAAAGTTGAAAATACAAATGTGAAAATATTTCCTTTTAATAGAATAAATTTACTAACTGTATAAATACAGTATTTGCACTGATCTTGATATGTATTTATGTGTTTGATAAATGTAATAGAGGTATCTTTATTCTAAATCCTATCATATCACAATTGCAGAATGAAAACAACGCTGAACAAAGTCTTTTTTATAATGTAATATCGTTCTTTTTTGAAGTAAATGCTAACATCTTTGTATCGCAGGAGGCAGAAAGAACAGTTCAGCAAACATTTGACAGCCTGCCTGAAAACCTATTTTCCCCAGTTCTACCACTTAATAATCATTTGAAGAAAAGATTGAAATTTTAGTAAGATGAATTTCAGTAAAACCATGCATTTTCGTGAGAGTGAATTTCATTTTTTCCTGATCAATTCATAAGAAAAATTATCCAAGTGGCAGTAAAACTCACAGCGAGTGTTAATTACTGGAACTTGCTTCTGAGAGGGTCGGTCTTGTTAATCCACTAGAGCACTCAACTTCTCCAAACCCCGGTGCTTGCCTTGAGGAACCAGAGCTAATCAGGCCCACGGTAGACACTCAATAAAACACACTGGAAGTCTGTGTGCTTAGGTAGACGTTAAGCATTTTTCCTATTGAGATTTAGCTCACAGGCTCAAGTGAGAAAAACAGTGAGAAAGTCCTGAGAGCTGAGAAAGTCATTTAACACTCATTTCAGGATGGAAGTGTCTCATCTCCCCCCTCTACCCTCTCTCTGCATCACCGGTCTGAAGTGCGGTCGGCCAGCGTGGCAACCAGACTCAACCAACCACGCCGTCATTCATCGAACCACACTGGTTCCACTCAGAGCCAAGACAGGGTGTGGCCCCTCTGCATAGAAGTTCATAACTCAGACCATCGGAGCACCACGAGAGCTTCAGTTTTTAGGTGAAATTTGTTTTTAACCAAAGTCATTTTTTTGTTGGGTGGCATGCCTTAATGTCTTAATCATCCCTATTAATTGGATTCAGGGGATATTTCAGTACATGGTGTAAATGCGCCCATTCCTTAGCCATCTCTTCTCCCTTTTCCAACTTCTAGCAATCACCATTTTATATTCAGGCCATCGTTTTTGTCTTTTTTAACTTTCACAAGTGAGGCACAATATGCAATTCTTGTGTTTGTCTTTCCAGCTTTTTTTCAACTATAACCCTGTCCTTTTGTCTCTCCAACTCACTGCAAGATGATAGGGCCTCATTCTTCTTTGTGGCTAAGTAGTTTTCCCATGACGTACAACCTTTCCTTTGCCTTTTCATTTGTTGAAGAATGACAATGTTGATTCCACATCTCAGCGGTTGTGAATAGTGCCGCTCCACACATGAACATGCCAATATCCCTGTGATAAAAGCATTTGCTTCACATGTGTATCCATGTGGAAGATTCTATATCACATGGTAGCTCTATTTTTAATGCTCTTTGGTTCATTTTCTCACTTTTCTCCTTGAGTAACTCACTTTTTTATTTTTTGAGTTTCTTATACATTCTGATTATCTACTCTGTCAGCCAAATAGTGGGCAAATATTTTCTCTCATTTTATAGATTCTCTCATTATTGTGGATTGTTGCCTTTATTAGGCAAAAGTTTTAAATTTCCTATGATGCTATCTGTTGATTTTTGTTTTAGTTTCCTGTGCTTTGCGGTCAAATCTGTAAATATCACTGCCTACACATATTTCTAGAATTTTTTTCAGTTTTGTACAGTGGTTTCATAGCTTGACATATCACCTAACCTTAGTTCTTGGATTCATTTTGAGTTACATTTTATATAGGGTGAGATGTCCGATCAAATTCCAATCTTCTGTGCGTGAATTGCCAATTTTACAAGCACCGTTCATTGAAGTGGCTGTCGATTTTCCAATATATGTTTTTGGCACTTTTATGGAGAGTTAGCTGGCTCCAGATGCACAAGTTTGTTTCTGGGATCTCTATTCTGTCTCATTGGTCCGTCTGTCTGTGTTTATGTCATTACCTGCTGTTTTGGTTCTGCTGAAGCTTTGTAGTATGTCTCGATGTCAAGACTTCCAGCTTCATTCTTTCTGCCCAAGATTGCTGTTTCTAGCTTTTGTGATTGTATTTATGTTAAGGATCCCCAAAAACACATTTCCCTGGGTCCATTATTATGAGGCAAGTTCTCAAAGTTAGTTTCCACTTGAGTTTGGGACTTCATATTTTCCCTTCCTTGTGGTTACTACGCCCTGTGTTCATTTGCAAGACAGCCATTTGGGTTGTAGCACCAGGCTGTGGATCGCAGGGTGGGCGATCTCTGCTGCACTGGCCTGGGATCCATGGCTGCTCCAGTTTGCAGTGCTGGTCTCCTATTTATTTATTTATGTATTTATTTTTTCCTTTCACGTGTCTCCCAGCTGAGGGCAAAACTGCCTTAGTGCTCTCAGTCCTGGGTCCTAACCCCGGAAATGTGCTCACTTGCAGTGACAGGGAACTGAAGGACTCGGGAACATTATTCAGTGTTCCAATTATTAGGAAAAAATGCAAGCAGATGGAGCTGGGAAATAATATCTTTTGCTAATTATCCAAATGGATGAGCTGACAGATCTCTATCCTCTCCCATGAGCACCAAAGGGTCGTGGTTCTCCAGCCAAGGCTGGCCAAGCTGGCTGATCGCCACTGAGCACAAGACCTGTCACCTGCCCTCTTCCTCCACTTACCCGAGGGGTATCTGTAGAACTCTTGCACTTTTTCTTTCTTTTTCATTACTAGTTTGCTTCAATGACAGATTTTTTGTTGTGTTAAAAAAAAGAAAACTTAAAAATCCAGTCTACTAAATAAGAAACCTTAGGTAAATATTTGAACATGTTCTTTTGAAAGATGTTATCGTATTTTGGTGTATTACTTTTCTTGTAAATAATTCAGAGAAATATTGTTCACAGATTTCTCATTCTCTCAAGGATTGGTTAATCTCCCCCAATCAGCTGTGTCCCTAGGGGGTCTTCTCTCTCTTTCCCAAATGTGGAAGCCCAGCATCTCAGCCAAGCACGAATAGTACTGCACTTACAAGTTCAATTTGTGCATGAGCCTGTTTGCTCCATTCTGTTCAACAGCTTTCAGCTGCCCTCCTAACCCTCCACAGATGTCTCTGCAAACCAGGCTCCTGTTCAGGGAGGATGAGCAGAGGGAGCTGGGTCAATCCAGCACCCTAGTGATCAGAACACAAGACCGGTTGAAGGTGAGTCAATGACGCCACATCTGCATGCAAAGCAAGCACATCACACACTAGGTGTTCTTCCCAGCGTAGTCCCGATATTGCAAATTTTGTACATTTGCAGAAAATATGTAAGCTCTTCTTCTGTGTTATCCACTCCAGTGAACCTCTCGGAGGTCCTAGCATTACCTCTCTCACACACCATTACCACTATCACAGAGGGTCAGACTCCTCATTCTCCAAGAAATATTTCATTTCACATGCATACCACAGGCCTCCTGTCTCCTCCAACTCTTAAGGGTCTTTCTCTGCTAAGATAAGTAATGTGATCCTTGGCACTAGGTAATTTTAGACAGGGCTTGTCATCCCTAAGGATGACCTAAGGAAATGTAAATGAAGTTTAGACTAACAGTGGACTTTGGAAAAGCAGTAAGTAAATTTAAATTGGTAAAGAATTCCATTCCTCTTATTAGGATGGCTGCTCAGAGTTAACACAATTGCTATGAACATATTCCAAGGGGAGTCCGTTTTGTTTCGTATTGTAAAGATAATAATCTGATGAACTAAGTACATGGTTAAAGAAAAAAACATGCATCCTGTTATTTATCAGTCTCTGGAGAAAATGAAAAGAAAAAAATGTCACAAGATTGACTCAGGAACTCAGCCCATGGAGTGGATTTTGATGGACCATTCCTGCATCATCAAACCATGCAGGGCTTCCATCTTTCTGGTCACTACTGGGAATTTCTGATCACAGACTTCCACTTTGGAAGGGAGCAGAGGGCGAATCTGCACTTGGTTCAGATATTACTGGTTTTGTTCACAGATGATAAAAAATAAATTAAGGTGTAAAGATGTTTTAAATCTTGCCTCAATCTGCATAACTATTTTGTGCATAAAGTAAAATCATAAAATATCTCGATGCTTCACACGTTGTTCTATTGCTATTTACACTTAACACTTACCCTAAGTAGTAATCAAAGAAGGCTGTATTGTTTTCTATTTTGCCTATCATGTTGGCGATAATGGAAAAACAAACAAAATTAACACCAGAAAATTAGAGCAAGATGGAATTCATGTACATTTATGCCGTGGCACATTTTAATTTTGAATACGTGAATTTTGAAGAAAATTAGTAAAGAGCACAAAATTACTAGAAAACACTAAAAGCATAAACATTTCTGTATCATCAATCAGATTGAGGTATGAGGACTGATGAGGACTGTTGTAAGTTTGAGGCCTGCCTGAGTTCTATGGTCAGTTCAAGACCAGCCTGGACTATGGAGTAAGACCCTGTTTTAAAAAATACATAAATTCTATTACAACTATGGAACACAGTAGTATATATCAAGAATCTTTATATTGAAGTGGATGTAATATAGTATGGCAAACACCATACTATATATATATATATATATATATATATATATATATATATATATATATATATATATATATATGATTCTATGTGAGAACAAGTTGAAAGCCTGTTATGATAACTAGATTATGGATTCTCTCCAGGTCAATTTTCAAATGGTAGGAAACATTTGACCAATAATTATAGTTCACTGTATCTTTAAGCCAAGAAGTCTAGGATGTTTAAAAGATGTGGTGTTGACTATTATCAAATAAAATCAATTAAATCAGATAAAAAGGTAAACGTATTAAATCCAGACTTACCTAGGTTTGCCATTACTCATTATTCTATTATGCTTGGACTTGTCAATCTCTGATTGTTTTCTGTCCTACTTTTCTAGCTATTTGTACAAATTTTAAATGAAAAATACATTTCAGTCTTTTTCCAAGTGATGGCTGTAACTGAAATAGAAGATTTCCAGTGATTGAACATTGAAGATACTATGTTCCCTAGAATAAAATCTGTGTTCCCCTAGGCATCTGGAGTATCTTTGTACCTAAATGCTCACATTTCCTCAGAATCTACATATATACACCAATGTTTATTCTCCCAGGATTCATCTATTTTGTGTAAACTTGCATGTGAATTTTACCATTAGAAATGTGAAAGATCATACTGCTTTCAGTAGCCTATGTCAGTAGGGTTAGCATGCCATGTGATCGTCTGTTAGCTGGTAGGCCATGTGGTTATTGTATTCTGTGACTAATGTTAATGTTATTTACCTAGTTAAATAAAAGGTGCTGTGTTGGTTAAAAAAATCAAGAAATATCAACACTATTTAAATAATTGAAAAAAATAGGACACAGACACCAAAGTCTAAGTGTTCAGAAAGAAATAATTTCATCTTATAAAAATGGCTACTAGAAGTTGGGAAGGGCTTAGTTAGAGGACATCTACCGGAGACTAAGATGTAGTTCTTCAGAAACTCCCGTGCTGCCTACAAAGGGGAACACACAACGTGTGAAAGAATGTACTTCCTTCCATGCTTCCTCTGGCTCTGCTGAGTGCTGGCTCCTTTTACCAATAAACCACTTTCTTCTAGAATCAGAAATGAAGCTAGACCTTAATTACCTAGAAGTAAAATTGGCTTGAAGTGATAGATGTATATGGAAATTTTAGGTGGCCTGTGTTGTCCACCCTTTACAAATTTTCTTGTTGATGTTCACATGGTGTGTCAGTAACGAGCACAGGGATTGTTTCTTATTTTAATTAATAGTACATTAAATTGATAAACCGTGATGGCACAAGGTTTGATTGACAAACACACTCAAATCTTAGCTTAAAATTATTATAATAATCTCATTAATTACCTCCAAAATGCTGACCCTCATTTATCCTATCTTTCCACTTTCTGCAGTAGTTCTGGAAGTCCTCTTTCTTGGGAGTGTTCAGTTGTACTGTTGTGGCTGCCTTGATGTCATGAATTGACTTCAAACACTCATATATCATGGCCATGTTGACTTTGGAGAAGGGCCAGAATTTGCACAGTGCGAGATCTCATGAGTATGATCCACGAAGATGCACTGCAGTGTTTTTACAAGCTTGCCTCTTTCTGGCACGGCAAAAGACAGAAGCACTTATTGAATTTATTTATTTTTTACCAAGCCATATGAAAAAGAATTTTGAGAACTGCTTCCAAAAGTTTCTAACATATACAAATGTTCAAAAAATTGGGGGGGGGGGGAGATTTTGAGGGAAATGAATGACAATGTGCCTTCTAACATAATCACTTTTAAGTTTGCATGTTTACATTATATTTTTATCATTTCTTGTAACCATTTATGGAAAATAATATGGCATTTTGATATGTAAAAGATTGAATCAAGCTCCTTAACATAACTATTGACTCAGTTTTTGTCTTTGTGATACATGTGGAATTTACCTTCTATGTTATTTTGAAACATACAACATATTTTATTGATCGTAGTCACCATTGTACAAAATGTATCTAAAAATTTATTCATCTTTTCTATCTAAAACAGTTATCTAACCAAAAAACTCTTCATTCCCTACACATTACTCAATAGAATGATAACTATCATTTTATTTTTTTTATTGCAACCCCAGTGGTGCAGGCCTGTAATTTCAGCACTCCCAGGAAGCTGTAAAAATTGGCTGGGAATGTGTCTCATGTTGAAGAGTCTGGGTGGCTTTTTATAATTGTGATATTCTATGTTACACATGTGAGATCTCTCTGTGTGTAGCTCATTTCACAGTGTTTTGAATCTCCTTGTACCACTTTCCATTACATCTGTACTAATTTACATTCCCAACAACAGCGTGTCTGCTTCTTTTCTCTCTGCATCTGTGCCAACATATATCATCTTTCATCATCGTGATAAAGGCCATTTCAGCAGGTGTGAGGTGATACCATGTTGTAACTTTAATTTGCATTTCCCTGCCGGTTAGTGAAATTTTTGTGAACATATTGGCCTTTTCTATAGGTCCTCTTGAGAAATATTTGTTCACATCCTTCCTCCATTTTTAAATGAGGTCATTATTTTTTTTCTTACTCTGAAGTCCTTTGAGTTCCTTGTATGTTTCAACTATTAAACCTTTACACAATGTGTGATTTACACATAAATTCTTTCAGTCAGTAGTTTGTCTGTTCACTTTGTTTCCTTAGGTGGAAACTGCCTCTTGTTTCTTATCTGCTCACTGCACACGCACACTTGAGACTGGTGAGGAGATGTCACAGTTATGTGTCCTAAGTAAGTGGCTTCTATGTTTGTCACTGCGGCATAAAGCCAACATAACAATGGTGGAAATGCTTCCTGGGGAGAGGGGAGAAGAAATTCCATACAATGTGGATGATGAATGTTACTCTAAGATAAATTTAATTGATTCCACCTCAATTTTCTAAAACTCCTTTTTTTTTACATATTTGTAACACAAAATCCTTGCATTTTCTTCACAACTACTAGAAGCTTTCTTTGTTGCTTCTACTTTCTCCCCTTACGTTTAGTTTTTTCTTTTGTTCGTGTGTGTGTGTGTGTGTGTGTGTGTGTGTGTGTGTGTGTGTGTGTGTCAATCCTGGCATCTCTTTATCAGTCTCCCCAGTCTTCTCCAGGAATTTCAAGTTATTTGCTTCCATCATTAATTTTCATCTTAAGTTTTCAACTGTAAAGTTGTCAACATTCCCTCTATCCGAAGTTCGAGCTTCCGGTAGGTGTTGCAGTTTTTAACTCACCAATGCTTCATGTTAACTTTCCATTTGCCTCAATCTTTCTTATTTCAATGTTACCAGGAGCATTCATTATTTAATAAAAATTAAAATCATAAATGCATAAAAGTAGCAAGCATACTTAATTATTTTTGTTTATATATTCTAAGTCATTCACAGGTACTATTGACCATCTCTTTATGATTTGATCCAAGATGGCCGTTTCTCTCCATCTCTACCAGACTTGCAGCAGACGAAGTGAAGATTGTGTCTGCTCTGACGATGAAGTAGCCAAAGAATCACGTTTCCCTTCAGGTGATGACTGTGCTTTTTTTCTTTTTCCTTGTGTTTGAGTTTAAAAACCACCTCCCACACATCCATATTCATCATTCAACAAATTAATCTGGAAGACACTCAATTCACAGTCTCATTTTTAACAGGTAAATTATCATGGCATGTATCTGATTATCATTAACATATACATTAGATGCCTTGGAATCTAAAATAATTAGATTTTAAAGAAATTTTTCCTCCTGCCAGTTTTGATCCATTAAATTTATGTATTTGATATCCTATGTACAGAACACAAGTTAGGAGTCTGAGTTCAGAAATAATGGTCTTACAGCTCACCCTTTTGAAAACCGTCTCATGCTTTGATACTGTTTTGTTTGCTTGCCTTTTTTGTTTTGATTGCAATTATTCATCCCACAATGAAAATTGGAAAGTCGTCATCTTCTTTAAATAACTTTCTAGTACAAGCAAGCCCAGGACAATGTCACAGTGAGTAATCACTCAGATGTTTAAGCTTTCACTAGAGATCAGTGATCACCAGGTCTTCGGTCTTTAATTATCAACACGAATCTCACACCTTTTAGTCTTTAGAGTCAAATAAAAGAGAGTCTTATCTACCTTGAAGATGTCAACATACTTACATACTGCTTTGTCACGGGTCTCTACTCCAACTTAGGTGAATTGCTGTAATTAAGCTTTATGGATATATGTTTTTGGCAGCAGTCTATAGAAGATAACAAGCTTGCTAATTATCACTAAGTAATAGTGTCCAGTTTTGAATTATTGTAATTGTAGTCCTGAGATGGAATGATCTCTAGTGAGAAACGAAATTTGAGATATGAATTATTGAGCTTATTTTGCATACAGAATACTGAATCGATGTGGCACAGGCTAAATTGCTTGACTTCGATAGGGTGAATAATCCTGACATTTAAATAAATATTTACTATCAAATGTCCCTGCCAGAACATGAGGGAAACGTAGCTGCATGACTTATCCTCACCACTGTGAAGCAGGAAGTTTGATACAGCTTTGAAATTTGAATTGAGTTGTATGCAATCTCCTTTTATTCTTGAGTTTGCATTGTGGGGTTCTGGTTAAAGATTTTGTGACCTACCAAAGAATGAATTTTTGTGAACCAAGTGAGGTGGAAATGGTACAGGTCAAGAGGAAAGTGTGACAATAGTATTTGCATGGGAGAAGAGCTCAGGACAGACTGGATAGTGGGCTACTTTTCTTCTGTCCCTTTCTTGATCGTATTGCATGTTCGATGGATGGTAAATAACCTGTAAATTCTCACAAAGGCTGCGAATGGAACCGAACTATTCTACATGGTGTGGGTGGCTTGGGAAGGGGAAACGGGAGAGAACAGGGAGTCCCAGCCTGACTTCGAAGAGTAGTAGTTTGGGGATGGTGCAAACACTTGTGTGAGGTCACCAAGCAACTTCCTACTTTTTTCCCTCTATTTTATTGATACGTATAAGTACAAAATTTAAAGTTTGCATTGGTCTCAAGCATTTTGTGCACATACATATCGTGGCAAAGTTACAAGACCTTCCCCTCTCTCCTTTTGGCCCTCCCTTTACCCACTCCACCCCCAGTTTCCATTATTTTCCACATTAAGTTCCATGAGATAATTGCGATCTGGGTTTCTCATATCAGAGAAACCACTTGATATTTCACCTTCTGCTTCTGACTCACTTCCACTAAGCATGATGGTCTCAAGTTGCCTCCATTTGAGTTCAATTTCCTAGGTGCCCATCCTCTACTTTCAAGAGACACTGACTGGTCTATCATCATTATCTTTGGCAACTTGATGATGTTAAGGTGAAGTTGATGATCTTACAGAAAAATTTTACTATTATCATTATTTTTTATTATCAGAAGATCAATGCTCAAAAGAACAAATGCCCCCCCCCCCCAAAAAAAAAGTCATCACACGTCCCAGTCAATGCAGCTGAAGGGATTTTTGAGAAGGCATTTTATTCATCTGTATTACTTAATAACTAATGACTTGGAACAAAATATGTGCTTTGATCAACCAAGAATACTTCACTGAATGTCTAATAAATAAAATGTTCAGTCTTTCTCTTCTCAATTCATCCTTCTTTGCATCTGGTAGAAATTAAATAATGGATCGTAGCAGAATAGAGAACCAAAAATTCTCCCTCGAGCACATCCTTCCAGCTACTTGTTCCAATGGGAATGAGAATAGTACTTCCCCAGAAAATGGATTTAAAAAGTAATATGAAGCAAGCTGTTCTCCCTGACTCTATATATGATAAGTATTAAAAAGACTGTTATAATAATTTAAATGTATTTTTTAAAAAAGGAGCTGAGAACAGAGTGTGTTTCCAAATTATACAATTAGGAAAAATTTGCTTTGCATTGAAACTATCTGAGTATAATACACACACTTATTTATCATTAATTAAATATAAAACATACCTATAGATAACATCTAAAATCGGGAACATAATACACAGTTTGATAAGAATTTAATATATATAAATTTAATTTGTTTGCATGTGCCCAAAATCACACACACTCATACTTTGAATTTTTCAAGAGAAATGGAAAAGTTGTAGCTAAGTTATTTCAGTAATTTCTAATATGAAAGTCTGTTAAATTAGTTTTATTCCCTACTAGGAATTTCAAGACCAAAGAAAGAGATCAAGAAATGTCTAAAGAAAGATACTACCAACAGGTCAGGTTATAAGTCCTACAATAACACACAGTAGTTAACTGAGCTTAAGTGACTCAAACTTCCCATACCTAGCATTATCTTTTGTGGTTAGTATTTATGAGAATTATATAAATTTTAAGTGTTAACACACATGTGATATGACTTCATGCTGTTTCTTGAGGAGACAGAGTCTTCCACAAGTAGACTTCCCCAAGTAGCTACAGCCTGTGTCATACGGATAGAAGGAAAATCTTAATAGATAGGAACATCTGTGATGATATTATTGCAGACACCCTAAATTTTATTCTATCTACTCAACATATTAAAAGCAAGTATGCCAACCAGTGTATATTAGAAATACTTAGAAATAGAATATAAATAGAAAAATCCTTCCCACCTTTCCTAAATATTAATGAAGCAGGAATTTCAGTTGACCAAGCTATAAGTGACGATTATATTATCATATACTTAACTATCATTAAATTGTAATAACACAGGCATTTGAATGTTAGAATTGCTCCACTAGGATGACTAATATATATATGTCCAAGTGAGAAAAAGTTTTAAAAGATGAATTAAACATTTTTTCTACTGAATCATATAGTTACAGCCATTTCTATAATTCATTTTATGCTTATGGTTTAAACTGAAGTACAACTTATTTTGGTATTGTATAATTGATATAAAAGATATCTATAAGTACCATAATTATCTCCAAACCTGAAGTGACAATAGGAGCCTTCCTCTTTCTTATTTCTGGATAATCAGTGCCTCCTTACACGAAATTAGAAACAGGATGAACTGTGGCAGCTAACTTTAAATGTTTTGGCAGCAGCTAAGCAAACTAGCTTACAATGCTTTGGCACTAATTATCACCTCCAAGTCGGCTCTGCTGTCTACCTTCACCATTGCAAATTGAGGACACAGTAAATGAATTTGCAGAGAGACTTATAAACTCATCCTCCCAGACAGAGCGGAAAGAAAATTGTTAGTCATCTACAGGTCGTGAGGGTAGACTGCTCATGAATGGGATTAGTGCTTTAGGAAAGATTCTTGAAGGAGCTTGTTCACCCTCCCACCGCTGAAGAAAAGGCTGATCATATAGTCTCTGAAGAAAGATTCTCACCAGGCACTGGATTTTCCAGAACAGCTTCTAAAACTGTGACAAATAAATGTTTATTGTTTGTGAGCTGCCAATTTTATGGTATATTTGTTAAAGCGGCTTAGACAGGGTAAGACAATAACCATTTCTGAAACTGGTGTGTTTATAATTTATAAGCTAGGTGAGAAATTGTCTTAAGCTCTCCTTACTGTTTTTGGAAGCTATTCCTTGATGCTGAAAACTTCATATTTGGGTTTGACAGTATCTACATTGTAGCTGTATATTCTACCTGTTAAAAATATCTGAAGGTCCTTAACAATGAAGAAAGCAGGATGGCTAGAGGTCATCCTGTACTCTGCCTCAGGAATGAATTCATTCTTACTCAGGATCTGTTGAGTGCAGTCCTAGCGTTAGTGGCCGGGAGCACACAATTTGACCTTCATTAATGCTGAGAACTTCTGAATGGAACTATTTTTCTCCTTTCATCAACTAGAGATGCTACTGGAGATCTTGATCTATAAATATCATGGTGAAGATGAGACAGATTGAAAAAAGAAATGGATCAACTTGGGAAAAAATACAGTGTGTAAATTCTTCTAGGTGCACTGACTTCTTCCAAATTACTTTTCTCTTATCATCCTAAATATGTCTGCCTTGTTATTTCGTTGAGATGCTAAATTTTCTCTGAGATATTCCAATTGAGACAAGCTTGTTTGCTGAGTCCAAATCCATGCTTGACGACAAGAAAAGCACATCCTTCCACTGTTGCGTTTGCAAGAATTATCACGGTTCATCTCAAACTACTTTGAAACTCTTATGTTTTATGGACTGTCTCCAACGAAATAGAAGTATCACGAGAGAGAAAGTAGTCAACACGCAGTGTATCTAGATAAGCTTTACTATGCCTTTCTCATTTCCTATAAGCTAACAATGGTTGTTTTCATCTTAACTGCCACTTCTATTTTCTTTCTACTGGTCTCTCAAATCATTTTCAATTTTGTTTGCTGCTGTTCTTTAACAACAAGCTTATGTCTTTGTCAATACTTGAACAAAGCATTGATATTTCCACCTTGTGTTACTTAGAACCAAATAATATAACAGGGCTAGAATCTATTCGCAGTTAGGACTATTTTCACTTTCTACTTCAGTATGCACAATCAAATTCACTTGCTACCAGAAAGATTTGACAGTCTCTATTCCAAGAGCCAATGCCATGCGAGCACTTGGTCCTTAGCTCAAGTGACTTTTATCTTTGCCCCAAAGAAATTATATTTGAGATGAGGACTCTTATATTTGCATCTTTGATTCTTCTTCGATATCACTCATAACTTTCTATCCATCTGTTCTTTCCTTCATATGATAAATTATATGTTGAATTCTTGAGTTTTATTACCCAAATGTTTTCTCTGCACCGAATGATATCTTTCTGGGGAATATGTTTCACTCTACTTTCTGTAGTGCAATTTTTATAATCACGACATCACTAGGAACATAAAATTTTGAAGCAAAATCCACACAAAACTTTATGTAATCCCTTTAAAATTAAAAATAGCTTAGAAATTCTTCCTAAAAAGTATCCAGAACCTGGCTACTTAGATCAAAAGTTTCACAAACAACTCAACAAAATCTGCTTGTATGAATTAAATAAATTGCTAAATTTTATGAAATCAAGAAACTTGTACTACAAAATCCCAAGTGCTTTTGTACCCATAAATTCAGACATTCCAGATAGTTTTTGAATAAAGTATTGATTTTTTTATCCAGAATTCATCTTGAAAGATATGTTATGTATCTATATTAAGGTATGAACTTGAGACTATAGGATTCTAAGTTTAGAATTTTAGCATATTAATTTATAATATATTATTATAATATTAGAAATATCAATTAATCTCTATTAAGTATATTTATGTACCAGATATGTTACACAAATTTCATGATGTAAACATTTTGATGTCACAGCTGAGGCAATGAAGGCACACCGCATGTTGATAACATCGCTGACAGAATTGTGTAATTAAGTATATAAAGCCCAGAAACTACACCTGCCAATCTATGATTGATTTCTGCTCCCTCTTAACTCACATATGATTGTAACACTCAAAAAACAACCCACTTCACCAATATTTTATTGAAAAAAATCATTTTTACTTAACACCTTTCTCCTTTCATGGGTTTCATTTGGCACCACTTTCCTAGCTAGTTTTAAGGCCTCATATAAACAAAATTCTACCTGTAAAAATGAAATCAAGACTTTATGAGTATTAAGCTTATTAAAAAAGCAATGTAAATTTTCAAAAATTCTACAAGGCACACTCATTGTTAAATAATTACAGTTTAGCCATCTTTTTAGGCAAATGTCACATTTTAAGGAGGAAGTTACAGATGTGTGCCTAATCATTTCTTTCTTTTGTTTTGTTCAATCTGTCTTTTCACTGTCCTTCATATTCACCTTTCAAATTCTGATTTAATTTGCAATACTTACATTTTAAATAGAATTGATTAAGCTGGTAAAAATAAATGTCATTTCTAAGAATATTCACAATTCTTCATGGTATTCCTAATACTGATAGAAAATTAACACACCCTTTAACATTCAAATTATATATTTATTTTTATTTGCTGCATTCAGTGTTTCCTTATACTATAAATGCACAACAGGCCACCAGGATAGCAGACATCGCCATCTTGCTCTCCTGGGTGTTGCGCATTAACCAAGCTACTTTGCGAGTCTGGAGGTCATAGAGGAGCTCCACAGTGTCAGGCCATGGGTGTGCCGGTAAAATCAAATAAAATATTTAATTTTTATAAGCTATGGGATTATAAATTGGGAAATTACTGAGGAATCAAGTGGAGAGATTATATTAAAATAATTTTGAGAAAGAGAGAGAGAGAGTTTGAATGAGATGCATGGCTAAAGTCAAATAAGACAACCTCAGGGTAACAGGTAAATGCACAGATATAAATATATACATATATATGTTATATACACATAAACACACACACACATATATAGTAGTTGTAACAATTTTGTTGGGATTCATTTTTTTGATCTCTTACATAAAAAATGAGAGCTTTTAAAAACATTTTTTTTGAATTTTGAGTCAGCCCTGGTGGTTCAGGCCTTCATTTTAAATTAATTTCTACATTTTTTATGGTGTCATATGCCTCTGTGCCCTCTCTATGTGGTGCAGGGGAATCTAACTCAAGGCCTGCACTTACCAGACAAGTGCTCTTAACCACTGAGCTGTGCCTCTAGCCTGGGACATTTTGATTTTTCAAGTGCTCACTATATGCAAATTGGAGGTTAGATGTTCTGGAACCAAACCTTCAAAATGGCAAGTAAAAGTTTTTATTGCACATCTAGAAGAACACTTCTGAAATATGTGGTCTCTGTCTATATGCATGTTAAGCACGTAATCCAGACGATGTTCTATGATTAGAAAGTGAAGTCAAAGGTCAGTTTCCATATTTTAAATATCATAATGCAAATTGTTTTGGCCATCTTCTTCCCAGTTTCCTTAACCTTCTTATTAGTTACCATAGTATTTGACACATGAATTAAGATTGTCTTTTATTGATTATAATTTCTTCTTAATATAAAGTGGCCAAAACAAAAATTATTTCTAAACAAATATATTCAAGGAATTTAATCCAAATGACACTAAGCATGGTGAATTTCCCCATGACATTAAAACATAGTAGGATTTTTGAAAATCACTTGAAGTTCAGGCCTCATCTCCTGTCAGTCCTCCTAACAATTAATATTTGATTATGATGTGATGTATCTCACTGCACCTCAAACTACCCAGCATTGTCAAGGCTCAAATCCCAGATGGAGTGTCTGTACTTGATTTTACTATAAGACTTGACATTATTCTGCCCGTCTCAGACAAAGTCTATACATTCTGAAAATCAGATGCCAGTCAAGTCTTCTTGGAGTGAGGAACCAGACTGGCTAATGTTCTTTTAATTAGACAAAGATTTTTGAGAATTTTAAGATTTGGGGCACAGTTAAAATTTTTCCTTTTCAAAAGGATATTGTGCTTCAAGGTACACTCTAAAAATATAGCAGTGTTTCTCTACTTATGAAAAAGAAATTTTTTTTCAGTGCTTCATTATGTAGGGTTTGTATCTGCAAATTCTCATTAAGACCAAGTTAGTATAGTATCATAGCATATGGTATGGCATGGTATGGTATGGTATGGTATGGTATGGCATGGCATGGCATGGTATGGTATGGTATGGCATAGTATGGTGTGGTATGGTATGGTATGGTATGGTTTAGCATAACATGGCATAGCATAGCATAGTGTAGTGTAGAGTAGCACAGCATAGCATATTTTTTTCTATTTTAGTTCCAAAACTTACTTGGACTTCTTAAATATTTACTGTGTGGCAGATAATTTACAAGTCTCTGAAATAATAAATAAGTTTATACTAATATTTCTCTAAATTTTGACAGAAACTGATTTTAAGAATATGTTAAGATACTCAAAAATTTAGTCAACATTTGCTCATAAAAGTTAATATAAACGTGATACAAATTTATTTTTGTCTCTTTATTCAACTATTACACAGCAACTTTCGGGGGGCATAAGTGATAATTCTACTGGTCATAAGCATAATGTCAATATGTCATAAAAATGTCAGACCTAATAATAACAGGTACTGAAAAAATGCTGGGGCAATGAATGGCAAATCCAATACTATTGAAACAAACACTGACTCCTACTTATCGAGTCATCTTAACACAAAAATATGATATCTGTTGAAGAACAAAGAGATATGGAAGTGGTGAAAAGCAGGGAATGGGTCTTTTGTTAGTTTCTATTGTTCTACTTTCAAAATAATGCACTTACCCACTTTCATTTCTGGAACATTGTACTTTCAGTGTTACCTCTACATGCCTTTAAGTTTACTTAAGTGACCTTACATCCAAGTAAAGAAGCATATTTGCAGGTAATTACAAACTGATTTAAATTACACACACAAACACAAATAAATGCAATGAAAATATTGAAAATGCATTCAGACTCTGAAGCTATCTATTTCTTGTTTAATGGAGCAGACATTAGAGGGACCACTGTGAACCCTTTGGCTTATCACTTTTATTAGATTTCATACTTTGACCAATTAAAAAAGTGCAAAAATTACTACTCTCATTAATCATCATAGTGGTGATTGAGGGGAAAAAAAGAAACATTTCTAGGAAATAAGAAGTTTTTTTTTTAAATTGTGTTACTAAGGATAGAGCCTAAGTCCTTCATGCTGAGCTACATTCTCAGTTTATTTTACTTTTGATGTTGAGACAAGGTCTTGCTAAGTCATTAAATTGCCCAGGCCAGGCTAGAACTTGCAGACTTTCTTTCTCAACCTCCTAGAGTATTGGGATTACAGGCCCACACCCCTGAGCTCAGCAAAAGTTTCTTAGCCTTGATTTCTAATGGCAAAACAGAGAGAGAGTGTAGCTGTAGGCTCCGAGGAACTTCTGATTTAGAAATTACCAAAGTCTTATTTCTTTAATAAAAGTATAATTCTCGATATTCAAATATAGCAATCACACGTTGTAATCAAAAGCAGTTGCATATACATGATATGACATAGCTTTTCAACTTGCATGTAATGCATCAAGGTGCTCTTAGCACAGATAAAAGCATATTCAGCATAACTGCCATGAAACAAGACTGTACTCTGTAACATAGAGGTGATGCAGAGTATTTACATATGTGTCATTTACAAGAGCTTTTTATTACATCATTTTTGTCTTTACTCATCAAGAGAAATGGCGATGCACAACTCACAATAGTTGGTGAAGAAAAATACAACTTTAAAGTATGTCTTTTTCTGTTACAAACTAATTAAATATATCTACTAAAACTCTTATTGCTCAGTACTCAAATAAATAGATTTGTTTCAGATCTGCATGCTAATCTGTTGCATGGCATACAGAGGTCCTGAGATAGTAATTTTCAATTGACCTTCTAACTCTATGTCAGTGAAGTTTAAAGTAGCGGCTAAAATATGAAGACTTGGTAAAAACACTCAACTGTTTTAAAAAGTTGTGCTTTCTGACAATATTGTTTTTCCATGATTGCTTTCTTTGGACGCTTACAACTGGTTGATGGTAGTTCTGCACCAAAGTGTTTTGGCAAGTGTCCATTGACTTTTGACAGTCTGTGAGAATTCAGATAGAAAAAGAACATTTTATAACCCATAAGAATGCCTCCATTGTATTATTTTTATAGGAGGAGTGATTTATAGCAAGAGAATGCTATTTTTCCCCTGTTGCTTATTTATGTGTTTCTTCATTTTCCAGAATTTACCCAATTTGCAGTTCTTCTTACGACCATGCATTCTTTTAAATCAATAAGAAACAATGCTCAACTACAGAATGCTGAATCAGACCCATGAACACCACATTAATTGTGCATTGAACACACAGTCATGTTTGCAGTAAACCTTTATAACACCTAACCATAACATTAAAAACTTGGAGTCTATTTTGGGAGTAGGTAAGTCTCCATAAAAATTGCATTTATCTTGAAAGATAAATGCTGATTCGTTGCATAACATTTAAGACATGATTACTTCTACTTAGCCCTTCCTAAATGTCATTATATATTTAAATGACCAATAATTCTTAATTGTGTCTGTAAAGCCAGTGAAAGGAGTGGCTCTGCAGAGAAATTGGACTGAATGGAAGGAACCATATAAAAGGTACCATGGAAAGAGATGTGAGATGGGGAGTGGAGCTTGGGCTTCATTATTGAAATTATCTAGATGTGAAAAGAAAACCCCAGGCTCTCTGGACCTTCTTAATTCTTAGTACCTGTCATGTCTCAGATATCTTAAACTAGTTACCCATTTGCTGGCTTATTTGTTTCAGCTACGTGTTTGTATCTGTGTGCGTGTTTGCCCAAAGGTAGTTTTCCAGGCAGCAGTGTGTGTGCATATGTATGAGTGTTCATATGTATGAGGAGGGTGAATTAATTACATATTTTTTTTGAAAATCTACGTTAGAATCCTCCGCAGTCTTCTTGGCTGCTCCAGTCAGTTGGGATGTTTTGCTCCGTCACTTGGTGTTAGGACCACTCGGAAGACCTGCCTGTCGGACGCCGGATTGTGGTTCCCAGGGGTCGGAGCTCCGGGAGCCTGTACCATCTTTATCTGAAGGGGAGGAGAGAAGGAAAAAAAAAGAGAGAGAGAGAAGGCACCGGAGCGAGTGGCTCTCCTTCCGCAGCCGGGTGTGGAGTAGGGGTAGCCAGGTTTGGAACAGGGTTCTAAGATTACACTGCAAATCCCCAACTTCAGCACCGCGGACAGCGTCACCGCCCGCTAGGCGCGCGCTGGGTTTCTCCGCCCCCGCCCCAGCTGATGGACTCGGGCCGGTTTGTTCCCGGTTCCTTTTGCTTCCAAACCAGGCGAGGGCAGGGCAAGGGGGTTCCGACAGCCAGAGGGGTGCGGTAAGCAGGAGACGGGGGGAAGGAGGCGGGGAGGGGACCGGCAGGATCGCGACGGGAGGGCCGCCCTCCGCCTGGTTCGCCCGGTTCGCCGGAGCTGCGGGCGGCCGCGGAGACGTCTCGGGCTCTCCGGCTCCGGCTGCTGCGCGGCTCCGCCGGGGACGAGATGCTTCCCCGCGCGGCTGAGCGCTGAGGCCGAGCGTGCGCGGCCGGCTGCGAGACGCGCTCCGCACAGGCACGCTCTCTCCCCGCGGGAGCTGACGGGCGACCGGCGAGCCCCCTGAATCGCGCTGCCCGGGGCGCCGAGAACGCCTGCCCGCAGTGGCCACGGCCAGCCCGCGGTCCCCGCCGCCCTCCCTTCCTCTCCTGCAGCCTCGCTCTTCTGACTCCCGCACCCCCCGCCCCCACGTCCTTTGCTGATTTTTTTTTTTTTTTTTTTTAAGAAGGGGAAGGCGGGGTAGGCGTCAGTCCCTCCTCCCTCCCTCCTCCCTTCCCTTCCCGGTTTGAATTTCTTCCCCCCGGCATTTCACCGGCTCACAGAGCCAAGAGCCCGGACCGGCTCCGAGGGGAGAGGAAGGCTGCGACTCCTCGGCTGCTCCCAGCCCGCTGGAACCCGAGGCTCAGAAGCAGAGGGGCAAACAGAAAGAAGGGACTCGGCTTTCCCCGTCATTGGAGCACAGCCCGCCTCCCCGGGAGAGCCCCGTGCAGGGCAGGACTGCGTCTCCGCAGCGAGGAGCGTTTGGAGTACCGCTGGCCCGGGAGCCCAGGATGCTGGCAGCGCCGCGAGCCGGCTGCACGGCAGCGCTCTCGCTCTGGTTGGTCGGCAGCTTCCTCTGCAGGGCCTGGACGGCGCCCTCCGCGTCCCGTAAGTAGCCCTCTGGGCCAGCTGGCCGGCCCTGGAGCAACCTAGGTGCCGCACTGGTGCTGGACCCAGGGCACCCCCTCCGAGGTCCGCGCGGTCCTCCTGCTCCCCGGTCCGTGTGTGTCTCCGCTGTCACGCACTCCCAGCTACTGCAGCAGGGCAACTCCAGAGCCCAGGGCGCTCCCGGGCTTGGGGGAGAGGGTTTGCATGCTGGTGATGTTTCTGGAAAGTTGTGCCTGGTCTTGCAGATGGCGTGCGGAAAGCTTTGGTGAGAGGGATGAGCATAGATGGAACCTTCCTGAGAGTTATTTGGGCAAGTGGGGGTGCTCTTTTTTCTTCTTCTTCTTCTTTTTTAGTTAGGTCAGTAAATAAAAGATGAAGAGCCCGTGCAAAAAAAAAAATGTTTTTTATTTTCATTTATGATTTTAACTTACATGAGCACGGGTTTTGAGGATAAAAGAGGAGGATATTTTATGCCGGTTGGGAACCTAGGGTTCTCTTGAACCTCCTCAGTCCCCTGGAAAAGTTAACACATGTTTAGTATTTGCTTATTAAAAGGAAAAAAATAGTGCATCGAAATCTGTAACTGAAAAGTCTTTGATACGAGGTACTTGGAGAAAATGCATATACATATATAATCCAGACGGTCCGGAGTTGTCGACAGACATTGCTAATGTCGTTAATAGAGGGCTGTAGACAGATTTCTTGAAAGAGTCCTCAAGAAAATGACGATGCTCCAAGTGTGTCTCCGTGTTTCTCACTCTTTTATTTTTAGTGAAAGGCTGTTTATATTTTCATAAGATTTGGTAGAAATGGAAGGTTCTAGCACTTTTTCCCCCCTCGTTGCTTCAAAAGTGCCAACTGTGCATCTACAGAGAAAAAGAGTGATCACTCCTGGTCGGGGAAAGAGTTAATGATTAGAACGGTTGCCTATAGGATTTAGGTTGGTAGTCAAAAGCATTTTTTTCTCAGATTAAGTAAGTTAGTAAAAATTATATGCAGATTTTAGAGCTTAAAGAAAATTGTTTTCCTTTTAGGGAACGTAAGTTTAGTATCTTCCAAGACTCATCAAATTTGAAGTGGTCCTATCTCTGTTTATAAGATTTGGTGGTGCACTCTGCCTACATTTAATATTGATATTCCCATTGCAGTGTGTAAATATTAATAAGAACACCATTGTAAGAAAACCTTATAAGTCATGGTAACATAGTCTATATTAAAATACAATATCATCATTAGTATTTTGGCATTTTTACAAGCACCAGCTGTATTAGTTTTTTGCATTTTTTTTTCTTTTCTTCAGTGTCTAAAGATATAGTAAAATGGAAAAATAACTTGAAATGAACTTGAAAAAACTTTAAATACATTTTGGAGCAGAAATTAAATCCCCTAAAGTTATGTATCATTAACATTTACATCCATTGTACGGATTTGGGAGAAATCATGACAATATAAGACTCGGCATTGCTATTAGCGCGACTATATTACTACATCTTTGGGAAATTATTCTAATGAAATTTCAGTTTCCGCTTCAGGGTCTGGTTATTGAGAAGCTACTGCTACTTTTCCTGGAACATAAACTCACTAGAAGTTAAATATATTATGGCCACTAATGAAAGGCTCTAATATTCAGAATTATTTTTTTCTGCATGTTTCATCTTTCTCATACTTTAGTGATAATGGACCAATCAGAACATTCACTCTGTATCAAGAGTGGTATAAGTGCAATCTTTGTATTAAGGAATTTTACATATGGACAACTTCAGAGATATATACCTAGGTTTTCCTACTGAGAACTTGGTGAAAGAGAATACCATAGAAACAATTACTTTCAATGCAGTTAAATTTGGTTATTAAAATTTACTTGCCTCCTCTTCTTCATTGCTAAAAATGTATGCTGGCTTAACTAAGAAGGCTTTTCCTTTCATTTGTATTTAAACTGTGTGACCAAATCCAAAAGTCATCCTATATTATGGAAATGAGTTTAGTAGTAAGAGCAAAAAAAGGATCATACTGATTTGGAAGAGCTTTGTGTTTTCAATGTTCACAGGCTTGAATACATTCAGACTACTTATATATATCTTTGAAAGAGGGTATGATACTTATAGCCTTACAACTGAAAAACTTCAATGAAGAAAAAATATTAACCACATGAAGCTATGATAATGAACAACTCAACCAGGAGAGGTCATCACAAGACAGAAAGTAGCATAAAAATCCAAATGTGCCACTTTCTTTTTGGTTCACGTTCCAAAAAATATGATGACTGTGCTGAAACTTCCTGATCCCAAATAATTTTTAAATGCAATGGGCAGTTTTGGAAGATACTGTTAATATTTCTCTCATTTCATAAAAAATTTAAACATATATTAGTATACAGCTTATTTATTTTTTCCTCTGTTCTTGAATGTATATAAAAGATAATGATACTACATTTTGCACATTCAGATTTAAACACAAGCAAGGGAGTTTGTCTCTTGGCTTAACACATTAGAAACTAATTTCTTTATGT
This sequence comes from Ctenodactylus gundi, assembly GCA_004027205.1. Taxonomy (NCBI): domain Eukaryota; kingdom Metazoa; phylum Chordata; class Mammalia; order Rodentia; family Ctenodactylidae; genus Ctenodactylus; species Ctenodactylus gundi. Next base: position 29,297 of record PVKB01000092.1, on the reverse strand, counting down.
TAGAATGATGTACTGTTAAGCTGATTGAGTAGCGTTTCTCTCTTCCTGCAGATGTGTGTGCATGGGACACCCACGTATGTTTACGGGGAGCTGTCTACTTTGGGAATTGCAATTGCTAGATTACATTAGCAAGACCGTGTCAGGGTGGGTCCAGATGGTGAGGGTTTTGAACTAGCTGTTAGTAAGTTTAGTTTTAAAATATGGTGAATACTTACGAGAATACTTATTTTTAGATAAATGTGAATTTGCAGTATTTTTTAAGATCAAAGTAGAACTCCACCGACTCTCACATTGAAGAAATATGCTTTCTGTTCAATCCACTGAATTATGCTAAGTATGCTATATCTATTATGATATATTACATATACATATATAGATATATGCATGTCATATTATATATATATTTGTAAAAATAGCTTAAATATATAAATGCATAAAACTATTTTGTGCAGTGCATATTAAATATTATGTATAAGATAGATATATGTATATAGTCCTTAACTTTAGGGAGTCTAACTTGCTTACAAGTTCATAGTTAGGTCTTGTGAAATCACTTTAAGTAACCACCCATAAAATCTAACAACATTATATTGCTTAATTTTTTCTCAATTTATATACTTCCCCCAAAATGTTCTTTTTAAAATACTATGTACGTGAATATGAGAAACAAATGCCCCCAACTTGTATTGAGATTTCTCGTAGTAATAAGCTTGTCTTAACAAAAAGGATATAAACTTAAAATGTGCTTTTGGCCAACAAACCTCACTGATGGCAAATGAGTGGTGCTTAAGTGAGTTCAGGCTAATAAACAATGAGAAAATTAGTAATAACTCATCGGAGATGAACATGTGCTCTTGGATTCATTGTAGGCACTGGATTACAGAGAACAGGATGTTTTCATAAGTTTTACTCATCTATCGTCAATGTATCAAAAATTGGGTAAAAATAATCTGCAAATTCAGTATAGATCTTTTTAAGCTATTACTCATTTATAAATATACAGTGTATTATTTTGAATTTCAGCCCAAAATTAATGCTCATTATGCAAAAACTCACATTGTACTGTAATTTTCACTTAAACTGGCAAAAAGTTTCATGATCTCTAATTTCTCTAAGATTTTAATTGCTGGCTGAGGATAATATATTTTGGGTGTACTGTAGAAGTGTTGAAGGAATACAGAAGATCTCATGAGAGACAGACACTATGTTTTCTTGTGATTTAACTTCGTTTGAAATATCCTCATAAATACATATAGTAGTATATTTTTAATGTTTTCATGTTTACAGAAGAGTAGTATGTGATACATATTATATATGTAAACTACATATTTTTTAACCAGAAAAAGTGTCCTTGAGCACAGACAAGATTTTTAAAAATTTTCTTTCTAATATATGCACTTCCGTCCTCATTTGTCCTGGGATAGTGGTCTGGGAATATGAGCTGCAAGAAACGACAAGCAATAGAGTTGTGACCTACATAAAACCTGTCAGATTCTTTAAATCTGTGCTGTGCAGAGGGTCTAAGTTGGAATAAAGTTATATAAAGTTTAATTTAATTCAGCAAGCATTTGTTTGCCTCACTGTGGTAGATGTCATGATGAAATAATGTGTAAAAATGAACAGTTCGCTCTGAATCATAATTTTCTTCTAACTAGTGTTACAATGTCAACATCTCCTTTCAATTATAATATTCTTTGAAAGACATACTGAAAAAGTTAGTGAATAACCTCAGAAGTAATAAAACTCATTATTAATTTGCAAAAGATCATGTCTTAGTACTTTTCTCATTGTTGAGACAGAATATCTGACATCTACAACTTAAGGGAGAAAATATTTATTTTAGTTCACAATTTCGAGTCTTAGTCCATTTGTAGATGGCCAGCAAGGGTGGAAGCACATGGTTCGGACAAGCTAAAGGAAATGCTATTCACCCCATGGCACTCAGAAAGTTGAGTCAGTAAGGAAAGGCAGAAATAGCATTTATGCTTCCAGGTTATTGCCCAGTAAACAGCCACTTTCAGGCCAAGCGTCCATGATCCGCCCCTTCTGGCAAGGCCCTATCTCTTAACAGCACATGGTTCTGTAGGTACTGTACCACATCCAAACACATGAGGCTTTGGGGGAATATCACTAATCCAAACCATAACATTCTACATTGAGCTTCCTTGAAATGTCTTCCACCAGCTTTGTCTTCGACCCTTAACTCAGTTTCAGGGAAAGTCTTAGGAAATGGGGTAAAATACCAACACACTTTTTGTCAGAGTAGAGAATGCACAATTTCTAGAGCAATTGTCAATAAAATCTTCCTTCGCATCTGAAACCTTGTAAGCCTGGCTTTTACAGTTGTTACTTCTATGAACTTTCTGGTTTTCTGAGGTTGAACCAAAATCTCCCATAAAACTCAGTCTTCTCTAGTTGGTATTTTAAAACCACTCAAAACTCCTCCCAAATACCACTTCCAAAGATGTCAAAACCACATTGCTAACAGTAACAGTAATGACACCACTCTTGGTACCAATTTCTGCCCGTTGCTTTCTCATTGCTGAGACAGAAGACCCGAAATCCACAACTTAAAGGAGGAAAGATTAATTTTAGCTCAGTTTAAGATGGGAAGTTTCTTCATGTGTGGCTAGCATTGGTGGAAGCAGTTGGTGGAGGCCTAGCTGGAGGAAAAATCTACTTACTCCATGAGAGTCAGAAGGCAGAGTCAGTAAGGAAGAGCAGAACCAGCATATATCCATCCTTCCAGGTCACGTCCCAGTGGTCTCCTCCTTCCAAGTCAGGCCTAAGTGTTCTGCCCTTTCCTCCTAGGCCCCATTTCTAACACCACACTGTTTCATATGTATTCCACTACACCCAAATACACGAGGCCTTTTGGGTATGGTCTAGATCCAAATCATAACAAGAAATAAAATAATAATACGCCTTTACGAATACTACCTAAAACTAATTGTATTGATTGTCTCTTGTAAACCATATGTATTTAAATCATTATTTTGAATTCATACAAAACACCTGTTGGTTAAACTGTAATGATTTGCTAACTCATTTTACTAGGTAGTCACATATTAAAGCAAATACAATTATCTAGCAATCTTACATGTATACAAGACTAATTTTTATATATCTTATGAATCTTCTTAAGATATTGTGTGAATTGTTTTAAAAATGACAAAACTTCAGCCAGGCAATGCCATTTAGCCATTTGGTGTTATAATTTGCTTAAAATTAGACATTGGATTCCTCCACCTTACATTATTTAATAGCTTATTAATTCTAACTTGAAATTTGCAGATGTACCTAACGTAAATAAAATGTTAGTTAAGACAAAATAATGTGTCTGAAAAAATTAAGTAGTGTGTCTAGAAATTTTTAATTTTTCAGGTAATTAAGCTAATGTAATTAAGGGTAATATTTGTTAATATCTATAAGTCAAAGAACAAATGATCTAGGTCTTATTTTTCTCTTCATGTATCTGTAGCCATTATAACACAATGAGTTTGGAGCCCCCAACAAGACAAATATTAGTAATTCTTTGCAATGTTTTTCTCAGTGAAGTTGGAAAAGGCAAATCTCTTTCTCAGAACCACGTGCCAAAAGCCATGTGCAATCCCATTGGATTTGGTGTATAAAAAAAAAGACTTTATTTTTATACTTATATATAAAGCACCACCAAACAGCAGTATCTCAGATACTTTTTATTAGTGATAAAATATATTAATTCCTATTTAAGTCACTTGGTTATCACTAATGTTCTCATGTGAAAAAGGGATATATAAAAATATGCCTACCTTTAAGTAGAGGTGGGCATTAATGGTAGTAATGAAATTTCCAAGAATCAAAGTTCACCATGCTTCATACATTTCCATAACTTTCATCAAATATTTAACATCAGCATTCAAGGGACATATGCCTCATTAAAGCAGGCACTAGAAAAGTTTGTTGTATTTTTTATGTGGAAGTAAGAATAAAAGTATTTTATGAGTCAGATAACAAAGCTAGTACTGTGTAAAAGATGTGGATGTGCTCAGTTGTGTGTTCACATATGTTTTACTGTTAAGAATAAAAGAATAAAAAATCCTATTTAAATATTCTACGTGCTAATGAAGTTACTTTTTTGGCATTGATTCCAAAGATGGGGACACCTGATGAAAGAAGACATGTATTTTATTCTAGAATAAATAATGCCTAGTTGACTTTCAGAAATTTGTGATGACAAAAGTTTCAGAATCTTTTGTCCAGATCTCCAAGCATCCACAGATATCATGATGATTTTTTTAAATGCTGGTAATTTGTCCATAGTTAACATGACGATGAGCTGACTGCTGACTTCAGGCCAGCCACCACTGTTTGTATGCTTTCAGTTACCTGGTTCTTACAAACATGGTACAATTTGAAGATGAGAACGATGGGATAGATACACAAAGAAATCAAGTACACTGAACCAGGCCACTAGAAAGACCTAACATTTCATTCCTTGATGTGATAATCTAATTTTAAAATTAAAATTAAAGATATAAATCTTATTCGGATTTTTCACTCCTATCTTATTATTATTCTAATTAACATAGTACCATGGACTAAGAGCAAGCACTGTTCAGTTTCAACTCGTGCAGAGTTGTGGTTCACGCTTATGCAACAATTTAAGTATTCCCTAATAGCTTCCATAGAATTATAGGAAGGAAAATGTACTGGCACAGTATTTTCATCATTTTGTTTCTTAGTCACATTGCTATATATTTGATTACTTAAAATTTTAGTAGTAAACAAGAATAACATATTTGTTATAAACAGAAGGACATAGGTATATCAATGCCAGGAATTAAATAATAATATTCTTCCTTATGCTGCTATACAATGAGTAGTACTCCTGGCTTCTATTAACACATGCGGGAATTATATAAACATTTATTTAAAAGTATATAAAATATTAATTGCAATACTTTATGAGTATTAAAACAAAAAATCTTCCAAAATCAGATATCATCTTAATTGACCGATTATGAATTTGTCACTTCTATAGATATGTGAAACTACTCTCTGAAACGTGTATCTCCCCCAACCCCCAAAAATGATTCTGTATTTAAGGATTTTCTCTCCTTCACCTTTGGCCAGGTGCTTGGCCAGACCGCTTGAAAAATCAAGCATGACTGCCCTTTTCAAACACATTGTCTCATAGAAATGTACCTTTTCTGATCTGTGTGAAAATTTATAACAGGTGTCAGCGAAATAATCACTATGCCTAGCAGGTACTTTCCGCAGAGTGCTTAACATATCAACAAATCTGGTAGAAATAGAAGTTGCATAACTATGTGATAAATATATGTATCAGTGCGTCATAATCCAGGACATGGGTTGTTATTCTCAAAGTTGTTATAAGAATCAGTAAATTTGATTTATATGCTAATGAAATATCATTTCTTAACTACAAATAGATATTTACCTTATTTACATTTTTGAGGCAGAGATTTATAATTTTGTACATGCTACCCTTTAACCTATCCAATACCTGCCAGGCTGGCAAAGCCTATTTCAAATTAGGCAAATATTGTATCCTTCCCAATGATTCCCTCAGCTTTGCCTACTAACGGTGTAGGCCTCTCCCATTTCCGTGAACCTACTTTCTGCATTTGGAGTGTCTTCAAATTACTCTCGATTTAATAAATACTAGACTATGGAAGTATACAAAGAGCTGAACTTCAGTAAGCATATTTAATCATATTAATTGTTGTGTGGATTTCATGAAATTTATTACATAAACTCAGTTCATTACTTTTCTACACTAAAGACACCCAGCACAAAGATGCTGTAAGTTGTTTAGGATCGGTGATTCCATTGATACAGGTCTCACTCAGGTTCTGTCCTTCATGGCCACAATGTGTGCATCCTTGTCCCGTCCACCTGGTAGCTCCAACTGGGCTTCAAAGTTTCAAAAAACAGCTTAGTATTTAAACAATAATCTGTTGCCATGGAATTCCTACAAATACCTACAGATGGGATACAGTCCAATTAAATATGATTTAATACATAGTCAAAATTATTTTTATAGATAGCAAACTAGTATATCAAAGATTAATATAATCTTAAAAGACTGTGATTTGTATTTGTTGATGTCTTCCAATATTTACCTATAGCACTTCTGCTGTTAAAACATAGATACATGTAATAATTGAATTGAATTGAAATGAATGATCTCTATATGTGAATTCTGTCCCTAAGTGCATTGCCCTAGCTATCAGCAGTAAGTTTAAATGTCTTAGTATTTTTGTTGCTTAGTATTTGTATTTATTTATAACCAGAAATAATATAATTATATGTAGGTAGTTAACCAACACAGATCTTCATATTACAAAATACTCTATTAAGACTGAAAGAAATATTATATATTATATAATAGTTGATATATATATATATATATATATATATATATGAATCAAATTCAAGACAGAAAAAGGGGAAGATTTTAGAGAAGTGTCATTCAAAAGTAATAGTGCTATTACAGTCACTTTAAAAAATGACTTATACCTATCTGTCCAATGTGAAATATAACATTCCAAATTTCAGTGTATTTCTGTCATATTCTCACAAAACATTTGGAAATTATTAATGTAACTTAGTTGCCTTCATATCATGGAAATACGTTTAATGTTACATAATTATTGTCTACAACAATCTGAAACAGTTTAGTATTTTAGTTACAAAGACTGTCTAATCACTCAAAATACAAATCTGTAGAATTGAAAATGTGTTATTTCTTCACATTTTTATGCTAGAATGGGCAAAATTATAGTAATGTATCTACTTTTAAAAAAACGTTCATACTTTTGCAAATGAAAAAGACATTTCTTCTTTGAAATTGTCATCATTACAGCTTTAAAAAATAAGTTTCAGATCTGTGTTTCTTCCTTTATATGGCTGTAGTTATAGTGTCTTATGGAACATCCTTTATGTTGAGTTAGTTTCTACACATTGAATTTTTAAATGGCAAAGACATGATTAGTAGATCCAGAACAAAACACATCAGCTACTAGAAGTACCCACTCCTTAGAGGTTTCTTATGACAACTGTTGCCCAGGAAATAGTTCTGCATGTTCTACTCAGATATAAGCATTGGGCAACAGTATGTCTTGGAAAGACCACTGACCAGTCTTAGAAACAAAGTTATTTTTCATTATTGTACTTATTATTTATGACCTAAGTTGGCATGTGACACCTTGAGTTTTCAATATTTTAATTAAAAAAGTCATTTAATAGTATGTTGTAGTAAATCAGTGGTCTTAATTATTATTTCTAATTTTAGAAACAATTTAATGGCCTGTTTGTAATAGTTGATTTTTAGTTAGTTGTTTTATTGTTCCCTCTTAATGAGTACACATGATTAAGCAGAAATTAAAATTAAGAAATCCCCTCAACCTGTCTAAAGAAAGTTCATCAATGTGAGATTAAGGAAATTTCACCTGGAATCTAAAGGGTAAAAAGATACCCATCAAGCAAACAGTAGAGAAAATCCCAAACAACAGAAAACAAAGCAATTTTACAGTTGGGCCAAGTTGGGGCCAGCTCAGAGGAAGAAAGGCTCAGTGGTTCCAAGGAGCCTTTGTAAAACAAGCAGTGTAAAGAAAATCATGGAAGAGTAAACACTGCTGCCTAAGAGTTCCTCAAATAGAAAAAAGAAAACCTTCACTTTTTGAAAATATAAAGAAGGAACATTTATTATCCTTAGCATGATAATTTTTGTCATTTTTTAAAAAGTGAGCATTAAAGAAACCTGACACTGAGTAAAGTAGGCTATCTGGAAAATTTTGTTTCTTTGAGTTAAAATAAAAGTAGAAATTTCTGTAAATATAATAAATAGCCTAAATTCCACGGTGAGAAGAGATAGCTATTTCTTGATTGTTCGATGATATAAGATCTGTAGATTATTTTGAAATTTGTATCTATTTCTATTTTGCATTGGTTTTGTTTTCTTACAGGTGACTTAGATCACATAAACTGGAAGTTTTTTTTAAATCTGCTTTGACTTAAATTAAAATGTATCAATTTTATTATGCATATTCAGAAGCAAACAAAAACTGGAATCCTATATTTGAGTGACTATGAGTTTATACAACAATTTAATTCCCTACCATCCCTGAGTTTAAATTCCCTACTCTACTATTTGGGGCAAGTGTTCTCTGTTGTCAAAACTACTCTCTGGGTATGCGAGCAGTAAATAATCTTCTACTGATTACTTTCCAAAATAAAGCTTGTCCTCTAATATTCTGTAGCTACTGTTGAAGACTATGTTGAAAATGGTTATCTGCTGAAATGAGTTGGCAATCGTTCGTAAAAGGTATTAGTGGTATCTACAAAGAATCTAAATAATTTTTGGGATAAGGATCTTGGAGTGATTATTAGCGCAGACTTAGAGGATAGAAAGACTGAGGTTTGCTTGTTGGTTCTGTCCTATGATGACCTTGAAGAAATTATTAAACTCTTGAGCCTAAGATTTCCAATATGTAAAGTGACATACCTAAAACTACCCTATAAAAGGACAGGTATAAAGGATTAAATGCAGAATTATAGCAACTGACATATAATGTAGACCAATTTTTGTGGTTTTTAAAATTATTTTAAATGCATGGAATGTTTGTTATATAATTTCTAGAAGATAGAATCTGTAAATCTCATAAAATCACTTGTAATTATTTCACAATTTAGTTGAGAAGTTAGAACTTACAGTCACAAAAATTAGCAACTACCAAAGGGCCCAAAAGTGAGGTAATAGTATAGTTCCAGTAGATTTTTAAAAATGTATAAAGAAAGATTAAGTATAGTCTGGCATAGTTGAATTCCTAATTTGTAGTGGTTTTGTAGTATAGTAATTTTACATACAGTAATGGTATAATATGCTATACCTAACACAAAGAAATATAATGAGAACCAACTCAATAAAAATACATATTTGAATGTTATGAAGCAAGATAAATTTTTAAAACTGGTAAAAGATCTAATTTTTTAAAATTTCAGTACAGACTGATTTACAGTGAGTAGGTATTCAATTGTGTCACTCATGAATGTCTCCGAAACGTTACAACTTTTGCAAGTTAGAGAGCTTTGTGGGCATGGGAACAGTCCAAAGCAAAAGCACTGCAACTTGTCTGCCATATGTGCAGATGGTATAAGTCTTGTTTTCTGAAGTGTGATGGAAATATGGAAAGAAATTTAACATTTTTTTCATTTTTTGAGCTGACTAACAAAATAATTAGAAAACTAGGAAATCAAACAGTGAATACTACTCTAGATCCCTAAAATTCACCTTCCAAGACTTCAGGATTTCAGCTGTTAATATTTATAGAATTTTTTTCTTCAGTAAATACATTAAAGTCTGTATTGAAAATGACCAATCATGGAAAACTGGAAATGATGAATATTTTGGAGTTAGGATGTGTATCTTGAAGGGTTTTGTGATCTCTAAGAAGACATAAAATGTGTATAACTAAAATTTTACAATAAGCTAATTAACATGTGACTACAGTTAGGCAATTTTACTGGCAAAGGCCTAGGCAAAATAGCAATTAGAATTAGCTGCTTAGATAACGACAATATGAATTGGAAATAATAAGATCAATAAAAAATGAAGAAGTGCATCACTGGAAAATTATATTCTGGGGCACGTGCTCAGGCCTTATCAATAGATCACCACCACAGATGGCCACTAGTCGTCTTGTCATCTTCCCATTAATTATACCGCATTTATACCAAGATGGCAATTTTTCAATTCAAAATCCCAATCAGGGTTCATCTTTACTATGAAAATACTTTAACAGAAAGTATTAGAAGTTTATCATTTACGTATGTTTTGCATCATAAGTTATCTTCCAGAAGCTGACTCAGGTGGAGTAATTTGGTGCATCTCGCTGGCTCTAAGTCTGGGCAATTTCATGTTTGTGAAGGTCCCTGCAGCTTCAAGGATATTACCAAGAAAGCTCATGCTGTGTTCTCCCAAGGGATTGTTTCCACAAGAATTGAGAGTCCAGTTGTTTGGTGGTAAATGTGGTGCGGTTTGGTTGGGCTCTTCAGCTAGTGAGTCGTCTTCCTTTGTTGTCTGGAAGACTGCAGCCCCCACTGCAGTGGTAATACAGCAGTGGTCATGCTGCATTTGCGTGATTTCCTACACAAGCTGGTGCAGTATTTTTGCATCATGCCCTGTGACTTAAGATAAAAATACTCTCCACAGGCTTTCCCCAGGACATTACTTAGGAAAGAAATGATTTTCACCTAAAGATTCCTATAGAAAATGATTCCTATGGATAAAAGCAGCTAAACTCTGAAATAAAGGAAATATCAGCCACAAGCTCCTGTGCTCTATCTCAACTACCCAGTTACTCTCCTAATTAGTTTGGGTTTCTGCAAGTAATCACCATTTGCTGCCTCTTAAAAAAACAGCACTTCTGTAATCTACAATATTTTATATTCTTATTGACTCTGAAACTTTATTTTCTCTCAAGATTAACTCATAAGATGTTGAGTATTCTGCATTGCTGAAATCATTCTAAAACATTTTTAAAGATTCTGTCAGATCATAATGTATGCTTGTGGAAAAAGTAAAATAGCATTTAAATATTTACTTTTCTTTCCTGCTGCGTGAAGATAGAAATGTTTCATAAATCTTTTAAGAGTCAACTCAAACTTTTTTTTGAAATGCTCTTGGCATCTTTTTTTTTCTTCGCATCTCTGCCACACTCACACACTTGTAAAAAGTACTGCTTGAAAGAAGAATCTGGATCCTTGATTACTCTGTATTACCAAATTTGATTTAAAGTAATTTATAAGGTATCGATAAGAGCAGAAAGAAGAAACTACATGTATGATTTTTGTTAGTGCAAAGCCTGTAATTTCATAGATACATTCAATAGAAGTTATTTTTAAACAAGTGATTTTTCTCATGTAATGCAATTTTAAAAGTTTGTCAAAGACTGACCATATTAAGAGTGATATTTTTTGAGGATAAATTTTCTTTCAAGTTTAATGTATATAACTTTAAACATTGAGATTAACTTTTTAATAAAACATTTATTTGAAAAAACAAATATTGAGTGTGAAGAGAGTCTATTACATCTAGTTATGCAAGTCTTTAAACGTTTGCTGCAAAATTATTTTATTCATATTTTATTCAACTAACTTTACCTTGTGAACTTTTTATATTTCTTGAAAATTATGCTTCAAATTTTTCTACGTATATTGTTGACTATCACAAAAATAAAGGCTGACATAAGACAGTGCGCAAAAGGTCTTGAGAAAACATCCTCAGGTTTTAAAACTGTAAAATTTTGCTACAAATCGATGACCAGTGTCAGATTGTCATGTCAACATGTTTCCTCTGGGAATTCTGTGGTGCAAAAACTGCAAAATAACAGGTTTTTTCCCTTATGTTTTTTGAAAATATGATGCACTTTGCCGATTGAATTTTAAAATGACACGTAAGTTTTGAAGCGTAAAGCAATGCTGGCACCTGTGATGGATTCGTGAAATACGTTCATGTTTTTTATCTCAAAGTTTTATTTTTAATTATTTGACTTTAATTATTAGTGATTTAATTTTTCAAGCTTAAAGCCTTTGTGTATAGCTTTCATACAAGCTCACTTTTAGGTCCTCTCTAAAGTTTGTGGGTGATGGTTGAGAAACAAACTGATATCGTGACTCAAACACACATTACTCATCAGTAGTTGCAAAGTTAGAATTTGTGGGCAAGTGGTATCACAAGACTGATATTAAAATGATATCTGGGATTATTAAGACAGATCATGAAAAATTGCTTTATCTTAGCAGATGCACGAAGATTTCTTTTTCATGAAATGATGTAGACCCCAGAATTTCTTCTTTGCTTATTCCTACTCTCTGCTGGTGGCGTTGGAGCTCATGATTCTCTTTGCCATCATACTTGTACTAGTTTTCTCTTTCTGTCAGTTACTTTTTTAAATAGTAATTTGTTGTACAATGTAATGGAACTTCATGTGAGACAGCGCTAGCTTCAGTAAAGGGACACTGTGTAAGAAGTTTGTAACCTTAGACTTCTTAGTGTCTGTGAATGTTAGTTTGTTCATTTGTACAACAGGGAAGGGAATAAAACCTGTTTGAGTTTACTGTGAAAAGCAACAGAAATAGGAAAGCACATAAAGCAGTAATGAAACATGTAGATATTTAATACATAACATTTCTCTTTTTACTATGTCAGGAAAACTTAGAGTGCAACGCTGACACGGTTTTAGGGATGGAGTGTGGTTGCAGCTGGGTTTTGGAAAGTCCCAGGGGCGGCAGAAGTCTCACACTCCTCCGAGCAAACACTTCCAAGCCTTTTTCTCTTCCCCCTTTTAATCCGCTTGCCTGGCTTCTTGGTTACAGTCTATGACTAAATACTTTTTTTCTTCTCCATGGCTGCAGAAAAACTCTTCTTTCAAAAAGTCATTCTTGTAGACAATTCACTACAGCAGATGAACTAGAAAAAAGAAAATGATCCACTCTCTTGTGTTTTCAGGGGCAGATAAAGAAGTAGAACTCTTGTATAAGTCCAGGATTGATGACAGAGGCTCCTTCCTGCTCAATGACTCAAGACACCAGCATGATCTTTCTCTATCATGTGTAGAAAGGGGAAAAAAAATCAAGAAAGGCATTTGACAGAGGGAAAATGACAACCGTATTGGATTTCTTGACAAAATGTACCAATATGCTTTTGACATATTCAAACTCCCAGAGGCCTTCCATTTCTTTTCCTTGCTTTGTCTTAAAATCTATTTCAAAAAAAAAAAGATCTTAGGTGCCCTCATTCAACCTTCAAATCACCCACAAATCTTATCACCTGATCCACATTCTCTCCTACATTTAGTTTTATGTTTTTCTGTCTTGCAGCATTAAATACAGATGGAGGTGAAATTTTTAAAAGTGCATTATTTAGACTTATGGCCAGAAATAATTAGTTACATAACAGGAGAAAATATTTGCAATATATCTCAAATATTAATTCTAGTTAGTATTGGCCTTGAAAATATCTCAGATGTTCAACTTGACATAAGGAAATTGGAAGGATGGGCAGCATATTCCATTAATTATTTTGGGGATTCAATTTTTGTTTGAGAATACATCTTGCATTCTTGTCTAATCATGTGATACTATTTAATGTCTATGTATATCAACCGTAAATATGAGAAAGTAGGAAAATTCATGCTGTTTCTCGTCTGTGTAAAAAAGACTCTCAAAGGACATAGAGATAAGGGAACTCTCTTGAATAACATGAAGGGGCTGGGTGAGTATGGAACTTAGATGTCCTGCAGCCCTGGTCATCTTCATAGCAATTCTACCCTTACAGAGAACTTTCCACCACCAATGTCTGGAAGATCGGTGCAATGGAAAAATCTCTTTAGAAATACTGGAATCTGGAACCTCGGGTGCATTTTTAAGTGAATCTAGAGCATGCTGCCTAGTTTTACAATATAACATTTGGATGCAACTTGTGTGGAAATATTGAAAACTTTGTACTTTGTTCCAATCGTGACTGTGGGTTCATACCATTTCAAAAAGCCACAAATGACATGGGTGCTCAGGCTGTCTGGATGGCAAATGCAACACATTTGGGTCACTCCACTTTCCTTGCTATACACAAAGTGATTTTTGGTACAAGTAAAGCATCTGACTACTTTTTTATCTTTTAATGTGATAGTGCTCAGGTATTTATTTCTTAAAATATATAAGCAATATAAGTCATGTTTCTTTATCTCATTGCAAATAAGCCAGATGTTAATCTTTCCATTTTGTGTGTAGATAGGTAATGAGGCACAAGGATTGATTTCAGTTCTGTAAAAGGGGACTTAACAAATGTTTACTTACACAAAGGAAACACTGATTTTGTCAATAATGAGAAGTTGGTGTAAAAACAGAGGTTGATCTTCCCTACTGTCATTGGCAAAAGTAGGTCCAAGGGCTGACATTATGCTACACTGTACCAGCAAATTCTACCTGTGCTCTACTATCATTTTTGGTAGGTAACTAATATCTCCATCAAATGATTTTTCAAACTCAAGGCATCAGGTGGTAGGACTAGCCACTCTGGGTTTCTCAGGGACTGATATGCCCTGGAATCCTGCTGGGTTGCGCAATGGTCTTGTCTGCAACACCTAGAAAATGACTCCTCTATTGTACAGATTTCTTCTAATTTAACTAGAAAAAAATAAAAAACTCAAGTTTTTCATCAAATCTTAAATCATTTTTATTATACTAGTTTCAAAGTCTTTGGAAATAAAAAAGTTAAGTCACTTTTTCCCAAAGTTACCAGGGGGAAAACAGAGCTAATGGATTGGACTTCCTAAAATTAGAAACTAAGTCATTAAAATTTAAGATTTTTATGAATGAGGACAAAAACCAAATTTACAAAAAGTCATCACACTTAGATTATGCTGTCTCATTTGAATCCCCAACAGATTCCACCCAGTCCTGCAACTTTCGCTCCTAAAATTTATTTTTATTCAAGTGATATAACCTACAAATTGTAGATAATTTTGAAACTCTATGTATAAATTCTTCTATAACTCTTTCTTCCTGTAGTTAAAAAATAATAGCCCATTTCATTTTCCAATGTTTGCAAACATCCAAACTCCTAAAAATTTAATATTCATGTATTTCATAAAGTAAAACACTTACTATTTCTAAAAAATAAGTTTACAATCTTTGAAAAGTCATAGATGGAACTTCTAACTTAACTTAGATAAGCAATATTTATTTTATTTTTCAGTATTGAGGATTGAACCAAGGGTCTTGGGCACACTACTCATTCTACCACTGAACTGCAGCCCAGTCTTAGATAAGTGATGTTAAACTTTTTGTATATTAATCTCTTCTCACACAAGTTCTCTTTGTATCTTACAATATACTAAAATCATAGTTTTATTTCCTTGTCCCCTTTTGACCCAGCCTCTGAATCTCTTTTAAGTTGGTGTATAAAACGGTATATGGATGTCAACCTGAGGTTAAGTTGCTATTGTGGCCTGAGTTGTTGCTCTGACCTTTGTTAGTTGTTGATATTTAGGTAGTTAGCTGATGTCTCTTCAAAATTTACAGTCTTATTCTCATGTTAATATGTTTAGGGGAACGTAGTGAAGACATTTACCTTATTTTCATATTTTTCTGTTCTTTTTGCTTTTCATATATCCCAAGTATTTTTATTAGCAATTTTATTTTTATCACTTTTCTATATAACAGTTTTGACTTTATAATTTCAGCTGCAGAAATGAATAAACTGTCAGACATGACCAAAAATAGTAGAAGGAAAAGGAAGTCGTTAGGTACAGAGGAAGAAAAGGACATAATTAATGTCTCCTGATGGCTTTTCTAAGATTCAAGGTGTGGAGGAAGGAAAAAACAATACAACAAAACTGAAACAAACCCCGTCAATTAGTGAATATGATGAATTCTGAATTTCATACACACCAGAATAGAGACTGTACCAAAGAAATACGCAAGTAGGCAATACCAATGTTTTAGAAACTCCAGCTCATACATGCCATTGATATTTTTCCCATGGCAAAAAAAGCAGTGCTAGTCCCTCACCATATGCACCCTGACTAGACCAAGAAGAAACAAAGAGTCAAGGGGGCAAGGAGATCCAGTAGTCACCCTTTGGATCAATTCTGAAAAACTCATCTAAAGGCTTCCGTTTACACATCTTTGGCCAGAATGGCGCCACGTGGCCTCTGCTCTTTCCAAATGAGACTACAGCATATTGGATTTCAGCTGGGCTTGATGCTTTCCCAAGCCAAACTAGACTTCCATTAGGAAGGACAAAAAAGGAGATAATCATTTTAGCAGCCAATAAATGTCTGAAGCAGTAGATATGTTTAATCAAACTTAAACATTGCACAACGTGTACCTGTATTGAAATATCCCATTACCCCAATAGTATTTAAGGCTTTAAGTTTTCTATTAAGACATAAAAACCAGTAAGAATGAATTTAATTTAAAAACTAAGAAGAAATAAATCTACGTAGTAATACCCTAGAGGGAAAAAAGGCATTCCACATTTAGAAAAGTCCAAAAGACTTTTTGCGCCCTTGATGTAGATTGCAAAGAGGAAGAAAAAATTGCCTCTGTACTGGTTTCCCAGTTGGACTGCATGGAAAGGTAAGAACGACTCTCCCCTTCATGGTAAGTGGTTCTCCTATATATTGTCCACTAGTACTAGTCATGGTCCCAGAGCAACATAGCTTTATTTCTATGAATGATTACACTAAGCAAAATATCTCCCACGTGTGAATCGTCAACACTAATTTTCATTTTAAAAATGCATTGTAAAAAAATACCCCATGCTTTTACAAAAACAGTGAGTTGGTTTGCTATTTCCTGAAGGTAAGTCATGATAGGTCCATCTATGCAAACAGGAGCAAATGAGATAGGTTTTTAATGTTAGGAATTATCATGAGTTTACGCCCATTACATTGCCCTTTCCATAACTAGGGCAGAGTTATGTACTTTGTACATGATTCTAATAGTGCGATGTGTTTTGAAAAAGTTGCAATTAGATGAAATTTTGAACTCCCAGTTTGAGGTCCCCAAACTTCAGACAGGTGCTAGTTAACAGCCTGTTAGGAAAAGTAGCAGTGTTAGATTCTCATGTTTGATTTACTATGAATTGTGCATGCAAGGATCTGGGTGGTGTGCTCCTTGTAAGAATCTAATGCCTGGGATCTGAGATGGAGCTGGGGTAGTGGTGCTCGTACCCCCTTCCCTTAGCTCTACCTCTTAGCCGTGGATAAATTATCTCCCATGAAACTGGTCATTGGACCCCAAAATACTGGGGGCTGCTGATCTAAATGATATATCAATAGATATTTTTAAAAATATTTTAAGCTCAGGGTTTAGTGAATTAATGGGAAAAAACTAAATTCTAGTAAGTTAAAATAAATGTATGACTAGAATATGTTAAGGAATTTTGTAGTTTTGTTTATATTTTTAAAAAGGTTATTAAATAATCAGTATTGCTTTTAAACTATTATGACTTCAACGTTCACAGTTGGACCAATGTTCTTATATTTTAATGATTTAATTATCACATGTAATTAAAAATATTTTAATATTTTATTTCAAAAGCAAATATTCTGTAAGTGCCTTCTATGACAGAGTGAGCTTAAAAAAATTACTGGAGTATTCATGTCTCCAACCCCAAGAAGTTCATAATGTATTGGAGGATACAGATACATAACTAAATTTGGTTTCGATCTTTTCCTGACCTATTCCATTAATTTGATAATGTAGACCTAATCATTATTGATGTATTTTGCCCTTGTTAACATTTGCCAAGTAATTTGCCTCAAAGTTTTCTTTTTATTTTATTTTTCCCCATTTTATTGACATGTATAAGTGCAAAATTTAAGGTTTACAATGAAGTTAAGCATTTTTTATATTTTCCCCATTTTATTGATATTTATACGTGCAAAATTTAAGGTTTACAATGGAATTGAGCCTTTTATACACATATATATCTTGTCAAGGTGACAAGGACTTTCCCACTCTCCTTTTGTCCCTCCCTCTATCTACTCCTCCCAACCTCCCCACCCTACCCCCCTGGTTCACTTTGTTTTTTGTTTTTAGTTCCATGAAATAGTTGTGATCTGGGTTTCTCATATCAGAGAGACCATTCCATGTTTCACCTTCCTACTTCTGACTCACTTCACTAAGCACGATGTTCTCAAGTTTCTTCCATTTGCCTGCAAAAGCCTCCATGCTGTTGGACTTTACAGATGCATAGTATTCCATTGTGTATAGATACCACAGTTAGTGTATCCATTGGTCTGTTGATGGGTATTTTGGTGTCTTCCACATTTTAGCTATTGTTAGTTGTGCTGCCGAGAACATGGGTAAACATGTGTCTCTGTTATGTGTTGTCTTTTTATTTTTTTATTGCAAAGGGATTCCCTCTCTTTAGTGGGTTTCTCTCATGCTCTTGTCTTTGTGAAATCCCCAAAACCATCACAATAAGATTCAGCATAACAATCTTGACAGGTCATATTGAAAAAAGTAGTTGGCTACAAAGATTTTAAAGGTTTGACAGAAAAAAAAAGATGCATCCTATTTAGGGGACAAATTCCTCCAACATTTTTTTGTTAATATCGAAGTCATATTTAGGTCTTTTCCCAAGTAATAAAAAAATCTGCCTGAAGTACTTTTTGCATATGAAATATAATCCAGATCTTATCATTTGCATTGAATTATTTGGTTTGAAAAGGATCATACAGTCTGCATTTCTTTGTGTAGTGCAAGTAGTTGTGTTACTCTGTGTTTCATAAGAATGTAAAAGCTCTTTTGTCAAAGGAACAATTTCTTTAGTTGGTTTTCAAGTGTGTTTGTATGATTTTTAAGCAAAAAAAAAAAATTATACAACCCACAGATTTCAGGCTTTCTTCAGAAAAATGACAGTCCTAAAATGACCAGATCTGTCCATTTCTCCTCCACATACTAGATGAATGATTCCAATTGCCAGCAACTTCTACCCAGCTTGAATCTCACTTTTCTTCATTTTTAACATGTAGTTAAACCTCAGGACAATGATGGAGCAGTATCTCTGGGGATCAAATTATGTTTAATTGGGTACGATGCGCACACTCTGTTGCTCTTAGTTCATAAAGAAAGGCTGCCCGTGAGTGGATGCTGCAGGAAGCCAGCTTGCAGGGCATCCTGTGAGGAGATTGGAAGAAACAAATAGGAGAATGAAAAAGAAAATACTTTCCTGTGAAAAGCCACTATAGAAGGGCGGATGAGTTATGTCTTTCCTTCCACGAAGTAAGAGCAGTATATTAGAAAGTGAAGGTCTCCCATGTCCCCAAAATAATGGCTTTTATAATGCAGATTATTAGAAAAGAAAATCCACCCACTTCTATTTTTCCCAGCATACACAAGAGTCCAATTTCAATTAGTGACCTGGGACCCGCAGCTCCGTGAGCTGTTACCAATCCTTTCAGCCACAGGGCATCAGAGGTTTGCCATCAAGGTGACTCAGTTATTCCTGGAGGCTGCAGAATAGACCTCTGCCCAAGGCTTATGTCGTCCATGTGAAGATTCAGGGGCTGTTATAAATATTCTAATGTTTATTGAGAATCACATATTTATACTTTAATGCTATGTGTTTTTAATTTTGGTAAATCTTAACTTGTACTAAAACAGGCCATTGAATAAAATTTCTTAACTTGGGACTTTTGATCAGGAACAAATACTCACATTTTCTCAAGAAGTCAAAATGGTTGCCTTGAAGTCACTTTCCAACATGATCCCTTAATTCCCCCCAAAATATATTATGTTATGGGATGCTACTTAATAAGAATATATGAGAGTATCTATCTAAATACTTTTTAAAATATTAAATTTGTGTACTAGAAATTTGACATCTATTGTGCCTACCAGAATGAGCATCCAAGTATTGTTCTTTGATGTGACACATTATAATCCCATCAGTATCTTTACTAAACAGCGAGTTATTAATAAAACTATGATCATGCTAATGAAGCTACTTTATTAGATTTTGATGAATTCTGTACGAGAGTTTGTGGTAGGGCTTGTGTGACATAAATATATATTTTCTCCCAGGGTGAATCTAGCTTCATTGAAAATTTCACTGAAAACTCTTCATTACTCACAAGATCGCTCACCTATTTTTCAATGACACGATAGTCACTTTCACAGAAACACAATAGTCTGCAAGTCAAATGTTTAATTTGCTGCAGCAAAAGAATTCATAATAGAATTCTCAATGTGGGGTTAATTACATAGTAATGAGAGACTAAACCTACTGGGGAAATGCACTAAGTAGCATTTCTGTTCTCTTTTGATGAAGATGTGCATGTTTGTTTCATCTTTTTATGCAGAAAAAAAATCAGAAGCAAAAGAAAATGTTTAAAAAGTTGTATATCAATAGTGAGGCTCTTTTGTTGAAATGATGGGAACACAGTGAAAATGAATAATTTTTATATTTCAGAAGCAATGAATACAAATTAGCAATGCATAAGACTAAAGCGTAATATTCTGCTATAAACAGGAGGAAAGGGTAAATTAAAAATATTTAGTAATGTATCATAAAAAGAAAAAATTACTAATCTAAGCAAAGCAGAAAAAATCATAGGGCAATTAGTCAGAATTCTCTCCACTGTCTTGGAATGCAGTGTTATTTTATTGTTTTCTGTATTACTGTAGGTTGATCGTAGAAATCACCCACCTCCACGAACTTCACATACGGCATTTTACTAAGCCTCTCCTAAACTTAGGAGAACTACGATCCCCGGTCTATCAGTGAAGGAAGTGCAAGGACATTAAAAAGATTCACACTCAGATCCATTTGTCTCCAAGGGCGTTTTTTGTTTTGTTTTGTTTTGTTCTGTTTTTTCTCCACTCGCTATCCTACTGATACCCTGTCAATTCATGGGTATGGATGCATCTCTTAGAAACTTGTGGAAATCAAGAAAAGCAAAATTTTCTGTATAAACTTGTACAACATTACGGGTAGACATTGACTAACCCAACAGAACTATGCTGGATTTGTCGTGAATCTACGATAAAAAGAACAATGTGAGCAAAAAGCAATGAGACAAAAATGGCAGAAGTCCAGCATCAGATGCACACAGATTTGGCCAGCAAGAGTGCCAGCACAACACAACGAGAAGAGGGGGATGATCCAGCCACTGGCTCTGGGAAACTATGTAACTGTATGGGGAAAAGGAAAATCATTGATTCTTACTCCACACCATCTTTTTAAAAAGTTCGTTCTAAATGGTATAGCGACCTAAATTCAAAAATTTAAACTCAAAGTTTCTACAAGAAAATGGGGGGGGGGGGAATATTTTCTCCACCAGTGCTAGGTAACTGTGCAGAAGGAGGCACTTGTCAGTAGCTACAAAAATAAATAAATAAATAAGAGAGAGAGAAAATTAAAAATAAAACAGAAAAAAATCCTCCACTCTTTAAAAACAAAAGTAAGACAACGAAAAAAAGGGTAGCTGAAGAAGAAAACGTTCAAACCGAGGGCATCTAAAAAGGGTCTTGGTTTCCACACTCAGTGGAAAGCTGCAATACAATAAAATGTGGATAAGACTTAACTTGTTTTCAAAGGTAACCAAATGGTGGGTAAGGGCAAAAGAGGTGTAATGTCCTGAGTGATCAGCAATAGGTAAATTAAAAACAAAAGTAAGTAACATTACACCAGCACTTAAATTGTGTAAGTTAAGAAGGTTAACAGCATCTAATGTTTGTGGAGATATGGTATACCTCAATTTATTAGTTTTTTTGAGGGAGACAAAAATATACCATTTTGAGAATCTCCCTATTGGTTTTTGATAAAACTGATATATCAGCCTATCAGTTTACTTTATTTCATGAATAGAAAAATGAGAAGAATTGTAAAAGTACATTTTTTAAACAACTATTTTCAAAGATCATGAAATTGGAAACAACCCCAAAGATTGTGAATACAAGTTCATGTAACCAATAGTGTTATTGAATTCTATTTTAAATTATGAGCTTGAGGCCTGTGAAGTAATTACCTTTTGAGCCATGGAACAGAAACCTTCTGCTACATTGGAGTGTATAATGAACATTAATACCCTAATGAGATTGATCCCCTTGTCTGTGTACACACAGATCAGTTTATTACTGTTCAGGACCTGGTACCTACTCACTCTTGTCTAAGGAAGTTGTCCTGTAATGCTATACTCACCAAGTTATTGTTTCTTCTCTGGGCACAACTCCCAGCACAACAAATCTTATTAAGATAGACATTCTTTAATTTTTTTTAGTTGTAGTTAACATTGTACATTTTTATTCATATGGTTTTATGTATTTTGTATCCAGATTCATCATGGTAACATCAAGTATATATATATGTTAAATTTCTACTTTTGGAGTTGTGGGAATGTTTAATACAATTGGTTCTGCTTTTGCTTTGCTATTCATTTCTAAGTTTCTTCATTATGGATTGAAAATGTTAGTAAAAAGGTGAAATTATCATAATCTGTGATGCAGTGTAGGACTCCAGAGACCCAAAGGACAGGGTACTCTGGAGTTAGCTCCTCATGGTTAGTTTTCTTTGCTTAATATTGTGGCCTTGTGTGAATTCATTGGGCACATGAATAATACATAACGACAATAACCTCTATTGTCAGAGTGTTTTAGGTGTTCATAAAGTGTATTTTCTACATCTAAGGGAACAGCAACAGATTATTAAGCTTCCGGTTTTATTTTATGATCTTCTTTGCCTCCTCAATTCTCTCTACCTTTTTTGTTTAAGAAATGGTAAAATTGTCCCCAAAGAAGCAATTTTGAAAATACTGATTGCTTCTTTTCATTTTGCCTGCCTGCTTTAGTTCAGTTTTTGTGCACAGTGCATCACTTCACACAGGTTCTGGTTACAACGCGACTTTACGGTCTTCCTCAAGTAGCTTTGTTCCGAGTTTTACAACAGATTTTTTTTTTAATAAAAGAATGCGATAATGACTTAGCTCCTACATAATGAAGGAACAGTATTTTTTTGTGTGCTGTAATAGACTGAAGAAATAATAGAACCTTGACAGGTTGCTTTTTTCCCTCTCATTCTATCTTATATTTGTGGTTGTTTTTCTTTTGTTTGTTTGATTTTCAGTGTAACACTACTTTGCTGTGTATATTCCACAGGAAGTTCTACAGGCTATGTATTTAGATGGACTGTTTCTTTTTTTACTGACTCGATTATTTCATCATAAGCACCAGAATAAAAAAGATTCAAGTCATTTGTGTGTGTGTGTGTGTGTGTGTGTGTGTGTGTGTGTGTGTGTGTAATAACACAGATAATGGTGAGGTGATATGGGCACACTAAATCTCCTTTTAGGTTCTTAGGTATTCTTACGATAGTGACAAGGAAGTCAATATTGAGTTTCAGATAACTGGAGTTTTGGCACATCTCCCTGGTTACGTCCGTCTGAGTCATCCTCACTTTGATGCATTTTTTTTTGGCCCCGGAGTCTACTCAGGATTTGGAGTGTTCCACAAAACCACTGAGAGGAAACACATGAGATTTTGCATGTGCAGCGGTAATTCAGAGAACTTTCAAAAAGGAAGCAGCTTTCTGGAGAACTGTCTCATAAGTACTGTAACGACTTCTCAGGGAATTTGAAAACATTTGGGCTAATGGTCTCTACAACTTGTTCAAAGGAAAAAAAAATTTTTTTCAGGCCAAAAGAGCTAAGGAGAGGGTATCTTTACTCTTCTGAGCCAAAGCTAAAAATGTTTTCTTTGTTAAGAACTACTGCATCCTGGTCATTATTCATAGACATAAACACTTTTAATCTCTACAACAAAATTTTATTTTGTAGTTGAGGAAGCTGAGGCTTTGAGACAGTAGATAATTTCATTCAGAGCTTTAGTATATTGAGGGGGAGATTTTACTCCATGCTTAGCTAACCTGACAGCCCAGAGTCCTCAATAGTTTTTGCTTCCTTGGTGGTGGGGAGAAGTAACAAAAATATAAACTTTTAGTTTCCAATTATTGGTGCTAATCTTATTGTTTGTGGCATTTATTCTAAGTTGGCTTCGCAGATGTTATCCAATTTAAAATGGTGTTTCTGGGCATTGAACATTAGAAATTTTAATTCAACTAAATAGTGAATTCTAAGAATGAAGGAATCTTTTGTCAGCAGTACAGTCTGATTCTTTAAAAAACAATTAAATAAATTGTCCTGGCCGATCTTAACTATGACAAGTATTTGTTGAATTAAAACACACTGAATTGAATTCAAGTCACAGGCATATTACTGAATCTCGGCCAGATCTTTAGAATGTGCTCTTGGAAAGATTTCAACGAGGCATAGAGGTTAAGAAGAAAGAAAATTAAACAGCATAAGTAATTACATAAAATGATAGCTTTATTATAGAAGCAGAAAATTCCTGTCTTCTGTGTCAATCATCCCAAAACTCAATCTGTCAGGTCCTGAGGAAAACTTCCCACCACATCATCTGGGACCGAACTGTATTTAATTAAAATCTGAGCTCATCCTTGGTTAATAACAAGCACGTCTGAGACAGGCAGAAGGGTTGAGTTTCTCAAAACAAGTGGGAGAGGGGTCTAGGTTCTCACAAGATGTTGCTTAGTATAATGACCTGGAGCCCGAAGGATGGAAGAGAAAAAATTTTGACCATTTCTTAATAGAAAAACACACCAATACATTTAAAGATAGTCTAAAGCAGGTAGGTAGCCTCTCTTTTGTAATTACAAGTGAACCCCGGTGATGGGGAAAAGCAAACCTAGATGGAGTGACCATTTTCTTCTCTTTTAGTGAAAGAAGAGTTTCCTTTAAACAATGCAAACTTTATGTTAAAACTGATTTACATAAAATTAAGTTCATGGCTTCAAACTGTTATTTTTTCTCACAGTCTTCCCTGAATTATTGTTTTAAGGTAATAACTGCTCTCCATTGTCATTATAGGAGGTTTTTTTTTGACCCCCTATTGGAAACAGCAGAATCAGAGGAGAATCCAGAGAGGATGGAAGACAGGCACAGAGGGGTTGTGGGTGGCCAAAGAGCAAACTGGAAGATAAATCATAGTAGATTGGCTCAAAGTTTCATATTTTTAAAAAGTAAACTTGCCCGAACTCCAACTTATAGTAAAATAGTATAAAATAATAAATAAAACAAACAGGTATGCTGATAGAGATGGGATTTTCCAACATCTATACCCTGGGTCTTCACCTTCCTTAGCAAATTTCCGTATCTACAAGAATTTACATTTCTATTGTTTTTTTATTAATAATAACACTAAACACTTCTGTTCCCACAGTAGTCAGTGAGAAAAAAACTTTAAGGGTAGAATTTCATTCAAAATTTACATTATGCAACATTTATGAAAATATTGCACGAGAGAATTAGTTTACTTGCAAGAAAGTAGGCAGATATAATAGGAATCATTCAATAATAAAGTTGTTTGCATTTGGGATGCCTTTCTTTTGAAGATTCATAAGTTTGTTTTTTAAAGTTATTTACAGAAAGCTATATATGTGTTTGTACAGGATATTTTTTATTAGCATGTACACAAATACAAAAGAAAGTGAACGCTTTCTTAAAACAAATCAGTTATGATAATTTTATTACGAATCAGAAATAGGTCCAAAAATCAGCTTCCTGGAACACAGGATATATCTGTAGTAAATAGTGTAGAGTAGGCCAAAAGGAATGTTGCGGAAAACAATTATGAAGCTTTCTCTTTTCACTATGTTTTGTTGCAGCCAATCCTTTGCATGAAGAGAAAAGCAGATTTCCACTCCTTAGCTGTAAAACAGAAACAGGAAACAACTCCCGATGAACTTCAATGCTTTCCCTCGGTCATTTCTCCGTTCTGTTCTCAGTTGACTAGAAGCACACGCCCACTCCTGCTTGATTGTGTGGATGTGTGCACTGGGTCACTTCTTCATGACTTTGGGACATGTTCTTTCTTGTGACTCTTCCCCCTCCCCATTATTCTTTTAATCAGCTTGTGTTTCTGATGTAATGTAGTAGTATTCATCTTGGGGAGTTGAGCACGTACATACTGCATCTTAATCATTTTTGCTTTCCTTTCCCCTACCCCCTCCCTTTCCCTAAATCCACTTCCCATCTTCCCAAAGTCTTCCTCAGATCTTCTTCCCTATGGGTTTACAGATTTTGCCATAAATTCTAAACGCACCTTGTATTTCTAAGTACTGAAAAACGATGATTTCTGCTTAGACGTCATCTTTCCTAGAAAAGCTGATGAATATCTTGCTAATAGTTTATATGAGATTAGTCTTCATCATGAGGTTAGCAGACATTTCAAACAATAAGCTCTCTCTCTCCTCTCTCTCTCTCTCTCTCTCTCTCTCTCTCTCTCTCTCTCTCTCTCTCTGTGTGTGTGTGTGTGTGTGTGTGTGTGTGTGTGTGTGTGTGTATGAAAGAACTATATCAGGTCAACTTCTATACACACATAAAGAATTATTGTTGGTAATCTACAAAATAATATTTTGGGCTCGTTTTATGGATGTTTCTGTGGACATTCACAACTTGGAAATAAAATGTGGTGCCTTGAAAAACTAACGTATGATAATTTTCTTTAAACTCTTATATTGTGAAGCCCTAGAAAAACCTATTTTGGTTTGGGTTTCTTTTCTTTTAACTTTTCTTTAATACCTGGGAAAAGCTTAACATGTGATTATTAGACATTTTCCAAAGAGTTTGGCAGTGTTTAGTGAAGCACGGAGAACATGCTTTTAAAATACAATGCTTCATGCTTCATTCATCATAAGTACAAAAGAAAGTGAAAGCTTTCTTAATACAAATCAGTTATGATAATTTTATTATGAATCAGAAATAGCTCAAAAAGTTGGCTGTCTGAGATACAGCATATAAACCTGTATTAAACAGTGTAGAGTAGGAACAAGAGGAATGTTATCAAAAACAATTATGAAGCTTTTTTTCAAACTTGAGGGTATTATAAGTAATCCATAAGGTTTTATGTATGTTTTTAAAACAATTCATAGTCTTATTTTTTGCTCAATATTTAAAAAGTATGTATTTCAGGTCAACTTATCAATTGGTACTTGTGACTAATTAAAATCTTACGTGAACAATCATTAACAATGTTTGAATAATCCCATGACTTTTCTATGTATATATGTGTATATGTAGATTAGATTTACATATATATGCATAATTACATGTATGCATATTACATACTAAGACTGTCTTCCCAGACGTGGAACCTAGCAGCCGGTGGGAATCAGCTCTATAAGTAGCTGCTTTGTCAATTCAACAACAGGAGAAAGGGTTTCACAGAATGGTTACCAAATGGATTAATTCTATCCTACTTCCCTTTCCATTTTATTTCCTCTGATTGCTTTTTTTCCCCATTTTTAATAGCATCTCTTAATCACCTCCAACATAAAAGTCAAGTTACTCTACTCATCTATCCTATACCCGGAAGAGGCATTACATTTTACTCAGAGCAAAAAAACAGTGTTTAAAGTGATTTATATAAACTTCTTGCATTAAATCTGTCTTCATCGACTACCATTTTTTCCTCTTGTCTTTAATTTCAGCCACACTGTTCTTCTCCCCGTCCTTTGAATACGGCGCCCATGTGTGAGTCTCAGGACATCATCAGCACTCTCGCTGTGTTACCTCCTAGATCTCTCCACTGCTTTCTAACTTCTGCTCAAACATCACATTTTCAGTGATATGTCTGTCTACCGTCTGAAAGCCCAAGCTAAATGAGCTTCCTCTCCATTTTTCTGCTCTACATTTTGCTTTCTGTGTGTAATTCTAATTAACGTTGTTTACACATTATGCTTCACCCTATTTCTCCCACTGAAGTGTGAGACCCATGTTACAGACATTTATCACTTCTCTCAATAGGCAGTGTTACAAGGCAAGTATTAAAGTTACACCTGATACATAGTATGAGAACATCACTGGGTGGCTTATCATGTATCTACACTGTGGTTACCAAATTC
Source organism: Ctenodactylus gundi (assembly GCA_004027205.1). NCBI lineage: Eukaryota > Metazoa > Chordata > Mammalia > Rodentia > Ctenodactylidae > Ctenodactylus > Ctenodactylus gundi. The sequence continues at coordinate 1,798 of PVKB01000092.1, read as the reverse complement.
AAGCTCCCACATGTAACGCTTCCCATGATGAATTTTTCTGTCGTAAGAATGTTTAAGAGGTACACTCTTACAACATTTCAAGCATATAATGTGCTGCTTTAAACTATAGGTATCATAAGGTAAATTAAATTCTCAGAACTTCTGGTTACTAAATGTGCGTGCCCTTTGACCAATACGCTGCATTTTTACTCCCAGCCTTGATAACTCCTCTTCTATTATTTATATGAGTTCAATTTCTGTAGATTTCACATGTCAGGGACATAGTCCGGTAAAACTACCCTCATGATCATATCATAAAGCTCTACTCACTGTCTTTCTGGTGCTGACTGTTTTACATACATAATTTCTCCTCAACTTCATTCATGCGGCCACATGTGATGACATCTCCCGCTTTCTAGGGCTAAATAGTATTCTATTCGATGATGTGTGTATTATCACAACTTCTTTGTGTGTTTTTCCACGGATGGACCCTTGGATTTCGTTTTTTCCATATCTCGGCTATTGTTGCAAGTACTGAATTAAATAAAGGAATGAAAATTTCTCTTCAACCTGCAATTTCATTAGCTAAACACCAAACAGCGGATCATATGGTATTTCCACGTTTGACTGTTGGAGGACCATTTTTTGTTTCCCATACTGGCTGTGCCTATTTACACTCTCCCCTGAAATGTTCAAGGCTCTCTTCTGTTCATATTGTGCAATGCTTCTTTCTTCTCTTTTGAGTAATTGAGAAATATTTGCTTTATTAAAAGTAGAGGTTGAATGCCTATCCTTTAAAGTGTAGTTTCTTGTGAAATTTTGTTTGAAATTATCAAAAAATTTAGAATTTCTTTTTAAAATTAAAGGAGAAATATATATTTAGCTAAAATGAGTAGGCTACTTAAATGGTAAAAACAAAGAAGAAACAAATTATAAAAAGATTGAGAAGTATTAATGTGTGTAGGTATTTAAGAAGAGGGAACAATTTTTACATTAAACTCTGCTTTATTAAATAGAGTTTTCTGTTAAAAATGTATTTGATTGGTTGTCAGAAGAAACTCTCAAATCCTTCTTATCTTTGAATAACTTCCCTAGGCAAGCAATAACTCAGGAGAGATGAAAAAACAACCTATTTGGGACAAAATAATATTTTGTACTATAGTTGGATAATTCTTGCCTTTGGTGATTTAGTAAATTCAATTTTCTTTTCTTGATTGAGATTATTTCTTAGATATTAGTTCTTTAGAGGTATTAAAGGAAGAAAAGACCAAATGAAATCCCTCTGACATCCTTGGATAAAAGAAGGCAAGAAAATGATGAAATATTTTAAATAGCTAAAAAATTCCCTCTTCATCATTTTATGCTTGACTTCAATTATAATTATCAATGGTTCAATGTTTGTTTGCATTATTTTAAATACTTGCTCAAAAGCTGTGAAGAGGTATTTTGTGAGTCCTAATGCTTTTGATATGGAAAGGATCACTTGCCCTTTTTCCATTTCCCATCATGCATCACTGCCAGGTTGGGAAGTCACCCCGGCCAAAATTTGTGCTAACAAACAAGGAAAGGGATAGTTTCCCTAAATGTCAGAGAAATATTTTCATAAGGCATAATCAATAAATTTAATAATAAGCTATTTCAAAAATATTAAACTAAATGTCTTACATATGTTATCAGTGGTGTATGGATATCCACAGTGCCTCGAGAGCACCCCCACTGCAGTGAACTGAAATCATCTTCCACTAGAACAGTGGCTTACTTTTTCATCATTGTTCATGAAGTTAAAAAATAACAACTGATTTCTTTCCTCATCCTTCTT